>JAULJL010000003.1:39723800-41197904 GCA_030761205.1 Fremontodendron californicum | reverse complement strand
TTAAAATCTTTTATATTTTAAAAATAATTTTAGTTAAATAATTTTATTTTTAAAATAATTTTGAAATTTTTAATTTAAAAAATTATTTCTATATTTTTAATATAATTTTTTTAAAAAAAAAATAGATATCAATTTTAACAATTAAATCTTTTTTTTTAATTTTTAAAATTTTTAATTAAAATTCATATATTAATTTCTAAAAAATCAAGTTATGCCACGTGTCCTCACTTGATTGATCAATACCACATCATTATCATCTATATTTAACGGTGTTAAGTCAAGATACCACATTAATACATGATTTGATAATACAGATACCATATTAAACATTTTTAAGTACAGATATCACTTTGACAAATTTGATAAACTTTAGAGGTCATTCATGATATTCTCCTTTAATAAATTAATATATATTTAAATTCATTAGAAGAAGAAGACGAAAAAAACGCTTCATTTGCTTGATTTTTATATTCATTATAGTATTAAATAGTAGAAGTAATAGAAAAAAATCATTCACGATATAGAGGGGGATTATAGTATTATAGTATCAAATACTAGAATTAATATATATTTAAATTCGTTTGTTTATTTTTTTTTTATTTCTTTAAAAATTTTGATTTTACTTTTATAATTTGAACTAGAATTAAGTCCTCGCTTTCGTTGGTTACTTTTAATTTTTTTTTCAAAACTTTTTAGTTAATTAATAATAAAAAAATTAATTTTAAATTTAATTTAATTTTATTAAATATTATTTATTTATATAATTTTTTATTCTAAAATTATAATAATATTAATATAATAGTATTTTTTTAATTATAAAAATTAAATTTATGATAATTATTTATTTATAAATCACGTAATATAAATTTATGATAATTGTTTATTTATAATAATATTAATATATATATATAATAATTGTTTTTATATATATATATATAGGCAGTATATTGGATGGAGTGGACTCTTTTTTTTTGACAAGTCCACGGAAGGGGAAGGGGAAGGGTTCAGAGTTAGCTTTTAAAAATATCAATCCGGATTGGCCCATCTAAACCAGGCCCAAACTGGGCCATGCAGCACTCTAATATATATATATTTGATGAAATAGAAAAGGGTTATATAATATTGATTATTATTTTATTGAGATTAGAGGGAAAAAGGAGAGAGCAATGAAACAACAGTTGGCAATAGCAGCAGAATACAGATACCAGAAACTCAATGAAATCAGAAATGAATGCTAGTGCTACAGTGGGAGTGGGCATTTGCCCCTCCACCTCCAAGCCATTGAGCATTGGCTTAAGCCAACTCCCTATCCGTTTGCGCCGGAGGAGGTGTTTGATGATTGAGGCGGAGGCGGAGCTAGCTGCATTGGAGGCCCAATCTGCCTCTCGCCGCCTCATTCTGCTTCCCCATGCCAAGAGTTCTTGGCAACATCCTGCTCTGCGAGGTTTTTTTTTTTTTTTTTTAATTTCTTTCACTAGCACTCTGACCTCTTGCTTTTATTAATTGCATATCTTGCTATCTTAATTTTCTTAATGGTGAATGCCACAATTTGGCGAACCCCAACCCCATCAGATTATAACCGTCCTCTCAGTAAAATCGGACGAGCTGATGCTGTAGCGGTTTCTCAAAAGCTCCAACATATGGGTTGGATCCCTCAGCTTATTTTATCTAGGTATGTTCTCTAAATATCATATTTTGAAAATCATATTATTGCTTTTTAAAAGAGAAAAAAAATTCTCGATCTCTTAATTCATGTTGCTCCAGTGATGCCCTGCGAACCCAAACCTGGATCTAAATGGGTCCAATTACAGCGGCCCAATTTTCAATTTTTTTTTTTTTTTTTTAATTTAATATCTTTTAGTCTCAACTCTCACAACGGTCATATTTTTGTTGGGTCTCAATTTATATCTGGGCTTCTTATTTCACATTACACAACGGTCACATTCTTTTCTCCTACTCCCATATTTCAATTTTCCTCTCTAGCTTTTACCATCACAGTTTCAATTTTCCTCTCAATTCAAAGCTTTTCTGTTCTGACTTCATAGAGAGAGACTTCACAGCGTAGCCATTAATTGCTACAAAACAATTGAGCGTGTCCATGCTTACAGAGGCAAATTGATAATTAATTTCTCCTTTCCATGGTGGTATTTTCCAGGGTTTCATTGTTAAATAATTATTTCTTACATTGGCTTGGACATCTGAAAATTAGAAAATATAAATCCCCTTTCTTTTCAACCTGTTTCTTAAATAAGACATCTACTTATTTTTTGAGATGTTTTATTCTCTCTTTTTTTTTCATGTGTTGCTCTTTGAATCATTGCTAGCCGTCTAACTGTCTTATTCCATTTGTCTTCGATTGTTCTTAGTGCTGTTTGTTTCAATTACCACTGTGAAAGTCACCTTGTACTTCATCGTTCTTGTTTAGCTTAAGATACTATCATGCAACCAATTGAACAAAAATAATTAAAGGAGTTACTTGTTTGTGTTGCTCGGAGTCATATTAACTGCGCAATTACTTCTTTGTTGCTCAAGTGGATTCTTTTCCTCAGCACTTTCTTGAAGTCATATCATTGCTTTGAATTTGGATGCAGGTTGTCCCTTGTGTAGAGCTAGCTCTATGTATTCACCCATCATCTTTTCATAATCTATTGAATCGGATCTGTGTATATCTGTAAACTGTTTCAGTTTTACCTCAGTTGCTAGTGATGCACAATACTAAGGTACGAATTACTTAAATTGTAGATATACATATAGAAGGTTTATAAAATTTCCTTCTGTAACTCATCAATTTTTTGTACCTTATGTTTAAAATTTGCCTTATCACTGCCAGCTAATAGGAAAGGCTTCAAGCTGGTTAGATGCAAGAATGTGTAATTCTAGGACACTGCTGGTATATATTGTTTTGAATTTTGATTAGTAATGGATATGTTTTATTTTTAGTGTTGTTTAACTATTTAATTGCCAATCCTTTTAGCTACACATTTATTTAGACTAGGTTTTCTCTTATCTGCAATTTTCACATGAATTTTGTTGCGACTTTTCTGTAAAATGAAGGAAAAATAATGTAGGATAGGATTGAAATATTAATATATAATAGATTATGATATATTTAATAAGTAAATAAAGGTAAGAAGTAAAAAAGAAAAAGGTAATGTTATCCCAACAACAGTTGCACTTTGTTAACCTTAAGAATGCCTATATATCTGAAATTAGGAAACACTCCAACACTAAAACATTAATTATATAGCGATAAGTTTAATCAAAATAGAACTAAAATATAAATAGTTGTAGTACTTTTGACCTTTACATACTTAAGCAACTTTTATAATAATATAATACTTAGTAAGTTAAATGATAGGATGATGATTAACTTTCAAGATGGTGCTGATGAGGAGTTTGTTGCACTTGCACTAGATCTGCTTATAAGTTCCAGGAATCATTCATAATACACTGCATTAGCATTGCATAGCTGAAGCTCCATCAGTCAATTTTTATTTTATTTTATTTCTGGCACTGAGTGTTCCTTCTGCAGCTTCTCTACTACTTGGTATGAAAGCTCCAGGAATCTTTCCTTGTTCTTAATGAACTTCCTTCTTTTACAGCATTAAATGGTTAAATTGCATCATCTGGTTGGAAACACACCTGGGTATTTCTTCCTTCTGTAAACAATTCTTTCTAGAAATCCGCAGGTTAGTTACTATTTCTGCAGCTTTTAGTGTTTAGGGGTGGAACCTTGTGGAATCATACATATAATCAGTTAAGGTGTTAAAATGTTTTTTTTTTTTCTTTTCATTAAATCTTTTTACTCAATTTTATAAATATTGTTATTAAATTAAAAGCTCTTTGCCTTTACCAATCAATACATGTTAGTATTTTGTAATTTTTTTTTGGGGGATAAGATTTGTGTAGTTATCATGGAGAAACTTTTTTTTTTATGTCATGTCTAGAAACCATTACATCTCGTAATGTGAAATCTTTGATGTTAATAGACCTACTTTCATCTCAAAACTATTTTGACAAACCATGGGCATCTTTACCAGTGATTGCATTCTCATATGTTCATGATTTAAAGAGAGTGCTAGTTGTTTCTGTATCAATTTGGCTCCAAGAAAACAGTAATTCACATTATTTGACAGTATTTGATCTAATTATAGTTGAGGGTTCTAGAAAGAGGAGTCTTAAGTATACACGTAACACATGTAATCAAGAACATATATGATGGAATGGAACTTTAACATGAGAAGCCGAGGTGGTTTAGTTTTTATATGAAATGAGTATTTACCATTGGGCTTTGCATCCTTAAGTTTAGTTTTTATAAAAAGGATGATTATTCCTTAAATTGCTAAAAAAGCAAATACAGTTGTTTGACATCTATGGATGATAGAATTGTTCATTGATGACCATAGAGGTTTAGAATCATTAAAACTGTATTGGATCTGAGAAACGCAATCAGTTCTACTAACTGCTCATATTTTTTCTATTTTATGTTGTGTTTCTGCTTGCCGCAGCTTCTTACAGATGTAAACAAGGTTGTTGCAGTTGAAACCATCCAAGCTATTGGGAGTTTGCGCTTTTTGTTGCCAATTTTACTTGTAAGTGCAATATAACTTAGTATTCATGAAACCAATTAAGTGCAATATATGAGTTTATCTAGGTTGTTGGTGCTTGATATTAATTGGGAACTAGAGCGATCCACTGTTAACCAAAGCAATATTATTAGCTGCTTGGCTCGGTAGGAGGTTTTAGAAGAAATGCTATACGACTACAGCTGTAAGTGCTATAGAGGAAAGTGGAAATAGTGTTTGGCAAACTTGAGGTAGAAGCGTTATAGGATGTAGAAAGCTGTTTAGGGTTTAGGGTTGTAAATAATGCTTTGATATGTGGACAACAAAACTTCCATTAAAGTTTAACCTTTGGTGTCTACTTGCTGTAGCTCTTTAAAGTTAAGCTACAAATTATAGTTTAGTTTGCAGTGGCATAAAGTTGTCATGAGCTTCCTGTGTAAGTTTTTTCAATAGTTCCAAACTCCTTACTTCAGGGAAGCCCTTTTAAGAGGCTGAGCCAAATACCCGCTTACTTTCATTGTTTATAGTTCCTGATTTTCTTGCACTTTTTCACTGATTTGCACACTTGTTCTTTAAATTTGGCTTTTGTAATGTAGCAATTTCATGATTGGCATTGTAAAGGAATGTTAGTGCTGAGATAATTGTCAAATCCAGATGCTTATTTACCTGGTTTTATAACTGCATCCTTGCAAAGAATTAATTTTTGGTTGCTGTTGTTCATTCTTGCCCCATCTATTTTTCAACCTCTCAGGGCAAATTTACTTGTTACAGTTTAAAGCCTATAGGATTTTGCTTGATATACATTCGCTTCCTTTTGTTCTTGGAAGGTGGCTATGCATCCAATGGTGCTTCAACCCAATCTGATGGAGATTCTTCAAACACAACAGAAATGGTCACTCAAACAAGCACACTGCTCAAGCATATTCTGGTTTGGACATGGATTTTTGGTATAGATAGCTTCACAGCTGCCCTATGCAAGCCCCCAGAGATTGAAACCACCTAAAAGTGAAGCAAATTGAGCAGAAGTTGCAAGAAGGGAAGACACAGGCAGATGGTTAAGAGATTGCTGACGTACATAGCAAGTCAGCCACACCTACATGTTCTGCAAGACCCTTACGGCTTCTGATACCAGTACTAATGGAGGCTTTTCTGTTCCTCGTTCAGCTGCTGAGGACTGCTTCCCTCCCTTGGTAATTTTGTTGCACTTTTCTCTTTATTTCATTTCTAAATGTTTAAATGATAAATTTAGTGCTATGCAGCTATGTCTACTATGCTCATGAATATTTGGTTTGAAGTGGTTAATGTTGGGCTGTCATTTCCCCGTTGTTAACTCAATTTTCTGTTCACTTAGAGCCTTGATCTCGCTGAACCTTATTCGAACATGGTTTTAATAAAAATAATTCAAAAAAGTATTAAAAGTTATCCTTTAGTTTATATTTATCGTGTCATATATTCAATTTAGTATTGTTTTTGGAAATCTTCATAAGCTAGTCCCTTAGTTCTCACTGTCATCATGAATTCCAAATGAGGGGAAGTATTTTTCCTTTTGTCACCCCGAGAAGATTAAACTAGCATTTGTCATATTTATCATTGGTAGTTAATTGCTTATGTTCCTTTTGTGCTTTTAATTGTTTTGTTTGTATTTTCTACTTGGTAGTTAGAGCCTTGATCTCGCTGAACCTTATTCGAACATGGTTTTAATAAAAATAATTCAAAAAAGTATTAAAAGTTATCCTTTAGTTTATATTTATCGTGTCATATATTCAATTTAGTATTGTTTTTGGAAATCTTCATAAGCTAGTCCCTTAGTTCTCACTGTCATCATGAATTCCAAATGAGGGGAAGTATTTTTCCTTTTGTCACCCCGAGAAGATTAAACTAGCATTTGTCATATTTATCATTGGTAGTTAATTGCTTATGTTCCTTTTGTGCTTTTAATTGTTTTGTTTGTATTTTCTACTTGTTCTCCTGCTTTCTTGTTCCCAGCAGTCAAATTTTTCCTTGTTATGCTCTAGTTCATGATACCATTTCATAAATTCTGGAAGAGTCTCATTCTTTTTCTGTTGTTCTAAATGCGTTTTGAAACTGAAGATGCAACAAGATAAATAATTTAATAAACTGAAGGTATTCAATGAGGACATGTATTTCAAAAAGACTGTTAAATATGTTGAGAGCCAATGACCCACTTGGAATCCATTGCTTCCTTTGCGGTATTTCTTCTTCCCACTGCTGCTCTTCTGATGCATTTTTTTTCATTATATCATACTGGCCTTTACCAACTTTAGTTATAGCTAAAACGAGTGTATATCTGCAAATGTGTTTCTGATAGGCTGAATTTGTTTAGGTACGAGCAGCAATTAAGGTGAAGGCATCAGTTATTATATGCTTCACATCCTCATGAAGAGTTGCAAGGTATACCATTGCTATATGATTAATTTTAATTATATCTGAGATGTTCTTTTCTTTTCTCAGCAGTCACCCCCCAAGATCTACTTTTCTTTTATGTTTTTGTGATTTTGTTTGATGAACTCCCTCTCCCCTTTTTTTTGAGAGGGAGTGGGAGAAGGGGGAAGTTATTAATGGAAATTCATTACTAATATTCTACATTATGTATACCTTGATTCATTTATGTTGCTTCTGAATGTATTCCATGTATATACCAAATTGATTGTAAAGTACAGGCCAACAATGCCAGTTCTCTCAGTTGTCATCCCTCGCCTTAAGAGAAATCAATTGAAGTGGAGCTTCAGTCGGGCTTTTGAGGTCTGTCATTCACCCTGAATCCTGGATGATCGGGTAACTACTTAAAATTAATTATATTTGTTTTATAGTCTACGGTCACTTGTTGATGTGATCTAAAACTAAACTATTTCGTTTGTCTAGTAGAGCTATTTCATGATACCATTTCATAAACTCTTGAAGAGTCTTATTCATTCTTTATCTTTTGTTCTAAATGCGTTTTGAAACTGCAACAAGATAAATAATTTAATACATAAGATAGACAATTGTAATTGTAATTCTTTTTCTGTCCCTTTCCTTTCAAGCTGGACTCGTTGGTTTGCTTTCCATCCCTATATTTGACAGGATGCTCTTGCTTCTCATTATCTTGTTGTTTCTTTACTTTCATTCTTTTACTGTTTCCTGGTTTCTGACTTAGATAACTCTCTTTTTTCTCACAGAGCCATTCTATGGAACCATTTGCATATATAATGAGAGAAGAGAAAAATTGTCAGAAGATTTTTATTTTTCTGTGCTACAAAGTGAAATGCAGGATGTAAGCAATAATGCCATTTATGACCTTTCATTTTATCTAATGAGACAATTGTCAATAAATGATGACCGATCAATCTTTGTTTCTCTTGCTCTTTTGACAGGCTAAAGTGCCTTTGGAACCTTCTAAGCTGTTTGCTAATCCAGTTAGAGAAGCCTGCGACATAAGAATTTATGGACAAATTGCTGTTGGTGCTAGGGTGGCCTGCTACCATGATGAGATTAAAGTTTCATTGCCTGCCGTCTGGACACCATTACATCACCTGTAATTTACTTTCTCCCATGTTGATCTTCAAACTAAACTTGAAGCTCCAAAACCAGTGAGTTCTACATGAATTTATGGTTGGGAAATAATGATAACATAGACTTCATCTCTTCCTTTACTTTTACTTTTTCCTTTTCCTTTTCCTTTCTATTTTCCATATCAACTTGGTAGGAAGAGTCATTCAATTTGTTCCCTTTGCAGGTAGTTTTCGGATATGCATCACTTCCATTGCTGTGGAGCTTGATACTGAGCTACTGTTAATGTTGTTCCTTGTTCTGACAGCAAGGTGTTTCCAGTCCTGTAAAGTTTTAAGTCGATGAATGGTCTTGGTGCTCGAACAAAACCAGATCCTAATATGTTAATAAAGTTTTCTGTGTTTTTTCTTTACAGGTCACTCAGCAAATTCAAATTTCGCAAGGACAGCTGGTTCTAGTATTAGCTATATTTGACGTGCTACTGGGGCAACTGTCACCATTCAAGAACTAGGGGGGTTCTTGGTGAAATGACAGTCGAAATAAGTGGAACTGCTTCACAAGTTCAAACTGCTCAGCAACTGATACAGGCAATGTTCTTTGCCCTGGCTTCTGAACCTTTTTGATCTTTATTTTTCTACTTGCTAGATTTTGGAAAAAGTTTCCATGTGTTTTTTCATTGCTTATGCTTCTGATTTCCTTGGAATGCTGTTTCCACCTGCCAGGAGGCTTGGTCAGTGTTCCTGTAGTTTGACTTTACACAGCTGCCAATAGTTACCATGTGTCCTATCTATCATGTCTTGTCTTGTCCTAGCTAGAAAGGAAGCAGTTTATAACACAGATGTTAAACTATGCTTATTCTGATGGTTCTGCACAGTTGCAGTATGATAAAGGAAATTATGTATCATTCTGATGCATGATCATAAAGGGCTGCATAAGATAAAGAGTTCTCACTAAGATGATTTTTAAAGTAAAAAAATGAGAGTTCCCTTGTAATGATGATTTTGAAAACTCATTTCCATAGAGCTAGAACTAAATCATGCTAATGTTTTCACTAGATGTCTTCTAATTTCTAATTTTGTTCGGGCTCCACGAACTATCTCTCTCCCTGCATGCGACGGTCTTTTTTAGAATGTTGTCAGAGTATTACTCCCTTGGGGTAGACTATTGAGTAGAACTCTATAGCTACTACCTATTGTTATCAATTGCATTATGTACTCTGTTCCTCTTGGGTTGAATACTGATATTGCTTATATAATAAAAACATAAATAAGTAATTTATTAGCCTAGCCGTAAGTTATATAAATAATTTATTTATTAAAGATAAACTCTTGCATTCTATACTTTAGTCAAAATCTTTAAATCTTGATTTTTAACACTAAATTCTAAATCATAAATTTTAGGTGAAGAAACCTTTAAAGCTAAGCAGTAAACCTAAAATTATATATAAATGGAAAATAAATTTTAACATAAAAATTAAATTAAATTTAAACTAAAGAAAAAAAATAGAAATAATAATAAATTAAATATAAAGATAAAATTATATATAAATGGAAAATAAAATAGAAATGAGAATAAATATAAAAATAAAATCAAAATTAAAAAAATTAAAATTAAAATTAAAATTAAAATTAAAAATAAAATGAAGATAAAATTAATTTAAAAATATTTAAAAATAAAGTAAAACAAAAATAAATTTGAATTTTCAATTTTATTTTCAATTTTATTTTCATTTTCTATTTCAATTTATTTTGATTTTGATTTTTAATTTTTAATTTTAATTTCATTTTCTTTTCTTTTCTTTTTCTTTTCAAATTTAATGAAAATTTCAATTTCATTTTTATATTCATTTTCAATTTTATATTCATTTTCATTTTCAAATTTAGATTCAATTTCAATTTTCATTTTCATTTTCATTTCCAACTTCAACTTCTTTTATTTTTTATTTTTATTTTTATTTTTAAATTCAATTTAATTTAATTTAATTTTAATTTTAATTTTTATTTTCAATTTCTTTTCTTTTCCAACTTCAACCTTTTTTATTTTTATTTTTATTTTCATTTTCATTTTTCATTTCATTTCAATTTTCTTTTCTTTTCTTTTCTTTTCTTTTTTATATTCATTTTCAATTTTATATTCATTTTCATTTTCATTTTCAAATTTAGATTCAATTTCAATTTTCATTTTCATTTTCATTTTCATTTTCATTTCCAACTTCAACTTCTTTTATTTTTTATTTTTATTTTTATATTCAATTTAATTTAATTTAATTTTTATTTTCAATTTCTTTTCTTTTCCAACTTCAACCTTTTTTATTTTTATTTTCATTTTCATTTTTCATTTCATTTCAATTTTCTTTTCTTTTCTTTTCTTTCCTTTTCTTTTCTTTTCTTCTTCCTTCTTCCTTCTTCCTTCTTCCTTCTTCCTTCTTCCTTCTTCCTTCTTTCTTCTTTCTTCTTCCAAACCGTTTGAGGTGATTTTTTTTTCGAATTCCTATAACTTTTCGAGATCTACGCGCTGGCAAACTGCCGAAGGCGGTTTGTCGCGATTTTTTCCAAAAAAACATTGTTTAGGCTATTGATTTTAGTTTTTTTTTTTTTTTTTTTCATGATTTTTAAAACATTGAACTTGCTCATTTTTCTATTTTTCGAGACCAAATTCAATTGCATTGTTCGAGAGCATACTATAATTTATACGAATTTGATCCGTGCATGAGAAGAGACCGGACCGACCGTACCGATCGGACCGTCCGGATCGGCCAGACCGACCCGACCGACCGGACCCACCGGATCGATCGGACCGTCCGGAAGATCGTCCGGATCGACCGGAACGACAGGACCGACCGAACCATCCGGACCGACCGGACTGTCCGGGCCGATCGGACCGACCGAATCGTCCGGACCGACTGTATCGTCCGGACCAAATTCAATTGCATTGTTTGAGAGCATACTATAATATATACGGATTTGATCCGTGCATGAGAAGAGACCGAACTGATCGGATCGACCGTACTGACCGGACCGTCAGGATCGACTGGACCGCCCGGACCGACCCGACCGACCGGACACACCGGACCGACCAGACCGCTCGGACCGACCGGTCCGTCCGGATTGCCCGTTCGGACCGACCGGACCGACTAGACGGTCCGGACCGACCGGACCGTCTAGCCCGTCCGGACCAAATTCAATTGCATTGTTCGAGAGCATACTATAATTTATACGCATTTGATCCGTGCATGAGAAGAGATCGGACCGACCGTACCGACCGGACCGACCGGACCGACCGAACTGACCGGACCGATCGGATCGTCCGGACCGGTCGGACCGGCCGGACCGTCCGGACCGACCGGACCGTTCGGATCGACCGGATCGATCGGACCGTCCGGACCGACTGGACCGACCGGACCGTCCTTACAGATCGGACCGTCCGGACCGACAGGACCGTCCTTACAGATCGACCGGACCGTGCGGACCGCACGAATCGACCAGACCGTCCGAACCGCACGGACCGTCCGGATCAACCGGACCGTCTGGACCGACCGGACCGTCCGGACCGTTCGAACTGACCGGATCGACCAGACCGGTCGGACCGCCCGAACTGACCGGACCATCTGGACCGACCGTACCGTCCGAATCAAATTCAATTGCATTGTTCGAGAGCATACTATAGTTTATACGAATTTGATCCGTGCATGAGAAGAGACCGGATCAATCGGATCGACCATACCGATCGGACCGACTGGACCGCCCGGACCGACCGGACCCACAGGACCGTCCGGACCGACCGGACCGACCGGACCCACAGGACCGTCCGGACCGACCGGACCTACCGAACCGCCCGGACCGACCGGACCGTCCGGACCGCACGGACCGACCGGATAGCTCGGACCGACCGGACCGATCGGTCCGTTCGGATCGCCCGGACCGACCGGTCCATCCGGATCGACGGACCGTCCGGACCGACCGAACCGACCGGACCATCCGGACCGACCGAACCGTCCGGGTCGATCAGACCGACCGGACCGCCCGGACCGACCGAGCTGTTTGGACCGACCTGGCTTCCGGATCGATCGGGCTGTCCGGACCATCTGGATCGATCGGACCGTCCGAACCGACCCGACCGTCCGGACCGAACGGACCGTCCGGACCGATCGGACCGACTAGATCGACTGGACCGATCGGACCGTCCGAACCGATCGGACTGCCCGGACTAATCGGATCGTCTGGACCGTTCGGATCGATCGGACCGACCGGACCGTCCCGATCAATCGGACCGTCTAAACCGACCGGACCGCCCAGACTGTCCGAACCGTCCGGACTGTCCGGATTGATCGGACCGACCGTACCGACCGTACCGCCCGAATCGACCAGACCGACCAGACCGTTCGGACCGACCGGAATGTCCGGACCGACCGGATTGTCCGCACCGATCGGATCGCCAGGATCGACCGTACCGACCGATCCGTCCGGACCGTCCGATCCAACCGGACCGATCGGACCGTCCGGATCGATCAGACCGTCCGGATCGATCGGACCGACCTGACCGCCCGGACCGACCCGATCGATCGAACCCACCGGACCGATCGGATCGACCGGACCGACCGGACCGTCCGGAACGACTGGACCGTCTGGACCGCACGGACCGATTGGACCGTCCGGACCGATCGATCCGTCCGGACCGCCTGGACAAACCGTGCCATCCGGACCGACCGGACCGTTCGGACCGCCCGGACCGACCGGGCTGCCCGGACTGACCGGACCGTTCGTACCGCCCGAACTGATCGGACCGTCTGGGTCGGTCGTACCGTCCGGACCAAATTCAATTGCATTGTTCGAGAGCATACTATAATTTATACGGATTTGATCCGTGCATGAGAAGAGACTGGATTGATCGGACCAACCGTACCGACCGGACCATCCGGAACGACTGGACCGCCCGTACCGACCCGATCGATCGGACCCACCGGACCGATCGGACCCACCGAATCGACCTGACCGTCCGGACCGTCCAGATCGACCGGACCGACCGGACCGCCCGAACCGTTCAGATCGATCGGACCGACCGGACCGTCCGGATCGACCGGACCGACCGGAACGTCCGGACCGATAGGACCGACCTGATCGATCGGATCGTCCAGACCGACCGGACCGCCCAGACCGTCCGGACCCTCCGGATTGATCGGACCGACTGTACCGACCGTACCGCCCGAACCGACCAGACCGTTCGGACCGACCGGAATGTTCGAACTGACCGGATTGTCCGGATCGACCGGACCGCAAGGATCGACCGTACCGACCGGTCCGTCTGGACCGCCCAGACCGATCGGACCGTCCGAACCGACCGGACCGCTCGGACCGACTTGACCGACCGGTCCCTTCGGACCGCCCGGACCGACCGGGCCGTCCATACCGACCAGACCGTCCGGACCGACTGGACCGCCCGGACCGACCCGACCGACTGGACCCGTCATACTGCCCGAACTGACCGAAACCGTCTGGACCGACCGTACCGTCCGGACCAAATTCAATTGCATTGTTCGAGAGCATACTATAATTTATAGTGATTTGATCCGTGCATGAGAAGAGACCGGATTATCGGATCAACCGTACCGACCGGACCGTCCGGAATGACTGGACCGCCCGTACCGACCCGATCGACCGGACCCACCGGACCGTCTGGACCGATCGGACCCACCGAACCGACCTGACCGTCCGGACCGCCCAGATCGACCGGACCAACCGGATCACCCGAACCATCCGGATCGACCGGACCGAGAGGATCGTCCGGACCGTCTGGACCGACCGTATTGGACCGACCGGACCGACCGAGTAGGCAAGGTTGGGCTAGGCTAAACTTCACTAGCCTTGGTGTCTCAATTTTGAAAGGCTATAACCTTGTGCTCGGTTGTTCGAACCGACTGTAACGCCTGGATCGCCCGGTCTGCAAGGACCGAATAGACCGTCTGGACCGCCCGATCCAACCGGATTGACTAGACCGTCTGAACCGATCGTACCGACCGGACCGATCGGATCGTCCGGATTGACCGGATCGACCAAACCGTCCGGACCGATCGGAATGCACGGACTTGACCAGCCTTGGTGTCTCCACTTTTAAAGGCTATAAGCTAGGCATGGCGAGACCGATCAGACCGTCCGTACCGCCAAGACCGTCCGAACGAACCGGACCAATCGAACCAACCAAATCGTCCCGACAGTCTGGACCGACAGCACCGACCGGACCGTCCGGACCGCCCGGACCGTCCGGACCGACTTGACCAGCCTTGGTGTCTCAATTTTGAAAGGATATAAGCTAGGCTTGGCTAGACCGACCGGACCGTCCGGACCGACTTGACCAGCCTTGGTGCCTCAACTTTGAAAGGAAATAAGCTAGGCTTGGCTAGACCGACCGGACAGTCTGAACGAACCGACCGACAGGACTGACCGGACCGTCCAGACCGACCAAACCGTCCGGACCGACCGGACCTATAAGACCGCCCGGACCGATAGGACCGCCCGGACCGACCGGATCGACCGGATCGCCTGGACCGTCTGGACCGACCGGATCGATCGGACCGTCTGGACCGACCGGACAATCGGACCGTCCGGACACCCGGACCGTCCGGATCATCAGGACCGACCGGACCGTCCGGACCGCCCTTACCGTCCGGACCGTCCAGACCGTCCGGACCGACCGTACCGACCGGACGGCCCGGACCGACCGAACCATCCGGATCGTCCGGACCGCCTGGTCCGAGCGGACCGTCCGGACCGACCGGACCGTCCGGACCGACTTAACCAACCTTGGTGTCTCAACATTGAAAGGATATATAAGCTAGGCTTGGCTAGACCGATCGGACCGTTAGAACGAACCGGACCAATCGGATCGATCGGACCGACCGGACTGTCCGAACCGTCCGGGCCGACCGAACCGTACGGACCGTCCAGATCGACGAGATCGTCCAGACCGACCGGTCCGTTCGGACGGACCGGCCGGACCGTCCGGATCGATCGGACCGTCCGGACCGCCCGGACCGATCGACCGGACCGACCAGACCACCGAACCGTCCGAACCGACTGGACCGATCGGACGGATTGGATCGTCTGGACCGACCGGACCGTCGAGATCGAAGGGCCCGTTCGGACCGCCTAGTCCGAGCGAACCGTCCGGACCGACCGGACCGACTTGACCAGCCTTGTGTCTCAACATTGAGAGGATATAAGCTAGGCTTGGCTAGACCGACCGGACCGTTTGAACGAACCGGACCAATCGGATCGACCGGACCGACCGGATCATCCGGACCGATCGGACCAATCGGACCGTCCGGACCGACCGAACCCTCCGGACCGTCCGAACCACCCGGATCGATCGCACCGACCGGACCGCCCGGACCATCCGGACCGATCGGATCGTTCGGACCGACCGGACCGTCAGGACCGATCGGACCGTCCAGACCGACCGTACCGACCGGACCGTCGGGATCGAAGGGACCGTCCGGACCGCCTGGTCCGAGCGAACCGTGCGGACCGACCGGACCGACTTGACCAGCCTTAGTGTCTCAACTTTGAAAGGATATAAGCTAGGCTTGGCTAGACCGACCGGACCATCTGAACTAACCGGACCAATCGGACCGTCGGGACCGTCGGGATCGCCCGAACCGACCGGACCGTCGGGATCGTCCAAACCGAGCGGACCGACCGGACCGACCGGGTCATTCGGACCGACCGGACCGTCCGGACCGATGGGATCGACCGGCTAGGCAAGGCTAGGCTATACTTCACTAGCCTTGGTGCCTCAACTTCGAAAGGTCATAACTTTGCGCTCGGTTGTCCGTTTGAGGTAATGTTTTTTTGAATTCCTGTAACTTTTCGAGATTTACGCATTGGAAAACTGCCGAAGGCGGTTTGTCATCGATTTTGTCCAAAAAAATTGTTTAGGCTATTAATTTTAGTTTTTTTTTCTTCTTTTTTTCATGATTTTTAAAACATTGAACTTGCTCATTTTTCTATTTTTCGAGACCAATTTCAATTGTATTGTACGAGAGCATACTATAATTTATACGGATTTGATTCGTGCATGAGAAGAGATCGGATCGACTGGGCCACCAGGACTGACCGGCTAGGCCAAGCATTGCTTGGCTAAACTTGACCAGCCTTGGTGTCTCAACTTTGAAAGGCTATAAGCTAGGCTTGGCTAGACTGACCGGACCGTCCGTACCGCCAGGACCGTCCGAACGAACCGAACCAATCAGACCGCTCGGACCGTTCGGATCGATCGGACCGTTCGGACTGGCCGGACCAAGCGGACCTTCCGGACCGCCCAGATCGCCCGGATCGAGCGGACCGTCCGGATTGACCCGACCGCCCGGTCCGGGCAGTCCAGTTGATCGGGGCTGTCCGATCGGCACGGACGATCCGATTGGTCCGGGCGTTCCGGACTGACCGGTCGGTTCGGGCTGTCAGAGCGGTCCGGATAGTCTATCCGTCCAGGCGGTCCGATCGGTCCGAATGGTCCGGTTGGTCCGGACAGTCCGGTCGGTCCGATGGTTCGGGCGGAACGAACTGTTCGGGTCGTCTATTTGGTTCGGGAGGTCCGGACGATCCAATCGGTCCCGTTGGTTCGGAGGCCCGAGCGGTCCGGGCGGTCTGATTGGTCTTGTCGGTCCGGGCGGTCTGCGTTGTCCGGTCAATCTTGGCGGTCCAGTCGGTCCGGGCAGTCCGTTCGGTCCAGTCGGTCCGGACGAACCGATCGGTACAATCTATCCTGGCGGTCCTAGAGGTCCGTGCTTTCCGGTCAGCCTGGTTGTTCAAGGCAAGCCTAGCCTATAGCCTATAGCATATAGCCTATAGCCTTATAGCCTTATAGCCTAATAGCCTTTCAAAGTTAACACACCAAGAGGTTTGTCAAGTTTATCCAAGCCTAGCCTAGCCTAGCTGGTCGCTGCGGTCGGTCCTGGTGTTTAGGTAGGTTTAGAATTGGTAGCCAAAACGATGTTTTTTCATACAAAATCGGTGACAAATCGCCTTCGGCTGTTTGCCGGCGCGTAGATCTCAAAAAGTTATATGGATTCAAAAAAAAAATCATCTCAAAAAGTTATATGTAGTCAAGTTTAGCCAAGCAAAGCTTAGCCTAGTCGGTCGGTCCGGTCTCTTCTCATGCACGGATCAGATCCGTATAAATCATAGTATGATCTTGTACAATACAATTGAATTTTGGTCTGGAGAAATAGAAAAACGAGCATGTTCAATGTTTTAAAATTCACGAAAAAAAAAAAAAACTAAAATTAATAGCATAAACGATGTTTTTTTGGATGAAATCTCGACAAACCGCCTTCGGCAGTTTGCCAGCGCCTCAAACGGACAACCGAATGGTCCGATCGGTCCAGTCGGTCAGGGCGGTAAGCCTTAAACCCTAAACCCAATATACAAAACTCTAAACTCGAAATCTAAAGCCCTAAACCTCAAGCCCTAACCCTAAACATTAAACTCTAAACATCATGTTACTCTTATGGTTGAATTGTTATTATTTTTTGTTTAGATGAATTAATTTATTTAATTATTTTTTAAAAATTTTGATTATTTCTTTCAAAATGTGAACTTTTACTAATTAAATAGATTAAATAATATATTTTTTTTTTAATTACAAGGTATTTTTTATTTAGTCCAATTTTAGGTTAGAAAAATAGAGGAGAAAACAAAAGCAATAAAATTAAATATAAAAAACTACAACCACGTATATTTCTGAGGAAGAGTAAAAAAAGCCGAACGCAAGGAATCTAGAGTAGGGATGACAATGGAGCGGGGCGGGTATTACCTTATTCACCTTTGCCCTACTTTTGCATGAATATTGAAAACATCTGCCTCCATGGATGTCGGTTACATCTATAATCCCTCTACACCGTTACACGCTACTCTACCCCATTTTTTTACTAATTATTTTTTAGTTTAATATTGTGAAAAAATATATTATAATTTATTCATGAACATAATTTTAGTATATATAATATACATATATATATATAGTATCTATACTATATATAATGAAAGTGATCTATATTATATATAGTGAGAATGATTGAGTTTGTGTCACGAGTCAACTGATACTAACTCAGTTAAGGAATTTACAAAAAAAAATAAAAAATTATAATGATTATAGAATAAGGGATGTTAATGTCTTTTAAATAATTTTTTAAAAACAAATTTATGATTTAAAAAATTTACAAAAATTATTTATTTTTATATTAAAAAAAAACTTAAAAACTGCATGTTTCTCTTCAAAACAGATTTATGATTATGGCACACCCACTATGTGGGTGGATGAGGAAAAAATGTAAAAAATTATGTTTAAAAAAAATTGATTAGTAGGCAGTTTGTATGTATGAGTAGTTTTTTTTTTTTTTTTAAAAAGAAGTTGATAGTTTTTAGTAAAAAGTTGGTAAATTTTTTTAAAATAAAAATTATATAAAAATTAAAAGACATCACTACCCTTATTATGTATTTTTTGTATTAAAAATTGATTTATTTTTTTTTATATTTTCTCTAATTGAGTTGGTATCACTTGACTCGTGACACTAAACTCGGTCACTCTCATATATATATATATATATATATATATATATATATATATATATATATATATATATATATATATATATATATATATATATATATATATATATATACTAGATTATTGGACACCCACTATGTGGGTGAATGAAAAAAAAAAAGTGAGTAAAAATTATGTTTAAAAAAATTTATTAGTGGGTAGTTTGTAACTTGTAAGTATGAGTATTTTTTTTAAACAAGTGGGTAATTAGAAAGAAAAAAAAGTTGATAAATTTTTTAAAAATAAAAATCATATAAAAATTTGAAAAGTCATCAATAATCTTGGTATGCTTTTTTGATATAATAAATTTTTTTAATTTTTTTTTTGTATTTTCACCAACTGAGTTGGTGTCACTTCACTCAATGACACCAACTCAGCCATTTCCTTTATAATAGTAGATATATATATATATATATATATGATGTTTTAATTTCTTTTACTTTTCATTTTATCAAAGAATTATGTAACGTAGTAGTATTTGTTAAATAATTTGCGGAAAATTAAAATTAAAAATACTTTTATTTTTTCATTGATTAATATATTGGAGAAGTTTGTGAAGGAAATTAAGAAAAAGTTTGAACTCAACAAATAAAAAATAGTTACTAATTAAAAAAATTTAAATCTAAAATTTAAGTTACAATTTTACAAATAAGTCATGGCATATCACACATTTTCACGTGTCTTTCAAGGATACATTCTGATTTGATAGGAAATTTCGGCCGGCTTTTGGGCCTTTAGGTATGTTCTTTGGGCCTTTGAACCTTGGCTATATATATATATATATATATATATATATATTTTTTTTTATTTTTATGTTTTTGGGCTTTCCTTCACTTTTATCTGGTTGGACCCTGCAGCGTTGCGGAAGCTATTCTCTAGCTAACGGTCATTTTTTTTTTCTCTTTTATTCCCTATATATATATATATATATATATATATATTACTATCACCAGGCGACCTCCGCTACCACCTTAAACCCTTAAGTCATTCGTACTCCCGAATTACGATTAAGAATGATAAAATCAGAGGCAAAAGGAAAGAATAGCGGGGCAATTGATCATGGAGGAGTTTAAGCTTGGAGGATTCTATCACTGAGCGATTTCGCGGCCCTAATTACCAAAAGGAGACACCGTCAATGGCGGCATCATCTTCGTCTGTGGCGGCCATGAGGTCATGGAGAACTGCATTTCTTACTCTGAGAGACGAAACCCTAACGAGCCCTCCTTCCGTTTCTCAACTTGTTCAATCCCTAATCTTCTCTCACTCTCACACTAATTTCATCTCTGCCGTCCCCGACCTCTCTGCCCACGAGGTAGCTTTGGCTTTCCAAAATTCCACTTTGTTTTATTCTTCCTTTCTCATTTAATGATAAGCTTTCAATTTTTAAGTTCAGGTGACTTCCGATCTATTATTACATAGTGGGTGTACAAAAAAAACTACTTTGGTCATACCCTTTGGGAAATTTGTTGCAGTTATGTTATCAAATGGAGGGTAATTTCTTAATTTTCCCCTTATTTTTATTATATGCAAAAGTTTCTTTTTTTTTTTTGGATTGAATTTGGTGTTTCGAAAACCCCTGCCCGTGCCCATGCCCTGCCCCTCAAATAATTGCGTTTAATGAAATCTGATGAAAATTTGAAGGTGTACTTTTGGTGTCTCAACTTAGATTTAGTGTAAATCTGATGAAATAGTTCGCTGTAATCACTTCCTAAAAATCACCTCCAATACCGATTAATATGCTATTTTTCATTTTAACTCTTCGGAAACTACATATGATTTTTTAGTAGCAAATTGCGCTCTACAAGCTGATATAGGGTGTTTAACTATATTTTCTTCATTTATTTCTTGAAATAAATATATATGTGTGCTTTAGTGACCTGAAATTTTGTATTGAGGGGGATAAGCAGCGAAGATAAACTACATTGAAGACAAAAATTGCTATTGCACTTGAGAGAAGAGAATTATCAGGTATTTCTCAATACTTTTCTTCTTTTTATTGGTAAAGAATTTTAAGCTTATGTGCATTAATGTTTTTAACTATACCGAGGAGGCAAGGACTTAGATGTGTTAGGATTTGACTGGGATTTAAGTTGCCTACTAGTTGCACTTGGTATATATTCCACGTTGTGGCTTGTAATTCGTTTGAGTTTAGCAGTCTTTGATAACTTTCTATCATTTTTTTTTTCTGATACAGATAGCTCAAATGCTGGCAGTGCTCATTTCCAAAATTGCTCGCTTCGATTATCCTAGGGAATGGTATATATCTTCACACTTAAACTCGTTAATATTCATTAATGCATTTTCCCGCTTTGTTGAGCTAGAATATGTTTTCTTTTTTTTTTTTGTTGTGCTTAATGGAATTTCTTAAACATTTCCTTTTGTAGCTAATAGTATTTACTGATTTGTTGGTCTATTTATTTTAGGCCGGAGCTATTTTCTTTTCTAGCACAGCAGCTTCAGTCAGCCAATATTCTTACCTCCCACAGGATTTCTATGATTCTCTTTACAACTTTAAAGGAGTTATCCACAAAACGTCTTACTGCAGCCAAAGGAATTTTGCAGAGGTATGTAATTTCGTTTGAGTTTAGCAGTCTTTGATAACTTTCTATCATTTGCATTTTTTCTGATACAGATAGATCAAATGCTGGCAGCTAGAATATGTTTTCTTTTTTTTTTTTTGTGCTTAATGGAATTTCTTAAACACTTCCTTTTGTAGCTATAATAGTATTTACTGATTTGTTGGTCTATTTATTTTAGGCAGGAGCTATTTTCTTTTCTAGCACAGCAGCTTCAGTCAGCCAATGTTCTTACCTCCCACAGGATTTCTATGATTCTCTTTACAACTTTAAAGGAGTTATCCACAAACGTCTTACTGCAGCCAGAGGAATTTTGCAGAGGTATGTAATTTCGTTTGAGTTTAGCAGTCTTTGATAACTTTCTATCATTTGCATTTTTTTTCTGATAGAGATAGATCAAATGCTGGCAGTGCTCATTTCCAAAATTGCTCGCTTCGATTATCCTAGGGAATGGTATATCTTCACACTTAAACTCGTTAATATTCATTAATGCATTTTCCCGCTTTGTTGAGCTAGAATATGTTTTCTTTTTTTGTGCTTAATGGAATTTCTTAAACATTTCCTTTTGTAGCTAATAGTATTTACTGATTTGTTGGTCTATTTATTTTAGGCCGGAGCTATTTTCTTTTCTAGCACAGCAGCTTCAGTCAGCCAATGTTCTTACCTCCCACAGGATTTTTATGATTCTCTTTAGAACTTTAAAGGAGTTATCCACAAAACGTCTTACTGCAGCCAAAGGAATTTTGCAGAGGTATGTAATTTCGTTTGAGTTTAGCAGTCTTTGATAACTTTCTATCATTTGCATTTTTTTTCTGATACGGATAGATCAAATGCTGGCAGCTAGAATATGTTTTCTTTTTTTTTTTGTTGTGCTTAGTGGAATTTCTTAAACATTTCCTTTTGTAGCTATAATAGTATTTACTGATTTGTTGGTCTATTTATTTTAGGCCGGAGCTATTTTCTTTTCTAGCACAGCAGCTTCAGTCAGCCAATGTTCTTACCTCCCACAGGATTTCTATGATTCTCTTTACAACTTTAAAGGAGTTATCCACAAAACGTCTTACTGCAGCCAAAGGAATTTTGCAGAGGTATGTAATTTCGTTTGAGTTTAGCAGTCTTTGATAACTTTCTATCATTTGCATTTTTTTTCTGATACAGATAGATCAAATGCTGGCAGTGCTCATTTCCAAAATTGCTCGCTTCGATTATCCTAGGGAATGGTATATCTTAACACTTAAACTCGTTAATATTCATTAATGCATTTTCCCGCTTTGTTGAGCTAGAATATGTTTTCTTTTTTTGTGCTTAATGGAATTTCTTAAACATTTCCTTTTGTAGCTAATAGTATTTACTTTGTTGGTCTATTTATTTTAGGCCGGAGCTATTTTCTTTTCTAGCACAGCAGCTTCAGTCAGCCAATGTTCTTACCTCCCACAGGATTTTTATGATTCTCTTTAGAACTTTAAAGGAGTTATCCACAAAACGTCTTACTGCAGCCAAAGGAATTTTGCAGAGGTATGTAATTTCGTTTGAGTTTAGCAGTCTTTGATAACTTTCTATCATTTGCATTTTTTTTGTGATACAGTTCAAATGCTGGCAGTGCTCATTTCCAAAATTGCTCACTTCGATTATCCTAGGGAATGGTATATATCTTCACACTTAAACTCGTTAATATTCATTAATGCATTTTCTCGCTTTGTTGAGCTAGAATATTTTTTTTTTTTTTTTTTTTTTTCTTTTTTGTGCTTAATGGAATTTCTTAAACATTTCCTTTTGTAGCTAATAGTATTTACTGATTTGTTGGTCTATTTATTTTAGGCTGGAGCTATTTCCTTTTCTAGCACAGCAGCTTCAGTCAGCCAATGTTCTTACCTCCCACAGGATTTTTATGATTCTCTTTAGAACTTTAAAGGAGTTATCTACAAAACATCTTAACTGCAACCAAAGGAATTTTGCAGAGGTATGTGGTTACTAAAACATCTTCATTTTTACTTTTTATAAGCTCCACCTAAATGAAAGTCGTGTGTTGGTCCTCCCATTTATCTAGCCCCCTCTTATCTAAATAAAGGTGGGTGCTACCCTGACAGGTTGCTTAAGCCTAGACAGCATTGATTTGAAAAGCATTTTCATGCTAATGCCTAATATTTACATTCTACATTCTGGTTTATGAGTACTTCATATATGTGCTCCTCTCTTCTCTTAGAAATCATAATCTACTCCTTTTAGGCTCAAATTCCTATTTTTTAAAATTGCAGTTCTGTTCTATAGACCGGAAGAGTCTGAGCGTCTGACTTACATAACTTTTTTGGCAGATATCATCCCATTTATATTTGAGTATTGCTGGCATCTTTGGTAGAGTGATGTACAAACAATATTACATGATTTTTATACAATCACTCCGAGCTGTAATTCGAATGCCGTGGAGCAGCATCATGATGACCTTTATGTAACATGTGAGAGATGGTTGTTTTGTCTAAAGATAATATGTCAATTAGTGATTTCTGGGCTTTAAAGTGATGCAAGATGTATTCAAGTACTTATTACTTCTTTCTCTTTCCATTTTGAACATTTTGAGGATTTTAGACTCAATTGCCATTTCATCCTATTTTCTTGTTTTGTAATTTCCTGGCAGTTTGGAATGAGAGTATATGATTTAAATGCTTCATTTTGCAGGAGATAAGACCAGTTAAAGAGGTTTCTCCTGTGCTTTTGACTGCTGCTCAATCATTTCTTCCATACTGTAAGATATCTTGTTCTTGATGTCAATTTTTGGTCCCATATATCAAAAAACCAGATTCATTTGTACTAGATGTTTGCCTGTTCCCCTCCTAAAAAATAGGCAATAAGCATGTCTAGTCAAAAGAGTTAACTTGTAATTTTAATTAATCAAAAAATAAGCAATCATTAAAATTAGCATACAAATTATTCAAAAGTTTTCCCCTTCTTTCTTTTATGCAAGAGTCATGCCCTTAAACACTTTGAGCTGTGATATTTACAAACTTTGTAGTGAAATAGCGACCATAGTTATAATTAATACATATAAAACTAAATCAAGTTCTTTGGTGTGCTTTAATTTCTGTTTTTCTTTTACATACAGAACTAGGTAGCCCTCTGGAATATAGAAAATGGATTTCCTTGGTCTGAAATTGTAATCTATGTATTCCATTCTAATTTTGGGAGAGACTATCATTTTTTATTCTTGAAATTTTAATCTTCATATTGGCCAGAAAAACAAACTTTTGATCTTCATGTTTTAAAGAATAAAGCTGAAGCCATCTCAAATAATTGTTATAGAAGATTTTGTATGATTAATTTATTTGTATGTGTTACCTTATCTTACAGATACTTCTTTTCAGAATGGACATCCTACATTTTGGGGCTTATAATAAGGCTTGTACTAAATTGATGAAGGTTCTAGTTGCAATTCAACAAAGGCATCCTTATTCATTTGGTGATAAATGTGTCCTTCAACCTGTCTTCAATTTCTATTTAAATAAGATTATAGATCCCGAGCCAGATATATTATCCTTTGAGCAATTCTTGATTAAGTGTATGGTAATGGCAAAAAGTGTATTGGAATGTAAAGAGTATAAACGAAGTCTAACTGGACGGGTTATGGATGACAATGGTGTTACATTAGAGCAGATGAAGAAAAACATTTCTAATGCTGTTGCTGGTGTTTTGACTTCCCTTCTGCCTAATGAAAGGATAGTAATTTTATGCAACGAATTAATAAGGAGGTAAATTATCCTTTCACTTCTGCCTCTTTTTATCAGTTTTGTCTTTGGCCTGTTGCATAGTATGTTCCTTTTCCACCCCTTCCTCAACCAATCTTGTGGTGCGGGAAAGAGAAAAAAAAAAAAAAAAAAATTAGAAAACCATGGTTAAAATTAATATTTCTCAGTTACTTTTTGTTCTTTTTAAATCAAGAATTTTGACTGCTTTTGAACAAAATGTTGCTTTAAATCTGTCCTAATTAATGTATTACCAGGTATTTTGTTCTAACTGCAAGTGATTTGGAGGAATGGTATGAGAACCCTGAGGCTTTTCATCATGAGCAGGATATGGTTCAGTGGACAGAGAAACTGAGGCTTGTATGTGGTAATTTAGTACAGATCATTTAGTACGTTATTATGTTAATATCCTTTCTGTTTTTTTTTTTTTTTTTTTTTTTTTTTGCAGCTGTTTCATATAGATACATGTACGCTTATTTGAATTAACTTGTTACGTTTAGCTGCTAGCTCCTATTGTGGTGTCCATCGTTCAAGAGGCGATGAATGGCTGCCCTACTTCAGCGACTGAAATTTTTCCAGGGTTACTTCTTAAAGACGCTGCCTACAGCGCTGCTGCATATGTATATTATGAGCTCTCAAATTACCTGAGCTTCAAAGATTGGTATGTCCATTCTCTAGTTTGCTATTTTTGGAGTCAAGTCACTTGATAATTTTTCTGCATTTGTACTCTCTCCCTTGGTGGTTTGGGTGGGTTTTTTTTTTTTCTTTGGGGGTGGGGTGTTAAGGAGGGTCTTGGTTTATCCACTATACCTTATTTTGCATGATAGATAATAATCCAAGCAAAGTAGGAACACTATTTAGTCGTTTCCTTTTAATTTGCCCCTTGGTTCAGTTCTTAAGTTGTTAAAGTGTTGCACTAATTGCATTGTGAATAAATAAATTAGCATCATCTTCTTATGTTTCAGTAGGTGGTATGATGAAATCATCTTTCCTTTTTTCCTGAAAAATCCTGGATTGCAGATTTAATGGTGCTTTATCCCCTGAACTTTCTAATTATCATCCAAATATGCGTATCATCCACCGGAAAGTTGCACTAATATTGGGACAATGGGTTTCTGAGGTAACATAATATCCTTCTATAGGCCTCATCCATATCTTCTCTGAGAGTTCTTTCTTTCTTGTGAAGTGTACGTGCGTGTTTGTATACATGCCACTGCAGTTTGTTGAGGCTTCTATCAGTATAGCGTCATGGTGACTAATAGTTTTTAGGTTAGAAGCCTGTCCAATCAACATTGAATCTTTTCCTCTGGAAAAATGATGCTTGCTAATTGTTTTCAAATCAGACATGGTAGATTTCTAATTGAGCCTTGAAGTTTGTTTCCCTCAGGGAAGAAACCCTTTGGCACTTGATCCTGTTACATTTGCTGCAACCCTAGAATATTTGAATAAATCGAAGGCTGAGTTTGAATAAATGCCAATAAGAATAGGCTCTGATGTGGTGTGTATTGGATGAGTGTTGTTTTACATGGAATTGTATCAAGAATTGGAGAACTTGTTTTATGTTGTCATAGTAGAAGAGTGATGCATCAGGAGTATGGAATTGTTATCACTGCTTTTCTTTCTTCTTCAAAAGTTACATGGTTACTTTCATATGCTTGGTTGTTGACAATATAAGTATCATGGAGTTTTTAACTGGGAACCATTTTACCAAATCAGATAATTACCAATATTAGAAATTACTACTATGAAACTTGACGCAAATTTTGCTGTCATGCATGATTAAGTGCTCAACTTTTTACAAGAGGTTTGTGTCCTAATCAGTAGTTGATTACAATAATAAAATGTATAATCTGGTATGCCGAGTAAAATTTGAGTGTAAATGGGTTAATTAACTTCGTTGACATGTCATAGACTGTTGGTGTTTTTTTAATATATATTTTCTTTTAATTTCCTTTAACCTCTCAATATGAAAAGGTTTGGGAGGAATCTTCTGGTGATATACAGCTTCTTATTGCTTTGCGGAACTTTGTTGATGCACTTGGATATCAGTCACCTAGTTGCTATGGCATGCTCCTGCCCATTCTTCAAAAGGGAATATCAGATAAATGGCCCAGATGAACTCAATCTTCTGGAGGTTAGCATGCTGGTTAGAGTACTGCCCATATATTTGGTTATTTATCTGGCTGCCTTTACCCATAAAAATCTTGTGCTAAATGACCTTATATCTGCAGTTGTGGGAAGCTACACTTTCTGATGCGCATGCAATGGTGCCTCAATTCTTAGCATATTTCCCATGTCTGGTGGAAATCTTGGAAAGAAATTTCGACCAGTTGCAAGTTAGACTTCTTGAATTATTTCTGTCCTTGTTAGGTGAGTGCTTTCATTCCCCTTTTTGTAGTGATTCATGAAGAAAGTAGGATTGCAATGGCTCCTTTAAAGACAGTGTAGGTGTCTATGGTCTACCTATTGCATTTGGTTTTTCACATTCTTAAAAAATAAATTAAAATTAAAATTAAATTAAAAGTCAAAATTAAAATTAAAATTAATTTAAAAGTAATTTAAAAATAAATTAAGTTAAAATTAAAATCACATTAAATTAAAATTAAATTACATTAAGTTAAATTAAATTAAAATTACATTAAATTAATTTAAAATTAAATTAATATTAATATTAAATTAAAATTAAAATTAAAAATAAAAATAAATTAGATTAAACTTAAACCCTAAATGATACTACTAATAAAATTAAATAGCTTTAAAACTTGTAACGTCTACTCTCTTAAGCAAAATTTAGAGAACATACGGTACAAAAAAAAGGTCTCAAACTAAGGAGAGTGAGGCTTACAACATTTAGTATTTACAAATGAATAGATATTACATCTATAGCAGATTTATTGAACATTCTGTTTATATTTCATACATTACAAGGGAAGGTTAAAAAAAGAAAACAGAAGCATAGCTTAACTTAGAAGCTTATGTTCTTTTATTTGCATGAACATTCTGTTTATATTTCATACATTACATGGGAAGGTTAAAAAAAAGAAAACAGAAGCATAGCTTAACTTAGAAGCTTATGTTCTTTTATTTGCATGAACATTCTGTTTATATTTCATACATTACATGGGAAGGTTAAAAAAAGAAAACAAAAGGAGGTAATTATCCACTTAAAAAGAGAAATTGTCCACTCTATTTTGTATTGCCATGATCATCAAGATTTGCATGAAATTTTCTTATAATCTACTGTCTGTTTAGCATAGCTTAACTTAGAAGCTTATGTTATTTTATTCCATTTTATTCTATGCTTTTTATCCATTATCATTTTCATTTTCAATTGCATTTTGATTTTGATTTTGATTTTCAATTTTAATTTTAATTTCATTTTCATTTTCATTTTCCAATTTGTTTTTATCCAGCCCCAGCCTGTGCCCGTGCGCGTGCCACTTGCCCCTTGCCTCTGCTCGTGCCAGCTATTCAGCCCCTGCCCATGCCCACGCCCCTGCCCCTGCCCCTGCCCCTCCCCACTGCCCCTGCCCATGCCCATGCCCAAGCCCAAGCCCAACCCTGCCCGCTGCCCTGCCCCTGCTCCTGCACATTACAAGGGAAGGTTAAAAAAAGAAAACAGAAGGAGGTAATTATCCACTTAAAAAGAGAAATTGTCCACTCTATTTTGTATTGCCATGATCATCAAGATTTGCATGAAATTTTCTTATAATCTACTGTTTAGCATAGCTTAACTTAGAAGCTTATGTTCTTTTATTTGCATGAACATTCTGTTTATATTTCATACATTACATGGGAAGGTTAAAAAAAGAAAACAAAAGGAGGTAATTATCCACTTAAAAAGAGAAATTGTCCACTCTATTTTGTATTGCCATGATCATCAAGATTTGCATGAAATTTTCTTATAATCTACTGTTTAGCATAGCTTAACTTAGAAGCTTATGTTCTTTTATTCCATTTTATTCTATGCTTTTTATCCATTATCATTTTCATTTTCAATTGCATTTTGATTTTGATTTTGATTTTCAATTTTAATTTCATTTTCCAATTTGTTTTTATCCAGCCCCAGCCTGTGCCCGTGCGCGTGCCCCTTGCCCCTTGCCCCTGCCCGTGCCCGCACCCCAGCCCCAGCCCCTGCCCGCTGCCCACGCCCACGCCCCTGCCCCTGCCCCTGCCCCTCCCCACTGCCCATGCCCATGCCCAAGCCCAAGCCCAACCCTGCCCGCTGCCCTGCCCCTGCTCCTGCTTGCTACCCGCTGTACCTGCCTGCTGCCCATGTAAATTGGTCTTTTACATTGTTGCTTCTCTGCCACTATCTTGCTGAGTTCGGTCCTTGCCTTAGATGATACAGCATTAGATGCTGATCAGCTTGGGAACCTTATTAAGTTTTGTCCTACAAAAGAAGAGACGGAATTACTCAAGGTGTTGAAAATATGTGCTTATCTTTTCCGTATCTGTGCTCTTTAAAGTAATATTTTTCTGATTTTAATATTTTCCGATGTTCATAACTATCTGTGTAGATGACATTGTTTGGTACATTATGCAAATAATCATGTTTTAAGTGATAATCATATTTTTATTTTCAGGGTTATAATGGAGATAAGGAAAACTTGGGAAGATGTGAACAGGTCAGTGGAATATTTGTGTTATAGATGTTTCTTCAACAATTTAGTTTGCATTATATCTGATTACCTGCCTCGTATTTGGTGACAGTTTTTCATAGAATTGATAAAAGTGCCACGGATAGAGTCAAAGCTAAGAGTTTTCTTATTCAAGATACAATTCTGTTCCCAGGTATGAGGAGAACCTGTGTAATCAGATTGGTATGAGATGCTTTCTGTTGTTGTTGTCACCTAATTGGTACTTTTTGCACCTTTCCAGGTTTCTGACCTTAGAAATAGTTTGAATATCGTAAACTCTACAGCTGAAGAGGCAAGTTAACTTTTCCTTTTTACATAAATTAGCTTTTTCAATTGAAGTGTTCTTTTCCTGAACAATTTGTCATTTGTACCATTTCAATAATGCATTCATCAGGTGAGGAATTCTGTCAAATTGAAAAGGATCATGCAAACTATTCTTTCTCTGGGAAATGCGTTGAACCATGGAACTGCAAGGGGTGAGTGATTTTGTTGATGAGGTAGTTTTTATTAACATCTTATTGCAGTCATCTTTTTGTGTTCCATTCTAGTGAGATAGATTTGTCAATGGGAAACGAGGTCAATCTCCTCACTGCTGATTTGCCTTCTGTTGTTCTACTTGAATAAGTTGTCTATGTCACCATTTCCTTATTGTTAATTGAGACTCTAACACAATCCTGTAGTTAATTACCGCCTTGCACCGAGTGTGTCCAGTAATCCTGTGATTTTTAGCCAACTTCTAAGAATAGAAATCTGTATATAAATATAGTCATTTTGGTCCTTCAGTTGGTTTGAATTTTTATCAAATAAGCTGTGCAATTTCCAGTTGGATGGGAGATGAATCCATTGCTGACAAGTGACTGGCTTATTCTTGACTTACCATTATACATCATTTACTTACAACTAAGTATGATTTCATTTTACATTCAACAGTGGAAGCTTCACTTATTTGAGCTTGAGGAGGAGATGAAGGTCGAGCCTCCTATTAAGTATGTTCTTTATGAGGTATGTATTTAGACCTATCTTCCCTTCAAATATGTTCTAGAATGTGTAGCCCTAGATTAAATACTAATGTCAGACAAAGGCTTATGTATTCTGTATCTTTGCTCTGCAACAATGCAGGTCCAGCAACAAGTTATTGAAGTTGTCACTTATCTGGCCTCAATTGCAACAAAATTTCGAAAGAAATGTGTTGTGCTTTGCCTTCTTGGTCACTATCAGGTTGAGACCTGTCCCCATCCCCTTTTTCAAACAACTGGCTTTTACAATTTGTTTGTGGTTGTCCTTCTGCTATAAACTTGTTTGTTTTGTGCCTAAATTTATGTCTATCTTCTGACAAAATTAACATTCATTCAGTCTGACATTAGGTCACCTGTTTTTATTTTGCCTAATTGACAGGTATAACTGAAATCAAGACTACTGCTCATGCTTTGAAGTGCCTCGCCACTTTCTCCTAGGCACAAAAACTATCCATTGGACATACATTTGAGGTCAATTTGTTTTGCAGTTCTGTAAATCTAACACGACATGCCTGTTGAAGGTTAATTTCATTTTCTCTCTTTATTTTATGCTTTATTTTGATGATTTCTCCTCTCCTATAGACTGTATAATTTGGTTTGCATTCGATTTCATGAATGCATCTTATTTGAAACTTCTGTGCGCTAGCATTACTTTTTTTATAATGGAACGCAAAATGTTGCATTTATTTGTTGAGTTTGTAAAATAATTTTTTGATTCATCAGCCACTCAGGGAATGATATTTTGATTCATGCACTAATCTTTGGAGTGTCAAGTTGATCACTATATTATCCCAAGATTGCTTAAATTTTCTTTATTGTTTCCTTAATGGCTTTATTATTTGTTAATATTACTTGGTCTAGAAATAGCAGTTATTAAATGATCACTTAAATCTGTCGGTTTCTTTCAGCCAGCTTCACCTACAACTTAAGGAAAGGAGATGGTAAATTTTTTCTGTCAGACTAAGCAGAGAGGCAAGAAATTTCTCAAGTTGAGATGATGGGCAAGTTTGCTGGTGCAGTTGGGAATTACAATGCCCATCTTGCATATCCTAATATTAACTGGCCTCAAATTGCAGAAGAGTTTGTGACTTCTCTTGGATTAAAGTTTAACCCTTATGTTACTCAGGTATGTTTCCTGCACTCCTTCCTCTTATATAGTAAAAGTATATATATCAGTTGAAGGAATGACACTTCTAGTTACCCTCCTATGGATATGATCAGTAATGATTTTATGTGCTATACAATCTTGCCAAAGTGTTGTTAGATTCTTCTGATTGAATATATCTGTTTTTTTTCTGTTTGGAGATTGAGATGCACGATTATATGGCAAAATTTTGTCTCAAATCCCTCTTCCTCCACTTTAAATCTACTCTGTTTTCAGATTCATATCAAAAATGGCGTTGAGCCCGATTACACCAGAAAGGCCCAAGAAACAAGCCAAAGTGTCGGTTCCAACCCAGAAAAAACCATCAGATTTTGGTGTAAATGACGAGAACAAGGCTCCTTTACCACCATCTGCAGATGCCTCCGTTGATTACATGTCTTCTGAGAATCTCAAACCCTTTCAAGACCCTGAATCCAATATCCAAGTAATTCCCATTTTCACTATACTAAAAGTAAACCCTGGTGCAATTTCATGGTTCTGATTGGTTTTTATTTGTACAAATTTATTTGAAAATTTCAGAGCTTAGTTGAAGGGTTTGATTCAAAGGATTGGGTTAAGGTTTGCGAATCATTGAATGCGGCTAGGCGTTTCTCTTTATATCACTGCACCCTACTGCTTCCAAGCTTGTAAGATTCTAAATTTTCTTTCTTTCTTTTTTTTTTTGCCTTTTTGGTGGTGGGTTTTTATGCTGATAAAATGCATGTGGTTATGCCAGAGAGAAGGTGATGTGGTAAAGGCAATGAAGAACCCAAGAAGTGCTCTTTGCAAGACCTCGATTATGGTTGCTTCGGATATCTTCAATGCCTTAGGTTCGTATTTATGTTTCAATCTGTTATCCCTCTTTCCTTTCCTATTTGATGATAGCCATATTAGAGCTGTTATCTATATACTACGGAGATTCGTGGTTTACTTGAGATATTGAACCAAATCAGGCAATCCAGTTCTTCTCAACAACAAAGTTTTGATTTGGCTGCTGGGGTCTTCCCCACAATAAAGGCTATCCATGCTGTCGTAACTTTAATACTGTATGGTTTGTGGTTCTTTTAGTTTTGTTTCTTGGCTTACTTTCATTGTTTATAGTTCCTGATTTTTTTTGCACTTTTTCACTGATTTGCACACTTGTTCTTTAAATTTGGCTTTTGTAATGTAGCAATTTCATGATTGGCATTGTAAAGGAATGTCAGTGCTGCTGAGATAATTTTCAAATCCAGATGCTTATTTACCTGGTTTTATAACTGCATCCTTGCAAAGAATTTACTTTTGGTTGCTGTTGTTCATTCTTGCTCCATCTATTTTTTTGACCTCTCAGGCCAAATTTACTTGTTACAGTTTAAAGCCTGTAGGATTTTGCTTGATATACATTCGCTTCCTTTTGTTCTTGGAAGGTGGCTATGCATCAAATGGTGCTACAACCCAATCTGATGGAGATTCTTCAAACACAACAGAAATGGTCACTCAAACAAGCACACTGCTCAAGCATATTCTGGTTTGGACATATGGAGTTTTGGTACAAATAGCTTCACAGCTGCCCCTGTGCCAGCCCCCAGAGATTGAAACCACCTACAAGTGAAGCAAATTGAGCAGAAGGGAAGACACAGGCAGATGGTTAAGAGGTTGCTGACGTACATCAAGTCAACCACACCCTACATGTTCTGCAAGACAGTTACGGCTTCTGATACCAGTACTAATGGAGGCTTTTATGTTCCTCGTCCAGCTGCTGAGGACTGCTTCCTTCCCTTGGTAATTTTGTTTCACTTTTCTCTTTATTTCATTTCTAAATGTTTAAATGATAAATTTAGTGCTATGCAGCTATGTCTACTATGCTCATGAATATATGGGTTGAAGTGGTTAATGTTGGGCTGTCATTTCCCCGTTGTTAACTCAATTTTCTGTTCACTTAAAGCCTTGATCTCGCTGAACCTTATTCGAACATGGTTTTAATATCCAAAAATAATTCAAAGAAGTATTAAAAGTTATCCTGTAGTTTATATTTATGGTGTCATACATTCAATTTAGTATTGTTTTTGGAAATCTTCATAAGCTAGTCCCTTAGTTCTCACTGTCATCATGGATTCCAAATGAGGGTAAGTATTGTTTCCTTTTTCACCCAGAGAAGATTAAACTAGCATTTGTCATATATATCATTGGTAGTTAATTGCTTGTGTTCCATTTGTGCTTTTAAGTGTTTTGTTTGTATTTTCTACTTGTTCTCCTGCATTCTTGTTCCCAGCAGTCAAATGTTTCCTTGTTATGCTCTAGTTCGTGATACCATTTCATAAATTCTGGAAGAGTTTTGTTCATTCTTTTTCTGTTGCTGTAAATGCGTTTTGAAACTGAAGATGCAACAAGATAAATAATTTAATAAACTGAAGGTATTCAACGAGGACATGTATTTCAAAAAGACTGTCAAATATGTTGGAGAGCCAATGACCCACTTGGAATCCATTGCTTCCTCTGCGGTATTTCTTCTTCCCACTGCTGCTCTTTTGATGCATTTTTTTTTCATTATATCATAGTGGCCTTTACCAACTTTAATTATAGCTAAAACGAGTGTATATCTGCAAATGTGTTTCTGATAGGCTGAATTTTTTGTTTAGGTACGAGCAGCAATTAAGGTGAAGGCATCAGTTATTATATGCTTTACATCCTCAGGAAGAGTTGCAAGGTATACCATTGCTATATGATTAATTTTAATTATATCTGAGATGTTCTTTTCTTTTCTCAGCAGTCACCCCCCAAGATCTACTTTTCTTTTATGTTTTTGTGATTTTGTTTGATAAACTCCCCCCCCCCCCCCCTTTTTTTGAGAGGGAGTGGGGGAAGGGGGAAGTTATTAATGGAAACTTGTCAAAGGTGTATTAATTTTCATTACTAATATTCTACAATATGTATACCTTGATTCATTTCTGTTGCTTCTGAATGTATTCCATGTATATACCAGATTGATTGTAAAGTATAAAAATCAAAATAAAAAGCAAAATAAGATAAATTTAAAACTAAAAATAAAAATTTAAATGAAAATATAATTTGATTTACCAGATTGATTGTAAAGTATAAAAATCAAAATAAAAAGCAAAATAAGATAAATTTAAAACTAAAAATAAAAATTTAAATGAAAATATAATTTGATTTACAAATAAAATTAAAATTAAATTCGAAAGAAAAATAAAGATTTTTTTTTAATGTTGTAAAATAACGGTGGGCCCAAAATATTTTTGTTTATTTTTTCTTCAACAGTAGCATTATTAGTAGTTTGTTTTTAATGTTGTAGAGTTGTAGACTTGTAGACGAGGGGTTGAGCTTTGTGTGGGTGATGTTCACGCTGCGATTGATGGCGCGTGTGGTGGAAATGATGTCGAACCGCAAGACCAAGATATTTGTTTTTCCGCATACTGTTGGGCCTTTTGAGGAGTGTGAAAGAGACTCCTCTGTGTGTAGTTGCTTTGTTGGGCGTGAAAAATGTGGATCAGGTATGGGCCAGATTAAAGATCTATTTCAATTTGTATTGGATATATATGGGCTAAGCTAGGCCTTGCTGGGACAAGGCTCATTCCGGATCAGGCCTTAATAATTTTATATATAGAATATTTTTAATTAAATAAATAAATTTATTAAAAGGGCAGGGCATGTACTTTTTTTTTGGTTAAAAGGGTAAAAACAACAAATAAAGTAGATTTTTATATCCCCAAGGAAACTCATTCCCATGCATCAGTTAGAAGGAGCTGCATTTGGGAAAAACCTTTGATCAGTTACTACTTTCTAGTGTGTATCCAGTACGTCAAGTAGGGCTGCCATGGCCCAAGCCTTACTAATCTTCTTGACTTCTAGTTCTAGTAATAAATGTGTAGAAACTCAGGGCCTAGTATGTATGGCTTTGAACACCAAATCCAATTCTAGCCAAGCCTAGCCAAGCCTAATTAAGCCTAGCCAAACCAAGCCTAGCCAAGCAAGCCAAGCCAAGCCTAGCCTAGCCAAGCCTAGCCTAGTTCTAGTAATAAATGGGTAGAAAATCAGGACCTAGTATGTATGGCTTTGAACACCAAATCCAATTCTAGCCAAGCTTAGCCTAGCCAAGCCTAGTTAAGCCAAGCCAAGCCAAGCCAAGCTTAGCCAAGCCTAGCCTAGCCAAGCCTAGCCTAGCCAAGCCAAGCCTAGCCTAGCCAAGCCAAGCCAAGCCTAGCCTAGCCAAGCCTAGCCAAGCCTAGCCTAGTTCTAGTAATAAATGGGTAGAAAATCAGGACCTAGTATGTATGGCTTTGAACACCAAATCCAATTCTAGCCAAGCCTAGCCAAGCCAAGCCTAGCCTAGCCAAGCCAAGCTTAGCCAAGCCAAGCCTAGTTAAGCCTAGCCTAGCCTAACCAAACCTAGCCAAGCCAAGCCTAGTCTAGCCTAGCCTAGCCAAGCCTAGCCTAGTTCTAGTAATAAATGGGTAGAAACTCAGGGCCTAGTATGTATGGCTTTGAACACCAAATCCAATTCTAGCCTAGCCAAGCCAAGCTTACCCAAGCCTAGTTAAGCCAAGCCGAGCCTAGCCAAGCCAAGCCAAGCTTAGCCAAGCCTAGTTAAGCCTGGCCAAGCCTAGTTAAGCCTAGCCTAGCCTAGCAAAACCTAGCCTAGCCTAGCCTAGCCAAGCCAAGCCTAGCCAAGCCTAGCCAAGCCAAGCCTAGCCAAGCCAATCTAGGTAAGCTGAGCCAAGCCTAGCCTAGGTAAGCCAACCCTAGCCAAGCTTAGCCTAGCCGAGCCAAGCCAAGCCAAGCCAAACCCAGCCTAGCCAAGCCTAGCCTAGCCTAGCCAAGCCAAACCTAGCTAAGTCAAGCCTACCTTAACCTAGCCAAGCCTAGCCTAACCAAGCCTAGCCTAGCCCTAGCCTAGGGTTTAGGGTCGGTGAAATTTTAAGGAAAAATTTTAAAACGAATCAACGCTAGAAATCACTACAAAAGAAGTCATTTTTAGGGGCATTTTTCTTTTGACGTTTATTGGAACAACCTGCATTTATCTATTGTAATTTATCTTTACTGGCCCAAATAGAACCGCTGGGAATAATATACTTTTTAGGGGCAGGGAAATTTCCTTTATCAGTTATTTAAAAAAAAAAAGTCACTCTTTCTCACATAAGAAAAAAAAAACTCTCTGGATTTCTCTTCTCTTCTGTTCTCGTGTCTTCTTCTTCTCTCTTATTTTATTTGTCTTCATTTTCAAGAAGTACATCGCTGCGTTTTCTACGGTTTTTAGCTTCCATTTCTCTACAATTCATTTCAGGTTTCCTTTCTTGATCATTTTATACTTGATATTTTGTTTTTTATAAAGTATTTTATATTTTTTTTTAATCGAAATATCAAATTATTTAGGTCGAAATTCGAATCATTAATTGAATGAAAATCAAGTTTATTTCTATTGTTAATTTGTGTAGTTTGTTTGTTCATCGAGATCGGACAATTTTATGTATTGATGTCCTGCGATCTCACCTTAAGTTTTCTTTGATTAGTTCGTGGAATCTCTCAAATTTATCAGCTTTTAGTAAATACTTAATATTCTTTGTTTGGCTCCATAGGAGTTTTAATAGATAACAATTACCTAATTAAACTAGAATTAATTATGAATGGCTTGACAAATTTTATAGTAAAATTTTTATTTCTTTAAAATAATTCACATTTGGCAATAGTAAAATTTTTATTTCTTTAAAATAATTCACATTTGGCAATAACTGGGGTTTTATTGGCTACATGTGCTGTATAGGAACTTGTGGGGTTAGAAACCAGTTTGCATGGACTATTTGGATGTAATAAAAATTGCTATTTTTTTGTACAGAGCAATGATATGTGAAGTATGTTTCTCACGATTATCCAAAAAAAAAAAAAAATAGAAGTATGTTTCTCCTGGTTGGTTTCTTTTTTGGTGGATGGGCCCATTGGGGTGTTAAATAATATCTTTTGAAGCTTCATAAGGATGTTTATTATCATTATTTTCTATAGCAAACAAAAACTAAAGCAAAATAACAGGGGCACAGGCAGGGGCACGGGCAGGGGGCAGGGCACGAAAGTGCTTTTATGCATCGTATGATAAGGAGGTAATTATCCTTTCACCTCTGCCTCTTTTTATCAGTTTGCCTTTGGCCTGTTGCGTAGTATATTCCTTTTCCACCCCTTCCTCAACCAATCTTGTGGTGCGGGAAAGAGAAGAAAAATAATTTACAAAACCATGGTTAAAATTAATATTTCTCAGTTACTTTTTGTTGTTTTTACATCAAGAAATTTGTTAGCAAAGCACCCTGCATTTCTCTGGGTTTTTTCCTGTTTTTGAACAAATTGTTGCTTTAAATCTGTCCAAATTAACGTATTAACAGGTATTTTGTTCTAATTGCAAGTGATTTGGAGGAATGGTATGAGAACCCTGAGGCTTTTCATCATGAACAGGATATGGTTCAGTGGACAGAGAAATTGAGGCCTTGTGCGGAGGCTTTATATATTGCATTGTTTGAAAACCACAGTCAAGTATGTGGTAATTTAGTACAGATCATTTAGTATGTTATTATGTTAATATCCTTTCTGTTTTTTTTTTTTGTTTTTTGGGTTGGCAGCTGTTTCATATAGATAGATAGATGTATGCTTATTCAAATTAACTTGTTACGTTTAGCTGCTAACTCCTATTGTGGTGTCCATCCTTCAAGAGGCGATGGATGGCTGCCCTACTTCGGCGACTGAATTTCTCCAGGGTTACTTCTTAAAGACGCTGCCTACGGCGCTGCTGCATATGTATATTATGCTCTCAAATTACCTGAGCTTCAAAGATTGGTATGCCCATTCTCTACTTTGCTATATTTGGTGTCTAGTCACTTGATAATTTTTCTGCATTTGTAGTCTCTACCCTTGGTGGTTTGGGTGGGTTATTTTTTTTTTCTTTTGGGGGTGGGGTGTTGAGGAGGGTCTTGGTTTATCCACTATACCTTATTTTGCATGATGAACCCAGATAATAATCCAAGCAAAGTAGGAACATTATTTAGTCGTTTCCTTTTAATTTGTCCCTTGGATTGCAGGTTTAATGGTGCTTTATTCCTGAACTTTCTAATTATCATCCAAATATGCGTATCATCCACCGGAAAGTTGCATTAATATCGGGACAATGGGTTTCTGAGGTAACATAATATCCTTCTATAGGCCTCATTCGTATCTTCTGAGAGTTCTTTCTTTCTTGTGAAGTGTATGTGCATGTTTGTATGCATGCCACTGCAGTATGTTGAGGCTTCTATCAGTATAGCATATGGTGACCAATAGTTTTCAGGTTAGAAGCTTGTCCAATCAACATTGAATCTTTTCCTCTGGAAAAATGATGCTTGCTAATTGTTTTCAAATCAGACATGGTAGATTTCTAATTGAGCCTTGAAGTTTGTTTCCCTCAGGGAAGAAACCCTTTGGCACTTGATCCTGTTACATTTGCTTCAACCCTAGAATATAGAGTACATAAATCGAAGGCTGAGTTTGAATAAGTGCCAATAGGAATAGGCTCTGATCTGGTGTGTATTGGATGAGTGTTGTTTTACATGGAATTGTATCAAGAATTGGAGAATCTGTTTTATGTTGTCATAGTAGAAGAGTGATGCATCAGGAGTATGGAATTCATAAATGTCAATATAATATTGTGCAGTATTTCGTGTTCCTCTTTATTTTCTGATGAGAATGTTGATAAAGTACTTTGGTTGCTGCAGGAAATTAATCATAGATGGTTCTTTTCTGATGTTTGCATTCCTGCAGATTAAGAACGACACAAAAAGAGTTATATACTGTGCCTTGATGCAGTTGTTACAGGACAAAGACCTATCTGTTAGGGTATGTTCCATAACTTTGCTTTTCCTTCCGCATCATGTCTCCCTGCTTCTTTCTCTGCCCATTCATAATAATCTAATCCTGAAGGTTATTGTACTTTGCTTACTATTTTGTGTATTGTTGTTTTAGCTGGCAGCCTGCGATCGTTGTGTTTACATGTTGAAGATGCCAACTTTTCAGAGAAAGATTTTTCATATCTACTTCCTGTGTGTTGGGCTTCATGTTTTAAGTTGTTGAATGAAGTTCAAGAGTGATGCATCAGGAGTATGGAATTCATAAATGTCAATATAATATTGTGCAGTATTTCGTGTTCCTCTTTATTTTCTGATGAGAATGTTGATAAAGTACTTTGGTTGCTGCAGGAAATTAATCATAGATGGTTCTTTTCTGATGTTTGCATTCCTGCAGATTAAGAACGACACAAAAAGAGTTATATACTGTGCCTTGATGCAGTTGTTACAGGACAAAGACCTATCTGTTAGGGTATGTTCCATAACTTTGCTTTTCCTTCCGCATCATGTCTCCCTGCTTCTTTCTCTGCCCATTCATAATAATCTAATCCTGAAGGTTATTGTACTTTGCTTACTATTTTGTGTATTGTTGTTTTAGCTGGCAGCCTGCGATCGTTGTGTTTACATGTTGAAGATGCCAACTTTTCAGAGAAAGATTTTTCATATCTACTTCCTGTGTGTTGGGCTTCATGTTTTAAGTTGTTGAATGAAGTTCAAGAGTTAGATTCAAAGGTAAATTCTACTGTTGGCTTATCGACTAAAGAAGCTTACATCTCATGCTGATCCTTCCTCGGTTACTTCCCTCTTCTCTGTCTCTTTTACCTTCCTTTCTTTCTCAGTCATGTTGGAGGTCTTAACAACTCTTTACCTATTTTTCTATAAATGCAGCCATTCATTTTCATAACTCACTGAAAATATAAAAAATAAAAAAAAATAAAAAACCAAAATTCTCCCTCACCTTTAAAAAAAAAAAGCCATTTCTTTAAGGGTTTTTTTTTTCCCTACCCAATGGGGATTGAATCGATCTAAACACTACAGATGAGGATGAAAGGCCATCATCTGCTATATCTCCATCTTCAGCTTCGGTGTTAAGTTCTTCTCGGGTAAATGCTTCTGTTGCTCCTGGTTTTGGTTTTAGTTCTTTAGCTTGTTTAGAGCTATGACATCAGTTATATCTCCATCTTCATTTTTGCTTTGCATAAGTTTAATCATATGTTTAATCTGTGGTTATCTGATTTCCGCTGTTCTTTAACGTTTTTGGCTTTGGTTAGAAACCAATTGTTGTGAAATATGAACTTAACCACGTTACCTACCTTATTCAGCAGATTGTCCTTTAGTTTCTTCATATTCATTAGTTTAGCTTGTGTGGCACGGTGCATTCTGTTTATTTGCTAAGTTCTTAAAAATAATTGTTTTTTTTTACTATGTCCTCTGCAGAACAAGGCACAATTGGTTGTTATCGCTCATGATGTGGATCCCATAGAGTTGGTGGTGTGGCTCCCTGCTTTGTGCAGAAAGATGGAGGTCCCTTACTGCATTGTAAAGGGGAAATCACGTTTGGGATCAGTAGTTGTCTTCCAGATTTGTTTGCTTTTCTGCCAATTATAGAGTTAAGTGAGTAGGTTATTTATTTGTGTTTATACTACTCAGATTGTCCACAAGAAAACTTCTTATGTCTTGTGCTTCACCACACTTAAGAACGAGGATAAGTTGGAGTTCAGCAAAATCCTCGAGGCCATCAAGGTAAAGATTACACCTGCAAAAGAAAAAAAGTTATTGGTAATATAATCCATTATCAATTGGTTCTACTAATGTGTGAGTCTAGTGATGTATATGGAAATACATTACTTGTATATTTTATTGCCTTTTGGTATATTTGAACTTGGTTGTCATTTTCCTCCTTTTTGTTCTCGTAAGTTAATAGCTTGAATCATCTATAGGTTTTGACTTGGGCGTACACAACATGAGCAAGAGCATCAAAGAGCACAACAGCAGGTATTATAATTATTTATTCTGTTGTTCTCAAGTGACAAGTGCCTTTTAATCCTTGAGGATTAGTAAATATATAGTTTTAATTAGCATCAATCGGCATGGTATTGAGCTGGCTTTATAATAGCTATTTTGAGCTGGCTTTTATTCCTCTACATTTATAAAGCTCCACCATACCATTTCATTTACTACCGCCTAATGTGGGATTTGCTGAAACTTTAAGGAAGTTAAATATGTACTCCATGTGGGATTCAGCTTAAGCTTTGAGAGAAGGGATGGAAACAATTTTATATTAAAATAAATTATATATTAACACATTTGTGTTAAGAAATGATATTTAATTATACAAAATTAAATGATACATTTACACATTCGACATAATAGAAAGATATTTAATTATCTAATTAGTTAGTTGTTTCGATAATTAATCATGAGGATATTATTTATTTATATATGTATGTATGTATGTGCTAATTAAACTTGTGATATATATTGTGGTTATTCTTCTTCTTATTTATGTATTTAATTTGACACAATCTTTTCGTTTTTAAATTTGTTTAAATATATTTTGTTGCAAATAAAGTGGAAAAAAATTTGTAAATCAAAATAAAGTTGAGGGAAGAAGAGAAGAAAAAATATGAAGGAAATGTAATTAAAAGAACCTAATAGTACATTGAATTTTTCATAAAAAATAGTACACTGAAATCTCTGTTCTCTCTTGGCTGAATCTCATTGCACTTTAATACAAAGAAGTTATTGAAAGTTATCCATTGTTTTTATATATGGTATCTACAAGTTAGTAATATTTCTGGAATACCTTCAGAAGCTTGTACCTTATTCCTCACAGTCATCATGGATTCCATACATGCGATGTATTGTTTCCTTTAACACCCTGAGAAGATTAAGTTAGCATTTGTTCTATTTGCCATTGGTGATTAAATGCTTGTGATCTTTTGTACTTACTGCATTTATGATTTATTGTGGCCAGCAGTGAAATGTTTTCTTGGTTATGCTCTACGGCCACTCTCTTGATGCTATCTAAATTTAAACAATTTTGTTGACCTCTAGTTCATTAGAGGTTTGTATTCTTCCAGTTTGATATTTTTTTTTTCTTTTTTAAAGAATCATTTATTTTTGTTTTGTTTCTTTACTAAACTAACTTTTTATTATTTTCATACTAAAATATCAAATTGTGAAAGTGTGCCTGAATTTGCCTACCCAATTAGCTTAGCTATGCCAAACTTTTGCTTTACCAAATTACTAGCTAAATCTAGTATCAGTTTTATTATAATATTATTCATGCAAATTCCCTCCTTAGTTTCAATTGTATATAAAATGGTTTAGGAAAGAAAAAAAAAAGAATGTACGAGTGTAGTGATGTATATGGAATTAGCTTAGCTATGCCAAACTTTTGCTTTACCAAATTACTAGCTAAATCTAGTATCAGTTTTATTATAATATTATTCATGCAAATTCCCTCCTTAGTTTCAATTGTATATAAAATGGTTTAGGAAAGAAAAAGAAAAAAAAAAGAATGTATGAGTGTAGTGCCAGGCATGTATATGGAATTACAGTACTTGTTTATTTTCTTGCCATTTGTTATATTTAAAATTGGTCGTCATGTTTCTCATTTTTGTTGTCATAAGTTAATCAATGAGCTTGGATTCTAAGATTATGTACTGCCAGGCATGTGAAAGCTTGTGTCTTTGAAGAAGAATACACGTGGAGAATTGTTGCTGAGCAAGCAGAGGTATGCTCTTTCCTTATGTAATTATTGACTTCTCACATCTTTTTAAGAAGGCTGAGAGATGACATTCTTTTACTATCTTTTTAAGAACCTATGGATCTGATATCTTTTTAGCTTGTAATTATTGTACTCCTCTTTGTATTTGAACTATATATCCTGATGTGTTGTGCCTTTTTCTTGACAACTTATGTGCTGCTTACCTTTATCTGAAGAAAGTATGTTTCCAGTTACCTGGATGGAATGTTTACACAATCTGGTCTTTTCTGCAGAGATATTCATTATGTTGTCTCGAGTATCTAATAGCTCATACTTGATCTTTGTTGACAAAATTTTTAGGTGTAAATCTTGAACATTCTGTATGCGTCCCCAAAAGTAAATACCTCATTTGCTTCAAGAATTGAGAATCTAACTAACTAATCAATTCCTTATATTAAAGATGGATTTGTGGCTTGGTTTTTTGCTAATGAATCCATTATTTGTTCAGATTATACCATATCATTATCCACATCTCTTGATAACTTCCAAACTTGTCTGTAGAGTGCAGTTGTCTTTTTCATAATAAAACTAATCTGGCTTGTATTCTGGATTGGATTGGATTGGATTTTGTTTTTGACAGCACCTAGAGAATTCAACTTCTGCTTTTGAGAGAAGCCGCTTCAATATGTTAACTTTTGGCTGCAAATCTCCCTGTTTATTTATGTTAAAATTATGTTTCCATATTATTTCATGCGTCATTTGGTGACTTTTCTTCGTGGCTTAAGGAAACAGGTAAATGCTCTAATGAATATTGAAGAAAAAAAGAAGTATGAGTTTCTGGAATCTATAAGTGCAATTATGGATGGCCATCTTAGATATTTTAAGCTGGTTTGTATTTCCTTTTATGACGTATTTCTTTTTTTTTTTTGGATTTAAAATTACGATTCTGTTGTCCTCTTTTCACAAGTGCATTTTAATCTTTGAGGATTAGTAAATTTATATTTTTAATAAGCATAATTTTGCATGGTATTGAGCTGGCTTTATCATAAATATTTAAGCTTGCTTTCTTCTCTATATTTATAAAGCTCCACGTCTCATTTTATTATACCGCCCAATGTGGGATTGGCTTAAACTTTTAAGTTAAATTTGTGCTCCATATGAGATTCAGCCCAACCTCTGAAAAAAAAAAAGATATATTAAGACATATTTGAGTTGATAAATTACGTTTAATTGACAATCTAATAAAATGTTACATTTACATATTTAAAATTTAATCTTTATATCTTAAATTTTAAATCCTAAATTTATCATAAAAGTTAAGCCCTAAATCCCAAATATGAAATCCTAAGTCTTTAATCATTATATTTAAGTCTTAAATTCTCAATCTTTAATCATAAATTTTAAGCTTAATTTCCTAAAATCTTAAATCCTGAATTTTGTTTTTGCTTTCAAATCCTAAATCTTTAATAATTATATTTAACCTTTAAATCTGAAATCATAAAATTTAATCCTAAATCTTAAATCTTTAATCATAAAATTTAAGGAGTTTTAATCCTTAAAATTAAATCCTAAATCTTGGGCCATAATCTCTAACCCTTAAGTCAAACATCTTACGCTCAAAATTTAAGTATTAAATCCTAAATCTTTAATTATAAATCCAAGTCTTAAATCTTTAAACATACACTTATTGCTTTAAAGCTTAAATCGAAAATCTTTAAACATAATCGTACTTCCTAAGCTCTAAACCCTAGTCCTAAACCTTGAAAATTTTGAAATTTTGAATTTTAATTTTGGAAATTTTGAATTTTGAATTTTCTATTGAAATTTGAAATTTTTAATATTGAATTTTTGAATTATTGATTTTTTAAGTTTTGAATTTTTTAGTTTTTGAATTTTGATTTTTTAGTTTTGAATTTTTAATTTTGAATTTTTGAATTTTGAAATTTTTAAGTTCGATTTTTTAAATTGTGAATTCTTGAATTTTGTATTTTGATTTTTGAAATTTTGAATTTTAGATTTTTGAATTTTGAATTTTGAAATTTGAATTTTTTAGTTTTGATTTTTTAAAATTTTAATTTTGAATTAATTTTAACTTTGAGATTTTTTTTTTTTGAATTTTTAGTTTTGAATTTGAATTATATTTTAAACTTTGAGATTTTTTATTTTTGAAATTTCGAATTTGAATTTTGAATTATATTTTGAATTTTTTAGTTTTAGAATTTTGATTTTGGATTTTTGAATTTTAATTTTTGAATTTTGAAGCTTTCATGGTCTTTAGGGTCTAGAAATATGTTCTAAGAAAGTCGAGTCATGGGTAGTTAAAACGAGCTTCAAAAACGAGCAAAAACTTAGATTTTTTACTAGGTACCATTCGGCCACCTTGGCTTTTTCTTTCAAAATTTGCATCTTTTGTTTTTCTCGGTTGTTAAGAAAAAGTCACTTGCATCAAGCTCATTTGGAGGTATCCGGATGTCAAACAATGGCACTAGGATGTCCCCTCTAATTCGGGCAAAATCCGTGCTCGAAATCCTTCATTTTCAAAATTCATTTCATAAGTTACACGAATATATTACAATTAGATAGATATATTACTATTATCTAATGTTTTCAGTAACTCTAATGTATAAATGTAATATATCTCAAATATATTACAATTATATAGATATATTACAATTACATTAGATAATTGATAATGTTTTCAGTAAAATCTAATGTTTTCGATAATTGTAATATATCTATGTAATTACCTAATGTATACATGTAATTAGACCTGCTCACGGGCCGGGCAGCCTACCCGGCCTGGAAGGCCCGGCCGTATTAGGCCGGGCCTAGGCCTCACTTTTTGTGATCTGGCCCGAATCACTATTTACGTATTCAAAAAATATTATTTTTTTAAAATTTAATTATAAAAATATATAAAAAAATAAAAAATATTTTTTTTATTAATAAATGAACAGTGATTCGGGCTTGCGGGCCGGGTCTGGGCATGAAAAATAAAAAAGTTCCGGGCCGCGGCTGGCCTATGAGCACCTCTACATGTAATATATTACAATTACATAGATATATTACATGTAATTTACGTAATGTTAAGTGACTAATGTACACATTTGTGTAATTGTAATATTAAATATGTTTTCATTAATTTAGAATTACCACTTAATATTACATAAATTACACAAATATATTACAATTACATAAATATATTACAATTACATTAGATATATTACAGTTACATTGATATATTAGATAATTACATAGATATATTACAATTACGTAGATATATTACAATTACTGAAAACATTAGATATTACATGTAATTATAATATATTTGTGTAATTTACGTAATGTTAAGTGGTAATTCTAAATTACTGAAAACATTATCAATTATCTAATGTTTTCAGAAATTCTAATGTATGCATATAATATCTAATATTTTTAGTAATTCTAATGTATACATGTAATATATAATATTTTCAGTAATTTTAATGTATACATGTATTACAATTACACAAATTTATTACAATTACATAGATAATATTACAATTACTGAAATATATTAGATATTACATGTATACATTAGATGATTGATATATTACATGTATACATTAGAATTACATGTAAAATTTTTAATATCTAAAATTTTTAATCATAAATAAATATTAAAAAATATAATAACTTATTATTAATTAGATTCAATAGCTTAATTTAATAAATAAATTTTTTTGAATGAAATTATAAAGAAGTAAAAATTATTATGATTAAAAAGTACTAAGAATTGGTTAAAAAAATCAAGTGAATTTTTTTTAAAAAAAATCAAATCTTGTACCAACCAGTACGGGTCGGTACATACCGGTACAAGACGGTACAGACCGATACAGGCCCGATATCGATCGGTACGGACCGGTACAAAAACCAAAATGGTACGATATTGGTACCGTTTCATTTTCCTTCAAAAATGGTACGTATCGACCGGTACGACCGATACCGGTACGGTATCGACTACCATGGATATATTACAATTACATAGATATATTAGAATTACATTAGATATATCACAATTACATAAATATATATATATATATATATATTCTAATGTATACATGTAGATATATTACAATTACATAGATATATTATCAATCATCTAATGTATTCAGTAATTGTAATATATTAATATAATTGTAATATATCTAATTTATACATGTAATATCTAATGTTTTCAGTAATTTAAAATTACCACTTAACATTACGTAAATTACACAAATATATTACAATTACCTAGATATATTACAATTACTGAAAACATTAGAATTACAAGTATACATTAGAATTACTGAAAACATTAGGGTTGTGTTTGGGAACTTGGATTTCAAAAGATGGATTTGGATTTCAAAAATAGTGTAAATTGTGAATAAAACACATGTAAAAATAACATTGATGATTATGTTTCAACTCCATGGATTTGTTGGATGACTATTTAGTGGTGAATTTGAAATACCTATAGTTATTTGTGAATTTGAAATTCATGTTTTTTATACCTTTCAAATATATAATTATATTGAGTCTTAACTAATTTATACATAATGTATGCATTTTATTCTTACAATTTATATAGCAAATGAAATCCAAATCCAAATTTTCAATTCATGTTCCCAAACATAACATAGATGATTAGATATATTACAATTACTGAAAACATTAGATATTACATGTATACATTAGAATTACTGAATACATTAGAATTACCACTTAACATTACGTAAATTACACAAATATATTACAATTATATAGATATATTAAAATTACATAGATATATTACAATTACTGAAAACATTATCTATGTAATTGTAATATATCTATATAATTATAATATATCTGTAGACACTTAATTTTGTCTGAGCCCTTAAATAAGGTAAATCTTCCTTCAAATTCAATTTTTCAAATTCACCTCAATTTTATAACTTAAGGCATGGCATGTGGAGTAACAAGGTAGGCAAATTCGATTTTGATGCTTTGGCATGAAAAAGTCAACTCTCCAAAAGTCAACTTTCAAAAAGTCAAAGGTTAAAAAGTCAACTTTGAAAAATTAAGATTAAATAGGAAATTTAGGTGGTATAATCTTGATGTTTTAAAAGTCGACATTGGACATTGAAGTGATAAAACCAACTAGAAGTGAAGTGAACAAAAAATGGTGGAGGATACATGGTGTTCGGCCAAGGTGAGAAAAGCAAATGAGAGAGGCCATTTTTTTTTAATCCAAGTGAATGATAATTCTTGATGGAAATATGGAAGTCCATTTTTCTAAATGGATGGTAAATTTTTTGGAAATATGGGAGGCTCACTTTTGCTTAAAGGATGAAAGTTTTTGTGGAACCATGGAAGCCCATTTCTTTAATGATCAAATGGTAGGATTTTTGGAGGAAGAATATGGCCCATGTTATATGACCAAAAAGGAAGAAGATGGGTAAGATAAAGAGCCCAACTTGTGAAAAAATATATGGAGAGCCTAACCTTATGAAAGTCCATGTAGATTTTTGGTGTTGAGAGGCCCAAACTTAGGATCCATGTAGGAAAATGGGGGAGAGTTTAGAATTAAGTGAAAATTGTAGGAGCATGGTGTAAATAAGTGAGGTGTTTTGGTAATTAAAAAGGATAAGTGAAAAATATTCTTGGAGGGGTTAAATGTCATGTTGGTAAATAAATGAATGGCAACAAAGAACATGAGTCACCATTTTTAGTACATGAGTTGGCATTCTTGGCCAATGGGAGCCATTCTTGGAGGAAGATTATTGGTTGAAGTATGTGATGTTGCCAAATAGCTAAAAAAAAAAAAGGCACTAGAATACTCTTGAAGATTTCGACCAAGGGGGGATAAGGATGATCAAATGCTAGCTAGATATTTTTCAAGAGCAAAGGATGAGTCATCTTATTTGGCACATGAGTTGGCATTTTTGGCCAATGAAGAGCATTCTTGAAGATCAAATAGGAATGCTATTGGCTAGCCAATGGATGGTGTTTTAATGAGTAAAGATCAAACCTCATTGGCTAGGCAACATGATGAAGCCAAGTGGCTAAAAAAATGGAGGGATGGTGGAGATGCAAGAGGTCATTTAGCCAAGGCTATTAGGCAAGAGGGGGAGGATATTTTTCACTCACTCATTCTTCATTTGGTTTCGAGGTATTCATTTTATTCTCATTCATATACATTCATATAATGATTTGGAATCATAAGAATATAAAGATTTAAAATATGAAATAAATTTATATAAAAATGTTTATAAGGTTATAGACATTGATGTAATACAAAAGTGTATCCTATATGGGACTTCCACACATCAAGTAAATGTTAAATATACAAAAAAATCCAAAGCATAATAATTATGCATCCTATGCATAGCTATACAAAATATAAGGCATCAAGTATGCAACATTACACCATGTTGGACGAAGTTGTAAGTCTTTCACAAAAGGTAAAGTATGTTTTTGCAAGGTATGAAAGAAATAAGGGTTAATAACCATGTCTTATATGTTATTTCACTGAAGAAATGTTTTAAGACTAATGCAATAAAGTAAGGAAGTTGGTTTTATGCTTAGTGCAAAAAGTTTATAATAAGAAATGCTTATCAAACACTTAAACATATAAATAAAAACTATATGTACATAACGCAAAACTATATGTATATATCCCATAACTATATGTACTTTTTATATGGTGACAATTTCTAACATAAACCCCAATGAATTAAGCTCTTACATGTTAACTCTCCTTAAAATGACCAATCAAGTAAAAATGTAATAAATCATACAAGTTCTACCCTACCTATAATCTAGCTTCTACTCATAAAATCATTTAACATTATCCTAAAATAAAAAAGTTTGACACACTCCATTTATGATAACAAGCACAATTAAGATATAAACTTAAGACAATAGAACAAGAAATTTATCTTTGAAAAATGCACAACTAATCAGATTAGTAGTTGATGAAAACCTTCATCCCCGAGAAATCCCCTTGGAAATAATGGTTGACTTGTAATAGCTGTGTATAACTCAACTGGCCAATATAGAAGAAAACATCATGACTTTTAACTTGCAAGAGATATAGCCCACTGTGACTGTTTATGATAAGTACAAGATTTAGCAAATTTTTCTTTTTCTTAATAGAGCTAAGCACAAATGAGTAAATAGAGAGAAATAGCACACAAGTAGACACCTACAGACAAAAAACATGGACCAAGTTAACAAACAACAAGAATCTAGAATTTGATCACTAAATTTTCTTGGCCTTTGTTATTCTTTTCTCTTTGACAATAAAACCCTTGTAATTACTAAAATAAGAAGAACAGATGAGATCTTGAAGGAAGATGAACTGAATGATACACCATCATATAGGACTGAATTTAATTTTACTGTTAAAGGACTTGACAGATAAATACATTATATGAATGCTACAACTACTCTAAACCCTAACCATAATCCCTCATCTACTCCCAAAATCGTCTAAAACTACTCTAAAATAACAGCTTTACTAAGAAACGCTTCAAGAAAATAAATCCACTTATATGTACATAGAAGCATAACAATATGTACATATAGTATAACTATATGTACATTCAACAAAAATATATGTACATTTCCATATCAGTGACATTCTTTTTAAATTCTAATCAATTAAGCTCTTTTGTGTTTCCAAACTCTAAAACTAAGTTCTACATAAAATTAAGAATAACATATTCATCAATTATCCCTAAAAAAAATAATAAATAATGTCATCAAAACAGAGTTTGGCAAATAATACTCTAACTATCTTAGATAAAAAAGGCATATCAAATTGTAATAGCAAATCAATAAAACACATGAAATGGAGGGTACACATCAAAATCTCATCCCAAAAGCCAAAAGCTGAAGCTACTCGTATGCAAATCACAAACTCGATATGCCCTGTTCTTTTTTTATGCAAATCATTTTCCTTCAAGATGAAACAAAAGTAAAGCCCCACCAATCACAAAATGCAAAACCAACTCCACTATTTTATTGCCAGAAAAATAGTATCATAGAGTTGTTGACCTCTTAACCATACTTCTCTCATATTTGATTTCCTCTTACTTGCATTTTATTCTTCTGATTTGCTTTACTTTTAACTACTTCAAAATTTCTTTTTCTTTTATTGTCTTTGAACTTGAGTAATAAACTATTAACTTATAAATTAAAACCCAATCTTTGAGGATTCGACCCTTGCTTAACTACTATGCTTAACAATTGATCTTTTTAGTGCAATGTTAAATAAGATACGCTCTTTTGAGTGCATCAAGTTTTTGGCACCGTTGCCGGGTATTTCTTTATTTAGTTTATTTGTTACTTGGTTTATTCTTATTTTTAGTTCTAATTAATTTTCTTTTTGTATATATAGGTTTTCTTCTCTACCCAATCAAAGAGAGATGGCATGGGCTATATCAAACATTCAAAACCAACTAGCCAATCTCACATCCATAGTTCAACAATTGACCATGGGTAATGTTCAACAATCAAGGAAGTATGGAGTGTGCTTTATGATGGATCAACCAACTAATTTATGCCCATACTTCCAAGAAATTGTGAACAATCCTATAATTTAAGAGGATTTCAAGGCCAATAAGGGTTCCAAGAACAACAGTATGATCCTTAATCAAACACTTACAATACGGGATGGTGGGATCATACTAATTATGGCTACTCGGGAAATTATCAAGAAACAGATCCTTATGCCAATTACACTCATCAATCTATCTTCAATCAACCATGGGATCAACAACAAGATCTTTTTGAGCCACTACCCCAAAACTCAGGTAATTTTTTAGAATATCTTGTCAATTCTCTTGTTACTAATTTGTAATTTCAACAAGGATTTCAGGCCGATATCTAGGAAACAAGGGCAAGTATCCAAAGTTTGAAAACGCAAATGAGCCAATTGGCTAGTAGTATGCTGGAATTAGTAGCACAAAGTTCTTAAGCACTCTCTTCCCAATCGGTGATTAACCCAAAGGAGAATGCTACTATTGTGACCTTGAAAAAGGAGGAACAAGTTAAGGATGAGACAAAATCAAAGATGGATTCACTTCTTGAGGATAATGAAGCCACCATTTAAATTGAGAGTATTTCGGCACCTCAGGTAACTTTTAAGGTTCCTATTTATACTAATTTTTCTTCTTCACCTTTTCCTAGTAGATTTGCAAAGTCCAAGAAGGAGGAACATGAACAACAAATTCTGAAAACCTTAAATAGCTTGCTTGTGGATGCTATTAAGCAAGTACCAAGAGATGCACCATTTCTTGACGAACAATATACCACCGAGAGCAAATTAAAGTGTGATGACATAATAATTGTGGTGGAGAATGCATCTGTTGTTGTGTAAAGAAAGCTTCCTACCAAACACAGATCCTGGAAGTCTCATGCTTAAACCCGAAAATCCCAAAAAACCAAGAAGGGGTATTAGTTAGGTTGGACACATTAAATCAAATGCTAATTGGGAAGCAACCTAATTGATGAAAGATTAGTCAACTAGCCATATCAAATTTGTTTTTTCTTCTTCCTTTCTGTCTTTGTTTTGTTTTGTTATTAATTTTTGTTAGGTTTATTTAAGTTTCATTAGTTTTGTTTTGAGTTTTTAAAAATTTTGTTTATTTGTGTTTTAGTAAGTCAGGCTGAGAATACTAAACCAAGCTCTTAGTGGGAGCCAATCCAATGGATGGAGAACACACATTATAATCAGTTTTGCTATTTTTTTACTCTCCATCCTTCTATCTTTTATAGTTTTCTTTAGTTATTTTTTTTCTTTTGTTTTTTAGTTCTTTTCTCTTACGCATGATTCATTTATTTGTGTTAATAGAATTACATTGAGGACAATGTAAGAATTAAGTGTAGGGGGAAGAATTTAGGATTTCTTTTACTTAGATGTTATTTTGTTTGTTTTGAGTCTTTTAATTTTCTTTTAGTGTGTTTTTAGTTACTTTCAATTCTATGATGAGATATGAATTGCATAGGTCTAAAACTGGTTTATAAGTGAAAAGATTTTCATGAGAATTAAGCTGGATATCAATTTTTTTATGAGCCAATGTTAATATGATATGTTGATTGAGAAAGAAGCATGTTTAGACTTAATATTCACTTATATAATCATCCTTTTGAGTTTTGAGCCTATATGATTGATGCATTATACATATCAATTATAGACACCTAATTTTGTTTGGATTAAGTCCAAGAATAAATCAAGTTGGAGCTTTAGTCAAATTCGATTTATTATTTCAATCCGAATCAGATTCATTTCCTTCCGAGATTAAATGTCACTAATCAAGCCCATTATGTTAAGTTTGGAACTGACTATTTAATCGAACCTAAATCGGGCTTGATCTCTAATTGGGCTAGCTTGATAACTTTCATTATGTCTTTCTTTTCTTTATTATTATTTTCAGAAAAAACAAAAAAAAAAATCATAAAAAAAGAAGCCAATGGCAAGCTGTTGGCAGCTTCAATGACGCTGGCAACAGCCTGCACTCTTCCTACCATATCCTCATGCCAGTCCTATGGTGTGGAAAAGCTTCCAAGTCTCGGATTGTCAGATCTGGGGAAATGGTTTTACTGGCTCTACAAAAACAGAACAAAATTTCCACACCAAAGGGGGGGGCTCTCGACAGCCATCAAAAGGGGGATAGCAATAACACACCGGCAGCCAAACTCCCCACCACCTCAACACCCTACATCAACCCACTCACCACCACCAAGACCACCTAAACCTAATCCAAAACCAAGACCTAGCTTACAACCTACACACACAAACACAAAAAAAAACCACAAAAAAAAAAAAAGAAAGCACAACAACAAAAAACCCACTTTGGGATTTTCGAATCTTTTTGGGTTGAGGAGGTTTGGGTATGATTTTTAGAGATCCCAACGTCGGGACGTGGAGGAGGTGAAGGAGAAGGCCCGATCGAAGTTTGAAGGTGATCGGAGAGTGGAAAGCGGTGGAAACGAGGGTTTTGGCCGCGGGTTTCAAAGTTAGATCTAGGAATTTGGGGTTAGATTTAGGAGAAACCAAGGCCGAAAATGGAAAAAAGGGGCCAAGAAGAACATTTGGTGGCAAACTGGACTCGGCGATTGGCGGCGGGCGGCGGAAGACGGCGATCGACGCAGTGGTCGGTCGTCGAATTCTAGGTTTGGCTTGAATCTGGGTTGTTGGGGGAAAAGAGAAGGGAGAGAAAATGGAAAGGTAGAGAGAGAGAAGAAGAGAAAATTTATAAAAATAAAAAACTTGGCTTTTAAAGCCAAAGGCAAGCGGGTCGGGCGTGACCCGTGGGTCGACACGGGTCTACGCCTGACCCGCCCCCAGCAAAAAAAAATGAAAAAGAAAAGAAAGAAAGGAAAGGAAAAAAAAAGAAAAAGAAAAAAGAAAAGGAAAAGGAAAGAGAAAGGAAAGAGAAAGGAAAGAAAGGAAAGAAAGTAAAGAATGAAGAAAAAAGAAAAAAGAAAGAGAAAGGAAAGAAATAAAGGAAAGAAATAAAGGAAAGAGAAAAAGAAAAAGGAAAGATAAAGAGAAAGGGAAAGAGAAAGGGAAAGAAAAGAAAAGAAAAGGGAAAGGGAAAGGAAAGGAAAGGAAAGGAAAAAGAAAAAGAAAAAGAAAAAGGAAAAGAAAAAGGAAAGAAAAAAGAAAGAAGAAAAAGGAAGGAAAGAAGAAAAAGAAAGAAAAGGAAAGGAAAGAAAACGAAAATGAAGGAAAGGGCCAACAAGCCCATCAGAGCAGACCAACCCACCAAATCCGGGTCTAAGTTCCATCAGATTTGGGCCAGGCTTCATATCAAAAATTGGGTAAAATTTATTTTCTTTTTTATTTTTGTTTATTATTTATATAAATATTGTAGCATGCTTAAGAATTTTATTATTTTTGTGTTTTATTTATTGAAATGTTGTGGCATGTAATATTATACTTTATTATTTTTGTTTATCGTTTATTTAAATATTGTAGCATGTTTTAATATATTCTTTGTTTGTGTTTATTCTTTATCTAAATATTGTAATATGTTTTAATATATTTTATTATTCGTGTTTTAATGTTGTAGCAAGTTTTAATACATTTCATTATTGGTATTTATTATTTATTTAAATGTTTTATCATATTCTAATATATTTGTGTTTTCATGTTGTAGCATGTTTTAATATATTTTGTTATTTGCGGTTATTATTTATTTTAAATGTTGTGTCATATTTTAATAAATTTTATTATTGGTGTTCATCATTTATTTAAAGGTGATGGTTTTGTTGTAGAAGATTTAAAGTATTATAATAAGAAATTAATTTTAATAAATAAACATAAGGATAAGAAATGAACGCGAATCGCCGACGACGGAATTCGAAGGATGTTACAATAGTGATTCTTAAGATATCTTGAGGTGAGAAAATTTTGTTAAAATATCACCAAAAGTGTTGGGAGTATTTAACGAATGTTTTGAATAAAGGATTCGCATTCACTTCATAAATAAAAATAAAAAAAATAATTTCCTTTACATAAAATGATCTTTAAAAATAAATGTGGACGATGAATCTCCGATGACGGAAGTTGAGGGACGTCACGGTAGTGATTGCTAAGATATCCCGAGGTGAGAGGATCTCGTTAAATACTACCAAGAGTGTTGGGAATATTTAATGAGTGTTCTATATAAAAGATTTGTGTCCGCTTTCATTTCCAAAAAAAAAATAATAACAATTTTAAAAAAATAATAATAATAAACATGTTTTGGAAAAGAAATAAAAAGAGAAATAATTTTAAATACTGTTGTTGAGTCCATTAAATCGAGGCTTAGGATAACACATGATTAAATGGTACCGTTTTCTAAACGGGTGTCGTGGGGGTGCTAATCCTTCCCCGCACGTAACCGACTCCCGAACCCGATTTTATTTTCTCTCTGGTTTAAAGCGCAGACTTCGAAATTGGTTTTAAAAAATGTTTTAATTAATTTTATAATATTTTATTAAAATCGGTTTTACTAGATGGCCAATCACACCTAACAAAAAAAAGATTGGTGGCGACTCCATTTGTGTTTTTAAAATCGTCTGGCGGTCGAAAAATCGTTATGACAGCTTGGCGACTCCCCTGGGGATTTTTTGAGCGTCTAGCCTTTAATTAATCATGTGTTATCATAAGTTTCGATTTAATGGATTTATTTGGTATTTGATTTTAATTCTTTAAGAAAAAAAAATTCATGTCTTGATTTTTGTTAATTCTTTATTTATGCTTTTTAATTATGTTATTTCTTTATTATTTTTATTTATGGCATTTAGGATAGGGGTATTGAACTGATTAAATGGTGGTTTGTTTCCTCATGCACACACCTACACGTGCATTTGCATAACACGAAGCCCTTATACTCAGTTTTTCGTCCTTTTAGGTGGAAGTAAAGTAACTACGCTCTCGTGAGGTAATAACCTCCGCCCATGCTAGCGAAAAACTTTCGGAGTAATAAAGTACCTACGCTTTCGTGAGGTGATAACCTCCGCATAAAAAGCCTGGAAAATATACTCCAACAAATTGAACCTGTTTAAATCGGGATGCCTTACTAGCCCTCATGGGCGACAATTTGGAGCCTTTAGAACCTAATTTAACCTCATATAGTGAGCCGTATGGAACCAACCTAAGGTAAAGCTATGCCCGTGTTTTGTAAAAATTACCTAGAACTAGGACACGTGAGGGGGCACTTTTGTAAGAAATCATACCCCGCATAATTTGTATGGATTCAAAATAATAAAAACCTTGAACACTTAAAATTTTTATTTTTGTCTTTTGTAAATTACTTTGTGTTTGTCCAAATTTTATAGTTTTTTTTTCTCTCTTTCTTTCTTTCCCAAACATTTTGAATATTTTCAACAAAAAAAAAAGAAAATAAATTTTTCTAAAAATTTTATCTTCAAAATATTTCAAATTTTCTTTCCTTATCTTCAAATAATAAAACAAAAAAAATATTTTTTTCTCTTCAAAATAAACAAAATGATGATTTCTTAATTTTAATTTTGTTTTTCTTCCAAAAAAATACAAAAAATAAAAGAAAAAAAGGGTTTGTTTTTAATTTATTTTCACAAAATAAAAGAATTCATTCTTTCTTTCTTTAAAAAAAAAAAATTAAAGAAAAAAGTTAAAGAAAAAGAAAATTTTAATTTCTTCCTTTAATAATAAAAAGAAAAAACTCAAAAAAAATTCTTTCATTTCATTTTTTTTTTAAATATAGTATTTTCTTTAACCATTATCTTTTTTTTTTAAAAGAGAGAGATGTTTCCATTGCTCTCACATTTTCAAAATTAAAAAAAGATAGAAGAAAAAATGATAAAAATGAGAATCATGAAAATATAAAAAAAAATAACAATAAAATTTCTTTGATAGAATAGTGTTGTGAACAATAATAAGATTTCCTTTTTGTTTTGACTTTTTGAGAAAAATATGTCGAAAAGAATAGTTGTCAAAGAAGAACAAAAAAAAAATCCATTCTTTGATTCTTTATACAGTATGTTCATACTTTTTTTTCTACATGCATATTACATGCATTTATTCATAAGCATACATGCAATAAATTGGGAGGTAGATAAGATTTTGTTTGGCTTTAAGAGCACTCTAAAGAAAGTTCACCCTCAGAACAAAAGGTACAAGATTTGAAAGCTAGCAAGAAACCCAAGATCACTCATTCGGCACTAATACAGTACTTGCTCACAGATAAAGCCATGGAAAGTGAACAAGCAGCGCAAACAGAACAGATGGAAAGAGTGCACAGAGAACTACAAGAATAATTAGTCAGATCTCAGCAAGAAGCACGGGAATAGATAACAAAATCTCGAGAGGAGTCACGTGAGCAAAGAGACAAGATGATCGAAATGATGACGAGATTGACCTGAGGAAAATGGGTTGCTGAAGGGTCGATCATAAGGGGAGAACCTCGACCTCAATCAAACAACAACGAAGATCCGATTTACCTACCAAGTCAACAGGGCCAAGGACAATTTCAATTGAACTCGGGACTTCACCTTTCAGACCCGATTATTGTTCCAAACCAAGATGATTCACTAGAGCAAGAAAAGCTGAAGAAACGTATGGCAAAGCAAGTGGAAGACACAGAAGTGCAACAGAAGTATGATATGTTTGAAGAGAGACTTAAAACCATAGAAGGAATAGACGTTTTCAGGAATATGGATCCGAATGAGCTTAGTTTGGTCCCAGATTTGGTGATTCCGCCAAAATTCAAGGCCCCTGAATTTGAAAAGTATGACGGATCAAAGTGTCCATCAGCCCACATTACTATGTTCTGTCGGAAAATGGGTGGCCACACCAACAATGAAAAATTGCTAATTCACTGCTTTCAGGGTAGTCTAACAGGGTCAGTTGTGAGATGGTACAATCAGTTGGATCGGAGTCGTATCCATTCTTGGAAGGATTTGGCAAGAGCTTTCTCTGTTCAGTATAAATACATGAAGGACATGGCACCAGATAGGTTGTCCTTACAGAATTTGGAAAAAAATAATACTGAAAGTTGCAAAGAGTATGCCCAGCGGTGGAGAGCTCTAGCAGTACAGGTGCAACCACCACTCACTGAGAAAGAAAACACTGTATTGTTCATCAATACACTATCAACTCCATATTATGACAAGTTTCTTGGCAATGCCATAAGAAATTTTGCTGATATGGTTATTTCTGGTGAGATGATTGAAAATGCAATCACAAGCGGGAAAATTGATACGGGAGATACTGCTGCTCCCAAGAAAGAAGGGTTAGCTAAGGAAGAAGATAGAGAAACACAAGCCATCAGTCTTGAAGATCGAGTATCGGAGAACTTGGCTCCTTACCAACCTTATCCTGGATACCACCCTTACTATCTAACTATGAACAACATTTCCCATAACTCGTATCTTCATCAACCATTACCTCAGCCAATCTATCCTCAAATTTTCAACCACAAATGAATGCCATTGTCTCTGTACCCACTTTTGTGCCTACTCCTCGACCATTGAATCGATCAAAAAACTTCAAAAACAATCAAAGAAAACCTAGAGCAATCCGAGAAAAAGATCAGTTTGATCCACTTCCCTCTTCCTACACCGAATTGTTGCCGCAACTTGTTGAAAAATAGCTCCTTACCAAAATTCTAGTGGTACCTCTTCAACCCCCATATCCGGATTGGTATGATGAGAACGTATATTGTGATTATCATTATGGAATTCAGAGCCATTCCACGAAAAATTTTCATTCGTTAAAACACAAAGTGCAAGCACTCGTCAAGGCTGGAAAGTTGGAGTTTTAAACAAGGGTAAATGTCAAAAGGGACTTGCTGCCTATTCATGTTAAGGCAAGCGTTGGGTTAAGTGAAGCATCGAGAGATTTTTTGGACTAAGGAAAAACACGTCGGCCGAGAGAAATTTTGATGTTGGTAGTTCTATCTTGATAGCATTCATGAGAATGAGAACTCTTGTCACATCTAAAACATTTTCATGAGACGAATCAACTTTAATTTCAAGCATTTTGTGCCATATCCCATTTATTTGAAAGCATGAAAGTTTTTGAGAATAAGACAACACATAACTGGTTCCAAGAAAAGAAAAATGGTTGTCAAAATAAGAGGTGATAAAGGACTTCGAAAAATTGATAACAAATTTGAGTTTCACACGAAAAAATTCTTTTGGGAAATCAAACAAACATGATACTCTTTCAAATAATCTAAATTTTGGAAATTTTGATCAGTGTCAAGATTGAGCTATAATGTCCGATATTACCAAACCCATAACTCTTTGAAATGACCACACAAAAAAGTAAATGCCTTCCATTCTGCCAAGGTCACGCTTGACTCACCTTTTGAGTGCAAAGAACGAACAAAAACCATCTAAAGCCAAAATTCATGCCATACATTTCCTCTCACTCGGACAAAAAATCAGCTCTTTCAACATTAACCTTAGGAGTTCAAATCTGAGATATTTCCAAAAAAATCACTGTCACATGAACTCCTGTTTGGGTGGCAAATTAAAATGGGGGCATCATTTGAAAATATGGTGAAGATTATGAAAGCATGCTGTAAAAAAAATAATGAAAATGAAAAAATGAAAAGAAAAATGAAAAAATTGAATGTGACATTACGCATTTGAAATGTTCAGAATGATTCCAAAAAAGAAAACTTTTTTTTCAACCAATTTTTCAAGGGATGACTTTTCAACATAGGTGACTGTGTTTGAGATGATAAGTGGCCATGTTTCATTTTCCTTTCACGAATGTTGGAAATTATCTGCTTGCTACCTCTTTGAGCCTAATAAATTTTTTCCATATATACCTTGACCAGGGATCACACCCCACACTGGGGGCAAATAGAATGAGAAATCTTTTCAAAGGTTATGAATTGTCGAGTTCTATTACAAGGATAAGAAAAAAAAAATGCTTTATTTCAAAGGGCAAATTTTTGGTGAAGGGGTATCAAAACATTGTTTAAAAGAATGAGCAAGGGAAAAGCCAAAAGAGAAACAATGAAAGAAAGAAAGAAAAATGAATAGTGATGAAATGTCAAAATGAAAAAGAAAATTCTTCTCACAATCAAGTGATCCCTGGTTTAATCACCCTTAAACACATGTTTTGGGCCTACATTCCCTTTCTTTCATAGCCTTGAACTACGTTATATACCTCAAAAGTCCACTTTGATCAAACACAGTTATTTGAACTGGAGAGTCTGTACCTTGAGAAATGTTCATATGCATGAGGCTTCAATCATTGTCTCCTCGCCAAGATACACTTTTGAGTTATCAAGCTCACATTGGATGAAATTTTGAATTCTCAAATGCATGATGGAACAATCAACAACAACAAAAAAAAACATGGAAAAGAAAGGTGAGGGTCTAAATTGAAAACCCGAAAAAGGGCAATCTAGAGCAGAAAGAGAGACTTTTAAAACCACCCATGGTACCACCAATGAGGATACAACACTGTCAACTATGTTCAAAACTCGGGATTTGTGAGAGAGTTGACATTGAAATTTTTAAAGAACCATTCTCATCTTTTAAAATGACCTTTCAGAATCCTGAGTTGGTCAAAGTCAGTCTCGACACTTACCTAAATGCCACTATTTGGAGACAAGAAAGAGTGTCTAATTTGTTTGCATTTCAAAATGAGTCTTTTTCATAAAGTTAATTTTCATGAAATTCATATTTTTGGAACTTAACGAGCCGGATGAAGGGGCATGCACTTTTCTTATTACAAAATTTTCAAGATAAAAGTTGAATGTCACATTTTGTGAGAAATATTTTGGCTTGGATGTTTTCGACAGATGAGCACATTTTGGAAAGATCAGTTTTGAAATAATAAATGAAAAGATAAAACCTTTTTGGGGTATTTTTCAGCATGGGATATTTATTTAGGGAAAAGTGAATGACAAATGAAAATTGTTTTGGAAAGAGACAGGAGTTCTCATGATCAAGAAGCTGGGAATTATTGGGATAAATCATTATTCTCTGAGAAAAAAGAAAAAAGATCTTCAAATTTTGATGACAAACGTTTTGTTGAAGAAAAAATTTTGCTAAAAGAAAAGTTGGCACATCCATTTATTGACAAGATGATACAGATAGGTCAAGAAAGAGATGATATAAATAGTGATGAATTGGGAAGAAGATCATTCGCAGGAATGATAAAGGGTTCTGGCTTGCATTTGAGTCATTCACGAGCATCTGCATCATTTATTGCATTCGCATCATTCGTGAGTATCTGCATCATTCATTGCATTCACATCATTCGCGAGCATCTACATCGTTCATTGCACTTGTATCATTCATGGGCATCTGTATCATTTTTGTGTATCATAAGATTTACGCCTTTGTACAGGACATTTACATTTCGATAAGAGTCATTCGCATTTGCATCAAGACATTGGAACAATCATTATGTTGAATCAATAGTGTTATGAGCATCCAAGGAACTAGAATGTGAACAACCAGAGAGATAAGCAAAATTCAAAGTCATGAAAATTTTCAAGAATAAGACTTTGGTTTCGTCCAAGTCACTTTCAAGCTTTACCATTTCCAGACTTTGGTTTCGCCCAAGTCTCCAAGAAGATTGTCAATCCCTATTTTGATTTTTGGTTTCGTCCATATCATTTTCAAAGGTTGGTGTCGTAAGTCATTCAAAAAGTTGTTTTCATCCAAATCATTTTCAAATTTTTTTCCAAGACATTTCCAAACTTTGGTTCCGTCGAGTCACCATCAAAATCGTCAAGTCTAGTCCAAATATTGATTTCGTCCAAACCACTCATGCTATGAAATTTATTTCAGATTAATCTCGATCTTGGTTTCGCCCAAGTCACTTTCAGGTTTTGGTTCCGTCCAAGCTAATTATGTCATGGAATTATCTCAGAGTTAAGCTTGACTTTGGTTTCGCCCAGTCACTTTAAAATGTTTCAATTAACCTCGACTTTGGTTTCGCCTAAGTCACCTTTAGGTGTTGGTTCCATCCAAGCCATAAAAGTTATAGGATCAATCTCGACTTTGGTTCCGCCCAAGTCACCTTTAGGTGTTGGTTCCGTCCAAGTCACAAAAGTTATGGAATTAATCTCGACCTTGGTTTCTCCGATGTCATCTTTCGACTTCTGGTTTCGCCCAAGTCATTTTTTGACTTTTGGTTTTGCCCAGGTCATCTCCCAACTTCTGGTTTCGCCTAGGTCATCATCAATTTCTGGTTTCGCCCAGATCATTTTTTTTGATTTTTTGGTTTCGTCCAGATCATTTCAGTCAACTTCAGGTTTTGCCCAGATCGCTTTTTCGACCTTCTGGTTTCGTCTAGATCATTTCAGTTAACCTCTGGTTTCGCCCAGATCGCTTTCTCAACCTTTTGGTTTCGCCCAGTGATGGAGACTCAATTAAGAGTTGTAAACCCAAGTGCAGGTTATGTTCAAGTAATAAATTCTCGGGTGTCCGAGGTCGAACCACAGGGAAGCGTATTAGTAAGTATAAGTTTATAAATATATAAGAAAAATAAAGTAAACAAGATATTAGGGAATCAACAACAAAACAAGATAAACAAGATATTAGAGAACAAAATAAACAAAATAAAATAAAAGAAATTAAACAAGATATAAAAACAATAAGAAAAGATGTTGAGGTTAGAGAATCCACTCTTGGTGTTATGCTAAGATTAATCTTGTTTTATTACACAATTGAAATTCACACATAAGGGAGATTCCAATCGGAAGGTTTAGCAATTCAGTCCAAATTGTCCAACGTCCATAGCATATGATATTATGTTCATTTGGTGTCCTCAAAACTCACAAAAAGAGTCCAAGCATTCCTTATGCCAAGGTATATGTCTACAACAAATCAAGGTTATGAAACCAAGCATTTACTGTGCCATTTTCATTGTCAATAATGAATCAAGATCCCTACTTTGCAAGTATGATTTTAAACCAAAAGAAAATATTATCTATAGTAGTGTTTATAAATGATGATTCATTTTAGCTCATGTTTAAGAGACTAACCTTAGCATTTACCAAGAGCATCACCTCATCACCTCAACAATATGATTAGCAACACATACTAGATATGAATAAAATGAAAAGAAATGTAAGAAGCATAAGTAAATAAAAAAGAAAACTAAAGAAAGGAAAGAAGAAGAAAACTTAGAGAATTTTATTACAATGGCTAATATCCTACCAATGTATAATGATACTCTTACAATCATCCAAGGCCCTCTATTTATACACATTTTGGAGAGCTAAATGACAAGAGACAAGCTTTATAAATTTCAAAGGTAGGTATAATAGGTGGGTGCATTTTTCTAACAATTTTCGTCATATTGTATGACAATTCTGATCAGCCAGCTTGATGGTCGATTTTGTCAATGTTGGAGGCTCGATCTGATCAAATGGTATTCTAGAAAAATATACCCCTATCAGTTACGGATCCATAGCCGTTGGAATCAGATCATTTGCTCATGTGGATCGGAAGATATGGTCAAAATACCAAAACAGGTCAGCACAGACGTCATTGCACATCAGCCAACTTGATGGTCGATTTCGCTAGGGAAAACGACTCCGTTTCAAGAAGTGTAAAACATGAAAAAGATAGATATGCCTCTTAAATTTGCACTGTAAAAAATTCAGCCTTATTGCTTCAGTGAAACTCCAGATATAGCGGATATGGCAAAATGTGTCGGAACTGGAACTGAATTGGATTTGCCCTTAATTCTTGATTTAACCTAGTAATCTGAAATCACTCAAAGAAACTCGTGAAAAACACCAAATTACATAAAAATATAAAATATCATAAACACAATTAGACTAAGCAATAATAACTCGTATTTGACACAAAACAATAATAAAACATAACTAAGAACTATATAATTATACGAGTTATCACACCCCCACACTTAGATTGTTGCTAGTCCCTAGCAACGACTCAATAAAAATAAAATAAGAAAATCTAATCTAATCCATTTTCGTTGGAAATCACGGTGGCACTTAGCATGTGACACAAGCCTTTAAACCCCTAGGTGTCCCTAGTGGACGAGTTTAGTCTCGTGAGGGTTTGCTAGAACGATACCCACAAACATTGAAAAACTAAAATATAAGTAAACTACATACACTAAAAATATTTACTCCTAATCCTTTCAATATAAATTAGAGACAATCTTTGAACAAGTCTTATAAACTAATCAATAGCTCAAAGAATTTCACAAAAATTCATGCTTGAATGTAAATAAATGAGTTAAGCCAATATTAACATAACATATTTCAATCAAAATAGTGCATATTCAACTTAATCTCAACTTCTCACTATACTCTCATGATTTTCACTCTTTAAAGTAGTGGTAAAGTGTTTACACTCAATCAATCTCATGAAAACAGTTCTACCATATGCTTGCTTGTCCACCTATTCTCCACTATTTAGATCATACAACTTCATAAATCAAGAGGTCTTTTTCAAGGTTGTAATGGGGCCAAAGGGTTATAATGTAGTTAAAGAACAAAAGGATAAAGATATCACAAAGGTTCCAAAGAGTTCATAGAGTTTAGAGACATAATAAAATCATACAAATAAAACTTCTCAAAACTCTTATAAAGCACATAATAACATAGGCTAAATATTCATGTTGAGCCTTTGCTTCATTCGAACCAACTTGTAACATCTTTTTCTTTACTTTAACTAGAAGTTCAAGAGAAGATTTTTTTTTTTTTTAATATGGGAATGTATTTGACAATGATCTCTTTCTTTTTCTCTTGACTTTTGCCTCTCTCCTCTCCCACACTTATCTTTCGTTCTAACCCAAATTTTCAAAAAGTATCCCTTGTTTTTGCAATATGTCTCAAAATATATAATCCATCTTTAGAACAAGGGTAAGGATATAAGTATATTTAGGCTAGGTGTAAATTCTGGTTACCAATAAAATAGCATATTTAATGTAGGCTCAAATTGGCTCACTAGTGGGGATGTTCTCTTAGAACATTAATAATGGATGGCTGTTTGGCTCTGGTTATAATCCTAATGCCTCTATCATATTCATGTTGTCACATGTATCAATATAGTCTCAAACGGTTTAAAGCAAGTTCTAGAGAATCATGTAATCATAAGAGCACTCAAGAAAGAAATTAGATTGATTTGTATAATGCATCAATCATTATAGGCTCAAAAACTCACAAGGATGATTATACAAGTCAGATTAAGTCTAAACATGCTTCTTTCTCAATCAACATATCATATTAACATTGGCTCATAAAAAGGTTGACATCAAGCTCAATTCTCATGAAAATCTTCTCACTAATAAATCTGTTTTAGACTTATGCAATTCATATCTCATCATTGTATTAAAAAGGAACTAGAACACATTAAAAAAATAATAATAATAATAAAGACTCATAAAAAAATAGTAGACAAAAATAAAAGAAATCCTAAATCGTTCCCCCCACACTTAATTCTTACATTGTCCTCAATGTAAGTCTATTAACCCAAATGAAAGAATCATGTGTAAGAGAAAAGAACTAATAACATAAGAATAGGAATAACTAAGACTCAAAACAAAACAAACTCATGCAACCTAATTAATCCTAAAATACTAAACAAAAATTAACAAGTAAACATAAAAAGATTAAAATCAAACTGACAAGGTATGTCTCAAGTCTCCCTTACTCAGACCTTGTTCAGAATGAATACTTCTAAATGGCTTAAAACACAACAAACTTTTTTTTTAAATCAAACTGACAAGGTATGTCTCAAGTCTCCCTTACTCAGACCTTGTTCAGAATGAATACTTCTAAATGGCTTAAAACACATCAATTTTTTTTTTTTAAATTAGCAAAATATGTCCCTTACCCCCTACTAAAGGTAGAATTTAGGAGATATTACCTGCAGAGGTTGCTAACCACTTATTATAACTAAGACACAACAAACAAAATGTTAGATAATGTCACAAAGACAGAGTGCAATCCACTCCTTGCTCGTCCATATCTCTTTTTCTTTTTCCGAGCGTTTGTGAAACAACCGTAGCAGATAAATACTCATAAGCTTGGAGCTTTTTGAGTAAATCTTCAATGGTTGTAGCAGAAATTATGGTTCTCCTTACCTCTGAAAACATGAATCCATTATCCACAGCATTATCTAAATATGAAAGAAAATTACTAAAATAACCATTAATATTAAGCAAACCAATGGGTTTCTTATTTGTGACCAAAGATGACCAAGAAGCCACGCAAGCTATTTCTTCCAATGTACCCAGACCTCCTGGTAAAGCAATGAATGCATCGGCAGAATGGTACATGATTTTTATCCGTTCAGGGATACTCCAGACTTGTATTTCCTTACCCACGGTAGGTCCACAAAAACCTGTGAATAGTTTTGGCACTATTCCTAGAACTGGACTTCCTCCGGCGTGTGCTGATGTAGCGACTGCTCCCATTAAACCCGTACTACCGCCTCCATAAATCAACTGGATCTTTTGTTGGGCAAGTATTACTCCAACTCTTATGGCTTCATCAGCGAATATGTTATTTTTCCCTGGATAAACACCTCCAAAGACACAAATTTTTTTAATGCGCTGGGACGAAGTACTTTCCATTTTTTTTTTCAAGTGCCTGAAAGAGAATGAGTACATGGTGTAATATATAGAGGACTGAGTAATGAATCAGACAAGAGTAATAATGTCGCCGAAAGTGTATTTGACCTGTCAGAAGAAAATATTAACCTAACAAAAGATTTTTGCGTGATTTCAGGAAGAAAATCAAAAAGAGAAGAAAAATCAACCGTAAAAGACCAATGCAAAAAAAAAAAAAAAAACGAGAATAATTACACAAATCTAACAACACGTAAATTAAACCGAAATGAAGTTATTGCAAATCAAACCAAAAATTGAGAAGTCATTTATTGTAGTTGTGATTGTGGCTCACATCTTCCTCTGGTTTTACGTCCAGAAATGGCTTAAACGCCTTCTATGAGTCGATGATATGCTTCCCATCCAGTTTTCTTACAAGCTGGCAAACAGGGTCTTTTAACATCAGATTCCCAAGATGTTGCCATTCCCTTTGGAATTGCGGCCATAAATCAAGAATTTCTCTTTGTACGTCTCCACTAGGATGCGTCTCAAGAGAAAGTTGGATATTATCGAAATTCTCCTTACTCAGTCCATCCTTAATGAATTCAATTTTATCATCTCGATTAGAGGAAGGAATCCCAATAGAACGACATTTACCGTTACACGTCCATCGTGCACATTTGTGGCAATTTGAACTCATGCGCTTTGCTCGTCGCTTCTTTGCAAAAGTGCTTCTACCTGTACCTGGTAAATGCAAAACAGGAAGATATTCATCTTCACGTACCTTGGCTTCAATTATCCAACGTATGTCTTCAGGAATCCCTTTGTGCATAAGCATTCTTAATCTTTCAAATCGAACTTGGTAAAGCTTCAGTAAAATATTCCGAGGAAAAGGAGGAAATCGTTTCTGCAATCTTGTGAGAATATCATCCATCTTGAAAAAAAATGAAAAAGAAATTGAAAGAGAAATTTATATACAATATCAGTTTTGTGGGTAGCTGATGGAACCGACTTAAATAATCACGGAGTACCGTTATCCGCCATTTAACCGGGGTTAAAAAAAATGTATTTTTTTTTTGTTGAAGATTAGTAAAAATTATATTTACATCTAGTTATTTTCAAAACAAGGATCAGAAAGAAAAACAACCTCTTCTTGAGTAACATGATTTTCCAAAAAGAGTTTGAGTCTTTGTCCATTTACCTTGAATACGTTACCATTTTGAGGATTCTCAATGTCAACTGCTCCATAATGATACACATGTTTAACCACAAATGGGCCAGTCCATCTTGATCTCAACTTACCAGGAAATATGTGAAGTCTAGAATTATAAAGTAGAACTTTTTGCCCAACATCAAATGTTTTTCTTGAAATTAACTTGTCATGAAAGGCTTTAGTTCTTTCTTTATGAATTTTAGAATTCTCATATGCATCATTTTTGAGCTCCTCAAGTTCATTTATTTGTAATTTCCGTAAATTAGAAGCGTCATCAAGGTTTGAGTTGAACATTTTAATGGCCCAATATGCTTTATGCTCAAGTTCCACAGGTAAATGACAAGGTTTTCCATAAACTAGCCTATAAGGAGACATGCCCAATGCTGTTTTAAAAGCTGTTCGATAGGCCCATAATGCATCGTTAAGTCTAAGAGACCAATCTTTGCGATTTGGATTAACCGTCTTTTCCAAAATTTGTTTAATCTCCCTATTTGCTAATTCTACCTGTCCATTTGTCTGCGGGTGATAAGGGGTTGCAACTTTGTGTGTAATGGCATATTTCTTCATTAATGTTTCAAAAACCTTGTTGCAAAAATGTGTTCCCCCATCACTTATGATAGATCGAGGAATTCCAAATCGACTCAAAATATTTTCTTTTAAAAATTTAATCACTGTTTTGTGATCATTATTTCGACATGGAATTGCCTCTATCCACTTTGAAACATAATCTATTGCAACTAAAATGTATAAGAAACCAAAAGATGGTGGAAATGGTCCCATGAAATCAATACCCCAACAGTCAAAAATTTCAATTACAAGAATTGGGTTCAAAGGCATCATGTTTCTTTTCGAAATGGAACCTAATTTTTGACAACTTTCACATGACTTGCAAAAATTATATGCATCTTTGAATAAAGTTGGCCAGTAAAATCCACACTGTAAAATTTTTGCAGCAGTTTTCTTTGATGAAAAATGACCACCACATGCCTCGGAATGACAAAACTTAATTACACTACTTACCTCATTGTCGGTAATGCATCTTCGAAAAATCTGATCAGGACAATATTTGAACAAGTAAGGGTCATCCCAGTAGAACTTCTTTACCTCATTCAGAAACTTCCTTTTATCTTGGGGGCTCCATTGAGAAGGAATTTTTCCTGTAGCAAGAAAATTAGCAATGTCAGCAAACCAAGGTGTCGTGGAGACAATTAGAAGTTGTTCATCAGGAAAAGTATCATTTATTGGTGAGGTTCCAAAAGATTCATCACAAACAAGTCTTGATAAATGATCAGCCACCACATTTTCTACTCCTTTTTTATCTCGAATGGTGATGTCAAATTCTTGCAGCAAAAGGATCCACCTCAGCAACCTAGGTTTTGCATCCTTCTTAGAGAGAAGATATTTTAAAGCTGCATGATCACTAAAGACAACAATTGATGATCCAACAAGGTAAGATCTGAATTTATCCAATGCAAAAACAACTGCAAGTAATTCCTTTTCTGTAGTGGAATAATTCATTTGGGCTCTATTTAAAGTTTTACTTGCATAGTAAATTACATGTGGTTTCTTATCTTTCCTTTGTCCTAACACAGCACCAACAGCATAGTCACTAGCATCACACATTATTTCAAATGGTAAAGACCAATCAGGAGATCTCATAATAGGAGCAGCAATGAGCATATTTTTGAGTTTTTCAAAAGCATCTTCACAATCTTTAGTCCATTCAAATGCAGTGTCTTTCATTAAAAGATTACATAGAGGTTTAGATATCGTGCTAAAATCTTTTATGAATCTTCTATAAAAACTTGCATGTCCCAAGAATGACCTAATGTCCTTTACTGTCTTTGGTGTGGGTAGATTAGCAATCAATTCAATTTTTGACTTGTCTACCTCAATCCCTTTTGCAGAAACAATGTGACCTAGTACAATACCTTTAGTGACCATGAAATGACATTTTTCCCAATTAAGAACAATATTTTTTTCTTCACACCTAATCAATACATTTTTCAAATTGGCTAAGCAATCATCAAATGAATCACCAGAAACAGAAAAATCATCCATGAAAATCTCAAGATTACGTTCAATCATGTCACTAAAAATACTAAGCATGCATCTTTGAAATGTGGCAGGGGCATTACATAATCCAAATGGCATTCTACGATATGCAAAAGTACCAAAAGGACATGTAAAAGTGGTTTTCTCTTGGTCCTCAAGTGCAATGGCAATTTGATTATACCCAGAATATCCATCTAGAAAACAATAAAACTCATGCCCTGCAACTCTTTCTAAGATTTGATCCATGAAAGGCAAAGGGAAATGATCTTTCCTCGTCACTGAGTTAAGTTTCCTATAGTCAATGCACATGCGCCAACCAGTAACAGTCCTAGTTGGAATTAATTCATTGTTTTCATTTTTAACTACAGTAACTCCATATTTCTTAGGTACGACTTGAGTAGGACTTACCCATTTGCTATCAGAGATAGGATAAATGATTCCATTATCTAGAAGTTTAATGACTTCATTTCTCACTACTTCTTTCATATTAGGATTAAGCCTTCGTTGCATTTGTCTAGAGGGTTTAGCATTTTCCTCTAAATAAATATTATGTGTGCAGATTAATGGGCTTATTCCCTTTATGTCAGCTAAGGTCCATCCTAATGCATTTTTGTGCATTTTCAAAAGTTGTAACAACTTACCTTCTTGTAGTTCATCAAGATGTGAAGAAATTATGACTGGAAAAGTTTCATTCTCACCCAAAAAGGAATATTTTAGCTCGGATGGCAATGGTTTTAAATCCAGCTTGGGTGGTTCAATAGTTGATGGTACAGTGACATTTGTGAGTGATGGAAGTTCCTCAAACTTTTGTTTCCAACAATGCTTATCCTGAAAAGAATTTAACAAAGAATCAGTGTGTGAAATTTCTGAAGCATTATCAAACTCACATTCAATTAAATAAGCTTCTAAAGGATCATGGAATGTGGTAGTGGTGAGATGTTCATGAACAAGTTCTTCAATGAAATCCACTTCATGTACTTCTGAATCATCACCAGGTTGCTTGCAAATGTTGAACACATTTAATTCTAAAGTCATATTTCCAAAAGAAATGTTCAAAATACCATTCCTGCAATTTATCAGAGCATTAGAAGTTGCAAGAAATGGACGGCCTAATATAACAGGAATTTGAACATTTGGATTTGAAACAGGATGTGTGTCCAAAACAATAAAATCAACAGGGAAGTAAAAATTTTCAATTTGAACCAAAACATCTTCAACTATCCCTCGAGGAATTTTTACAGAACGATCAGCTAGTTGAAGTGTAACAGGTGTTTCCTTGAGTTCACCTAAACCTAACTGTTGATAAACAGAAAAAGGCAAAAGATTAACACTAGCACCAAGATCAAGCAATGCACGTTCTATTCTAGTGTTTCCAATGATGCATGAGATTGTTGGACATCCAGGATCTTTGAATTTTGGTGGAGTAAGGTGCTGAATGATTGAGCTCACACTTTCCGTCAGAAATGCTTTCTTTTGTACATTATGTTTCCTTTTAACTGTGCACATGTCCTTCAAAAATTTAGCATAAGATGGAACTTGTTTGATTGCATCCAATAAAGGAATGTTAATCTTAACTTGTTTGAAAAGTTCATAAATTTCTGCATTTTGATTCAAATTCTTTATTGTTTGCAACCTTTGAGGAAAAGGAGCAGGATGCATACCTTTTTCTTTGTCCAAATTTTCAAGAAGTTCAGACTTACCATCATCCTTACCGTTACTTTTCGGAGGGGAAGGAGGATCTTGGTCTTTTGATGGAATGTTTTTGTCAATTTCCTTTCCACTTCGAAGAGTTGTGATAGAACTGGCATTTTCCTGTTGAGTTTCATTGGAGCAAGAAACAAGACATTGAGTAGAAGGGTTAGGCTGAGGTTGAGCAGGAAACTTACCTTTTTCTTGAGTGCGTAATGAAGCTGTCAATGTGGACAAGGTGTTTTTGATCTCATTGATGTCCTGTGAAGTTTGGTTATTCACATTTGCTTGTGTTTGCATGAATGCTTGCAATGTCTCTTCCAAGGTTTGTACACGTGAAGGTTGATAGGAAAAAGTGTTGCCCGGCTTTTGAGATTGTGGTACCTGAACATGATTATTATTCCGCCAACTGAAGTTGGGATGATTTCTCCATTCAGGGTTATACGTTTCAGAGTAAGGAGAAGGAAAAAGCTTTTTAAATGTGTTTATGGAATTTACTTGATCATGCAACGCTTCTTTAAGAATGGGAATGTTTGGACATTCAGAAGTGGGGTGTCCCATGATTTCACAAATTCCACAACTTTATTCATTTTTAACCGTTTTGACTTCTTTTACTTCTCTAAGTTCCATGGCTTCAATCTTTCTAGCCAAATTAGCTATTTTAGATTTTATCTCATCTTCTTGACTAAAATGATATTTACCTCTGTTAGAAAAAAGATTAGATCTATTGGAACTTTCAGAGGAATTATCTGTGTGCCAGGCTTGAGAGTTATCTGCCAAATGGTCTAGGTAGTCAAAGGCTTCTTCAGGTTCTTTTTCTAGAAACTCACCGTTACACATTGTTTCAACAAATTGTTTAGTTTCGGGAGTTAAACTTTCATAAAAGAAACTAATAAGACGCCATTTTTCAAAACCATGATGTGGACAAGAACTTAACAAATCTTTAAAACGCTCCCAGCACTGAAAAAATGCTTCATTTTGATTTTGATTGAAATTTTGAATCTGTCTTTTCAAAGCAGTAGTTTTATGTGCTGGGAAAAATTTCTTTAGAAACTCAGTTTGTAATTCTTGCCATGTGCCAATTGACCTTGGTTTTAAATTATGAAGCCAAATTTTTGCTTTATCTTTTAAAGAAAAAGGAAATAATTTTAGCTTGACAATTTCATTTGTACATTGTTGGTCATTAAAGGTGACACATACATCTTCGAAGTCTTTTAGAAACGAGTAAGCACTTTCCGATTCTAACCCATGGAAATTTGGAAGCAAAGCTATCATATCTGGTTTAAAACGAAAGTTGTTTGCATTGAGAGGAAAAATAAAACAAGAGGGTGATGAGCTTCGAGTTGGTTGCAAGTAGTCACGCATGGTGCGTACTTGTCTGTTCTCATCTTCAGCATGAACACTTTCATTGTCAGCCATGGTAGGAGTTGTATTAGAAAGATTACCTGAAAAAGTTTCACAATAAAATCTAACTAAACGACGAGATCTAAAATCACGTCGCCAAACAAGCATAAAACAAAGTTAATATACAGATTAGGCGGTATAACCAGCCAATAAAAATAAAACAAAGTTAATATACAATATAAATATAAATATATAGAAAATTAGGCGGTATAACCAGCCAATAAAAATAAATATACTTATAAACTTATATACTTAGTATTGCCTCCCCGGTAACGGCGCCAAAAACTTGATGGAGACTCAATTAAGAGTTGTAAACCCAAGTGCAGGTTATGTTCAAGTAATAAATTCTCGGGTGTCCGAGGTCAAACCACAGGGAAGCGTATTAGTAAGTATAAGTTTATAAATATATAAGAAAAATAAAGTAAACAAGATATTAGGGAATCAACAATAAAACAAGATAAACAAGATATTAGAGAACAAAATAAACAAAATAAAATAAAAGAAATTAAACAAGATATAAAAACAATAAGAAAAGATGTTGAGGTTAGAGAATCCACTCTTGGTGTTATGCTAAGATTAATCTTGTTTTATTACACAATTGAAATTCACACATAAGGGAGATTCCAATCGGAAGGTTTAGCAATTCAGTCCAAATTGTCCAACGTCCATAGCATATGATATTATGTTCATTTGGTGTCCTCAAAACTCACAAAAAGAGTCCAAGCATTCCTTATGCCAAGGTATATGTCTACAACAAATCAAGGTTATGAAACCAAGCATTTACTGTGCCATTTTCATTGTCAATAATGAATCAAGATCCCTACTTTGCAAGTATGATTTTAAACCAAAAGAAAATATTATCTATACTAGTGTTTATAAATGATGATTCATTTTAGCTCATGTTTAAGAGACTAACCTTAGCATTTACCAAGAGCTTCACCTCATCACCTCAACAATATGATTAGCAACACATACTAGATATGAATAAAATGAAAAGAAATGTAAGAAGCATAAGTAAATAAAAAAGAAAACTAGAGAAAGGAAAGAAGAAGAAAACTTAGAGAATTTTATTACAATGGCTAATATCCTACCAATGTATAATGATACTCTTACAATCATCCAAGGCCCTCTATTTATACACATTTTGGAGAGCTAAATGACAAGAGACAAGCTTTATAAATTTCAAAGGTATGTATAATAGGTGGGTGCATTTTTCTAACAATTTTCGTCATATTGTATGACAATTCTGATCAGCCAGCTTGATGGTCGATTTTGTCAATGTTGGAGGCTCGATCTGATCAAATGGTCTTCTAGAAAAATATACCCCTATTAGTTACGGATCCATAGCCGTTGAAATCAGATCATTTGCTCATGTGGATCGGAAGATATGGTCAAAATACCAAAACAGGTCAGCACAGACGTCATTGCACATCAGCCAACTTGATGGTCGATTTCGCTCGGGAAAACGACTCCGTTTCAAGAAGTGTAAAACATGAAAAAGATAGATATGCCTCTTAACTTTGCACTGTAAAAAATTCAGCCTTATTGCTTCAGTGAAACTCCAGATATAGCGGATATGGCAAAAGGTGTCGGAACTGGAACTGAATTGGATTTGCCCTTAATTCTTGATTTAACCTAGTAATCTGAAATCACTCAAAGAAACTCGTGAAAAACACCAAATTACATAAAAATATAAAATATCATAAACACAATTAGACTAAGCAATAATAACTCGTATTTGACACAAAACAATAATAAAACATAACTAAGAACTATATAATTATACGAGTTATCACCCAGGTCATCTTTCGACTTCTGGTTTTGCCCAGGTCATTATCCGACTACAGGTTTCGGCCAAGTTATCTTTCGACTTTTGGGTTTCGCCCAGGTCATTATCCGACTACTGGTTTCGCCCAGGTCATCTTTCAACTTTTAGTTTCGCACAGGATATTTGTCAGTTTCTAGTTTAGCCCAGGCTATTTTTCGACTTCTGGTTTCGCTCACGTCATTATTCGACTATTGGTTTCGCCCAGGTTATCTTTCGACTTTTGGTTTTGCCCAGGTCATTATCTGACTACTTGTTTCGCCCAGGTCTTTTTTTGACTTTTAGTTTCCCACAGGACATTTGTCGATTTCTGGTTTAGCCCAGGTTATCTTTCAACTTTTGGTTTCGTCCAGGTCATTATCCGACTTCTAGTTTCGCCCAAGTCATCTTTCGACTTTTAGTTTCGCACAGGACATTTGTCGGTTTCTGGTTTCGCCAGGTCATCTTTCGACTATTGGTTTCGCTTAGGTTATCTTTCGATTTTTGTTTCGACCGAGTTATTTGTCGACTCTGGTTTCACCTAAGTCACTTCTTCGAATACTGGTTTCGCCTAGATCCCTTTTCGACTTCTGGTTTCGCCAAAGTTATTTTTTCAAACAAAATCAATCAATTGAAAAAAAAAAAAAAAAAAAAAACTTCCTCAAGAGCCAAACTTCAGAAATTATTGTAGTCATCTTTACCTTATCCCAAAATTTTATTTTGTCAAGTCTTCGGTGGTGATATCTGAAGCATCTATTATGGAACTTTGTTTTGGTAAAGTCTTCGGTGGCGATATCCGAAGCATTTGATAGCGAAATTTGGTTATGATAAGTCTTCGGTGGCGATATCCGAAGCTTCCGGTGGTGAGATCCGGGAATTAGTTTTCACTTTCGTAAGACTAAAGGCAAAAAATGGATTGGACAAAAGATTGTTAAGTCTCCGGTGATGATATCCGAAGCTTTCGATGGTGATATCCGAAATTTGGTTATGATAAATCTTCGGTGGCGATATTCGAAGCTTTTGGTGGTGACGTCTAGAATTTTAATATTTGGTTATGATAAGTCTTCGGTAGCAATATCCGAAGCGTTTGATGAGAAATTTCATTTTGATAAATTTTTCAGTGGCGATATCCGAAGCATCTGGTGAAAATTTTGATTTTGGTAAAGTCTTGGGTGGCGATATCCGAAGAATCTGACAAGGAATTTCAAAACTAAACGAGAAAGAGATGGTGATATCCAGAATGAGTCTTCAATTTCGTAAGACTAAGGTAGTAAGTGAGATGGTGATCTAAGTTGTGTTCAAACTCATTGTCAAAAATTTGAAGTTCGTTTTTAAATTTTAAAGTTGTTGAGCCTCTGATTAGAGGAGCTTTTAATTTCAAAGTTGTGGAGTCTCTAATTAGAGGAGCATTTAATTTCAAAGTTGTGGAGCCTCTGATTAGAGGAGCAGTATTTAATTTCAAAGTTGTGGAGCCTCTGATTAGAGGAGCTTTTAATTTCAAAGTTGTGGAACCTCTGATGAGAGGAGCAATTTATTCTTCCAAGTGATAGGGCCTCTGATTAGAGGAGCAATATTTTTTCAAGTGATAGAGCCTCTGATTAGAGGAGCAATTTATTTTTTTCAAGTGATAGAGCCTCTGATGAGAAGAGCAATCTATTTTTTTCAAGTGATGGAGCCTCTGATTAGAGGAGCATTTAATTTCAAAGTTGTGGAGCCTCTGATTAGAGGAGCATTTAATTTCAAAGTTGTGGAGCCTCTGATTAGATGAGCATTTAATTTCAAAGTTGTGGAGACTCTGATTAGAGGAGCAGTTAATTTCAAAGTTGTTAAGCCTCTGAGTAGATGAGCATTTAATTTCAAAGTCGTGGAGCCTCTAATTAGAGGAGCTTTTAATTTAAAGTTGTGGAGCCTCGAATGAGGAGTTTGTATTTTATTTTTTTCAAGGTTATGATTCTAGTAAAATAAAGTTATCATCTTTATCAAAAAAAATCTAAAATAAAAAATCTAAAAAAATAGAAAAATCATCAAGGATGCTGAACCCGGACAAAATTGTTATCTATGTCTTTGCCTTATTCCTGATTCTCAGCAATTTGCAAAGAGGGGCAGCTGTAGACACCTAATTTTGTCCGGATTAAGTCCAAGAATAAATCAAGTTGGAGCTTTAGTCAAATTCGATTTATTATTTCAATCCGAATCAGATCCATTTCCTTCCGAGATTAAATATCACTAATCAAGCCCATTATGTTAAGTTTGGAACTGACTATTTAATCGGACCTAAATCGGGCTTGATCTCTAATTGGGCTAGCTTGATAACTTTCATTATATCTTTCTTTTCTTTTCTTTATTATTATTTTCAAAAAAAACAAAAAAAAAATCATAAAAAAAAGCCAATGGCAGGTTGTTGGCAGCTTCAATCACGCTGCCAACAGCCTGCACTCTTCCTACCATATCCTCATGCCAGTCCTATGGTGTAGACAAGCTTCCAAATCCCGGATTTTCAGATATGGGGAAATGGTTTTACTGGCTCTACAAAAACAGAACAAAATTTCCACACTAAAGGGGGGAGGGCTCTCGACAGCCATCAAAAGGGGGACAGCAAGAACACACCGGCAGCCAAACTCCCCACCAACTCAACACCCTACATCAACCCACTCACCACCACCAAGACCACCTAAACCCAATCCAAAACCAAGACCTAGCTTACAACCTATACACACAAACACAAAAAAAACACAAGAAAAAAAGAAAGCACAACAACAAAAAACCCACTTTGGGATTTTTGAATCTTTTTTGGGTTAAGGAGGTTTGGGTATGATTTTTAGAGATCCCAACGTCGGGACGTGGAGGAGGTGAAGGAGAAGGCCCGGTCGAAGTTTGAAGGTGATCGAACAGTGGAAAGAGGTGGAAACGAGGGTTTTGGCCGCGGGTTTCAAAGTTAGATCTAGGAATTTGGGGTTAGATTTAGGAGAAACCAAGGACGAAAATGGAAAGAGGGGGCCAAGAAGAACATTTGGTGAATTTTTGGTGGCAAACTGGCGCCGACGATAGTGGCGGGCGACGGAAGACGACGACCGACGCGGTGGTCGGCCGTCGGATTCTGGGTTTGGCTTGAATCTGGGTTGTTAGGGGAAGAGAGAAGGGAGAGAAAATGGAAAGGTAGAGAGAGAGAGAGAGAGAAGAAGAAGAGAAAAAAACTTGTCTTTTAAAGCCAAAGGTAGGCGGGTCGGGCGTGACCCGTGGGTCGACCCGGGTCCACGCCTGACCCGCCCCCAGCAAAAAAAAAAGGAAAAAGAAAAAAAAGAAAGGAAAGGAAAGGAAAGGAAAGGAAAAAGAATAAGAAAAAAAATAAGAAAAAGGAAAAGGAAAAAGAAAGGAAAGAATGGAAAGAGAGGAAAGAAAGGAAAAAGAAAGGAAAGAAAGTAAAGAAGGAAGAAAAAGGAAAGAGAAAGGAAAGAAAGGAAAGGGAAAAAGAAAAAGAAAAAGGAAAGAGAAAGAGAAAGGGAAAGGAAAGAAAAGAAAAGAAAAGAAAAGAAAAGAAAAGAAAAGAAAAAGGAAAGGAAAGGAAAGGAAAAAGAAAAAGAAAAGAAAAAAGAAAAAAGAAAGAAAAAAGAAAAAGGAAAGAGAAAGAGAAAAAGAAAAAGAAAGGAAAGAAGAAAAAGGAAAGGAAAGAAGAAAAAGTAAAAAAAAAAAGGAAAAAAAAAAGGAAGGAAAGGAAAGAAAGTAAAGGAAAGAAAAGAAAAGAAAAAAAAAATGAAGGAAAGGGCCAACAAGCCCATCAGAGCAGACCAACCCACCAAATCCGAGTCCAAGTTCCATCAGATTTGGACCAGGCTTCATATCAAAAATTGGGTAAAATTTTTTTTTTTTTTTTTTGTTTATTATTTATATAAATATTGTAGCATGCTTAAGAGTTTTATTATTTTTGTGTTTTATTTATTGAAATGTTGCGGCATGGATTATTATACTTTATTATTTTTGTTTATCATTTATTTAAATATTGTAGCATGTTTTAATATATTCTTTGTTTGTGTTTATTCTTTATCTAAATATTGTAATATGTTTTAATATATTTTATTATTCGTGTTTTAATGTTGTAGCAAGTTTTAATACATTTCATTATTGGTGTTTATTATTTATTTAAATGTTGTATCATGTTCTAATATATTTGTGTTTTAATGTTGTAGCATGTTTTAATATATTTTGTTATTTGCGGTTATTATTTATTTTAAATGTTGTGTCATATTTTAATAGATTTTATTATTGGTGTTCATCATTTATTTAAAGGTGATGGTTTTGTTGTAGAAGGTTTAAAGTATTATAATAAGAAATTAATTTTAATAAATAAACATAATGATAAAAAATGAACACAAATCGCCTGACGATAGAATTCGAAGGATGTTACAATAGTGATTCCTAAGATATCTTGAGGTGAGAAAATTTCGTTAAAATATCACCAAAAGTGTTGGGAGTATTTAACAAACGTTTTCAATAAAGGATTCGCATTCACTTCATAAATAAAAAAATAATAATAATATCCTTTTACATAAAACAATCTTTAAAAATAAATGTGGACGACGAATCTCCGACGACGGAAGTTGAGGGGCGTCACGGTAGTGATTCCTAAGATATCCCGAGGTGAGAGGATCTCGTTAAATACTACCAAGAGCGTTGAGAATATTTAATGAGTGTTCTATATAAAAGATTTGTGTCTGCTTTCATTTCCAAAAAATAATAATAACAATTCTTTAAAAAAAATAATAATAATAATAAACATGTTTTGGAAAAGAAATAAAAAGATAAATAATTTTAAATACCGTTGTTGAGTCCATTAAATCGAGGCTTAGGATAACACATGATTAAATGGTACCGTTTTCTAAAAGGGCGTCGTGGGGGTGCTAATCCTTCCCTGCACGTAATCAATTCCCGAACCCGATTTTGTTTTCTCTCTGGTTTAAAGCGCAGACTTCGAAATTGGTTTTAAAAAAATGTTTTAATTAATTTTAAAATATTTTATTAAAACCGGTTTTACTAGGTGACCAATCACACCTAACAAAAAAAGATTGGTGGCGACTCCATTTGTGTTTTTAAAATCGTCCGACAGTCGAAAAACCGTTATGACATCAATCTATTTCTTTCTTGAGTGCTCTTATGATAACATGTTTATCTAGAACTTGCTTTAAACTGTTTGAGACTATATTGATACATATGACAACATGGATATAACAGAGGCATTAGGATTTTTACCAAGGCCAAATCAGCCATCCCCTATTGATGTTCCAAGAGAACATCCTCCTAGTGAGCCAATTTGAGCTTATTTTGAATAAGCTATTTCTTTGGTAACCACATCTTACACCTAGCCTAAACACATTTATATCTTTACCCTTGTTCTAAAGATGGATTGAATGTTTTGAGACATATTGCACAAGCAAGGGATATTTATTGAAAATTTGGGTTAGAAACAAGAAATAAGTGTGGGGGAGGAGAAAGGCAAAAAAAAATTAAGAGAAAAAGAAATGGAACATTATTAAAATACATTCCCTTGTACAAAAAAAAAAAGAAAAAAAAATGAATTATCTCTTGAGCTTTTGGTTAAAGAAAATACGTTACAAGATTGGTTAGAATGAAGTAAAGGCTTAACATGAAAATTTTAGCCTATGTTATTATGTGCTTCTAAGGAATATTGAGAAAGTTTTATTTGCATAAATCTGATTATATATCTAAATTCTATAAAGTCTTTGGAACCTTTGTAATATCTTATCCTTTTTATGCTTTAACCACATTACAACCCCTTGGCCCCGTTACAACCTTGAATAAAGACCTCTTGATTCATGAAGTTGTATGATCTAAATAGTGGAGAATAGATGGACAAGCAGGCATATGGTAGGACTATTTTCATGAGATTGATTGAGTATAAACACTTTACCACTACTTTAAAGAGTGAAAATCATGAGAGTATCACATGTGAGAAGTTGAGATTAAGTTTGAATATGCATTATTTTGATTGAGATATGTTATGTTAATATTGGCTTAACTCAAACCATTTACAATAAAGCATGATTCTTTGTGAACCTCTTTAAGCTATTGATTAGTTTATAAGACTTGTCCAACGATTGTTTCTAATTTGTACTGAAAGAGGATTAGATTAGGTTTTCTTACCTTGTTTCTATTTTGTTTGTTCGAGAACTAGCAAAAGATTAAGTGTGGGGGAGTTTGATAAGTGCTTAATTTCATTCATTTTCTTATTTAATTTCCTTATACTTTGTGCTTTGATTCTTAAGTTCTTTGACATTTTACTAGGTTTTTATGCTTTGTAGTTATTTGGAAGAGGTGAAGTCAAAACATGTAAATTAGGATGTTAAAGAGCTTACAAAATCACAACCATAATATGGAAGTCAAAAATATCAAATTCTTAGTGCAAAGCAAGAAGCCAGATTTGACCTCCGGAACTTGTTACTAAGAAAACATGATGTTAGATTCTTTATTCAAACAAATGTCCTTCTTGACTTTTGAATCTGACATGAATATCTTTCCAACAGTATATCATACTCCCAAATAGGATAAGAAATGGTCATCCAAATTGGAGCTGGAATATCTTCATAAACAACCCTAGCGGTAGAAAAACCCTAACCGCAAATCCTTCTTTAAAACCCTGAGAGCCCTAGCCACAAATCACCTTTTGAAAGCCCTAGTTGTTGCCTATAAATAGAGGATGAGGGGGAGATCCGCAACACACATTTTACATATTATAGTAGTCAGATTTTATTGTTTTCTTAGAGAGTTTGAAAGAGCAAGAGGCTTAATAATCAATATTCTTCTTCTTCATTCTTTTAGTTTTTTTTTCTTAGTTTCTCTTTAATCTTATGTTTATGTTAACAATGCCTATACAAGGTTAAACTTCTTTTTGGTTATGGGTGATTTCAAATCTCTAGACATGTTTTGTAATTGATTTTCAGATTCTATCTATCATTAGTTTTCTATCAAAGTTGCTTATGTTCTTCTATAAAAATTGTCCATGATCTTTATCTTGATTTGTTTAGGTGGCCAACTAGATAGATCTTAATAATTATCTAATGCTAGTTTAGGAGACTTGATATGTAATTGTTTTGATTTCCTATTCAATAATAGCAATTTGTGATTAATGTTTATGTTGGGTTTTCAATGTGGAACATAACCTAAGTTAAACAATTCATGTTTATGCTTTTGTTGCTTAGATCAACCTATCTTTCTCATGAGAAAGCTGCTATCAAATTAAACTTAAAAATGTTTATCCTAAGTTGTTTGGTAGTTAGAGATTAAGTAGTGGCGTTTGTCCTTTTTAACGACGAACTAAGGAAGGATTGGGGTAACACGAAAGGTTCTTATCTACGGTTGATAATTTTGATAGTTAATTGATGTTGATAGATATGAAATTGATTCTCAATGATGTCTAGCAATGGCGAATGACCTCTTAACCATACTTCTCTCATATTTGATTTCCTCTTACTTGTATTTTATTCTTCTGATTTCTTTACTTTTAACTACTTCAAAATCCCCTTTTTCTTTTATTGTCTTTGAATTTAAATAATAAACTAGTAACTTATAAATTAAAACCAAATCCCTGAGGATTCGACTCTTTCTTAACTACTATATTTAACAATTGATCGTTTTAGTGCAAGGTTAAATAAAATACGCTCTTTTGAGTGCATCAAGTTTTTAACGATGTTCCTTTTCTACTATACTTAACAAAAACTTGATGCACTCAAAAGAGTGTATCTTATTTAACCTTACACTAAAAAGATCAATTGTTAAGTATAGTAGTTAAGCAAGGGTTGAATCCTCAGGGATTGGATTTTAATTTATAAGTTACTAGTTTATTACTCAAGTTCAAAGACAATAACAGAAAATGGGATTTTGAAGTAGTTAAAAGTAAAGCAAATCAGAAGAATAAAATGCAAGTAAGTAAGAGGAAATCAAATATGAGAAAAGTATGGTTAAGAGGTCATTTGCCACCACTAGACATCATTGAGAATCAATTTCATATCTATCAACATCAATTGACTATCAAAATTATCAACCGTAGATAACAACCTCTCGTGTTACCCCAATCCTTCCTAAGTTCATCGTTAAATAAGACAAATGCCACAACTTAATCTCTAACTACCAAACAACCTAGGATAAACATCTCAAAATTTAATTTGATAACAGCTTTATGATGAGAAAGATAGGTTAATCTAAGCAACAAAAGCATAAACATGAATTGTTTAACTTAGGTTATGTTCCACATTGCAATTTCTGAAAATCCAACATAATCATTAATCACAAATTGCTACTATTTAATAGGAAATTAAGACAATTACATATCAAGTCTCCTAAACTAGTATTAGATAATTAACAAGATCTATCTAGTTAGCCACCTAAACAAATCAAGATAAAGATCATGAATAGTTTTTATAGAAGAACATAAGCAACTTGATAGAAAACTAATGATAGATAGAATCTAAAAATCAATTACAAAACATGTTCAGGGCTTTGAAATCACCCTTAACCAAAAAAAAGTTTAGCCTTATGTCGCAACCTAAAAAATAACGACGACGAGTCTCATCGCAAGACTTTATTATTCGTTAGGCGTGACATTAAAAAAAAAACGAGGAAAAGTCGACTTAATTCCTCTAAAAAAATGAAGGTTTTGAAAATGACCTTAAAAAAACATGGAGTCGCCACCAATCTTTTTTAGCTAGGTATGATCAGCCACCTATTAAAACCGGTTTTATAAAATATTTTAAAAATTAATTAAAACATTTTAAAAACCAATTTCAAGTCTGCGTTTTAAACCAGAGAAATCAAAGAAGCGGGTTCGGGAGTCGGTTACGTGTGGGGAAGGATTAGCACCCCCACAACGCCCGTATAAATCGGTACCTTATTAATCGTGTGTTATCTCAAATCTCGGTAAAAGTTGGTTTTAAATTTAATATTTCAAATTAATTCCCAATTTAAAGAAAAATAATTTCATTTTTTATTGACAATGATCCGAAATTTATAAACTCAAAATTTTCCTATATTCCCCAACAAACGTGGCAAAATATAGAAATTTTTATTAGTTTTAGAAAACTTTCCGAATCATTCTCTTTTTTGAAAGAAAGATATTCCTTTATTAATAATAATTGATGATATTCCCTCCAGCAAACCCGGTAGAGAACTCATGAATTATTTTAAATCGGGAATATCTTTATTTTTATTGAAAACCATTATCTTTTTTTGAAAACATTTAAAAGAAATGAATATGTATAGGCATGGCATAAATAAAATGACATAGCAAAATCTAAATAATATAATGCAACCTAAATGTCATGACACATAGAAATTAATATGGCAAGAATCACATATTATATAAAATGCATGAATATAAAAATGCAATGCATGAAATGTATTTTTTCCTTTAATTAAGGAAATCCGTATATCTAAAAAGATATCCGGCTACCTTAGGAAAATATGTCAAATTAAATATTCTAAAACCAAAATACTTTGTGATTGTTTGAAAACAGTTTTGAAAAGCTTGAATTAAAAATAAAAACTGGGCTAAAATTTTTAAAATGACTATAATTTCCTAAGTTTAAAAATCCGGATTTTACTACCCTTAACCCGAGACTTGAAAAACCATTTTTAGAGTTTGAAAAGGCTTAGAAACCACCCTAAGTCAGTAGCTAACTCTCCTAATCAGCCCACTCTAAGTAAATTAACCAAAACAGAAAAATGGTTTTTTTTAATTCAATTCTGACTCCACTGTCCAGTTTTAATCCACGATTTTTTATCCTATTTTTAAAAATTCCAAAAATTCTAAAAAAAATACTGGAGACTCAGGACATGTAAAACTACACGAGAAAAAATCGGCTTAATTTTTTTGATCAAAGATGAATTCCCAGAAAAACCAGAGATGTACGAGTTTTTGGAGGAGAAAAAACTGCTTTGTTTTTCTTTAAATTCAATCCTGACTCCACTGTCCAGTTTTAATCCACGATTTTTTACCCTATTTTTAAAAATTCCAAAAATTCTGAAAAAATTATTGGAGACTCAGGACATGTAAAAATACACGGGAAAAAATCGACTTAATTTTTTGATCAAAGATGAATTCCCAGAAAAATCGGAGATGTACGAGTTTTGGGTGGAAAAAAAACTGCTTTGCCAACACATTTTTTTTTGTCTTTGATAAAATCATTTAAAAACCAAAATAAAAATATTTGAAACTCATAGAATGACTTGAAGACAGTAGCTAGGACTTTTTGAAAGTTAGATAAAAATTGGCTAAGTAAAAAAAATCACAAAGGTAGAATAATCAATTTGACAAACTTAATTTTCCACAAGTGTGCTCAAGAGAGCATGACCTTGAACCATTAATTGGCTCAAGTCATTATTCAAGTGGCATGAACATGAAATGCATGAAACAATGCAGCAAACATAATGCATGAAATGCATGGATCTAAACCTAAATGTAAGGAAAATGCATGACACAAATAATATGGCCTAGACCTAACATGAACTTGCATGACATTTAATGTAACCTAGACCTAAGACATGCATGGCATTTTCACAAACACAAGGCATGCTTAATTCAAAAATCCAACCAAATATCATGCAAATGCAAAAACCTAACAACTAGCATGACAAAAATACAACACACAATGCAAAACACATGGAGTAGCCAAATGGCCCCAAGCTTCAACAAGCATGGCATTTTCACAAACACTTGGTATGCTAGCATGAAAAACTAAGTCATAACACAAAAATCACACAAGCATTTTCACAAACACCTAATATACCAAATCTAAAACATGCTCACTAAGATATAAAACAAGAATCATGCAAAGAATCACACAAGCATTTTCACAAACACTTAATATGCTAACTCTAAAACATGCTCAAATTTAAACAACATGAAAACAGAAAATTAAAAATGCAAAAACATGATATCTAAGACATAAATGGCAACAAACAAAGCAACCAAATTAAATATAACTTAAGAACATGAAATAACATAATATTTAAAACATCAAAAATAAAGAAAATAGCATAAACAACATGGTAAAATGAATCAAAAACAACAACTTAAAATAAATAATGTAGGCCATTTGGCCATGGTGAGTTTATTGTAAAAACAAAATGTAAGAAAAATATACTTAAGAAAGGAAATGAAGGAAGAACAAGAAACATTATTTTAAAATGAAAACTCACCAAGTAGCTTTTGAACGGATTAAGCTATAAACCCTCAGAGTAGCTTTTGAACGGATTAAGCCACAAACCCTCTCACAAGTAGCTTTTGAACGGATTAAGCTATAAACCCTCAGAGTAGCTTTTGAACGGATTAAGCTATAAACCCTCAGAGTAGCTTTTGAACGGATTAAGCTATAAACCATCAGAGTAGCTTTTGAACGGATTAAGCTACAAACCCTCTCAACAAAAACACTATGACTCACCACCCGGATAATCCTAATACAAGTGTATAGACTATCTCACAAGGGGTAGTGGGTGATTTCAACCAAAGGCCAAGACCCCTTATTTATAAGGTGAGCACCTTCTTGGCTTGACATTACAAAGGGATGTGGGATTGGGACTTAGGCTCAAAAATGAAAATCTCTAACTTAACTCTTGATTTTTAATCACTTGATTGAAAAAAATCCTAAGCTTCCTCCTTCCTTTGGGCTTGGGCAGGCCAGCACTTCTCTTTTCCAGCCCAGCTCTGATTTTTGAAAGGCCCAAAGAAGCCCTTTTCGGTTGCTTGGGTGAAACGACCATTTTGCCCCCCGGATGCAAAATAAATATCAAACGGGCTCCAAATTCAATTTTTCTTTTTTTAATACTTCCAAAATAATAAAATATTGAGTTATGGAAGTTTTCAAAATTATCCGAGTCCGTTTGCTATTTATTTGGATTTTTTCTTCCCAAAATGTCCTTTTATGCCCCTACTTTTTACCATTTTTTAAACGAGCTCCAAATCAAGATTTTTCTTCACCAATCTCTTCAAAATAATTAAAAAGTGTGATCTGGAAGTTTTCATAATTTTTGGAGCTCATTTGGTATTTTTTCGGGATTTATCGGCTTGAATTACTGCATGGGAGGCCCGGGATTTGGCCATTTTGCAAACGAACTCGGAATCAAGATTTTATTTCGCCAATCTCTTCAAAATAATTTAAAAATGAGATTTACCAAATTTCAGAAATTTTGGAGTCCATTTGCTATTTTTCCGGGATTTATCTTTTTGAATTACTGCATAAGAAGCCCGGGATTTGGCCATTTTGCAAACGAACTCGGAATCAAGATTTTCTTTCGCCAATATCCTTCAAATGATTTAAGAATGAGATTGACAAATTTTCCATAATTTTCGGAGTCCATTTGCTATTTTTCCCAAATTTTTCCAATTTTGCCCTTTAACCTCCGAAACCTGGTTTTGCTCAAAACAAGTCCGATTTTCAGATTTTCTTCAATCTGAGCCTTGGGCCATCCTTTTTAATCATTCCTCATCCATTGGGGGCTTTGGTCTTACCAAGTCGGGCCATTTCTGTGATTCTTCCTGATTTCACCGAAATCCACTAAAACCCTAATTCTCGGTTTCCTCCCGGATTGACTTTTCTCTCGGTTTTTCTTGCAAGTGACTTCTCCATTACCCGTAGTCAGTGCTTATCTTTCATTTGGAACCTTCAATTTCGACCAGTTTGATCGTTTAAGCACTTTTCCCCAAATTTCTCGGATTAGGGTTTCTTTTCTACTGAATCTCCAAATCCCAACTTCCGAAGTCCATATCTTTCAATGTAGACCTCGGATTATCAAAATTCTTTCTCCATTTTTCAATTGAACTTAAAATCTTGATTTTGAAAGTGGGTTGACTTTTTCAGTAGTTGACTTTCTAGGATTGACTTTTTTGGGTTTGACTTTTTTGGGGTTGACTTTTTTTTATGTTTGACTTTTTGTGCTCGCCCTCTTAAACTAAGTCTCGGAGTACCACCTGCAGGATGAAAACAGTCTTTTTATACTCGGAAACATCAATATGGGAGGAAAACATACCTGTTTAGTGGTCCGGACAAAATTAGGTGTCTACACCTTACATAGGCATTGTTAACATAAACATAATTGATTATTCAGCCTCTTGCTCTTTCAAACTCTCTAAGAAAACAATAAAATCTGACTACTATAATATGTACAATGTGTGTTGCGGCTCTCCCCCTCATCCTCTATTTATAGGCAGCAATTAGGGCTTCCAAAAAGTGATTTGTGGCTAGGGCTCTCAGGGTTTTAAAGAGGGATTTGCGGTTAGGGTTTTTCTGCCGCTAGGGTTGTTTAAGGAGATATTCCAGCGTCGATTTGGATGACCATTTCTTATCCGATTTGGGTGCATAATATACAGTTGGAAAGATATTCAAGTCAGCTTCAAAATTCAAGGACATTTCTTTGAATAAAGACTTTAACATCATGTTTTCTTAGCAACAAGCTCCGGAGGTCAAATCTGCCTTCTTGCTTTGCACCAAGAATTTGATCTTTTTGACTCCCAAGTCTTCTTCCATATTCTGATTGTGATTTTGTATGCTCTTTAACATCCTAATTGACATGTTTTGACTTTATCTCTTCCAAAATACCTACAAAGCATAAAAACCTAGTAAAATGTCAAGGAACTTAAGAATCAAAGCACAAAGTATAAAGAAATTAAATAGGAAAATGTATGAAATTAAGCACTTATCAGTTGTAAGCCATTTGAGATTTTGTTTTCAAAACATAAAATTGACCTTAAAAGATCAAAATATAGATTTAACCTCAAATCTCGTAAAAATTCTATTCATGCAAATGCAACCTTTCAAGTTTATAAACAAATAGATACACAAACACTATACAATGATGGCAGCTTCCCCACAACCAAAGCCCCAAAAATTTACCAAAGCCTTTAACCTAAACATCTACATTGTAATAACAAACCTTCAACTTTTTCCTAATTCAACAAATACCAAGTCCTTAAAGACCCAAATCAATGCAAAATCTGAAAGTAAACATATAAAAATTATAAATCAATATGTAACATATCAAGCAAACATAACCGACTCGCCTTTCACGAGTCATCTGCCAATCTGACTCTTTACTTGTTACAAATTCTATGCAATCTATGTATTTCTTTTTCAGCTTGATCAAAAGAACATTCAATAAAAAATATGAGCATTTAAAAAGAACAACGATAAATCAAAGAAGTTATCTACTCGATTACATTCTGTCTCGATCTCACCACCCCATTGGATGTGTATCTTGAAGAGCAAGGATGACTCTTCTTAAGCGACTTAGGTCTTGTTTAACATTGCTTTTGGAACAATTTTTTAGGTAAAAAGTTGTTTTTTACCGCAAACGCAATGCTAAACGGGTAAAAAAAATTGGCTTTTGCTGTTGAAACCATGGTTTGAAAAGCCAAACCAAAAAAGTAAAAAATATAGCTTTTGGGCTTTAAAATCTAGCTTTTGAATAAAATGACTTTATTATCCTCACATCTCTACACTTTTATTATTTTAAACATATCTTTTTTTGACATTTCAATTCCCACAACACTTTTTCATAGCAATGTCAAACACTTAAAAGTTTTTAAATTACAGTTTTTCACCATACTTTTTAAACACATTTTTTTCAATCTAAACTTTTTTCAACAATAATGGTAAACTAGCCCTTAGCTTCTATCGATTCAATAACTACAGTTGTGCTTGTCACTTGAATTTGTTGCTGGCCTACAGTAGCTCGATCAAGCTATAAACAAAAATAATTTTCAAATCCTGTACAAAATAGTGTGACTTGGTGAGTGTTCACAAAATGAAGTCCAATTGAGTCACAACATAACTAGACAAGTCCAACTAAGACCCAACTGGTTTAGCTAAACACATTTTCCATTCCATATCAGTGATTATTATTTATGTTCTAAATTTTCCCAAATATTAGAAAACTTTCTATATTCATCAGTTTCTTCCTAGTTTAACTATGCTTTTTTTTCATCTTTCTCTATATATATATTTTTTTTATTCCTTCAAATCCCAGAAATGGAAAATGAAATAAAAGTTGAAAAAAGAACATTCTTCAATATTAAGAAATTTGTTAGTATTATCTTCAAATTCTTGCATCACATTTCACATATTAGCATCGATATAATTAAAAATGTAACAGGTTATAAGAAAATCAAGAAGTTATGTGGGTGGTTATATTTCATTAACTAAATACCAGTAAAACCATTTTTTTTATATGATTTCAAAATATACATTTCTAGCATTTAAAAAAAAAAAAAGAATCATTTTTATCAAACTAAATTAAACCCAATAGAAAATCAACACTTTTTAAACCCAATCCACTGAAGAAAACTTATAACAATAAAAGATTTTGAAATAAAACCCAAATGAGAGTAAAATAAAAGTGATGTGGCTGGGCAGCACGCATGTTATCCTATGCAGGAAGGCTTCAGCTCATTCAATCTGTTCTTTTTAATGTGTCCAATTTCTGGTGCAGGCACTTTGTATTGCCTAAGGCTGTTCTTAAAAGAATTAATCAATTATGCAGCAGGTTCTTCTGGAAAGGAAGAGATGACTCAGCTAAGGGAGCAAGAGTCAAATGGAGTTCCATTTGCTGTCCAAAGTCAGAGGGGGGTCTTGGATTAAAAGACTTGGGAATATGGAATAAGGCTTGCATTATTCAGCACCTATGGGCACTTCTCTCTCAGGCAGGTTCATTGTGGATTGCCTGGCTTCATGCCTATGTGCTGAAAGGAAGAACAGTGTGGCAGGTTCAACCTTCCCCAGGAAGCAGCTGGACATGGCGTAAAATGCTTCAGCTGAGGGCTTTGGCTTTGAGGTTCACCTCCAACCAGAATGGTGCTCTAACTTGGAAGTTCCCTGGGAACAGATTTATGGTGGCTAAGGTCTGGAATGATCTCAGGCCTAGGCAGGACAAGGTGGAGTGGGATAAACTGATCTGGTTTCCATTTCACATTCCTAAACATGCACTGGTAGCTTGGATGGCTATTTTGGACAAACTGCCTACAAAGAACAGATTGATGTCATGGGGCATGGAGGTGGATGGCAAATGTGAGCTATGTCAAACTGAGCAAGAAACCCGGAATCATATATTTTTTGAATGTGACTATTCAAAGGAAATCTGGGGGCATATACTATGCTTATGTCAACTTCATAGAAGCATAAAGAGCTGGCAAGCAGAGCTGCAATGGGCAGTAAACAGAATCAGAGGAAAAACTCTCATTTCTGTTATTTTGCGTTTATCATGGAGTGCCTTTCTTTACTCGATCTGGAGGGAGAGAAATAATAGGTGTTTTAATCGCCTTCAATCCACACAAGGAGCCATCATTGAGCAGATAAAAGAGATCATCAGAATGCGATTGTTGGGGCTCAAGAACATTAGTCCTGATGAAGTGAACCGAAGATTGGATGCAGATTGGGGACTGTCTCTTTTTTCCTAGGATCTTTGTCCATTCTGGAATAGCTTTAAGTATTGCTGAAGTATGTTGCTATTGTTCCCTTATTGATTAGTGGTCTTAAGTTTTGTTCAAGTATTGTTTAAGTATGTATAGCTTTAAGTACATATTGCACATGATGTTGGATGTAGCAGTTTAACTGCTTTCTGGATAAATAAAACACTTACTTATCCAAAAAAAATAAAAGTGATGTTATACTGTTTTTGATCGTCATGGTTTGCAACAAGATTGAGAACAACTTCAGTGGACTCGGAGAAGTTGGAATGAGAAGTGAGCTCGGCATGCTCTTGGCCTTCCTCCACCGACTTCAACAATACCCTACAATCCTACACTTCAAAGACACCCCGCCATTGACGGATTGAGTGATCAAAGTTTTTCAGATACTTGACTCTTCTCCAATCTATAGATGGAAAAAAAGAAAGTATAAGGGGTATGAGAATGACTGGTGATAATGATTATGAGAGAGGGGTATGAGTCTACTGAAAGAGGAATATAGAAAAGGGAATGACAGTCACAGAGAGAAAATTAAACCCAAAATTAAGGTTGTTTAGATCTTTACAATTTTTTTAACAATAATTTTCCAATTTTTTATTTCTTTTTACAAATTATTTTACATTATTAGATCATTGAGCTATTATTCTACCCTGATTTTTCTTGAGATCCTAAAATCCATGACGTTTTCTATTTATCCAAAAATTAAATTAAAGAAAAAAACGCCTGAACATGGATTGGTGACGGCAGTGATCTCTTGGGCTTGGGCTTTGAGCAGTTGAGCATATTTTGAATTCTAGCAAGTTGTGCAAACGCAAAGCAACCAAAAATGCCCAAACTTTTGAAAGGGCTCCTCCGGGCCAGTTGGACGCCAATTAACCAGAAGGTAAAAGAGTCCCAAGCCTCCAGAAAAAGTTGTCTCCGTGGCCTGTGCTCAACTCCCCCATTACTCGAACTGGTAAACCCATGAATAATATTTGTCAATACAAGGATACCAGACTAAGGTGACCCATTTATTTAAAACCCAACCACCGGTCGGTAATTTTTTAATTTAAAAACTAAATAAAGCCCATTTGGCTTGGTTGTTTCGTTGTTGACTTGAGAGTTGTGAGAGTCGGGACTTGGGAGATGCATTATGATTTTGATTGGGATTCATCCATCAGATCTCTATCTTCTGCTGATTGCCTTGAAGAACTAGAGCATACAGTTGTGGGTTAATCTTGGTTTAAAGGTAATTGGTGAAAATTGGAGAATGGAAGCAGTGGCGGAAGGGCTGTGGGGACTGGCGGATTACCATGAGAAGAAGGGAGAGATATGGAAGGCGGTGAAGTGCTTGGAGGCAATCTGCCAGTCCCACGCCTCCTTCCTTCCCATCGTTGAGGTGAAGACTCGACTCCGCATAGCCACTCTTCTGCTGCGCCACTCTCACAACGTGAACCATGCTAAGTCCCACCTGGAACGCTCTCAATTGCTCCTCAATTCCATACCTTCTTGCTTCGACTTGAAGTGTCGAACCTACTCACTGCTCAGCCAGTGCTACCATCTCGTTGGGGCCATCCCTCCTCAGAAGCAGATCTTGTACAAGGCTCTTCACCTTACTTCTGCGGCGGCTCCCGAGTATGCTTGCACTTAGATTTTCTTGTTTTAAAGATAATTTACTTCTGATTAGATAATAATTTATTACTGTAATTAATTTACTAGTGTTAAACAATCCTTGAACTTGCAGTGTGTCGGTCAAGTTATGGTGTTGCAATTTCAATTCTCAGTTGGCAAACGCTCTGATTATTGAAGGAGACTACCAGAATTCTATCTCCACTTTAGAGTCAGGTTATGTATCCGCTACTCAAATTTGCTATCCGGAGCTTCAGATGTTCTTTGTGGCTTCTGTCCTGCATGTCCGCCTCCTTATGCAATGGGATGATCAAACTGCGGTTGAGGTTGAGCGAGCTCTTCACCGATGCAATCAGGTCTGGGAGACTATTCCCTCTGATAGGGTCAGTTAAGCTCTACCATGTCTTTCTTCTTTTTCTTTTTTCTCTCTTTGTTAATCAGTTTTAGTATTCGCATTATATACTATATGGTACTAAACTAATTCCTCTTTCTTATCAAAGAGAGCCCACTGCCTGGGTTTACTCTTTTACAATGAGCTTCTCCACATCTTCTATCGACTTCGTGTCTCTGATTACAAGAATGCTGTCAAACACGTGGACAAATTGGATGCTGCTATGAAGCAAGATTCCAACAACATGCACCAACTGCACCAACTCACTTTTGAGCTTAACGCCTTGAATCAAAGTCTCTCCCGCTCTGACTTACCCTCCAGGGAGAGGTCTGCTCTCTCTGCACGACAAGCCCTCCTTCAGGGACAGCTTAGCCATATTACTACTACTTCTTCCACTTCAGCTGGAAATGATTCCCTCGAACCCACATATTTTGGAAATGCCAAACGGGCATTGCAAGATAAGCTTTTCCTCGCACCACCTCCTATTAATGGGGAGTGGCTGCCAAAAAGTGCTGTTTATGCCCTTGTTGATCTTATGGTCATCATATTTGGCCGTCCAAAAGGAAATTTCAAAGAGTGTGACAAACGAATTCAGTCTGGAATGCATATCATCAAAGGTTTGTTTTTTAAACTAGGACGCCATTCTGTTTCTTTATTTTCGGGATTTCTCTTCTTTTACCGTCTTTCTATGATTGAGGGTAAGACAAAAGTGGAGTAGAAGGGGTTATAAGTTCTACGTACCCCCTTAAACTATATACTTCATGGATGCTTAGAAATCTAAGCATTACTGTTTCTTGCAGAGGAACTGGTCAGGCTTGGGATAACTGATGATGTGAGGGGTTAGTTTGCTTTTCTTATTTTTACACCTTGCATGTCCTGAAGTGATTTGGCTTTTGTTACTATTAACTTTCTTAATTTTTCTTGAGTAGAAGTGGATTTGCAACACTCAGCAATCTGGATGGCTGGTGTATATTTAATGCTATTGATGCAGTTCCTTGAGAATAAAGTGGCTGTGGAGCTTACACGGTCTGAATTTCTAGAAGCTCAAGAGGTAGATTTTATGCTTCCAAGTTCCAATTATTGCCAATGAACTGTCTGTCTTCTCTCTAAAAACTTCAGATTCATTTGTTTGAGTCAGCTAGGGGTGTGTTATATTTCCCTACCTTTTTTTAAACAGCATCTTAATGAACAAATTGATAAGTTATCCTAAAGTCTATGCATGCATGTATATGTGGTTTATTTTTATTTTTTTAATATTTATAAAGGTTTGAAGGATCCTTGATTTTGCTTATCAGGAAAAAAAGAAAAGAAAAGACGGATCCTTGACTTTCTAGTTTCGTTCTCTCTTCACTAAGCTAAGTTAAATTGAGTTACATTAATTACTATTTTAGGTTTGTTGAAAACTACGGTTATACACTGTGAGAGTACATGTATACAATATGTTGATGTGTTTGCCTCTAGTGAGCTCTGATGATGACTTCACCTTGAAACTATTTGGTATATGTGAGCATACTTCTTGTCCACCCTCTATTTGTATTTTATGTACAGAAACATGTAGAGAGACTTCCTCTGACTTTGTTTTTTTTACAAGATCATCATTTCCATTAGACACGTGAATGCTCCGTGCTGTACAATTATAAACTTTTGGATTGGCAGAATGCTCCTTAATGTTCTCCATGCCAGTAATCTGTATCAGTAATTCTTGAAATTGAGTTACTAAGATAGTATCTCAATCTTACAGGCATTGGTGCAAATGAAGAACTGGTTCACTCGCTTTCCAACAATTTTACAGGCCTGTGAGAGCATCATCGAGATGCTTAGGGGGCAATATGCCCATTCTGTTGGTTGTTATAATGAAGCAGCTTTTCATTATGTAGAAGCTGCAAAGGTATGCTGTTTAACTTGGCACCAGTTCACTAGTTCCATTTTTAATTATTGCTTTTGAAATAGAGGTGGGTAGTTAAATGCTAATACCAATTAATATAAGCAAGTTCATTCTGTTTATCTGATGTACATTGCTTCTATCCTGTTTTCCAGATAAATATTTGTGAAATTTAAAGTAAGTTTCCCTTTTGTTTCACATGTTCAGATAACCGAGAGCAAATCAATGCAAATCATGTGCCAAGCTTATGCAGCCGTTTCATATTTTTGCATTGGTGATGCTGAATCATCTTCACAGGTCAAGTAATTTCTGGTTGCAAAATTCATTGTTGCTGAAATTATAATTTGGTTTATGGTTGTGTTTTTCTTTCTGGTGTCTATATTGTGTTACTGATATGTATGTAGCATGTAGGCGCTTGATTTAATTGGACCAGTTTACAGAATGAAGGATTCCTTTGTTGGAGTTCGAGAGGAAGCAAGTATCCTTTTTGCTTATGGCCTTCTATTGATGAAGCAGCAAGATCTACAGGAAGCACGGTGAGCTTTTAATTTGATTATTTTCATTTAAACTGAAAGATAGTTGACTGTTTGGTTTAGATAATTTGGTCCATCGTGTCTTATATGGCATTTGAAACAACCCAATTTCCTTTTTCAAAGCATTTGCAGAATCCATGTTCAGTAATAGCAATAGCATCTATGTTAGTGTGTCAAAAAGTGATGTTAAACATTTTAATATTTTTGAAAAGACCTTCTGTTCCTTCTTCCTACACTATTTACTCCTTCAGTTCCTCCGTTCCTCCCTTGTCCTGTCTCCGGAGCATTGACTTATTCCTGTAAATCCAATGCGAATGAACAGTTTTCTCTAGAATAGGGCATCTCATTTTGACTATGCTTCAGAGTGATGGGCTATAGTTCAAGTTTTATGTTGGATTGAAGGTACTGTTAGTGGGAAAACGATGGTCCTTAAAAGTGGTAAAAAGATAAGTTAACGTGCTCAAAAGGGCAGTGTCTTTCCTATTGTATTAGTATTTCGGGTAAAAAGAAAACATGTTTGGATGAACAAGATTCATAATATACTTTTACTACTGATGATAATTAATTTTTTTAAAGGAAGGAAGAAAATAAAGAATATTACCTAAGAAAAGAAGAGAAAAAATATACTCTCTCGTTCAGTATATAATATTCGAATTAGTTTTATGGTCTAGATTTTGGTACGACTGCTCTCTCTCTCTCAATCGGTGTGTATAAAATTACAACTTTGATGCAGAAATCGGCTGGCCAAGGGTTTGCAGATTGCTCATGTTCAAATGGGAAACCTTCAACTTGTTTCACAGTATTTGACCATTCTTGGGAATTTGGCACTTGCTCTGCATGACACTGGACAAGCCAGAGAGATCCTAAGATCCTCACTCACTTTGGCAAAGAAGCTTGGTGATATCCCAACTCAGATATGGGTTCTGTCTGTTTTGACAGGTATATCTTGCTCTGCAGGTTCTACATATGGTTTGACTGTATTCTCAAAGTACTTTAATTATGAATTAATCTTTATGACTATTCTTCTTGCAGGTCTCTTTCAACAATTAGGTGAGAGGGGAAATCAAATGGAGAATGATGACTACCGGAGAAAAAAGTTTGATGATTTGCAGACGAGACTTGCTGATGCACGTTCATCCATCTATCATATTGAACTTGTAATTACAACTATTTGTCTCATATATCTGGTTTTGTAGCGAAAAGCAGTTTGCTTAATTGGTAAAAGGTCTTAATTTGCTGCCACTTACCATTTATTTCTTGTGTATTTTTCTAAGCAGATTGACAAAGTCAAACTTCAAGTTCAGCAATTTCATGAGCTTGATATGAAGCGTACAATGGCAGGCGAATCTATGAGAGTCAATCTTGACATTCCAGAATCTATTGGTTTATCAACACCAATGCCAGTTCCATCATCATCAAGGCTGGTTGATTTAGATACTGGAAGACGTGGAAAGAGAAAACTTTAACTTTTTACCTTTTTTCTTGTTTATTTTATTTAGGAAAATGGTGTTCGAGGCTAGCACTTCAATGTATAGATTTCCTAGTAAGATTATTCCAGAAAGAGACAGTAGCATTACCATTCTCATTATTATTGCTGTTTATTATTTTATTTTTTTTGGAAAAAAAATGATGTCAGCCATTTGGATCTTGTTGAATTTTTTGTTTTTTAAATGGAATAGAGTGCATGGTGAAAGAACAGGAACATAGTGCATGATGAGCAACATTGTGATTCTTCGACATGCTTGAGCGCATCCTCCTTTGGTAATGATTTTGCGTCGTGCAATGCAGCTACTTTTGAAAGGCTTCTCAGTAGGAGGTGTGATCAAATCATGTAAACATGACCTTTTTATGTGGGGCAAAGTTGTGCAACAGTAGGTAGTGCATCAAGAAAAGAAGGGGAAGATGATTATTGATTATAGTTCTTGATTACTACATTATCTGGAATGACCGTGACAGGTAAGTTTAAAAGTGGAAGTTGACGTTAATTCTCTCTCTCTCTCTCCGTGAATTAGTGGTGTTTTCTTCTTTGCAGCACGGTTTAAAGGCCTTCTTCAGGTACTTAGGTGCTACAGGACAGGAGTTATGAGTGTTCCACTTCCAGGTTGTTGTTGATTCTCTCGACATCTGCTTTCCGGATTATTGTTGTTCATGCTCCCTACTCAGCAGTTAGGCCTGCAATTTCTTTGAGTGGTTTCCACATGAATTTTCTCCTGCGTTGTTGACAACAAGCAAATCATCTCTCATTCAATCGGATTAATAGGGATAGGAAGTGTGATTTTATAGATGCGCTTCTGCATATGGGGTGAACTGTACGGTGTGCATGTGCTAAGATTAAAATAAAATAAAAAAAAAAGGAACAATGAACAGCCTTGCCTTACCAGTTTCCACACTCGGCAATGACCCTAACTTTAGGCCGGAGGGTAGGAAGCAAAGCAAGAAACTGCAGCTCCGACTTGGAGAGAACCTATGCAAATAACCATGTTACTGTATTGATGGAGGAAACAAAATCTGGGCAACATATATATATATATATATTTTAAGTTGGTGGATGTCAGTCAGTATACCTTGGCTTCGATTATCCAGACGACAAGTCCTTTAGCATCAGGAGGCAATGCCTGGAGCCTATAATCAACTTCTGGCGGGAAATACCACCTTGCTATTGGTTGCTTCCCAACATGAGCCTGTAATTTAATTATATATATTTATATAATAGCAACCAAGCAAGTAAGATAAAGATAGTAGTAACAGAAAAAAGCACAAAGTTAAGAGAGCATTCAGCATGCATACAGGGCAAACAGGATGGATCTTGGTGAGGGTAGTCTCCGGATCACCAAGGCCACGAGCAGTAAGGTCGAGGAAATAGTATCCCTGGTATCGGAGGCGTGTAAGGTAACGACCCTCGTAGCCTCCCTCGTGCGGGGTGTAAATAGCAAGGGCTTTGTGCTCTTCCACATCCGATAGCCAACGCCCCAAATCAAATCTTAATAGATCTCCTCCAATGAAGTCGCTTATCCCTATCTCACTCCCACTGCATTTCACCGATCCACATCTCTTGCTCTTAGATGTCTTACTATCACCCTTTGCAGCTCTTAATCCCATTCCCATGGTCATTTCTCTTCTGATGCTGCTGCTGCTGCTTTTGCGCTGGCACTTGACCCAGGCTGGCGCCCTATGCTGCAAGTGTAAACAGGTTGCAGCAGTGGCCATCGCTTTTTCTTAATTTGTTTTGAGATGTTGTTTCTAAAGGAAAATTAATAGGAGGAAATCCATGCACAATTGCAGATGCAGTGTGGTGAAAATGTTGTATGGTGGATAAGAAAACAAGATAAGAGACCAAAAGCTGGAGCCAAGGAGCCAAGCGAGGAGAGCCGACAAAAAGCACGTCAATGCAGGGCCTGGCCTACCCCTTACCCTTTTGTCATTTTTTGTGATTGTGGTGTACCGTTTAAAATAGACTTCATTCCTTTGCCTCAATTGTAGAGAGGTTTTGAATTTGAGAACCGTAATCTTTTATTGAAGATAAGTTTCACGAATACAAAAACTACACATTTACGTTCTAACTTGAGGTTCAAGCAGCTTACTTATTCCGAATGTGATGTACCCAAAAATAAATAAAGAGTTCAATCGTAATAAAACAGCAAAATTAATCGGAGGCAGGTTTTTGCTGGCTTCCGTCCCTCGCCACCAACACACGGATGCGCAGGTGCTCAACTCAAATCTAAAACTGGGGCTCTCCCGAATCTCGTTACAGGCTTACAGCTGTACAAACTTCTCTGTCTCCGACGTCCTATAGCTTTTTTTTTTTTTAAGGAAAAAAAAAATCTTTGCCTCATTTCATCTCAATTCTCATTTTCCCCCATTTACACCATCAATATTCAATCCAATAGTGTTAGGGTATTGAATATCGGAATTTGAGTATTATCGATTGATCGAGTAGTTGAATGATGAAGAGCTGGAAAATGTTGAGTGCATCGAGGGGCTTGAGAGGTGGACCGCTACTAATGTTGCGGCAAGATGCACTTAACCATAATCCCCTCCTTTTTTCCTGCGCTTTACATTCTAATCATGCTCCAATCGGAGCAGCTCTTTTTTTGGGAAAAATCCCACTCTTTACACCAGCAATACTAGAAGAGCATACTCATCATCAACAGATATGCTAATGTCAAAGCCTTGCTGTCCAATTTTTCCTTCTCCTCCCCCTCCACGCCCTGCCAGCAGCCCGTTTGTCAATTTCGAGCCCGATCTAATCTTCTTTTCCCCCATATTTTTATTTTTCTTAGTAACACTTTTGCTCTTCAAATTTCGGGAGACAGGACTCAATACTAAATGGGCGCTTATCATTCTCTTCTTCAGCCTCAAGTAATGATATCGACAAATCCCAAATCAAAGCATCATCATAACTTCATAAGCACCATCTGTTACTGAGAGACGACAAGCTGCGGACATGCAAATTCTGCGCACTCTTGCTGGTTATTTGTGGATGAAGGGTAATTTGGAGTTCCGTTTTAAGGGTGATGACTGCCCTGGGATTCCTTGTTGGGGCTAAGCTTTTGAATGTCCAGGTTCCCTTCCTCTTCAATCTTGCTGTTGACTGGTTGACCACCCCCCAACGCCCTCTACTCTTGTCGCCCTTTTTGTTACCCCTACTCCCGTCTTGATTGGTTATGGCATTGCCCGTTCCGAAGCTTCTGCTTTCAACGGTTTCTGCTTTTCTATTCTTATATAGTTTACTAATATATAACTTGTGTTGGATATCAATGATTTAATATTGTGTATAAATACGAAATACGTATATCAATACGTAAGTTATCGTAAATAGATACACGGTGTATAATTTATGTACACAATTGATATCATGTTTGAATGAGAAATTAATCTCATTAACACCCACTTGAATAGGAAGAAAATTGGTTGATATTGTGTATGGTATAGAATCCTACATTGAACAAAGAAAAGCTTAAGCCTGTAGTTTATATAGGCTTAGGTTTCATGTTGGGTTGGGGTCCAATGGGCACTCAAGTTTTGTGTATGGGTGAGGACCTACACAATACACAAAATTGGGCTGAACCACACACGCGTCGAGCCAAGCTTTGGATTGGATCAGTACTCATTAATTATCTTTTTGCTGCCCAACCAATCAATTTTTTCTGTTTGATTAATTCATGCCTATTCGGTCCAGGACCGAATCGATCCGTGTTTGTTTCAAGGATTTTTGTCTTTTCAGATAAAGACATGTCGATTCGGTTCTGTGACTGACCGAACCGGTTCATCCCAATTGGCATGACTGTTCTGATCGAACAGATTCCTTCCAACTGGTTTGACTGTTTCGAACAGTCTCCTGCATCTCTATAAATACAAACTTCCAGAGTCTGTTTCAATCACTAATTCACTGAACTTCTAGAGTCTGTTTCAATCACTAATTCACTGAATACTAATTCTTTTCCTTCTCAGTTTTTGCATATTGTCTTTGAGAGAGACTGACTACTTCTTTTCCAGTTCGCTGAGTTGTTTCGATTGTGCCCTCTAAAACAACGTTATCGAGGAGACTTGTGAGACGATTTGCATACATTCTGCAAACACCTTAGAGGCAAGCAAAATTCGTCTTAAGCTCAGAGGTTCTACCTTGACTCGATATAGATTTTTTGTATTCGAATTAATTCTGTAAGTGTTCTTTATAATATTCAGTTTTTTTATTATAAAGTGTTATATGTTATTATATGCATTATACATATATATATATATATATGAAGCATTAATTTTCTAAGTGTGTAGCATTCCATATTTTTATTTATATGTTTATACAGTATTGAATTTTAACTTATTAAATTCAGAATTATTATTACGGATAACAACTTGTAGTAGTTCATAATGTTGGTTGGTAACTAAATCCTACTTTGCTTAGAAAAGTTAAAGATTAAAGACACAATTTTTGTATTGTAAAAATTATCTTGTAAAGACACAAAATTTACCTTATAAAAGTTGTCTTGTAAATTATGTTACTCGGACTCGGGGTAAGTGTCGAATACGATTATGTGTCTGATATATGTATGCTCAATTTTTTAAAAGTTTTTTCATATATTTAGAGGATCGTACACTCATACCCATGTCTGAATATGTGTCGGATACGGATGTCGAACACGGGTACCTCGGGAAAAATAAAGAGTCGGAGTAATATAGCTTGTAAAGACACAACTATTACATGTAAAAGTTGTTTTCTAAAACAACACGACTCTTACAAAAATTTAACTTATTAAGAGATAGGTTTGTTCATTATCTATATAAAAAAGTTTTATGTTTAGCCATTTTCACTGTTTTTGCTTGGAGCGTTGAAGGCTTTGTTTTAGCTTAGAGACATTTTAAAGCCTTAAGAAGTGTTCTACACGTCTCAAAGGCATCTTATTTTTTTAACTTTTTCTTTTCTTTTTCTTGTTTCAGTCTTTAATTTTCTAACAATCTTAAAACTTTAATATGAAGAAATTTATTCTTCTTAATCGAAAAGAAATTGACGATATCTAAAGCTTGCAAGAATTGTGAAAAAGAAAAGTAATTTTCTATTACGGTGCTAGATAAGTTTTTTTAATTCACTTTGAAAATTATTATGCAATTTACTTTTTAAATGTTTGAATAAAGTTGCAATCTATGGGTTTTGGTGAAAATCACTTTTTTTTATGGCTTTTAATATTAATTGAAATGTTAATCACTAGTTATACTTGATAACATTCATTAATTTCATAGGTAATTTCTATAAGATAAAAGCCTGATACTTTAACGAAAGTATGTTATGCATGAATAATGTTGATTTATGCTTATGGTTTATGTTGTGAATATATTATTTTTTAAGTTGGATTTTATTTTATTCATGATACAGCACACACACACATATATATATATATATATATATATATATGAACCTGAATACTAAGAATCTTGAATTTAGAAACACTTAGCTTTAATCTATATAATAAATTTGCTTATAAGATTTCTATCATGAGAAATTGCTATATAACAAATATATGTATATATATGTATTGTTTTTTGTTTGATATGTATGTATGCACAAGAATCTATATAAATTTATGATATACTTTTTTGTGTGATGAAATACATATGTAAAGGTCATGTTCAATTCTGATGTCATGAAAATCTTTGTAATATCAAAGATATAAAGAATATAATAATCTTGTGACAAAATGAAAAAAAAAAAAAATATAAGCTAAGGATGACTATTAAGTTTGTCAAATCTTGAAGACAAATTTAATGAATGAAGAAATGTCAGTTGTTGATATTTAGTTCATTTTATGATTGCATGGATTATCTCATTTCATGTTTTTTTTTGGGGTATCTCATTTCATGTTTGAATACATGTTTTGTGAATTATATGGCAATGAATTGAAACAACAATGAGCCTAAAATTGAACATGGAACTTTTTGATCCTTTAAGGTTTAAAAAAAAAGATTTTGATAAAACGAGCTTCGGGTAATTATAACGAGCTTCAAAATCGAGTCAAAATTTTGGCATTTTTGCCTTAAGAGCATTCGACCAAGGTGTTAGTTTTTTTATAAAAAAAAAAAATTGCATCTTTTGTTTTCTTTGGTTTCAAAAATGTTGCATTAAGGCTAAACCGAGGGTATTAGGATGTCTTGCTATGGCATTCGAGTGCCCTTTCATTTTTTCGAGTCATTTAGCCTAAACTTGCTTCAAGGCTCCCAAATATCTCTCCTATGATATTCGAATATCCTTCATACAAAAAACTAGAGGTGGCAATTGGGCGGGTTCGGACGGGTTCGGGTCGGGTTCATTCGGGTTCGGGTTTATTCCGGTTCGGGCTCATTCGAATTCGGGTCCATCCGGGTTCGGGCTCATTCGGGTTCGGGTCCATTCGGGTTCGGGCTCATTCGGGTTCGGGCTCATTCGGGTTCGGGCCCATTCGGGTTCGGGTCCATTCGGGTTCGGGCCCATTCGGGTTCGGGTTCAGTCTGGGTTCGGGTCGGTCTGGGTTCGGGTATGTTTTACATCATTTTATTTTATATTAGATGTAATCATTTTTACGTAATTTAAATATTTATATCTAAAAACAAATTATTAATTTATTATTATTTGTATACTTTTACTATTATATGATATTTTTAATTATATTTATTTTTTTAAATTAATATTTTTAGCATCAAAAGAATAAGAAATTAATTTGTTATATAAAATCAAATTTTGAAATAATTTATTATAAAAAATATGATCTATTATAAATTAATCATATTGATATTTAAAATAATTGATTTGATGAACTCGAATTTCAAAATATAAATACATTATAATTTATATTCACTATAAAATAAAAAACTTTTAAAAATAAATCATGGCCTTCATCTATTCGTTTATATACTTATAAAATGCAAAAATTTTATGCTTATAGTCAAGATATATATATATATATATATATATATATATATATCGAGTACTTATATTTTTTTCATCAGTATAAAGTATAAATTATAAAGTAGTACTAAAAAAATATAATTTATATTTAAATTATACGTAATAAATATATAATTAATATGATTATTTATTAATATAAATAAATATACCCAAAACCAAAAAGCCATAAAACCCAAAACCCCATTAAACTCACCCGCTAAAATAAAATCCCATGAAAGTCATAATCCAATTAAACCCACCCTAACCTAACCGTATAAGTATAACCCAAAAGGCCAAAATAATTGAATTATTGTCAATTTTTTTTTACCCTTAAAGAATAATTGAATTATTGTCAAATTTTTTTTCACATTTCTAAAATTTTCAAGAATTTAAAATATTTAGATTGTAAATTCATCATGATATGAGACGTTAAAGTTATAACTTATAAGTACAAAATATAATTTACTTTTTGATAAAATTATTGTTTCATCATCATATATATATATATAATATATTAAATTTTAATTAAATTATTAAAAAAAATTAGAATAAAATTAATAATTAAAGTTATTGCTTTGTAAAAAAAAAAATTAATTGCAATTTGATTATTTTTATTTTTAGTATTAAATTCGGGTTCGGGCCGGTCTCGGGTTCGGGTCCATTCGGGTTCGGGCTCATTCGGGTTCGGGCTCATTCGGGTTCGGGCTCATTCGGGTTCGGGCCCATTCGGGTTCGGGTCCATTCGGGTTCGGGTCCATTCGGGTTCGGGCCCGTTCGGGTTCGGGTCCATTCGGGTTCGGGCCCATTCGGGTTCGGGTTTTTTCGGGTTCGGGTTTTTGACTTTTTGGTCAAATCGGGTTTGGGCGGGTTTGGGTTTTCCTGGGCGGGTTTTCGGGTTCGGGTTCATTTTGCCATCTGTACAAAAAACCGTGCTCACTAATCTATTTTTATCTAAGTCCAATTTAAGTTTCTTTCAAATGTATTAGGATATCTCTATAGGTATTCAGATGTCTTCTCTTCAAGAGAGAAACGCATTTCGATAATGGTCCCGTTTTCATGCATTTCATATTTCTAAAAAGAATGTTTACAAAATTCATCATAAAAACGTACTTTCTTGTTTTCATCAACATTTGGCAAGAATTATTTCTTAATTTTAGTCGGGTTTGCTGGGGAGGTAAGGAAATTCTTCACCGCACGTGTTCATGGAATGTAAAGTCTGATTTTCGTTTTACTCAAAATTATGTACGTGTTAGGCCAAAGAACGTTTTTCCAAGCTTTGCCGGGTCTGTCGTGGAGTTCGGTTAAATTTTTCGACATTTGCCATTTATGTAATGTCAAATAAAAAAATACATGAAAAAAAATATTTTTAAAATATGATTGTATGCATATTCTTATTTATGTTCCTTAATAATTATTGCTTATGTCATATTCTTGATTATATTATTTAGTGGTTAATATTTATATGATTTTTGTTTATTATATTTCTTGATTGATTTTAGTGATAATTTCATGTTCATGATATTTGTTAATTAATATTCATATGATTTCTTTGTTTATAATATGATTTTGCCATGTGATAACAGTTGCTTAGGTTAATTTTTTGATTATGCTATGTGACAATTGTTGCTTAGTTTAATTTCTTATTTATGCCATTTGATAATTAACATCTTATTTATGCCATGTGATAATTAATATCCATATTACTTTTCTCATGTTGCATATTTAATATTGTTTGGCATATTCATGTGTTTATTTAAATGAGTTTTAATGCACATGAAAAATCACGTTTGCCAACAACCTCTTGGCCGAGTGGCCAAAGGACTTGTGAGGCATGAAGTATTGGGTTCAATGCCAAGCAACCCCTCCCCTTACCCCAATTATAAAAAATAAATAAAAAATCACGTTTTAATAATAAACGAGGCAATATTCCCGAGTTAAAATAATTCATGAGTTCTCTGCTGGGTCCGCCGGGGAGGATATCATCAATTATCATTAACAACGGAATACCCTTCTTTTAAAAAAGAAATGATCCAGAGAATTTCAAAATTAAGAAAACTTCTATGTTTTGCCGGATATGCTAGAGAATATAGAAAAAAATTATGTTAATAAATTTTGGATCATTCTAAAATAATATTATTGTTTTTTTAAAAAGGAATTATCTTTAAATAACGAATTTAAAACCAACTTTTACCAAGACTAATGATAACACGTGATTAATAAGGTACGATTTTATACGGGCGTTATGGGGGTGCTAATATCTTCCCCGCACGTAACCGACTCCCGAACCAACTTTTTTCTTTTCTGTAGTTTAAACACGGATTTTAAAGTTGGTTTTTAAAAATATTTTAATTAATTTTAAAATATTTTACAAAAATCGATTTTAATAAGTTACTGATCACACCTAGCCAAAAAAGATCGGTGACGACTCCCGTTTTTCGATTTTTTAGAACCACCCATCATTTATGAGGAACCTATTATCTTTTCTTCTCCCTAACGTCATTTAGCGATCGCGAGATCGTTATGACACCGGGTTCTGGGCCTGGTATTATTGCTACTAGAGGTGTAAACAAGACACATGTGCTTGCAAGCTACTTGGGTTCGACTCGAAAAATACTCAAATTCGGCTCGGTCATTATCGAGTCGAGCTCGAGCTCGAGCAACTCGAGCTATCGAACGAGCCGAATTCGATCATCCTAATGCTTGACTCTAGTAGCTTGCGTGCCTATTCGAGCTTTTTTATTTTTAATATTTACATTTTTTATTTTTAATTACTATTAAAAATCTCAACTAGAACTCGAGCTCGAGCACAAATAATTGAGTTTGAAATCGAGCATGGGAATCGAGCTCATTTATTACTAGGTAAACGAGACTAATCGAGCGAGTTCGAGCAATTCGATTTTTATCTCGAATCGAGCTCGAGCTTCAAAAGTGGAACTCGATCGAGTTCGAGCTTCTTACAACTTGAGCTCGGCTCGGCTCGATTACACCCCTAATTGCTACTATTGTTTATGTTTTGTCATACTATACTCATTTTAATGTGATGTTTGCTTGCAGATATGGAGAGCAGCGATATTTTCAACGCGCTGTCAGAGATGGAGCAGGCAGCACAGGCTGTTCGTCGAGAGAAGGCCCAAGGAAAGTAATTGATGTTGCTTCTTCCCCAAAAACCAAGCGTAAGAACATTGGGTCTCTTTCTGGTGTCGTGGTTGGGAGGTCCCCAAGTGCTAAAAGGTAAGATGCTGCTGCTCCAGCGGCTAACCAGGTGGCTCTTACTCCGCCCCCTCCTGTCAATCACCCATACACCAACTCTGGCACTCAAATTCGTCGCGTGCTCAGCAAGTCAGTTCCGACTGTTATTGCTCGCCAAAGTGTAGCGGGGGCTACTACACAGGCTTCATTGCCCCTAGTCTCCATGTGTTAGATGGTGCGAGAAATTTAAGTTCGCCTTCTCCTGCTGGCGGTTCCACAAATGGTGGGAGAAATAATGAGAGCACTGTGATTCCTCCAGCCACTTACTATCCCTGGAGGGCGGCTAACTTTAGGAACAACATGTTTTCTGATAGGGCTTTTGCCTTTGATTGGGCCAAGAAGCATGCTCCTAAGGATGATGTAGAGTACGCAGGGAGGTGCAGTGCGTTGGCAGACATCTGCTAAAGCATTACTGCATTGTTGGAAGTACTTGTCTTTTGTACTGTGTTTTTTTATTTTTTATTGTTCGTGATTTAACGCGTTTCTGTTCTCCAAGCACTCGTAGCTTTGTTGGCTGCCCATCACTATGCCTCTGTCAGCTCTCAAAAGCTGGCAGATGCCGAGGACAGGATCTCCAGGCGCAATAGAAGAATTGATAAACCGAGGGTTTTGAGCGCTAGTTTGCGCACTCAGGCTGAGAAGCTGGAGACCGAGAAGAAGACAACAAAAAAAAAAAGCCCAGAAAGCTGCTGAGCAGGCTAGCACTTCCCAGGCAGCCTTGGATGTTTTCAATCAGCGTGCAAAAGATGCTGAGGAAGAGAAAATTACTGTTGTTGCAGTGGCAAACTCCAAGGTTGAAGGGGCAGAAAGGCTGGCTCGTGAGGCTTTGGAGAAAGCAAAGGTTGTTGAGCAGCGAGTTGTGGAGGGAGAGCAGAGGATTTCTGAGCTACAAGCCTGGTTGGCTCAGCGGAGGCTAACACCTATGATCCAGTTGCTGCAATGAAGAATAACACATATGATCCAGGCTAACACCTGGATCTGGATTCAATGCAAGTGCCAGAATTTCCTGAATATGGTCATACATTTGCTGCACCTCTGAGTTGGAATCCATCTATAGTTGTTCTTTATGTTGGGTTACAATTTCCAACGAAAGAGGCTGTGCTTTCAGCTATTAAGCACTACAACATCAAAAACTCTGTAAATTATAGAGTTATTGAATCCGAGCCAACCAAATATCATGACAAGTGTCCAATGTATGGGAAAGGGTTCAATTGGAGAATAAGGGCAACATTCATGAAGAAAAAACAAGTATGGGAGATTAGAAAATATAATAGGCCTCATACTTGCACATCTGAAAGAATTTCACAAGATCATTGCAAATTAGATTCTAACATGACCTATTCATGCATTCTGTCATTGGTCCAAGCAAATCCGGAGATTTTTCAGTTTTGATCGCTGAGATACGAATCCAGTATGGATACATCACTTCTTATAGGAAATCATGGAAAGCAAAGCAAAAGGCAATTATTTGAGTTTTTGGCGATTGAGATAGATCGTACTACCTAAATGGTTGGGTGCAATGCAACATTTCATTCCTGGTATAATTGTGGAATTGCAAACGGTACTTGCATATCATGGTGATAGACTGGTCCAGGGTAAGAGAATATTCCATCGACTCTTTTGGACATTTAAGTCGTGCATTGAAGGGTTTCCGTATTGTAAACCTATTGTGCAAGTAGATGGTACATTCTTATATGAAAATTACAAAGAAACATTTTTGTTAGCTATTGCACAAGATAGCAACCCGAATATACTACCAATTGCCTTTGCCATTGTGAAGGGTGAGACAGCAGAGGCTTGGTCCTTTTTTCTCACTAATTTGCGTACACATGTGACAACACAACTTGGCATATGCTTGATGTCTGATCGACATGAATCCATCAAAGCTACAATCAGACGCCATGGTAGTGGATGGAATCTTCCAAATGCATACTCTGTGTACTGCATTCGACACATTGCAGCTAACTTCATGAAGAGGTTTAACAATAAGGAATTGCGTCGAAAAATTGTCAACATGGATATGGAATCGGATCATATTTATTTTATCTCTCATATTTCCTTTAATATATAAAATAATAATTATATTAACAAGTTTTTTATTTTTATTTTATCAGGATACGAGTTGAGGCGACCCCATTTTCATTGGATGTATGAGATTCTTCGTGGAGAAAACGCAGAGGCGGCTAATTGGATTGATAGGATCCCTACCCAATCATATGACGAAGGAAGACGCTACGGGCATATGACAACCAACCTAGCTGAATCTATCAATTCAGTGTTGAAGGGGACGCGTCATCTTCCCATTACTGCTTTGTTGTAGGCAACATATTATAGGTTGGCTGAACTTAGCAACAAACAATGATCGAGGGAGGGCACACATACTGTGAAACAGTCACAATGACGGTGCAAGAAAATCATAGGAAAGCTAACTCCCACTCGGTTCGTAATTTTACACGCGCAAATAATCTTTTTGATTGAAGAGTTACTTGACCCACAAGAGGGAGTTGCTGCAATGAATTACAAAGTAAATCTTAGTGAGATGTGGTGTGACTGTGGGAAGTTTCAAGCACAAAGGTTCCCTTGTTCACATGTAGTTGCTGCTTGTGCACATGTCCATGTAGATTTTATGCAATATGTGGACAATGTCTATAAACTTGACACTATATTCAATGTTTATACGCATGAGTTTGAAGCAGTTGCAAATGAAGGTTATTGGCCTCAATATAATGGACCAGAAGTGTGTCCCAATCCAGAAATGCGAAGAGATCCACATGGTCGGCCAAAATCAAGTCGTATTCGTAATGAAATGGACCTTAGGGAGAAAGGTCAACCAAAACGTTGTGGATTATGCAGAAATGAAGGTCATAGCCGTCGAAAATGTCCTTATCCATCTGGCACATCGGGGGAGAGTTCGCATCAACAATGAACCAATTACATGTTTTGCACCTGTAATATTTACATATTTCATATTCCATGTTATATGCTGATTTATTCTTATTTATCATTACATTCTTATTTATCATTTTTAAATATTTAATTAAAAAATATTAAATTTTTATAATAAGAATTTTTAATTTTTTTAAAAAGTTAAATAAAAAAATTATATAAATTTAATAAATAAAAATTTAGAATATGCTTTTTAAAAAATTTAATAAATAAAAATTTAGAATATACTTTTTAAAAAAGTTAGATAGAACACCATAATAGTTCTAACATCACTTCCTAAGAAACACATGAACATAAAACTGCAACATCAGTAAAAAATTTCTACAAAATCAATGGAAGCTCATAATCATCTGTTTCAAGGCAAAAACTCATGCATAATTTCGTCTGACTTTTGTCCATTTTGGATTCACCCTTTATAAAAGACAGGTTTTTCTCGTCCAAATCAAGTCATGCTTAGCCTTGTCTTTACCCGTTGCTTACCAAACCCCAGCTACAATGGCTCAATTGGTACAAATTACCAGATGGAACTTCTTATCCTTGTGTATGAAAAAATACCATTCATATGTATGAAAATTAATTTTTATATTTAATTAAAATATATTAAATTAAAAAAAAAACCTGTTGGGAAGTCGCCATATCATATGGCGACTTCCCAACAATGTTACAAAAAAAAGTAAAAAAAAACAACACTGGGTAGTCGAAAGTGTGGCAGCAAATCAGGCCAAGGCAGCCAAAGGTGGATTGGGATAGATTGGTATGGTATGCCTACCATATTCCAAGGCATTCCCAAATATCCTGGATGGCAATTCAGAACAAGCTCCCTACAAAAGATCGATTGATGGAATGGGGAATGGAACTTAATGGAACTTGTGATATGTGCAATCAACAAATGGAGACTCGAGACCATTTATTCTTTGAGTGTAAGTATTCTAAGGCAGTATGGAGGGAGATTCTGTACCTATGTAAGCTTCATAGAGTCATCAGAAGCTGGGACTTTGAAGTTCAATGGGCAAAGAGGAAGCTAAAGGGTAAATCTCTTATTGCTACAGTGCTTCGAATTGCTTGGAATGCTCTCATATATCATGTATGGAGGGAGAGGAATAACCGCAGGTTTGGTAAACAATCTCAGCAATGTATGCAAATGCTTGAGAAAATCAAGGAGGAGGTTAGCTATAGACTAGGGGGGATGAAAACCATAAATGATGATACTGTTAATAGAGATTTGCATGTTGCATGGGGGTTAAAAAGCTCACTGATAGCATAATTGGTTCTTAGCTATGTAAAGAAGACATTGTAAAATAGTACATTTGTTTGCCAGCTATGCTGGTTGTATTGATGTAGCAGTGCATGCTGTTTTTGGATAAATAAAAACTTTGCTTATCCAAAAAAAAAAATATCATATGGCGACTTCCCAGCGGATAAAAAAATCAACGAATTTTGGTATATAATTGCAAAATGTAGGTAGTTTGATAATTAAAAAAAATATATCAATATCTTGATAAATTTACCGGGTTATGGGTATTATTTGGGTTTAAATAAAAATTATTATTTATTAAATTAAATATCGGTTTAATAGGTCGGTTCGGTTTGAAAAAAAACTGCACACCTATCGAATATACATGTTTAAACCGAATTTATTTATCAATTAGGGCTAGTTTAGTATTAATGTTGGAAAAGGCTTGGGTTGGAAAAAGCTTGAGTTGGAAAAAGTGTGTTTATAAAGTGTGTTGAAAAAGTGTGGTTTAAAAACTTTTAAATGTTTAGCATTGCTGTGAAAAAATGTTGTAGAAAATTGAAATGTCAAAAAAGATATATTTAAAATAATAAAAGTGTAGAGATGTGAGGATAATAAAATTATTTTATCAAAAGCCAGCTTTTAAAGTCCAAAAGCTATATTTTTTGGTTTTTTGGTTTGGCTTTTCAAACCATGGTTTCAACAGCAGAAGCTAATTTTTTTTATCTGTTTAGCATTGCGTTTGCGGTGAAAAACAGTTGTTGACCTCAAAAACTATGCTAAAAACAATGCTAAACGAAGCCTTAATATCGCAACCGAATCAACCGAACCGAATTAATAGAGTCGGTTTCGGTAGGTAAGTTCGGTCAACCGATTGCTTGCACACCCCTAGATTTAATTAAGCAAGGGACCACCAAACAGTAAAACGTCAAAAGAATGGAATGGGCAGAATTCGGCAGTGTACAGTGCAGTGAGTTAAACGAGGTTTTTTTTTTTTATTTTATTTTATTTTTAAATCTTTCGAAATTCAAATGGGCGCCATTTCCGTCTTTAAAAACATTAAAAATTGCCCAGTGAAAGTGAAACTGTGGACTGGAAACCCGTCGGCCTCGTCCTTTTCGCTTCTCAATCAAGTTCCGGTGAGTCTTCATCTACTTCTTTCTTGTATAGTCGGGATCGGAACCAGACTTTATTTATTCATCACAATTGTTTATATTTGTTTTAAAGGTTGAGTTTCTGTGGGCTTTTGTTTGTTTTTGTTCTGAAAAAGGTTGTGGAGGATAAAACGACAATTAACAAGTTAGGATGGTAGAAAACTCTTATGAAGAGGCTCGTCGGCAACGCCTCGAGGAAAACAAAAAGAGATTCCAGGTTTCTCTCTTGTGTTTCTGAATCAAGTCTTGTTTGTATTGTATAATCTGGTTTCAAATTTGTTTTCACGTTCTAATCTACTTGTTGTAACATTTGATATGAAAGAAAAACTTACTTGGCTTTCTATCTAACTGAGTTTGTAGTAAGTAAAGTAACCCATTACTAAGCAAGCTACTTTGTTTACACTTCCTTAATATAATGTAGGAATTAGGAATTTCAAAAATCTCCACTTCTTTGGCCCAACTTTCAAATTCTCACAACAAACCCCAGGTAAATTAAACACTTTAACTTACCCTCTTTACTACTATATTATTTCAGTTTATCTTATCTGAACTCAATTAGATTAGTTATTCTTATTTCACTTTTTTTTTTTTTTTTTAATTTTTAATGTGAAGCAACGTCTCTCCAAACCCAAACCCAAACCAAACAGTAGCTGCACATTTGAGCTTAGACGTTCTTCTCGTGCACGTAACCCAGTTCCTTCATATGGTGATGATGTAAGTACCTGTGATGTGCTCTAAAAATATTTCCTTCATACCCTCATGATGTAAGTACCTGTGATGGCTGTATTGGGTCCCTTCCTTCCTTCTGTTTTCCCATGAGCCATTACACAGTGTCAGTGTAGATTCAAATTCAATTATAACTTCAAGATATGCATGCTTGTATTACACCATTACAGTTAGAAGAGAAAATTGAATTTCCTATGCTTATAAAATTTGGAGTTACTGCTTCCTCTATTTCCTCTTTATTTCGTTTAGGGTTTGATTGGTCTTGGTAAAGATTCAGAAACTACAAATAACTCCTCTTGCTTCTAATACAGGTGGACATAAACCTTCCATCTTTGCGAAAGAGGTCAAGGTCAAATTCATCATCTTGGTCAAGGTGGAATTAATTCTTCTCTGAAATTAGTGGTCCCTTTCATGTTTCATCTTGGATTTTAGTTTTGATTCCATCACTTTTTAGCTATCTGGCAAGGCCAGTAGATGAAGTCAAAGTTGCTTCTTATGAAGAAAGGGTCAAGGCTGTTAATGCTGCAGAGGATCTCCAAAACAGTCTACAATCTGGGAATCCATCTTTTGTAAAATCAATGGTTAGGTCCCATGTTTACAGTTGTTTTTGGCTGGTAAGTTATTGTAAGGAAATTTTATTTAAGACCATGGAACTTCATTAATTAGCTGATCCTTGTTCAACAAATCTCCTGCATATGTCTAAATAAAAGGCAAATGCAAAGTATGAGCTTACTATACTGACTATCTGGTTATTTCTTTTGCTACAAGGGGCTACCTTCCAAGTTTTGTGAGGATCATCTTTCAAAAATGGTAGAAGATATGGTATTGGAGGACGAAAATGGTTCAGAATATGGTGCCATCTACATTGGCAAAAGAGCAGGGCTCAGTGGTGGCTGGAGAGCTTTTGCACTGGATCACAAATTGGACGATGGTGATGCTCTAGTTTTTGAATTGATTCAACCAACCAGATTCAAGGTAAGTGTATCTATGTTATGGCGTGAACTATGTAAGTGAATTTTGCACTCCCTTGTTTAACTCAAATGGAAATCAATTTTGTTCTTGCATTTCTGATCCATTTTACAATCATATCTTTAGATATATCAGATCATACTTTGATTCTATTTAACATTTCTGTTGCTGCAAACTTGAGCTTGTATGAGGTCAAATCTGGTCAGATTTTCTAGCTCATGCCTATGATTAATGTTTCTATTGCATCATAAAGTGCTCTTGAAGTTTAATATCAAATGTATTCCATAATATGGCTGTACAATTGTAAGCAAAAACTGTGGACCTTATGTCGCCATCATTTAATGGTTTAGAAATCTTCAGCAATTTCTCCAGCTACCTATTTATTTTGATTAATTAAGTTTTACAAACCATCCTATTTGGTTCTTCATATGTAAGTACTTATTTAAGAAGGAATAGACAGATCATGAGAATGAATGCATTTTGGTACTACTGCAGATTTACATATTTAGGGCATCATCAATTTCGAGTCAAGGATGTGAAGAGGATATTGCAGACAAAGGTATTGCTAATTGCACCAAAAATAAAACCAGGGGGAGCATGAAGCTTGACTCAATATCAAGTAAGAAGAATTGCTTACCAATTTCTCAAGAGCTCCATAAAAAAAATGATATGTATGATGAAAGAAAGTACTTTGATGTGTCTCAAAAACTCAAAAAGAAAGGAAAAGCAAGCAATGTTGGTAAATGAAGCAAGGACGAATTGGCCAAGGATGCGGGAAAGTTTGCCTCTTTTAAGCCTAGAAAGAAACCTGCTCCAATATTGTGAAGGAGTACAGTGTAGAAGAGAAACATAAGGCTTGCAAAATTTTGCAGGTTAGCAGTGAAAAAGTTTGGGGTTTTGCTTTGAGTAGAAAAGAGAAGGGCCTTTGTTTGCATGCAATGATGCTGTTACTTTCTCAATTCTGAAATCAAACTAATGTCAGACGTTTTGACCTTGCCTCTCCTACTCGGCGTCTAAATTAACATGTTTTTTTTTTTTTTTTTTATATATATATATATATATAAAAGTTTAGATGTGGGGAGCTTGCCTCAATTCGGGGTTAAGGCGTTTTAAAAAAAAATTATTTATAAATTATCCATTAAGTGAGATTACTTGTGAAACTTGAATTTTGGTGACACTCATTAATATTCATATCAACATGTTTTTTTCACTACATAGGAAAATCTATTGGGTTTAGGTCTTGTTTAGTATTATTTCTGATACAGGTTTTGAAGTTAAAAATTGTTTTTCATCGTAAATACAATGCTAAGCAGATGAAAAAAAAATTGGTTTTGCTGTTTAAATCATGGTTTGAAAAGTCAAATCAAAAAATTAAAAAATATAGCTTTTGAATTTTAAAAGCTGATTTTTGGATAAAATGATTTTATTATTCTCACATTTTTATATTTTTATTATTTTAAACATATTTTTTTTATATTTAATTTTTCTACAATACTTTTTTACAGTAATACTAAACATTTAAAAGTTTTTAAATTATAATTTTTCACTATATTTTTTAAACATATTTTTAAAAGTAATGCTAAACCAACTCCTGTATTTATACAAATCAAAGAATATACTAATAACATATTCACGTGCATCATACGTGATCATATACTAATATATACAAAAGCACAGAAGTAAAAATTCTTTTAAATTGATGAAATTAGGTACAATTGTTAATTATATTTTTAAATTGTATTTTTAATATTATATTTTATTATTATATATTAAAATTTATTCACTAAATAGAAGTTAATTTACTATAAATAAAGTTATATTATACGATGATATTAAACTTTGAATAGAAGTTAATTGACTATAGATCACATTGTATTAAGCAAGGTTATAAAACTTTGAATATTTTAGGTTAATTCACTATAGAACACATTTATTCAAGATATTATAATAATCGGATATAAACCAACTTATATTATGATAAGTTATTAAGTTATTTTTATATTATTTATCGTAGTTTTTTTAGAATTAAAGCTTAGTTATATTGAATATATATTCATTAAAATAAAAAATAATTAAATTTATATAACAATATAACACTTAAAATTTTCAACTTAACAAGCATCTAAGTAATTTAGAATGTTTATAATTAAAATTTTGAATCCAACAAGTTTTATAATACTTAATATCATTACTATTATGAAACATTGTATACATAAAAATTTACTATGGAATAAATTATTTATTTTGAAAATTATCTTCTTTCAAATTATAATAATAAATTTCAAATTATCTCTGCTTTGCAGATGAGCTGTTAATTTTTCGAAAGGTAAATAATCTGAATTCCCATTCCCTCGTGGCATACAATGTGTATTGCAGCAGTTCAATCTCTTTTTTGGATTGCTGTTGAATTCTTCAAAGAATGAGATATTTTCATTTGGAATCATCAATGCTATCCTTTAGAGATCCATCTTCTTACAAGAGAATGAATTCTTATATATTGAATTGTAAAAGAGTATACGAAGAGTATATACAGGAGTGCCTTATTTATACACGAAAGTTCTTACCAATTAAGGAAAGAATCCAGAATCAGAATCGTAATCTGAATCATATCGTAATCCCTATGATTACTCTAATAACCTAATTACAGTTGGCTATACAATTAATATATTAACACCCTCTTAAACTCAAGGTGGTATTGTAGATATCAACTTGAGTTTGGAAACCAAATCTTGAAAACAACTAGGAAAATGTGTCTTTGTGAAGATATCAGCTGGTTGATCCAAGGAAGACACAGAAGTCAGATGAATAGTGCCTTGTTTAACATGATGACGTACAAAATGGCAATCAATCTCAATATGTTTGGTGCGTTCATGAAACACATTGTTATGGGCAATTTGAATGATATTACGATTATCATAGTGAAGTTTGATGCTAGAAGATAATGAAACTCCCATATCAACAAGTAATCGGCGAAGCCAAAGTAACTCTGAAGTGGCATCAGAAAGAGCACGATATTCAGATTCGGTACTTGATCGAGCAATAACAGTTTGTTTCTTGCTTTGCCAAGAGATGAAAGAATCTCTTAAGAAGAAACAATAACCAGTAGTGGAACGACGATTTGTAGAATCTCCGACCCAATTTGCATCTGAATATCCTGATAGTACCAAAAATGTATTTGCCGAAAAATGAAGCCCATGAAACAATGTACCTTTGATATATCGTAATCCCTATTATTACTTTAATAACCTAATTAGAGTTGACTATACAATTAATACATTAACACATTTATTGACTGGTTTCAAGCTAGGCAATCTTCTTGTCAAATATCCTGGGTGTACCTCAAATCACTAGTAGGCATACTAAAAAAGATTGCTCTCCTCTATTTGAGAAGATTTTAGCAAGAATTAACGAGCTAAGCAACTCTCATATGCTAGTAGGATTCAATTAATCCAATCTATATTGTTTAATATACAGAACTATTGGTGCAGACATTTTGTACTTCCTAAATCTGTTAATAGGAGGATCAATCAATTATGCTCTAGTTTCTTTTGGAAATGGCAAGAAGGTAAAGCTATAGGAGCAAGAATCAATTGGAGTTCTATGATCTACTGTCCAAAGTCAGAAAGGGGTTTTGGGTCTGAAGGATTTAATGACTTGAAATCAAGCATGTATACTGCAACACATCCTGTCTATCTTAGTTCAGGCAGGTTCTTTGTGGATTGTCTGGATTCAAGCTTATGTTCTTACAGGTAGATCCTTGTGGCAGGTTTTAATTTCTTAAGGAAGCAGCTGGAGCTGGAGAAAGTTACTGCAAATGAGGAGCCTGACTTTACACTTTATTACTCATCACAACAGATTATCAGTTTGGACTTTGCCTAGTCATAGATATTCAATGGCTAAAGTATGGAATTTTTGAGGATCAAGAAAGAGGAAGGTGGCTTGGGATAGGCTTGTAATTGTATGGTTTCCTTTTCACATTCTTAAACATTCTTTGCTTTCTTGGATGGCAATTCTTAATAGACTGCCTATCAAGGGACTCATCTCGTGGGGAATGGAAATTAATGGGAATTGTATTTTTTGTCAAAATGAGCAGGAAACTAGGAACCATTTATTTTTTGAATGTAAATTCACGCAATAGGTGCTCCAGTTATGCCAGCTGCAAAGAGGAGTGGTTAATTGGAATATAGAACTACATTGGGCAGCTAGCAGATTGAAAGGGAAAGCCTTTTATTTCTACCATTAAGCGTTTAGCAGAGAATGCTTACATATATCTGATATGAAGGGAAAGAAATAACAGGCAATTTAGTCAGGTTTAATCCACCTGCTGGAGGTGATTGTAAACTTTAAGGAGGCAGTGAGTTTGAGACTTACAGGTGCAAGAAAAGTAGTTGTTGATACTGTTAACACTACAAACAAATTGCCATATAGTGACGGTCCAAAAAACGTCAGTAAATCTTCAAAATCCGTCGCTAAAAGTCCTAAAACCCTATACCGACGGTCAAAATGACTATTCCGACAAAAAATTAAGCGACGGTAAAACCCTCGTCGGTATAGACCTATACCGACGGAAAAGGTGACCGTCGGAATAGGATGTATAACCTATACCGACGGTTTTATGCGTCACTAATGTTACTACCGTCGGTATAGCCTATGTTGGGTTAGTCCCTTTTACACCTTACCTATACCGACGGATTTTGTATCCGTCGGTATAGATATCGCATCTATACCGACGGATTTTGTAGCCGTAGGTATAGATACCGTATCTATACCGACGGATTCTGTTTCCGTCGGTATAGATACCATTGATATACGTATACCGACGGTTTTTTTTTTTGTCCGTCGGTATAGATTAAAATGTAAAATATACAATTAACCTATAGCGACCGTTTGTCGTAAATTAACTGACGGTTTACTCCATCAGTATACTATACATTTTTTGTTGTTATATGAACTGTCAGTATAGAGGTGAGTAAAAATAAATTTTTTTTCATATTTTCAATTACTAATATTGATATATTTATAATTTAATCCAAGATAAAAAATCCATTATAAGAAAGTACAAAAACCATTATAAGAAAGTACAAAATATTTCATAATATTAAAAATAAAATTACAAATAAATTGTCTTAATTATATAACTTTTACAAGCTAAATAGAAGTCGCAAGCTAAAGTCATAATACAGTGAAATAAGCAATCCAAATCTCATGAATATTCCTATTGAGCAACATCTGCATAAAATTGACAAATATTAACCAATGTGCAGCAATTAAGTAATGAAGTCAATATAGAAGAATAAAATAATCAAGTAGTTTACCATCTTCATTTTCATTAACTTGATGACTAGAAGTTGAAGACCTTATTATTGGTGACAAATTTGGAGCACTACCAGCATCAGGTACCTAAAAAGTATATGTTCTGTCAATATATATTTATTGAATTAAGCTCAAAAGGTAAAAATATAATTAAATAAAAATAGTAAAAAGTTCTTCCTTTTCGATTATATCAATTCCAAACTTTGTCACCTTCTCAATGCAATCTCCCACCTCTCAATTGTGGTAACTGATATAAGTTATCTGTTTTTCCTTAATCCACTCTCAGCATGACTGCCTCATTCTATGTTGCAGATATGCAAATTAGTGAATGGTGGTGATGCAAGAGTAGTGCAAGTTGGTAGAAAATAAGGTTGGAGTTTTATCCCCATTTGTGACCAAGTAATGGAATGGAGATCAAAGAGAACTTAATTAGTATTGTTTCCACAGGATCATGTAATGCTTTTTTTTTTAATTGAAGAAAATAAATATTGCGACAGATTTGAGTAGCATAGAATCTGGAAAACAATAAGCCATGTGAAGCAACAAATGTTTTGTTCTCATATAAGTGTACTTAAGACTTCTTGGATGTGTATTTAATATTCTTGAAGGATGAATGGCAGACGATTTCAGGAAACAGGGTTAGAGGAAGACACTTTTTCATGATCACCTATTGTATTTACCTGTTGATCTAAGAAATCTTCCTCAAAGCACTTGTTGGCAATATAGTTACTATAGTTCAATCGAAATTTGAACACATTTCTGCAATATTTGTATCTTATAAGAAGGATATTGTGCACATACAGACATATACTTCTAGACACATTTCTGCATTTTTTTCCTCTTCAGGGGAATAGGCTGAATGCTTAGAGAACTATTCTCATATTATTTTTCACTAGACCTGAGCCATTTAGTCTGATCTCACAAACCTTAAAGCAAAGGGGCATAACTGAACACAACAAATGGAAAGGTGCTATGCCTATGTAATTTAACCTAACTACAGCATAGTATTCAAAAAAAAATGTGGCCAAAAAAGCACGATGCCTCATTCAATTTTGCATGTTAAAGCATGATGTTATTACAGCCTAGTCTTTAAAAAGATACATATCATCAAACTTTCATGGAGCCATATTAAGAAAGAAATGGAAAATAATCTTAAGTTTAGTGTCAAATATAATTTTACAATTTTATACAATTTTCACAAACTCAATAGCTCTAAAAGTACCTTGTCTCCTTATGCACTAAGAAATGAAGAATAGGACAGCTCAGAACCTCCAACCTACAAGACAACTCAAAACCTCCAACCTGTAAGATACAAAATGAATACAAGGATCAATGAACAGACTTTGAGTGGAAGAAAGAGATCAATATCTTAAAACATTTCTGCTATAAAAGCACCACATGAATAAACGAATTGATCGATCTATTCTCAATGATCCACAAAGGTGATGAATATGATATTAAGTTTCCCTAGCAAGTATGTAAGTATGTTCAAATTCAAGTATAAAGAAAAATCAAGAAGTAAATGGAAAAAAAGAAAGAAAGAAATTCTCAACAAATCAATCACTTGAGCAGTAAGCAAGAAACTCTAGTTTTGTATCAATTAAAGCTACCTATCTGACATTCGAATGCCTTCTTATTTCCTTCCTTTCTCTATTTCATTCAGATAAGCCATGAATTAATTTTAAAATTCCATTGCCCCATTGACCTTCCTTTCTATTATCACAAATATAAACAAAGTTGCATACATTATTTCATATATAAAGTATAAACAAAGTTGCATACATTATCAATAGTAATGAAATATAAGCAAGAAGGATTACACATATGATCATTTTAAAGATTATGCATATTTGCTATGACGGCGACAGGAAACTATTTGGAATTCGCATATGTTTGCAACCATACCCATGAAATGCAGACATAACAAATATGAACGAGAATGCAAAGCAGTAATAATAATAATAATAATAATAACAATAATAATAAAGCAGAATAGGCAAATGGTATAAACAACAATGAAACTAAAAACATTTTTCACAAGTACAATTTCAGAAATAAGGCATGCCTTTAGGCTTTCTCTTCATGAAATAGAAAGCAATTATATTACTTACTTTCAATTACTGACTTTAAAGAAAGCTAATAATGTCCAGACTTCAAATTACAAGTATAAGAGCCAATTTATTGATAATAAAATTATGGTTCCTATTAGAGAGAATCTGCTCTAATGGTTGCCTTCTTCTGATTTACTAGGTATACATGCTTGCCTAAAAGTTTCCAAGCAAACTGGTTATTTATGTCATATTCATCAAAAGAGAATGACTAATTATTAGACCTTTAACTCGAAAATAGATCATATACACGTGAGAATGAGAGAATATGAAAAACATCCAATCCATTGAGAATAATTGCTCAATGATCTAATAAAAAAAATAATATGAAAAAGAGAATTGAAGAATTAAAAAATTATTAGAAAAGAAATTGCAAAGACTTAAATACTCTTAATAACAACCCTTTTTCATTCTTTTATAATTTATCTCATCTCTTCTCCCTTTCCCATTCTATCTTCTCTATCTTTTTTTTTTTTTTTACAAATAAATATTCCTCCAAATGTATTCAATGCTAGATTAATATTATCCTTAGATGATATGCTTTCTGAAATTGAAGAAATATGCAATACAATGCTGAAATACATCACTAGCAAAGTTCCGGTTCAACCTTTCAAATACACTAATAATATCAGGTAGAAGAACAATTTGCCAATGTAAATGGTGAGAAAGCAAAGTATATAAAATGAAATCCCAGACACACAGCAAGACTTCTCCTCCAGTTGTTCAGCCTTCTATGATTTTCTAGGTGTTACGTTTTAAAATATTTACAGCATAATAGTCTACCCCCAACAATTAGTTTTTTATATCAACTTGATAACGGCAGCAACCAGCAATACTACAATTCAGTAAACGCCTCTAACCACAAAATGCCCCTTAAAAAGACCAATTCTCATGCAGCTATGAACTAATACAAATAAGCAAGCATAAAATCAAAGGAGATATAAAATGGGTGGAAAAAGGTTCATCATGTCAGATATAGTTCATGAGTCTTGTGAAAGGCAGAAATTAGAGAGATCCAAGCCCTACACTAAAGTAATTCAAATTTATCTCGTAAGAATTGCCCTTTGAAGGAGTTATGGATTTAACTCGAAAATATAATGTGATGCAGAGAACTCACCTTGATTTGAATGAGTTATGGATTTGAAGCAGCAAGACAACCAAGGATTTGAAGGAAGAGAGAAGACTAAGGAGATGCCCTAAGCCTGCGTCTGGATGAAGGCTAAAGCAAGAAGAGAAGTAAAGTCAAAATGCTCAGAATGTCGATAGAAGCAAAGTAAAAAACAATCAGTCCGTTTAAAATGCCCTAGGGTTAAAAGAAAAAAAAATCAGTCTAAGGCCCAAATGAAATGGATTTTTTAGTGCGAAAATGAAAGGATATTTTAGGGGAAGCGTCGGACGGCAAATGAAATGGGGAAATTAGGAGATTGAAATGGGGAAATTAGGGTTGAGTGTCTGATGGGGTAAGAGAATTTGAGAGTGTAACTGTGTAAGCAAATGAAACAAATGAAACCCAACCCTTTCTATGCTCGATAGGTAAGAAAAAACGACGTCGTATAGTCTTAAACAATTGAAATTCCCCGACTTTTACTGATGGAAAAAAATAAAAAAACCGTCGGTAAAAGATAGCCCTATACCAACGGTTTTTCATTAACCGTCAGTATAGATATATCTATACCAACGGAGATTTTGTGCGTCGGTATATGGTCCGTATATTCTGACGGTGACAAAAATCCGTCGGAATAGACATTTTTTACCTACGGAACGGACCGTCGGTATATATGAGTGTCAGTATAAACCCTAAATTTGCTTGTGGTGTATATACCAACGGTTTTCTACTGACCGTCGGTATAGGTATACCTATAGCAACGGATAATTTGGGCGTCAGTATATGTTATGTATATTCTGACGGTTAAAAGAATCCGTCGGAATAGAAACTTTTTACCTACGGATCGCGACCGTCGGTATAGATGAGTGTCAGTATTTTACCATTTGTTTGTAGTATATACCAACGGTTTTTCATTGACCGTCGGTATAGGTATACCTATAGCAACGGACTAGTGGGGCGTCAGTATATGTTATGTATATTCTGACGGTTAAAAAAATCCGTCGGAATAGATACTTTTTACCGACGGATTTCGACCGTCGGTATAGATAACCGTCAGTATATGACAATTTGTTTGTAGTGTAATACCAGGTTATATTATGTGCTGCATGGGACTTGACTGATATTCTGCTAGTTTAATAGTTTGTTTGTTTCTTGTTTTTCTATTAAGCCAGTATGTGCTTTGATTTAGTTGTTACTGATTGTAACTGGTTGTAATAAGCTTGGCTATTGCCAGCTGATAGATTCACAGTATACTTGTAGCAGTTTTCTACTTCGTAGATAACGAAAACCAATTTATTTGAATAAATAAATAAGCATCTACAGGAGTTAAAATATAAGGAAAAAAATTAATATTAAAGAAAAAAAGTCTCAAAGATCTGACGGGATTCAAAACGAATTTTTGGCTATCCAGACATGTTGCGATCTTACCCGGCTCTGGTCGGAGTTAGTATATAGCGTGACTGCGAGCCATCCAATGGGAATTAAAGGAGGAAGACATGAGACATAGCCACCAAAGCATGCCTGATTGAGTAGGTGGGGGGGGGGGGGGGGAGGTTTGTCAAATGTTAATTAAATGACAAGAATCTAATATTTACAACCGTACATAAACGAGCTTAATTAATTAAGATATAGAGCAAAGAGGCAACCAACTCGTGATTCCATCTGAAGATGTGGTGGGCTTGTATGAATAATTAATGTTCCTTCTGTCTCCTTTGCGCTCTCTACTTTCTTGGAAAAGGAAACTTGGTGCGAATGAAATGCTCAAAGCCCCAGAGATGATGGTTTTGGAATGGCTGTTGGTTGGCTTTCAAAGAGAGAAGACAAGGTTGAAAATTTTCGACACACAAATGTTAACCAGGAAATTTGCAGAAGCAACAGCCATCACCGCTGCACTTTTTTGTTTTTTTTTTTATTATTATTATTATTTCACTTTGTATATGAGAGAGATTTTGATTAAAACATTTTTTTTATTCCATTTATCATTTACCAGGATAATCGTATGTATGATTAACTACTACGACAATTCCGTTCTGGTTTACTTGCTTTATTCTTTATATTTATAAGGATGTAACACTCGAGTTTGGCCCGTAAGTAGAGGATCGAGGCTGAGCTACTTAAGGGCTTAAATATCAAGATCACTCATTGTCTCCGTCGCTATGGGTTGGGGGTAAGGCAGACTTAATTCAACTCAATGCCAACTCCAACGGCCAATTTATAGACCGACGGGGTTAGAAAAATAGCTTAGCTTTCGTTAAGCAAAGCATGCATGAGCTAAGACAAATTTTAATTGAACCAACACTCGGAATAACGATACCTCTTGAGGGTGGCAAGATTTAACCAAAACGGTGTGAAATTGTTTCACCGGAAAAACTTGTTCAATAAAATTTATATGTGCTTCTTGCTTCTTGTTTACGGTTTAGGATCTTAAATCTGCCACAAGAATTATGCTATGAAATAACACCAAAAGCATTAAAGTTGAGATATTTTATCTATAATTTAAGAGTTGTCAATTTCATTGCAAGGCCATTAAATATTTATTATGACAACTCTTCTACAGTATTCTTTTATAAGAATGATAAAGGTGAAAATCACAACAAACACATTGATATAAAGTATCTTGTTGTTAAAGATCATGTAAAGAAAAAAGAAGTAGATATTCAACACATTAGTACAGACTTGATGGTTGTAGATCCCATGACTAAAGCATTGTCGACAAAACAGTTTATCATCATGTGGATCATATGGAACTAAGTAATGTCTATTTAAGTGTGGTTTGATTTCTTTTAACAAGCTTAATTTTGTTATTTTCACATTCTTAGAATTTATAAACATGTTTCAGTTTGTGCACATAATGTTTACATGTTTGTTTGGACCTTAAATGACTATAGAAAAATTCATTCATAAAATATTATCTCATAAAATGCTCTTTTAGAGAGGATCATGCATCGTAATACATTGAAGGAAATATTCGGATTAGAATGCTACCGCCATGATTCATGTTTTGTGATTTTTAATTGAGTGAGAGTTGGATTAGAGTAACTTATGACCATATTAAGTTTGGATTTAAATATCACATATTCAAGTTCTTGGTTTTATCATATGGGCCAAGTGAGAGAATGTTGAAAAATAATGTGGCCCACATGATAATTTAGTAAGCCAAGATAAATGTTTAATTATTTAATAATTATTTGGGTGATATTATCTTAGTAAATATTATTCAAGTTAAACTACTCTAGTGATAAAAGTTAAAGATAAATACTCTCTATCTCGGTAACTGATTATGATCAGGATTCTTTGATGATAAGATTTAACTCTAATCAATTATCAGGTATGGGTCCCTAATCTAGTCTATAAATTACTTGTGAAACCATCTCAAGGTAATTATAGAAAACAAAAATAGACTAAAACACACATATCAAATGAGTCTCTGTGATTGGAGCAGGATCTTTTTCTTGAACAATCATGACCGGAAGTACGCTTGAAGCTGTTTTAACTTTTCTAGTTCTTTCAATTAATATATAATTAGTAATTTTACCCGCACGATGCTGCGGAAGTTATATATATTTTAAAATATACATAAGTAATTTTATTAAATTATTTTAAATTAAAATTATTTTAAAACATATAAAATGAATGGAAATAAAGTAAAATAAAATATTTAATATTTTTTAATTTTTAATTTTTCTTTTTTTTTTCTTTCTATTATACCTTTATATTTTTTAATATTTTTAAATTTAATTTGATAAATACAAAGTGATAAATAAACTATTATAATTATTTTAAATCATATTTTCCTCAAAAAAATCGATAAGAGAATAATAAAAAATATAATAATTTTTTAATACATAAAAATATAAAATTATGTAATTTTTTACTAAATATATATTTATTTATTTTTGTAAAAATAATAAATTATCAAAAATTAAAACAAAAATAATATAAAAAAAAAACTACAACTATTTTTTTCTATTTCTTTTTATTTATCCTTTATTCTTCTTAATTATAAAAATTAAAACAACACTAATAAAAAAATAAAACTACAATTATTTTTTCTTTCTCCTCTTCTTCTTCTTCATCCTCCTCCTACCGCCAGCTGCCTGAGCCATCGCCTGCCAAGTCGAGGCAGTCGTGACGCTTCGCTGGATCTCCTCCTCCTCCTCCTCCTCTCTTTCTCCATCATCGACTCCTCCTCCTCCCTTTTCTCTCTTTCCTTTCTTTCTCTCTCCTCTATTTTCTCCATTTCCTCCATCATTTTCTCCTCTGCGACTAGCCATCCCCACCAGCCAATCACCCTTTCTATCTCCCCTCTGCCATCTCTCTTCTTCTTCTTCTTCTTCTTCTTCTTTTTCTTCTTCTTCTTCTTCTTCTCTCTCCTCTCATCTTCTCTCCCTCTCAACACAGCACCTCTCTTTCTTTCTTTTTTGGTTAATGCACAAATTGACCTTCGAAATATACCATTTTTCATGATTTTATACTTAAAGAAAAAAATTCACGATTAGGTATCCAAATTTTACTTCCGTCATTCACGTTAGTCCATGGCTTAACGGTTTGATAAGATGTCATTTTTTACCAATAGAAATGTGACACGTGGTAACTCTAACACATCAATAATGCCACATCAGCATTTTAGAAAAAATTATTTTAATTTTTTAAATTCAAAAAGATTAAAAATTTTAAATTTTGGAAATATTATTTTTATTAGTTTTTTATTTTTAAAATTCTTTTAATTAAAAAAAGTAAAATAAATTTTAAAACAAAATTTTAAAATAAATTTTTATATATTATTTTTTAAATTAAAAAAATTTTAAAAAGTTTAATTTCTAGAAATATTATTTTTATTATTTAAAATTTTTAATTAAAAAAGTAAATTAAAATTTAATTTAAAAATAAAAAAATTAAATTTTTTTTAAATTTTTTTTAATTTTCATTTTAATTTTTTAAAATTTAAAAAATTAACTTCAAGAAATTTTATTTTTATTATTTTTTAATTAAAAAAAAGTAAATCAAAAATAAATTTAATTTTTTTCTAAAATGCTGACGTGGCATTGTTGACATGTCAAAGTTGCCACGTGTCAAGTTTTTATTGGATAAAACTGCACATGTCAGCATGCTGTTAGGCATTGGACTAACATGTGTGACAGAATTAAAGTCTTAGTACTTAATTGTGATTTTTTTTTTTTTAGGTACCAAATCATAAAAAAGGTATAGTACAAGGGGTTAATTTGTATATTAAATTTTTTTAAATCATTTAACCGAAATTACTTTTTAACAAAACAAAAAAAATCTTTTTAAAAATGTCAACTAAATCCTTCAAGACTCAATTTTTATTATAATAAATTGCAATGAGAATTCCTCATTTAAAAAAAATAGTATGTATATGTCACTGCACTTGTTCTTCTGTACTTTACTGTTTCTAAAAATTAAATACTACAAGCTAGCTCTTTCAATTTCTTCAGTCTTCAAAAATGATTATATAATATATATATATATGTAATATAGTTTTCTTCAATATACAATATTATACAGTAGTTAGTGGTAAACTGAAACCCAAATTAACAAAAAAGAAAAAGAAAGAAAACAAAACCCGATCCTACTCCAAATGTCAACATATTTTATATCTATCTATCTATATATATATATATAAATTAGTTGAAGTTGAAGCATGCATCCACTCCACGACCAATAAATTAAGCATGCAAGAGCCAAGAACGTGGGTGTTTTCTATATATAGTACTCTTTTAAGTTAATCTATCTAGAGTGTAACATCAAGGTGACATTACATATATATATATATATATATCCTTACAGTAGTAAAATTAAAGTAATTTTACATATTTTCATAACTTTATATACGATTTATATTTTAACAAATCAACCGTTGGATTTAATAATATAATTGTACTCGTCGTACACGTAAAGTTTCGAATTAGGGATGACAATTTAAAATGCGGATTCGAATATTCGATCCGTTTTTTGCGGATTCGAATTTGCAGATTCGGATAAAAGTCGAATTCGGATATTATAATTACTATCCGCAGCGGATTCGAAGCAGATGCGGATATGAAATCTCGGATATCCATTATTCGAATTCGCATTACTTCTACGGATTCGGATATCCGAATCCTCTTATTTGTAAAACACATAAATTTTGTTTGATTTCATATTTTTATTTATAAAAAAAAAAAAAAAAAAAAATTGATTTATCGAATTCGGACTTTTAGCGGATTCGGATATCCGATGGATAATGTTATTTAATTCAGATTTGGATAGTAATATGCGGATAATTTGCGGATTCAGATTCAGATAGTACAAAAAATGCAGATATCCGATCTGCTGCCATCCCTATTTCGAATCGATCAGATATCCCTATCATGTCGATTGAGAATATTGTCTTTTTCAATATATATTTAACGGTTGAAAGTTTTTGTAACATCGAACAAATAGTTAGACATTTTTAATTGGTCAAAGTACCTAGGAAGTCACTGTACTATATCATCTAGTGCAAATTAGTCCCTCTACTATAAACCTGAGCAATTTAGTCCCTATACTTTTAAAATTGAAGCAACAAGTAAAATCACTAACTAGTATAACAGAAACTGTTAAAAAATCTGGCGTGTCATTTAACCTTGTGTTTATTTGATGACGTGGATATCAAATGATGACGTGGCACCAATAAAATATATTATTTTAAGCTGACGTGGACAAAATAACAAACTAAGTTGGCAAAATGCCACATCAAATTATTTTTTATTAACTTATTTTGTTATTTTGTCTACGTCAGCTTAAAATAATATATTTTATTGGTGTCACATCATCAAATAAATACAAGATTAAATGTCACGTCAGCTTTTTTAACAGTTTTCATTACACTAGTTAGTGATTTTACCTTTTTGTTTCAATTTTAAAAGTACAGGACTAAATTACTCAATTTTGTAATAGATGAACTAATTTGCATTAGATGATATAGTACAGTGACTTTCCAAGTACTTTGACCTTTTTAATTTACTCGAATGGAACATGAAATACGACGGTTGGATTAAACAAATATAAATCATATAAAAAATTATGGATATATATATATATATATATATATATAATCTTAATCTGATGCTGTCATATATCGTCTCGTTTAAAGCAAAGCCAGAGAACAGAAGGCGATTAAGCAATTATGGACTGGAGTACTCTGGAGTCTGGAGTCTTCAACAAAATCCCTTACGGAAAGGGAACTCAATTATTCTTGTTCTTATAACTTTATTCATTTATTTATTTTATTATTATTATTATTAATTATTTTTGAGTCCTAAGGATTCAAGAGTTATTTTTTAAATGTATCAAGGATATTTTTGTCCTACTATATAACATTTTTTTCTTAGCTTTTTATATATTTTTATTTTATTTTTAAATGATGTATTTAAAGGGTTGGTCTGTACGATAAAGTATGGGTTGATTTAAAATCTGTATTCGACCCGTTCGGAAAAAAATAATTTTATTAATAACTTTTAGTTTTTTATTTTATTTTTAAATGACGTATTTAAAGAGATTGGTCTGCACGTTGACTCGTGGGTCGATTTAAAATCCGTACTCGAACCGTACGCTAAAAAAGTTTTTAAAAAATTATTTTATTAATTTATTTTAAATGATGCATTTAAAGGGGTTGATTCGCACGTTGATTCGCGAATCGATTTAGGATCCGTACTCGACCCATTCGGGAAGTTTTTTAAATTTTTTTAGTTTTTATTTTATTTTTAAATGATGTATTTAAAGAGGTTGGTCTGCACTCTGCATATTGACTTGCAGGTCGATTTAGGGTTCGTACTCGATCCGCTAGAGAGAAAAGTTAAAATAAAAAATTTATTTTATTAATTACTTTTATTTTATTTTTAAATGATATATTTAAAGGGTTGGCTCACATGTTTACTCGCGGATCGATTTAGGATCGTATCCGATCCGCTCAAGGGGAAAATTTATTTTATTAATTATTTTTTAGTTATTTTATTTTTAAATGACTTATTTAAAGGGGTTGTTTCGCACATTGACTCGCGAGTTGATTTAGAATCCGTACCATACCTGCACAGAAAAAAGTTAAAAAAATTTATTTATTAATTAGTTCTTTTATTTTATTTTTAGATAATGTATTTAAAAGAGTTAGTTCGCACGTTGACTCGCGGATCGATTTAGGATCTATATTTGACCAGCTCAGGAAAAAGTTAAAAAATTATTTTATTTTAATTTTAAAATGATGTATTTAAAGGGGTTAGTGTGCACATTGACTCGTAGATCGATTTAGGATCCGTACCCGACTCGCTCGAAAAAAAGGGAAAAAAACGAACTTACTGCTAACCTATGTGAGAAAATTGATCCTATGAGAGAATAACATGCAAACCATAATTTTATTTTTTTATTTTTCATTTATTATTTTTTACTTTCTATAAATAAAATTATTCAATGTATAATAAGGTCTAAATATTTTTTTAAAATACATATAAATAATATTTAAAAATGCATTTGTATTACGTAATTTATAAATAAATAATTATCATAAATTTAATTATTTCATAATTAACAAAATATAATTATATTAATATTATCGTAATTTAAAAAGAAAATATTTAAATAAATATTTATTATTTAATAAAATATAATTTAAAATTAATTTTTTATTATTAATAAATTTAAAAATTATAAAAATAAAAATAACCCGACAAAACGGTTTTTTTTTTTTGATTATTATTATTATTATATACCATTACCATTGCCATATTACCATGTGGCTTTTTTTGTTTACTTTTATTTAATTGAAGCACAAACATCAAAAGTAATCATAACCAAAGCCCAAAAAGTAATTACGATTTATTGGTCTTATTCTTCTTCCAAAACAATTCATTATTATTTTTGTTAAAAAATATTATGAGGCATTCTTTAAGATTATTATGTATAATAATATTTTTATTTAATATATTAAAAATAATAAATAAAATTATTAATTATTACATTTAATACAAAATTATTATTATAAATAATATATTAATTAGTTTTAAAAAATATGACATTCATTAACAAAACTTTCATTATTTTCAACAATATATATTCAGTTTCTTAAAATTAAATACTAATCATTATGTTATTGCATCTCATAACAAATTTATTCTTAAACATCAAATACTGTATATTACTATTGGTATTTCTCATTATCCATTAACGTGTTTGATGCAGGCTAGCTCTTGTTAAATTCATCTGACATTTTTCTTTTTCTTTCTTTTATTATTTAATAAAAATAATTTTGATCCAATTTATCATTTTACTGTATATTAATATTAAATTTTACTATTATACTATTTTTCTTCAATTTTATCATTGTACTATTCAATTTTGTTGGTTTTTAAATATAAAAAAAATGGAATTGATGAAAATTAATATAATATTTTCTGAAACATTTCAAATTTGTTATTTTTGTTTAAAAATAAAATAAAAAAAATAAAAGTATATAGACAAAATTTATCATTTGCGTTAATAAAAAATTTTAATTACGTTTTTTTTTTCAAAAATCAACGAAATTAAAAATAAATTCAGTAAAATTGAAGTATAGTGCAAAATTCAGCTTAATCCCTTAATAAAACACATCAAACTCTCTCTAATATCAAAGAAATTTAAGAATTTTGATGTAATACTAAATTTATTAATTAACCAAGAAAACTTTGATTTGGCCTTTCTTTTGTTTAATGGAATTGGAAAAAACAGTACTCGTCCATACAGTCCTACCATGTACAAGATATTGGAATTTGGAAAACTTTGGTAAAGTAGACCTCATATCAGATCCCTACAAGCACACCAAAAGATATGTGGAGTGGATGGCACTAAATTTAGTAATTTTAAATACGATATAAATATAATATAAAAAAAATATAATATAAAATGTGATATAAAAAATAATATAAATATGTTAAAATTTATATAAAATAAATTATTAATGTGTTAAATTTTATATAAATATATAATATTTTAAATACGATTATGATATAAAAAATAACATGAATATTATACGAATATACGAATTGTCAATTATAATATGCATGGCACTCAGCTTGCTATATTTTTGAAAAAAAAATTTAATGGAAGGAAGTTCAAACATGATAATTGATATCATTGCGTTGTTATAATGTAAAGTGTACTACTACTGCTGCCTCTAAAGTTTCATGTCCCCATTCCAACCTATCAACACTAATTAATTTGCAATCCGCACTTTATGTTTCTTGATTAGCTGGTACTATACATTAGCACAAAAAATTAATCCATTATTATTTAATTTAAAGTAAATATAATATGATTTTTTAGACTGATATATGCTACATGATCAATAAATAAAATCAATCTCACCATGCTATATTCTGTTAATAAAAGTATTAAAATTTAGATGATATATAATAAATAGAATAGTACTAATAATTAATATTAAAATATATATTCATGAATATTATTCATGACCTTACCTGCTGATCTTGTTTTATCTGTTCCTTCACTTTATGCATTATTTAACTACATTAATTGTCTGCAGCGACCATGAACTTAAGTATATTGTATAATTTTATCAAATTCATCATATGGTGAGGGAGAATTAAAAAATACTTTCTCCATGTTAGTTACAAGCTAGTTTGGAACGATCTGAATTTCAGGGCAAAAACAATGGCAGAAGCGTCAAGCTGGCAACTCATGATCAGTATTCAGTACTAGTAAGTCAGTAATTAAGTCAAATCAACATGGAGATGGCAGGGGAGAGAAGAGAAGTATAAGAATAATAAGAACAAGAGAGTGAATCAAAGATTTAATCTACTTAATTTATGTAAGTAAATTTATAATATAATATTTAATAAATTTAAATTTTGAATTTTAATATCAGTAATTTTTTTTTATCTCAAGTTATGATTTTTTTCGTAAAAAATAAAAATGAAAAGAGTTTTTTATATTACAAGATAGCTATTTGTTATATGTGAGGACATGGGATGGGATTATACCTTTGTTAAGCCCCACAAATAGCAATGATGAACCTTTTGATGATGGGAGTTGAAACATCATAATTGATAGGGTTAGATCAACTTTCCATCCTCCTTTGCCTTGCATTTCTTAGCTACTTGGGATGTACAATTTTCAGAGTATGCTTTGCTAGCTTCAATCAAATTTAAAACGAAAAAAAAAAAAAAGAGCTGCTAGTAGCTGGCTAATGCATGTACTTTTATGGTGGCTGGCAAACCGTCTCGTCTCAATTACCTATTAATCATTCAACAGATTTAATTCCCTGTTGGTTTATTCATTGTTGAATAACAAAAAAAAGGGTTTTCTGGTGCATTAATATGCTTTCTTTATTTTATGCATTTTGCTTTCTCAACCATTTAGCTATAGATATCTGATATCTCCATCAAATAGGTGATATGGAACGTTGTTGTCATTTATTCCTATATATATATACTCCTTAAATCATAATATCTTGTCTTATAATGCAAGATTCGATATTTGCATAAATTTAAAAGAATTATACCAACATTAAAATTAAAAAAAAAAACTTAATTAATTTCCTTTAATAACTCTAGTTTTTTTGTTTTGTCCCTTATGGAATGAGGATCTTATAATTAATTAATCTCATAAGGCATGGAATTAATTATGTAAATTATATTTATCCACGTTGTATGGTTCAACCAAAGAAGTATTTAAATAAATTGGGTGGAGTGGTTGGGGGGAAATAAGAAAAAAGGGTGAGGGGGGTTGGATCAAGATTTATCGGCTATTATTCCCTGGCTAAAACAAAGCCAGTATTCTACCTTTCATTTCATCGTTCAGCTTGAAGCTTGAAGTTAAAAAGCTCATATATCCATATATCCCTGATCTATTACCATTCACCTGCACGAATCTTCTACCAATTAGAGTGATCAGCATTCAGAAAAGCTATTCACACATGTTGCTTTCGTAATTTAATAATCACTATATATTTATATATATTATATGAGAAAATACATACAGATACAGTTGATAAAAGCAATTAAGTGTATAATATCCTATTAATAAGAGAATGTTGTATATATATATATATAGATAGCCTTAGTCCTTAAGTAACATAACAATGAAGATATATATATATATATATATATATAGCAGTAGTATTGATTATTGTAGCAGCTGGCATCATATATATTTATTTAGTTGACCTGTGGCTACGGGTTCCACTAGGGAAAGGAAACAGAAGAAATACTCAGCTTGGGGGTGGGGACTGTGGGAATTTGACTGCCAAGTGCCAACTACCTTTTCTACCCATCAGGTGAGATGAGAATCATGAGAGAATATATATATATATATATATATATATATATATATATATATATATTTTGATGGAAATAACGTGACAGTCCACAATAATCATTAATTCACATGCATTCGAAAAGAAAAAAAAAAACACAATATTTTTATGTGGTTTAGTCCTTCTTGATTTTTATTGTGATTTAGTCCTTCTTTGCCATACTTTACTAGGAAATATTTTAACTTGTAACTTTTGCATGGATAAAGCTATAAACTCTCCTACCAACACACTTGTAGTTTTTATACGGCTAAAGCTACAAACCTTCTTACAACACAGTATGAATCACCACCCATAGAGCCTCAATACAACTTTTACTTAAGTGTAGAGTCTCTCTCACAAGGGGTAGTGGTAGTTTTATTCCAAAGGCTAAAGTTCCTACTTATAGGTGAGCACCCTCATTGGCTTGACATAACTACTCAATGTGAGATAACTGCTCTACTTGACTTAACCAAGTTAAGCAATGTGGGGTTAACACTCTCTTAGCTCAACCAAGTTACTCAATGTGAGACTTGGACTCAAATAACCCAATATATATATCATCTATATATAAAAGTCTGAACATCAAAAGTGCTAAAAGTGATTGACCAAAATACCCTTATAAAATATTTAATTAACTAAAAATATTTTTTCTTTTTGTTATTAGAAAAATACTTCATTATTAAAATTTTAATTTTAACTTTTTTAATTATTAGACTCCTAGAAACAATCTATGACTCTTATTCTTTCCTTTTCATACTCAAATAATATCTTTATGTTTTAAGAGTGAATTAAAAGTTTATTTAAGGCATCCTAAAAACATCATTAAAACCTCAGTCATCAATAAGAATCTCACCGATTTGTGCATTTATATTTTTCTCTGTAAGCATGACATGAATTTGCATTAATCTTTTAGTAATTTACATTGTTTTGTTATTTAATTTTAAATTTTTATGCTATGTAGCTTTTTTTACTTCGTGCTTTCGATTTTAGATTACTTTAATTATCACAATCAATCGCCTTTGATACCCTCTTAAAATTATCAAAATAACAAAATTATCATTTGATATATTTTTAAATTTTAGTTAAATGTAATTTTTGTGAGAGACGTAATAGTATTAAATTAATATAAATATTAATAAATTTTCATTATTTTTAGATTTTTATTGAAACACAACAATTATGATGGAAGTTAAAACATTTAATAAAATGAAATTAGAATATAACAAATAGATAATAATCATCAAAAAATAAAACATAAAAAAGAAGAACATAGACGTAGAGCCTAAAGAGGCTATTTGTTAATTATCACCACAAATCTGGCCAAAAAAATCATCGAAAAGAAAAAGAACATGATCGTATATCCTAAAGAGGCTATTGACACTTCTTATGGTAATTGTTTGCAGTAACAATAAAGACTTGGATTCAAATAAAAATAAGCTATTAATTTTGGAGAACTGAATTCAAATAAAAATATATAAATGAAAACTAAGAATAAAGAGAAGCATATAATATAACATTAGTTGACAGGTTAAGCATTACATCACAAATTCATTTGTCGAAAATATTCTTTCTTCATGATTAAATCAGCAAAAAAAAAAAAAAAAAGGTTAACGACAAACATTATATTTTATGGAATTTAAGTAAAATATTACAATGTTAATTACTTACGATCAAGGCTCTAGCTAATTGCACCACCAAAACTATTATTGATAACAAAAAGAATTAGTAGTCCAAGAAGCAATTTAATTATCCCTTCTTTTTTTATCAAAAAATTATCTCTTCTTTCTATCCTTAGTTCTTATTTATTAATTTGAATGTAGTCTTAGAAATTTATATGAGAACAAAGTTATTGGTAATAATAATAATAATAATAATAATAATAGGATTTTGAATTATAATAACAAAAATAATTAATTATGAAATATCTTAAATGTGAATGCAAAACTATATATAACAGTTGACTTTTTTAAAAAAATAATAAAATAAGTACATGCATGCATTAAATCAAGTATGATAAAAGTAAATAGTGATATTTTTATTACTTTAGTGAAAATTTGCTGGTCATATTGTAAATACTATTTTTGACAAAAAAATTACCAACACATATATGGTTACTTTCTGATGAAAATAATTATTTTTATACTTTTTGTAATAATTTAACTTTAATATAGGTTAAAGTAACAACATCTCAATAATCTAAATCCGTTACAAATTGTAAAAAATCTTCTAACATATTTTTTTAAAAAATTTAAATGTGTACTTTTTTTTAGTAGGATAAGTTCATAAAAATTACTTTAGCCAACAAAAAAAAAATCATAAAAATTACATTAAGCAATGCGGGTTAAACAACTTAATAATTAAATATTGCCATATAATTTACCAAAAAAATTTGTTAAACTATAATTTTTAATGTGCATCATTGCTCTATAAAAGGTTTTCCAATCATAAAATAATAAACAAAATACAATACTAATGTATTTAACATCAATAGTGATTGAAAAGCAGAAAACAAGTTACTTTAAAAGAGTTGAATAGTGTCATTGATTTATCAATCTACTATACTGTAATTCTTTTTTTATTGAATATGCAATACATTTATTTTTTTTTCAATATCTAATTCATTTAAAGAAACTATTATATAACTGTCATAAATATAATGAGGATTGAAAATTATGCTTTTCGAAAAATAAAATAGAACTCTATATATATATATATATATATGTGACAATTACACTAATGCATAATAGTATTGCATAATAATACTTTTCAAAAAATAAAGTAGACACACAACAACAACAAAAAATCAAACCATCCTTTTCAATTATATGAAAAACAATTGGTTGCTAGATATCAATAAATTTGAAGAAAAAAAAACTTTATATAAGATGAAAATTCCAATTCAACATGTAAAACAAAATTAGAAGATGAACAATAAAGAAAATATAAAAATTTTAATTCGATTAATTTCAATAAAAATAATACATCACTACCAGTAAACAAGAAGAAGAAAAAATTAAAGGGGCTCAGATTGAGTGTTCATTCAAGTTTGGATTTTTTAATTTGAGTTAGGTAGAATTTTAATCTTTTGAATTTTAAATTCAAATCGAATGTGGTAGAGTTCATGTTCAAGTACATTAAATAAGTCTTTAGAATCGAATCAACTTTTTTATCCTATAAAAACGATTGATTGCTTTAGATATTAATAAAGTTGATAATATATATCTCTTTCTCCAAGCTTTTTCATAAGAGAAAGTACGTTTGAATGAAAATTTTTGAAATTTTGAAAAAAAAAAATTGATATGAGCGTCTTTTAAAATGTTAGTATTTGTAATTTTTTGTTTGGATAAATATTTCTTAAAAGAAAATTTAGTCTATTAGAATTTGATAAGATTAAAAAATAATAGTAAAAAGAAGAATAATGATATTAAAGATAAAAACATATATATATATATTTAAATATGTAATATGAGTATCATTAGATTTGTAAAAATATATAGATATTACTAATAATATAAAAATATATATTTTAAAGTTAAATAAAATAATATTTTTAATTTTTAATTTTATATTTTATGGTGGTCTTGGTGCAGTAAAGAGACGAGAGATTTTTTTGAAAAAATACCTCTTTAGTTTGAATTTCAAAAAAGAATTTGAGCACCTCAAATTCAATCTTGAAATTCTTATTAAATTTTGAAAGTCTCTTATTTTTATCCTAACAAATACTTTATCTTTGGATTTTTGAAAATCTTAATTGAAATGAAATCCTTCTTTTAAATGCCTCATCCAAACAACTAAATTTATTTTTAAATTTTTTTAATATTAATTTTTAAATAAATAAACTTAATTACACGCGTAGAACGTGTGTCTGAAAATAAATATATATAAAAGTGTCAACTCCTAAAATGCAAATAGATAACTATATATATGTCTTTAACAATTTATTAAATTAATTATTTTATCCTTAATTATTGATTTTATTATTAAATTAATAAAATATTAACTATTTTTTATTTTAAACATTAAAGTACTTATTAAAGTAAATAATTCTAATTTTTTATTTAAATTAAAAATTGATTAATTTTGGTTTATCTATTTTCTTTTTTTATTAAAATTTTTATAAGAACAACACTTCCAAATTTATTGTTAATAAAAAAATAATAAGTTTTTAAAATAATATTAAAAAAATATTTATTAGCTAAAATCAAAATCTTATTTATTTAGCTATTAGGCGATGAAAAATCTTAAAAAATTATTTACTGACAAGAATCGAAACATGAAGATATAATCAAATATGATAATTGAGATTAAATTGGTAGTAGGATAGGACACATGGAATATAAAATTATGTTAAATTACAATAATATATATTATTATATGAGATTAGACATGAATGATTTTGACATAAATATATAATAAGTAACAATAAATATATAACCTTTTATATAATGTAAATATATAATATAACATTTTATATGATTTTGATACCCTTTGATATGATTTGATAACCTTTGATATGATTTTAATAATTCTTGATATAATTTTGATAACTTTTGATATAATTTTGGTACCTTTGATACAATTTTGATAACCTTTTATATAATATTGGTAATATTTGGTATAATTTTGATAACCTTTTCTATAAGTTTGATAAGTTTTGATATAATTTTTGATAACTTTTGATATGATTTTGTTAACCTTTGATAAAATTGTTGATTTTGGTAACTTTTGAAATAATTTTCATGACGTTTGATATAATTTTGAAAGTTTATAATATAATTTTGATAACGTTTGATATAATTTTGACAACCTTGGATATAATTTTGTTAACTTTTGAAATGATTCTAATAACATTTTATATTATTTTAAAATATTTGATATGATTTTCATAACCTTTCATATAATTTCAGTAACCTTAGATATACGTTTGGTAACCTGTGAAATAAGTTTGATAACCTTCGATATGATTTTGATAACCTTTGATATTATTTTTATAGCATTTGATATGATTTTGATAACCTTTAATACAATTTTGATAACCTTTGATATAATTTTGATAACCTTTTATATGATCTTTGATATAATTTTGGTGACCTTTGATATAAATTCGAGAACCTTTGATATAATTTTGATAATTTTTATATGAATTTGATAACTTTTGATATAATTTTGATAATGTTTTTAATAGTTTTGATAACCTTTGATATAGTTTTGATAATCTTTGATATAATTTTAATAACCTTTTGTAATTGTTTTGGTAATTTTTGATATAGTTTTAGTAACCTTTAAAATAATTTTGATAACATTTGATATAATTTTGGTAACCTTCAATATGATTTTGATAACCTTTTATGATTTTGATAGTCTTTATTCTTTAATATGATTTTGTCATTTTGATAATTTTTTATACAATTTTGATAATCTTTATAAAATTTTGGTAACTTTGGATAAACTTTTGGTAACCTTCGAAATAATTTTAGTAAACTTTGATATAATTTTGATTGTCTGTGATGTAATTTTGATAATCCTTGATATAATTTTCATAATGTTTGATAAAATTTTGAAAGCCTATAATATAATTTTTGGTAACTTTTGATATAATTTTGATAACCTTTGATATAATTTTGACAACCTTGGATATAATTTTGATAGCTTTTGATATAATTTTGTTAACTCTTTTAATAATTTTTGTAATCTTTGATATTTGATAACCTTTAATATAATTCTGATAACTTTTGTTATTATTTTGGTAATCTTAGATATAGTTTTGGTAACCTTTGAAATAATTTTGCTAACTTTCGATATAATTTTGGTAACCTTTGATATGATTTTGATAACATTTAATATGATTTTTTCATTTTGATAATTTTTGATATAATTTTGATAACATTTATATAATTTTGGTAACTTTTGACATAATTTTGGCAACCTTTGATATAATTTTGATAACCTTTGATATAATTGACAAATTTTGATATGTTTTTGGTAATCTTTGATATAATTTTGGTATCCTTTTAGTAATCTTTATAATAATTTTGCTAACATTTGTAATAATTTTGGTAACTTTAGATATAATTTTGATATCCTTTGTAATAGTTTTGATAACTTTAGATAAAATTTTGATAACTTTTGATATAATATCTTTTCTAATAGTTTTGATAACTTTGGATATAATTTTGATAACTTTCGATATAATTTCGATAATTTTCATATAATTTTGGTAATGTTTGACATAATTTTGGATAAAAATTGATATAATTGTGGAAACCTTTGATATAATTTTGGTAACTTTTGATATAATTTTGAAAACCTGTGTAAAATTTTTGATAACCTTTGCAATAATTTTGATAACATTTCTAATAGTTTTTGATAACCTTTGATATAATGTTGATAACATTTGTATTAATTTTGATAACTTTTGGTATAATTTTGATAACTTTTTTTATGTAATTTTGACAACCTTTGATATAATGTTGGTAATTTTTATATGATTTTGGTAACCTTTAATATAGTTTTGATAACCTTTGATATAATTTTGACGTTTTTATATAATTTTGGAAATATTTGATATAATTTTGTAATTTTTTATAATATTTTTGCTAGCATTTTTTTTTTTATAATTTTAGTAACTTTTGATATAATTTTATTTAATAACTTTTGATATGATTTTGGTAACTTTGGTATAATTTTGATAACCATAGATATAATTTTGGTAACCTTTGATATAATTTTAATAATTTTTTAGATAATTTTGATAACCTTTGATATAATTTTATAATAGTTTTAATAACATTTGTAATAGTTTTGATAACATTTAATACAATTTTGATAATGTTTCTAACAATTTTGATATCATTTTATATAATTTTATACCAAAATAAGAAAAAACATTTAATATATAAATTTATTTAAAAAATATCTAATTTGATATAAATTTATTATATCATTCACGTGTTTTTACATGTGTAAAATAAACTAGTATATATATATATATATATATATATATATATATATATATATATATATATATATGACTAATTAGATGTGCTACTCTAACATTTCATTACAATATTGCAGTTACTTGTGGCGACATGAACGCTCACAAATTAAGATCGATTAACTGATCGCTTGGTTTTTAAATGACTTCATTCATTATTACTTCATGTGAGAGAAACCAAAAAAAAAAAAAAAAACATAACACAACACTACTATGATCTTATTTAACATTATTTTTGGACAGAGTTTTTGAGGTAAAAAGCTATTTTTTATTATAAACGTAATGCTAAATAGGTAAAAAAAATTAACTTTTGTCGTTAAAATCATGATTTGAAAAGCCAACAAAAAAATCAAAAAAATATAGATTTTGAACTTTAAAAGCTGACTTTTGAATAAAATGATTTTATTATCCTCAAATCTCTACATTTTTATTATTTTAAACATATTTTTTTATATATTTTAATTTCTCACAGCACTTTTTACAATAACACCAAACACTTAAAAAATTTAAAATCAACGTTTCTTAACAAACTTTTTTCAACCCAACTTAAGTAACCCTACCAATAACGGCAAAAAAAAGAAATGGAGTTTTCATTTTTGGTCAAAGTTTGGAAAGAGTTGTTCTGATAGTGGTAGAGTTGTAATAATGGAGCAAAATAAGGACTGGATTGTGTAGGAAGCTTAACCGTAACTAAAACGCATTTGTTTTGCTTATTCTGAACAAGCGTAGAGTAGCTTTCCACTTTCCATCCTTCAGCTCAGCCTCAGGACTGAGCTATAGCATAGTCGGTCAACTGCTTCATGTGTAAATGTAACGTAATCTTCTTCTCTCTTTCTCATACAAACACAATTAAGAAAAAGGGTTGTTTTCACTTTTCACTTTAAATCTATTTTCCTCCAAATCCAAAACACTACCACACTACTACTTGGTACAAATATTGTATTTTTAGAGCCCAAAACTAAAAATGGCTTCTCTTTTTCAACTCTTAAATGCAGTCTCGTTCCGACATTATTCGTAACAGATGCAGCGCTTGAGTTTCAGTTTCACTTTGAGTCGGAGTTTGAGGGTAGTTGCTCATTTCAGTGTCACCAAATTCCGGATCTGCAAGCCTGTCTTGCTCCTTTTGCAAATGCGGCTGACTGCTGAGCCTATCTCCTTTCAAGCCTGACTTTCACTTTCACCCAACTCCTGTTAGCTCCCCTCATTCCTCAATTGGATCTGGATGCTGTTTTCTCAGGTTTCAGTCTTTGCTCTTTTTTTCTGAAATTCACTTTTTCTTTTTCAACTGTTTTTTTAACTTAATTTATTCTCAGTATTGATTTTGCCTCTCATAGTCAAGCTTGTAGATCTGGGCCATCTGGGAATGTTTCAGCTTTTGACATCAATTCATAATATGCCCATCATATTTCTTTAGTGAATGGTGATTCAACAATTTGTGGGTTTCTTGTATGCTCTCAAAGTTTTCATTTTTCGTTAAAAAACTTTTTTTTTTTGTTTCTGCGGAAATGTGGTTTTCATTTTCATGTTTCCCACCTCTTGTCTTGCGTGGTTCAACCACTCTACCCTCTGCCTCAACCTGTCTAAAATTTTGAATATTTCCTTTTCTTAAAAAAAAAAAAAAGAAAAAACCCTGTCACTTGAAAGTTGAGACTTGAAAGAGAGAAGCTCTGAGATCTTATGAAATTGCTGTCTTAATTATCACAATGTATCTGTAAAAAATCTCCTTTATTTCTAATGCTAAAAGAGTCTAGCTTTTCTTTTCCCAAGTATATTCTTCTCTTGGTGCTCTGCTCTTTAATGGAAAAGCACTTATGTTGCGATCCCTCTCACCCTTTTGTTTGTTTTTAAAACCCCTTTTCACTTTAGCTTTGAATTTGATTTTTTTTTACTTCCCTTTCAGGCACTTTAGTAAGATAGTAGGATAACAGAGATTTTTATTCCAAACATTTTCCTTCTCCTTTTAGGGGACCTTGAAATGTGATAGGCGAAGTCTTATTTCTCAGGTTTATGCCTTCTAAGATATCCTTCTTACTTGAGAAAAGAAAAGGCAAATACCAGTGCCCTTTTGAAGGTGCCTTGTGCCAGAGAATGCCAATGTACTTTCTTATTGGATGTGTTTTCCCTTGCTTTTAAGAAATTATATTATATGTTTGCTAGTTTCTATTCCTTTTTATTGTGCCTCGTAGGAGAGAATGCCAAAGCACTTCTTATTGAATATGTTTCACCTTCCTTTCAGAAAATTATTAGAGTGCAGCTAGTTAGAATTTTAGCAACTATTGGCCCTCAAAGAGCAGAATGTCTAAGTACTTTCTTACTGGGTATGTTTCCCTCCTTTCAAAATGCATATAATAGAAACTAGTTAGAATTTCAGCAACTGCCTTACAGAAGAGAATGTCAGTGTACATTTTTGTTGGATATGTTTCCCCTTCCTTTGAAAAGTATAAAGGCATAGTTAATTTGAATTTCAGCAACTGCTGAGCATAAATTTCAATGACCTTCAGGATGTGTTGATTTGTGCCAGATAATTAATAGGTCATCTAACATAGTCTTAGCTATTTCATTTCCTTGCTCCAGGTACCTCAGATTGTTTCTCCTTTTGTGTTGTGTCATCCCCTTGTGTTTTGTACTTTTCATTCTTGCGACAAAATGGTGTAGCTTCCATCGCATTCTTTCCTATAAACATTGATTTGAGTTCTTCATTATACAGGCCTCCTGATGTGTTTGCTGATCTTTTGTTTGAAACAGGAAATCAGCTAGGACTACAGATATTACATTTTCATCACCATAATCATTGTCATATTCCTGCACCAAACAACAACCAATGAAGTTCTGCACGAGTTCAGTGTTTTCTTCCCTTGTCATTATAGGCATTTTTCTTCCTCTAATAATTGCTGATCTAAACTCGGATAAGCGAGCACTTCTTGAATTTCATGCCGCTGTCCCCCACCGTCGAAATCTTAACTGGAACTCAACCAACCCAATATGCACGTCCTGGATTGGCATCACTTGCACTCAAGATAACTCTAATGTGCTTGCCCTCAGGCTCCCCGGGGTTGGATTCATAGGCCATATCCCATCCAACACCCTCGGTAAATTAGGTGCCCTCAAGATTCTCAGCCTTCGATCTAATCGCTTCAATGGTGATCTCCCTTCAGATATTACCTCCCTTCCGTCACTCCAATACCTCTACCTTCAACATAATAACTTCACTGGTGATCTTCCTGTTTCCTTTTCCCTCCAACTCAATGTATTGGATCTTTCATTCAATTCCTTTACAGGCAACATTCCAAAAACAATACAAAACTCGACACTTCTTACTGGACTGAACCTTCAGAACAACAATCTCTCTGGAGCAATACCTAATCTTAACCTTACTAGGCTCAGGCATTTGAATTTAAGCTATAACCAGCTTAGTGGTTCGATCCCATTATCCCTTCAAAGATTTCCTAATTCATCCTTTGTAGGAAACTCACTATTATGTGGACTGCCTCTGCAAGCCTGCTCTCCCCCTCCCCCTCCCCCTCCATCACCATCTCCACCCCCACCAGTATTTCCTCAAAAACAAAGTTCCAAAAAGAAACTGAGTTTGGGAGTTATCATTGCCATAGCTGTCGGAGGAGGGTCTGTAGTGCTGTTTCTTTTAGCTTTAATTATCTTATACTGCTGTCTGAAGAAAAAAGATAATGGTGGAAGTGGTGTATTAAAGGGGAAGGCTTCTGGTGGTGGCAGGAGTGAGAAGCCAAAAGAGGAGTTTGGGAGTGGGGTGCAAGAACCTGAGAAAAACAAGCTAGTTTTCTTTGAAGGATGTTCTTATAATTTTGACCTTGAGGATTTATTAAGGGCTTCAGCTGAAGTTCTGGGAAAGGGTAGTTATGGCACAGCATATAAGGCTGTTCTGGAGGAATCAACAACAGTGGTAGTGAAAAGGTTGAAGGAAGTGGTTGTGGGGAAGAAGGATTTTGAGCAGCAGATGGAGATTATAGGAAGGGTCGGGCAGCACCCAAATGTTGTCCCACTCCGTGCTTATTATTACTCCAAGGATGAGAAGCTCTTAGTTTATGACTATATACCAGGCGGCAGCTTATCCACACTTTTGCATGGTACGCATGTTTTCTTGATCTCTTCTGTGTTTCTATTCTTTAATTCCTTGTGATTACATCTCCTCTCCCCCCAAACAATTTCAGTTTCAAACAATTTCTAAAATAAGCATGTAAATAATTCTTGCATTTTGACAACAGGAAATAGGGGAGGTGGAAGAAGCTCATTAGACTGGGAATCCAGAGTAAAAATCTCCGTTGGAGTTGCCAGAGGAATTGCCCACGTCCATTCTATGGGTGGTCCTAAGTTTACTCATGGAAATATCAAGTCCTCAAATGTTCTCCTCAATCAAGATTATGACGGGTGCATCTCTGATTTGGGTTTGACCCCTCTTATGAATGTCCCTGCAACTCCATCCCGGACAGCAGGGTATCGTGCTCCTGAGGTGATTGAAAGTCGTAAGCATACTCATAAATCAGATGTGTACAGCTTTGGTGTCTTGCTCCTTGAGATGCTGACTGGGAAAGCACCACTCCAATCACCTGGAAGGGATGACATGGTTGATCTTCCTAGGTGGGTTCAATCTGTTGTGAGGGAGGAATGGACAGCCGAGGTGTTTGATGTTGAGTTGATGAGGTTCCAAAACATTGAAGAAGAAATGGTGCAGATGTTACAAATTGCAATGGCATGTGTGGCTAAGGTGGCAGACATGCGACCTAACATGGATGAAGTTGTCAGAATGATTGAAGAAGTCCGGCAATCAGACTCAGAGAACCGGCCATCTTCTGAAGAGAACAAGTCAAAAGATTCAAATGTGCAGCAGACTCCGTGATTGTGCTTTGAAGAATGGGCAAGTAAGGTTTTTCCATACATTTATCTGACCTTACGTACGCATGCATGGCTTCTCAAAGTTAAAAGTCAGTAGTGTGGTGTTTTGTAATATTTCTGAGGGATGTAGTGTTATGAATTTTTCACATTAGTTTAATTAGGGTTTAGGGGTTTTTTCTTCTTCCTGATTTGTTGTAATATTATTTTTGGCAATTGATTTGCATTTTACTTAAATGAAATTGAGAACTTTGTCTATCCTTTTCAACAATGTTTCTTACTTTCTTGGCTTTTCGGATCTTCCTTACCGCTTGAGGAAATGTTTGTAGGTTGGAGGGAAGTTTAGTCCAAGAATAGAAAGTAGCCTCTGCTTTCATCAAAAAAGAAAAGATAAAAACTAGCCTCTACATCTGACAGTTTTCGAATCATGTTATTACTTACACCAAAGCAAAATGAAAGACCGTGTATATACCTACGGTATGCAATTACAAGTATTTTTCCTTTTTGATAAAAAAAAAATATTTGCTTCTTCTACAAGCTAGGGCCTAAATAGGGATGGCAACGAAGCGAGGCGGGGATTGTCTTATCCATTTCCGCTATACTTTTGCATGGATGTTGAAAACATCCATCTCCATGCATATGAATTACATTAATAATCGTTTCACGGTGTTCTACTCCGTTACATCCCAATTTTTTATTAATTATTTTTAACTTAATATTATAAAAATTTATATTATAATTTATTCATGAACATAATTTTAATATATAAAATTCTTTAATGTATATAATATACATATATATATATATATACCAAAAGTATATACATAAAATATTAATATATACGTAATTTTAGTATTATATCTAATATATATTAACAATATAAGAGAAAATATAAAATATTTCAAGGAGTAAAATAATAATTTCAAAAAATGAGACAAAATGGATCAAGCATTTTTACCAAAATCATTCTACTCCACCCCACTCTGCTTTTTAAAAAAAAAAAAAAAAAATTTATTCGAAACGAATCGATGCGAAATTCATTGATAAGATCGGATTTTATTATCTCTAAACCTAAGGTATGTCATCATCATGATGTGATGACATTAAGTAGAAGTAATAGTTAGCAATTGTAAGCGAAAAATAATCAGATTTTGTAGGATGAATGGTAGATGCGTGCAGTGTATGTAACAATAAAACGATAATAAAAATAAATCTTTTATTAGTAAGATTAGACTATATTCTTCAAACTAATTAATTAATTTAGAGGTAATTGAGGATTTGAAACAAAAATGTTTTTATTGTTTATTTATTTTGGGTATTTTAAAGAAAGTATGGTGGAATCATGTTTATTTATTTGCAAATTAACGTAATAGATAACGGTGTTGATTAAGATTTGCAGTCAACATCAAAAGTTAACTTATAGTTAATTATTATGTTGGGCACTTTGACATCAAATTGTGAAAAGGGCACCAAGCAAGCAGGGGGCAGGGCAGAGGATTTCCTTCCTTTCTTTTCCACGTATATAGGCCATAGGCAGGCAGCAGGCTATAGCTATAAGCAAAAGAAAAGGCATTGACCTGGACCTGGAGCTAGAGCTTAGAGGATGGACGTTTTGAGATTTGACGATTGGTGTATTATTCGTGTCATTATTACATTTAAAATATTTTATATAAATTTTAATATATATATTATATAAATTTTGATATATTTATTTTGTATATCGTATTTTAATTATATTTTTTGTGTGTCTTGTTTATCGTCAGGTCTCGTTCATCTTACGCAAACTCAATATATTGAATCAGAAAATTCTAGAAGCAAAGCAAAGCTACCGTCTTTCTTCGTTTCTGCAGCTCTTTAATTACCTTTCTCTTTCTCTTTCATTTACCCTTTCTGTTTTCTCATCAATTGCCTGCTCCTAATTTTGAATCTTCACATTTTCTTCAGAGAATCAGATTTGGTTGTTGGATTAGCGCGCTGTTTCTCCATCTCTCGGCTTTTTTTATTATTATTTATTTTGTTTACAGAATAAGTAAGCGAGGGTCCGATGGTGAATCAGGTGATTGATTGTTGGGTTCCTGAATTTGATGGCATCGAAAAGGATCCTTAAAGAGCTCAAGGATTTGCAGAAGGACCCTCCAACCTCCAGCAGTGCTGGTTTCTACCTCTTCTTTCTTTTTCTTTTTTGCTTAATTTCTTTCAAGTTTCATCATCCTTGCTTCCTACCACCTCTTTCGCTATATTATTTTTGTATGTTCACTTCCATTAAGATGTGGCCTTCTATGAAGCTATAATTTTGGCTGATTTTTTCACTTATTTCCCAGCCTTTGCCTCAAAATAGAAATGCTGTATAACTTCTTTTCACTTTCATTTTCATTCAATGTAGGCTCTGTAGCTGAAGACATGTTTCATTGCCAAGCAACCATTATGGGCGCCCTTACGCCGGAGGAGTCTTTCTAGTCTCTATTCATTTCCCACCTGATTACCCATTTAAGCCGCCTAAGGTATTTTTCCTCTGGATACTGCCACCTCTATTTTATTGCATATCTTCCATTTGCCTTACAACAATGCCAAAACTTTATCATCCTGAAGACCTAGTAAGTAGTAAGGAGAAAAGGGAATTCTTGGACGGAAGGCTCTTCTCAAATGAGCAACTCTCTCTGACTTGGTTTTATATGGAGTCGCTGTCGGAACAAACTCACGACTTCAATTGATATGTTACTGCCTCCAACTCGTAAACAATCTGATTCTTTTTTCTATTTTGGGATGTCCCAAACTAATTTGTCTATTTATATAAATGTGAAAACTGAAGTCGCCATAATCATCAAATCTACTGTAATACTTCAAATGGATTATAGCTACATAAACTGTCTCATATGTTATTGAATGATGGGAGTGGCAAATATGATCATATTGGCATCATTTGTTTTCTAGTTTAATACCGGTGAAATTAACAAGAGTGACAAGGTATATCATCATCTCTTTATGCAGTGTTCTCAAGGGCACACTTTAGGCGCTAGAATTTTATATTGCCTGAGGCGTAAAGTACAAAAAAGAAAAGTGCTCGCATTAGTGAAGTAAGTTGTAATATGTATATGTGTGTCTTTGTATATATGTAAAATAAGCTTAAGACATATCATTATGATAATAAATTCTAACGAGTGGTTCTGTTTATCTTATAAAACAAGCAAAATTTTCTTTTTCTTTTGTTGTCATATAGTCTTATTTTTATTGTTGAATACTAGAAATAGAAAGTTTGATATTGTATATTGTTTTTTCCTATTAAAAGTACAATTCATGAAAAAAATTAAAAATAAAAGAAATTAATCAGGTAGGATTTTTTTTTTCGTCTACCACCTTATAAAAAAATCGAGCCCGGGTACTCATGATCAAATGGACCTCGACTGAAGGTTTGAGGTGCTTTTGTGTTTGGTGGTGCTAAAGTGTAGCGTCTAGATGCACGCCTTAACAACACTGGTAATGCTCTAGTAGGATTATTGTGGATCAAGAGGGGACATGCATATTTATTGTAACTTTTCTCATTAGCTCTCCTCACAACGGATCTTGTAGCAATCTGCAACACCTTTTGAGGGAAATAACATTCTTCGGATTGTGGTTTCCCTGCTAGAAGACAAGTGGTGTTGTTGGATAGGGAGGAAGAATGTGGTCATAAGTTTATGGTGAAGGACTGTAAATTGCCAACACAGACACCATGCACACACAAACACATATTCAAACATTTATGTATGAATTCATGCAAACTTTTATATTTAAGTTGTTGGGGTTGTTGCCAAATCGTAATTAAGACTTGAGAAATATTAATTCCTTGTTATTAGAGATATGAATGGATCAACTTGATTATATCTTTTATGTGTTTCAGGTTGCAGTTAGGACCAAAGTGTTCCACCCAAATATAAATAGCAATGGAAGCATATGCTTAGATATTCTTCAAGAACAATGGAGCCCTGCACTAACCATTTCCAAGGTTTGATTTAGTTGTTTGCCTCTCCTTTGTTTTTGTTTGTCGTTAATCAGCTATTAGTTTTATATGAACTTGAAGATCCAGCAGATTTATTCATTAATAGTCTGTATAGTGTATATCATCATCGGCTCTTGAATGGAGCTAAGTAGAGTTGCAATATACTTGTTTTACTACACATTTCAATCCAAATCACTTTATAATCCTTTTTAGGAATATTAATGCAAATGGTGGATAGTACTGCTATGTCCTTTATAATCCATAATTTCTACTTTTATACACGGCTTGTTTTTTTGGTTGGTGGCGTAATTCAACACATGGTTCCATGAGTTTCTCAGATTGATATTGAAGTACAGATGTGTTGATCTGATCATCTCTTAGTTGGTGGGGTAATATCTCAGTATGCTTATTTATTGATACATGAAGAGAGTACCTTGCCACTGATGGCTTCTTCATTAATTTGCTAATTCATACAGTAGTGGATTGTGCCACCAAAGCAAAGTGTCTATGATGTACATGGCTGCATTTTGCTCTTAGGGTAAATACAAGCACCATTATTCTAAGGTTGCGTATGAAGAACCTTGGGATGGTTTTCTTCATTTATTTCAAATATCCCTAAAATCCCAACCTAAATTCCAGGACAATGAATAGTGCTGTGTTAGTATGTATTGAGTGGAGCACATCAATACAGATTGCTTGCTTGCTTGCTTGCTTTTATCATTTGATGTGGTTTTATGCATGCAGCTCCGAGATTTAAGCCTTACAAATATTTGGTGAAAAGAAAGTTGTAGTGCTTCTTTCTTTCTTTCTTTCTTATCAACTCTAATATGTGTTGTAGGTACTGTTATCTATTTGTTCCCTGTTAACTGACCCAAACCCAGACGATCCACTTATTCCTGAAATTGCTCATATACAAAAACTGACAGGGCTAAGTATGAGGCAACTGCTCGTAGCTGATTTAAGAAGTACGCAATGCCCAAAAAATGGAATTTTCTAGTTGTAAAGTAATTTCATTTAGGTGAAGGAAAAGAAGTATGCTAGAAGGATATGTGTCACTTATGATTATGTTGGGGACTCAAAAGTTCTTGAGAAATTCATCATCATGATCATTTTTTGAATAATTATTATTGGAAGGCAACGCAATAGAGGGAGAAAACTGTAATGTAATGTAATGTTGATATCAAAGTGAATGGTGTATGCTTGCCAATCTCTTTTTACGTACGTACTTAAATATTTGGTATGATTGATATGAAATAAGTAATGCTTTAGGCGCAATCTTCTTCTGAGACTCTTAAATATACTAGTGACATATGTAGGTGTATCTAGCCAGCTAGGTGATTCTGGAAGAACTGCCTATATATATATATATATATATATATATATATATATATATATGTCCAATTAAGTCCTTTTTCTTCTTCAAGCTACAATGGAGCCTTTCCAAAAAGCTAATTAACTTTTTGGTTGGGCACAATTCTGAAAGAAGGTCGCTCGGGAGTCAAAGAGACTTAACTAATCTGGTACAAGTGTGAATTTTCAAAATTGTAGTAACTCTTTTAATTAATTTACTGAAGAAATGCATGGTGAAGTGAAGATGGGTCAACCAAAGTGAAATTTTGATTATTTAGCGGTAAAAGGGTAATCGAGCATGAAAAGCGTGATTGTTGAAACCACAATTAATTAAGAATTATTGAAAGATCAGGAGAAGCTTTCAGTTTCAGGCAGCTGGTAGCTATGACGAAAAAAGAAATGAGGTTTCCAGTCCTAAGGTTAAAAAAATGAAACTGACGTCTTGTCAGAATTCTCTCTTCAATTGTTGTTCAATGACAATGAAGATGGTGCAACATTTCTGACGTGTTTCTGTTGGAAGCACAGCTTTACCCCTCCTGCCTTTCGATCGAGCTTACATTCTGCATCCAGGCCAGGGAATCTCTAGCAACTTCTGCTACTAGCTAAGCTAAAACGAATTTTTGTCATAAATAAATAAAAAGGGTAATTGCTTGCTAGTTTGCTCAAGTCTTCCAACTTTGATTTGAAGCAACTATATATATAAATATATACATATACAGTAGATTGTTGATGAATTCTTGCCGTTATTCTAAACTTTTTTTTAAAATCTGGTCCGATCCATAATATATATTACCATAGATTGAGAAAAGATGTTTAAATAAGCTTTAAATTGAAGAGAAGATGAGTTTAGGGAAAGTAGTACTAACTTTTTTTTTTTTTTTTTCACTTAGCTTTAAAACGTTAAAGTCCAAAATAATGTAGTGCTACAGTACAGCTCCTTCTAAGCAAGCAAATCTGGCACTCAGCTATTATATTAAATTATTTTGATGAATACAATTATTAGATGTAAAAATGAAAGGGAAGAGGTAAAAGAAGTGGGTTTAGGGTTCTATTAGTATTGAATGATGAGTCAATAGAAGAGGAGATGGAGAATGTATCGCATATGGTTGACGCATCCTAAACCAGGTGGTGGTGGTCCATTGACAACATTGAAAATTGTCCGCATACCCTCCAGGGAGCTATGTTTTTGAGACTCGCACACACAGGCACAACAAAACACATCCAATCCAAATCCAAATCCAATCCAAAGCACAACAAATGGATCATAATATATAGGAAAATTCGTTTGTTTTGAAAATCTACATCAATTTTGTGGTGTACTTCGGGTCTTTCAAGTTTGACCACTAACAATTAATAGCCTTTTCTTAAAAATAAATAAATAATCTATTAATTAAGTTAATGTCTGTCGACATATATAGTATTTATCCTTACCAAAAATATATATAAACTATAATAGCATGTATGATAACTATTATTTGAATTAAACATTTTATTATTGGCACTGGAGAAAAAACAAGCAAGAGAGAAGATGGATAAGAATTTACAATTACTTGTATGTATAAGTTAAGTATATACTTAATTAATTAGCTAGGTACTAGTAGCACTTGTTTTTAATTAATTAATTAATTTCTCCGCTAATTAAAACAATGTGAACGAATGCTGTTTAAAAAGGGAAATGACAAAATGAGGAAAAATGAAAGAAAACGAGAAACAGCACTTTTGATTTGAGTTTTGACAAGTCAACCGAGGACCGATCCAGGGGAGGGGATGATGGGGCAGTAAGGCAGCTGGATTCAGTGTTTCCATCTCCTCCCCTACAAACCACAATGACCCAACCAACCAACCAACCACCCCACCCCACGAGACGAGATTATCAAAGTTTGCAAATTTAATTTCCTTACACCCAACGTCAACGTCAAAGTCAAAGTCCACTATATATAAATATAAACCCCTTTTTCTTCTTCTATGTTCTTGTCTTTCTTCTCAAATCCTCTTTCCTCTTTCCTTCCTTCTTTGTCTCTTGTTTTTCTTTAAAAAAAAAATAATAATAATAATAAAGAAATCAATCCACATATATATAAAATTATTAACTTCTCCGAAATTCCAATCCTCTTCATTCTCTTTTATATAGTTTCTCTGTGTGTGTGAGTTATATATGTACTAATTAATTAAACTAGTAGTAGTGTAACTGGAAGTGTTATTCCCGTCAAAACTCACCCTGCTGCTTTATTAGTTTAGTAGAGTGTGTGTGTGTCAAGTCAAAAATCTTGCTAGTACAAGTAAGCTTAAGTTTGGGAATTGAATTGGGATCCATCCATCCATCCATCATCCATGTTAGTAATAAATAATAATTAGATTAGATCCAGCAGCCCAATAAACTACTTTTCTCAAGCCTCCTCCTCCTTAATTAATTTACCCCATGATGAGCACGCAGTCGCACTACACGTATGCCGACACGGTCAAATTCACAGACCACGTCATCACCTCCATCAAACCTCCTGCACAAGCAGCCAGAAATATCCCTCAAAAGCTTCTCAGAATCATCCTCACCGACGCAGATGCCACCGATTCTTCCAGTGGCGAAGAACATGACCAACCAACACCAACTAGAAGTAGAAGTAGAAGTAGTAGAACCAGACGCATAAGCACCGTCAGGAGGGTGAAAAGGCACGTCAAAGAGGTTCACTTTCAACCGCTATCCCCATCATCATCATCATCACCGTCTACTACGAAGTTATTAGTCAAGCAACAACCAAGCACAAAAAGAGAAAGACCATCCCCGCTATCTGATGCCACTTGCCATAAAAAGTTCAGAGGAGTCCGCCAGAGGCCATGGGGACGCTGGGCTGCCGAGATCCGAGACCCCAACCAACGCAAACGGGTCTGGCTTGGCACTTTTGACACCCCTGAGGAAGCTGCCACCGTCTACGATAAAGCTGCCATCTTGCTCAAGGGTCCTAACGCAGTAACCAACTTCAGTGTCCCAGTTTTGGCGGAAAAGGAAGCCGCTGTTGACCAAAGTCAAGGCGAGGGCTTTGACTCCTCATCGCCCTGCTCTTCTATGTCTTCTCCCACGTCGGTTCTCCGCTACGAGGAATTGACGCCCTTTGACGGCTTGGGGTACGTGGACCTTGACGCTTTTGGCTTCCATATTGATGTTCCCTCCTACTCCACGGATCTCTCCTTGCCGGACAACTTATTTGCGGAACAAGAATTCTCCGACTTTAATGTTGACGATTTCTTGGTGGGGGATTAGCACCATTTTGTTATACTAATAACAGTACTAGTACTAGAGTAATAATAAATTATTAAAGGACGAGTATTTTTTGGCCAAAAAACAGGAGTATGCTTGCCGTCCTAGTAGTACTAGTTCTGTTTCTGTAGTGTACTACTATTTTGGTTTTTTTTTTTTTTTTTTTTGCAACGTAATACTAAACAGTTATGGATTATGAATTTTGATTAGTGGAGAAATTTTTGCGATTTTTTTTTGGTAATTTAGGTTATGCACTTTTTGTTTTACATTTTATTTGTACCTGTCCGGCCGAGGTCTCAGGTGTTGGTTAAGGCGGAGCATGATTGGTCCGTTATTCTATAGTAAAACTACAAAGTGTAATACTGTAATTAGAACGAGTTTAGATGATTTAATTTGTGTCTTAAATGTATCTGAAATTTAATTTGTGTATTTAAATTTTGGTAATTTAATTTATTGCTAAGATTTCGAAGAATCTTTTATGTTAAATGTTAATTCCGAATATGTTGTAATGTATTGTAAGCAGTACAATAACGAAAAAAGAAAAAGAAAAATTGTTAGTAATATTTTTTGATATATATATATATATATTATTATAAATTAAATGTACACAATATCCATGTTTCTACTTCTAAAGTGACGTTGAAAATTCAGCGGATGATATTTGTGAAGTGATGGGAGATGATTGATCTGAGATTAGAGAGTTGCTTAGATGTCACGCCAACGGCCAAGCGTAGGTTGAAAACCAAACGATTATTATTACTATTAAAAAATCAATGATAATGGTGTCTATTGTGGCTTCTACTTTTTTTTTTTCTGTTTTTTCCCTTTCTTCTTCTTGCTGTTGGGGCAATTGCCAGTTACTGTTTCTATATACCAATAGAGTAACACTGTGACAAAGACAGATTGATTAATAATAAATAAATAAATAAATAAATAAATAGTGGAGGAGGAGGCATATTTAGTTGGAACATGGAAGATTCAAACGTTGGAAATTATACGTTTAGAAAAGAAAAGAAAAGAAAAAAAAAGGCAGACACAATTGACTTCAAAGTTCAAAGGCTCACAATCACACCACGCCATCACATGAGCTGGGAATAGGATGAGGTTTGCCTTTGTCCCATATTTTGGGCAAATAATAATTGAAATGATATTATGATTCATTTAATCAAACCCTTGGTTATCATAATCATCTATATTCGTCTTCAAAACTATTTTTTAAGAAAAAAATATTTACTTTCCAACACAATTTATTCATAGCCTTTTCATTCTTTTGCCATTAAGCAATGGTTTGCCCCCTTTTTTTGATTAATAAATGAGATGACATATATGATCAAACAGTGTTTAAGTTGAAATTTAAATGAGATGACATATATGATCAAACAGTGTTTAAGTTGAAATATTGAGACGGTGTGTCATGCATTTGGGTTTAGCTTTGTTAAGCCCATAAATTACTTTGGAGTATTTTAATAATTTTGCTACCTCATCATCTTTTTATTTATTTATTTATATATATAAAGGTATACATTTTTCACTTAAACTTATTGAATTACTTGATTTTTTATGTATTAAAAAAAATAATGATTTAAGCATTGAAATACACCCAAAAACACCAACTCTAACATTTCCGACCATCTTAGTTATAACTATATTGAATAAAAATTTCAAAATTTTGACTCGATCCTCGGAATCGATATTTACCTGTTCATCTTCTGTCAATGTCAATAAAGAGAGTTCTTTTTCTGTTGATAATGATTTTATATTGAGTGTATCTAGTGTCCGTTCAAATTCGTGATAATCAGTAGTAAGAAGTATAGCATGAATCTTATTTATCCAAAACGGATCCGTGTTTTTTTTTTAGAAGTTTGATTTATGCTTAAAGGTGAAAACCATTTCTTGATTCTTCCGCGGTAGGGTCCATGCAAGAAAGGATCATATATTTTAGGCAAGTATTCTCTTTTAGTTTCATTATTAGGGAATCAAGTCCTTTTTTCAAGTATGCCCAGATCAAAAGATTCCTTATCTAAAGATTCGACTCTTTTTATAAACTTCTTACTTAAATTTCTTCTTTTTAGTTCATTGATAAAACTCCAATCCGTATACAATTCATCAGAAAACAATTTTTCTGGTGTGAAAAAATATATTTTTTTTCTATCATTTCTCCAAAAGTTGCTAAACTAGGTGGATACGAAAAAGATATTTTTTCTTTTCCATCACTTTGACATGTATAAAAAAAATATTGTGACATTTCATTTTTTATAGCATTTTCAAACCGGTCATTTTTTATATATCGAAAAGGTCGATTCCATCGTTTATAATAAAAAAGAAGCGTCACAAGAGGTTTTTCAAACCATAATAAATATTTATCTTTTTTTTTTTAATATTTCTAACTTCGAACTTTCTTGATTCCATCCAGATAAGAAGTTTAATAAACTAGGCTATTTTTATAGTATGTCTCTTTAAAGCGAAAGTGGAGTTCGCCCTTTATTATTTTTTTTTCTTTCCAGTCACTCGTAGCTTTTCTGTTTCATCGATTTTGCTCGGATCCACCCTTTCCTCCGAAAAAAGGGAAGAAGAAGGATTTTCTTCGGTGAATACCTCTTGTTCCTGTTTATCCTCCCCCCTTCGGAAATAGCTTTTATTTCTATGTTTCTTTCTTCTTCACTTTCCCACACTTCTTCCGTTTCTGAAATTCCTTTCAGTTTCTTAGTCAGAATGGGTGACAGGGGGTCCAAGAGTTTTATAAAACGTTCTTGGTGGAAAAAAATGTGAATGAAAGATCCCACTGAATTGAATTGGGTCCATGAATCTAAGAAATAGTGAGAATTCTTGATCTCTCTCAATATCTCTCTCAATTCGAAAATCCAGGATTTGAATTGATGTCCTTTCATTGATTCCTCCTAAATTGCATTGATTTATCCTAAAGATTTCATTTCAATTGGAATTTGGTTATTCACCATGTACGAGGATCCCCGCTAAGCATCCATGGCTGAATGGTTAAAGCGCCCAACTCATAATTGGCGAATTCGTAGGTTCAATTCCTACTGGATGCACGCCAATGGGACCCTCCAATAAGTCTACTGGAATTGGCTCTGCTAATCCCAACAATCAAAACGGAATCTATTCCAAACATATATGCCATGGTTCCTTACTTCGACAGGGTACAAATATCTAAATTTGATATTTTTAGATACTTTTTTATTTATTATTCAATATAGTTATAACTAATCCCAACAATCAAAACGAAATCTATTCCAAACATATATGCCATGGTTCCTTACTTCGACAGGGTACAAATATCTAAATTTGATATTTTTAGATACTTTTTTATTTCTTTGCAAAATTGTGCTCAATTTCATATGTAGCAATTCCGCCAAGATCTCTTCGTTAGTTGGGGGAAGAATCCGCACGAATCGGATTTTTTGAGGAACATATCGAGAGAGAATTGGATTTGGTTAGACAATGTATGGTTGGTAAACATGGATCGATTTTTTAGCAAGGTACGGAATGTTTTGTCAAATATTCAATATGATTCCACAAGATCTAGTTTCGTTCAAGTAACGGATTTTAGCCAATTGAAAGGATCTTCTGATCAATCCAGAGATCGTTTTGATTCCATTAGTAATGAGGATTCGGAATATCACACATTGATCAATCAAAGAGAGATTCAACAACTAAAAGAAAGATCGATTCTTTGGGATCCTTCCTTTCTTCAAACGGAACGAACGGAGATAGAATCAGACCGATTCCCTAAATGCCTTTCTGGATATTCTTCAATGTCCCGGCTATTCACGGAACGTGAGAAGCGGATGAATAATTTGGGTTTAGCTTTGTTAAGCCCATAAATTACTTTGGAGTATTTTAATAATTTTGCTACCTCATCATCTTTTTATTTATATATATATATATATATATATATATATATATATATATAAAGGTATACATTTTTCACTTAAACTTATTGAATTACTTGATTTTTTATGTATTAAAAAAATAATGATTTAAGCATTGAAATACACTCAAAAACACCAACTCTAACATTTCCGACCATCTTAGTCCCTCTGAATCCTGAATCTTTTTGTTTAACTGGTGCTTAATTAACTGGTTATATACATTAATGCATGCATTGACGTGATTTGATTCTCAATAGTTGTCTCCATAGTTATATATATGCATCCTGTGAGTCTTTTTGTTGAACATGACCTAACAATTCCACGGAAGATTTAAGACTTCCACAAGCTTAATTAACTGGTTATATACATAAATGCATATTCTCAATAGTTGTCTCCATAGTTATAAGACTTCCACAAGCTTAATTAACTGGTTATATACATAAATTCATATTCTCAATAGTTGTCTCCATAGTTATATATATGCATGTGTCACGGACTTAGAACCTGCGAACCATGCGGCCTTAGGCTGAATTACTAGGGCTAAGCAGAAAAATAGAACAAGAGATATTAGAGAAGAATGCTTTTGTATATTACTCAAATGAGTTGAATGATCCAAATGAGGCTGGAGGAAGCCTCTATTTATAGTTGAATCTCCTTACATCAACGGTTCAGATTTAAACAAATGAACGGCTAAGATTACATTATCTAGAGGCCTAAAGAAATTTAAACTCTCTCTTAGAGTTCTAGATAAGCTGGAACTGTTGGACAGTAACTATCATTTACTGCTTCTAGAACCTCTAGGTAAAATCTGTCTTCCAAAACCTTATAAAATGCTCCAGGGATTGGGCCTATTCTGGTGGGTCAAGATACTTTTTGTAACTCAGATCCTGGGCTTGGATCTGTTGTGTGCGAACTGGGTCTGAACCTGTTGTGTGCATAACGGACCCAAACTAGATCGCGTGGGCCGTGACACATGCTTCTATATATGCTTCATCAAATTAACTTATAAGCATGCATGCATATACTATTATTATTATTATTATATATATATATTTCCTAAGTTTACTCTTGAAATTATTCTTTCATTGGGTTTTATCTGTTATAGTTGGGGAGTTCTAAGGTAAGTTTCTTACGGTAAGGTTGTGGTAAGCTTCAAATTGGGAAACCTGTGTAGCAGGTTACCAGGTCACAAATTTTTACATATGCACTTGATAAATTACATATCAACTTGGACGAATTACATATCAAACATGAAAAATTACATATCAACTTGAGAAGTTGAAAAATTACATATGGACTTGATAAATTACATATGAACTTGGAAAATTACATATGAAGAATTACATATGGACATGGACAATTACATATGAACTTGGAGAATTACATATGGACTTGATAAATTACGTATGAACATGGAAAAATCCCGAATTACATATGGACATGGAAAATTACATATGCACTTGGAGAATTACATATGGACTTGATAAATTACGTATGAACATGGAAAAATCCCGAATTACATATGGACATGGAAAATTACATATGCACTTGGAGAATTACATATGGACTTGAAAAATTACGTATGAACATGGAAAAATCCCGAATTACATATGGACATGGAAAATTACATATGCACTTGGAGAATTACATATGGACTTGATAAATTACGTATGAACATGGAAAAATCCCGAATTACATATGGACATGGAAAATTACATATGCACTTGGAGAATTACATATGGACTTGATAAATTACGTATGAACTTGGAAAATTCCCGAATTACATATGGACATGGAAAATTACATATGAACTTGGAGAATTACATATGGACTTGATAAATTACGTATGAACATGGAAAAATCCCGAATTACATATGGACATGGAAAATTACATATGCACTTGGAGAATTACATATGGACTTGATAAATTACGTATGAACATGGAAAAATCCCGAATTACATATGGACATGGAAAATTACATATGCACTTGGAGAATTACATATGGACTTGATAAATTACGTATGAACATGGAAAAATCCCGAATTACATATGGACATGGAAAATTACATATGCACTTGGAGAATTACATATGGACTTGATAAATTACGTATGAACATGGAAAAATCCCGAATTACATATGGACATGGAAAATTACATATGCACTTGGAGAATTACATATGGACTTGATAAATTACGTATGAACATGGAAAAATCCCGAATTACATATGGACATGGAAAATTACATATGCACTTGGAGAATTACATATGGACTTGATAAATTACGTATGAACATGGAAAAATCCCGAATTACATATGGACATGGAAAATTACATATGCACTTGGAGAATTACATATGGACTTGATAAATTACGTATGAACATGGAAAAATCCCGAATTACATATGGACATGGAAAATTACATATGCACTTGGAGAATTACATATGGACTTGATAAATTACGTATGAACATGGAAAATTCCCGAATTACATATGGACATGGAAAATTACATATGCACTTGGAGAATTACATATGGACTTGATAATTTACATATGAACTTGGAAAATTCCCGAATTACATATGAACATGGAAAATTACATATGAACTTGGAGAATTACATATGGACTTGATAAATTACGTATGAACATGGAAAAATCCCGAATTACATATGGACATGGAAAATTACATATGCACTTGGAGAATTACATATGGACTTGATAAATTACATATGAACTTGAAAAATTCTCGAATTACATATGAACATGGAAAATTACATATGAACTTGGAGAATTACATATGGACTTGATAAATTACATATGAACTTGAAAAATTCCCGAATTACATATGGACATGGCAAATTACATATGAACTTGGAGAATTACATATGGACTTGATAAATTACATATGAACTTGAAAAATTCTCGAATTACATATGGATATGGAAAATTACATATTTAATTAATATAATGCATGCATCAATTAATTTAGGTATTGGGTTAATAAAAATTTCATATAGACTATCATTTTTTTTTACATCTAATGGAAGTTAATTAGAAAACACTCACATATAAAATTTTGCAAATGATGCATTGAGAAGTTAACTTTTCTAGTCCTTTACTTTGGATATTGGGATAATAAGAATTTCATATAAGTATTATTTTCTTTACTTTGGTGATAAAAACAATATAAAACATCTATGCTAGAAAAGCAGTTGTTTTGGAGTGTATAGATTCGTAATTCAACATGCATTTTATCTTCATGCATGTACAAAATAACAATAATCTTTAATTTATGGCAAATAATTCATCCGTATATATTTGCCTTCAATTGAATTACATTTTAATTTTCCTAACTTTTCTGAGAAAATCTAGTCTTGGACTACAAATATCCATGATTCTAGAAAATATTTTATTTATTTATTTATTGACTATTAATGTTTATAATGGAAGTGTAGCAAGGACCACATATAAAAAAAAAAACTCACTATTGTTTTTGTCAATTGATAAACATAGGAGGAAGATGGGAGCAAGAAAAATTGATTATTGCATTATCAAATTAAAATCACTAGTTTATGTTCTCAGAAGCCTTGCAATCTCCTATGGTGTATGACTGGATTTATTCCTAGTATTATCTACAATTGCATCAACTGTAAGTTCGTAACATCGAATTGACCAGGTGGAATATATTTCTGGAAATTTAGCATGCTAAATGTATTTTAGACAACAAATGTCAAGGCATATTTTCATTTATCTTTCAAACTCCTTAGAATTTTCATGCTGCTACTCTTTCTGCATTTGGTTTTAATGGATTATTATACTTTATTTAGATTGATTGTCTGCTCCTAAATTGTTCTAGATACACCCTAAATGATTGCTATCACTATGAGGTATCTAATCTTAGTTTATGTCATTTAATTGCCCTTTGATGGTCTTCAACTCTTCATTGCCAATTCCTTTAAAAACTATAATAACCAATCAATGATATATATATATATATATATATATATATATATATATATATATATATATAGCAATGGCCAAGCTCAGTGCAACTTTAGGCAGTGCTTGGTGTTAATAAAATTGTGCTGATCTTTCAAGATCTAACAAGAAATTCCATAAACTTATGTCCAACATGAGTTATTACAATGTAAATCAATATACAATACTATTAAAAATATCCAAAATAGATCGATGCAGCACATCACCAAAAAGCACAGTTAACTTCAATTTCTGTAGAATTGAAGTTCATATTTGGTAAAAGAAGTGGAAAGCATGAGCATGTGATTAATGGTTGTAGCCCATGTCTTGTAAAGCTGGTAATCATCTACCATGTCGAGCTTAATCGTCCCCAAATTTGTCGTCAAGACGATTAGGTAACATGTATCAGTCGTCTCATCAGCTTCAGGATCTCTATACAACTCAGCATGCAGGTCCAGTACAATGCCTGAATTAATGAATCCAGATTTTGATCAAATTCCATGTGATTTTTAATCTTTAAAAAGATTCTTTAGTTAAAAAATAATGGAGTACTAAATGAAAAGAAAATGGGGAGAAATGATGAAATTGTGAGGCTCACGTTCTTTCTTGCTTTTCCACAAGCTGTTTTACCAACTCCACTTTCACCAAGAAGAATAGGGTTATTCTTGGTCCTGCGACAAAGTATCTGAACAATTCTTTGAACCTCAGTCTCTCTGCCAATAACAGGATCAATGAGTCCTTCACTTGCACGAGCTGTAAGATCCACACAGAATTGGGCCAAAGCACTTTCCCCTAACAATCACATATGAGGTACAAAGCATTACCCTCTATTATTCTAAAAAGAAATATAAAGAAAGAGAATGAACAGATCAAATTTCTACCTCTTACCTTGTCAGGGGATCTCAAAACATCAGCATTACCAGAAAGAGATTTTTCACGCATCTTTTTTGATGACACTGAAGGTTCCCTACCATCTTTTGCAAGCTGAGAAGGAGTTTGAGGAAATTTGTTACAAACAAAGGAATCAAAGAATCAACAAGAAATATTAGACTAGAATGTCAAATATAGCATATATATTGATATATGCCTCAATCTGATCCACCCTCCTTGAAATCAAACAGAAATAAGACATGCAAACAAACATTTACTGTTTAGTAAAAGCACGAGGCTGACACCAATAATCAATAGCTGCCTTTTCCCTAATGACTTTCATTCATGAAGCTAATATATGAATTTAGTAAACATCGGGATCTTTCGCAAGAATCCACTTAGTTCAACTCTGCAGAGCAAAAGAACGCAGAGATGGGACATGCCAAAAGAATCACAAGGCAATTACACTTGCTAGTAACCTATACCTGGGCCTTGACAACATCTAATAACAAAAGGATTCCTGTTGCATCTTAGCCACTAACCACCATCTTTCCTTTCTGTTGGTGGAGGTGGACTCGAAGTAGGGTTCTTTGATGAATATTATTTTCTATTTAGATGTTATCAAAGAACAAGCCCACTTATGGTTTTTTAGTGAAAGAAAGAGTTTGTTGCAGTAACATTATTCATTAATTCAGTTTTAATGGGACAATAGAGTTTGCACTGAAGCTCTAATACAAGCAATAACTCCTAACAACTACCAAATATCCATGTCTAACCCTTCAGAACTTCGAGAATATACGGCTTTTAAGGCTATTTTGTTTTGAATCAATAATCAACCACTTCATGCATCTGTGATCAGTCAATTATTCAGGAAGTCCACCATGATAATAGTATTACTATTCCTTGTACCACATTCATAATTCACCTAAACAACCTAGGTTTAGGCTACCCAATATGGGCAATTGGCAGTTAGAGAGAAAGCTTTTCTCAGTAACACTGTGAACTACCATTCTTTCTCGTACTATCAATAACTCCTAACAACTACCAAATATCCTTGTCTAACCCTTCAGAACTTTGAGAAAATATAGTCTTTCAAGGTAATCAGTTTTGAATCAATAATCATCCACTTCATGCATCTGTAATCAGTCCATTATTTGGGAATTCCACCACCATAATTGCTTCATATTCTTTGTACCACCGCATTCCCATTTCACCTAAACAGCCTAGTTGTGCCCACCCAAGAAGGGCAACTGCCGGTTGGAGAGAAAGATTTCTTCAGTAACACTTTGAACTACCATTCTTTCCTTCTCTATTATCCAATAACATGAAGAGAACAAAATGCTTAAGTTTGAATAAAGGAAATGTATTTTAATTAGTTGCATCAAGACGCCTTTCAAGCAACCAAGAAAAATAAACAATTACATTAACAATTTAAGATTTTAATCCATATTATAATTCAGGTTTTGAATGCAGAAAAGTGGAAAAGAAAATTCACAAAAATCGTCACTATAATGATATTTTGTTTTCTTGGGCAGAGACCAAGAGTTAGTTACCTTCATTCATGAAAATGGAATTATTAAACTGTCAAGAAGCAATTATAAATTAAAAATCACCAATGAAAATTTCAAAAAAAAAAAAAAAACCTTACCAGCATCAATAACAGCATCCCAGTCAGTGCTTCCATGTCTCTGAAACTGTTTCAAGTCCCAAGTTCCTCCAATCCACCTAGGATCCTCAAACATGCTCAAAACCTCAACTTCTGCGGTCGTAGCCGCCCCGTTAGGTCCAGCAGACCCCTCCACGGCCTTTTCAAAAACAGGGTCTTTCGGCTTGGATTTTGGGTCTTCAACAGCAGCAACTGAAGCTGAAACCCCAGCTCCATTGTCTGGTAAAGACTTGGGAGTGGAAAGTAGAAGAAAGGGTCTCTTGAGAGAGAGAGAAAAGGAGTGGATTAAGAGGCTCTTTGCTTGACTGCGCCATCTCTTTGTTTTTTAGCTAATTTCTCCCCTAAAGAAAAATTTTGCTTTGAAATTAGGAAGATCTTGACAAAAAAGAAAAGAAAAGAGGAAGATGAGTAAGGGACGGCAAAATTATTAGATAGGAAAGAAGAAACAGAGAAGAAAATAAAAGGAGAGAAGTGATTTTAGGTTTTATCTTACCCGGTTAACCGGTTATGTGTTTTTTTTTTTTTTTTTTTTCAATGGATCAGATGAATCAATATGAATCCAAGGGTTACAATTTATTGAAGCTTATGAGAAGCGTATGTTAAAAAACTTTTCTTAGAATTTTCCGTTATAGTTAAAAATAAATGGAGACGAATTTTAAGTGTTGATCTCTTCATCATTGCTTCACCCACAGATCTGTCTATGATGGAATAATAATAACGAACCACATTCTAAGCCTAAGCCTAAGCAGCAGCAGCAGATGGATATTTAGAGGGGGTGGTGGGGGCGGGGGCAGAGACACAAGATTAAGATTAAAATTAGGATTAGGATTCACAGTAATGAAGGACCCACCCACCGTGAATAATAACATGGTAATGGAATTGGAATTGACAATATATATATATATATATGCAACGAATTAGCTCTGCAGTCTGCACCGGCGGCTGCAATGCAAGCAAAAAGAGTTGAAGTACTGGTGTTTGCCTGTCATGTTAATTTCTAATTATAAGGGGTAAAATGCGTAGTTGCAGGTCAAAGAAATTAATTTGGAATAATTATTGGGGGGGGGGGGTTAACTAACAAAATTGTTAAACAATGAGTGGTGGAAGAACGAAGCGGGATCCCAGTGGCCCCATGGTTGGTCACCAAACCGATACGAAAGTTACAAAAGCCAAAATCTGGGCATCACCACCACACAGCCGCCTCCCACTCCCACTATCAACCCATATATATTTATTTATTTATTTATATGGGGTACTACTTTATTAATTAATCATGATCAAACAAAATCCTCTTCTCCTTGTGAAATCAGAAATGTGATCGAGATCCCATCCCATTTAGATTTTAGCATTGGAAAATACTGCTGACACATGACATGACCAATATATATATTTATATTCATCCAACAATGAATATGCTAGTACTGTTTATACTGTGTATACCAACATCTGCATATTCTGCATTCTGCAATATGCATACATGTCTAAATATATAAAGATTGGATTGGAAAGGAGCTTAATTAATTTGATATTTCTCCAAATTAAATTTACAATTGACTTTGGTGTGAGTGTCAGTCACCACCCCAGGGGGCCGGCCAGGCCCAACTAATCTTCATAAGTGTCAGTCAATTAAGTTGGAGCAAACTAGGGCTGTAATCGAGTCGAACCGAGCTCGAATAGTGAGAAGCTCGAGCTCGAGTTCGATTCGAAACTCGTGGCTCGAAACTCGGCTCGAGCTCGATCGAGTATCATTTTTTAAGCTCGATACTCGGCTCGAGAAAAAATCGAACTATTCGAGCTCGCTCGATTAGGCTCGTTAACTCGATTTCCATATTCGAGCTCGAGCTCGAATTAAATTTTTATATTAATTAAATTTAATAAATAATAAAATTTCTTCAAGCAATGAATAAATTACAAAAAAAAAAAATTAACATACTAGATCTAGAAAAACAGAAATCAATGAGCTTCGAGTCCCCGACTTCGCCTCCGTCGGGGTCCGGACCTTCCATGAGCGGAGTTAACGCTACCCCGACTGGCCTTAGACTCCCGGATCTCGCGATCAAGGGCTCCGGTTGCGCCACGTAAGCGCCTCCATAGTCGTGGTTGTTTTTCTTTCTCCGCAACAGACTGGCCATAGGTGAACGGGCTCTTGCGGGGCTGTTGGAACGCGAGCGGGAAGGTGAAAGCCCACGAATTACTTCTTCTTTGAGAGCTGAGAAAAAACCTTGCTTTTTCTCCATTACTGGTCGGGTTTTTCCTTAAAAAAAAAAAAAAAAAAAGAGAGAGAGAAGTTTCGTTCGTTGATTTGGAAATAAAGAAAGAAACAAAAACAAGAAAAAAGGATTGGATTAAGGTTAAGTTTTAGATAGGAGAAAGAGAGTTGTGAGGTTCTTTCATGGAGAGAGTGGGAACCGGAGAGCAGAGTAGAGTAGTGGGAAACTGCTTTTTTTTTTTTTTTGGAGAGAGAGAGAAGGTCGCGACTTTTCAGAGAGCGAAATACAGTTTCTTACTTATATTAAGGAATTTGCTGACGAGTTGAAGTGTGCGCACTCTGTACTTGGGACTGGGAAGTGAAAGGGAGGGGAGGGGAGAAGAGGAATAGCGGCAGAAACTTGAGAGAATGAGAGAAAAATTAGGTTTTAGGGTTTTTAAGTGTATATATATATATTAAGGGTAAAATAGTAAATTTATAATTAAAAATAATAAAAATATATAGTAAAAATGAAAAAGCTCGATTAGGCTCGCGAGCTACTCGAATTTGGTATTAGGATACTCGAACTCGGCTCGAACGATAGCTCGAGCTCGACTCGACAATGACCGAGCCGAATTCGAGTTTTTTTCGAGCCGAACTCGAGTAGCTTGCGAGCACATGTGTCTCATTTACACCCCTAGAGCAAACAAGAGAGAAAAGCTATTGGAATTTTTGGTTATATCATTGTGGAGACTTTGATTTAGTCAAGAAAATGCAGCTACCGCATACACCGCTATTGCTATACAATATATAATAATACAATTAATACAGCACAAGTGATGTTTCCTCAACAAAAAAAAAAAAAAAAAAAAATACAGTACAAGTGATGCCCACAAGATAAGGACTGATCAGATGGCAGTAACAGGCTACAATAATATTTTAAATTTCTCTTTGCATATGTATGCATAATATTACAACATAATATATATACTCCTAAATAAATATGGAAAATAATTAAGTATGCAGAGAGTGAGCTGATGGTCTGTTGTTTGTCCAAAATGGGGAAACTAAATTAAGAAGAGTGAGTTAGAACTTAGAAGTAGTTAATTACAATTGTTACTACTTAAATCAATAGAGAATAAGGCCTGCCATTAATCCTCTTCTCATTCTCATTAATTTGTTTTCTTCCCTAACTTAATTACCCCCAAAATCATTCATTCCACTAATTTCCTAAGTTCACCTTCACCAACCTTCAACTACACGTAGCCTTTAGACCTTGGAGAAAAAGAAGAAGAAAAAAAAGAAAGAAGCAAAAGCATCTATAATTAATTACTACACTTAGGATATCTATCTATCTATTATTATTTTTAAGTTCTTAGGATTTGATGGGTATTCTGAAATGTCCTAGGAACAAATTTATCTTTTTTTTAGTTTTTATTTATTTATTTATTTTTTATAATGTATTTAAAAAGGTTAGTCTGCACGAAATCTCACGGGTTGATTTAAAATCCATATCCGATCCGTACGAAAAAAAAATTAAAAAAGAAATTTATTTTATTAATTAGTTTTAGATTTTAGTTTTATATTTTTAGCTTTATTTTATTTTTAAATGATGTATTTAAAAGGGTTAGTTCACACGTTGACTCGTGGGTCGATTTAGGATCTATACCCGACCAGCTCAGAAAAAAAATATTTTATTATTTTATTATAGTTTTTTTATTTTTTAGCTTTTTATTTTTAAATAATGTGTTTAAAGGGGTTGGTCCGCATGTTAACTCGCGGGTCAATTTAGGATTCGTACCCGACTAGTACGGGAAAAAAGTTTTTAAAAATTATTAATTATTTTTTATTTTTAAATGATGTATTTAAAGGAGTTGGTTCGCATGTTGACTTGCGGGTCGATTTAGGATCCATACACGATCCGATCGATAAAAAAATAAAAATATATTTTATTAATTATTTTTAGTTTTTTTTTTAAATGATGTATTTAAAAGGGTTGGTCTGCTCGTTGACTCGCGGATCAATTTAGAATCTGAACCCGATCCGCTTGAGAAAAAAAATTAAAATAAAAAATTTATTTTATTAATTACTTTTATTTTAATTTTAAATGGTATATTTAAAGGGTTGGTCAAGTTCACTCGCAGATCGATTTAGAATCCATAATCGACCCGCTTGAAAAAAAAATTTAAAAAAATTATTTTATTAATTATTTTTAAAATTATTTTATTTTTAAATGATGTATTTAAAGGGGATTGATTTGCACATTGACTCACAGGTCAGTTAGGATTCATATCCGACCCACAAGAAAAAAGTTTAAAAAATTTTATTTTATTAAATTATTTTTTATTTCTAAATAATGTATTTAAAAGTGTTAGTCTGAACGTTGACTCATTGGTCAATTTAGGATTTGTATCCGACCGGTTCGAAAAAAATATATATTTTATTTTAATTTTAAATGATGTATTTAAAGGGGTTGGTCCGCACGTTGACTCGCAAGTCGGTTTAGGATCCGTACTCGATCGTCTCGAAAAAAAAAGTTTAAAAAATCATTTTATTAATTATTTTTATTTTAATTTAAAAATGATGTATTTAACGGGATAGGTTCACACGTTGAGTCACAGGTCGATTTAGGATCTGTACCCTATCCGCTCGAGAAGAAAAGGAAAAAACGAACTTGCTGCTAAACTATGTAAGAAAATCGATCTTACGAGAGAATAAAATACAAATCACAATTTTATTTTTTTATTTTTTACCTCCTATAAATAAAAAATATACAGCATACAATAAAATTTAAATATTTTTAAATATATATATAAAAATAATATTTAAAAATACATTTATATTACGTAATTTATAAATAAATAATTATCATAAATGTTAATTTTTTATAATTAACAAAATATAATTATATTAATATTATCATAATTTTAAAAATAAAAAATTATTATTTAATAAAATATAATTTAAAATTAATTTTTTATTATTTATTAGAAAATTTTAAAAATATCCCAACGAAACGGGTTTTTTCTTTCTAGTTATATATATATATATATATATTTATTTATTTATATTAGTCCAGAAAGGACATTTTTTGTAATTTTTTTTTTTTAATTATTTCAAAAGATATAGTAGAATAACAAAATTAATTGGGCTGGTAAATTTTCATGGTTTTATTGTAAAAGGCTAGGGCTTGGGCTAGCAGGTAAAATTGCATCATCATCAATTGGGCCAGCTTCTGCATGCTGATTATAATGAGTTTATTTCGAGTAACAATACTATATTTATATTATATGGATGGAACTAATTAAAACAAAAAACAAAAAAACTTATTATTAGAAAGTCCTTCTCATAAGAGGAAGAAGAGTGATATTCCTATCCCTCTACGCACATGCGGATCATAGTACTGAATGGAGATGTAGTAGTAGTAGTAGTATATATATATATATATATATATATATATATATATATGAGTACAGTATATATTTGTGTACGTACAAAACATTACATATATCGATAGATCTGAGTTCACAACAATGGAGATACATAAAAGATATGAGCCATGATCCATATAGATAGACGTATATATTGCTATAGTATGAACTTTTATTTTGTCGCAGCTAGCGATGTCATCATGATGGGATTACATCTTCAGTAGATGTAGGGGATGCATGTGTCACGGCCCGCGCGAGTCCGCTCGGATCCGTTAAACATATAGCAGGTCCAGACCAGAATCTGAGTTACATGGATCATCCTGACCCACCAGACCAGACCCAATTCCTGAAGTATTTTAGAAGACCCTGGAAGATAAAATTATTCGGAAGGTTCTAGAAGATTGGAGAGCCAACAGTTTTAGCTTATTTAGAACTCTAAGGGGTAGAGTTTAAATTCCTTTAGCCCTCTAGATAATGTAATATTTAACCGTTCATTTGTAAAAATCTGAATCGTTGATGTAAGGGGAAAACTATAAATAGAGGCCTCCCCAGTCTTATTTGTATTATTCAACACATGATAACACATGACAAGCTTTCTGATGAGTATAATATTAGTTTGCAAACGAAATCACACATGACAAGCTTTCTGATAAGAAAAAAAGTGTGGTGATTTCGTCTGTTGGAGATTGGTTGAAAGCAAAAGATCTTGATGGTGCTGGCCTTCTATGATATCTGGATGTAGACATAGTGAAAGTCAATTTCTACTAAAAGAAGTTATAATCGAGGTTCTTCTTTGGAGGCAACTTAGTGAAATTCATTTGCTGCTATATATGAGTACTAACTATAATGTGTGAATTAGGAGGAGTCAGGATTGATTTAATGATATGTAGTCAAGATTTCTCGAAGGCCAATGTTTTTTTTTTTGTTGTGGAATTTGTGTTGAAGTATAGATTTATTAGATATTTGACCAAAATTTTGATTTAGAAGATCAATTTGGATTTCGTGAAATTTTATTGGTTGGAGAATTATTTTTATTTAAGGAATAAATATACATAATTGGTAGAAATTCTTAGTGAATAATGTGATCAAATAATGTGATTCTATGAATAGGGAGTGTGTTGTAGTTTTTAGAATTTTGGAAGAAATGCAATCTCTATGGATTTGTAGAAATATGAAGAAGAAATATTGAATTAATGGGATAAATGATATTTTATATGTTTAAGTACTAGAGTGCGTGGAAGTTGAGTTTGTTTGGTGTTAAGATTAGTATTTATTTTTGGGTGTTTGAACTCATTGTAATGCATAGCGAATTTTTACTCTCGTCTGTGGATGTCGACAATGAGGCGGAACTACATTAAATATTATCTCTTGAATGTGTAATTTATTTCGTATATATTGATCTCAATATAAAATGTATTTTTTTCCCAATAATATATAAATAATTGTAAATTGGAGATTTAGACTTTAATTAGAGAAAGTACTAAGTAGTGCAGTAGATTGAACTAGGTAGGTAGGTTAGAGAAATGAATGAAGTAGAAGTAATTGTTTTACGTACGTACCTGAAAGGGTTTTACTTTACAGGCATGGGTAACGGCGTGAGAGACAACTATAGCCTTGGCGTTGTTAGCAAAGTAAGCGGAAGTCTGGTTTTACGGAATGAATACAGTGAAGCACATCCTTGGTCTGATCACCGCACCCCCCGTCCTTACAGTAGTCTTTTGCTTGGCTTTTGTCAACCTCAAAGATCACCCCGGCCCCGGCTAGAGTTAGTTACTACCTCTTTCCCTCTGCATTCGCTACTTTTCTGTCCATTTTTACTTTAATAATGTATCAACTATTTAATACATTACCAGCCCACCCGCAAACCATGACTTCTTCTTCCTCTTTTGGGCTAAACCGATACGCCTCCTCATAGGAGTGAGAGTTAATTTCCAACTTTGGAGAACAGCAAAAAAAAACATCGTACTATGAGGAATATGATTTTGTTATGTTGAGCATATGCTGTGCTGCATCGATAATATTGCGATAAGAACAAGGGAAAAAAACCCCAACTAACAGCAATTTCCTCACAAAATGAAACAATCGATTTATTAATACATAGAGAATTAAGAGGTATAGCTTTGTTGGGTTTTTGTTGTTTTCATGTGGTTTGGAATAAATTACATCAAAAAAGCTTTTTAAAAACATTTTTGAAATACAGCATATATTAGATCATAGCATAAGACTATATATATTCTTAAAATATATGCTCTTTACAATGACCCTAATAATATTTACTTGAATTCTGTGGATAAAGCCTTGTCTCAATCAAAAAGTTAACGCTGTGAAATCTTAAGTTTTAGTTAATTATTTCTATTATTATACTTGAATTTGGTTTAATTTATGTTAAATTTTCTCCTAGCTATTAGCTTGTTCATGGTTTGTTTTAAAAAACGTGTAAATTCTTTTACTCAAATAAGTAGTTGGTACATCATTTCTAATTATATATATATATATATATATATATATATATATTGCAATCAAATAGTTTTATTAAAATTGTAATTTAATTTGTAGATGTAATCTTATAATTAGACAAATTTAGTTGAATTATGAAAAATATCTAGCTGAGAACGCTTAATTCTCCTGAGATATATAGGTATAATGGTTAGGGATGGTAATGGAGCGGGAGGGGGCGGATTTTGTAATATCCGCTTGCGCCTCGTCATTCAAATGTTTTGTCCCACCTTTCACTCAGCTCCGTCATGGATGTTGAAATTTCAATACCACTACCACTTTCATGGATGTCGGTTACATCCATAACCGCTCCATCCAATTTTTATTAGTTATTTTTAAAATTTTCAAATAATAATGTATTGTAAAAAAATTTAAATATAAATTCAACATAAACGAGTTTCTAATCTAAGGAGAGAGAAAAAATAAAGTATTAGGTTTAGATTTTTTTTAAAAAAAATAAAAATAATAGGTTTAGTTGTATTACTTTATTATCTTTTTAAAAACTAAATATTTAAGTGTAAAATAGTAATTTTAGTATTAGAGGCAGACAATTACCAAAACTGCTCCATCCCCGCCTTTCAAATAAAAAAATCATCCCGCCCACTCCGCCTCCTCTATTAAAAAAACTTGTTCATTCGGAACGGATCGATTCAAAACCCATCGAACGATCGAATTTTGCCATTCCTAATAATTTGTGATATAATTGTTGCCGAGACAAATTCGCTGCAAGTTTATATTATACATGTTAAGAACTTAATTTCTTGATGTGCCCCTATTATTTATGATGCAAAATAGAAGATGAACCATTTCTTTTTCAATGTAGATTGTCTTTCACTCGTCCTAGAGATGGGAACCATGCATGTAGCTCATGTCATATATCTTCTATCTTCTATCTTCTATCTTTTATATATATATATATATATATATATAAGTTTAAACTCTAAAATTTAGAGTGTTAAAAGCGAAAGACGTAAATATTCTTTTAAAATTAATTATTTTATTTTATTTAAATATGTAATTTTATTAATTTATTTAAATTTAAATCAATCAAATATTTAAAAATAAAGTCAACATAAAATTAAAATTCTTTAAAATTAACAAACTTACTTATTTAAATATGTACTTTTTATTATTTTATTTAAATTCCAATCAATTGAATATTAAAAAAAAGTTGACATAAATTAAACTTACTTTAATTAATATATACGTTTTTACTCTAAACCTGAAGAATGAGATAACTAACGTAAATGAATGGAGCATTGTAAGTTTCAAAATCATGCAAATTATGAATAATGAGTTGAAGTTAAACATGTTCAAAGGTCAGGTTGAAAGATTCTACCCAAATTCGGTTAGGCTTGGACAAAAATTTAAACAATTCGGATTGTCATACTTGAATTACTATTCATTGAATACAAGATTATTCTGTATTTAAAATTAATTATAAATATTAATATAAAAATATTTTATACTCCAATTCCACTCCATATAATACATGCAAATATATATATATATATATATATATGGAATGGCATTTGCTTTTTCAGCAGTCAGCATATCCATCCATCCATCATAATCCTAATCCTATGCACGATTTACAGAGATAATAAGTTGCTAAACATATATATATATATATATATCTATATATATAAACCCGCAAAATGGGTCTCCTCTCCTACTAGTCTACTACTCAAACATGCAAATTAAACGTAATAAAAATAAGTAATATTATAATCAGATTTTTAAAATATGCCCATGTCATGTGCGGTGGTGCAACCATGAAGCATGCATGCATAACAACACAAGGGGAAAAAAGAGAGAAATAAAATAAAAGTTAAAAGGGTAAAGAAGAGGTGATACAAAGGCTTAGCATTAAGTTTGGTCGCTATTCGCTGAGTATGTTATGTATGTGTCATTTATGTATATATGTAACACAATAATAATAATAATAATATTTATTATTTAAGTCATGAAAAGTGTGACAGAAAAAGGGTGCACCCATGGGTAAAGGAAACACAGGTGAGGCCCCAATCCATCTTGAAATCTAAAAGACAGGTCACAGAATCCCAAGGAAACGGCCGCGTCACTGTATCAGTGTCCGAAAAAGGAGAGAAGGGAGAGGACTTTGGTTTGGACTTAGTTTGGCTTTGGTTAAGGCTTTAAGCGGTTTGGTGTGTCCTCAAGTGTCGTGCATGCATTTTATACATATGTGCTTTGCTGCTGGCTGTTCCTCACTTTGCTGTTGCTTACATGCACTCTCTCTCTCTTTCTCCCAAAACATAATTTTTATTTTTTATTTTTTATGTGGAGTTGCAGTAGTAACTATAACAAAGCATAATTATATCTACCACCGCCACTAGAGAAGATCTTCTCTTTGTTTATTAACTCGTCCACTTCTGCCGGTTGACTACCTTTCTCTTCTTCTTCTTCTTCTTCTTCTTCTTCTTCTTCCCCTTTCATTTCAAGTGAAGTACTGAAGTGGGTTATTCCTTGTTGCTTCTGATCTGAATGACTGATTTGTTGTGAGTTGAACGAGGTCAGTCGCTTTTTATTGTTATTATCATGCTTTTTATTATTATTATTATTGAAAATTGGATATATGTTGTGCATGGGGATGTTTGGTTGATGAAATTATAATTAGACCCGTGAATGAATTTGAAAGGGGTATTACTTATTAGGGATTTGATGATCAGCTTGTGCTGAATGGGGTCCAAGATTTGCATGAATTCCTCATGTGGAACTGCTACCACCCATGAATGGAACAAGGGTTGGCCTCTGCGATCTGGTGGTTTTGCTCATCTCTGCTACCGTTGCAGGTACTTCAATCTTCATATTTTTTACCAATTCCATTTTGCATTCCACATTTTGGCTTTTGGGTTTCAAATTTAATTCATGCGTTGCTTGCTACTACTCTTTGCATTCATTTTATCACGCTTATTGCTTTCACTTTTCTCTAAATTCAGATTTTGGCTCCCATGTTTCTCTCTTCAGGTGACAATTTTTCATTTTAGACTTTCACCCTTCTTCTTTCGGATATTTAGCGTGATTTTGACCCCCCCCCCCCCCCCCCCCACAAAAAAAAAATCACACCAAACCAAAGCCGATATACTACTAATTGTATTAATAATATAAAATGACATCATCAGCTTATATATTCGTGCTTTTGATAAAAATTGCACTTGCTGTTCTTTCCAATCCCCTTAATGTTTATAGATTTATATTGCAGGAGTGGAATTAGTACTAGTCCTAAGCAACTACTACCATCTCCCTTCCTCTACCACACCGGAGAAGTCCCAAAATAAAATTAAAAAAAATGTATAACTTTATAGACCTATAAGCACCTAGGAAATTTGTGGTTAATCTGGTGTTCAAAAAAGATATTTGTGGTTTAACTATTCACAGCTGCATTTCATAATGATACTATGGAATGATAATGGCCCTCTAAATTTTGAGTCATTATTGCAAGAAGTTTTAGAATATGAACCATCAATGTATCTAGGTGAAGTGCTGATGCTTCTAAAATGGGGGCTGCATGGAATTCCCCTCCTCTCAGAGGGTATGCATTTGGTGCATGATATTCTACCTTCAACAGAGAATTGTTGTTAAATAAGTTTTTTACTTTTAAAGGTGATAGTGTTGTTTTGTTCATGTATTCACTCTTTCAGTCTATTGATTTTCAATGCTTTCTCTTACTTTTTTCACGGTCTGCGCACTTCTGTGCTTAAGCTCTGCCTACGAGGATGGCATTTATTGTGATACATTCCACTTGGAGGAATCTGGCTGGAGGGAGTGCCGCTTATGCGGCAAAGTAAGCTGATAATCCTGCTGATCTTATTAAAGTTCAAACAATAATCAATTGTTTAACGTTTTAAGTAATTGAACTTGATATGGCAGAGTCTTCACTGTGGTTGCATAGCCTCCAAGTATCTGCTTGAAATCCTAGATTATGGAGGCGTTGGGTGTACCAGCTGTGCAAAGAGCTCCCGATTTCATTCAGTTAGAAGAATTCAGGTACACTTTTTTGCAACTCATCTGAAAGATCGAGTCACCTGGTTTCGTATTTTGATGTTTAACATGAATTTTCCTTTCCTTCCACGTATATGGTAACCCTGGTTCAAGATCATGGAAAAGAGTTGATGCTTCTTTACACCAACGTAGTTCTTCTGCTAGCCTTTTTTTTTTTTTTGCTTCATTTGTATTAATGCTCTTGGTTGTAGCACACGACTTCCATGCAAAGTAGGATCTAGGAACCAATATTTTAACAATTGAAATGGCACATTAAGTAATTTGGTCTTTAGGCCATTTGATTGGTTGTGTTCTTGTTGCTTCCTACTGTTATTTTCCCTTCTGTGATGCAGATGCATGTTGATGAAATTCCCAAAGGATTTAGTGCACTGCCAATGAATAATGCTGGATCCAGTGCTATTGGAGGTAAAGCAGTTGGTGATCATGTTGATGAGAGAACAGTTGCACAATTGTGCAAATCCATGGAGCCTAAAGAATGCAACCTCTTGCCTCAATCTCAGAGAGGTAATGCAAGTGCATCTCTTGGGCAACACAGAGGAGAGGAAGTCATATGTCCCATTGGGGAAGTGGGTGCTGGGTTTTCAAATTCTATGCAACCATTTGTTCGACCGGCTAACTTTGCGAAAACAGACAATGCTAGACCAGCATTAGACAGTAGAGATATTCATGATTCACTTTCACAACCTTATTTGAGTATGACTTTGGGAGGACCGTCTGGGAATCCCAATTTTGTACTACCTTTTTCCAGTGGGCTAGCTGATGGAAAAGAACAGAGTAAAACATGTTCCTCTTTTCAACAAGGGCAGCGATCTCGTCCAATATTGCCCAAACCCTCAAAAAATGGTGTAACAACAAGTTCAGAGGTGAATAAAGGCATGGTTCCCCAGACGCGTATCACAAGGTCACCAGTTGAGGGGCGTGGGAAAAATCATTTACTTCCTCGGTATTGGCCAAGGATTACTGATCAAGAGCTGCAGAAACTATCGGGAGAGTATCCATGATTTTTAGCTTAAGTTTCCAAATTTTGGTTTTCTTAGAATAATATATATGTAGTTTTTGGTAAATCTGTTGATTCAAAGTTTACCTTAAGTTTGCAAATTTAAAGTTTGAAATCTACCATTTTGCCACTGTTTGAGAAGGTTCTCAGTGCCAGTGATGCTGGTCGAATTGGTCGATTAGTGCTCCCAAAAGCATGTGCTGAAGTAAGTTTTGAAGTATACTCACTTTCATGCCATTTTCCCCGTCCCTCACCCCACCCTCCCCAACAAAGTCCCCCTATCTACCCCTTCTCCAATCTTTTCCTGCATTGCATCTGTATGAACTAGAAATCAATGCAGGCATATTTTCCTCACATTTCACAATCAGAAGGCCTTCCTCTAAGGATTCAAGATGTAAAGGGGAAAGAATGGACATTTCAGTTCAGATTTTGGCCAAATAACAATAGTAGAATGTATGTCTTGGAGGGTGTAACACCTTGTATACAGTCCATGCAACTACGAGCAGGCGATACTGGTATGCTGTGTTACTTTATTGCTAAGAGCATGATGCATAACTTTGCTTGATCTATGCTTTTGTATCTTATTTGATTTTGTATTGATAATTTTTTTGTGAAAAAAATGGATTTTCTTTTGGTGGTGCTCTGCAGAAAAGCTCATAGTGGTTTTCTGGTGGGAATAATTCTGTGACTAATGAAACAACTTTCTCAAGTATCAAAACTTAGGAATGAAATGGACTCTTGTTTGGTGCAAAAATACATCTAGAGAATAGATGTGAGAACAAAAGGAGCATGGTTCAAGCCTCAAGAGTGGTCACTTCATGCACTTTTTATTACACACCCTTTATCTGAAAATGTTAAAAGATAGAATTGTTTCTTTGAAGGATCTCTCTTGCTGAGCCTATATCTGGGAATTGTCCCGTTATGATTCTTAAAAGGATAAAACCCTCCTCCATCACCCCCGTTTCTCTTTTTGGACCTGTTGTTTTTATGCTATGTCAAGAGTTAGTTTCCTCAACTCCAATTAATAGCTTATGATGTCCCTTCAGCCTCTTTCAGTATTTATATCCTATGTGAAAAACTGTTTTCTCATGGTCCATACATAGCTATGAAAATTATAACAGTGCTCTCCATCTATTTTCATTTTTAATAGTTATTTATGTTGAGAAACAGAATAAAAATGTTAAATTTCTCCACTAAGGTTCTATGAAATTCTTTTCCGATAGAATTGAAAGCAAAAATAGTACTTGCTTCCTTTTTTTTTTTGCTGATTTGCAGTTTTGTCTGTGGTTCATGATTTTGGATTGTTTGTGTCGCATTATATGTCAGCTTCCTTATGTAAAATATCATCATGCTAGTAATAAAATTGTATTGCAGACGTAAAGTTTTCTTATGATTTTGGATTTTGCTACATCATGCTAGTGGGAAGTCAACTTGTATTTCAGACCTAAAGTTTTCTTTCTCTTATTTACTAGTAATAAAATTTTCTCTTTTATTGCAGTTACATTTAGTCGAATAGATCCTGGAGGTAAACTTGTTATGGGGTTCCGAAAGGCGACAAACTCTGATACACAGGTCAAGCTTCATGGCAAACTTTTTAAAAATCATTCTTGAAGATGTTCAGACTTCAGACATGATTGGATTTCTTTTATGAACTAACTTGAACATGTACTACATAAACAGGAGGGCCAAACATCTTCCCTTCCTAATGGTGCACATTCTGGGGAAGCTTCACATTCGGGTGGCTTTGAGAATTTGTCTACAGTGAGCGCTTACTCTGGCCTTTTTCAGACCCCAAAAGGAGGCAAGGATCCTCTCGTAAATGCTCTGTCTGAACATTTGGGTTTACCTGATGGAAATATTAGTCGGGGTAGAGGTGAGAACCATCGAGACGGGGCAAATGAGAATTCAATCCAGCAACCAGCAGTGAATGCAGAGAAGAAGAGGACTAGAAATATTGGGTCCAAAAGTAAGAGGTTGCTGATGCATAGTGTAGATGCTTTGGAGTTGAGGCTCACATGGGAAGAAGCACAGGACTTGCTTCGTCCACCCCCAAGTATCAGGCCTAGCATTGTGACTATTGAGGACCATGAATTTGAAGAATATGATGTATGTAACAGTCACTTTTGTCCTTTGTTGAAATGATGTCATGATGGTTTGTTAATGCAAATTCATATTTACCATGTTTATTGGTAGCTGTGTGATCAATGCTGTTTGTTTTATTCAGGAACCCCCTGTTTTTGGAAAGAGGACTATATTTGCTGCCTGGCCATCTGGGTAAGCTTACATAATATATTTTTCTATATTTTCTCATTACAGTATTGGAAAAATGACGGTTGACAAAGTTATAATGTGGTTATAGTATTTGTCTATATTTCACGGTTGTTCCTGGTAGAGCTCGCAAGATTATGGTTATGGCATCTACAAAAGAGTCTAAACTCTAAAACATTATTTGAACATCTTTTACAGCATTCTTGAGTCTATGGGCAGAGGTCAAACTTTTGGAGCTATTTCCTGATTGTTAATGCTGACAAAGTTTCAATGTTTAAAAGCCTTTTGCCCTTTCAGTTTGGAAAACTTTGGTTTCATACCCACACTCTGATCTGTTATCTCTCTAGATTTTTGTTATGCGGTCTCTTTTAAATAGAACTTTGACTTTTCAATTTCCTTATGTTTCTTTCTTCTGTTTATTTTTTGGGACTTTTTCTTACGTTAGGAATGATACTAGTTCATCATGAATTATAGTTTCATTGATGCTGGAACTTTAAGATCTCACATTGCTGCATATATGATAAAGAACATCTTCATATATATATATATATATATATATATATATATTATATAGATTTTCTATATTTGTTTAATGCTGAATGCTAGGAGGACTTTCTGTAGGCGACAGGAGGAATGGGCCCAGTGTGATGATTGCTCCAAATGGCGAAGGTTACCCATCGATGTTCTTCTCCCTCCAAAGTGGACATGTTCAGATAATGTTTGGGATTCAAGCAGGTGCAACATTTTTCTTTGGTTTTTTTTTTTTTTTTTTTTTTTGTGTTGTGAGATTGCTACTGATGGGATCTTTTTGTGAGATGAAAAGTTAATTTTGATGTTTATGCTCCGCTGATTCAATAATGTGTTCCTAGGTGTTCATGTTGTGCAGCAGAGGAGATTAGTCCAAAGGAACTGGAGAATCTTCTCAAACATGGTAGAGGTAGGACACTATTCCAGAAGAGGATCTGACCTGTGGCTCATTATTTAAAATGGTTTTAGGAAAATAAAGCAGGTGTTGTTTATACAGGAAGATGGTTCCTGAACGCTTGTTATAAATCATCCTTTATTCATATGTGCTAATGCTCATTACTTTTGCTTTGGCTTTGTGAAAAATCCATGAATTCAACAGTGCTGCATTATTTTCATCATTTGGCATGAATATATATATATATATATATATATTTCAGCATGTAATAATAGTTGTGTCCTATGTGAATTTCATAATACTTCTTGACTTCCATCTCCCCCTGATACCTTTTCCCAGATTTTAAGAAGCGAAAAATTCTAGAAAGCCCTAAGCTAGCCCCAGAAGCTGAACCTTCAGGCTTAGATGCTCTGGCTAGTGCTGCAGTTCTAGGACACAAAATGGGCGATGTGGGGGAGTCTTCAGTTGGAGGAGCTACAACAAAACATCCTAGACACCGCCCTGGCTGTAGCTGCATTGTTTGCATTCAGCCTCCGAGTGGGAAGGGAAAGCACAAGCCTACATGCACCTGTAATGTGTGCATGACTGTAAAGCGCCGGTTTAAAACGCTCATGCTGCGGAAGAAGAAACGCCAATCAGAAATTTCCCAGAAGGATAATAATGAGCACAAGGATGAAACAGAGCTGAATGACACAAGACACGATCATTCAGAGAATGAAGGAAGCCAAAGCAGAATGCAAGCTGAGACCAGCACTGGAGAAATAGACCTGAATTGTCACCCCAATCGTGAAGATGTGCAACTTGAAGAACCAGGATTGAATATGATGAGTCTTGTTCAAGCTGCCAGTAGAAAATTACATAAAGCAAAATGGGATTGCAAGCTTAATGAGTGAGCAACAAGGTAGTCTTGGTTTGGTTCCCATTTACTCTCAAAAGCTAATACAGAGAACGAGAGACACCTCTATGAGTCTGATGAAGAGTACTTTCTTGAATCTGTAGGATGGGAGCATGAGAACACAAGTGATGAAGAAGGGCATAAGGAGCCCAGCTTGGAGAGAGATGGTCTTCAATGAAAATATCATCCTCACATTTTCTACTCTCTTGTTTTTTCTTTTACAGGTATACTAGTTTTGTTGGTGTTAGCCTCATATCTTCATACACACTGTAATTACCTTGTTAAGATGTTACCTTACCAAGTAAATTGTGCACCTCTCTCTTTCTCTTTCTCTCTCACTTTTCATATTTGATATGGCTGTCTTGTTATTCATACTGCTGCTGCTGGGTGGTGGCTGTGATTTGGTTTAATATCAATTATCTATATATCATTGAATCCGTAATAAGTAAAGATAGAAACAAAATGAATTCACAAAAACAATTAGTTGATTTAATTGCTTTAAGTAGATCGATATTCATATAAATACACCATCTATTTAGTAATAGTATTAAAGTTTTGATATATTAACCTTGGGGTACTTCTGAAATTAATTTCACCTTAAATTCGTCGACAAGTAGCAGTAGGCTTCATTAATCCAGTGCTATGCTTTATGATTTTTTATTATTATTATTTTTTCCCATTCATTTTCTTAATAAATTACTCGAACCCTATTAAGAAGGTGTTGGCATGGCATCTTGTGCAAATGATATTCACTAGACCTCACGAATATTTTTTTTTTTTTTTGGGTAAGGTTTCTTGTCAATAGACAAAGTTACTAACAAAAATGCCACCATGTACATTTTATACATATTTTATATATTATATGTGTTTAAAAAGCATGATGCATGGGTGCATTGATCAATTCTTTCAAGGACAAATAATAAAAATATGCTCGAAAGTCAAATTATCAAAAAAGAGAAAATTAAAGACAATATAATATTAATTCCCTCCAGATTACTGAAACAACTCAAGGTTTTTGTTTTGACATATAGTAAACAACATATATATATATATATATATAGTTGGTATGCAGCAGCAACAACATTGGGTTGTGGCCATAACCATAAGCCATAATGATCGATGAGGAGGATCGGAGGGTTTGACGAATAGAGTTGATTATATATATACTAACTATATAGCCAGTACTAGTATTCATTATTCATTATTACCGTGATTTGATCTCTTCCGCTGTGAGCACTGGCTTACCATGGTCATCTCTCAAAGTAATCAAGATATCAAGCAAGCCCTCCACATCCTTCTTTACGCCGTTTTCCCACTGTTGAATCCTGTCTTGGATAATGGGATCATGATATTTTCCAACAATCCCAAGAACCTCATCCATAACTTTCTCATGGCCATCCAGATCAAGCCCTCTTAAGCATGGAATGTAATCAGATATGCAAAAGGAATAAAGATAAGCAAGAATAGTGAAAAGGGCACGGACGTGGTCTTCTTCCTCAAACCCGGCTCCTCCATCCTCCTTACCCTCCCCAAAGTAGAGCTGCTCATGGGCCGGGCCGTGGCCCGGTTTTTTTATTTTCTCTGCCCAGGCCCGGCCTTGGGTCGGCCCAGCCCGCCCGTTTAGGCCCGAAACACTGTTTATTGGAATAAAAAAATAATTTTTTATTTTTTTTATTTTTTTATAATTAAAATTAAATAAAATAATATTATTATAATAAAAATTACTGTTCCGGGCCGACCCGAAACACAAAATATCCTGTCCAAACCCGGCCCGATACGGATCGGGCCTGCCGGGTCGGACGGGCTGTCCGACCCGTGAGCAGGTCTACCCCAAAGTACCTCCTGTTGAAAAACAGCTTATGTGTATTAACTTTTTCTTAATGATAATGATGATTTTTTTTTATTAATTACATTGTTAGTTTAAATTTTAAAATTATTTTTGTTACTCTATAAATTCATGGTGCTAAATATTAAATTATCATTTTTGTTACTTTTGTACTGACGAAAACAATATGTTTGTTTGTTAAAATTTTAAATTAATTTTATTTAATATAATTTTGTAAATAATAATAAGACTTTTTTTTAATTGGTTTGGACTTAAAAGTTAATGAGATATATGCTTATATTCTTTTTATATGATATGTAAGAGTTGTTCGAGCAATTTATACAATAAACAGTAATAAAATTTTCAATGAAATCTTTTTCTTAATTTATTTTAATAAATATTGCATATACACCTTTTAATATTTATCTTTTATAGATATGATTTATTAGTTTTGAAGTTGAGAGGAACATTCGAATTCAAAATATGTTAAATTAATTTCTTTAATTGAAATTTTTTTTTTTGTTATTTTTTTTGTTATTGTTTGTTGCAAATAATGTCACATCATCATACACATGGCATTTTAAATATCACATCATTTTATATACGTACATTGATGATAAGTACACCACTAAATCAGCATCCATGTAACAACTTAGTTTTGGGTTTGACTTTAATGAAACCATTAGGTTTTCATTAAACTTAAGACTAAATTGACGATAAATAATAAGATGAGAGTTAAATTTATTCAAATAAAAACGTAATGATCAAAATGGCCCATTTGCATAATTCAATGACCAAATTTATTATTATGTCTTTTTTATTTTTAAGAGTGAAATTGGGCAGAGATTTTGAAAGAGAAAAATATAATTAAACATTTTTTCATGGTGTCGCAAACAATATTCTAAGTTCTAATAGTCTTTTTCCCTTTTTGTCATGAATATAAAATAAAGAAAAAGAAACGTCTTACAAGTTACAAACCAAGATAAGATTGGTAAGAACTTTTTGACTTTTTAAATTTTTTTTTTTTTTTTATAATTTTATATAAATTATATAATATATTAATACATAACAAACTTATAACTCATTAAAAATCCCTTTTTTTTCCCCTTATGGTAATAAATAAGGTAAAAAAAATTTATGTATAGAAAAGAAAGACTAGGGAATATATAGTCAGAATGCAACTCTTTAGATGATAATTAGCAAGTAGAAGCAAAAGCATGTATGTGATTGTAAATTCGTATTATAATACTCTACGATGGTGGGTTTTCCTTAATAATTAATTTATAGTATATTCTTATAATAAATTTTGATAGTATGGTGACATGCATATTTTCCATAAAACATTGACCAAGAATGAAATTGTAAGAGGACAAGGGGATGCTTCCGTTTCTTGTCAACAAGAGTGCATTTGTTTAATAATACTATAAAAGCATAGTATATGATCTTACACGCTAATTTATCTTACTTAATCATCGATTCTAACCATTGTTTCTGACAAATATATATATATATAGTTTCACCTGTCTTTTGTCTATATATATATATATATATATATATATTGTTCCAATATTTAAAATGTCCGGCCGAGGGGTTTGTCTTATTTTTGGCCTCGTTGCAGCTGGTTGATATATATGTACTATCCATCTGATATATATATATATATATATATATATATATATTATAGGTTATTTCAGATTAACAGTGGGTCAAAATATTTATAACGTACATTGATTCCAACTCCAAAGTTAATCACAATTCAAATAGTATATCACTTTCCTTGGAATTTAGTTTGATAACGAGGATGACGATCCTCCAGGCGGCTATACAATATCGTCAAGTCCGGCCTTGCATTTTATTTATTTATATATATATATATATGGATTAATATTTGATGCATTGATAGTTTATAAAATTATACACTATCAGTGTATTTTACGATGTCATGTGTTAAAATTAGATTGTAAAGATTAGTGGTTAGGGATTAGTGGTTAGAGTTAGAGATTAGTGGTTAGTATCAGTGGTTAGTTTTTTACAAGATGTCAGTATAAAATTCACTATCAATATATGGAGTCTATAGACTAAAGTGACAGTACATCGAAAATGAAAAAAAAAAAAATATATATATATATATATATATATATATACGTCTCCATTTCCAATGAAATTAAACGCGCTTTTGCCCCGTTCTTAATTAACTTCAAGCCCTTCATTCCCCACAAATCTCTCTCTCTCCTTCTAATCTATCTCTCGGTCTCTGAGGATTAGGAAGCAAGAATTAATATATCATCAGCAGGTGATGGGGGAGTTGTCAACTTTGGCAAAGGCCCGAATGGAGCTTGAAGAACTATATCTGGGGATCCCAGATGACTCTGTTAATCTCACTTTCCAAGACCTTGCTGACATGAAGCAAAAGGCAAACCCATCTGACTCTGACAAGAGCATGGAGGCCGTTCAAGAAGTCAAAAATAATATTCCAAAACAAGGATCATCTCTGACCAAACTTCCCAGCCTTGATTTCAACAGAGGCATGCAAGAGACCAAAAATGATCACAGCCATCACCATAAACATTATCTTCAACATGGCAGCAGCTACGAAGAAGATTCACACATGGAAATGGATCACCGTCATCATGATGATAGCCAAAACATGCATGCATGGAACGGTCATCAATATGGTATTGGTGGTGGTGATCAAAGTCATCCAAGAGGTCATACGGAGTCTAGGCATGGCTTGGAGAGAAGCGTGGCCTACGATGATGTAAGCGTCATAAGCATGGCAGCTTCCACCTATCCAGAAAGAGGGCAAAGGCGCCGCCCTGGGATTCCTCACTCCAACATATGCACCATCTGCACTACTTATATATACATCTTTCGCCATCGATGCCTGGTATGTGCATGCATGCTCGACTAACCAAATTAATTAAAGACATACTGTATTTCTAATTTCTATTTAATTTCACTTATCCAACAGAAAAGAGAAAGAAAAAAAAAACGGATATTGAGTTGGGTCTATATATATATATATATATATATATATATATATATATATATATATATATATTCCATATAGCAGAAATTAAACAAATAAGAAACAAGAAAACCAACGGCTAGTAGTAGTACACAAAGAGACTACAGGATATATATATATATATATATATATATATATATATATCATTCAAATTAAATGAGAATATTTAACGAGCTCCTATCATCAATTTTTCCACTGCGTTAGGTCAAGACAAGCACTGATGTTGCTTTTTAGTCACTAATAATTGAAAACAACAAGGGTTTTTTTTATAAATAAATCCATATTTGTAACTAAGACACTATATGGCTGAAATTAAGCTGACGCTTAATTAGTTTATGCTGCCATAAAAACATATATTAATTAGGATCACGTCCTGTACATCATCAATAAGTTGTCTATGGCTACCAAGTGGTCGCGTATACGTAGCTTCCACCTAAAGAAATTTTCTTGTTCAGAAACCAATTTTAAAAATATATATATACTACTAAAACACATTCATGTCTCTGTCGCGTCTTTGTGACCAAGATTACCACTAGTATATATGCATATGCGCAGGTTTGTGGAAGGGTGTATTGTAGGCAATGCGTATGTATTGGCATGGGAGAAATGACAGAAGGTAGAAAGTGCACACTGTGTTTGGGGAGAAGATTCAGCCAAAGGTAACATTAACATACCATACCCCCAAAACATTTCCATTTACTAGATTATTAAATTAATTAATTCTTTTCCCTCCTGAGTTATTAAATTAGTGAGCTTTTGGGGTGATTATATATGTGCAAACATAAAAAGAAAATAAAAAATGAGTGTTGATGTTTATGAGTGATTGGGATATATAGGTACATAAAAAGAGCAGGAAAGATGGGTTGCTGTTCGAGGTACCCAAGTGCGGTGAAGCTAGCAGAGGTGAAGTGGGCAGAGAAAGGGCCTCGGAGAAGTGGGGAGAGAGCATACGTGCAGAGTGGCATGATGTCAAGATCAAGAAGCCCTGTAAATCCAAGGACTCATGCTACTACTAGCACCGCCCCATCTTTTGTCGCAACTTCACCTGCTTTTTCCCCTTACACTCCTACTCATCACCACCACCTCCCATTATAGGGTTCCCAAGTTTATCGCATATATATTATTCTAATCAGTATTTTGCCAAAGATGTATTAATTATTTTTGGTCTTTAATCTTTATATTATATTGTTTTGTTGCTTGTTTCGTAATTCTTTCAAGCCCATCCATTGGGGGATCAATAATAGGATGCTTTGATTCTGTGATGCTATAAAATTCCTTTTTTTTTTTTTTTCTTTAGCTTGAGGCAAACAAAGGCATCATATATAAAAAGCAAATTCCTTAACAGATCATCACATCTGCTTTTCAGCCAATATTTTACGTAAATCACCAGAAACCTCAAGAACACTGTCAGGACACAAAAAGACATCAACAGATACATCCCTTCTTCTGTAGTCTAATCCTACATTAGTAGACAATGGTATGCGTCATTACAGCAAAAAGTCAGATTATCCGCGAGAAGACAACAACCTAAGCTCTTACATACTTAGAATTACCCATGCTAATCCTGTTTCTAGTTCAGTAAGAGTGATAATCAGAAGAATATGTACTTTTAAATTGAGTTATTGTGATTCATTATGTTAACCTGATTATATATAAAAAATAAAAAAAAAGGTATTAAATTACTCCACCAGTTTTAGAGTTGACAAAAGTTGCTCTGTACATTTGTATTTGTATTTTGTAATAGTACTAGTAGACAAGCAAGTGGAAAAAGTACAGGAGAGACCGGAGAGGGCTAGTCGGGCGCTTTTTTTATTTTCCCTATTTCACCCGGCAGAAGAATACTCATATTTAATTTTAATAGCACAACAGAAGCTCCCCAAAGATATTTTTCTGCCAGCAATCAAGCTCAACTCAAGTCACCTCCAAGCTAGGTTGTCCACTGCTTGCCCCATTTTCAGGCAACCGGATCTTCTGCAATATTGCAGCTTGTTGTATTATCAAGCAATGCTTGCCGGCACAATGGGCACGACGAGTTTGACAACAGCCATGTGTCTATACACTTAGCATGAAAACCATGGCTGCACTTAGGAAGAACTCTGACCTTCTCGCCTTGTGCAAACTCTCCAAGGCAAATTGGACAATCTGTCCCTGTAAGATTTAGTAGTCCTGATCCATATGCTACCACTGGAATCCGGCTCAATGCACTCTTCTTCAGGCCTGTAGTAGATGCCAGCTGGCGTGCTGGGGTTTGCTCCGGGGTCCCAAAACCAAAGCTGTAGCCACATCTTAGAGCACAACGGATAGCTGAATTCAGCCCAAGAGCACAAATCAGTGCACACAGCAAAGCTGCTAGGACTATCACCATATTGTTGTCAAAATTGGTCTCACTGGTGTAGGAGCCAATTGTACTGTTTAAACTAATTGGTGGCATCCCGGTTTCCATGTCTAGGAACAGGCGAACAGCCGATGTGGGCGGTATTCAGGAGTCATCATGGCTTGTTATTAAGAATTTAAGACTTCGACTAGCTAGTTAAAGGCAAAATTGGCAATATATAGCAGGAAATGAGGATTTTCAAATTTATTTTTTTTTATAAATGTTTGGGTTAAGGTAGCTAAAGAGCTTTTAGGCTACAGATATGCTGGCAATATTCCAAGCAGATAAACCACGGAAACTGGAGCATCTGCTTGGTTACGACTCACGAAGGAATAGATAATGGAAAATGAATATAAGGGTGCTTAATTAGGGGATGAAGGTTATCTTAAATTGGGATTTGGGACCATAGAATGCCAGAATATTCCTGCCAATTGAACGAAAATGGTCCTCTCCCTTGCCATTGCCTTTCTCAAATTAAAGAAAGATAATTAGAAAGAAGAGATTTCCTTACTTACCTGAGCTCCATCGTTATTCGTCACTGATATTAATGGTCCCTGTGCATGAAAAATCTTCTAGCCTTTTGGTACTAGACTTGAAAAATGCTAAATGGTAGGAAAAGTTCAACATTTTAAAATTAGTAGCACTAGTAGTACTACTACTGACTGAGACTGAGAAGAAGGTATCTGGAAAGACGGATAAAGATAAAGTAGATATTTTTTGTGGGTGGACACGAATGAACCTGTGGGCTTGGTAGGCCTTGCCCTTTGGTTTTTGGTTTTTGTTTTTTGTGTTTTCCTGATTTCGGGCTAATGGGGCATGGCTTGGCTTCAAATGTTTAGGATTTTGGGTAAATAGCTAGGCAGGCACTGGGTAGACTAGCTAATTTGCTTTAAATCTTTATCTCAAGCGCAAGCCCATTTTCATTTTGATTAGAATGAAAATGACAGGAACATGTTTAAAAGCCAATTATACTCACCTTCTGTTCCCATTATTATTATAATTAAAGGATATGAATATATATGATTGAGAACATTATTATTTGTTTTCCCTCATAAAAACCTTAAACTAGATTGTAATTTTAAATGAAGAAATTAACCTTATAGTTTAGTTTAGTGTAGTGTAGGTACTAAATTCCTTGATTTTCTTCTTTTTATTAGTAGTATTTATTATGGGAAGGAAGAGGATGGCCTGGCCCTCCAGTGCATGTGGCCCATTAAATTACCAGAAGAAAAAGAAAAGCTGTAGTTGTAAATAGTGAGTTAACGTCTGGTTTTGAAATTGGAGGTCTAAATAGACAAGTTCTACCCATTTGTGAGCAGGTTTATATTTAATGCACTGTCAATATATTAGATTATAAACTGACAGTAAATTTTATACTGATATTTTATTAAAGAATTAATCACTAATTCTAACTCCTAACCCTTAACTACTAACCCTACTCACTAATCCCTAACCCGACAGGTGATATCGTAAAATGCACTCTCAGTATATAGATCTATACACTGACAATGCATCAAATATAAATCTCAATCTTAATTATGTCATGCGTGTGTAAATGACTTAAATCAAAATTCAGAAGTTTCCTCCTTGTATAAAAATAAAAAATGAACATATGATTATTAATGTATCTCCTTGTAGTCCAAATGATTGCATTGGATTTTGATGTCTTAAACTTTATATACATATATATTTATTATATATTACATCAGTGATTAATAAAAAGAAAGAAATATACTTTTTTGAAATTACGATGGAAAAAAAAAAAAAAAACTTATTCTCTTTGTAATTATATGGATATATATAGTAAAGAAAATAAAGTAAAAAAGAAAAGAAAAGGTATGGAAAAGGTGGGGTTAAAAAGGGCCTGGTGTGGGATGATAATTGATACTCCTAAGTCCTAACTAGGGGTGTAAATGAGACACTTGTGCTCGCAAGCTACTCGAGTTCGACTCGAAAAAAACTCGAATTCGATTCGGTCATTATCGAGCCGAGCTCGAGCTCGAGCAGCTCGAGCTATCGAGCGAGCCGAGTTCGAGTATCTTAATACCCGATTCGAGCAGCTCGCGAGCCTAATCGAGCTTTTTTTATTTATAATATTTTTATTATTAATTTACTATTTTACCCTTAATATATATATACATACTTAAAAACTCTTAATTCGAGCTCGAGTATATAAACGAGCCTAATCGAGTCGAGCTCGAATAGTTCGATTTTATCTCGAGCCGAGCTCGAGCTTAAAAAATGATATTCGATCGAGCTCGAACCGAGCTTCGAGCCTCGAGTTTCGAATCGAGCTCGAACTCGAGCTTCTCAGTATTCGAGCTCGGCTCGACTCGATTACAGCCCTAGTCCTAACCTAAGCAACTTTTGAGTAAATTAAGGCTGCAATTGTTACTTTACAAGTAGAACAAGGGAACATATATATATATATATATATATTACATTATATTTATAATTACATATAAAGAGAATTAGTATTACTTTTTTTTTTTGGCCATCAAATTAGTATTACTTTAGTACCACTACTGCCTACTGGAGATGAGATTAAAGAAGAGACTTCAGTCCAGACTAGTACTAGTACTTAAAAGAATTTATTAAAGGGATATATATATATATATATATTTATTTATATTTATTTATATGATGATGATGGATGGTTCAAAAGAAGAAGAAGAAGAAGCGAAACCCAGCCCCAACCCTAATTGGACTTGGGCCTCGAGAATGTGGGGTCCGCCATCAAATGCAGCTGCGATGTTTGGGAGCAGCAGCAGCAACAACAATGGTAGCAATAGCAGCAGTGCATTCATGACTGGAGGTGTTGCCCACTACAGGAAGGCCCACTACGAGATGAGCTTCCGCTTGCCTGACGACATGTCTATCATCATGATGGATCTCTCTCCGTCTACGGATCCCATGAACTCCGTAGGAGGATCCTCCACGGCCAACCTCGAGGATGATCTTTTCTCCACCTACATTGACGTCGACAAGCTCATCTCCTCCGACGCTGCTGCAAATGGACGCACCAAATGTACGGATCATAGTCAGAGTGAGAAGCTGACGTCATCCTCCTCCACCACCACCACCACCACCTCGTCGAGGCCTAGACACAGACATAGTAATTCGCTGGACGGCAAGCGTGCTAGAAGGTTCCTTCTTTTCTTTTCTTTTTAAGAAAAAAATTGATTTTGCATCAAATGTTAGGGCAATTGCAAATTATTTCTTTTGCTTTGCCAACAAAACCATGTCAATATCAGCAATAATTCCTACGTAAAATGTAATTGGGAATAAATTGAATGCTAACATGTTGATATGATTTAAGGCCAACCAAAATAAAAAAAATAAAAAAAAAAGAGGAATTTTTTTAAAATTAGCCCCAATTTTATGGAAACAAAACAAACTAAATATTTTTCAAAAAAAAATCTTTTTACACGCACGAGTTGACCCTTTAAGTTGATTAAACAAAATACCCCACGAAATGTAATTAACGTCCATGTTGTTAACTCCTGAATTAAGATATGAATTACAGTGCTTGTCAACTGTCATGTCAAGTCTTTTGTTCACTTATGAATTTATTTTTTTTGTTTTCAATTTATATTTATTTCTAATTTGAACTTCATTCAATCTCCTATGAATTTGTCACAGTCTGTTATTACACTTTCATAGATTTCAAAGAGAAGGCATTCCATTTTTTTTGGGTTTATAGTGCTTCCTTGCAGCCCTTTCTTCCTTTCACATGTTTAGATTAGATGACCAATAACATTGATGAAAAACTTACTCTGTTAGCTTTTATTAACATCACAAACTGCTCAGTTTCATTCTCATATTACTTTTCTTAAAGACTTGTCCTCGATGAGGCGGTAGTGCTTTTAATTAAGTGTGCCTTATTGTACTAGCTCCCGTTGAGATATAGATAATCCTATTTGTTTGAAGTCCTATTATGTTAGGTAAGTTAAGTGATCATAATAAACTCATCTAATCATCGGTTTTCAAGATGCCCTTGTATTATTTAGACAGTTTTGCCTTCCTCTCCCTTTTTTTCAGGATTTTGTTTTTCTTTTAGGATTATGCTTGTGACTATGCTTCTTTCTGATGATAGAATACTGGCAAATCGGCAGTCAGCCGCTCGCTCAAAAGAGAGGAAGGCATGCTATATTCTAGAACTAGAGCGTAAAGTTCAGACCCTACAAAACAGAAGCAACCACTCTTTCTGCTCAGCTAACATTATTTCAGGTTTGTGTTCACAGATTTTGAATCTGGTAATCATTTGCAACTTTAGTTTTAAGAACCTATCTCCACTTTATCTATACCACAGACACTGGTTAAAACATTTGAATCGATTTTTATCCTATATAGTTTATATCTTTATAACCTTCTCCACTTGTATTCTCTGTCACATAAAGAGCTGGTTTATATTGCCAAAGTTTTGGTTTTGATTATTTATTTTTTACTTTCCATTTGTTTGATTTTGCATAATGTCTACGCTTGGACGTTTTATTGAAATTAAGATACTGGCACAACTCCTAATTCCTAAAGCTGATGGTCATCTTGGGTATGGAATGTTGTAATGTGTTCATTTCTTTATTATTATTATCTATACTGTCAATAAAGTGCTTTTAAGTAGGCAAAAGATGAAGGTGGGCATCTTACAGTAGAATAAAACATAGGATCTAATTTTTCATGTTAGATTATTGTTGTCATGCCTCCATGTCAGACCTTTCAATCAAAACCATATACATGGTAAATTGGGAATGCTTATTTGACTGTATTTTTCTCATTGGTCATTTAGAGGGATACAACAGGCTTGAGTTCTGAGAACACAGAGCTTAAGCTTTGGTTACAAGCTATGGATCAACAAGCTCAGTTGCGTGACGGTAAGTATCATTCCATTAATTATATTGTTTTGGTACTTATACTATCACTTTTGAAACTCTATTTATTATAATGCCAACTGACACCAATTTTCTCTGAATGATTGGTAAAACTTGTGGTGCTCTCAATATCATACAGCCCTGAATGAAACACTGAAGAAAGAAGTTGAGAGGCTCAAGATTGCCACTAGGGAAACAATGAGCCCTTCGGAGTCATTTTGCTTGGGAATGCACCACATGCCATACACTGTATCAACCTTTCTACCAATTCCACCACAACAAGGAGCTGCTGGCCACTGGAACATGCAGTTGCCATTCTTCACTGGTTATCAATCTAGTAGGTCAACTCACCATCTACCTCAGACGAATCCACATCATCTGTTAGATATTATGCAAAATGATCCTCTTGGACGATTACAAGGGCTAGACATCAGCAGTAAAGGATCCAATCTTGTGAAAACTGAAGGGCCTTTAATTTCTGCCAGTGGAAGTAGCACCATATTTTGACACCGTTGGCTTCTGACTCTGACTTAATTTATCTCATTGTTGTGTGGTAGGTTTGTTAATAGACTGACATCTACTCGTTTAGAGAAAGACTCTACATTTGTTTCATTATTTATTCCATTCATGTTTGTGGGATCGATTCTTGATTGTTTATTCTTAGGGTTTTCTCTGAAACAGGGAAAGGCCCCATTAGGTTTCTCTGTGTTGTTCAAGGATTCTTTCTTCAATGTTCAAATTTGTTCTATTGGCTTGATATAACATATGGGAATGAAAACCTATTCTCATTAGTGCTGACTGCTGAGATACTAATTTGATTTCATCTATTTCTTTGTATCTTATTTTTTTTTTTTTTTTATGATCTTTGTTTACTGTGTTTAATGATTGCTGAACATTCATAGACAAGGGTTTCTAAATCTCTCTCTCTTTCTCTCTATATCACACTGCCTCTTTTCTTCCTTTCTCCACGATTTTGCGGCCCTCCTTCCTGTTAAGCTTAAACAATGGTTGCATCATAAACTTTCTCCATAATACTTACACAAATGCAAAGTTTTGGACTCTCCGCTTTGTTACCGTATACACTTTAGGAATTTATATAATTTAGGACTTCTCTATTAATATTAGCTGTATAGATATATTACCATGTATATAAGCTAAATAATAGGGATTAGTTAGGGGCTCCGTGTATAGCATTTGACTATTTTCCATGTATAGAACTGATAGATAAATAAGGAAGAGGAGGGTGCTGAAAGGGGGTGAGCACTTTTGCCAAAAACCTCTCTTCGTATATTTTTTCTGTTTAGTTTCTGACATGGTATCAGAGCAGGTTTGATTGCTTGCCTCCTTCGCAATTTTTTTTCTCTCATGGGGGTATTTAGGTGTTGATTTCGGCGATCTGTGGCTATATTTTTTGGTTCTTGGGTTTCTGTCGGCATCAAAAGTGGGTGCTTTGGTTCTGTTCTTGCTGTTGGCACCATCGGTTGCATTTTCCCGTTCTGGGCTCTTGTTTTCGGCGCTGTCTGTGGTGTTTTTGGTATGGTCTCTTGTTTTTGGCACCTCTAGTGGTGATTTCTTGTTAGTTGTGGCTTTCAGAGATCTCTATTGTCGTCCCTGGTTGTGCTTCTTTTCAGTGCAATAATTTTTCTGTTGTGTGATTCTTTGTGAATTTTTTTTTCCCACGGTGCAAGTTACAATTTTCTGGTGGGATATTCTCTCTGCCTCTTGGTTGCATCATGTCATCGGATAAGTTGGAATCGTTCCATATTAGATTTACTGGCAAAAATTATTCTGCTTGGGAGTTTCAATTTAAATTATTTGTGAAAGGAAAAGAATTGTGGGGTCATATTGATGGGAGTGCTCCCGCACCTCAAGATGTCGAGGCTTTGTCTAAGTGGGAAATTAAGGATGCTAGGGTTATGACTTGGATCCTTAGCTCGGTTGAGCCTCATCTTGTTCTCAACTTGAAACCTTATAAAACCGCTGCTGCTATGTGGAATTATCTCAACACAGTTTACAATCAAGACAACTCCGCTAGGAGATTTCAATTGGAGTATGAGATGGCTAATTTCACACAAGGAAGTCTCTCAATTGAGGAATATTTTCTGGTTTTCAAACCCTTTGGGCTGATTATTCGGATATTGTTTATGCTAATGTTCCCGCTACAGCTCTCTCTGCTGTCCAGGCAGTGCATGCAACCAGCAAGCGCGATCAATTCTTGATGAAGCTACGACCTGACTTTGAAATTGCACGGTCTAATCTGATGAATCGTCATCCTGTACCATCTCTGGATGCCTGTTTGAGTGAACTTCTTCGTGAGGAGCAGCGTATGGTAACTCAGGCTGCCATGGAACATCGGGCTAATGTTAGTGCACCTGTTTCTATGGCTTATGCAGCACAGGGGAGGAATAAGGGTAGAGATATGCGTGCTGTCCAGTGCTTTAGTTGTAAAGCTTTTGGTCATATTGCTCGGGATTGTCCCAAGAAGTTCTGTAACTACTGCAAGAAACAGGGTCATATCATCTCTGTTTGTCCCATTCGACCTGAACGGAAGCAGGGTACTGCCTATCATGCCTCCACTGGTGCCTCTTGTTCTACTGCATTGCCTGCTGCCTCGCCGGTTGTTCCTATTCCTTCTCCTACAGCCTTAGCAAACCCGAACACACTCACTCCTGAAATGGTACAACAGATGATCATTTCTGCTTTTTCTGCTTTTGGACTCTCAGGTAATCATAGAGTTTCTTCTACGCCATGGTATTTTGACTCTGGCGCCTCTAACCATATGACCAATACTGTTGTTCCTCTTTCCAATGTCAGAAATTATGATGGAAATCTGAAAATTAACACCGCTGATGGCAGTTCTCTGCCTATCAGTGCTGTTGGTGATCTTTCCTCTTCCTTAACTGACGTTTTTGTGTCTCCTGACCTCTCTACAAATCTTATTTCTGTTGGTCAATTGGTTGATAATAATTGTAATGTCCATTTCTCTTGTTCTGGTTGTGTTGTGCAGGATCAAGTGTCAGGGAAGATGATCGCGAAGGGGCCTAAAGTGGGACGACTCTTTCCTCTTCATATTTCTCCTTCCACTATTATTCCTAGTTTTCCTTTACTTTCATTTGCATGTAATGTTGTTGGTTCTGGAAATAAGATGTGGCATAGACGTCTAGGCCACCCACACTCTGATGTACTTCGTACTTTGTTTAATTTTGGATTATTGGGAAATAAAGCATGTTCTTCTCTTGATCTTTCTTTTGATTGTACATCATGCAAACTTGGCAAAAGTAAAGTTCTACCCTTTCCTCATCATGCATCTCGTGCCTCACAATGTTTTGATGTTATTCATAGCGATGTTTGGGGGATTGCACCTATTGTTTCTCATGCGCATTACAAGTACTTTGTTACTTTCATTGATGACTTTAGTCGCTTTACTTGGGTTTACTTCCTCCGGGCTAAAGTCGAAGTTTTTTCAGTCTTTAAGCGCTTTCTTGCACTTCTTGAAACTCAATTCTCTGCCAGCATCAAAGTTTTGCGCTCTGATTCTGGCGGTGAATACATGTCTAATGAGTTTCAGAACTTTCTTCAAAGCAAAGGGATCTTCTCTCAGCGTTCTTGTCCTTCGACACCACAACAAAACGGTGTTGCTGAGAGAAAAAATCGTCACCTTCTTGATGTGGTAAGAACTATTTTACTTGAGTCATCTGTTCCTCCTCGTTTTTGGTGTGAAGCACTTTCTACTGCTGTTCATTTGATCAATCGCTTACCCTCTCCTACGTTAAATCATGTTTCTCCTTTCTTTAAGTTGTTTGGCCATTCTCCTTCATATTCTGATCTTCGTACTTTTGGTTGTGTTTGTTTTGTGCATCTCCCTACTCATGAACGTCATAAACTTACTGCTCAGTCTGTTAAGTGTGTTTTTCTTGGTTATGCTATCTCTCAAAAGGGTTATGTTTGTTATGATCCTCATGCTCGTCGTATACGAGTTTCTAGGAATGTGATTTTCTTTGAAAATCAATATTTCTTTCCATCTCATGTTGAGCTGCCATCTGCATCTTTATCTCTTCTGCTTAGTTTTTCTGATTCCCCAACACTTGTAGAAAGGTTTAAACCTGGTTTTGTGTATGGACGACGTAGTCGACATGAGTCTGGTTCCACTTCCTCTGTGCCCCCTTCCGATCTTTACTCGGCACCTGATCCTGCTCCTGCTTCCACCACTCTTCGTCGGTCTACTCGTTTTTCTCGACCCCCTGATTGGTATGGTTTCTTCTCTCCTGTCTCTCTTGTCACTACTTTATCCACTATTTCAATTCCCTCTTGCTACAAACAGGCCATGGAACATGAGTGTTGGCAAAATGCAATGCAAGTAGAACTTCAAGCACTTGAGGAGAATCACACTTGGGATATTGTTCCTTGTCCTCCTACAGTCAAACCTATTGGGAGTAAATGGATTTTCTCTGTAAAACTTCATTCTGATGGCTCTTTGGACCGATACAAAGCTCGCCTTGTAGCTCTAGGTAACAAACAGGAATATGGGATTGATTATGAGGAGACATTTGCTCCTGTTGCCAAAATGACCACGGTTCGAACCATCTTAGCTGTTGCCGCTTCACAGTCGTGGCAACTGCATCAAATGGATGTGAAGAATGCCTTCCTTCATGGTGATCTCCAAGAAGAGATTTACATGAAGCTTCCATCTGGTATGACTACTTCTTCTCCTCATGATGTCTGTAAGCTAAGGCGTTCTCTGTATGGGCTCAAGCAAGCACCCCGGGCTTGGTTTGAGAAGTTTCGCAGTACACTTCTTTCCTTCAGTTTTACACAAAGTCAGTATGATTCTTCTCTCTTCTTCCACACGTCTGCATTGGGTATAGTCATTCTCTTGGTTTATGTGGATGATATTATCATTACTGGTACTGACTGTAGTTTGATTACTAAGCTTCAGCAGCTGTTACATGCAACTTTCCATATGAAAGATCTTGGCCAGCTCACATACTTCTTAGGATTAGAAGTTCATCATCGGGCCAATGGTATTTTCGTGAACCAGCATAAGTATATTCAAGATCTTATCACTTTGGCTGGTTTGGAGGACACTTCTTCTGTTGATACTCCTATGGAGGTAAATGTCAAATACAGGAAAGATGAAGGGAACCTTCTCGATGATCCTACTCTCTATCGGCGCCTGGTTGGGAGTCTTATCTACTTGACAACTACGCGACCTGATATCTCCTATGCTGTTCATCAGGTCAGTCAGTTTATGTCTTCTCCTCGGCATCTCCATCTTGCTGCAGTTCGACGCATCATTCGCTATCTTCGAGGTTCACCTACTCGTGGGTTGTTCTTTCCTACTGGCTCATCTCTTCAACTTGTTGCCTATAGTGATGCTAATTGGGCTGGGTGTCCGGATACACATCGATCTACTACGGGTTGGTGTATGTTTTTAGGTGATGCCTTAATTTCTTGGAGGTGTAAGAAACAAGATCGTGTTTCTAAATCCTCTACTGAGGCCGAGTATCGTGCCATGTCTACTGCTTGTTCTGAAATTGTATGGCTACGCGGTCTTCTTGAGGAGCTTGGGTTTCCTCAGACTACTTCTACCCCTCTTCATGCTGATAACACTAGTGCTATTCAGATTGCCACCAATCCCGTTTTCCATGAACGCATCAAGCACATTGAAGTTGATTGTCATTATATTCGAGATACTTTGGAAAGTCGGGTGATATCTCTTCCTCACATCTCTTTTGATCTCCAAGTGGCTGATGTCTTCACCAAAGCTATGACTCGACAGCGGCATCAATTTCTTGTTGGCAAATTGTTGCTGGTTGACTTACCAGCATCAATTTGAGGGGGGATGTTACCGTATACACTTTAGGAATTTATATAATTTAGGATTTCTCTATTAATATTAGCTGTATAGATATATTACCATGTATATAGGCTAAATAATAGGGATTAGTTAGGGGCTCCGTGTATAGCATTTGACTATTTTCCATGTATAGAACTGATAGATAAATAAGGAAGAGGAGGGTGATGAAAGGGGGTGAGCACTTTTGCCAAAAACCTCTCTTCGTATATTTCTTCTGTTTAGTTTCTGACATGCTTAACGCTGAGCTGACATCATTTACTCACTTTTGAGTTTTGACTAACCTCGCTGATGAAACTGTGGCATTTTATCAGGGAAGCTCAGCTTGGTGGTTCCCGAAATGCACCGCCATTGATTGCTAAGGTGGGTGGAGCATAGTTTTGATTGCTTTCCTTGATAGGCAATTGATTTTAACTTTCAAGTTTCAACCCAGGACGCTGGCCACGAGACCTTGGAGTTTTTTGTTTTCTAACTCAAGTCGTGTCGTGCATTTGCCTAATCAAATGACAACGTTTCTTCACCTTTCTTGTGAAGATAAGAGGACAATTATAATTGTGTAGGATTGATATTCATTTCATATTTCTTCTTCTGTTCATTTTTGGTGCTCCTTCAATGTCGTGAGTCGTTACTCTTATGAAGTATGGGGGCAATCCATTATGGGTGAAATGCCTGGTGACAATAAAATCTTTGTCAAAGGTAATATAGCTTTAACATATGTAAATGAAAAGGTCATATGATGGATTGCCCATTGCGTGCCAACTGCCAAGAAGAGGGAACCACCATACCTCCACATAATTAAGTCCAATTGCAGCTTTGGTTGGTTGTATATTTGGATATTTCCATTGCTGGAGGGGTGAGAGTGTCATACATACATACATACATACATACTCTTAACCATCTTTACGTGGAAATGCTTCCAAAAAGGAAACCAACAAAATTTTAATTTGCATTATCAACAAATAGGTGTTGCTATATATATATATATATATTGATTTGAACCAAGCAAACACACCTTATTCTGTGTAAGTTACGTCGTTAATCAATCCGTGTATGTATGTATGTACAGAAGTGAAGGGGAAAAAAAGAAGGCAAAACATAAGAAATTAGAAGAGGTGGATCATGGGCCCATCTATTGGTTGGACTTGGATGTTTGGGCGCTTGGCCATGCACGGGACGGGCCTTTACGCTCTTATATTTATTATTTATATTATATATTATAGCAAGGCAAGGCAAGGCAAGGCAAGGATCCTCAAACTCTGAAAACTGAATGAAAGAAAGGGCTTACAATAAAAAAAAAATTCTTTTATATTTATTATTAGGGTTTCGATGCTTTGCGTTGGTTTTAAACTTTCAATTCAACAAAGGTTTGAAGACCTAACTAAAGGGCGACTGGGATAGTTTTAAGTTGAACCGATGAACTGTTGAGAGAAGATTCAAATATATATATATATAATATATATTTACTCATACAATCGAAGTTTTATTCTCTTTATAATAGTAATACCTTGTAAGTAATAATCCTATCAAAGTGGAACAATTGAAAATGGTTGCGGGCGAAAGCGGATTGAAATACTCATCCGACAGCGTGGTAATTAAGTCTGCAAACGACCGCCGACTCTACAGAGTAATCCAGCTCCACAATGGTCTCGTTGCTTTGCTGGTTCACGATCCCCAGATTTACCCTGACGGACTTCCTCAAGGTTCTCATTTGCTAGATAAGACTGAGCCTGAAGCTGAAGATGAAGATGAAGACGAAGGTGAAGACGAAGGTGGAGATGAAGGTGAAGATGAAGATGACGAAGATGATGACGAAGATGAAGACGACGCCGACGATGAGAATCACATTGAAGAAAAGACCGCTCAGACTAAAAAGGTTTGTCTTTTCTCCTTCTCATATTGATTGAGGTCCAGACATGAGATTAATTCATTGATTCTGAATTTGGTTGCAGGCTGCGGCAGCAATGTGTGTAGGATTTGGCAGCTTCTCTGACCCTCCCGAGGCGCAGGGTCTTGCTCATTTTCTAGGTTTCATCACTTTCACTTTTCTTCTCTTCCCATTCTGCTCCCTTGCACTTACTTATTTCCGCTTCTGCCTAATATTCATGAAGCTTCTTTATTTCTTCGTAGAGCATATGCTGTTCATGGGGAGTACTGAATTTCCAGATGAAAACGAGGTCTGTTCATCCGTATTCTTTCCTATTCTCTTTCTAGATGCCTAACTTGTCATTCTTTTGCTAGCTCATCAGAATTTAGAAATGATATTCACAAGAAAATAATTTTTTTTCTTGCTTCATCTATTGTTAATCTAAACAGTATGTTTATTTTTGTTTGGTGATGTAATTATCGTTTGGCCTACCACCTTTGACACTTTTCTTTGCTAGTATGATAGTTACTTATCCAAACATGGAGGCTCATCAAATGCATATACGGAAGCTGAGCATACCTGCTACCATTTTGAAGTTGAAAGAGAATTTCTCGAGGGTGCTTTGAGAAGGTAAATGCTGAAACTGTAAAGGGCAGAACTTTAGTTATTGAAGTAATTTTTTTCCTTTTCCTTTCCATTGCTTGATTCTAGCTTTGCTGTGGAGATTTTTAATGGAGTAATAATTTGGTCTTTATTTTGTGTAATGATTTCCCAAATCATGAGAATTTGAGACTTTTGTTGGTTTTTTGTCTATCAGATTTTCTCAGTTTTTTATTTCACCCCTTGTGAAACTTGAAGCGATGGAACGTGAGGTGCTTGCTGTGGATTCAGGTGTGCACCACTAATCTGAGTCTACTATTTGTCTTCTTACATCCCCCTCCCCCACTTTTTTTTCCCCAAAAATAGGGAAACTATTTTTTTTCTTGCCCTTAGTTTACACTTGTCATTACTGTGCTGATGGTATATTCATGATTTCTGAATGGAACTGTAATGTGAACCAAAATGGGATTGTAGAATTTAACCAGGTTTTGCAAAATGATAGTTGCCGCCTTCAACAACTTCAGTGTCATACATCTGAACATGGTCACCCTTTTAACAGATTCTCTTGGGGTGAGATTCCTGCCATTGGTGTTATCTTTTTGAATGATTTGTTTACGTCTATTGGTATGAAAATGGGTATTTTCTTTTTCTTAAATGGAAGGAAACAAGAAGAGCCTGGTTGATGCTGTTGAGAAAGGGATTGATCTACGCAAACAAATACTAAAACTGTACAAAGATTATTACCATGGTGGACTGATGAAGTTAGTGGTAATCGGTGGTGGTGAGTTTCCGTTTTTGTGATTCTCTAGATTTATGGCCACTGGTTAGTGCGTGTGTCTCTCACTCTTTCTAGTCTCTGCTGAAAACAATGCCTTTAACTTGGAACTGCATTTATTTTCACTGCCTCTTTTTCCCCAATTTCCCTCCAAAATTTTGTTTTATTTTTCTTATCCATTTTACCTTATTTAGACAGTCAATCTTTTAACAAATGTTTTAAGTTTATAACCTATCCAAACAAAAGCTTTAACATATATAAGCATTAATTCTAATTTTTGAAGGAATTTTAATAGTGGTTGTTATTCATGTGGCAGTTGGAAGAAAATTATGATGGCATTTATATCTAAAATCTTTGGTTGCATTTTTAATAGCATAATTATGATAATACTTGTTGATGGTGTAGAGCCTTTGGATGTACTTCAGCAATGGGTTGTTAAATTGTTTTCGGACATCGGACAAGGTTCTCAAGGAAAGCCAGAGTTTAAGGTGGAAGGTCCTGTCTGGAGAGCTGGTAAACTTTACAGGTTAGAGGCAGTTAAGGATGTTCATATCCTTGAATTAAGGTGGACACTGCCTTGTCTTTTGCAAGAGTATCTGAAGAAACCGGAAGATTATTTGGCTCATCTTCTTGGCCACGGTATATAATTCTGCAGTATCTTAATGCTTAAGTAGGATGTTGCTGATGGAAATAATAATAACAAAGAAAAGAATGCATGTGTGCACGTGCTCGTATGCATGCATACATGAAGAAAATGTAAACGGTCCAGTGTTTGATGCCTAATAAGTAATAAGTGATTCTTGATTTGTCTGTGGAATGTGGGTAGTGTTTTTCATTGCATCAATTTCCATGCTTATCCCCCCTAAGTTTGTTTAATATGCTTAATTATTATCTTTTTTTTTGGCCAAGGATCAGATTTTAATCTCCTGAAACTAATATGATTGCTACTATACCCATGATGTTTAGAGCCATAGAAGAGATAAGCAATGTTTTAATCTTAGTTTCACGTTTATTCCTTGAAGTTCTTTTCCTTGTTTCTGCATTTCTCTTTCTATTGTTGACTAATTTATTGGCACATTTTTGTGCTGCTGAAACTATGATGAAGTTATATGGCTGGCCATGTGTTCTAAAGCACAAAAGTAATATTTTTCCCCCTTTTCTCCCCTTTTTCCAGAGGGCAAAGGAAGCCTGCATTATTTTCTCAAAGCTAAAGGATGGGCAACCTCTCTATCTGCTGGTGTTTCGGACGATGGAATGCAGCGATCTTCCGTAGCTTATATCTTTAGCATGTCCATCCATCTTACAGACTGTGGTTTGGAAAAGGTAGTATATCTTGTTTCATCTTCTATGCATATAACAGGCAGTAGAAAAACTTCTCTTTCTTCCGTAATGTTTTTCATTTATGTGGTATTGCATATACGTCCATGTGGAATGTGCATGAAAAATCATCTCAAATTCCAAGGAGGATATTGCTTGACTTTATCTTCCCATTGTGTTGCTGTTACCACTAGCTCAATCATATAATAAATTATACCAGTTTTGAGTCTTTTGACCATTCCCTAGTCAGTTCCTAGTCCTACTACTTTGATTGTTGCTGTGTTTGTGTTTCTATATTGGATGTGCTTATATTATTTAAGGCTGTTTCATGAGTTTTGTGTTTTTTTAGCCACAATTATTAAGGGTCGCTTCACTTTTTCTTCGCAGATATTTGACATCATTGGTTATGTTTATCAATACCTTAAATTATTGCGTCAACTTTCTCCCCAAGAATGGATATTTAAGGAACTGCAGGATATGGGAAACCTGGACTTTCGTTTTGCTGAGGAAGAACCTCAGGATGATTATGCTGCAGAACTTGCAGGTTCTTTTCCTCTTCTTTTTCTAAATTTTAACTTGAATCTGCTGAAAATTATGATGCAACTAATTTGCGTATATTACTGTCATTGCCTTATCTTGATGGCCATACCCATTCTATCTGTTCAATTGACCTGTTGATTTTTTTTGTTGCTAATTGAAAGTGGAAAATAGTTGATATGCTGGTTATATGCCTTGAAATTTGTTGGGTATTTAATATGCCTGGGCCCTGGTGTATGTTAAACAAAGTCACACTTACATGGTTGCTGACAATCAGTGTCTATATGTGGCTGGTTGGGTTGTGGGATTATTTTACCACTAGAAAATTTTGAGAGCTTAGGACTGATAGGGAGCTTCTGGTAAATCCCAGTCATTGGTGAAGCAACAAATGTTAGCAACTGGGAAAACATTATTTCGTTTGATCATTGTCTGAAACTAGGGAGAACTCTTCAGTCTTCACATCATTTTGATAAATGTGAATAAGAAAGCTATTTATTTATTACTAAAATCTGGTATTTTGGTGCTGTTCCTAGAGTATCTTTACAATGATTCTTCTTTTTCACTATTAAACTATTCCTGTGTTTCTTTGTTGCAGAAAATTTGCTTGTTTATCCACCAGAACATGTTATTTATGGAGACTATGTCTTTGAGTTCTGGGATGAGGAAATGATAAGAAAGATTCTAGGTTTCTTCACTCCCGAAAACATGAGAATTGATGTAGTATCAAAGTCCTTCAAGTCACAAGGTACCATGATCTGTTCTGTTCTATTTGACCATCATATTTTTTTTCCTTCATTGTCAAATATAAGACTATCTATGTTTCTATGTTATAAGAGTCTTAGAAAAATGACTTAATTTGATGCTATAAAGCTTTCTTTAATTTGCAACTTGAAGTTGTAGATGATTTTGGTTGGATTATCCCTTTTACATTGTAAATTTCCACCATTAGCGTGTTTCTTTTGTTATGTTGATTCTGCTTAACTAAAATATGCATAATTTCTTCTAATCATATAATATTGACTTATAATTATAGAAAAGCAACTGAGCTGCGTATACTCTCTCTTTTTACAGATGTCCAATATGAGCCTTGGTATGGATCACATTATGCTGAGGAAGAAATTTCTTCATCTTTGATGGAATTATGGAAAGATCCCCCAGAAATTGATGTTTCATTGCATCTGCCTTTGAAGAATGAGTTTATTCCATGTGATTTCTCCATTCGAGCTGATAATACAGAAAATGATCCTGCAAATCAATCATTGCCTATATGCATTTTTGATGAACCATTGATTAAGTTCTGGTACAAGCTTGATAATACTTTCAAACTTCCTCGGGCAAATACATATTTTCGGATTAATCTGAAAGGGGCATACCTTAATTTGAAGAGTTGTTTGTTGACTGAGCTTTATATTCACCTCCTTAAAGATGAGCTAAATGAGATTATATATCAGGTTAATTTCTTATCATTTGTCATTTTGAACTTTTCTGTTAGTAATTGTTCATCTTTTTTTTCGAAATTTGTTTCATGGAATCTTAAAAAGTTTACTTATTCTTGAACTACTTAATCATGATTTTTTTTGTTTTAGTGAAGATTTTGCTGGCCTTATGGCATGGGCTACTGGATCGGTGGATCATACTCATAGTTTCTTGTTTTACCATTTGATTTCTTAAACAGGAAATCTGATTTTTTTTTTTTAATAGTTCAAAAAATATGTGATAACAAAAAATACACGTGTTTTTAGATCTCTGAATTTGAGGATATACTATTAATCATTATTAGTAGTCAATAGTAAAGCTGAGGCCTCTGCATTTCTTTTTTAAGCAGTTTTTAAAGCACCAATTTAACAAGTAATATGCACTGATAAAGCTCTTATTGACAAGTATGTCTGTTCAGTTGTTGACAAGTAATATCTCCTCAAAAAGTTCTTTTTCCCCCTGTATTTTTTTTCTACTTTCTGAAACATAGTCGTCATTCGTTTTCAATTTGTTTCTAACCATATGTTATTTGGTTTAGTTTGTTCTTGCATTTATTATTGAAATCTGAACCTCACTAAAATTTTATTTGCAGGCCAGTATTGCCAAGCTGGAAACTTCAGTGGCAATGTACAGTGACAAGTTAGAGCTGAAGCTTTATGGTTTCAACGATAAACTTCCTGTTCTCTTGTTCAAAATTTTGGCAATCGCAAACTCTTTTTTGCCTACCAATGATCGTTTTAAGGTACACGATTTTGCTTGTTTTCTTCCCCCTTCTTTGCCTCTCCTCAAATTGTGAGGTGCTTAATGTACATGTAATATGAGGGTCGATCTTTGGGAAAAGAGCAAGTGCAAATTGAGGGAAGCTGCTGTTTGATTAAGATTGGAACTTTAAAGGTTGATTGTAAACTAATCTATTTGTTTACATTCAGATGAAAAAGTTGTTATCAATTAATTCTACAATTTGCTTACCACCTGACAATCAACACAAGACACAAGATTGAATTGGTCTTATTATATTTTTCTTGAGGTTTTTTTTGGTGTGACTGATAATGTGACGCTGCATCTGACAGGTTATTAAGGAGAATATGGAGAGAACTTTAAGAAACTCCAACATGAAGCCTCTCAGTCACTCATCCTACTTGAGACTGCAGATTTTATGCAAGAGTTTTTATGATGTTGATGAAAAGCTTTCTTTTCTAAATGACCTTTCTCTATCTGATTTGAGGGCCTTTATTCCTGAGCTCCGATCCCAGGTAACACAAACACATGGTATTTGGGTTTGACAAATTCTTCATATGGTTGTTTTCTTCCATCAGTTTAAATTTGCTTTCGATTTGGGTGAACCTTCTTGTAGTTGATAATTTCAAGATTGAATAAAGTATTGCCAACTTCCTTATTTGGAATGCATTATTTGGCGTACACTTGTATCACCCCTGAAACTGGGAAGTGGTTGTCCAAAGAAGAGTTCCTTCTTTATTTGAAACTTGAAATGTATATGACATATTATTCTTTTATGATAGGTATATGAATGGACTTAACCAGAACATTTCAAAGAAAAACGTAAATATACAATTAGTCTTCCCACCTGTGATGCATTTTTATGAGATTAGAATGACAGATTCCAAAAGTTAATTGTTTTGGTACTATTTCTTGATATTTCATGATACCGTTGCTAGGAACATGAATCAATTAATTTAATTGTTGGGTTCTTTGTCTGGTTGTTTCTCTTCTCTCTACTTCTTAGAGGTCATTTATCTCAAATTGTTTAATTTCTAACTGCATATGTTGGACAGATATATATTGAGGGCCTTTGCCATGGTAATTTGTTAGAAAAAGAAGTACTTGACATATCAAATATCTTTAAACGCAACTTTTCTGTACAACCAATGCCGGACACAATGAGGCATAGAGAGCAAGTGATATGTTTTCCTTCTGGTGCCAACTTTGTGAGAGATGTCAGTGTAAAGAATAAGTCTGAAACAAACTCAGTGCTTGAGGTAACTGATGATGGTCGGATTCTCTATGAAATATCAGTTAAATATTTTCTTTGCCTATTAATGTTGTTATGCTATTATTGATTACATCATTTGGTCTTGCATTGAAGCTTTACTTCCAAATTGAGCCCGAAGTAGGGGTGGAAGCAGTAAAACTGAAGGCCTTGATAGATCTTTTTGATGAAATTGTGGAAGAACCACTTTTTAATCAGCTAAGGTAATTTTTTCTAAGGCTGAAAGTCTGAAATCGTGCTAATCAATCTTTGATATTGCAAGCCTGTCTTAGGAGATTGTTCGAGCACAAAAGCAGCCAAAGATGGGCAAATTAAGTGAAATTTTTTCCTTCTTCTTTTGGGGAAAACTGGTTGACTAAAATAATCATTCACTTAATCTTTTTCCTGGCCGTAAAGAAAGGTTCCCTTGATTCTGTTGAGGCTGCAGTCATGCCTTGTATGAGATCTATACTTGTCTAGGTTGCACTAGTTATGTACTAATATATGTCTGTATGTATGTTTTTGTAGAGCATTGGTGGATCATATGTTTGTAGGGACGTATAAATTGAATGTGATAGCATGCCAAGTTCATATTATTTTTCCCTTTATTTTTTGGGGCAATGCCATAAATTGAATAATTAGAATGAGGTCTCTAATTCTTTATTCAAATTGGAGTGTAGGACAAAGGAGCAACTTGGTTATGTTGTTGAATGTAGCCCACGGGTGACCTATCGTGTTTATGGCTTTTGTTTCTGCATTCAATCTTCCAAGTATAGCCCGGTTTACTTGCAGGAGAGAACAGACAACTTCATAAATGGCTTGGAAGAGCTGTTGGTGAGTTTTGAGTCAGTTATATAATAATATGCTGGTCTGTTAAGCTACTTTTTTTTTTTTTTTTATTTATTTATTATAGCCTATCAAGAATCCACAGCTCTTTTCCTTGCATGCTTAACTGTAGTTCTTTCATTATTATTTAATAAAAATGTTGTGTGTGTGTGTTTGCTTTTAATTTGAGAATGAATTGCAGGGAGGGCTTGATGATGAATCATTTGAGAGTTATAGGAGTGGACTAACAGCGAAGCTGCTGGAGAAAGATCCATCCCTCTCATATGAAACCAATCGGCTTTGGAATCAGATTGTTGATAATAGGTACTATATATCTATATACGATTTTGGTTGGTTTAAACATAATTTTCCATCTGTTAGTGATAGTGGGATGCTATCTTTTTTTATTGATTGATGATGGGTGGTATATGTGGTTAACTTTCAGGTATATGTTTGACTTGTCAAAGAGGGAAGCAGAGGAAGTCAGAAGCATCCAGAAGATGGACATTGTGAAGTGGTATAAAACCTATTTGCAAGAAGCTTCTCCCAAATGTCGAAAACTGGCTGTTCGTGTCTGGGGATGCAACACGGAGGACCTAAAAGAGGCTGAAGAAAGTAAAACAGATTCTTTGCAGCAGCAGCTCATTAAAGACCTTGCACCCTTTAAGATGTCATCTAAGTACTATCCGAGCCTTTGTTAAAGGAACACTACTAATTGGTGGCGTTGAGGCGTAAAAGACACAAATTAGGGTTAAAACAGTATACTACTCATTGCCATTGGAAAGAAGCTAAGGTCCAGAGAATGTGTGGCTGGTCTGGTCTGGTTGGAGGTGGGCCAAAATGGTGGAATGATAAGATTTAATTATTGTCGCTTTTAAACACCTTTGAACATTAATTGGATTCAGTATAGTCATATATATATATATATATATAGATTATTCTCAGTAATTATCTTAATTAAAAACTCTTGCTTAATTTTGTAATCGTATCTTGCAAGTTGAAACGCAAAGATATTGATACTGTGGTGATATTTATTTGTAAGATTTTAAGTCCAAATTTGGAAAATCAATGGAAGCGCGTGAGTGAAAGATTGACTTCATTTTTTTTATATTTGTTTTTTGGCTCTCAGCTTTCACCATGGACTGCAATATTTACAAATTTCTTAGATAATATTCATATTCTAAAAATTAATTTTGACTAAATTGTAGGTAACATGATCAGTAGTTGAAAATTTTGCTAAACGGGGCCATGTATATGGTTTGGGTTGTATAAAATCATATATCACTGACCAGAGCCAGACCAATATTATTATGCATCAAAATATATTTATATGTGGTGACAAACAAGTGACAGAGCAAGGTCTGAGCCTCTTGGCTCAGGTTCCAAGAATTCAATTCCATTAAGAGTTTAAGACTCAAGGTCAGGAGATATGAAATGGGATCAACTTCAAAACAAAAAAAATCGAAGGCTTTATCCGCATTAATCACAATGTTAAGGCCAACACACGAAGACCCAAAGGCATCAACAACTTCATGTTCAAATTCTAATTCTCAAGTTTTTTTGTTTTTTGCTTATAAATCCTAGCCATTGTCAATAGTTGTTTCTGTCTGTCTTCATGGGAAAAAACAACAGAGAAATGATGATTATGATTATTATATTAGAGAAAGAAGGAAAGTATGAATTTTGGTAACATGTTGAATTTACATACAGAGGTGCAGAACGTATTTGGCAATGCCACCTGATTTTATCATTTACATTATTTATGTTTGCCAGAAAAGAGAGGAAAAAAAGAAAAAGAAAACTGGAAAAGCAGTGAAAAACAAAAACAATTTACTAGTATAGTATAGTATAGTATAGTATAGTATAGTATAGTATACGCTTACCTGCCCCTGGGCCTGGGCTGGGGTCAAAATAGTATAGTAGAGGTAAGTACTAAGGTCACAATTAAGACTTACGAGTAAGACATCACAATTAATTTTTTTGGTAAATAAATAAAAAGAAAACAAAAATTTGTGTAATTACAACCCCCGATTTCTATATAATTCCAAAATAATCCCCCACTCATTTTCATTTTCTATTACTACTATTATTTCAATAACACCGACGGATTTATATGCAACTGTCTCTGTTTCTCGGATTTCCTTTGTTATCGGAGTCTCCAACTCTAAGGTTTCTCTCCTCATTCACCCTTCCTTGGCTTTGAAGCAGCAGATCTAGGGTAGGGTAGGGTTCTTTCATACCCTATATTTGATCGACAACCCTCGGAGATTACCTAGATCCTCCGGATCACATTTGAGAAACCCCCACACAAAAAAAAAAACTATGGGTGAGAACCAGAAGTTCCAGCTGGGGACAATAGGTGCTTTGACTTTGTCGGTGATCTCCTCGGTCTCCATTGTTATTTGCAACAAGGCTCTTATTACCACTCTCGGTTTCACCTTTGGTCAGTTTCATTCATTACATACATACACCTCACTTAATTCTCCGCTTGCTTTCCTCATTCCTGGATTCCCCTATTTTTTAACGCTCTCTTATTGCTGTTGATCTGTCTCGGAATATGTCTTTTTTTTCTCTCTACAATTTTGGTTAAATATAATTTCTTGTCTTTATTTTCTTTCTTATATGATTTATTTATACTATCAAGTATGCGATCCCATCATTATAATTGCAGATGGTTTTTGACCTGAAAAATTAAGTTGCTGAATATATACATATCTAAGCAGAATTGTCATGACACGTGGTTGTCCCAAAATTACTGTCAATTGCTGTCTTGTGTGCTAATGCGGAAATAATGAATTCATCTGCTTCTCCACATGCGCACATTAGAGTGTATGCTCTAGAAATATCAATCCCTTGAAAAGAAGTTAGGAGATGGTAAGTGATTAGAATCAGAATCTGTAGGACCATGAAAATGATTAAAGAGGGATTACTAACAGTTACCATTTGTAAGTATCACTTAAGTGCTGAAATTGATTAGGTTGGTGATCATACGAGTTCCTGACTAAGCGATCAAAAGAATTCACAATTGATTAAGAGAGAAAAGCTTGGCTAACCATCCCATGCCTCATTTGTTGCAAGTGGTTTATGGAAGATATTTAATATAATGTATGAAGTTCAAGTACGATAACATTATATGCTCAAAAAGAATAGTTTAGTTTAGCACCAAGAGTTTATAAGGTTTTATCTGGCAGGCTTAACTTTGTTAATTGTTATGGTCTCATTATATATATTTATCTTTTTAGATTTTAGCTTAATGTCAGTAATAGATTCTTCAGGGTGTCTAATCTTTCTATGTTGCTCCAAGTTCTAATATTGTACATCATTTTTTTAGCTACAATAAGATGAGAAATGTTCTCATTCCTTCATTGTCATAAGAAGAGAAACTTTTCTCAACTTCTGTCTTTCAACTAGTTCATGATGCCAATTATCATGTTGTGGCATGCTATTTTTGACAATAGATAATTGGAAAGTTCTTTAGATCTCATTAATCCTACCACACAGTCATCAATTATAGACCATGGAAGATGTAAGCTAATAGTTTATTGTAATTTCATGTGGTTAATTTAAAAAAGCATCATCAGAATTTCTAATATTTGCTTGCTTGTAATTACTTGATTCTTTATGCTAATTTTTGGTCTGGGTTCTGCAGCCACAACTTTGACAAGCTGGCATCTCCTGGTCACGTTTTGTTCTCTTCATGTGGCCTTATGGATAAAATTGTTTGAGCACAAGCCTTTTGATGCGAGAGCTGTCATGGGGTTTGGTATATTAAATGGGATATCCATTGGGCTTTTGAATCTTAGTTTGGGTTTCAATTCTGTTGGTTTCTACCAGGTAAAGCTCTATTTTCAGGTCATTATCCTCTTATATAAGTCACGTCCAAGTTTTGCCTGATTCCAACATAATTTGTACAGAATGATACTTTGTGCTGACAGCATCTAGGGGTATGGAATCTGTTAGTGCTATGTATATCCATTTTAAAGTTTAGCCCTTCTTCCTATTTTTACAAGCATCTTAAGAGCACCAGTTTCTGAATGCGTCTTTTTGTTTTGTATTTTAGATGACAAAACTGGCAATTATCCCCTGTACTGTTCTTTTGGAGACCCTTTTCTTCAGGAAGAAATTCAGGTAAGTTATGAGCATGCTTGTTTCTTCGTATGACTGATGTTCTTTCATCTTCTTATAATTTTGGCCTCTTACAACTGTGGTTTTTGGAGATAAACCTTAGGAATAGTTTTCTTTTAGAGGGCTAGACATTGCATTTATCGACTTAGGGTCCATTTTCTGGTGCTGACATGTTGACAAGCAAGGATTAATCTTTGATAGCCTTGATTGTGACTGTTTCATGCTAAACGCTAAAAGGTAGGATAAAATCACAATTCCTCCTCTTACCATCAGAGGATGATAAAGATCTTCTGTGCTTGTAAACACTTGAAATTCCTAGTTTGGGGTTACATTATTCATCTGCTACAACCCAAAACTTCTTCTATTTCTAAACTCCTCTCAGTTGAAGAAATCTTTACTTGTTTTGTACTGTAATTTGCTAGTGGTTTTATGTTTTATTTGCAGTTTATACCTGCTGTTATTTTGGAGTAGTAATTTTATTGGGTATGCTTATTTTGATACATTTATATGCTATTGCAGTAGGAATATCCAGCTTTCATTGGCCATTCTTCTTTTGGGTGTTGGAATTGCAACTGTGACTGATCTTCAGCTCAATCTCTTGGGTTCTATCCTTTCTCTGCTGGCAATTGTTACTACATGCATAGCTCAAATTGTATCCTTAGCTGGAACGATATTTGCTATTTCTTTTCATGTTTTATTTCTGTCATTTCATTTGTTTCCATGTTTAGGAACAATAAATGAATGGTTAAATTCGTGCTGCATGAATAGGTTTTTCTTGCATTAGTTGTTTAAGTTCTTAACTCATCCCTCTTAGATGACTAATACCATTCAGAAGAAGTTCAAAGTATCTTCAACCCAACTTCTCTACCAGTCATGCCCTTATCAGGCGATAACTTTGTTCATCATTGGCCCATTCCTGGATGGGCTTTTGACTAACCAGAATGTTTTTGCTTTCAAGTATACCCCTCAAGTGCTGGTAAGGAATCATTGCTGACAAATACCCCCCCCCCCCAAAAAAAAAAAAAAAAAAGAGAGAAAAAATATAGTATTCTTAGAGTTATTTGCTTCTAATTGTTTAAACGTGCAAATTTTTTTGCAGTTGTTCATTGTTCTGTCCTGCCTGATATCTGTCTCTGTCAACTTTAGTACATTTTTGGTAATTGGAAAGACATCCCCAGTCACCTATCAGGTCCTAGGACATCTGAAAACATGCCTTGTTTTGGCCTTCGGTTATGGTCTACTTCATGATCCATTTAGCTGGCGCAACATTTTGGGGATCTTGGTTGCTTTAGTTGGAATGGTCATTTATTCATATTATTGCAGTGTTGAGAGCCAGCAGCAGAAGGGTAGTGAAGTATCATCACAATTGCCGCAGGTAGTTCTTTGGGTGTCCATGTGTGTGGTTTTAATGACATTGGCTACAGTACAGCCTACCAAATTGTTATTTTTGTTTATTTTTATGGTGATATATATTTGCTGACCTATTCTCCTGTGTTATTGAATGATGATGCAGGTTAAAGAAAGTGAATCTGATCCTCTGATTAGTGTGGGTAATGGAAGTGGGATGTTGAGTGATGATGGTGTTGTTCCCAAAGCTCCTGTATGGAATTCGAACAAGGACCTGCATGCATAAAAATCTTGGAAATTAGTAATCAAAACTGGATGTTGCTGCTGTGCTGGTGGTAAGGGTAGCAGCAAAAGTTGGGGGTTATTTTGTAGAAGGCAGCTTGTATAGAATGCATTGCTAGTTTCAAGAGTGGAAAGAAATGCGTAATGATATACCAGTTTTGGTTGTTAGTTATGTACGAGGGAGGGATTCAGTCGTGGGAACGGATGGAGGAATACATACCAGAATTTGATTTGATTTATTAAAAGTATTATTGTAATATAATGTTCCCAGACAAAGCGAACATTTTTCCTAGCAGTTATATCTGTTTAGAAATATATATATATATATATATATATATATATATATATATTTGAAGAAATGGGATCATTTCTCAATTAGTCTCTTGGACAACCTGACTTGTCTGACTGATTTATATCCAGAAGAGAAGAGGATGCAATTAAATTTGCAACATTTAGTATTACTAGTACTACTTAACAAACTAGGGGAATTGATCATGTTTGTATTTATTGTTGCCAATTTAGTCTTTTAGCTATAATATACCAACATATTAAATTATTCTGAATGGTTATATTATTATTATTAACTGGATTGGTACTCCTATTACACTACTACTATTAGCTATAATATACCAACATATTATTATTTTGATCTATCTTTCTTTCTCTGGTCTCTTTGAAAACCAAAACAGAAACAGAAAAACCCTTTTCTTTACCGTTTCTGTTTTCAATTTTCATCATCAAAGACTAACAAGTAGTACTAACAAAACAGGATTCCCTCCTTCACTTTCTTTCTTTATTCACCTCTCTCCTCTCCCATCGCCCATCACTCATCACAACACAAAAAAGAAATGGTCTTTTGATACTGCAAATTCTAGTGCCTCAAAGCTGTCGTTTCTTGCATTTACTGCCGCTGTCTTGACTCTTGTCTTGTTTTGTTGTCCAACACTTTGCTGAATCAACAAACAATGGGTCATCTTGGAGTTTGTTATGCCAACTCACTCCTAGGGAGGATCCTCATCGCCTCCATTTTCCTTGTCGTTGTCGAACTGATCAGCCCTGCGAGAGAGACTTGGGTGAGGGCAGAGGATACCAACAACCAACTTTGGATGCCGAGAGAAAGCGGAAAGAGGTTATGGACCACATCCAACCACGTCTTTTCTTCTCTTGATTTCTTTTCCTCTTATTTATCCAAAATTGTTGATGCTCGTGAATCTAAGCAAGAGGAAGAAGACAGCTCAGGGGAGTTGAGCACAAGAACAACCCTCGAGAAGTGTCAATGGAACCAGTAGCAAGAAGAACAGAAAGGAAGAAGAAGAAGAAGCAGGAGATGAGAATCATATGTCATTAGCATACCTCAGCTAATAAGGATCAAGTCCTTATATACAATCAATAATGAATACAATGAATGAACAACAGAATTGTAACTAATAACAGAATCGGACAACTCAGCTTAACAACCTTGTAACTACCGTAACTAACTCCTAACAGTTAACTAACTCCTAACAGCTTAACTGCTTATTAACCAACATCCAGCTGACTAGGCAGCTGACAAAACTTCTCACATGCATCAATCCCTTCCCCATAAGAAAAGCCTTGTCCTCAAGGCTGAAATTGAGGAAAACGTTGCTGCAAATCGTAGAGGTATTCCCAGGTTGCATCTTCTTCAAAAGAATTAGTCCAATGCACCAAAACCTGAGTTGCAGGTTGATTACCTCGTTTAACCATCTTCCTTGCCAAGATCTTAAGTGGTTCCAACGTGCATGAGCTACCAGGGATAGGTAAGTTGGCATTGGCAGAAGTTTGAAGTCCCACACTCTTCTTCAGTTGTGACACATGAAATACAGGATGTAACTTGGCTTGTGAAGGCAAGGCCAATTTGTATGCTACTGCTCCCATCTTGTCTATAACTTGGAATGGCCCAAAATATCTTGGGGACAATTTCTGAAACTGTCGATCCGCAAGGGAATTCTGGCGATAAGGTTGTAGTTTAAGATAGACCCAGTCCCCAATGGCAAATTGTCTATCACTTCTATGCTTGTCAGCCTGTTGTTTCATCCTCTTCTGAGCTCGATTAAGGTGATACTTCAATAAGTGTAACATATCCTCTTGAGCTTGTAGACTTACATCCACTGTATGGACCTTAGAATCCCCTGGAAAGTAAGGGATGTGAAGTGGAGGAGGGTAGCCATATAAAGCTTCAAATGGGGTAGTGTTGATAGCAGAGTGATGACAAGAGTTATACCACCATTCTGCTAAGGACAGCCATTTTCCCCAGGACTTAGGTTGATCACCAGAAACACACCTCAAGTAAGTCTCCAAACAACGGTTGACTACCTCTGTTTGACCATCTGTTTGAGGATGATATGCTGTGGACATATGAAGGCTGACTCCCTGCAATTTAAACAAGTCTTGCCAAAATTGACTGAGGAAAACTGAGTCCCTGTCACTAATTATGACACTAGGCATGCCATGTAACTTGAACACATTATCCATGTAAGCTTGTGCCACACTTAAAGCTGTATATGGATGAGATAAACCAATGAAGTGAGCATATTTAGTCAATTTGTCTACCACAACCAGTATGACTGACTTGCCAAATGAAGAAGGCAATCCTTCTATAAAATCCATGCTCACATGTGACCAAGCTTCTGATGGAATAGGAAGGGGTTGAAGCAACCCTGGAGAAGCACTAACATCATACTTAAACCTCTGGCATACATCACACTGCTGTATGAATAATCGAACTTGCTTCTCAAGACCCTTCCAGTAAAACAAGGAAGTTAGTCTTTTAACAGTAGCCAACATGCCAGAATGACCTCCTGTACTGCTGCTATGGAAGAGCTCAATAATTTTGTGTTGTAATTGCAGGTCATTACCCACTACAAGCCTCCCCTTTCTCCTCAGTTGATCTTCTTGCCATGTGTACAAGGATTTGGTTAAGGTTCCTTGTTGTAACTGAAGGATTAACTGCTTCAGTTGGTCATCAGCCTGCCAGCTGTTCTGAATGAGAGGATACAACTCAGTGGAGATGGTTGAAATTGGCATGAGTAGTAGCTCATTAGATTGTATCCTGGATAGGGCATCAGCTGCTATGTTCTCTTTCCCTTTCTTGTAGCTGATGTCATAATCATATCCCATGAGCTTAGTTAACCATGAATGCTGACCTGGGTTAGTAATGCGTTGCTGTAGTAAGTATCCAAGGCTCTGGTGATCAGTCTTGATGCTGAAGTGCCTACCAATGAGGTAATGATGCCACTTAGTCACTGCATGGACAATGGCCAGTAGTTCTTTCTCATAGACTGAAAGGGATTGATGTCTACCAGAGAGGGTTTTACTACTGTAGGCTATGGGATAATTATTCTGCATCAAAACTGCCCCAATTCCACTGCCAGAAGCATCTGTCTCAATCACAAATGGCTTTGAGAAATCAGGAAGTGCCAACACAGGAGGTGAGATCATAGCATTCTTGAGTGTCTGAAATGCCAGAGTAACTTGTTCATTCCATTGGAACTGATCCTTCCTGAGCAATTCTGTCAAAGGTTTGCAAATGTGGCCATATTGCTTGATGAACCTTCTATAGTACCCTGTTAACCCAAGAAACCCTCTGAGTTGGGTTATGGTTTTGGGTAGAGGCCACTGTTGCACAGCTTCAATCTTCTTGGGGTCAGTAGAAAGACCTTTAGCTGAAATCAAGTGTCCCAAATACTCGACCTGTGGTAAGGCAAAGTTACACTTACTTCTCTTTGCAAATAAGGAATGGTCTTGCAGCCTCTGAAATACCAACTCCAAGTGTTGCAGGTGATCCTGAAGATGCCTGCTGTAGATCAATATATCATCAAAGAAAACCAAGGTGAATTTTCTCAAGTATGGCCTGAAAATGTCATTCATCAAGCTTTGGAATGAAGAAGGGGCGTTGGTGAGCCCAAATGGCATTACTAGGAATTCATAATGACTATCATGGGTCTTGAATGCTGTTTTGCTTACATCAGGAGGATGCATACAGATCTGGTGATAGCCTGATCTGAGGTCAATTTTTGAGAAGATTGTAGAACCATGCAACTCATCTAACAGTTCTTCAATGATTGGGATGGGATATTTGTCTTTTATTGTGTTCTTATTCAACTCTCTATAATCAATACACATACGCCAAGTGCCATCCTTCTTCTTGACCAAGATTACTGGAGAAGAAAATGGGCTGTTACTGTGTTGGATAAAACCTTTCTGTAACAGTTCTTGTACCATCTTCTCTATGACATCCTTCTGCAATGCTGAATGTCTATATGGTCTGACATTGATTGCTGAGACCCCTTCTTTGAGAGTGATCCTGTGATCATGCCCCCTGTGTGGTGGTAAACATTGGGGTTCCTCAAAGAGCCCCTCATATCGATCCAGAAGTTGTTGAACCTGCACTGGTAACTGGTCCTCTTTGTTTCCCACAACACTGATGGCATTAATGGTATATGCCATGTCTTCATATAGGCTCAGATGGCATAATTGAATGAGGTTGCAATTCAGAGAATGAGGCAAGAGTTTACCCATTCCTTTGCCAGAAATAGTCTTCAACTCTGTTGGTTGATGACCTCCTCTTAAGACATGTCTTTTGCCATCTGTTTTGAACTCCATCTTCAAGTTTTTGAAATCCCATTGAATCACACCAAGTGTCTCGAGCCATTGGATTCCTAGGACCATGTCACAACTGCCAAGTGGAAGTAAGAATACATCAGTAACAAATGTAGTACCTTGTAAGGTCCATGTGAAGTCTTTGCACATAGCTGCACATGTCAAACTGTTGCCATCAGCCACATCCACTCTCAATGGTCCTATATTTGTTATCTGACATCCCAGCTTCTTGGCAACCTCCAAATCCAAGAAATTGTGTGTGCTGCCCGAGTCAATAAGAATGTGGAGGGCTTTTTTCCTGATACATCCAGTGACCCTCATTGTTTTGTAACCTTTAGCTGCTATGCCACTCATGGCATGTACTGAGATGTGAGGGTTATCCTCTTCCTCTATGTCTTCTGACTCAGGAGTGCCTGCAATCTCTTCCTCATCATCCTCAGTTACTTCCATAAGAAACAACTGTCTTCTATTACATTTGTGCCCTGGCTCATACTTTTCATCACACCAGAAGCAAAGGCCCTTGGCTCGTTTTTCATCAAATTCTGCACTGGTGTGGATCTTAGTGTTTCTGTCATGGTATGGCAGTTTCCTCATGGTTTGTGTTTGAGATTGATTTGGTGTAGGTAATAAGGGTGGGTTTCTGGTTGTGGTTCTTGGTGGATAGGAAGGTGTAGGTAGTAGAGGTGGTTTCTTGAAAGTGGGGTATAGTTCCTTGTGATAAGTCTCCAGAGTGGATTCTTGTAACTGGGAGAGGGCAAAGGCATGTGCCAAGGTCTTAGGCATGAACATTTTTACTGGTTTCTGTATGGTTCCTTTCAATCCATTAAGGAAGAAACTTACAGCATATTCTTCAGTTAACTCAACTTTGCCAAGTAGGGATTCAAACAAGTCATGGTACTGTGCCACCGTACCTGTGTGTCTCAGGCTTAACAGTTCTGTCATTGGATCACCATAGAGCTTGTCACCAAAACGTTCTTCCAAAGCCTGCACATATTCTTCCCAGGCTATGAGCTCAGCACCTCCTTTGAATTTGACCCAATTCTGATGCCATTGCAGTGCTCGTCCTTCCAGGTGAATGATTGCCAACCTGACCTTGTTTTCTGGTGGTGTATTGTCCACTTCAAAGAAATGTTGGCATCTGTAAAGCCATCCATTAAGGTTTTCTCCATTAAACCTTGGGAAATCAACTTTAGTCTGCCTGGTTGCAAAATACTGGTTTCTGCTGTGTGATTGTTGTGTTGGTGCATCAGTTTCTGTGGGTTGTAGGTGAGCCATGATTTGTGTTTGCTGGAGGTTGAGGGCTGTGATGTCATTCCTAAGGGAAGACAGGATTTTCTCTTGAGATTGCTCCTGGCCTTGGATCTTGCCGAGGAGTTCTTTGATGGAATCCTTGACTGATTCTTCCAGTCTCCTCAATTCTTGGGAACGGGTGTTTTCTGCCATTGCAGGTGCCAGGATTGAGTCTCTGATACCAATTGATGCTCGTGAATCTAAGCAAGAGGAAGAAGACAGCTTAGGGGAGTTGAGCACAAGAACAACCCTCGAGAAGTGTCAATGGAACCAGTAGCAAGAAGAACAGAAAGGAAGAAGAAGAAGAAGCAGGAGATGAGAATCATATGTCATTAGCATACCTCAGCTAATAAGGATCAAGTCCTTATATACAATCAGTAATGAATACAATGAATGAACAACAGAATTGTAACTAATAACAGAATCGGACAACTCAGCTTAACAACCTTGTAACTACCGTAACTAACTCCTAACAGTTAACTAACTCCTAACTTAACCAACTTCCAGCTGACTAGGCAGCTGACAAAACTTCTCACATGTATCAATTGTTCTCTTTTTTCTTTTCTCTTCTTTTTATTTTTGGGGACATTATTTATATTTCTTGGTTGTGAGTAAGGCAAGATGGTTGTGCTCTATATTTGTTCGTCATTTTTGAGGTTTCATGTAATGTTGATTTCTCAATGTCATTCTAAGTTTGCATGTGGTATATAGGGTATAGGGATAGCAGAAGGCAGAGTGGATAAAGGCAAGGGAAGCTTTGTCATGGGAAAAGGAATGAATAGCCTCATACACAGACACAGATGAGATTACACAATGAGGGAGTTGACTAATAAGACAATTGAAGCAGCATACAGTATAGAGGTAGAGGTAGAAGCCACTGACTATTGTTTTTCCATCAATGTGATATGTTGTGAGTAACTAATTAGAATATTGATTTAATAATCTAAAAGCCTTAATTATAAAAATAAATAACTTTTTTCATCTTCTTTTTCATCATTTCACATTTCACATTTTAATTTTAAGTATATATATATATATTAGTTATTATACTCAGAAAAGCCAAAACACATTGATGTAATCTAAGAAATCGATAGCCAACTCCAGTCACAACCACAACCACTAGCCAAAAACAAACTACTTTTAATAGAGAGAGAGAGAGAGAGAGAGAGAGTGGATAAGAATGAATAAAGAAAATGGAGGAAGGAACATAAATGCACATCACAATTGACAAAAATGATGAGATGAGAGAAAGAGAGAGATTTGTGAAAATGAGAGGCGGCCACCCTATTTTAATCTTATAATTAATTAATTAATTTGTGAAGCCCACCATCCAAGTCTAACACGCATGCATGCATCACATTTTCATTGCCTATTGCTTGCTTGCTAGCTCTTCACTCTTGAGTCTTGAGTCTTGTCTAATTCAGCTGGTTTTTTGGTTTTATTATTATTGGATGTCTGCCATTATCTCTTCTTTTATTATTATTATTATTATTATTTATTTAATGTCACAAACAAAACAAACCAAACCAAACCATTTAATGTAATTGTTTGTTGTGTCTTCTTCTCTTCCCTGGCTCCTCTTTATTTAATTACCGCAGACTAAGTCTAATTATATTTTGTATTTTCCCCAATTACTATATTTTCTCATCTCTCCTTTCCTTCGTCTTCCTCAAGATTTTAATTAAGCTGACTATTTAATTATTTCTCTTTGCGATTGGTTTTAAGTTTAGTTTGCCTTTATTTATTTGCTTCTCAGTTCATCAGTTGAGTTGCTTGCTTGCTTGCTTGCTTTATCTAACAAATTCAACTACTACTACTTAATTCTTCTCTCTCTCTCTCTCTCATCATACACAAATTAAATAATGCTTATTATAACAAATTAAGTGTAGCCACAGATTCTTCAAATTCCGTACACCCCATCAAATAATATTAATTGCTCCATGGCCCATGCCTCTCTTTCTTTCAATTCTTTGATTTGATTTGATTTGATTTGAATACCAAAACTTATTCCTAATTGCCAAAATTATTCCACTATTTTAATTCCAACAAATTAAACTAGAAGAATTAATTAATGCTACATTTTAAGGATTAAGGAGTCCCAACATTTTTGCTTTCCTCATTAATTTCCGTCTCAAAAATTGTTAGCTTACAAGAGGTACGTACTACTTCTCACGTCTAAATGGCATGGATCATTCCAAGGATTTGACTACTCCAGCCTCAGCCTCTTTTCTTTTGGCCCCTCTTCTTCTCTTACGAAAATCATGAGAGAAACCCAGAACATTTTTCTCCCTCCAACCCTACCTATTTTATATTTATATATATATATATATGCATAACTATTTACTACCCTTAGATTAGATGCAATATTAATTAATCCTATATATAAGTTTAATCTATTTTTTTCAATTTTCATGAACGTCTGTCTATTCCTTCAACCATTTTCTGCAATAGCTCAAATAACATGTACAGAAAGCAGTTCGATGGAGCCAAGGTGGAGCAGAAGCATGGATACTTTGAAACAGATCCTTCTTGTCGATACGGCCGAGTAAGTTGGAAATTCATCTCTCTAATTACTCTTTTTTCTCCATCTCCAGGTACATGTTTACTTGTTTTAGCATGGTGAATGAATTCTTATAAATATATATATATATATATGTTTCTTTTGAAAAAGCTTTAAAATTTTGTTAAATTCAATAACAAATTGATATCCTTATAATTATTTTAGAATATAATCAAGTAAACATAAAGATTTGCCAATAAAATTGTGATTTAATTTTGTAAGCTATAAATATATATATATATATATATATGCTTAATTTCCATAATCAGATTGGTTTCTGATTTGCTTAAACTAGCTAGTCTTTATTAGAGTTGAACAATGGTAAAGTTCAACATTTTTCATGTCATGACTCTTCGAGTAAGTTGATGGCCTATGAGTTTGAGTGGATTAAAATATAATTGTATGCAGAAAGCAATATATTAAATTTATGGCTTTTACATTTACTTTAAAATAACAAAATCAATAATACCCCTAGAGTTGTTGAAGTTCAATTCATATCAAAACAGTAAATACAATTAATATCTAACTACTGGGTTCGAGCTGCTTCTAGCTCTTGGATCATTTTAATTAATTTCCCGACCCGGCTATCTATTATATATATGGTTCCTTTAATTTCTTCCAACATATATAGTTAATGACCATTAATACACTTAATTATACTATACTACCAAGTGATATCATAGGAAAGAAAATTTGCTAAATTAATAGCATCTGCAAGTCTTGATTGTGATTGGTTGGAGCAAGTCGAGAAAACTTGGAAATAATCAAACAAAAGATTACAAATCAAATCATGCTTATTTATTTAAGTGGCACTAATTTAGAATTGAAGAAACATCACCTAACACTTGGTGGTTTTCGACTCTTTGCGGACTGGGGTTAATAATAATGGAATTATGATACTAGCTTATTTATATTTGTATATGTTCCATTGATTAATAATGTATTGATGACTGAGGTAAAAGAAAATTATGCTTTGTTTCCAACAGTTTGAAGAAATTCTGGGGAAAGGTGCAATGAAAACGGTGTACAAAGCAATTGATGAGGTCCTTGGAATGGAGGTGGCCTGGAATCAGGTAAAACTGAATGAGGTGCTCCGATCGCCAGAGGATCTGCAGAGGCTGTACTCAGAAGTTCACCTCCTTAGCACCCTCAACCATGACTCTATCATAAGATTCTACACCTCCTGGATTGATGTCCATCGCAAGACCTTCAATTTCATCACTGAAATGTTTACTTCAGGATCTCTCAGAGAGTAATTATTTCTCTTTCTTACTCTAATTTTGCCTACTCTTCTACTCTCTATTCAATATTAACCCTGTAATCTCCTACACTCTTACTTCTTAAACAAAATAATTAAGTGATACTTCTGTAACCAGTCTTCCATCGGACTACTCGATGTTAGTGCAGTGATCATGAGATAGCTAGCTAACAGGTAACAACTGCTAATTATAAATGTGCAGATACAGGAAGCAATATAAACGAGTGGACATCCGAGCCATTAAGAATTGGGCTCGCCAAATATTGCAGGGTCTTGTGTATCTGCATGGTCATGACCCTCCAGTTATTCACAGGGACCTTAAGTGTGACAACATATTTGTTAATGGCCATCTTGGACAAGTCAAGATTGGTGATTTAGGACTTGCAGCAATTCTCCGAGGTTCCAAATCAGCCCACAGTGTCATAGGTACCATTTAGCTGATAAATGTTATATAAACTCTAACGCTGCCCAAATATTATTCAAAGTTTTTTACTCCAATCCAATGTTGATAGGCACCCCCGAGTTCATGGCACCAGAATTATATGAAGAGGATTACAATGAACTTGTTGATGTCTACTCTTTTGGCATGTGTGTATTAGAGATGCTTACATCCGAATATCCATATAGTGAATGTGCCAATCCAGCTCAAATTTACAAGAAAGTGACATCGGTATGGTTCCAGTTTCAATGTCAGTATTAATAGTAGGCTAGCATCACTTTATTGGAGTTTGACTTGCATGTCACTTCCTTTTTTCAGGGGAAGCTACCAGGGGCATTCTACCAGATTCAAGACTTGGATGCACAGAGGTTTATTGGAAAATGTCTAGTCAATGCTTCTAAGAGATTATCAGCAAAAGAACTATTGCTTGACCCATTTCTCACTACTGATGAAGCTAAACCAGTCTCACCCATGACGAGGCTTGGGAGTCCAAAGCCCTTTTTGAATGAAACTGAAATGCAGAAACTGCATCTGAATGACGACCCACCAAGAACAGACATGACAATCACAGGGAAGCTTAATCCTGAAGATGATACCATCTTTCTTAAAGTACAAATTGCAGATACAGAGGGTACGAGAGCTGACGCTATTTTTTAGTTAGTAATATATTTATTTATTTTTCTATCTCTGCATTATAAAGTACGAGGAGAATCCTATTTCAGCACATTGGTCACAAATCATATGATTATTCGAATGCTCCATTATTTATTAGGCAGCAAATGAAGGATATCTAGAATTTAATTAGCTCAAAAGTTTTAGTCCGCTGGCAGGCCTAACTCCTGCGGGCTGCAGCTGCTGGCAATGGCATCAATTGTTTGAAAAGTGGTGAACCATTTTCATCCATACGGTCTTTTTCTTGCAGGTTCTACTAGGAACATATATTTTCCCTTTGATATTGTAAATGATACACCATTGGAAGTGGCAACTGAAATGGTGAAGGAGCTAGAGATAACCGATTGGGATCCACTTGAAATTGCAGAAATGATCGATGGTGAGATTTGTGGTCTAGTACCACTAGGGAAAAAATCAGACTTTCCTAGGCATCAAACGTACAATACATTTAACTACCAAGAAGATGATGATGGGTCTCAATCTCATCATCCATTTTACTCTTTCTCCTCCTGTTCTTCATCCCAAGTGTCGCTGTCTGGCTTGAAGACACATGGCTGCGATTGGCTCCAAGGTATGTATGTCTCTGCACAATTAATTCTTTGAAGGTTTGTGATTGATCGATGTTACATGCTATTCCATTACATAGTGTGATTGCCTATCATACACCAGCTGTTCTTTTGTGGTGGATGGATAAGCTCAACATACAACCACGTAGAACTGATTAAATTGGCTTAATTATCTAAGTTGTGAAATTCCTTTAGCCAAAGCCCAACACCCACCTGTTGAGAAGTAACTTAGAAAAATTATTAATTATGTCTTGTTATTTTCTACTAGATATCGGAGCTCATATTCATTGTTGATCTATGTTTAGGCTTCCTAGGACCTAGATTGAGTGATTAAGTCATTAATTGTATATGTTCATATATGTATATATACCCCAGTTAAGAAATGGGTAAAATGGATGCCAAGTTTTCTTTCTATTCTTTGCTAACAGATATCCATCTCTTTTTTGATATCCACATAACCATTTACTTCATCAAAATGGTGTGCCGGAAATATTGGTATTGCAGATGATTTGGTTGACGATACCAGCTCTCAGAGCTCTTCACACTCAGGAACATATTCCAACTTGAGTTACTTCTCTGGAGATGACCACATTAATCCTGCCATGAGCCCTACAACAAAAAGCAAACATCTCAGCACAAGAATAATTCACAACTCAACAAGATTTTGCCATGAAGAAAAAAGTTCAAGAACTAGGAATTGCTGTGACCAATACAAGGCTTCGGGATCACATGCAACTTCTAGTTGTAAACATACGAGAGTGATGGACAACCGAAAATTAACAAGGAATCGATCGCTAGTAGATATTAGGAGCCAACTGCTACACCGATCATTAGTGGAAGAGGTGAGTAAGAGACGGTTGTTTAAGACAGCAGGAGCTGTGGAGGATATTGGATTTCGGCCACCTTGTGAGGTTCCTACAAAAAGGACGCAGAGGATTTTAGGGAAGAAAAGAAATATCTAAACTAAAATCCCACCTCTCACTAATTTTTACAGGTCAAAATGAAAGGAGTGATCAAAACAAAATGCTTTACTCAGTGCCTGCCTGGATTGACCTGTTATTATATATGTGGTAATTAAGGGAGATTCTGAAGTTTACATTTGACATTTGAGGGTAACTATACCTGTATGCTGTATGTATCCCAATAAACGAGTGCCTGAAGTACCACCGCCACGTTTTGTCTATGGGATTGAGTGTACATCGGGTTATAGGTAGTTTTAGATGCAAATTCAGTGTAAATATTAATATATTTATACCTATCTTTGATTACGCGCGGAGTATTTTGTGTAAAAGTAGAGCCTGTTTCAAAATAAGATTTTTGTACTGGAAAGAAGGAAAGACACTGAAACCAAATAATGCACTGCAGCATGCATGCTTAAGTAGTGTCAAATTTCTTACTTTAAAATATAAAAATACCAGCTGCTGCTTCATGGTTTAATTGTCTGCCAAAAAGTAGTATTCTCTGGGTGCTCCTTGCATAATTATGCTTTCCTTTTTCACCAAAAGATAGCTTTTGTTTTTAACTTTGTTTATGCTATGATGGTAACTCTTATGCAAGTTGCGACAGCAAAGGCTTTCTTTCTTTATTTATTAATGTTTTAGACTTTAATACCGCAGCAGGAAAAAGAAATATGGGATAGACACAGAGAGGCTGGGACATTAAATTTCTAGATTTCTGAAAGTAACAAGTCCTGAGATGAGAGGTATTTCAGCAAGAAAGGAGGCGCACATTCATCAATCATGGGTATGGCTCTGAAAGAGCTTAATGGCTAGGTTTTTTCTTTTCTTTTTTTCTGGATATGCAAGGTTAATGGCTGGTTGGCCACTCCCAATCAGTGGTGGTGGATCTTGAAGAAAAAATAGATAATGGTTACGACTTACGAGTATGAGTTTGGTAAAACATGAGGTATAGGGAAAATAGTGAGCATGGCCTTATGCTGCTCCTGAGTCCTGCCGATTGTGACAATTTGACAAACTCCCCAAAAGGTATCGTAATCATGTATGGAGAGAAATAGATTTTTTTTCTTTTTCTTTTTCTTGGGAATGTTGGATTTGCCATGAATTGTTCTTCCCCCAAGTCCCCATCATTGTCAAAGATAGTGGAGAGCCTGACCAAGTGTGGCCTTTTCTTTTCTCAATACATTACACTTTGATTACAAGTTGATGGAATTCCAGTTTGATTACAAGTTGAAGTTACAACCCCACCACACCATACAAAAACAGAAGAGAAGTACGAGTACGACCTGCCTGCCTAACAAACAACACCAACACCGCCTCTTTTTTCTCTATAACTAACATCCTTTCACAACAATCTCTGTCTCTTGCGTGTTATCCCAATGAAGTTGCCTTCTCAAAGCTAATTACCAGCTTTCCTCCTCCAAAAGAAATCATATATAAGCAACCAAAGCTAGCTACCATCCATCCCGCTGCATGCGTTCCTTCAAAATTAAGCACTCTGCCATCAATCATAAGAAACGAAAATGAAAGCATTAATTAATTAAACTTCCCCGAATCTTCAGGTTAAAGCTCAAAAGTCCACTATTTATAAGAGCTTTTACAACTCCTCCTCGATCGTCATGCCAAAGTCAGAAAAGCTCCCAAAAAAAGTCCAACTTCTGCATTACTATCTGTTTTTCGCTCTCTAAGACAGTCCAGAAAGATGGATAAACTTGCAGAGCTTCGAAGCTTTTCAGAGGCAGGACATGATAGGCTGCTCTTTCCCTCACCACTTACACCAGCAGCAGCTTATATGAGTGTTGGAGGTTCCAGTAAAAGGGGATCCTCCGGTTACGATGATGTGGAAGATGCATGCAGGAGTTTTGAGAATTATTTAGTTGAGATGATTGTTGAACAAGGGAAAGTAAGCGATTTGATGGATGTTGAAGAGCTCCTATATTGTTGGAAGAACTTGACATGCCCTGTCTTTGTTGATTTAGTTTCTCGATTCTATGGCCAGCTATGCACACACTTGTTTTCTGCTAATGATGATGATGACATTGTTAATACTCCCTAGTAACTCTTCTGTCCAACGACTACTTTTTCTCTTACGTTATACAGAGCTGACCTCTTTTCTCTCTCAATCAATTGCTCGTATATTTTATATGAGTACATAAACAAGAGAATAATGTGAAAAGGCACATTTATTTGTCAATTTTGAGCTAAGCTGATTGTCTTTTTTTTTTTTTTTTTTTTATCTTTATGATAAACAGCCAAACCTAGATTTGAGCATATTACCAACAAAAAAAAAGCACACACACAAGGTGAACTATCAGATATCCCCCCCCCCCCAAAAAAAAAAAAAAAAAAACTACAATCAGAATTAAGAACAAAATTTAAAATATCTTTGTCCTTGGAAAATGTACTGAAGGGAGCAACCATATTACAACACAGATCACAACTAAACCCCGTACCAGCCAGCAAGCAAATATATAATATAGGATATCAATGTTTTAGAAGTCATTGTTCAAAGTTGTCACTTCTAACCAGATTTCAGAAAATAAAGTAATTATCTTGCAATTAAGCACAGAGAATGTAAGACGCTGAAACCTGCAAGCTAAGTTAAATCAATGGCATCATAATAAACATTGGACAAATAATATCAGAGTATCACCCAGCAGACTAATAGAACGGAACCAAAATAGGATGGCATCACATTGGAGTAGATATCTATTTACAGTTGAAGGCTCTTTTGCAACTAAAGGAGGGAGATCTAAACAGTCTGACCTCTTGAGTTCAATCCAACCCTATCCTACAATTCAAAAACTAGTCAACTACCTCCCGCCAAGTATTAACATACTCAAAAGGTGATTAGCATCTGTGCATTGGCTAATTTATCTTGGAAAGATAAACCTGAGATCTCACCACTGTCTCTCCAATTCTAAACCCAGGCATGACCATTAACTCAACCCTTTGAGGAGTAGTCTGTCCCTCATCAGAACTCACCAGGCCTTCTCTGTCTTGCACAATAGATTCCATGTAAATGTGTGAGAATTTGCTTCCCCTCTTCACAATAAATAGTTTTGCTTCAGGATCAATTGAGCAAGCAATCCCATGTAGAATCCATACCCACTTTGCCATTTTCACAAAGATCTTATAGAATGGTGTCCGTGGATGTTTGCCACTAGATATAAAATTCCTATGATCCAAATTCCCAAAGAATGACATTTCCATCATAGGATGCACAACTAAAAGATACTTTTTTCTGCAAAACTTTGCAAATTCTGAATTGGGGTTTTCTATTAGAGCATCAATTGGATCATCAAGCTTCATTATGTCTTTAATATTATATGACTCAAGCAACATTCCATGAAACATTCTCCATGCAATGTAAGCTTCAAATGCATACTTCTTGTGGGGCCTCCTGGCATATGCAACTGCATCATCAATTGACTTTGCTGCGAGCTCTATATCCCACCCCGAAGCCATCATCAAGTTAATCAACGGCTTTGCAAAATCATGAATGGACTTTGATGCTGCTTTGAAGCTGTTCTGAAACATTGTAACATCCAGAACCCTTGCATTCTTTCTCTCCACTCTTTCCCTTCTTATTATCTCCCCCAGCTCTGCGTTTCTGAAAGCCAAATCCTGTAGTTCTTCTTTCAAGCGAACAATCTCCGATTCCTTGGTTTTATTTTCAGACTTTAATTTCTCTAACAGCCTCTCGTTAACTTCAACTTCTGACCGCAGAAGTTCCAAGGAAGAGGAATCAAGCTTTGATTTTGTAAATTGCTTCTCCTTGTAAGCACGCTTAATCTTGCAAAGGGTTTCAAGCTTAGATACGACAAGTTTATCGGTAGCTATAATCTTGGTCGGGTCATACGGAATATGTGCTTGCTGAAGCTGGACATAAGCTGATTTTAGTGCAGAAACAGTGTCAAATAACTTCAAGATCTCTGCCTCACCACATATATTCCTTTGGAAAGAAAAATCAACTGGCTGGGGATGTATTTTCTCACCATCGCATTCAGTTTCTTCAGTATTATCACTGCTATCCTCGCCAAACGAGGCATTATTGTTGCTTGAGTGTAAAGGGTTTTCAGCAGAAAAAACACCAATGGATCTCATCTTGCAGACTTTGGCAAATTTGGAAACCAACTCGGATATGTTCGAAGAGGGCTTAGAGGATGTAGGGGTGGTATATTCCATTCCTTAAAAGATCAGAGCCTAAGGTGATAAAGATCTAACAGTAATGGATTGTTTGGACTTGGACTGGACGACAGAAAGTAAATTTCGAACTATAGACAGAAATGGAGTTTAAAATAAACAAAACATGAAATAAGATAAGTAATATAGTGAACATAGCAGCCCCTAGAAGAAGCGAGATTTCCGGGAAAATGCCCCTTAAAACCTAGTGGCAAGAAACAGCAGAAATAAGGAAATGAAGTAGGGTTTTAGATTAGATTAGCATTGATTAATTAATGATTGAAGGTTTGATTAAAAGCAATACAAGAGTGTATCTATGTATAGACTATAGAGACATACTAAGATAAGATTTATCACTAGAAATGTTCTAACTGATTAAAGTGCTAAACTTTGGGCTTAAATCCTAGTGAGAAATGAAAAGAACAAGATCAAGAGTTATAGTAGAAGATTGATTGATATTGAAAGTAAAAGCTACCAAAAACGATTTTAGCATCAAGGTCCAATATGTTCAGACAAAAAAAACAAGAAGAATTGAAGCAAGGACTTGTTTACTAGGAAACAGCAAGCAAAACAAAAACTTGGTGACATCTAGAAGCTTAACATAGTTAAAGAAGAAGAAGAAGAATGCAGAGTTGAAAGTAGCAGAGACAAGTTTTACAAACCTTAAAAGAGGTGTTTTTTCTCTGTTTCTGAATTTGCGCCTTAGTGGAACATAAACAGGGAAACAACAAAACAAGGTTTGGATTAGCTAAAGGAAAACAGAAGAGCTCCACTAAGGCTTTTGGCTTTTGGGAGTTGCAGCTTAACGACAACGTTTTGGGCATCTCGGATCTCTGCATAGTGCAGACAGACAGACAGTGGTTTAAGTAGCCACATAATTCTTGTACCGTAGTAAAAAGAATAATTTAGTTTATGTATTATAAAAATGAGTAATTTAATTTCGGTACAATTGAAATAAGTGCAAATAAGTAAAATTGATAACCGTGTTAATAGAAAACTGTTAAAATGCTGACGTGAACTCGTAAAATCTAACAGATTTAGATATATTTCAAGTCATATTTTATTTCAAGTTTTAAATTTTACGAGTCCACATCAGTATTTTAATAATTTTTCATTAACACCATTATCAATTTTATTTATTTACATTTATTTCAATTGTAAAAAAATTAAATTGCTCACTTTTACAATATAAAAATTAAATTATTTTTTTATTACGGTACAAGAATTATGTAAATATTTAAATTAATATATAGTAGTATTAGTTATTGATTGTTATTGTTATTGTTATTGTTATGAACAAAATATAGTAATGCTACTAATAAAGACAGTCATCAAATCAAAGTGAGTGCTAACTGCTATGTAAATAATATATATATATATATATATATATATATATATATATGTTTAGCAGGGTTCTGTTACCTCTTTTGAAAGATACTGCTATCAGCTAGTAGTAATAAAAAAAAAAAACAAACTTATAAAAAGAAACGTAGTGCGTGAAAATATGAGGCTGAAGACATCAATTAGTGATTATTTCTGGGGACATGGAGCCAAAGCGGGAATCTGTGGGTTGCATAAAGCTCTGCTGCAGAGAGACAGATACAACAAATTTTTTCCGTCCCTATTTGATATTTTTTTTTTCAGCTTCTAACGTTATTTTATTACGTGTTCAAATTTATTTTTTTTATTTATAAAAATTAAATTAATATTTTTTATTTGAAAACGTGTTAAAATAGCATAGAATGAGAAAGAAAGAAAGGAAAAAAAAAAAAAAAAAACACCAAATTAGACAGAAGAAACTTATTCGAGAGATACGGAGACAGAGTGTTCTATTTTACTAATAAATTTATGAGAAGTTGTGATATTGAGAGTCGATTCGATAAAACTAAAGTAAGAAGCGCACGCAGCCCAAACTCAAATCAAAAGTCATTTGTAATTACCCAAAGCCAAAGGCCAAGACGGAGCGAACAAACGGAAACAGCCACTCATCTGACTGTAAATTAATAACCGCAACGCAGCGCAACGGCTTTCTTTGTTGATTTTCATTTTAAATTTCTTGCTTTTCTTTTTTCTCTGTAAGTGTCAGTAACACAAACAACTCAACAGAAACGATGAGTGAGAAACAGAAAGCGGGTACAAGCAAGAGAAATTTGATTTGTTCAATCCAATTTCAGGCCTTTGAATTTTTTCTCTTGTTTGTTTGTTGGGCTGTGCCTGTAACTGTAAGTAATCTATCAACGGAATCCAAAGGCCAAATCCAATCTCTCTCTCTTTCTCTTTCTGTATATACATTGAGAGTGATATATTTTAATTATTATTGTGAATAGAATAATTTTATTAGCTTATAATTAGAAAGATTTATATATTTTTTGGTGCAATTAATATTTCTTGATGATTGATATAGTAATATATTATATTATATAGTAGTAAGTCGACCTCACCTAGCTATTATTATAATTTATATATAACAATATAACGTATAAGCTTATCTGCTTATGTATGTATGTATGTATGTATGAACTAAAATCAAAACCCTAAAGCAAGGAAAGAAAGAAGAGGGATCCATCCACTTACCTTCCTTAAATAATTTGAAAGAGAATGAAATAATGTATGTTAAAATAAATGGATGGATATATAGAAGAAGATACAGATCTAATATCTTTTAGTTTTAGTTTTAGTTTGGGTTTAGGGAAATAGGAATGGAGCACTCTATAGTCTAAGTCTATAGCTAGCTATGATCTTAATTATATCCGCAGTAGCAGTACTGCCTAAATTAATGACGAATAAATTAAGATTATACAATATACACGACTACTACTCACAAGTCACAACAATCACACTTTGCTGCCAATATAATATAGTAATAATATAATATGATCTTAATTTTAGTTTTAGTTTTAGTTTTGTCACATGCATTTCCCATGCACGTCACGTGACCCTGCTTCTGGATTCTCCTCCCTCGGCCTCCACCATGCTCAGATAGATAGCCCACATTAATATTAATAATAATATTCAATCCTAGCTGGCTAGATTGCTTATTATTATTAATTCAAAGAAAAAGTATTAAAACTCTTGAGGATTGATCATAATTTCAGATATTTTTATAGTTTGAATAATTTTTTTTCTTTTTGTTTAAATTAATATCATATCAAAACTATCATTTATGGCATAGAACATATCTAAGGTTGTTAAAATAATTCGAATCGTTAGGTTAAATAGATAATTTAAAAAAATAACGGGTTCGGATTTACCATAAACCTGAATTGACTCGCCCCGATTATTTTTTATTGTTCTTACTTTTAATTTTTATATATGTTAATTCTATATATTATTAGAGGTGATCATTCAGTCGGTTCGATTGGTTCGGTTTCAAAATTTAGAAAATCGATTAAACCTACTAAACTTATAAAACCTACCAAACCGACCAACAAAGATTCTAAAATAGAAAAAACCGAAACCGACTTAAGTCCATCAGTTCGACTGCTTTAATCAATTTTAACTATTTAAAAAAATATATTTATTGTATATTATATATTATTATATAATATAAATGATATATTATATTATATATAATTTTAAATTATTATATAAATATTTATATTTAAAATAAAATTAAAAAGGTCGGTTAGTTCGGTCTACTCGGGATTGGATCAGGGGGTCTTTTCGAGGTCGGGGGCTAAAATTTTAAATAAAATCAGGTTCAGGGCTGTTTCAAGTATATCTAAGCGGAGGTCTGGTTGGAGGCTAAAATTTTAAATAAAATCGGGTTCGGGTCAGAATTGATGGAATTCGGTTCGGATCGGTTCGGTTCGATTCAATTTTTTATTCTATTCGGTTCGGTAGCTGCAAAGTGTTAAAAATCAGAATACTGTATATTAACCGTAATTTTTGTCTAAAACCGAACCGAATCGAACCGAACTGTTATCACCTTTAATCGTGGGTTATCTTCAAAATCTTTAAAGGATAAAATTATCATTTAATTTTTTTTAAGTTGAATAGGAAGTAAAGTGAAATTTTCAAAATTTTATGGGTAAATAAAATTTTCACTAAATCTTAGGGACAAGTGTCTTTTACCCTTAATTTAAAACACAAACTGCCCGTGCTAGTGCCAGCCAAACCCTAAACCCAAGGGCAAGAACACAAATTAACCGTTTTATATTATATATATATATATATTGCTTGGTACTTGCTTTTTGTAGACAAATTAACAATTCATGTAGTAAGGGGGAGAAGTAGAACGATAAATAATATATATATATATATATATATAGAGTTTTTTTCCAACTCATACGAAGACCATAAAATATCGCCCAAAATTCAACAGTATGGATGTATAATATCAACTACAATATCCATAAACAAATCTCCTATATATCTAATTCGCCTAATGAATCAATTGCATTAATTCTTAACTGAAAATATATATATATATATATATATATATATATATGATTCAGCACTTGGTAAATTAAGCTGCTTATTTAACAATATTCTTAATAGTACGTTCGCATATATAATAATATGAATGACGGGAATTTTGTTATTTGACACCAAAACTTGATAAAATTTATTTGGTAATGTGCTACAGATTTCATAAAGAATAAACAATGAGACTTACAAATAATTCATCAAATAAAACTCGAATCACAGTAATTATCAAAACACCATTAATAAATATTCAATCAATTTAATCAACTCACACAAAAAAAGGGCTAACTAGCTACATGTTCCCAGAGGAAAAACTTAATAGTATAGTACAATTCATATATCGGCATATGCGTGTGATTTTGGTAAAAGATAGAGAGGTATTGTAAAATCAGTTATGTGTGATCATTTTCATATAGAAACACAAATAATGGATGCGCAGACGCTGACAACAAAATGTGCATTAATTTGTGAATCTGAAGTTACGAAATATATAAATTAAAATGGTCTGCCCGTGAAGTGAAGCAGGGTGAAGGGAAGTAATAATTGAATGCACAAAGTCACGTCTATGGAGCAGGGAACACCTTGAGCACGTGAAAAGTTTCAGCTCCTACATGCCAATGAAATTGAAATAAAGAGAAAGACAGTACTCAAGTACTACCATTCTAGTTCAATTCAAGGAGAGGAGAGAGAGAGAGTGAACAGAATACAGATCAAGCTTTGGGCTGGGCCCTAACCATTAACAACTCCTCCGCCCTGCAATCGGAGACCAATCCTTCTTCAACTCATCCACAACCACAACATATATTATATAATTAATATGCGACTGTTAAATTATTTAATAAATCTCTATACTATAATTAAACATATATTATAAAAATTAATAATTTAATCATTGTATATATAATACAAACACTGTCGTAGATCAAATTACAGCTTCGTGCCCATCTGTCGCAATCAAAAAATGGACTGTCAGCTTTATTCAAAGTTAAATAATTGAAAAGAAGTCTGTCAGGGTGGATGCCTGCCTGCCTGCCTGCACTGCACATGTCACCTTCACAATTTCCCCCATGACTGTCAAACCAGAAGCTTTGGTGGGGTAACGGTCAATTTTTGAGTTTGAATCATTAATGGTGATCAGGAGGAAGAAGAAAGAAGAAGAAGAGAAAGAGGAATGAAAATAAAGTAAAGCAGGCGAAACAGGTGTCTTGTTTGCTACGAAGAGTAGGCAAGAAGAGCATTAGAATTTAGAAGTTAGCCCTTTAGATAAGAACAAAAGCATAATAACAAGCTGAAGCTAGTAATTGCACTCACTTTTCCTTTTCTCCACCATCCACATCCACATCTCTTTATCTATACTAGATTTCTTCATCCCCACCCTTAAATTACAATAGCTTCTTCAGGGCAAGAGAATAATAAATAAATAAATAAAACATGGACCGTGATATTTCGTTCATGAAAGTTTCCTAATTTCTTAGCACGAGAATCCCATGATAGACACGGAGTCAATATTATATTATGTTTTCCATGCCTGCTCTTAACAAATCTGCCATATTATGGATATGGGTCTTCAAACTTGTAGTAATAATAATAATAATAAGAGATTGTTTGAACAGTAAGAGTACTACATTTGCAGAGGCTATTTTAGTCCAGGAAATTTCTGTGCTGGGAAATGAAATGAGAGTGGCTGGTTCTGGCACACTTGACCTGACTAGTTGGACCATTGATCTTGACCCTTGTATCAGCTTGTTAGCAAAAGCTTAACATATAGGACCCCCCAGCCCCATCTCCATTTTTAACCCACCACCAAAATATAGACATTCCACGAGAGAGTAAGGGTGTAACCTTTTTCCCATTGTGCAAGGTAGCTCTTTATTGCTTCCTTGAAATGGGGAAAGATTAGCAGATGTAACTTTTAAATGTCTTGGCCACCTTTAACGTTGAATAATAGGTAGGATACAGATACACCGCTTTCTTTTTCAAAATAATGCAACACATTGCACATTAATAGATCAATTTACTCAATTTTAAGTTATGATGATTAAATTAAATTAATAGCCGAAAATTCATCAATATTATATTATGATGTGGTTCGTTGGTTGGTTGCTTTCAAGATAACTTTAATTTCCCCTTTTGCCTGCCTGAGACTGAGAGAGAGTAATTGATTACAAAAACTTAACATAGCAAGACAAGTATTAATTTTATTTTTTTAATTTGTTTCCGTAACTAGGTAATAGGAGGGGTCATAGCAATTTGGAAGATATCCCCTCACCTTCGAATCACACTTTTCTTTTCCGAAAAGGGAGAACATTAACCAACTGAGCTAGGTAGAGCCCGTTGGTTGGAAATATAAGTTTTAAGTGATAATATCACGTAGTATGTAATAGGATATGTATGTATGTTCTAATAAATAAATAATATATAATAATATTATGACATTGCAGTAATGCAATTAAGTTTATAGCATGTGTCCTTCAAGGTAGGGAAAAGTGTGTAATTATGCTATATATTGGCGGTCAAATCATCGTCCTGATCAGTACTCATCACTCAAAATTTTGACCCATTTCTTGGAATTTTACTTACAAATTGGTATGATAAAGAAAAACTCCATGAAGTGTTATTTGACGTTTGAAAGTCTGATTTGTGTAGTTAAAGAATATTCTAAAGTTCAGTTGGGTAATTAAAAACTGTTCCGGAAGGATTTCAAGAGTGAGTGTGTGAAAGAGCAGGCCCTAAGTCTGTTGAGTTAATATCTTATCATCATTTTTATTTTAATATTAATATGTACGGATATTAATGTATTTTAATATATTATTTTAAATTTATCGATATTTTTTAAAATTATTTTATATAGAGTATATTTTTAAATTTTTTTAATAAAATATATATTATATACGCACACAAATATACCCTATTATATACATATATGTTTATAAGTTATTATTAATTAGATTCAATAAATTAATTTAATGAACATATTTTATTTTTAAATGAAATTATGAAAAAAATAAAAATTATCATGTTAAAAACAAATTAGAAATTAGTTAAAAGGATCAAATAAGTGATTTTTTTTTTAAAATAAAAAAGTCAAAATCTTGTATCGACCGATATGTCTTGATAACTGACAAGTATAAACCGATATATGTCTTGCGTACACAGTAGTACTACTAGTATAATGAATTTAAGCCCAATTATTAGACACCAATAACGGAGATCCAGCTTTTAATTAGTAATCTCTAATCTTAAAGTTCAATGGGTGAAATAAGTTGTTGTTATGTGTTTGTGATGCACTAATAAAACTTATTCCAAAAAAAAATGTTAAGAGATTAGTGCTGTCTATTGCATATAGATAATGAGTTTTATATTTTTTAAAAAGTTTATTATTGTTCAAATATCTAATGCAATATGGACATTATAAAAATTCTACTTAAGAAGTTATGCAGCTTCAACAAAAAAAAATTGGATCTCTCTTGTAAATATTTATTATGAACAAGATAAGTATATGACCATAATAGTATTAAAAGTGAACAACCTTTTATAGAAATACCGTCAAATATTTGTTTGTGTAAAAAGCTACAAATTAAATTACCAACATCTCAAACTAGTGGGAGATTGTTAGTAGTTTATAATCTCACATTATTTAGAAAAGTCAAAACTAAAGAATATATAAAGCAATTAATTTTTATTTTAGAATAATTAAAATTTGAAAATTATAATTATTCTTAAAAATTATAATTGTTATTATTAGTTGTACAACTTTTATATTTTAAAACTTGTCTTATAAAGACACAATTCTTACATGAAAAATTTGTATTGTAAAATAATACAATATTTCTTAGAAAATGATATCTTATTGAGAGTTACGGTTGTTCGTTATTTATATAAAAGATTTTTTTTCAGTCATTTTCACTGATTCTGCTTAGAATGTTGAGAATTTTGTTGTATCTTGAAGACATATAAAAACTTATAAAAAAATTTGTTCTATATATACACATTAAACCCATCTTACTTTTTTAATATTTTTATTTTTCTTGTTTGGTTGTTTAATTTTTCTAAAACAAATCTGCTGCCCAAGATTTTCCATTTTCTTACATACAATATTGTTTGAATTCTTTGTCCATACCTCCTTGCCTTTGGAATCTACGAATTTATTAATAAAGAGGAGACAGAAACTTGATCAATGGCTGCCATATCCTATTCTTTTTGTGCCCAAATCAACGGCTTGGGATGCTGGAAAATTAACTTTTCAGAAAGAGAGTAACTCTGGTCTTGAATGTGGTCAGTGTTTGAACTTCATCAGAAATTTTATTTTATTCAGCCTAAGACTCTTGAGTAACCATAGCCTAGCTTCTTAATTAATTACCCATTTTTTAAATTGTTTTAATTTTTAGCATTGCTTTGAATGACACTATCTAGTATTATAAGATATATGGCAAATACTTGAAAATATAACCAGCAACAGGAAGAATCTGCCTGCAGAGTCATTTAATTTGTGAAATAAGAATTTTGGCAAGTACCAAAATATTCATTCTAAAGCAGCTGATCGACTCGAGACCCCATTGGTGGGTGGAGCAATAGTAACTCAATCATACTTGTGGACAGATGGATCCCAAAATATCGATCTATTAATTTCATACTTAGATATATAGTCTGGTTAATTAAGCAGTATTATTATTATTATTATTCTCTCTTTTTGATCTGTCCTTAAAATTTAATCAATAGCTCCTAAAATAGATATGAGATTATTATATTCCTGCGTGTTAGCTAGACTATAAATTGGTGGTGCAAAGTCTACAATAATAATAAAAGTGTGAAAATTAAGGGAAAAAAAAACTCGAAATTAAGCAACGGAAGAGATAAAGAATTTAAGGTTGAAAGAGAGAGAGTGTGTGGGGTTTGGTGCATGAGCAGAGGTGGATGTTGGGGTTTTGTTTATGTATTTCTGAGTTCGGGAATCGTTGAAAGACAGTGAAGAAAGCCTGCAAGAGAATCCAACATCCAAACATGGTAAAGCTTAGGAAGCGACGACCCGCTCGCTTAGGTTCACAACCTTTTTCTCTCTCTGATTCTGGCTGCTAACTGCTAAGCAGCATCCATGTAATAACACCGTACTACATGCCTACTTTTTTCCAACTCCATCATCACAACCACCTCCACTAATTATAACCTCAGAACTCAGAGATAGAAAGAGAGTTGAAAAGAAGGCAAGCTAGCTGTTGTCTTCTCCAACATGAGAATTGAGGAGGTATTAAGTACTGGTTTAGCATGACAGTTGCATGGAATGTGGGCAATTGAAGCCAAAGATTTTCTGTCTGCATAGCTGCTTGAGAATCCAGTACTGTCAAAACAAAAAAAAAAAAAAGAAAAGAAAAGAAAAGAAAAGTCAGGCAGACCATATATATCACAAGCTGATTTTAACTTCTCTTGTTTTAATTTCATGGAGAGGAGGAGATACAGAAAAGTAAACCTCAGCCACAAATCTCAGTTCCTTTACTGTTTCTCCCTCTTATTTTTCTCAGTTTGCGCATTGGTTAGCATCATCAGCACTGCAACCACATGTCAACAAGGTATGCTCTTTCCCCTCTCATTTAAAAAGAAAAATTAAGGAAAACCTTCTATAGTATATAGCTAGCTGGGTGAGCGCCCAGAGTCGTGGTCTCAACTCTCAGTGGGACTTATCTGTTAAGTACAGATACAGTACTGAACAAAATTGTTTCTACTTTCTACTACCTCAACTCTGCTCTGCTAGCTAGAATACTCATATATAATTATGCATTATAATCTGAATATTCCTCATTAGCTATACCTATAACCCTACATATGCACTCTGTTTTCCGACCGCAGATCATATCAGGTTTTTTTTGTCTAGTCAAGCTGCAGATGGTATCTGTTTTCAGGTGAGTCAGTTCACTACACTTCCTATACAGTACTGCTTATATAACACTAATATATATATATATATATATGTTTATCAATTTCTTGCTCAAAGGCCAGCAAAGAAAATGCTATCTTAATTTCTCTGATCTAATTATACAATCTTTAATTCAAGGACAATCTAGACACCAATGTTTGCGGGTTAAATTTTTTTTTAAGAATTGGGGTTTTTACATAATCACAGTGCTATTAATCAGTCATGACTCATGACCATTCAAATAAATCATATATAGTAGAATTTAGAATTCTCTTCTTCTTCTTCTTCTTCTTCTTCTTCTTCTTTTCATGAGTCTCGCTAACTTGCGCCACCAGTACTGCTCAGCGCTTTAACCGGAACCACGTACTCTTTAGGTCTAGGTCTAGGTCTAGGTCTAGGACTATGTTATATATTTGTTCCCGTGAACATTGTTATTCTCATCTCAGGGCGCGCATGGTGTTTGTACGGATTGGTGAGGTGGCAGATTGGTGGAATAGAACCATAGATTTTGCTTTTGGTGGCTTCATTGTACTAAATTATCAAGTAACTAGTTGTATGAGGTGATGACTAACACACACACATATATATATATATATATATTCCACTGTCACAGGAAATTGCGGAGAGGAATGAAGTGAGTATGGGGCCTATGTCTATACCTGTTGACATCCAAGGACACCCTTTAAGCTTGGGCAGGAGATTTTTGAGTGGCCCAGGGTCATCGCCGCCACGGTGCACGTCAAAGTGCGGCAAGTGCACTCCGTGCAAGCCGGTTCACTTGCCGCTGCCGCCTGGAACACCGGTGACTGCAGAGTATTATCCAGAAGCATGGAGGTGTAAATGTGGCAATAAGTTGTACATGCCATGATGCTTTTAATTTTGTTTGGTCACATAAATTATATATGTCTAGTGCATGTGACAATGAAGAGACTACATATTGCTGGTTTTTACTGTGATGAAAATTTGAGTTAAACAACAATATAGGGTTTTTACTTACTTTATATATATGTAAAACAACTGTAGCATATATCTATAGTGAGTATGAGTTAATTAACAGCTCAGATGAGCTGAGCAATTTGAAAAATCGCGTTATAACCTTTTATACTATCAACTAATCAACCATTATATATATATATATATATATATATATATATATATAAATTGGTGCAGATTCTTCAATTTCAGGTATATATCCATCCAAAGCAACACTCCATCTCTGGGTGATGCATGCTGGCCTGATAGAAACCTTTTGCTTAATTAATTAATAACTTTAAAATTAACAAAGTAGTACTCCATACTCCATAGTCCATACTACAGTTGTGTCAATCAACTGCACTCCATGCACTTATCTAAATTAATTCAAAGCTTGATCGATGCACATTAATTACTTAATTATGAGATTTTTGTGGTTTTGAACTTAATTTTTGTGACTTAAAGAACCCAAATGGGCGGGGGACTCTGAATCTCCGGTAAATCTGTGACTGGGTGGGAAGCATGAAGAACATATTAAATATGATCATTGTATCAGAAATTAGGAGAAGTATTGCTACTCTAACCAAAACTTTTCTTAGTCCAAAAGAAGAAGGAAAAATCCGTAAAGCAGCTGTCCCTTCATCAGGATTTAAGCAATATATATGCAATCAAATTAATTAAGGAGACAAACACTACATAAGGGACATATATGTGTGTGTGTGTGTGTATATATATATATACACACACACACATGGAAGCTGAATTTTTCTTTTTCAACCATTTTTACAGCTACAACGGCCCAATACTCAAGTGCAGGTCATGGCCCGATCTTGTTATTCTAATTGGTTCAGCAGTGTTAGAGACCAAAGAAACAAAAAGTTCAGCATGATGCATGGAATCGTGGCAGGTACACCATATGATCCAAAAGGCCTAGCTATAGCAGTATTGGATAAAAAAGTGTTCAAGGATTCGTTTGAATATATCCAAATGGAATAGCAGACTGGAGATTAAATTAAGAGATGGGATGGAACATCAATTTTACTAGCTTGAGTATAAAGGAAGGAAAAACATGAATGGGCTTGTTAGTTGGGACTGCAGTTTAGTTGGAAGATCATGAGTTTCCTAATAGTAATTGCTGGGGCCTTGAAATTGTTGATGTATATATAATGTAGCACTAAGAGAAGCATTCGATGGATTCAGACTCGGACTCGGACTCGGATTCAACAACATGATCAAAGATTAAATAATATATTTGTGATGTTGTTGGGAGAATTTAATGAATGGCAAAATTTTTAAAAAAAAAAAAAAAAAAGTAAAAAGTTGATATATATCAAAATTAGGTTAGGTATATATATACTAGTATTACGAAGTAGTAGTAGGCCACCTAATTACCCAAATGTCAAGTGCTCCTCACTCCACCAGTTTTCCAACAATAATAGCCAGTGAGTGACTGAGATGTTAATTATCTATAGAAAGTAGTAAATAATGCGATGATTTGGACTATTTTCAGTTTTCAATATCTAGATTTTTGTTTTCGAAATCTATAATTTCAAAAAAAGAAATATGTGATGTGATGTTCATTTGCCTTTTAAAGCTTCAAAAAAAAAACAAAAAAAAAGGCTGGGACCAGCCAGCAATCGTGCTGAAGTTTCTTTCCTGCATCTGAATGCGGTCCCATTACACATTACACATTAATCACGTGAAATTTTCTAAACATGGCTTCAACAACGCCACGTACATTAATTTTTGAACAAATCAAACTCAGCTGGTACGGGAGGACTTTGAATTTCAAGTGTCTGCAACAAGCTGGCCAGCAAACAAGTTGAAAAGGCTAGGGACTAGGATTGATGATATGGACCAAGATGGCAAGGGGAGCTTAGCTAGATATTATTACAGCAGCTTCCACGAAATATAATCCCTTTCTAGTTTCTACCCACAAAAAACAAGTATTACATATGCATGCTGGTGAAATTGTTTTCATGGAGCTGATTATAATTTTAATCCCGCGTTGCTGCTAGATTTTATCAACGATGATACTAATTATTCTCAAACTTTCCAAGGATTTGACGCCCTCAAATATTGCTCTACAAAAATACCTGCGTATTTACCTTTCTTTTCATCAGTTTGATTATTTTGAAATCAAATGTCGGATGATTAATTACCGTTATTATGGCCTTTGCCTTTTCAAGTTGCAACTACTAGCTAGTATATATAAGAATGACAATTGATAATTTTCAACATTATTCAATTTATTTTTTTGTAGATTTAATTTAATTTGCACCGAGTTTGGAGCAAATTCGGATATGAACATTTTGATATTTGTTATCTGAATTCACTTTGATTTTGACACAATTAGTCACTACGCCAAGTTTGACATATAACAATATTTTGAAGTTATGTGAAAACTAAAAAAATTGCTGTTGTAAGATAAGACAGCATTTTTTCATGTGTTATATATGTGGTCGCAGTCTTATGTCTTTAGTAGCATTTTTACATATGTATAATAACATTTATCAAAATGCTGCTATTTCTACTTTATAACAGCTTTTCAATACTTTTTGCATGCATTTTTTAATTGCTACAAAAGATCTCAATGATAACAATTATAAGTGCTACCAAAAACATTTTTATATGATAACATATATAGCAGCAAATGTCAAATGCTTCTAAAATTTTTAAAAATGCTATAATTTTTGGACATTATAATATATAACAGCAATATGCAAAATTCTGTCAAAGTGTTATCTTTACTATTTTTAACAACATTTGAGAAATGCAATAACAAAAATGATGTCTAAGACTAGTTTTGACGTAGTGAGTTTTAGATATTCGAATCTGTTATCTGAATTCGTTTTATTTATACAGATAACGGATTCGGATATCCAAATTCAATATCCGTTTACATATTTAATTCTTGTTTATTTTTATATTAAAAAAAAAGTTATTTAATAAATTCGGATATTTTGTGGATTCGAATATCCGACGGATATTACTATATCAATCAAATGCAGATTCGAATAGTAATAAGCGAATAATAAACGGATTTGGATATCAAAATTCAATATCCGTGTACATATTTAATTTAATATTTTTGTATTAAAAAATTTTAGTTAATAAATTTGAGATATTTAGCGGATTCGAATATCCTATAGATATTACTATATAAAACCGAATGCGAATTCAGATAGTAATATTCGAATAATAAACGGATTCGGATATAAGATAAATTAAGTAAATTCAGATTAAAATATTTTAAAAATTACAGATATCCAATACGCTGCTATCCCTATTAGTATATAAAAAATATATAATTTATGTAGTAGGCACGTATGATAGATAGCTTTTACTAAGTAGAAACTACTATTAAAAATATATTTTTGGGTTATCATTCACCTTTTTCATTTTTGACTATATTATTTAAATAGTTGAGCTATTAAGTATAATTATTGATAATAGTCTTAATTATAAGGTTGTTGTAACATAATATCATTGGTAAATATATTTATTAAATTAAGTTGTTGAACTTGATTAATAATAATTTATTGTATTTTTTTAATATTTAAAAAGTTTAAATATTATAATTTTATATAATATATATATAAAAATGTATGTAATAAAAATATATTTACATATATTATATTATATAATATATAAATGTATGCCAAAACACGTCTACACCAAAATAAAAAACGATCCAAACAGCAATCACTACCTTGATACAACCGTTGGAGGGCTCCTGGTGGCAATATTCAACAGGCTGCTTGTCTGTGGTTGTCAACTCATTCTCCCAATAACCACCTGCCACGTTTTAGAGAATGACCTTCATTTACTTTAAAAAAAAAAAAAATATATATATATATATATAGAAATGAAAAACGGGTCAAACACTGTCTGTCTGTCCTGTCCCGCCTCCCGCGTATTAGAAAGATGTGTCTTCCTTTACTTTCCTTTCTTTTCTGTCCAATAATTATAAATAGGTTAAGCCAACCCACCCTCCTGAAACTTCCACCGTCAAACACGCGCTTTCTCTCTCCAATCCTTGACTTAAAATAAAAGCCAACAAAAATATACAAATCTTATCTGTTGAAACACCCAATTCTTATACAACTCTACAACTAAAAACTCCAAATCCTTCCTCTGTTTTCCATAGCTTTATCAGGGGCAGGGAAATCAATCTTTGATCCCCGCTTGTTAATTTTAGTTTTCATTTCGTTTTTTCAGTTGAAGGAACCCGCCCATCCGGTTCGATCTCTGGCTCCACCACCTATGCCAGAGATCGAACATGTCCCACAGAACGCCCTGTTCGGCAAATACGAGCTCGGCAGGCTCCTCGGTTGCGGCGCCTTCGCCAAGGTTTATCATGCCAGAAACGTCCGCACCGGGCAGAGCGTGGCCATTAAGGTCATCAACAAAAAGAAGCTATCCAGCACCAGCTTGATGTCCAACGTCAAGCGCGAGATCTCCATCATGAGTCGCTTGAACCACCCTTACATCGTCAAACTCTACGAGGTTTTGGCCACCAAAACTAAGATCTATTTCGTGATTGAACTCGTCAAAGGTGGAGAATTGTTCGCTAAGGTTGCTAAAGGAAGGTTCAGCGAAGATCTCAGCCGTAAGTATTTCCAACAGCTCATCTCGGCCGTCGGATACTGCCACTCCCGCGGGATATTCCACCGTGATTTGAAACCTGAAAACCTCCTCCTCGACGAGAGCGGGAATTTGAAGGTTTCGGATTTCGGTCTCAGCGCCGTAACCGATCAGATCCGACCCGATGGCATGTTGCACACCTTGTGTGGGACCCCAGCTTACGTGGCACCGGAGGTCTTGACAAAAAAAGGATACGATGGAGCTAAGGTGGACGTGTGGTCATGCGGCGTCATCCTCTTCGTGCTTAACGCGGGTTACTTGCCTTTTAATGATCCGAATCTCATGGTTATGTACAAGAAGATCTACAAAGGTGAGTTTCGGTGTCCTAAATGGATGTCGAGCGATATCAAACGGTTCCTGTCCCGGCTTCTGGACACGAATCCCCAGACAAGGATCACGATTCATGAGATCCTTAAGGATCCATGGTTCAGGAAGGGTTACAATGAGCCCAAGTTCCATCAGGAGCATGCTAAGGTTGACAAGGATGAACATCAGGTTACAAGCTTGAATGCATTCGATCTGATATCCTTCTCATCCGGTTTGGACCTGTCCGGTTTGTTGGATGACTCGCATGATTCGGTCAGTGACGGAGAACGCTTCGTATTAATTAGAGAGGCGCCACAGAAATTGGTGGAGAAAGTGGAGGAAGTTGGCAAGGGCGAGCGATTGAGGGTGATGAGGAGGAAAGAATGGGGCGTTGAATTGGAGGGACAAAATGGAAATTTGGGGATAGCTGTTGAAGTTTACCGGTTAACCGATGAGCTGGTTGTGGTGGAAGCCAAGAGAAGAGGCGGTGATGCCCAATGCTACAAGGATATATGGAACAACAAGATCAGGCCTGCCCTAGCCCTAGTGGAAAGGCAGGAGGAGGTGGTGCCCCAAACTATATAGAGAAAGTTTAACAAGACGACTCATGTCATGTCATAGTGTTGTCAATTTCAATATCGGTGCATTACTTACTATGATTTGATGATGAATGATGTGAAATTTAAAAGGAGGAAACATTACTCTACTTACTTGCAGCAGTTAATAATTATTGTTATTATTATTATGTGGTTGTATGTATAGGTATGTATGTTAGCAGCATTTTTGTGGAGTAATAATAAAGATGATGATGATGAGTGAAAGTAATCGGGGAATTTTTTTTTTTTTTTTTGGATTAACAAAATTCCCACCCCAACATAAAGGTTTTTTTTTTTGTTATCTGCTACTACTAGTACTATTGTATTTCTCTGGCTTGTATGTATATACCCTTCCTTTTTGTATATATAAAGGAAGGGCTGGGCAGCCAAAGAGAGAATAATAAATTATTAATGAGAGAATGGGCATTGGGCTGCAACTCTATTGTTTTTTATTTTCTCTTATTCTGTGTTTTTTTTTATTTTTTTTATTAAATCATGAAATTTCTTTTTATTTTACTTTGTTTTGATATTGTTGAATAACGGCATTCACGAGGATATTTCATCAATTAACAGTTGGGAAAACTATTTATTCTGCGCATAATTTATTTTAATTGTGTCAGATCAGATGGTGAAGAAGTACACAATAAAATAAGATACATTTGATTTGGTGAGTATATCAAATACAAATACTAGTGTTGTGTTGATGGATGCGTCATGGCCATGGGAGTATACAGTTAAATATTATTTGGAGATAGATCAGCAATGAAATAATTGCTTACTAAGCTGGTAATGGGGTATTTATATTATATTATATATACACACTATCAAATATCAATGGCGCTTCATTTGTTTCTTTTATTGTACGTATTAAAATACAGCTGAGTTCATGGCAGGTTCAATTAACCTTTAATTATCAATGGCGCACCACATTGTCCTCACTATCAAACATATCTGTTGGAATAATTTTAAGCAAAACTACTGAAACAGTATATATAAAAAGCAAAGTTAAGGGGTTCCAACCCAAATACTCTTGCTTTCATGATTAACCACCTTTCTATGACTTTCTTACAAACCAAGTAATAATGCACCAAATCAAAATTTTGGTCTGCCAGAATCAAATGATTGGCTGTAATAGAGGAGAACCAGTTGGCCACACTACATAAAACCTACAATAATTTCGATGTCAAAGTTGTAATCCAATATATAGATAGAAAAACATTTCTTGATCTTTTTGCTCTGCTTTCACCCTGTAAATATATATGTTGATGTCTTTTTGTATTGTGACGGTATTCTTGAAGTCTTTGGTGATTCGAGGTCATGAAAAGGAGAGGAGATATGTCAGAAGGCACTGGAGGGTGAGCTCCGGGACACAATCCGATGATTAAGTCAGTGTTTGGAGGAGAAAAAAGGATATGAGAGAGAGAGAAAATGGTCTTAAGAGAGAGAGAAATAGCTTGACCGTGAATAGCCTTGAAGAAGGCTTTATATAGGGAAGGTTGGGCGAGCTAGTGCTCGCCCAACTAGTTCGACGTGTCTAACTCTGGTAGGTCGTTTGATGTAAGCAGCCTCGGGGGACCTTGTCGAGGAGACGACTGCATTAAATGTCCGTCGTCTGTAGACTGTAGCATTAAATACCTTGCACTGCCCTAGGTGGGCGCCGAGGTGACTAGAGATGTGACATTTGAGAAGAGGGGGGACGACCACGTGTCTAGTTGGGATGTTCAGCAGGGCTTTGCACTTGGTGGACTGGGCTTGCTCTTGATAAGCTGATTGGGTTCAATAATGCTGATTGGGTTCAACAATATATATATATATATATATATAATTTTATTAACTACAAGTAGCCATAAATTTCAAACCACATGCTTCCATCTACATTTTATTGTCTTATTCATCAATCTTGCATGCTTATGCTTTGAGGACCTGGACTCGACATGTTACAAAAATATATATTAACCAGAGTTGGCACTTAGGAAGAGTATAGTAGTCAAACAAAGTTGAGATGGTTTTTTGGAAGCTAGCCGCCACTCATTACTTGGAACTTCCAATATTGGTTGGTGGCCTCTGCTCTGCTCCTCTTTCTAATTCACATGTTGCTATATTGTTACTAGCTAGGGATGATTATATATTGGGAAATCAAAATTAAATTCAGAAAAATTTAATATTTTGTGTAAATAGAGGAGCAAAGTGGAATGAAACTTGAAGTTCCAACTTCCAAGTAAAGTATTTTCTTCTTGGCCAAAAAAAAAAAAAAAGTATTTTCTTTGCCTTATTCCCTACCAGGCAGGCTCAAAAAAATAGGCCAACTTCAGATTAAATGGCCCAATGAAAAGCTCACTGGCAAATTTATGGGTCATCATTATATGCAAAGAACGCATTTAGACCAGAACTTTATGGTCCAAAGTTGTCTTTGCTCCAATTAATTTATTCAAAGGCAATGTCTGGCCCAATTACTCTCAACTCTTCCAAGTTCCAATTAGGGCAGAACCAGCCTGAAGGAAAAAAACACAAAACAAAACAAAACAGAAAGCGGCAAAGGTAGCCTAGCCGTTCATGGAGGTTCAAAACTGAAAAAAATTTGTTCAAAAGGTACGATATCGTTTCCCGTGTCTTAAAGATTTTCTATTTTTGTTCCTAGGACCCAACTTGTGCTTGGTTTTGTTTCGGTGAAGTGGGAAGTTGAGAATGTCTGAAGAGGCAGGCTTAAGGCATAAGCTTAACAAAAAGCTAAAGATTGCCATGGGGAAACCTAAGAATTACATCAGCAGGGACGGAACTAAACGTAGTTTTCAAAAGGGTGGTGCTATTGGTGGGAAGAGCAACTCTGCTATGGGATCTAAAAGTAGAAAACGTCCTACTAATACATATGGAGTTGCAGAACGGAGTGAGGATGGAGAGGCTCGTTTTGAAGAAAAGAATACCAAATCTGTAATTTTAAATTATGATAGGAGAAAAAAGCGAGTTGATTCTGACCAATTAATGTCATTTAAGTTTCATAAGAATTTAGAGGCAAACGATAGGAAGGCTTCATCTGAGAAACACCGGAAGATGGTCAAGGTCAAGGATGACTTAAACAAAGGGACAAAAGGCAATGGCAAAGCAATTCGCTCAATCTGGGTTTCTCCTACACTAGAGGATGTTACTTCTATAGGTAAAGCTACTTCTCGTAACCCTAAGAATGTCGGCAGAAGTGCAAAAGAGGTTGATGAAATGGATAGTGCTTCAAATGATTCATCAAAGAAACATGCCAAAGCCAAAGCCAACTCAAGTAAGCGCTTGGATCAGAGCTCCAATGCTTATCCTTCGGCTTCTACTAAAAAAATAGTTCGGGATAAAAAAAGCTTAAATAATGATTCAGAAGTTCTTGATGATAAGCCAAAGAAAAAAAAGCGGGTAATTCGGTTAGATCCTTATGACATCTCAAACAAGCGTCTAGATGATGGCATTACTATTAATGGTCAGTATTTCCTTACACTTTTTCCAACATGTCTGGTGTTCTTATATTTGCAATGTCCTACCTTCTTCTAATTATACTTGTTTGAAGCGGATTTCTTTTGACTTTCTTTTCTTATTGCTGTTTCTTAATTCCTCTCTAGAAAGTAAAAAAGAGAAGAAAAAAGATTTGGGGGAAAATGCTGCCATGTCAAAGAATGCGCAATTCCGTGGAATACAGCCCAGTCCCTCCATCCTTTCCTTTCTGGAAGATAATGTAATTTGTATGCGCAAAGCCTTGAGATGTTTGGGCTGTACATTCACATCTTTTCTTGCAACCATTATGACTCTTGATAATTTTATTTACAGTTGTTAGGCCGTAGACGCTCCATTGAGATCCAGAGAGCAGGCTACAACACTGAGCTCTCTGCCCCATTAGATAATATCCCTTTTTCTACCAACCCTGAAAGGGAACGCATTGAGGAAAATGTATGTTTTTTATTAATGTGATAATTAGCCAAAAGTTACTCATTTTGCTGCTGTATTCATCTATAAGCCATGTTTTTTGCAGATATTTAGGAACAAGTTGCAGTTTTTTGCTGCCGCAAAGGTTTCATCATCATTTCCGGCTCCTGATATTCCTGAGATTGCATTTGCAGGTAGACAGCTAATATTTTCATTCTTTCATTCTTTCTTTCCTGATTTGTTGGTTTTATTAGGTTTTGCAGTTTTCTGGTTACTGTATACTCTCCATGTTGATGGCTTCAGAAGGGTTCATTTGCCCAGTATTACATGTTAATGTCTCATATACCAATTGAAAGAGTCTATAATTCTCAGTCTATGGCTATTGTAAGTCTCAAATGGGAAAGGTGTGCTCCAGGAGCTATAGCAACCATGCTCTCTGTATCTGTAGGCAATTTCTTTTAAAGATACTCTGTAATGGATTATAATAAAACTGCTGGAAGGATTTTATTTATCTGCAGTGTGTACTTTCTTTCATAATCCAATGTAATGAGTTTTTGAGAGATTGGATTATCTTATTAGCCTATGTTAAGCTGGTTCGACACTTTGCAGATTATCTGGACGTTATTTGTTTTGATGTCCCATATGACAGCTTGTTGTAGTCTCAGAAAGCTTATATATGTATATCCATCTTAAGAATGATACATTTTTTTTGCCCTTGTTAGGGAGGTCAAATGTTGGGAAGTCATCACTACTTAATGCACTCACCAGACAATGGGGTGTTGTACGGACATCAGACAAACCAGGCCACACTCAAGTGCTCCCAATTTCTTAAAAACTATGTTTACAATTTCCTGGGAATATTTCTTTTTTGCAAAGGTTACAGAAGCTGTTTTGTTGCAGAGTATTAATTTCTTCAAGTTGGAATCAAAGATCTGCCTGGTTGATTTGCCTGGCTATGGCTTTGCCTATGCAAAGGAAGAAGTTAAGGAGGCATGGGAGGAGCTTGTGAGTACATGATGTCTGAATCCAACCTTTTCCTGCAACCACTTTTATTTTTTTAATTCAGTCATAGGAATTTTTAACACCTTAGTGCTGGCGAACACCATAATTGATCTGTGACAGTAACTAGTTATCAGATTTTAGTGAGCATGATTTGTTTGGTCAGTAATTGGACATGGTAGACGCTGAACCATTAAAGTGTTAGGCAAGTTCTGTGTGTATTGATAATTAAAAATGGGAGGCTGAATTTGGAATGTTTTCTGAGTTGAACATTCGAGAAGTGACTTAGTTAAAGAAATCTGAGGCTAGGCTTAAAGGTTTTTCCTTCTTGGTAGTTTTTTTCTTGTCAAAACTAATTAGCATGACTCAACCTCTTGCAATTAAGGTAGTGGTTAACTGTTAAAATTTGCAGGTGAAGGAGTATGTTTCAACAAGAGTTGGTCTAAAACGAGTGTGCCTTCTCATTGATACAAAGTGGGGCATGAAGCCTAGAGATAATGAACTCATTGATTTAATGGAAAGGTAAACATTTTCTCCATATTAAATTGGTGACTTTTGAGCCTGTAATTCTATTTCATTTGCATAAAAAGTAGAAGGCATGTAAGGAAGATTAAACTTAACTTGGTATTATAATTGCATCTAGAATACTTATTCGCATACCTATGCCTGTGTTGCATCTCATTTGGTACTTTGAGTGTTCTTACCAATGCCTCCTTTCCCTGGATAAGAAGTAGATCAAAAGTTTATTGTACAACATCAGGATTTTGTGTCGGTGTTTGCGCTCAAAGGAGTGCAAATCCCTAAGACAACATTATTTTTAGAACAAGACAACCTCCGTACTAGTGGTGGAGGGGGGAATATACCTTGAATCACTGACACTCTCTATTGGCAATGGATAGTTGAGATTCAAGATCCATTATTTGGTAAAGAGGAAAGGGGGTGTAAGATCATTATTTGCCAGTCTGGTGCTAGTGCTACCTTAGGCAGTATGGTATGACTATGCAGCAATCTTGCGTTTCTATTCTTGTTTATGCATAGAGGGAACATAAACCACACTAGGAGCATTGCATGTATTTATATATTTTGTTGATTTTTCATTTATTAATGTACAGATCTCAAACAAAATACCAGATTGTCTTAACCAAGACAGATACGGTGTTCCCAATTGATGTGGGACGTCGTGCAATGCAAATTGAAGAGGTGAATTTTATGCATTTATGTTTACATTTTCTTTGAAATTAGCATCTTGCCTTTGAGATTGACCAGTTTCTAAAATCCATTCGGTTTTGCAGAGCCTCAAGGCCAATAGATCTGTAGTTCAACCTGTGGTATGAAGAAACAAATTTGTTTACATCTTCGATGTTCTGTGAGTTATTTTAAGTAGGGGGCCTATATAATTGGAATTTGGTATTATTTCAGATGATGGTGAGCTCAAAATCTGGAGCTGGTATCCGAAGTTTAAGAACGGTCTTATCTAAGATTGCTAGGTTTGCCAAGCTCTAATTCTGGCCAGGTGGTTTTTTTTTGCTTCTTTTCCATTTACTTGTCTCCTGTAGTTGTTTAACTGTTAAGGTAACTTCATGAAAATAAAAACATGTGGATTCTTTAGATCAGAACTGATGAAAAACCTGTAATTGCCTGGTATCTACAAATCAATGCGTATCAGGAATGGCTTCCAACTGGATAGATGTATCTTTTAACTAGTTTTATGTATTGTTATAAATTTTAACCTCAACTCATTCTTTTGAGTCTTCTTCTTCTTCTGCTTCTTCTTTAATTGTAATAATGTTTCCTTGCAGGACGTGTCCTACTGCAGATGTATGTAACGACATTAGAGTTGGCAGTGGCAAGATGAACTAAAAGGCAGGAGGGATTGGTAATTTGATATTATTACATGAGCTGTGGACATGCTTTTGTCATTGTTGTCAGCGTGAAGTTATTTAATCAGCATAAGATGCTAAACAGGAATTGATATTATTATGGAGAGAGGTATCAGTCTTTTTGTAGCATCAGTTTGAAGGATTTTGTAATTTCTAAAAACGAAAGGGTTTAGGGATGGGATGTTTTTTTTTTTTTTAAATTGCTAGTATAAAGAAGGTAGCAGATGTTAGAAAGAATTAATATGAGCTTTGAATTGTTGTTCCAAAAGAAACCAAAATGAAGTTGTGGGGGTTCATTCATTTTTATGCCATATTTGTGTTTAAAAACTAATCGAATTATGACATGTAGTCAGTGTAGCGGGTAAATTTGCTATTGGACTGAACAAGCTCAGCTCAGCTTAACTATAAATGCTATTTTGACTTTATGCAAGTCAAAAGACTTGCCAAAAGCCAGCCCCGATAGGAGGAGGATAGGACCAAATTTGTGGAGTCAAAACCCATAAATTGAATGCTTTGTGGGTTTTGCTTTCCTCTTTATTTTGATTCACACTCATTTCTAAAAACCCACAAGTAAATTACCATTAGCATTACCTAATAGTATTATTAGTATACTAATAATACAAGCGCGCTTTCATTGAAATTTAGAAGAAATTAAAACAAAAAACAACCAACCTTGTTTTCTTTTCTCGGTGAGGAAAAACAGAGAGCGAGAGAGAGGTTTGCGAGATCTGGAAAAATGTGTCCGCTGAGGCTGATCCTGATTTTCCTTTCCGCAACTCTCGCCGGCTTTTTCCTTATTAGAAACCTCAAATCTCAGCCCCAAACTAACAATGAAGATGATCCCCACACCAACATCAACGGCCCCAACAACTCCCTCTCTGCCTTCTCCAAGGTTTCTTCTTCTTCTTCTTCTTCTTCTCCCTCTTGTAATTATAATAAACCCTTCAATTTCTTTGACTAGGTTCGGACAGTTATAGAATCAGGATTCTGGACATGTGTTGACATGGCAAGTGGTCGTTACTTGTGGAGGCATTTGGCTTCCTCAAACTCAAAGCCTTCCACTTGATCTCCTTCTTCCTTTGGTTTTGATTGGGTGATTCAACAAATCTTATGCAAAAATCTATTCTTGTTTTTGCTGTTGTTGACTTTTTGGTGGGGTTGTTATTGTTGTCCCTGGTGATTGCAATTGTTACCTGTATTCCAACAACTACTGTTGTACATAATTCCTGGATCTTCCTCTGTCTACACTTAATATTTTGGATCTAGTTTGGATCCGAGGTTGACAGTAAATAAATGAACTTTCTTCTCAATTTATGGGGTGTTATATTTGTTGGAGATTTTTTTTTTTTTTTTTGTGTGCTGTGGAACTTGCTCCTTTTTCTTCTTATTATATCCTGGTCTTACTTTCATTGTCAATTGTTGTCAAAATTCTTCATTTCTTTGTTTCTTTGCTCGGGCTACAAAAATTTGGTGTCAAGCTGATGTTACAAGAGGTATCTGATGTCTATATAAACTATCAACTAACCATTTTTGTGAAAAAAATGTGAGCTTATGACTTTGTTTTTGGGTTCAGCTTCTCAGAACACCATATCTTTATGCTTTATAAAAGGGGTCAGAACTTCCTAGGTTGAACTTGTCTCTTCAAGCTTATAAGCTTTATCTTGGTCAATAATAAATTATCGAGGCAGTAGCATTGGCAAGTTATTTAAATGAAAGCAATTGGAAATATGCATTTAAGTTTTCTATGCAACTTGTTGTTTGTGGAAATATAGTCAAATCCATAATATGCTGCTTCATGAAAACTTGAATTGTTACTGTGATTAAGGACCTTGTTGTTTCTGAATTATATGTGCATATATCAGGTTTAGGTGGTTGCAGACTTGCAGTTTGTAACTATGCATTGTATTTTGTAACTTCCTGTTTACAATCATCTATATAGTTGGTGTTGATATTACTAACTAGTTTTTTCTCTTGATCAAGGATCTCACTCAGGAGATTGCATTACTACTGTCTGTACTTTTTTTCTTTGAATGGTTGTCATACATTCTTTCGTAATCTCCCTAGCAGTCTCTATAATGGTTGTCATACATTTCTTTCTCCCCTTTTGGTTTCACTAAAGGTCAATAGTTTCAATAAGTAGTATTTAATCACTTGTAGATGCTAATAAGAGAAACTTTCTGTGAATTGTGTGCTGCAATGTATGCAAATGATGGATGCCATGAATAATCTATGATGTTTCAGATACTTATGACGATGGGATAGGATTCTGAGTTCAAACAGTACTTAGGTATGGATTATAAATATTCGGGCTGTAGATACATTAATACCTTGTCTTTATGAGCATATTAACTTGTGGAGAGTATATGAAAGTAATGGCAGATGATGCAATGAAATGAAACATGATAGAATGTCTTGTGTCATGCTTATGGACGGAGCCTACTCTTGCATAGCAAATGCTACCTTTGCACATTGCAAAATAAGAATGTGCATAATTAAAGTAGATAATATTGTAGCTGAGAAAAATCTACTTTGCTCCTGTGGATTCATGCTGATACATGTTCAACTGGAATGGGTTTGGAGGATGATAAACTCATTCATCCACCGTGTTGTGGTTCTACTTGTATGTATGTACAGGTATTCTTATGGAGTGAGCATTGTTTGTACTACAATAAAGGTGATTGTAGAGTGATCTAAAAAGAGGCAAGAATATCCATTATTTTTTAAATTCTTATAAATCTTAAGTTTATTTTTAGGCGGAGGATGTAAAAAGATATTTTATTTCTCAAGTCTCTCTTGTGTGTTGCAACTTGTAAGGGATAGCTGAACGAAGAAGCTGCTTCCTTTCATACTTATCTTTCTCTGCTCTGCCTCCTAAACTTATTCTCCTTTTTTTCAGGCTTAACCCCAGTAATGAATTGCAAACCATTTGCTTATCATTGTCAGTCAAAATCCCCTCAATACAACTTTAATTATCATTCATAATTATGACCTATACAATTTATAAGTGAGTCCTATACATATGAATGGTGTAGATTAATGTATTGATAAATAATGGACAAAAAATAATGAAAGGAGTCAAACCATGACAACCAATTTTCAATTCTCAAAGTCCAATTTCATTTTCATGTCCAAAATTCTTTATGCAAGTATAATGGAGATGATGAACCTTGGGTTTTAATATTTGATGAGAAACGCTTGAATTTATAAAACAAATATTGATATATGAAAAAACAATATTTGAATTAAAATTATATTTTTTTTCTATAGAATTAAATAATTAGTATCTTATAAAATAAACTTTATTTATAAGTAATTCGAATGAAAGAAAGAGCTTCAGATGATTTTTTTTTTATAGTTCTATAAGTCTGTAACATTACAGTTTCCAATCACCCAGGGAAGTAGCTGGATTTGGAGGAAACTCCTTCAATTGAGACCATTAGCAGCTCAATTTACCTATCAGAATAATGGAAGATTAGCTTGGAAATTTCCTGGGGACAGGTTTTCAGTGGCTAAAGTGTGGCAGCAAATCAGGCCAAGGCAGCCAAAGGTGGATTGGGATAGATTGGTATGGTATGCCTACCATATTCCAAGGCATTCCCAAATATCATGGATGGCAATTCAGAACAAGCTCCCTGCAAAAGATCGATTGATCGAATGGGGAATGGATCTAAATGGAACTTGTGATATGTGCAGTCAACAAATGGAGACTCGAGATCATTTATTCTTTGAGTGTGAGTATTCTAAGGCTGTATGGAGGGAGATTCTACACCTATGTAAGCTTCATAGAGTCATCAGAAGCTAGGACTTTGAAGTTCAATGGGCAAAGAGGAAGCTAAAGGGTAAATCTCTTATTGCTACAGTGCTTCGAATTGCTTGGAATGCTCTCATATATCATGTATGGAGGGAGAGGAATAACCGCAGGTTTGGTAAACAATCTCAGCAATGTATGCAAATGCTTGAGAAAATCAAGGAGGAGGTTAGCTATAGACTAGGGGGGATGAAAACCATAAAGGATGATACTGTTAATAGAGATTTGCATGTAGCATGGGGGTTAAAAAGCTCACTGATAGCATAATTGATTCTTAGCTATGTAATGAAGACATTGTAAAATAGTACATTTGTTTTGCCAGCTATGCTGATTGTATTAATGTAGCAGTGCATGCTGCTTTTGGATAAATAAAAACTTTGCTTATCCAAAAAAAAACATTACATAATTTCAAAGCTACTTTAGAAAAAGAAAGAAAGTAGTATTACTACTAATACTTTAAAAGGCCAAACTTCAACGGTCGAATCGAATTCGAATCCGTTGTCTGAGGGGAGTCCGAGAGAGATGAGAAGGGGGAAAGCCGGCGCCCCAAATGGTAATGAAGCGAGAAAGAGAAAAAGGAAATCAGGAGAATCCAAATCCCTCATCACCTATTTCAAGCAGAGAAAGACGTCGACAACACAAGACATCAAATGGGAGAATGTTGAAGGACAAACAAAGGAAGATATTAGAGAGTCTGGAAACGAAATTAAGGGCAAACACGGAAAGGGGTTCTTCGCTTGCTATCTGTTAACCTCTCTCAGCCCTCGCCATAAAGGCCACACCTATATCGGGTCACTTTCTTTCTACACTTCCCTTCTCTTCCTAATCCTATTTTAATCTTCTGACTTCTTACTGACTTTATTTCTTTCTTTCTTTATCTCAACGTTAATGGATGCTTTGCTTCTTGTCTTTTAGTATTAAACATTTGATCTTTTCTAGTTTTGCTTCCTCTAAGGTTCAGTTTTATGATTCTGAACATGTCAAACGTATTGAATTTTACATAGCATGTCAAGGATTTGATTTGATTGGATTCATATTCACATCATTGACGCTTTCCTGAGTAAATTCAGTTTAACTCGATTTTTCCTTGGTAGTTGCTCCTGATTTGGAACCCAAAGTTCGGTTCTTTTCTCTCAATTTCAGCTTTTTTTCTTTTCTTTTCTAGTTCATATTTGATTTTTACCACTTAGCATACATAAATAATGCTATTTGTATCTGGTTTAATAAGTCGTTGAAATAATATTTGCCTGCCAGTTGTTTTTCCTTTGATTTGAGGTTCTTTAGTTAAAAATTCAAGTTGAGCAAAAAGTTTGAACAATCTATCTAATGGCAGTGTTGTACACTTGCAGATTTACAGTCAACCCAAGGCGTAGGATAAGGCAGCATAATGGGGAAATAGTGAGTGGTGCTTGGAGGACAAAGAGAAAACGCCCCTGGGAGATGGTCGTTTGCATTTATGGTTTTCCAACAAATATTTCTGCTCTGCAGGTCATATATGTTTTCTTAATTGTTTATATAGTCTTTACCGTGGTTGTAGTTTAATTTCTTTTGCAGCAATTTTTTTTACCTTAGTTGCAAAATGCCAGGGTATGCTTGAAATGCCATATGATTATGAATGGTCTATCTCACAAGTCACATCATTTTAGGTTTAGCCCTTGTTGATTTTCTTTTGCTTGTTACAAGTTGTAACAAGGAATTCTGTTGGGTTTAACATCTATAGTCTACCTTGATGTTTCAAGCTTTGGGATCATCTTTGATTTTTATGGTATCTGATTAGCCTATTCCAGCGTTGATTAGCTTATTCCAGCGTCCAACATAATATCTTCTCACTCTCAATGATCTCTGGCCATGACAGGAAACTTCTAGGTTTTTTTGGGGGGTTTTTATCTAGTTTTTTTTGTGAAACTTGGTTGTCTTATGTTGTCCACCGTTTAGTTCATGAGGTGCTGTATTTAAATGTGCTTTATCAATAGTGGGGGTGAAAAGGCAGCTTTTTAACACTTTTTGATGCCTGCAGTTTGAATGGGCCTGGCAGCACCCTCAAAAATCAGTGGCAGTAAGGCAAGCAGCTGCAACTTTTAAATCCTGCTCTGGAGTCACCAATAAGATCAAACTTGCATATACGATGCTCACCCTCCCTGCCTGGCAAAGGTATATGTTAGCTTTATATCCAAATAAATACTGTTTTGCTTAGATAAATGGCTGGTTGACCAATGTGTAATGCTGTTCTTTGATCAGCTTGAACATCACAGTAAACTATTTCTCAACCAAATACACAAAGCATTCTGCTTGTTGCCCAAGCTTGCCAGAGCAGATGAAAGTTCAGGTTTGCTCAATGGATGAGCTTCCTTGCTATACTGAACAAGATGAGTTTGAATACAAAGATGATTGTGATACCTTAGATGAATATGATGAAGTGAATGATACATGTGAAACTATTTGTGAAACATATCCAGATGAAGTGGTTAATGTTTCAGCAGATAATTCGCATAACATCAGTCACAAGGCTTCTCATGAACAATTTGAACACATTGAAGAAAATGGAACAAGAAAACCCGGGGACTCATCCACTGTCGGAGTACATAATATAGAGTCACAAGTTTTCCTTGATTCTCCGACTATTAACGTGAACTCAATTGCTACAGGCCTCCCCATGGTAGAGGCTGCTGAATGTGCAGATATGTGCGTCGTTGGGAGGGAGTCATTGTGGGGCAAGCAGTTTACATATGAAGCTGATGAAGATCCACAACCATGGGTAAGAGAGAAATTGTTGACTACTTATGAAGAATATGAAAAACTAGGGGACTCATCCACTTTTGGAGTATACCACACACAGCCATTTGATGTCATCTATTCACCAGTACGAACATCTTTCTCAATTGTTACTAGTCTTTCCAATGGAGAGACAGCTGAAGGTGCCAATATAAACATTATTGAGAAGGAATGTCCAAGTCAGAAGCAATCTACCGCTTTAGTTGCAGCCAATGGAGATCAACAGCCATGGAAAATAGAGAAACCATTGACAACTGAAGTTGCAGTTATGGAAGATCAACTCCCTAGTTCTACTGTTGCTCATGAAGTTGAGGTTATAGATTTATTAACCCCGTCTCCTGACTGTAGAGTCAGGTCATACAGCAAAAAGAGAAGAATTTCTATGTTTTCTCCTGAGATCATAGATCTCACTTAAGCTTTCTCCAAGTGTAAAATGCTGGGCATACTAATGATGAATAAGAGAAGGATTAAGAAGGCCACAGAAGTAATTCTTTTAATCCTTCTTAGTCCTTAATCATAGATCTCAGTTGAGGGCTGAATAGGGAATTTATTTCAATTCCATTATAAAAATGATCCTTGCTGCTTGAATGCTAATTGATCAGATTTAGATGTTATTGTTTTCATCACATACTACAATCCTCTGTATCTGATGATGAGGAAATCGCATCATTGTATATTAGGAATGAACTTTACGTTGAAATAAATAGTTCATTTGATTTTTCAGTCTGAAATCTCTAGCTTGAAAACAGTGATTGCAAGATACTTTGGACCATCTCAAATTGATGGTCACATCATTGAAATTAAGGCTGTTATATTTGGAGGGTGGTATTAGATGGTTTATCTCCAACACAAGTCAGAGACATTTTCTTTGTAGAAATGGTGATGAAACAGGCGCCAGATGTGGTGAGAATCGTGTTTCAGACAAGTTTTATTTTTTAAATAGCATTGGAAACTTCCAAAATTTTATGATTTTTGAGGTATAAGTATTCTAAAGCCACCTGCAGAAGATTATAATTCTGATTTTCGAACAACATGATAAGATCCCTTTTGCCTTTCTTTCTTGGTGGCTTGACTCTACAATTCTCAATCTATGTTCTAGAAACCAACTGATTCAAAACTTAAGGTGAATTTGTATTTTGATTGGATATTTACAACAGGGATATGACAGGTTCCAAAACAGCGGCTCACCTTTTTTTTTTTTTTTTTTAATTTTGTTAATGAGTGTCTTAAAAACACTCTTTAAGATTATCATATATAATATTATCTTAATTTAATGTATTGAAAATGATAAATAAAATTATCAAGTATTACATTTAATACAATGTTATAATTATAAAGAGTATATTAATTAACCTTAAACAATATCTTAAGGGCACTGTTAACGAAACTTTTTTTTCTTCTCAATCTATGTATCATGTCAAACAAGATATGAAGGATTGCATAGCACTCAAGATCAAGTGCTGACAGCAATAATCCCAATTCATTCATCTAATAACGCAATTTTTAGATATGCTAAACAGAGATTGAAGGAGATAGATATTTGTACAAATAGTGCGATGTGAAATGGTAATCAGCTATCAGTTGCATTTGCCAAACGACAGTAATTTTACTGAAACAGGTGTAATACAATCATAGGAAGAACAAAACAAAGGTTCAAAAACATAGTATGGCAATGTACAAACATAAGATATCTTGAGAAATTGGCAGTTTAAGAAGGTTTGTCAAAGCTGCCGCTGGAGCTAGTGCTAGAATCATTCTGTTGTTGATGCTGATGCTGCTGCTGCTGCTGCTGCTGTTCCTCCTGTTGCAGCTCCTGCTGTTGTTGATCACCCTGCCAAACCCAAACAATATCTTGGAGAGCAGGCCTCATATCTTCTTTCAACATCTTCTCATATTCCAATGTATCTCCATTAGATTTCTTAATCTCTACCAGATGAAAAGTCGGAGTCACTTGAAAGATCTCTGCATCAATGGACAAGATCCCCTTTCTACCCTCCTTTAGTCCTTCCATTTTCAACACACCTGCTTCCTTCTTTTTCACCTTTAGTCTCAAACGTCTAGCAGCTTCTTCCAGCTTAGAGATGATGACTGAGGCAGGTTGTCTAGATGCAAATCTTGTTTCTCTCTTTTGAGAAATTCCCTCAAACAATCCTGACAGATCAAACCCATCTGAAAGGGAAATGATATCAAAAGCATTTAGGTTTGGAAGTTGAACTGGTTCTTGTTTAGTCTCAGCATCGCCATTGCTATGCCCACAAGAACCAGAGGGACCCATATCCAGAGAAGCTTGCTCGTTTCCCATTTCAGGTTTTTTCTGTTCGGCATTCAATCCTTTTTTAAACCAAGAACTTCCCCTAATCTTAGACATTGAAATCCTAGCATCGGGGTTTGGATCCAACATCTTAGACACCAGCCTGCGTGCTTCTGGAGGGAACCAGTTAGGATATCTGAACTCTGCTTTGCCAATTTTCCTGTACATCTCCATCAAATTTGAATCATGAAATGGGAGATAACCAGCCAATAAGACATATAAAACCACTCCACAAGACCAAATATCAGCTGCTACTCCATCATAACCTTTTCTGTTGATCACTTCAGGAGCAACATAGGCAGGAGTACCACAAGTAGTATGAAGCAGGCCATCTTGGTGCTTGGATTCTGCAAGGGCACTTAACCCAAAGTCAGAGACCTTTAGATTCTCATTCTCATCCAACAATAGGTTCTCTGGCTTTATATCCCGGTGATAAACACCCCTACTGTGGCAAAAATCAACTGCGTTGATCAGCTGTATAAAATACTTTCTTGCAACATCCTCCTTTAGCCTTCCCTTTGCAACTTTGTCAAAGAGCTCTCCACCTTTGCAGTATTCCATAACAAAGTAAATCTTAGTTTTGGTGGCCATTACCTCATAAAGCTGCACAATATTAGGGTGTCTAGCAATTCTCATCACTGAAATCTCTCGCTTGATCTGATTAATCATCCCAACTTTCAGGACCTTTTCTTTGTCTATCACTTTAATAGCCACACTCTGGTTGGTTTGTATACTCCTTGCATAATATACCTTTGCAAAGGTACCTTGGCCTAGTAACCGCCCAATTTCATATCTTCGTGTCAACACACTTGGTTTATTTTCCATTCCAAACTAACCTAATATAAAGAAGTATCAACTAACTCCTGCAACCACAATTTATGTAATTTACAAAGCAGGAGGTATCGGTAATACAATGAGCTCAACCGTCTCCACAAAGATCATGAATTACCAGAAAAGGCACTCTAAAAGTACTTATAGGCGCATTCTGCTTCTGCCCATCACTAATAGCTCCAATCTCATCAAAGATGAAAAAGGTCAGGCCTCGAAAAGCCGTAAGCTCATGAATTTCAAAGATGGAGTTTTGAACGATGAGGCACATCTTTCAGCATTCCCGGGCTTTTTACTATCTCTTTGAAAACTAACTTGAGAACGCTAAAAGGATGTATCAAAGGATATTGAAGGACCCTCAATCAAAAATTAACAAATAGTTGTCAAACTCGAAATTAAAACCTGCAAAGAAATACACCCTCAAAATCTTATACTTCTAATACATAAGAAATAGAAGAAGAAAAGCCAGCAGATGGCATTGGCAGCAAAAAGGCTCATCTTTTCCAGCTATTTCCCACAAATGAAATTCAGTTCAATTCAAATACAAGCATAGATAGATTTTCTATATTCATTGTGCAAAAAAAAAAAAAAAGGGACAAATTTTAACCAAAAAGGGAAGATTTTTAGTTGAGATTGATGAAACAAGTAGTCAACCAATATCCCTCATCAATCCAAAAGTATAAAATCAAATAGTAATGAGGAAAATTAAATCGTAATAAGGAAAATGAAAGAAGACAAATTCAGCAGTAAATCCCTCATCAATCCAAAAGCAAAATCAAACAAAGCCATACCTTTTTTTTCTGGGTTTTGGCGTACGAACAAGGATCCCAAACTTTGAGATTATTATGTGGAAGCTTTTTTGATGAAAGATGAAAAACAAAGATCAGAGCTTTGGCTAATAATTTTTTTTGTTGGGAAAAATACTAGTTTAATAAAGTAAAGGAGGAATTAAGGTATGGTGTGAGCAGGATCATACTAAGAATGATGAGATCCAGTGTGTTGAAATCAGATCCAGAATCTTCTTCTGATTATACGAAAGGAAACGATAACGGACAGGGTCAAACATCAAACATGAGGACCCAACTGATATTTTGCTGTTTTGTTCGTCTTGTAATTTCATCATGTAAATGTAAGCCTGACCCTGAAATTGAAGCTCAACAACGACACTTGGATTGGGGCACTTGGCGTTGTCCGATTTGCGAATGTGGATGGGATGGGATGCCTTTTTTTTTTTTTTTTTGTCTTTAATAATAGTAATAATAACAGGTAACCGTACTAAAATACATTTATATTTAAGTCCACAAAATACAAATACATAAACTTGGTAACTTTGAAATTTGAACCTGTACAACCATAAATTACGCTGAAGGCCGAGGCCCGAGGCCGGCTAAACTCTAAAGCCTAAAATTCGGTACTTCTAGTCTAGTAGTATAATTTTTTATTTTTTAATGTAGTACGATACGATCCAACAAATATAGTATCATGGACCAAAAAGAAAAACTGAAATTTAGACAGATTCATTCATCTTGTATTGATTTCATATAGACTGTTATAGGGAACTTGAATTCTTAGAAATTTGTGGTAAATATATATTCTAGGATAGGGCAGATTCATAGGAATTTATGATGGATATTAAATCAATTTGTCCAAAGGAATGAAGGAAATGAAAAACACACAATTTCTCCAGAAAGTAGAAACCCAGGCCAGTTATTCCAATTTAAAATATATAGCAATAGCTAGATAATGGAATAAGCAGCTGCTTTGTTTCTTTTCTTAACGTAACATGGCCAAAATACCAATAAAAGGGGGAAAGCATATGCAAAATTCATACCTCTATTGAAGGGAACCACATGTTGCATCTATCAGAGCCAATTAATGTGGAAGCCTTGCATCCCCGCACATGAGTGGTCCATATTATTTATTGACGTTTTAGTCAACAATAATGGGCAGTTTTAATTTTTTGTTTTGGGCTTGGGTCTTTGATGATCCTAATTGGTTTTAATATGCATTCAATAATCTGTGGCCTCACATCACCTTTTCCCAATCATTTTTTGTTTTTGTTTTGAGTTGAGACCATAGGATGCTTGATTGGTTATCCAGTTTAAGGGACACCAAAAAATGTCACTGGAAATTAACTCCCTAGCTAGTATAAAGAAGGGGTGTAATGATCTTAGTTCCTCACTATAAACATTCACATATGTAGAACTTATCAACTTGAAGTCTTAAACTAATCCCTTGATGCACCATAAACCTTGTAACTACTAGTTCCTCCTTAGCCATAGCGCTCTACTTTTCACTGGTTTCTCTTCATCTATACTAATCAAAAGTGACTGATCAATACCTAATATATAAGGCAAGAGTTGGAAGCAAAAATGCAAACAAACAGCTTGTATCTTTCCCAGAAGTCCCTTCGAATCAAGCTGCAGCATGACGATTTCTTCTCCAGATGTTCAAGTAGAGAGGTCTCCATGATTAACCTCTCTTTTGAAGATTATCATGAAGGAGCATCTGTCACAATTCCATTCAATTGGGAGTCTGAACCTGGCACACCTAAAGTAAAGTCTCGTGAAATCCCCCGTCTCCCTCCTCTAACACCCCCACCTTCCTACTTTTATTCCACCCCAAAAAGAACCGTTAAAGAGCACTCAAAGCCTAAACTTCTCGATACCATCTTCCCTAAGCGTCTCAGGAGAAAAACTCGTGTGCAACTTTCTCCTGCTGCTGCTTCTGCATCATCATCATCATCAGCTTCTTCATCGCGTTCATCATCACCGTGGCCAAGATCATATTCCTTGCCATCATCTCCAATAAGGGAATCAAACTTACATGCAAGTAATGAGTTATCAAGAGCAAGACTATTCTACGATTCAAGGGCTGACAAGGAAGAACATGAAAACCAATCCTCTGTTTCAACTCCATGTTTTGGTCGTGGAGCAAGTGCTAGGTCTCGAGGCTTTTGTTCAACAATGCTCAAGGTATTGCTAGGAGATCAATAAGCCCTGGTGCTATCAATATTTCTATGGAGCTTTTGGTTCTTTGTATGGTCAATGTTGTAACCCGCTATGTTACAGAAAAATTGTATGATCAAGTCGTTTTTGTTGTTTTCAAATACATGTTACTGATCAATTAGTGGTTGGAAAAACTGATATGCTATCTTCTGCTTCTTTCGCCCAGGCCAGCTTTGCAATTGTCTTTTACATCTTTTCTCCTTCTGCTGTTCTACATGGGATTCGGTTAGCACAGTGGTTCGTCTGTTTTACTTTGAGAAAATATAATGCAATGAATTCATTGAGCAGTAGATAAATATTTAAAATCCTTGCGTTGAGAAGGGTTTTTTTTTATTTTATTTTTTTTAAAGAAATTAAGTAGGAAACATGCTACCTTGTCAAATTATATAAACAGCAGATTGGAAATAACAATTGAAAGTAATTTTAACAGCAACACAGAAAGGGTTTATTCTTTACTTTTAGGAATTAGGACATAATTAATAAACCCAAATCATTTGTTAATTAGCAACATCAAACCCTTTGATGTATAGTTTAGTCAATGTGAATTTTTGGTCGTTGTCAAGCAGAGCTGGGATCTATAATTTAGAAATTCATTCGGAGTCTTTGTGTCTGTGTCATTACATTGATACAGAGAAAATGCCATAATACTTTATATACGGTCAAACCTATCTTAATATAGAGGAAATGGATGGTTCATATTTTTAAAATTTCCCAGTCTTTTTAATTTTACCATGAATCATGAATTGGCTGGATCTGATTGTGCCTTGTCTTCAGGCAGGTGAAAATGAGAAGACAAAAAAAACAAAGAGGGTAAAAAATAGAAGCAATTTCCTTTATTATTTATAGCACTTTTATTTTAGTAAAGTGGTGGTTTGATTGAGCATTAATTGGAGTTTCAGATATCCACCATGTGACCGCACATGGCATGCATCAGATACTTGACCAATCGCCATCTTAATTTGGGGCAGCATTGTTCATTTTATTTGGACCAGCTTTGAGCTTCAAATATGGGCTATGGCTCATCACAAAAAGTTGTTGTAATTGATGATTGAGTTTCTTTATTTATTAAGGTCATGACTTATGACTTTGGAGAAATGATAAACTCGCATTAATTTTCAGCAGTAGAAGTTCAGAAAGAGAAGAGATTCTTTTCTATCCCCCAAATGAATTGTAGCATATGTTAATCATGAGTCCGTCGGCACCGGCATATTAAAATTTTGCATATGAGCAACATTGACTTTTTTTTCCCTTCCCCCCGGTAACCTTTTAATATTCAGTTGGTAATAAACTTGGCTCACCAGTGGGTGCACGGCAAAAACAGAGGATGACCTTTCCTAATCTAATTAAAATAAAGGATCAGTATTTTTTTTCTACAAAAATTATTTAAGAGTAACATTCTTACATTACAACACTAATGCATGGAATAAGACGATAATTTATTGGTTATTAATTAGTGATATATCACATCCCTTTTGACATCCCAATTCCATTAGCTTTTCAGTATCATAGCAGGCAGGTAATGTTTGAAGGTGAAACCCTAGCTAGTAGACCTAGTAATTCGTATATCTGTATCATGTTCGTATATTTTGTTGTGTCATAATCGTGTTTAAGGTATTTTATATTTATATAAACTTTAATAAGTTAATAATTCGTATTATATAGATTTTAAAACATTCGTGTATTCGTGTTATTTTTTCGTGTCGTATTCTTAATTATTTTTTCGTATCGTATACTTGTCGTATCAAGTCTATTAGTTAAGGAATGCATGATTCATAGTCTACTAGGCTTAGGTTAATTTTAAATGCATAGATGAAATAATTAAGATTTAAGGGTGAAATTTGCTAAGATAAAAGGGGTTATTTTGTGTTGGGAAAAAAAAATAGTAGATTGTCATAAAAACGCGATTTATAAGCCTCAAAATACGGGTCAAACAAGAAGTGATGATTCCATTTCCTTGCATATTAAGCTAGTTTATTATTAGTACTTGTAACTATTATTAATATAATAATAATAATTTAGATTCCTCTATAAATGGATATTTTTAGGTTTCCCCTCCTTTTCTTCACCTACCATGATACCAACACTCAGAAGACAAGACACTACCTCTCTTTTCCGCACGACCCAGCATTTCAATCTTTCTTTCTTCATTTTATTCTATATTGTGCATGCTCTATGTGTATCCATTCATATTTATCAATATATAGAACATAGGCAAAGCATAACAGTATTATTAATTTCAACTGCAAATTATATATATATATATAGTAGAATTCAGACTACAAATTAAGCCAAATATACATCAAAGCACATCATTGTCATCACCCATGCATCTAGCTAGTTTCAACCCTTTTCTTAATGAATCAACTATCCCTGTTGCATGCCAGCAGTTTGGCTTGGCATCACTTACATATATATGAACTCGGAACATTTACATATATGAATTATGATATTCAGAAAGATTAAAAAAAATCAGTACCGTGCCGCTTAAAAGGCATAATTAAAAAACCTTTAGGAAGGAGAATATGATTTATATATAGGACCAAATGCATAGCAACCTAATCCAATATGTTTTTGCACAATTATTTCCATTTTATCATTTTTTAGGAGCATGATATATATCTGATCATTTTTTTCTTCCTTGTTTTTAGATATGATCAATTTCATACTTTAAAATATATTACATATAGACTAGATTTTCCGAGTAACAAATTCAACCCATTAGGAAAAAGAATACTATTTACTATTTTCTAAAAAAGGTAAATGAACCATTTGGGTCAAGTCTCATGTTTAATTTCATTGTCATTAAATCAGGGGAATTTTTGTTTATTCTTTTGAGTTTTGAGAGATCAGAGTCTTATGAAGGATTAGTTCTGAAAATCCTATGAAGAAAAGGAAGATCCACCTTCTAAAACAAATACATTTACCTATAAAGATTTTCTGTTTTAACAATTTCAACCCCAATTACCTATTTATTAAATGGTTCCTGGCGTTGTAACATTCCTAATGGATGCCGATCATATATTGTCAAAAGGAAGCCTCTTTGAACTTTTCACAAATAACTGATCAACCTTGCTATCCTTCTACTGGTATTTTAGTTAAGAATTGTTTGATTTTTTTTTTTTTTGGTTGGCTGCTTCTGCTTGCTTTCTGGATTGATTAATATATATCTTATTCATCCGAAAAAAGAAAAAAGAAAAACTGAGGAAATTAATTCTTTCATTGAGATTTCAAGTGCACATGTGTCAAATAATGCTTATTAGATTTATAAATATGCAATATAATAATGATGAGGATATTACATAAACAATGCACCAAAAAAGGGAGAAAAAGAAATCCCAACTGCTAGGAGCTCCTAGCAAAGTAGTAATAGTGTGAAATAGCAAGCATAGCCATTTAGGTCAGATTGTTGCTTTCAGTAATAGCCGCAAGGTTTCACACGTGAGCAAACTTAACTGCCAGCCATTCACAGCTCTCTTTCTCTCAAGCATATATATAGTCTTAGATAGTTAGATATAGTTTATATGCAAAACTCATATAGTCATTAGTCATACTTATATTAATATCGATTTAAGTCTTAACCTAATCCTTCAACTATAATAATATCATCAACTTGAAAAATATAATTAAAAATCACATTCCCTGTTCCATTTTTTTCTTCTTTCCCCTGATTTCTCTTTTGTCTGTTTCTCTTAAGAAAGCATTGACCTACTTTCCCCAGATTACCTTGCCTTTTAAGCACTCTTTTCCCCATTTTCATGCTTCTTTTACTCTCCTTTACTTAGAATCCAACCACTCTCCCTTTGCGCACCTCATCCTTTGATCTAGACAACCGACTAGCATGCAATTGAATGTCCAGAGACAGGTAAAAATCATTCACAAATAGAGAAGCTAATTAAGAAAAGAAATGATTTTTTGAAAGCAAAATCATCACATCTTTTAGTTTACTCTCTTGATATATGTATTTAAAAAAAAAAAATGTATACTGGGTAGGGGCGTGGGGTGGTGGGGAAATTACTGATTCCAGAGGCTTCTAATTAGTATGTATCGAGAATCTGATTATTCAAAAATTGATGTAAGTTTCTGTATTTCTTGTTTGTACTTTGTACAGGGAGAGATTTGATGAGATAGGAAAGAAGATCAAGACAGATGCATCTTCTCAAATGGGGAGGAGACATCTGTTAGGTCCTCCTGGAACCTTGAATACTATCACACCTTGTGCCGCATGTAAGCTCTTGAGAAGAAGGTGTGCTGAAGAGTGTCCTTTCTCTCCTTATTTCTCCCCACATGAGCCCCACAAATTTGCTGCTGTTCACAAAGTTTTTGGTGCTAGCAATGTCTCCAAGATGTTAATGGTACTAACACCCAACTCTCTCCTCTTTTCCTTTTTTTTGTTTTGTTTTTTGAAGTTCCCTTTTACATAAATAGGTTTATTGGCTTTATTACAGGAGGTGGCAGAGAGCCAAAGAGGCGATGCGGCGAACAGTCTGGTTTATGAGGCAAACTTGAGGTTAAGAGATCCTGTATATGGGTGCATGGGTGCAGTTGTAACTTTGCAGCAACAAATGCAGAGTTTGCAGGCAGAACTGAACGCAGTAAGAGCTGAGATACTGAAATACAAATTTAGAGAAGCTACTACTAGTACTAGTCATCACACTCACGCTGCTTTAATTTCTCCTGGGCCTGGGGCGGTATCAATTGCTGCTCCAATATCATCCCCTCTTCCTCCACCTTCCATTCTTGTCTCATCATCTTCCTCATCTTCCACATCTTCTCTATATACTCCGCCAACTAGTGCAGCCGGCTATAGCTCCAATGTTCCATACTTTTGATTAATTTTATAAGCCATAGTCCGAATCTTTCTTTCTTATTTCCCTCGGTTCAGTAATAAAAATATAATTATTAGTCATAGAGTAGCTAGAAAGCTAATGAGATATATATATTGTTTTACTTTGATTTTCCTTTTTCATACAATATTGATGGAGATATACCATGTGGGAAAAGAAATGAAAACTTAGGGATCTTACGGTGCTTGATCCCATCCAAATTATATAATTGCTATCAGATTTCAAGTTTTCATCATTTCTTTAATTTCAAATACTTTGACCAAAGTAATTCTTTGTTCTATCTTCCCTCCTCATATTTGAATTTCTCCCCTCTTTCATGGTTTAATTCATTTACGAGGACCTTTGGCTGATCAGACAAAATACAATTACAAATTAGCAGCCTAGCTCGTCGTCCAAGCTCCCATGTGCTACAAATTTACATTTGTTTACTTCCTCTCACCAAATTCAAATGTAGTGAAAATGTGAACCCATTGTTCAAATGAAAATTGCATGCAAATACCAACAAAAGTCATCACAATCCACCTAGCTAGGGAAGAAGAATATACGAGTTTGGTTGATATAATTGGATTTGGGGCCGGGAAAGGAGGGCTTCAGTTAATTACTGTGATTTTAAGAGGTGCATTTTCCGCTAGGGGACGGTAGCTTTGATTCGACAAGATCTATCATTGATCATCACACGTGCAGGTAATATGCTTTGAGTTGACTAATTAAGCTTTATTAGGTCTATCTCTTCATGTTTGTTTGTGCCATCCAAGGACCTGAAAAACTTGTTTAAGGAACGTGTGCACGGGGAGACAGAAACATATGCTGATCCTCCCCATGTGAAGTTGAAAAAATTGCAATCAATTTGGAATATTATCATTAAACTCACTGTCCTTTATTTTTTTCCCCCATATAAATTACCTTAACCTTGTTTGCAGTGTAACAATTTGGAGATTTCAGTTTACCAAGACTTATTACATTTGAATGCATCGTTTAGATGAATTTCATCATAATTAATTTGCATATGTATTAATTCTTCCTTTCTACTTCTTCACCCGTCTCTTTTTTTTTTTTGGGGGGGGGGGGGGTGGGGGATAGAAAATAGTGAGATATGTAAATCACCTTGTTTGCAGTGTAACAATCTGGAGAAGATCCTAGTCCTATATACTTCCACTCTCAATGGGTGTTATTGAACCACCAAGCTATATATAAAAGTCCAAATTTGATGTTTTACTTTTCTTTGGATTGATATATATATATATATATATATATATATATACGATATGTTGTCTTTGTCTATTCATGGTGTGGGTTAAAATACAAGCATTTTTCTCCAGCTGGTATGGTATTGAGTAGAGAGTATAAGATACAGTAAAGTGACGCAGCAACCACAATCCGTTTGTTTCTCAAAATGTTAGAAGTTAGTACTTGTTAGTCTACATGACAATACAGTTTTAACTAGTAGAGGTAAACATTTTCTTTCCCACCATCTCCATTCTGTGTGTGAATAATCTCTTATTTTCAACCTTTGATGATGCAGGATTTGTACAGCTTAATCAAAGGGATTAAAAATGGAAAAACCTAGCTAGGAGAATATATATATATATATATATATATATATATATATATATATAGAGAGAGAGAGAGAGAGAGATGAGAAGGTTATCTTGTCTAGTAGTACCATGTAAATCAACAGAGAAGGAACAAAATTGATTAGAACAGTAGTTTTCCTTATGGCGGATGAAATGAAAGCTTTTCAACCAAAACAATTAAAAAATAAAATAAAAAAAAATTGGGGCTAATTTTGGCTGTATACACATGCATATATATATATATATATATATATATATATATATATATGTATGTATATTTGAAGGTCAATAACGTAAGTTTCACATTATTCTAAGATGGTTATGGTTTCCTTGGCGTGTGGAGCTCAACCTGATGAACCGAAGAAAAATAAGAATAGCCACTCATATAATATATAATATAAGAAAGAAAGAAAGAAAGAAAAAGTAGATAACTATAAAAAAATTGTTTATAAAATACCAAATTAAATGCAAAGAGCCAGTGAAATTGTGATGGTATTCGGTTTCACGTTGTAGTTGCTTGAAATGTTGGCATCTTTGTTTGTTTGTTCTTTACAGAACACCCATTAAATTTTCTTCAATACTAAAAGAAAATGAAAAAAGTAATTCATTTTTATTTATCTGATTCTGAAATACATTAAATTTTCTTCCCAATTTGTTTCATCTTAATTTACCAAGAAGGGGCTAAGGAGGTTTTTAACTCAATTATAAGAAAGAGGCGTCGAAAATATTTAAGTCTTAAATTGAAGTCTCCTTATATGAGTTTAGTTCATTTTTTTTTATATTAATTTGTTTGTTTAATTGATTATTAATTTATTTTAATTATAGATGTATTAAATATTGAATTAATGTATATTAAAATTATTTGATTGTGATTATAATTTCTATTGTAAATAATACTACGTAGCTTTATTAATTAAAAAAATTATTTAGAAGAGAGTATTGTGATTATTTTTAAAATATCAACAATCGTGTGTAAAGTACTCGAATTTTTAATTTTAGATATCAATAATAGTGGTTATATGTTGATCGAGTTTTTGAATTTTGAATTTTATTGATTAGAACTTGATTTTTGATAATTTTAAATATTAAAATGAAGATTATTTTAAAAGTGTGAAAGCGAGGTGGTTGGACAACTTAATAAAGTTAATTAATTAAATATAATCGAAGGGTAGATTACCTTCAAAAGTGAGAATACTATTGTTGCATTTATGAGGCGTTGACCACTCATATTAAGATTTATTGATTTGCAGTGATTATTTTAATAGATTTTGTTAACAAGTGCCCTAAGGGCATTCTTTAAGGTTACTATGTATAGTAATATCTTCATTCAATGCATAGAAAATGATGAATAAAGTTGTCAGCTTTTGTATTTAATACAATACTTTTACTATAAATAGTATATTAACTAATCTTAAATAGTGACTTAAGGACACTCGTTAGCAAAACCCTATTTTAATTTGTAGTTAAATCGCTTTGGCTCACCAAGGGAATGTATCACCGGAAACATCACATGGGCTTAATGCACAAGGTTTTTTTGGGTAGAAGCAAAGCTTAGAGATTGGGAGGAGAAAATTTGTAAGTGTTGGGATGTAATCTCAATTTTACATGAATTAATCTTTTAAAAAAAATAGACGAATCATTTGAATTAAACCCAGATTCAATGCATAAATTGAATGCATATAAACTTAATTTTCTTGGTCATATTCAGAAAACCAAAAGGACCACTTTTTAATTAGTGATTCTAAATACTAGAATTGCCCTTATTTGAAAGGTTTAGACTTTAGAGTTGTCCTGTGAAAATCGAGAAGCAAATAAATTGAAAGAGGGGTGTAGCTAGCTCTAAGTGTGGATTAAAATTTTATGGTGACAATTATTTAACCTTAGCCATGTATGTTACTCTTGTTCTCATATGAATAATATAAAAAGAAATTGGGGTACAAATTAATTAATTATATATTATAATTACCTGCTGCATATGCATGTATATATGGGTGTGCTTTATTAGCATTATGGATTATATTATTTCCTGCTTGTAATATATTTTAAACTACTTTTGATTCTTTCAGCAGCTATGCACAATGGCCGCTGGTAACAGCAAACGATTAATTTCAAGGCTTGAAGGTGTTAGCACAGGTGATCATGTGGAATTGATCTGACCAAGATTCTTTTATTAAGCGGCAAAGATTTTAGTATTACTCATCAAGTCAATCTGAAATTTTAATTTATATAGCCAGCCTGACCTTCTTAATTAATTACCAATTCGGATTAATTGTTGATGAGACAATTCTAACCAAATTAATTAAGTGCCTGTTTTTCTAATTAAGTCGAATCAAGAAACATTTATGAATGACTGAATATAAATGATATGAGCTTGGCTAGCAATGAGCATTCCTCCTAATTCCTAAGTAGGTATTATTTATTTTTAATATCCTCCCTTGCACAATAACAATTGAAACGATGGAAACCTGATTTTCATGTTTTGCCTTTCAATAGGTAATTTATATATAGGCACCAATTTGGAAAATTGCAGCAGCTTGTCTCCCTACTTTCTCTGTTGAATGATATAGCTAGCTAGCTAGCTAGGCCGGGATTCATGAGCTTGTTCTGATATTGAATTCATGATCAGGTTAACAAAAATATATAGAAGTTCACAAATTTTAAGTTCAACTCAGCAGTCACCCCATGATGAGCTCAAAGTTTCTAACAAAAGTAGTTAATATTGTCCTACAGTTAGCTAACACACAGAATTTTGCTAAAGGGAAATTAATCTGTTTGGTACCCAAGAATTAGTTGCAATCTTATACATCAAAGTCTGTAACCAAAGTCTAATGGGGTTTTGCACGTATTAGAAAAAATTCATCTATAAGTCAGAGATCAAAAGCTAGTTAATTAGGCATTGCCATGCCGTACATTCTAATGTATTAGAAACTAGAAAGAAACAATATTTAAAGAACCATATGTATTATTAATTAGTTTGCACATTTTATTTGATAGAACTTTAGGATAATTTAGACCTTTATATATGTCTTTATCCCATTCCCCCAAACTTACATGTCCATAAAAATGATTTTCTAATCAGTTGCAAGCATAGTTTCGGGCCAATTGCCTAATTCCCAATGCAAAGGGAACCAAATATCCACTAACATGGCTGATTTTCATTCAAATTATTATTAGGAGAAAATTCAGTCGACTGACTTGAGCTAGGAAACTAGATAGCGAGTCCACTATCAATTGGGCCAAAGCAAACTAAAACAACACATTTTTATTTCCAAAACAAAGATATATCCAAATATTAATCACCACCAATTAATTGGGCTTCCTACAATTCTTCCTGATCTCACCACGTGACCCAGTGAGCAGCTTAATATCTCCCATCTTGATCATTGCGGTAACAAATTCAGAATTGAATGCCTTAACACTGTTGCTGTATTTTTTAACCAAGGAATCGGTGGATCCGCCATTGAACAGTACTTGGTCTGAATGGAGGAGGCCCTGTTTGTTTAAGAGGTTCTGCAAGTATTTTTTGTCAAAAATAAAAGGAGCTTGAACGTCTTAGAGGTGCTACATTGTCGTCTCCGAAGCCATTGGTGCTTGGGCGCAGTTGCTTTTCCTAGTCTCAGCAGCAAATGAACTATCAATGTTCGTCTCATTGTATATCCGATTTCTGAAAACTGTGCACCTTGCCTTCCCAATTGTATGGGCCCCTACCAACATGAAGCCATATTTTTTTCTTTTACTAACTTAAAGAGCGTAATTAAAGCCATTTTGCTAATGAATAAATATATATATATATATACACAGTTAATTAACTTTCAGATATAGTAGTGTTGGATGAAATTTTATACCGGATAATGCAACCATGTCCTTAGCAGAAAGACCTTGAACTCGGAACGTAGTGCTTATATTAGAAGTAGGAGGAGGGATGAAACTACCGTTATTGGCAGCAGTAAAGTTGGCGGTCTTTGAATCCCATCTTCCTAGTTTAACCTCCCAGTTTGACCCTCCAAGTCCAAGCTGTAACATAAATAAATAATTGGATGCTTTAAGCGAATCAAAATTTTCTATTGGCGGGGGTACAAATACCACAAATTTTCAATGATTAGGTAGCTAGGTAACTTATAGTATATATTCAAAAGATGTATATATAGTTCAGTCAATTGAGGGGGATGAATCTGGACCGTTCATTTACTTACAATAACAACAGAGTTGCGAGCTGCAATGGCTAAGATATCAGCACAGGAAACTATACCGGGGCAAACCTTCTCCACCTTGGACTTAATGTCATCAACAATATCGAATCCTCTCAAGGAATTATTATTGGGAGCTGCAGTTTTCTCCGGCCACCATGAAAGAAGGAAGTATCATCTAGGAGTATTGACCCATCACAGCCCTACCATCAAACATCAAATAATAACCACATCAACCTATATATTTCAAGATTAATTTCTTTTTCATCACTTAATTAATTACCCCTATAGACTTTTTTGTAAACAAGGCTGAAGCTTGTGAATGGAGGCTTCTGCCCATATGCCTTATCTTGGCTGACTGTTGGGTCTATAAGAGATTTTTATTTATTTATTTTTCACTGAGGGAATATACATATTATATTCATTTGTTTAGATGATTGAAGCAACTTCGGCAATATCACACATTAATACACATTGTTTGAGTCCAATTCACATAAACAATAAATGGAATTCAATATATATATATATATATATATATATATATATATATATATATATATATATATATATATATATATATACACCTCGTTCTAAGTTAATATCCTTTAATCACTACTAGCTAGTTAAGTTAAACTAGTGCAAGTATTCTGAATGTTTTCTTTTATAATTAGAAGAACTCAAGAACTTGCTTCAAAAAATAAATAAAAAAATACTGAAGAAGTGAAGTTTTATTTGTAGCTTATTAGGCACAAAAAAATTGGACTGATGGCATAAATACAGCAATCAATATTAATTAACGACATTAATCTTTGATTTAGAATAATTATATGAACCGATATTGTATAAAGTACTATATATATATATATATATTCACATTATTAAACCAAAAAAATATTAAAATGAACCTAACCTAAGCCCAGCTAGCTAATTAAGCAAGGAGAAGGGCAGAAAGATAGCAAAGATATTATCCCTCCCTATATATCAGTAATATATATAGAATTAGACAGCTTCTTTCTTTATAACTAACTTTCATGTTTCCTTTTAATTATGTTTGTTTACATAACTAATTTCCATATTCATATTTGATGCATTGCAGGTATAACGATCAAAAAATAAGGGCAAGCATATGCATATAGCAGGTAAAGCGTACTGAAACTTGTAACAGTATAGCATTGGCATGCATGCATGCATATATATATATATATATATATATATATATATATATATATATATATATATATCAAATTGACAGCAGGCAGGGTCTAATTTATTTATATATATATATATGAGAAAAAATCTACTTACACTAGTGTAAAATTAAATTAGTTTTACACACTTTCATAACATTTTATATGATTTATATTTGTTTAATCCGACCGTTGTATTTCGTGTTATATTCATGTAGATCATGCAAGTCGAGTTTTGAGTAAATTAAAAATGTCTAACTATTTGTTCGATATAAAAAACTTTCAACCGTTAAATATATATTGAAAAAGATAGTATTTTTGGTCGATATGATAGAGATATCGGATCGATTCGAAATTTTACGTGTACAATGAGTACAATTATATTGTTAAATCCAACGGTCAGTTTGTTAAAATATAAATTATATAAAAAATTACGAAAATATGTAAAATATATATATATATATATGGCCAAACAGTGCCGTTTGGCCTTGGCCTTGGGGCAGGTAACCTATCTTTAAGACTAATTCATGCACATGACTTGGAAGTTGGTATATCCAATCCAAGTAGTCTTGAATTAAGGACATGGTATATATATATATATATATATATATATATATATATATATATATATATATTGATTGTTCATCAAAAATAGATAGATACATAGTGTTTAGGTCTAAAAATATAAAATAAAAAAACAATATTAATTTAGAGTGGTGGTGGACGTCGAAATTTGAAAGCTAGGGGGTCCATAAGTACGGCAGGCAGGATTAGAGTATTAGACAACCAAACAACCGAGAGCTAACTAGCTATATATTGATAAGGATTATTCAGTAGCTAATCTTGCGGCTTTGCAATAAAGGTGGATGATTTGTTCACAAGTTTAGTTCGTTTCTTCATCTCTTCCTCTTTGGATTGAGTAGAGCATGCAAACATCTCAACAAGAGCTATCGTTAAGAAATTAATTGACTAATTAATTATAACTAATGAATTATCCGATATATATATATATATATATATATAAACTAATGAATTATCCGATATATATATATATACACACACCATGGGCTAATTATTTAATCTAATATCTATTTAATATATTTTTTAAATGATGATATAAGTTATGAGTTATTGTATGATAGTTGTTAGGTTTATATTTTTTTATTTTTAAATATGAATAGAAATGATGGATATCAATATAATCTAAATAAATTAAATTTTGATATCCATCTTAATTTTTATATATAATATACATATAATGAATTAGATTCGTGTATTCGTATAGTATTTGTATTATTTTATATTTATACCTTACTTTAAAAATTGTCCTCAAGTTAGGATATTTTGCATCATTTATCATAGTAATTCAATTTTAACTCTAAATTCATTTTATTTTTTATATTATAATCATATTTAATATATTATTAATATCAATAAAACCAAAGCAATAATACACAAACTGAAAAATCATTGTGCTTAACAATTAGGCTAAGAAAAAAAGCATCCATTAATTTGCATCAAAATACTAAACATTGTCCCTTTCGGAACTCAAACATTAACATGCATGCATTATGCATATTGATTAAGCATGTTTTTTTTTTTTTTGTGTGTAGAAATCATGTTTAATCAGAGTTTTTTTTTTTTTTTTTCTTTCTTTTTTTGGGTTTATCAGGAACGGAAGGTACAGTTTTTCTTTGTAACTGTCCTACGACGATATAAGGAAGCAAACTGGGTAGTCCTCATGAATAACTCCCATCTTAGTAACGGAATTCATTTCCAAAGCAAGGAGAAGTTAAATAATCTCCAGCAATTAATTAGGCCTCTTGCAATTCTTCCTGATTTCACCACTTGATCCGGTGAGTGGCGTAATATCTCCCATCTTTATCATTGCAGTAACAAAGTCTGAATAGAATGTCTTCATATTGCTACTGTATGTTTTGACCAATGAATCGGTGGATCCGCCATTGAAGAGTATTTGGTCTGAGTGGAGCAGACCCTTTTTGTTTAAGAGGTTTTGGAAGTATTTTGGGTCAAAAGAATTTGGGGTTCCGACGTCTAGAGGTGCAAGATTGTTGTCCCCTGACCCGCTGGTTCTTGGGCAGCTACTTTGCCTTGCCTTTGCAAATGAATTATCAATGTTTGTCTCATTGTATATGCGATCTCTTAAAAGTAAGCACCTTGCGTTCCCAATTGTGTGAGCCCCTGGCACAGCAGCATGAACCAATTTAACTTAGAAGCAAAGCTCCAAACAGAAAAAGAACAAGACCAGAGAGAGATAGATAGAGGACAATAGAGAAATTATTATAGATATAATTAAAGTATAGGAAAGAATCTTATACCAGATAATGCAACCATGTCCTTGGCAGAAAGACCTCGCGCTTGGAATCTATTGATGAGTTGACTAAGAGTAGCTGTAGGAGGTGGGATGACACCACTATTTGCAGCAGAAAAGCTGGCGGTCTTTGAATCCCTTCTTCCAAGCTTAACATCCCAGTCGGGCCCTCCAAGCTGCAGTAATCAAATTCAAAATTTTCTTGTGAATATCTTTTTTTTCTTCAGGATACAACAGATTTTCTCTGATTAGGTGATGACTAATATGCAAAAAAAATAAAATAAAGTGAATGCATATATGTCGGACTCTTCATTCAATTACTTACAATAACAACAGAGTCCCGAGCTGCAATGGCTAAGATATCAGCACAGGAAACTACACCAGGACATACTTTCTCCACCTTGGCCTTAATGTCATCCACAACATTAAATCCTCTAACGGAATTATTATTGGGACCTGCAGTTTTCTCCCCTGTGAAAGAAGAAGTGTCGTCTAGTAGTATTGACCCATCACAGCCCTGTCATTAGACATGAGACATATGCTTAAAAACCATATGAATACAGATACTAAGATAGTATTTCCTTAGCCATTCACTTGCTCTGTAATCCTTTCCCTTTTTGAGTGATTAAGGCATTAAGCTTAATAATTAATGTGCCAATGGCATTTCATGATACACCAGTACTTGTAGTTGTAGGGTCCACGAAAGGAATTTCGTTTAGGCCCGCAGGAAAACATATGCATGCATGGTTCAAAAGATATTTGGACTGGCAGCCAATGTTTACTAACAAAGTGAAATGAACTTAAATCAAATGTTTGGATAAAGTTTTTTACTGATTATAACAAATATATATATATATATATGGGGTTAAACTTTTGACTTTATAAAAGTGCAGGGTTGATGTAAAACAAGATCGACACCTTTCAACGTGAAACTCTCCATTATTAAATTGAAAGAAAAAAAAAAAAAGTTAGAAGTACTTAAGTCTAGTTGACCAAGAACACAGAGTATATACGTAAGGCATAATGTAACAAAATATATGTGTCTATCGTGAAAAGAATGCAGGCTTTAGGCTTTAGGCTGCAGGTGTATGTGTATAGAAGAATAGGGCTTAGCAAGAAGTTGGAGAGAGAAACAGAGGAAATTACATTGACAAAACAGTCATGGAAGAACAAGCGGACGAGAGAAGCACCCATGCGGCGCTCTTTTGACACTGCAGATTTAACTACAGACTCAACCGTAGAGAAGACCTTTGGACAGGATTTAGAGTAGAATTTTTTGGAGAGCTGAGCAGAAGTACCCATGATCGAAAGCACAAGAACAAACATGACAATGACACTAAATGAAGAAGAAGAAGAAGCCATTCTCTGAAGTAAAAAATTGCAGAGGAGTAAGGTGTTTAGATCAAGGGATGGTGGTAGCATTAGCCATTAGGGGTAATATATATATATAGGCCCAAAATACAGGCGTAGTCTGGCACCGTGACATCGGCAGGTCACCTAATCTTTAAGACCAAGGCATGCATGACTTTAGTATATATTTCGATGTCTAGAAATAAAGGACATGGCCAGAAATTAAGAACTTGATTGATAAATACATAAAAAGCATATGCCCCGAATTGCTAATTCATGACATGAACTCATCAACGAGTTGGTGTGGGAGTATCGAATTTTCAAACTCATTTGGGTCCATTATTCCTAAACGCCTTTAAATATTCGCTTTTGTTGAAGACGCCACGCCCATGCAAGAATATTAGAAAACAAACTACCTAGAGGGGATTGATTAATTGACTGACTATTCAAAAAGTTCTCAGCTCAGCTAATCCGATATGCTTATTATTTTCTTTTTATCTTTTCCTCTTCCACTTGCACGAGAGTTGATATATTGTTAAAAGTGCTGCATATTTGATAGTTTTTAGAAATTGAATCTGTTAACTAACGGATTTTACTACTGATTATGAAAGGTTAAACAGTAATTTGCTGTCTCAGTTAGATGGCCAAATTTGGTTATTTGGCAACAAACAATGTCTTGCTTATGCACCTTTTATTTGTACTTTAGCACCAACAACTCCCCTCAAAAATAATATACAAATTTTGATTAATAATTAATATATATAATAGTAGTGTTTTACTATTTATATTCCTAATTAATTTCACTATTCCCATTTCTATTAATTCTGCTTACCAAACCCAAACCTAATCAAATGAGTTGACAAATTAAGTGAATTTCTTTTCACTTTCTCAATAATTAACAAGAGTGAGAAATTAAGGACCAAGGGAAGAGACTCATCACAATTAGGAATTAATCATGTAACAAAAACCATAAATTTTGAAAAATTAAAATTGAAGAAGCTAAAACTTAATTTATTTGTTTCTCAACTGATATCATACTCACCGAATCTGTTTATCTTTTAACGCCGATGAAATTACTAGTAGCATATCTAATCTAATCTAATCTAATCTTCAACTTCAGCTCTTTTTGCCCATTTTTGAGTCATTTAATTTGACGATTGTTTTATACCAAGTGAATTTGCTAAATTATCTATATATCAGTATCACGCACCAATGCAGCCAAATTTTCTGGCTGCTTTCTCTTTACTTTTAGGCTTTGTTTGGTATAGTAAAAAAGTAAAAAGATAAAAAGAGGAGTGTGGAAAAAAAAATGAAAATGTGTTTAGTAGAAAAGAAAATTGAGAGGAAAGAACAAAAATAAATCATTTCAAATTGGAAAGAAAAAAAAATGAGAGTAGAGTGACTCATCTTAACTTATAATGAGTATAATGCTAAAACAATATACTTTTTTTTTTCTTTTTTTTTTTCATTTTTCAACTCTTTCAAATAATGGATGGAAATAAAATTACATTTTTTTCTACTTTTTTATCTTTCCTACCAAACACACCAAAAAAAAAAAAGTTTTCTATCTTTTTACTTTTCTCCTCTTTTAATTTTTTATTCTTTCAATTTTTTTTTTACTCTATCAAACAAAGCATTAATTTTTTTTTCTTTCCTTTTTCTGTTTTGGGTCAAATTCTCTTGTCACAGACGTAAGCTTAATTCACTGTTAGCTAGTTTAATTGTAATACTGGTTTACATTTCAAATAAAAAAAAGGTTGCTTTTCCAGCTTTTTCTTCTTGTGGAGTACTGAGAGATGTGACAAAAGCCTAACTAATTAATTTAAAAATTCATTTTTGATACATTATTAATGTATAGATTTCATATATTAATAGTAAATTTTATATTGACATTTTATAAAAAATTAACAACTAACTCTAATCATTAATCTATAACCGTAACTATTAACCCTTACAATCTAATTTTAACACGTGACATCGTAAAATACACTGACAATATATAATTTTATACACTGTATCAAATATTAATCTTTAATTTAAACGTGTAGATGCCCCCAACAAATTCGAATGCAAGTTAAAATCTTACTAATATTGTATGTATTAAAGTCCAAGTTCCCTAGCCAGGTTGATTATTACAAAAGAAGCTTTTTTTTTTTTTTTTTTTTCTTTTATCCGTTTAATGTCTCAGACTCTCAGGCATCAATTTCATAATGCTGGATGTCTCTGATCTTTCTTTCATGGTTGCCTTTGCACGCCGCCCTCGCTTTAATTGCCGTACCTGGGAAAACCTAATTAAAATCCATCTAAATTTCAGGGAAAAATTCTAATTCGAAACTTAGATTATCTATTTTGTTTTATTGTTTTAAAGAAACAAAAAAATGTTAGGACTCGCTCTTTTCTTTATATAAAAAAAAAAAACCAAAAAAATAGTAAGCAGAGAACATAATTTAAATACAAATTCAAAAATAAACTGATAAAAATTCGTTTGAGTGAGGAAAAAAAAAAACCAAAAAAACTACAACACTACAGTCTACACCTTAAGAACACTAATATAATTTTAGAAATAAATATGATCATGAATATAACATATCTCTGGTTTGTACGTAGCACGTATAGTAATAAACAAGATAATTAAGGTATTAATATAGTAGAGTTTGATTTCCTGCTGCTTCTAGCTAATTATAAGGGTGGGAGTTTCATACAAAGCAAGTATAGAAATAGAACTATTCCACCGAAATTTGACTTTTAAGTAAAAGTGTGTTTCTATCATCCTTATAGTATTATTCACCAATAAAATGTTTCTGCCGAAAAAACCAATAAAAATGCCCTCTTTTTTAGGTGCTTGAGCTTCAGAAAGAATCCTACTTCTGTCTGTCTCTACTATTTTTTTTTTTTTTTTTCTTTTCTGACTTTGAAACTGTCCTACTCGCAATTTAATTCCATGCCCAAGGAAATTGAGGCCAAGCCTCTATTTTTTGAATATACAATCATTTTCTTGTGAATTTCTTAACTAATGGAATTTGGAAATACAACTCAAAGCTAGTGTGTGTATATATATATTTCATTCTATAGAAAACTAAGGTTTAAGCTAAAATCCTTTCTTTCCTGTTAGACTTCTAATTTAATTGTATCAATAAATCAAAATTTTAATTATTCCAATATATATGAGCTACTAAAAAATTTTATGCCTGTAATATAAAGAACTTTAAAATTACTAAAATTACAAAGACTCTTTCTTCTGATTTTAAACTTTCTTTTTGCATTTCGATGGAGTTGCCCTACAATACATATACATACATATATATATATATATATATAATTTTGTATGACATAAACCCTCTGTCTAAAATTGGCGAGAAAATTACGTTCTAAATTAGATCACCGTGAATATCCCATTAATTAATAATTAGGGTTGTCTTATCATTTCAATGAGAAAAATTACAAGAAATAATTAATCAAGATATTAATGATTTGTATCTAATCATGTATGCACTGAAAGTTCAAACTATAGCAGCTTCAAGAACTAATAATACATACGCCCTGTTGATTTTTCATTCAGTCAAGATTCTTATCAGCAAATAGGCTGACATTTACGCATGTCTTGGCAAGCAAGTTCCCTAGTCTGCATCAGATAAGACCAAAAATAGCAGTGTGAAAAGGATCTACTACCTAATTATATCTATTTTTTTCCCCAAGGTAACGTATAGCTATATATATAAATTAAATAATGACACTGACTTGAAATTTGAGCACAGATTTCTGCTTAAGATTCAAATATACAACTTCTCAGTTATTACAAACTACAGTGAAAATATTTAATCGTATAAAGAAATGGGCAATCCATAACATATGGTCCGTATCTGATATCTATCAACCGTCTCTTTCGGAAGAACACGCAATCCCTACTACTCGAACTGGATAAGAATCCTGACTTTTCCAGATGCATAGAAGCCATTTTCTTGTTCATATCTTGGACTTTGAGAAAAAATAATACTATTTCTGGTTGAATATCAAAGGAGATGAATATTCTTTAATTACATTAAGAAAAAAGTTAATTACATGAATCGTGATATCTCGATAACAATCATGAATTGCGGTCTTTTTTACTTCTTTATCTTTTTCTGCTATGCATATTGCTATTATTTAGCTTATATCCAGCTTCTTATGCTTCACCTCCAAAGATAGGGTGGAAGATTCGAAATTTGGAATTTGGTATTTTCCTCTTACATTTACAAAAGAAAACTTTTGATTTTTTTTTTTTTGCTTATAAAATTGGTTTGATGGTTGAATAGTAACACCTTATCAAATGATAATAATGATCTATATAGTTCAAGAAGTTTTGAGAAATGTGAAATAGAGATAAATATTTGTCTCCAGTAACTTGAACAAATAAACAAAAAAGTAAATAAAAACCTTGAGTCGTCACATTTCATGAAGGAATAAATGTTATAGTGATGGACACTTTTTCTTCTTTTGTTGCAATGATAAGAGTATATATCAGTATTAGAGGTATTAAAGTTGAATTTAAAAAAAAAAATCATAAGCCTTCAAATTTTTAAGGGATTTTACCATTTAGTCTAGTTATTTTAGGGCTCAACTCTAAAGGGTATCTTTCTTTCTTATAAATATGAAATCTTCCAATTGAAAGTTGATGTAAAACAGGCTCCTCTTGTTGTAAATAAAAGTTATACTAGTAAATTGTTCTAAAAGAAAAGAAAAAAAAAAGTTGTAAACTATTACTAGCAAATAAGTATGGGTTTGGGCTTGAACTGGTTTATGAGGATCCTTCTATGCCAGCCAGGGCCCAAAAAAGTAGAGACAAAGATTTGGTGCAGTCCGAAGCATACTGTGAAGTTGAACAATGAAGATGAAACCTTAAAGCAGTTGACTTTAACAAACAAAAGCAAGAAAAGCAAACTCAGCCGCGCATCAAACTGAGACAGCAATGCACTCAACGCAGCTTCCACAGACGCGTGGGCGCGAGCTATCCTCATCCGAGATGGACAAATCCGAAGCCGGGTCAGGAGATCTTGAATCTTGCCTAATCCAAATCTACCACCATCACCATCAAAACTCCCTCAAGCTCCGGGATCACGCTGGTCGGTTCTTTTTTCACTTTCCTTATTATCCCCTGTTAATTTGTGGTTCCCCCCACCCCCAACCACAAAAATTAAGAAGTGAAGAACTTGTTAATTGTAATTAATTAATTAAGGGAATTGATTGGAACAGAGAAAGCGAAGAAAGATGCGATTAAGAAGGCGGAGAGAGTGTCGGATTTGTTGGTGGACGCTGTGAATGGAGGGGTACAAGAGTCGTTTATAAACGAGAAGCGAATAGAGGTGGAGATTCGTGCATTGGCTGCTACCATTGGTCGTTTCATGAAGCAGACCGATCAATGGCTCTCTGCTTCTCATGCTATCAACACCGCTGTTAAGGTTATTTCCCTTTCTTTCTCATCTGATGAATCATGATCATTTATTAGTCTAATTTTATTAATTAGAACTAGCAATTAGTAATTATTTGACCCTGTTCCTGTCTGTGCTGGCTATTTGTTTGTTTTCTGTTGTCACTTTGTGATGCGAAAAACATGTTGGTTTTAGGAAATAGGAGACTTTGAGAACTGGATGAAGAGCATGGATTTTGATTGTAAGAGTATCAACGCAGCAATCCGCAACATCCACCAACAATGACATACGATACTACTACTAGCAATCCGCAGTAGTAGTAGTAGTACGTGATTTTTATTAATTCCTTTCATTTATTTAAGTTACTGCCAATCAAATCCAAATGTGGTAAAATCACAGTTGCTTTATCTAGTGCCTACCCTCTCTACTGCTACTGCTAGTTTCTGGGAATTGAATGGGATTGACGACCTGATTATTATAAACATCGTTCTATGTGATTGCTTGGCAAAAAATGTTATTTCTATGTTATTCTTAGTGCTCAAATCCTATATGGGAATGTTTTTGAACCTCGGCCATTAAATGAGCTTCGACCACAATGGAAACACCGAAACAGGAAGAAATGCCTTTTCTTTTAGTGTCTTCCTTTTAGAATATATGTTAATTTATTCATGATATATTAAAGACTGGTATACTGGAATCAGGTCAGTCAACCTCAACCATACATATAAACTTGTACATAATTTCTGACAAAAGATATAATCCCTTTTCGTCTGTATGCCTTTTGTTGGTGATTTAGGAAAGTGTTGCATCTTCTACATGGTCTTTGTCAAGTCAATACAAGAAAAAAGCTGTGTTTCTGCTACCCAAATAGTTGCAAATCTTTGGATGAATTCTATGTGAAATAATTATTGCTGCATAACATCAATGATGATGAATCCCTCATAACTCCTGTATACTTATACTGCTCTAAATTCAAAATGATGTAGAGTATATGTTCTAACATCTTTTAAGCACTTAGTTTATATTTATAGCTGAAAAAGTTGCTTGTTTATTATCTTTTACAAGAAAATGGAGGATATTTCACTGACTACACAGAGTGTGAAAATTGATAATCCTTCTTACTTCTCCTTTCTACTATATGCCATTTGCTAACTTTGCATGCAGGCAGGCACCAATAAATTCCCTGTTTCTTCTGGCAAGTTTTGGCTTTATTACAAAGAATCGTGCAATTTCCACTTCCTTGTCCATTTGATAACAAAGAAAACTATGTTATTAGGTATTTTCTCTAATGCTCATGTACCATGCCTAGAACTTCTCATTCTTGGAAAATGAATTTGACAACCAAATATTTTCTGCGTCTGTGTTAGATTGCAGTGGGTCTTTTTCTTTTCATTTTAATAATATAAGTAAGCTGATACCAAATTTGAAAACCAACTGTTTGCTGAATGGATGTTAGTTTGCTGGTGAATTAAGCTTTGACACTCATATTAGCCTATGGGCTCATGCAATTCATGCAATTGCTTCAATGAAATTTAACATTTTAAAATATATGAATCATGCGACACTATCATACCTCTACTGAACTTCTTCAAATGAAATTTGTGACTTTTTTAATTACTAAAACTCTTCTTAATTTAATTAAATATATATCTATCAAAAATTAGTCCCATGGGTCATCTTTTTTGAAATTATAATCTTATTAAATTTAATGACAAAATACAGTGTATTATTAACTAAATTATTTCAATTATTAATTTCAATATATTGATATGAAAAGAGAGAATATCACTAAAAAAAGGTAATGAAATTAAGAAATGAGATGATGAGATGACCTCAGAATTTCAATTTAAAAATCAGACATAATAGACCAAAAGTCCCATGCCATAGGTCATCTTTAGCTGACTCACTGAGTGAGCGTGTGACAGGGTTTTGTTTTGTCAAAATATAATAATAATCACTTGAAGGAAAAGAATGACAGAAAGTCACAAAATCTTCATATTGAGCTTGCTTATTATACAATCTTTCATGATGCTCTAAATTTTATTTAGTTTCCCTCTGAATCAATCAATCTAGGTATATTTGATGTTTGAAATTTGATCACTAATATTTTATGGCATGAGTCATAGAAAAATAAAAGAAAGAAAAAGAAAACGATGAGCTTGTTGCCCCCGAATTGGATGATTCTTATGGACTCTTTAAACCTATGTTTAGTAACCACCAGGAAATTAAGGGAAGAGATTAAAGAGAATGGAGAGATAGGAGAAAGGGTAAAAGGTAAAGTTAGGTTCTGCTTCTTTTAATTACATCCACGAAAGAAGCAATAAATAAATAATATGAAATGAAATGAATTACTTAGTGCATTAATGAGTGGAAAACAAAAGAAACGATAGCTTATTATAATTTAATTTAATTTAATTTATACTATATATATATATATATATATCTTGAGAAATTATGTCAACAATTATTATAAATATTTAAAAACTACTAAAATCGACTTTTGATGGCTTTGTTTGTTTATTATTATATATGTACTCTTTAAGTTTGTAGTAATATTCCACTTGCTATGCTATGCTATGCCATTGTTGAAACTTTTTTCACTATCAAATCGATCATCTACGTCTACTATAAATGTAATGGAAACTAAGCTAACTGATGTAGCTTCTCTATCTCTTATAGTTGTACGCAAATTTCCAAGGAAATAAAAAATCAAAAGCTGATAAAGTGACATAACTTTCTCACACAGTGACAGTATATCTTGTTCGGGAAATACCTTTCTCCCAATGCATGCAGTACAAATAATTAGTGTGAAGGAAAAAATAGAGCAAAGAAGAAAGCAATACATTCTACTTGCATTGCTATTCAAGATCATTCACCTTATCACTAATCGCCATCCTTCCTTATCCTACTACTATTCTTTTTCCTTTCAACTTCATAACATAAACAACCTTCAAAAATGAGCTTCCCAAACATTCAAAACACAAACTTTTCTTCCTCTGCTCCAACTGATAGTACTCCATCTCCCATCTCTTGCACAGCAGCTACCACTGAATCACTTATGCCAAGCACATATTGCAAACGGGACAACTTTTCCGGAGCAGGATTACTTTTTGCATATATACCAAAAAGATCAGTTAGCTCCTCTGTCACCTCCCATGATAATGGCTCCGAAGGCACAGCCTTGTCACAAGCTAGCATGTCATTAAGCGAGGAAACCTACAAAAGCAGCAACAAAGCACTTAGAACCCAGGCATTATTAATTGACTTTTATTAGGAATACAAGTTTGTTGACAACAAACACTATTGAACTAACTATATGAAACCAAGCTTCAATGTTCCTTACCACTCCCTGACGATTTCTCTGCCTTAGCAGTGCCACAGCTTGAATAAGTGAATTGGACAATCTAGTCCGTGCAAGATCATGAACAACCCCTTTTGCCTTTTGAGAATTAACCTTGAGATCTGCTGGGATTTTCTCATAGACTTCTTCGTCATCAAACTCTCCAGTGCCGGATGAGAAAATCTCATCCACGGTTTTCTTGAAGAGGTTTTCTCGCAAGCTCTCTGAGATCATGTTGTCTAAATCAACACCTGATTCCTTGAGTTCCCTTATCTGCTTAATATTGAGTCTCCCTTGACCAATAGCTGTTTCAATGGCAGCTGCCATTTTGGTAGTTGTTATGCTCTTTATTACTTTTTGTGCATATGGTCCAGGCAAGCCAACATTCTTCTGCAGCTCATTCAGCTGCTCAACCCTAGCCTTTGTTAACTGCCCATCAGCTAAAATCACCTCAGCTTGTTGCCTAAAAGCCTGCTCCGCCAAACTCCGATGGACTTCCACTGTCTCCTCACTCGTCAAACCAAGGATCCCACCAAGCTGATTTAGTAGAACATACTCTGAATCATCCTTTTTTGTGGTTATCTGAGCACCAAAAGGAATCCTGGTTACTTCTCCTGTCAGACAAAATAGCAAGTATGTTTTGTAGAGGTCCATACGGTCTCTTTCGGAGAGGTCATCTTTGAGTGTTATCTCTGTTTGACCTGGCTTGCCCAACTTTGCAGTAAGTTCCTTGTTAGGTCTTATTTTCCTAAGTGTCTGAAGGGATTCCCATTCATCATCCTCATCAAGTTGTTTTAGTTCCTCTTTAACAGGCTCTTCTGATGGAGTATCAGAAGATTCTCCTTTGATGTCTGCCACCAATTCTGTGACAACCAAGGTGTTAAAGGCAATCATCTTCTTAAGTTCTTTTGCGGACTCTGTACGATTATCAGCTGATCGAGACCGTTTCACATAATTCAAGAAAACCTTACGGACCTGAGCACGTATATGGAGATGATTTCAAGCAGAGAGAAAGATGTTAAAACTGAAACTGAAATTTAACAAAGTGAAAATAACCATTGACACAAAATAATCGCAATGTGAACTTACAGCCATGCTGGCAATAGACATAGCTGCTTCTCTAGTTAATCGCAAACCATGTGCAGCTTTCCTCACAGCATTCTTAACATCAGCATCATAGCCATCAACACCAGCAGAAATTGCATCCTTCACAGCCTGAAGCGGTAATTTATAATTAAAAGAAGAAAAAGGGGTCAACAATAAGACACAGCTAACCACATCTTTTGTTTCCAATAATCCATGTGAGATTTTTCATTTTTCCCAGTTTACCATATCAACATGACAGTCTCATAAAGACTTCAAACTTTTTACTGGTGCATGATGATTACGGATGTGCTGATGCCACAAATAGTTCCAGTTTCATCCTATGACTTTAGATCCTTGCTAAAGTACAGCAGATGAGATGCTAGTGCAATACTAAGTCAGTGCATGTATTTATTCCATTTTTAAGTTTAGAACATAACAGCAAAGAAATGGCTGTTCAGGCCAAAATTTGAGTAAATTTAACATAATAATAATGAATATCAAGGCCAAGGAGAAACCATTTTACCTTCTCAAACAAACTGCCACAGATATCTGAGTGAGCTGCATCAACAATTTGCTGAGGAATGCAGAGCATGACTCGTACCCTCAGCAATGCAGCAACATCACTTTCATCCAGCTCCCCATCAGCTACACATTGTTGAAGCTTTTTCCGGTAGATTTCTTGAAACAAAATAGACATATCAGACACTCCAAAAAATATGTTACGGTTGAAAACAGAAAAATAATATCCTACTAGGGAAGACAAAAAGTCTCAGTTTTTTCTTTTTCCCAACCCTGCTTCTAATACCTTCATGGATCTCACTAGCCTTTTGTGGATCAAAGTGCAATTGTTCACAAAGATTTTGGAGGAAGGCAGCCTTGCTATCTGCCATCTCTAGATCACCACTCTGAAAAGCCTCTGAAAGTTGTTTCTGATATACTTTCGAAGTAACATCAAGTATGATAACTTCTGCTTCTTTATTACCCAAACCAAGCATGTTCCTCAGTTGGTTCAATGCAGTAAGCTAAAGTTTGGACACAGGAAACAAAAGAAACAAGCATTAGACAACTACAAGACAATGTACTGTGAATCACAAAGACAATGCATCAAAACCGAGTAAACCAAGACAAAGGAATGCAGTAAGAAATGGTTTTACATTGATAAAACTAGTTCTCCCTGTTACTATTGAGCAAACAATGAGACTCTTATCAGCCAGTTTATCCACTAACAAGTTTAAAGTTTCCATGCAGTCACGATTCAAAAGTTGAGTCAAAAAAAGGGAGACACCGGACTGAGTTCCCATAACATTAGCAGTTATATAAAGGGCAATCAGAGAAGCCTCCTAAGTTTGATGCAGTTAGGTTTTATCATGAGGTGGGAATAGAGAAGATGAAAGAGGCAACCAGATCAATAGCAGGAAAATAAACAAATATTCTATAGGTGATCTTAATGGTGCTTTGCTTCCATATGCTATAAAATGAGAAGCAAATAATTCAGAGTAATATCCTTGATATTTTAAAGTTTATCAGAACCTTCTTCTTTTCCAGACTAACAATAAATCAGAAGGTTTGGAAGTTACAAAAAACAACAATAGCCTTACTAGTTCTACCGCTATAGTAAAAAGAAAAGCTTCTAGAGTTTTCACATGAATATCCATAGAAAGAACAATACCAGCCACAAGCACCGACTACCTAATGCATAACATAACTATGCAGGTTTACTGTTTCAGCCTCCTTCACACCATTATCCTAGAAAAACCAACTAGACATTTTTTTCAATTACTCGAGGTTAAGAGCATTCACTTTTCTTCCATTAATAAGCTTAATGGGAGATAAACAAAACTACACTGACTGTATTGTATAAGATTTTTTCTCCAGGAGTGATAATGTTTCTGCCAATAGGAATAGTTTAAAACAAAAATTAGACATGATGCTTCAGATAAGGTAACAACTACTTTAAGAAAGGGATTTGTTGATGTTCATTGGACCTCTAACCTATTAAGAGCAAACATGATCAAATTGAACAGGAATATAGAAAGAAGCAATTCAATTACCTTGTGCGTTTCCATGCGACCACCAGATAAAGAATCTGTAACATAAGCTCTGTAAAGAAGCTTCAAGTCATCCATCTTTCTGTCAGTATCATACTCACCACCTAAGCCAGGCATAAATAATGCTAGTTAATGGTTTTGGTTTTGGGATGCTCAAACCTTAGTTATCATAAACATTAATCATAAATACAACTTGATAAAAAACAGGTTTGCTCACCCGGTTTTAAACAAAGCCAGACAGAATTTCACCCAGTTGACTCAATTTTATTATATGCTTAAATATAAAAAGGAGCAGTACTATTGACAAGGTCTAATAGCCATGCATGAGATCAAAGGACCAGGGAGCATACCAACTAGAGAGATAGGACCAAGCCCACGGGCAAAACGATCTGCATCTGGATGTTTACTCAAAGAGATAAGCAAATCATTGAATGCCAATATCTTGTCAAGCTCTTCCACAGCTTGCTTGACTCCCCCACTGAAAAACCTTATTTCATTAGCTGAGCAAATGGTATCAAAAGCAAAAATTTTAAATATTTTATGGTAAGGACAGAATATTCATAATCAGAAGCTAATGCAGGAACATATGAACACATTTAAGCATCATCACTAAGGAAAATTTCCTGATCGAAAAGTCATAAGCTGCGTTAGAGTCTAGGTACTGATAATCATACACAGTTCTTGTCCTAGACTTCAGTATGTTGAGTGCCACAGAAATATTTTTCTCGACTAGCTTTCTTTTGTGCTCCAGCAACAGATCCTTAGCAAGCTACAAATAGTAGAACTACTATATTAGGAACAATTACATACCAATAACACCAATGCCAAAAATTGTGAGAAATGTACCTCATCAGAAAGTTTGTACTTAAGTTGTGCTTCTCTAAGGGAGATAAGCAGTTTCACATCAACATCTGAAAATAAATATTTCAAACTATATTAACATTAAAGGTATTATTTGGTAGGTTTTAGGAGATTGTACAAGAATAATCATACAACCACCTCAGATTCTAGAATGGTCAATCTAAGATACACTGCAGAAGGAACATCCATGTATTACCTCTTCCAACTGAAGTTAACTTGGAAGCATATAACTGCTTGGCGTTGTCACGAATAGCAACCTCAACCTGAAGACATAAATAGTATATAGTGACTTATTATCAGGTTTTATGAAAAAGTATGAATTTATCATCAGATTTTTCAAAAGTTAAAATGGCAGGGCTGCATTCATGAAGCCAAAAAGTAAAGCAAAACAAATAAATTCATATTGGAGTGTATAACAAATTTCAAGCAATGAAGTTTGGCAAAATAATGGTGGGTAAGTACCTGTGCATCAGTGACCTTAAAAACACGCTTCCAAGGCAAAAGGAAAGTTGATGCATCTCCAAAAACTAGAGTTGAAACATAAATCAGCTTCTGAAATGCCTGCACTGGAAAGACATTAATAATGGTCAAGCTCCATAAAATTTACATCCTCCTACGTTCCTAATTCATAATTACAAATGTACATAATCACAAGTGACTTACCCGCCGCTGCTCTAAATCACCATCACGATCTCCAGTCTCAAGCCTTTGCCTAAAGATTCGCCTACCAATCTAGCAACCAATATCAAATAAACAATTTTGAAATATTCATTAAACACAAACGTATGCATAGAGGGAACAGCACAAGATTACCTCCATATGCATGGAAGCTGCATCAGGGTCATCAATGCCTAACGCATTTTTCAAGCTGATTATGTTTTCAACTTCATCGCCTCTAAGATCTTCACTTCCAGAGGGAAGGACAGAAGATACAAACCTAAACAGAAATTGAAAGAGTAAAAACTAAACTATATCCATCAAATATTCAGAACCAAGCCTTGCAAGGACATCCTTTGTCCAAGTAAGAAGAAAACTGATTAAGTAGTATCTAACTTACCGACAGTACAGTTCACAAAGCTCCATGTTAAATGCCTCATCCTGCTTGCTCACTCCGTATCTGAATTATTTTAAACAATGAAAAAGACTTGCATGATCGCTCCCGATGATATTAATGAAAACGAAAGCCTGAATCTTTTCAACTTAATCACAAAGATAATTTGGTAAGAATAAAAAAAGACTTACTTTTTGGCAATATTTTCAATATCTTCACTCTTGATGGCCTCGGGGCCATCGGAGGCAGCTACATAATTATGCAAACTAACCGCCGCAACTTCCGGAACAGCGGCGTTCACCGCATAAGCAGCAGCTCCACCAGCAGCGCCGAGAATGGCTGCTCCACCCAAGGCAGCATTCCGGTTCCCACCGAAGCGGAGGCCGAGGCCGTATCCTGCAGCTAGAGCTCCAGCGAGGATGACGGCAGAAGTGGCTAGTCTAACGGGCGGTGACAATTTCTCAACCACGGGTTGGATGCCAGTAAGCTCCTTTGGGCCTCCAAATATGTTGGGGGCGATAGGGGTGGTTGTCGTTTCCGATGAGGAGGTGGGGGGAGGGGATTGGTCATGGGTAGAGAGGGAGTTGCGGGGGAAGGAGACCCTGTAACGGCGTCGTGGCGTGGGGAGGGAATTAGGGGTGAAAGGGAAGAATAGAAGAAGGCGAGGTTGAGAGGAAGAAGGGGCAATGAGAAGAGAGGGATTCATTGGCTCCCTCGGCGGATTTAGGGTTGGAGTTGGAATTGGGGGGGTGGCTTATAGGGTTTAACGAAATCGAGGAAGTAGTAAGTAAGAAGCAGAGGATAGGGAGAAGAGAAAGATAAGAGTTAAGAGACAAATGCGACAAAACTTCAAGCCATGTCTTTTATCTTAGCCTTAGAACATATAAAAATTACTGAATTTTTTAAATTAAATTAAACAAATGAATCAATAAATAAATTAACTCATAATTAAAATACTTGTATAAATTTCTTTCACTACTACTTATAATTTATAGTCTATATAATATAACAATAATAAATTAAATGTGCTTTTTACTTATATATATTTGTTGGTACTGAATCAAATAATAAAAGCAACATAAGTTTTTACTTTGGGTATTTTTGTTTACTTAGATATTAATAAATAAATAAAAGATAGAAAAGAATTACTGTACTCATTAATGAAAATTAATTTAGCTCAACTGATATCCTAAATTACATAGTTTTATCATTTTCTAAACTTCATCCCTTATTATATTCTATCCAATTTCTCAACAAAAAAAATTATATAAAACAGAGAAAGTGGGTGAGAACAAAATAAAAGCATAGTTTTCATTTATATATATAATTAAAAATTATTCACTTATTATTTGAATTTAATTAAAATGATAAGAGTAGAGCAGAGATCTTATACTTGAGTTATGCTAATACTTTTTTTATATATAAAAGAAACATTTAAGTATAAACTTAATAGTAAGTAAATATACTTTTTAGTAAAAAAAAATTTCAAATTCTAATATACAAATAAAAAAAATAGTTAACAAGCAGCAATGTTGATAAAACCAAGTAAATTTATATAAATCTCATATGTGGTAACAACCTTTTCTGTTTTCAATTTGATTAATTGAAAAATTAACATACAAAAAATAATAATCATACAAAAATGTATTAATAATTGATTATGGGAGTAAATTAATTATATACTTTTTTCCTCACGAATGCAAACAAAATAATCCAACAACAATATCATTGCAAAACCTTTTTTTTTAAAAATAAAAAACTATTTATATAGAAGAAAATTTAAGGAATAGCTAGTTGCAAACGACACCGTTTCTCTTTTACTGCAACAAAACAATTAAAACACTATATCCCTTCTGTCCTAGGGTGTCTGTGGACGCGAACCGCAGGCGAACTGAAAAAAAAAAAAAAAAAAAAAAAAAAAAAAACCGAAGCCAATGGCCATCTCTTGTCTGAGAGTACCGCTGGCTTCATGGCTCATGAAAACTCGAAGGCCTCCTCCTTTGAAATTAATACCTTTACGAATCCTTTGCACTACTCAGTCCTCTGTCGATGACAAGGAGCAGCCCCTCCCTCTCTCCGCCCACAAGTGGGAACCTTTTCGCAAGAAAAAGGTCGTCATGCGGGTCGGCTACGTTGGTACCGACTACAGAGGTCCATATTCAACCTTTCCTTCTTTTTTTATTATATATTAAAAAACCCAATCATCGGAATTTATTTTTAATTTGTTTCCAGTTCTTCATTGCCAGTGTTTTTTTTCTTGTCTTTTACAGGTCTTCAACTGCAGCGAGACGAACACGAGCTATCTAGTAAGCTGCTGCTTCTTACTTTCTTATCTTTCCTTTTTCTTTTTCCTCATTTGGTTAGAATTTCCTGTCCCGGTGTCCACTCTTGTAATTTAATTAAATCTATTTTATTTAAAGCAATTATTATATAATTAGGTGTTTCTTCAAATTCGTTATTAGAGTAGACAGAGCAGCATTTAAGATAAAAGCAAAGCAAACGTGAAATCATAATTCCTCTTTTTTGGATAGCCTAGAAGAGGGCATTTTTTTTTTTTTTTAGTTTGGAACTTTACCTGCTAACTTTAATGGGTTCTTTTTTATAATATCATCATAAATTTTCACTGTTATTTTTGTTGCTGTGAATTGCATTAGAGTTTTTCGCTAGGCCATGCATTTCAGTTTTGCCTTTTTTTTTCATAGCTAGTATGGGGAGTGAACAATATACTAAAGCATTGCAATGATGTAACGTAGCTATTGAAAATGAACTGGAAACTGCCATTTTCAAGGCTGGAGGAATCCGTGATAGTAACTATGGTGATCTGCACAAAATTGCCTGGGCCAGAAGCAGCCGAACAGATAAAGGAGTAAGTTTTTTGTTACCATTTGTGCATATACACCTTTTTATGTGCTTGTTGTGAGGTTGCTGGTGCTAAAACTTGTATTCTGAATGGATATTTTAGGTTCACTCTTTGGCAACAATGATATCCTTAAAAATGGAGATACCTGAAGATGCTTGGAAGGAAGACCCCAATGGCATTGCTCTGGCTAAATGCGTTAACTCTTATCTTCCTAACAATATCAAAGTCTTCAGTATATTACCTTCACAAAAGTGAGAGCTTGAGTTTGTTGTCTGCTTCTTTTTATCATCAAATTTTGATTTTCTATTGGAATAAAGTTTCTAATTTTCTAGCCATTTTATTTGGAGTTTTGCTTCAGTATTTTACATAAATTTTTCATTTCTGGCAGTCCTTTCTTTTGTGTATTGTTGCCTTTTTTTTTAGGAGTTTTGATCCTAGAAGGGAATGTAATCTCCGGAAATATTCTTACCTCCTACCAGCTGAAATCATTGGAATAAAGAGTCACTTCACTGAAGCTGAAACTAATTATCACATATCAGACTTCAACGGTATATTAAATTGTTTTGAGGTATCATGTTATATTCTTTCTTTTATCTTTTTGCTTATTGCCGTCATTGACTCCCAATTGCTCCTCTTATCAAGGTTGACATATACGGGTACATTTTTAATTGCTTTCGTTCAAAGGAGAGCATTCTAAATGGAATTCACTTGAAAAACTGCCATCTCAATTAAGTTTTTGTTTCACTTACTTTTGCTTCATATTACAGAGGAATGCGTGTTTATTTTAGTTCAATGTTCTCTTATGATTCCATTTTCTAGTGTGTTTTTTCACATATAATTTTTGGGGAATACTTTAATACTCATTCAGATCTATTGTTTCAGTTATGCTATAAATTGCTTGCTCATCAATATTTGTATCTTGTGTATTCTTTTTAGGGTGAACACCCTTTCCATAATTATACTCAAAGGGCAAAGTACAGAAGACCAATTCCTCCTAGACAAACTGCTAGAAATGGTCGTATGCCGATAAGAGCTAAATCACATGATGAGTCATCAACTTCTGAGATAGAGGAAAGTGATGTAGAAGAAGATTCCAGGATCGATGAAACAACTACAGTAAATAATGAGGAAACGTCTTGTGGTTTTGGTGAACCTCTGGTTGACTCTTGTGACAGTCAGGGCAATGGCTTGAAGGATCAAAGTTCCAAGGTAGTTCTAGCAAGATGGCTATATGAACCTGACGAGACAGATAGAATAACAGCTTCCCACTTTAGGAAAATTTTTCGCTGTTCTTGTGGAAAGCTGGAGAATTCAATGGGATTTGATTACATTGAAATTTCCATATGGGGGGAGTCTTTCATGTTACATCAGGTAAACCTTTTGATATCATTAAAGTAGAAAGCATCCGTATGTTCTATTTCCCATTTTTGTTACTGCAGTATGTTTTTCAAAAAGAATTGATCTTATTTTGCTCAAGTGTTAAAAGCAGTAATTGCCACATATGGTTGCTTCATTGTGTTGGAGAAGAAATTTAAAGAAGAAAAGCTTAGGGTGGCATGCATTTTTTTGAGACCTATTTGATAAAGTTTATAACATTAAACACTGTATATTGTGCCAGATCCGCAAAATGGTTGGTACTGCCGTGGCTGTGAAGCGCAAGTTGCTCCCAAGAGATATTCTAACATTATCATTAGCCAAGTTCTCACGGATTGTCCTACCCCTTGCTCCATCTGAAGTTCTAATTTTGAGGGGGAACACATTCATATTGAGGAAGATGCCTGGTAATATAACAAGACCTGAAATGCTGACAATGGTTGAATCAGAAGAAATCCTCAAAGCAGTTGACAAGTTCTACACATGTGTAATGTTGCCACAAGTTTCAAAATTTTTGGACCCTTCCAAATCTCCCTGGAAAGAATGGGTTGAAAATTTAGATTTTAACACAAGCATTCCTGATGCAGAGTTGGACGAAGTCAGGAATGCTTGGAAGCTGTGGAAGGAAAAGTTGCAGATTAATCGAACAACTTGTGCATCAGCAGTGGGCCAATAAAACAATGTGACATGTTCACCTTAATTGATATTTGATAGTGAAGTTGTTTGTCCAAAAAGCTCCTGTTTCTTAGCTGACCATTGTGTCTGTCATTTTTTATTATGCTAGAAACAATAGAAAGGAAAAAGAGCCTAGACAATTTTGATTTGCACTTGCTAAGCTTGTATTCAAGATGATGAGAATGGCCTTTCATAATTTGATTCTCTGCCAATCAGATGAACCCAGAATCCGGAAAGTTTGGGGGTGTTGAAGTTAGAATTGTGACAGTTAAATAGGTTAGTCAGAAATTTTTTGAACAAATTTGATGCTTGAAGAGAAGGTCACAGAAGTTCAGGTAAAGAATCATAAGGTTCACCCACATTCTGCTAAGGTAGGAGAATGCATATCCTTTCGTTGTGGATTTTGAATGCCTCCAAGCTTTCCTCACGGGGAGGATAATTTAGAGAAATTATTTAGAGCCATTTGGTTTAGGTTCAAAGAAAGGGCAATTTGGAAATGAAAACAACTACTAGCTCTGGCTAGTAATAATTAATTAAAAATATTCTTAATATGTTTTCAGGTCGTGTAGAAAAATTAACAATTAATGGGAAATAATATTTAGATGGGTTTGCATCTATCTAGCTGGATAAGCAGCAGTGAATATGTTCATTTTATATAGTCATGAATCATGCATGATGAACAAGTGCCAAATCAACATCTCTAATTAAGATTTTCAACTTGTAGAATTTCATGTTTGTTTATTATTATTATTATTATAATATAATTTATTAACAGTGCATCAAATATAAATTTTATGTATAATATTACAAACTGCAATATTGACCCCTACTTAATTAAATAGGCCCTGTTAATTTCTCTCAAAAATGAAAACCAAAATCACAGTGCAAAAAACATCATGTGGCTCAATAATTGAAAATTTATTTAATTAATTAATCAGACTTGATGTTTATCACAACAATGGATGATAATTCCAATGTAGAAAAATACAAGAATAAGAGATACGAGTAGTACAAGTAAAACCAAAAAATTTCATCGAAAACACATCTAGAAAATGAGTTGATATGATCACACCAACTTTACTTGATGTGAGCCTAAATAGTAAATACAATCAAACTAAGTATTGAATTAAAATTTTCCTTCTTTTTTTACTTTTCTTTTTCTTGCCTTTGATAATTCCAAAGTTTTTGTTTTACTTTGCTCATTTACTTTTATCAATGTTTGGAGTGAAAGAATCGTAATTCACAGTATCTACCTTATGTCATATGATTGCATGTGCAGGCAGCTTATGATCATTTACAAAAAATCATCATGTTTTACTAAATAACACCAATAAAATTTCGCAACTATTTAATTAATTTCTATAACTTCATATTTAAGCGCTGATATTTCATACTACAATAATCCTGTTATAACGACCATATTGCTTGCAAATGACAAAATTATGGGACTGACAATTTCCTTTTGTATACTCATCATGGTTCACATTGCTTTCAAAGGCCGAACTTTCCACTTCTTTTTTCACACCGTAAATATTTTACATAGAAAAAATTCCCTAGGATTAAATTTGTCTATGAATCGAGTTATCAGCTCAAACTCGAAGGTCCATTCAACATTTGAAAAGATTTAAACAAAAATATTAAGTCTGAAAATATGTTTGGATAAAAAAATAAAGCGCGTTTAAAAAATAGACTTAGTCTTGGTCCAAACATTCAAGATTTGAGCTTGATCCGACTCGATTTATTTTTTAATTATATAATATCTATTATTTTTATATTTATATTTATATATTATATAGTTTATATTATATAAAAAATAAAAATATATATAATATTATAATGTAAATATTAAAAATATATAAAATTATTCATGTTTTAAAATTTAATTAAAAAAATTAAATAAAAAAATAAAACGAGTCTGGACGAATTTAAATTATCCATCTATAAATATAAACAAATTTAAATAAAATTTCAATTTTTATATTTTAAATCAATCAAACTTAAATAAAAACATGTAATATTGACGTTATGCTTACGGGAGGGAAGAATGCGCTACGAATATGGTGAGCTTGTATCAACAATAATATTATTTTGTTTTTTCTGGGCTCGCCAAATGAGGAGTGGGCTAAAGACAAATTGCGAAAAGGACCCAACCTGCTTTAAGTTTTTGCATCATAGCTAGTCATAGCACGTAATCACAGGACATCAATATTAATACTTTAATTATTTTAAGAGTTTATATTTAATACATATTCTATAAATTTTATATATATCAACGAATCATAACAACATATCTTATTAATGAAAAAAATAAAAAAAAATTATAAATAAATATATATCAATGAAGTGTCTTATTTTTTTATATTAATTTTTATATTTATATAGAAGCTTTTCATTATTTTTTATTTTATTTATTAATGAGATATTTTATTATGATTTATTGATAATATATAAGATTTATACACAATCAATACATCAAATATAAATTTTGATTTTAAATATTAGTACCATTTTACAGCTTACTTGTCCTAACACTAGATTATATGAATATCTCAGATAATACATGTTACGTCAACAACAGCATATAAATTAAACAACAAATGGCATGCAAACTCCTTTTACTCAAACTAATCAAATTATATATATTCCTTAATTAATCATTATAAGCTCCAAGAATTGATGATTGTAAATATATAGGTTTATACACTGACAGTAAATTCTATAATATCATTTGCCGAATTAGGGGTTAGTGGTTAGAGCTTAGGAGTTAGGATTAGGGTTGGAGGTTAGTGGTTAGTTTTTTATTGAGGTGACAGTGTAAAATTTACTGTTAGTGTATAGATTTATATACTGAGAGTGTATCCTACGATGCCACCTGTCGGGTTGGGGTTAGTGGCTAGGATTAGTGCATAGGGTTAGGGGTTAGTGGCTAGGATTAGCGCATAGGGTTAGGAGTTAGTTTTTTTAATGAGGTGCCAGTGTAGAATTCACTGTCAGTGTATAGACCTATACACTGTCAGTGCATCAAATACAAACCCTTTGTCAAAGGATTTATATACACTGACAGTACATCCTACGATGCCACCTGTCGGGTTAAGGGTTAGTGGTTAGATGTTAGGAGTTGAGGTTAGGGGTTAGTGGTTAGTTTTTTAATGAGGTGTCAGTATAGAATTCACTGTCAGTGTATAGACCTATACACTGATAGTGCATCAAATACAAACCCTTTGTCAAAAGATTTATATTTGATGCACTATCATTGAATAGGTTATACACTGACAGTGCATCCTACGATGGCACCTGTCGGGTTAGGAGTTAGTGGCTAGGGTTAGTGGTTAGGGGTTAAGAGTTAGGGTTAAGGATTAGTTTTTTAATGAGGTATCAGTATAGAATTCACTGTCAGTTTATAGACCTATACACTGACAGTATATCAAATACAAATCCTTTATCAAATATATCTATTCTTAAAGGAGTTCAAGTCATTACTACTTACTAGAACTATAAAATTTACAAAACTTTTTTCCTGTATATATAATTAGCTTATGTAATTCTTTAATTTCCTATATATCATCTTTGTGATTTGTAAAACTTTCGGGTACGACCATAAAGGATTAAGGCCAGGAAGGTCCCAAGAAAACAAAGTGAACCCCATAAAATAAAGGTGTTTCTGTAGCATTCCATGCCAAAACATTTCCCATCTGCATTTCCTTTCTTGCGGTAAATAACAGCTGCTAGATAGCCAAAGACGAAGGATCCAATTGGAATGTTTACCACCACAACGTTGTGATTCACGCCAAAATTTTTTGTCCCAAACAGTTCTGTAGTTAATAATACGGAAATGGAAGTGATTGCTCCTGTACAAACTCCTATAATGGCGGTGCTGATGTAAAGGGAGAGGTCGGTGGTGTTGACAAGTAAGAAGAAAGCGCCTCCTGTTGGGATCATTAATGCCACCATAAAAGCAGTTCTTGATATCTTGTATTTTCTCCTTAATACTCTCCTTCAATGCATTAATAGATTGCCATTTTTTTATTTTATTTTTGCTTTAAACAGCCTATAATTGGAGGTAAATAGACCCCAATTGCCCTTATGATAACTATACGATGTTTGCAAAAAAGGAAAAAAAAAAAAAAAGTTATTAGAGGGAGTTGGGATTATGTATCTTACCTTGAGAAAAAGTAATCCATAAGAGATGGTAAGAGTCGGCCAAAGAAACCAAATGAAGAAGATAATGAAACAAGAACAGAAACTGAACATCCGCGAGATTCAGCTATCTGTCCCAAGTTGTTCGAGAACACCAAACCAAGTGTACAGAAAAAATAAACAAAGAAATACAACCAAAAGGTCAATCTCCTTAGCATCAGCTTCACACCGATCTCCTCTATGACACGTATCTCGGTTGTTTCACTTATTATGTTATCATCTCCACTTTCACTTAACTCATCAATGCCACTGTTGCTTTCCTTGAAACTTAACTCATAAGTTTCATCTAGGTTCTCTCTTCTTTCGCTTATGCTTTCTCTCTCTTTCACCGCCCTCTCCATTTTCTCAATGGAAACATTAATCTCCTCTATATAAACTTTTTGGTCTCTATTTAATCTTGCTACAATCAGTTGCCTCATTTGCTGTCCTAGAGGAATTAGAACTGGGGCTAATAGCAACGCTACCATACCAACTAAGCTAGTAAATGGTGATAACCAGCTTGATGCTGATCCCAAACTGCCCATAACAGCAAACACTCCTGTGCCTGTTGTTATGACAAGAATTAATATGAATGCAGCTTTGGTCCTCGTGCTCTTTCCAACATTAATAAATCTAACTACTTTTGCAGTTATGACACTAACTGTGAAGGGTAAGACAGAGCTAAGAAAAAGATAGGCTCTAGCTCTCTTGATGGGTGAAGAAGGGAAGACAACATCCACAATATCTGTATAGATTTTAGCACTTAATCCTAGGTATAGATTTTAGCACTTAATACCTGTCAGTCCTGTCGCGAGTTGACGGTCCATGGGGAAGTTTCTAATACTAACTAGGTAACAAACGGTGTTGATCCAGCAAATGCTATTTCCTGCCAGAATAGTGAGGAAGAAAATGAGAGCATATGACAAGTTGGAGATACGGCCTATGAGGAAGAGATATTGCACTCCATAACCGATCAACCCGAGAGCTGAACCAAGGATAAGGGCGAGCCATATGGGCAAGTACTTGGCAGCAATGCCTGAAAGCCACCCAAATAGCTTACCGGCATCAGAGGCAAAGGCGAGATTATTGAGCTGAATTTGTGAAATGGAGAGGAGATGCTTGAGTTGAGATGAGTAAGCAGGGAAATTGGAGTTAGTTCCATTTATGGATTGAAGCCAAATGATTCCAACTAGGCTAAGCCATTGAAGAACAGTTGGCGCCATGGCCAAAGCCAAAGCCAAAAGAGGTGTAAAACTGAAAAATGACAATTGTGTGTCAGTGTTGCTGTACTGATGTCGTATTTAAAGGGAGGGTGAATGGGATCGGGAGAGAGATGGAATCTGTAAGCTGGCGATGGAGAATGACACGATCGAGGACGTGACTGTTGGTGTGTGTGTGAACGAGAGAAGGTTAAACATCACTACATCAGTCCTTAATGCTTTTTATTTATATATATATATATTTGATGCACTGACAATATATAAGATTTATGCATTATCAGTGAATCAAAATATGACACGTCATCGATGAGCAAAATTAAAAACAAGGATCTATAAATAAATATTAATTAGATGTCTTGTTTTTTTTTATATTTCTATATTTATTTATAGGTTCTTACTTATTTTTTAATTTGTTCATTAATGACGACGTATCATGATTTGATTCATTGACAGTGTATAGATCTTATACACTATCTAAATCATCAAATACAAACTCATATATATATATATATATATTCATGTACTATACATATTTGTTCATTGATTGATGTACGTTTCTGACTATATCTAACATTTGGTTATTAGACTTCGAACACATTACAAAATGAAGTTCCATTTATTTTAGTGAGTGTGTATAAATTAAAAGTATGATCGTTAATAGTAATGAAATATATAATTTAATCAAGTCATTATTCATTAGGAGTTGATTGAAGCAATCTGCAATCTTTATTAATTACAAGTTTTTTTTTTTTTTTAACGAAGGAAGTTAAAATCTAAGAAAAATGTGAAAATGGATGAATTGTTTGGGTTAAACCCAAATTCAATTAGTTCCGAGGTTTGGGTGAATGAGATTATACATTTAACATACAGTTGAGCTAGATTGCATGTAGTAAGAGTGGCAAATAGTTAATTTGGAAATTAATATGGTATTTAATTCTGATTAATTTTCTTTTTCGAAATCATGGCATACACAGTACTGAGGGGCAAATCTTAAACCACCTAACTACAAATGAGCAAAACCGGACCCCAATAGTACTCTAAATTGATAATGAAAATTAATTACTGGATAGAGGTATGAATGGAGGGGAGCCAGACTCCTTTAATTAATTAATTAATTTTGTAGGTGGTAGAAGCTGATACATATTCTTGTTAACGTTGATTCTCCTAATTTTCATCTTAGGGTCATCAATTTCATTGATGGCCTTGTAATTTGTAAAAATTAAGAAAAATAGTGTATGTTAAAATTGTACGTATATATGAGATCAATGGTGATATCATTCATTCATTCATGATGTGACCCATATTTATATGTAAGCCACAACATGATTATTTTGAACCATCCAAATCAAATCAAATAAACAACAAGATTGGTTGGGTCCACTTCTGGTAAAAGATCTTTCTAGTTAACCTTAAAACTAATTAAGGAGAGAGGATATAATTAACTTGAGACAATCGCAAACAGCAGTGGCGATCATTTCATTATTAGCTGATCAGCTGGATGTTTTCTACTTTTCTTGGAAGAATAATATATATCCTAAACATATATATATATATATATATATATATATATATACACTACTGATACTGATGCAATGCATGAGAGAGCAATGTGTTGTGTTCAAGCCTCAACCTGATGTCATCACCTCCTAAACCATGCGCCACCTTACTAATTAATTTGGATTTTGGAGTCATTAATTTTGCTTAATTTGCAAATACTATATATATATTTTAGCATGCACTTTCCCCTATTGGTTGGAATTATATATACTGTAGTATTTTCATATCTACAGACAACTTAATGAAGTTGACAGTCTCTTACTAATTACTTTTGAGGCAAGATTAATTGTCTCAAGGGGTTTCATATTTTATATTTGCAGCAAATTTTTGGCTGAGACACAACCAAATTGGTAACAAGTAACCTCTCTCTCCTGTTTAAGAGGTCTCAAGTTGAAATAAAAGGCAAAATATGAATAGGCAAATTCGTGCTTGAGTTTGACCATAGAAAAATGGTTCACAGTATATGTCTCATACATGCAGTTTTTAACGTACGTTGTATATGATAGAAAGATTATGATCCGAAATAAATGAACAATAACAATTAGCATATATAACACTGTTACAGCATGGGATTTGTCTCTAAACACCACACTACGTAGGATTTCCTGAGCAGCAGAAACACTAAGTAAAAGATTTCCTTTGGGCTTAAGCCGTTCACTGTCTGTCTAGCCCCCGATCGAGAGATTATTGAATCGAGGGCAGCTTACATGAAGCATCATCAATTGTATTTGTAATGTATTATTCCACACTGTTTGTTTTGTTGCTCCATTTGTAGTGTAATCGCAGAAGAAATTAACGCCCAAATCCTAATTCCCTACCCTAATCCTAATCCTAATCCTAATTAAATTAACTTTAGGTTTTTAAATTTTGTTGTTAAAAGGTAAAAGTGCATTATAGCCATTGCCCTTTGCTATGGGTTAGGAAGGCCAATTAGGAATTTAGATAATATGATTAGATTTAGGCTGTTTGAAATTGAATTGTTAAAATCTTTTTTCGTTGTGTAAATAAATAACTTGCCCCCCCTTTTTGTAATTGATATAATTAATATTTTTCTTAAATTGTTTTGAATTAAGTGAAGTTAAGGTTAAATGAACCATAACTACTGCTTAAATAAAACTCAATTGGTATAAATATAACAATAATAATAATAATAATAATATAACATAAAATTTAACTGTCGAGATCTAAATTAACGAGGGACCAAGTTTTAAATCAATGGCCCTGCTTGTATCATAGGACCATTAATATAATTCAAGATTTTTTCTATCTTTTTCAATATGGGATTGAAGCATTCTGCCTATCATTTGAATCTTGCCTGCCCTCCTTTGGGGTACTCCGTTGGGGCGCTTGGCGTGAAATCGGACAGTCAAAGATTGTTTTGATACAACTTGTCAAGGACCATTATCTTCTCCTTGTAAAACCAGCTTATTAGGATGTGCAGCACCCACACTTATATAGTTCAAAATCTTCATTTTCTTTTCCGATGTGGAATTAAAACACTCTGCCTACCTTTTGGGGCTAGACGTGACACTTGCACTCTTAATTCGCCTTTGAATCTTGCAAAGAAGTATATATAACTTTTTTTTTTTTAATATGATTAGGATATATATTTTTAAATTTTATTTGAATTTAATTTTTTTAAAGTAAGTTTATAAACACATATTTATGCATTCTTTCTTATGAAATATAATGCATTAATGATCGAAAACTTCCAAAAAATCGAATTCAAATTAATAAAAAAAGCCAACTCAATTAATTCGGATTTTCAAAGTGCCTTAAATATCTAAAAATAAATAAATTCATACACACTTTTTAAATCCATTTATTTCACATATTTACTTAAAAGATTATTATTTTGTAGTAGAGTTTTTTAACTCTACAAGTTAAATTAAAAAATTATCATATGTTTTTAGACTATATCTAAAAAAAATAAATAGGATGTGATAATTTTTTAAATTTACAATTTGAATTAAAAAAAATTAAAAAATTACACCATCAATATACAAGACAATAATGGCAAATTTATTTGAATATTGATTAAAAAAAAATTCAAACTACCGATATTTTTTATTTATTTACCAAAATACATTTTTTTTCGTTTGATAAAAATTCAACAAGAAAAGTCGCCGTATCAAATGACGACTTCTCTTAATATATTTTAAAAAAATTGAAAAATAACGCACTGAAATCGCCATATCATATGATGACTTTCGTGTTACTTAAAAAAAAAATTATATGACGACTTTCCAACGTTTTTTATTTACTTTTTTTTTTTTTTCATTATTTGGGAAGCCGCCATTTTAAATGGCGACTTCCCACCCTTTTACTTTTTTTTTTAAATTTATAATATTATTATATTTATATATAAATATATATATTTATAAATTTTTTAAAAAGCATATTTTAAATTTTTATTTTAAAAATTTATATAAATTTTTTAATTTAATTTATAAAAATTTTAAAAATTTGTATTATATAAATTTTGAGATATTCGTGTCATGTTCGTGCTTTTTTTCGTTTCATGTCGTGTTTTTAGTTATTTTTTTCGTGTCGTGTCTAATGTTGCCAGGTCTAACACAACTAAAACACACTGATATTACAAAGTCACTTAAATCAGTGTGTTTTAGTTGTATTAGACCTGACAACATTGGACACGACATAGAAAAAATAAATAAAAACACGACACGACACAAAACGAAACGGAAAAAAGCACGAATACGACACGAATATCTCAAAATATATATAATATTAATTTTTAAAAAAATTTTAAATTAAATAAAAATATATATAAAATTTTAAAATAAAAATTTAGAATATGCTTTTTAAAAAATATATATATTTTATATAAAAATTTTAAATTATATATAAAAATAATAATATTATAAATTTAAAAAAATTAAATAAAAATAAAAAATTGAAAAGTCGCCATTTGAAATGACAACTTTCCAACTAATAAAAAAAAAGTTTAAATAAAAAACATTAAAAAAATTATCATAAATAATTAAATTTCTTTAAAAGTAAAACAAGAAAGTCGTCACGACTTTTGTCAAATGAAAAAAAAATTATCAATAATTTAAATTTTTTTTTATCAATATTCAAATGAAAACGTCGACAATAAAACTTTACTTAAATTAAAAAAATAAAGATTATTAAAAAAGTAAAAACCAATCCCCATCAGATTATCCAAAAAAAAAAAAAAAAGCTTTTTTCACCAGAATCTGCACAAGTAAAAGAGTTAAGAGGACTAATTAAAGTTTAAACCCCCCAACGAAGCTTAAACCCTGACCTCTGGGCAAGCAAAATTTTCTGCAACCAATCAAACTTCATGGCAAGTAACGGCGAAACCTCTTTAGCGACGCTCCAATCGACGGCCGATAAGCCTGTGGTTGTTAGGGTTAAGCGCAAAGTCTCTCACTCTCGTCTCGATGCTTTCTGTCTGTTATTTCTTTTCATTCTCTCTTTCTCTTTTCCCTTTTTATGATAAATTAAACTGCAATTTTGAAACCTTAACGGATATTTTCTGTTGTGTGTTGCAGGGCTGGAAATCAATGAGAGACCTTTAAAGCGCCCCTTTTCTGATTTTCAGAAGCTATCGATATCTGAATCGTCCCAAAAAGGTTTTTTTTTTTTTTTGCCTTTGAAATTTAGGATTTACTGTTGTAGCTTCTTTTCAATTAAATTCAAGGGTCATTCTTAATTTGCATGCTCCATAATTTAGAAATTTCTAAAACTGACGCAATGGTGTTGTTCTGTATTAGAGGAGTTGAAGAGTAAGAAAGTATTTGTGCAGCATGTTGATACAGTTATAAGCTCTCAGGCCACTGTTGATATTGTGCAATCTTTTATAGTAAGTAGTGATCAATATGTTGGTAATATGTGTACCTATTTTATCTTTATCCTTTGCTTATGTTAGAGTGAGCTTCTTGAAGGTAATTTGTCTAGCAAGTTGGCCATTCTCATGTTAGCATTTTTGTTAATTTCTTGTCAAGTACTGCTGCATAGCACATGCCAGAAAGCTCTAATTGCGGGTTTCTTTGACAGCCGAATTCTGCTGATGCTACTATTGGTAATGCACAGAGTCAGGAAGGAAGGCACCCTCAGAAAACGAATTATGTAATCTCTCTCTTTCTATTTCACTTCAAGCAACACAATCATGGTTGCTTCTTGGATCCGCTGGTGATCCTTATCTCTCCTTTATGTATTTTAATGTTTTGCCATTTCGATTTTAATGTCTGCAGCGACAAGAGCAGCTATCTAAATCCATCCAAAAACAAGAGGTAGTTTAATGTCTGGCACTTCCCTTTTAATGTCTGCAATAATATCCTTATTCGTCTTGAAAAGAAAGTCATAATCATTGATCCTTTCTATATCCTTGTTCTTTTTATCATGTATCTTTGAGAATTATTTCTTAAGTGTTCATCTTATGGCTTTCATCCGTTCACTTTTTGTTCTGATTTTGGGTATCGGATAGCAATTGTTGCTTTGGCTGCATTTCAATTTCCTGTTAGAACCTAGATTTAAGAAGTGTGTCAAATTATGGGATAATGCCTTCTTGTAAACTCCACTTGTTTATTTCTTTCACTATCATCTTATCTTAGTTGAAATTTCTGTCATCTAAAATAATAAAATAATTATTTATACAGATAATAAAATATCAATTGAGCATGTATACTGGTGTATGTGGAATGCTTCATACTGAGTAACAAACTTCGAAAAGTGGAACAAGCTGCTGGTTTGGCTATGTCTTGTTTTCATGTTTTCTAATATGAATGTTGCAAAGGTTTAACCTTTTTATATTTTTATGAGAAGAGAGAGATAAAAGAAAAGGGGTGTGGGGTGGTTTTATATTATGGAGTAGTTCTGCTATCTTTGCTTCAGAAACTATTTGATTGATACTATAACCTCGAGTGATTAAAATATCGTACAATAGGGTTAAATTGCAGAAGTATCTGTATTATAGTTCTTGCTATTTTTTCAGAAAAATCACGGCTTCATTGGCATAGGCAACTGGAAATGCATGCTTTTCATGAAACCAAAGTAAAAACTTGACAACTAGTGTTGCTAGAAAAAACCAAGCTGCTCAAGTTTACTTATGCTTATTTTTATAGAAACTTGTTCATATTATTGTTTTAGTCCAAACTCTGGAGAATCTGAACAATCTTCAGAAGTTTGTCTTCATCAAGTGCAATTTTACACTGGAGCTAAGCAGCTTACTGCTTTATTTGGCTCCAAAGTTTGTAGTTACTTAATACAACCAGCTATCTTATGATATAGAAAAAAGGGATCAAAGGTCTACAAGCAAGCATTCTAGTAGATAAATCTGTTTCTTTTTTGCCTTTTAGTTTCATATTTATGTAATTTTATGAAGTGTTTTTTTAGGCAGTTGCAAAAAATGCTCGTTTTGAACAAATATGGAGGAGCAGAAGAGGTAAAAAAGAGGCAGTTGATGAAATGTGCCATTTCTATGATGTTGTTCGTGTTGATGTTGAGGAAAAGTCCAATAGCATGCAAGTTGAGGAGTAAGTTTGTCTTAAAATTATTAACTTATATGTTAAAGACTCGTTGTTGAAACTGATTAAAGCGCCTTGATTTTACTGCAGAGAGATATCCTTGGATGATCACAAGCTTTTATCTAGTTATTTGCCTCTATTGAGAGAGTTTATCCCTACCTCTGCTGCTGAAATTCAATCTGATATGCGAGCTTACATGTTTGAAAAAGGTTGTGAAATGTAAATTGTTTTATGAAGTACTATTTACTGCAATGTTTTTGGCCTTTCAGCTGCTATTGTTTTCGGCTTTGAAGTCCTTTTGATCTTTCATAATGGAATAAATTCATGTATGGTTTTGACAGAGCCGATTTCACTGGTTTTCTGCAGCAATGCTGTTTCACTAGAGAAGTAGCATTATTTATGTCCTCTTTAGTGCATCAGTGTGACATGTTATACATGTTATTTCCTTTTCTATTTAAAATGCAGATGAATATGTATATGACTACTATACTGTGAAGGATGACATGGATGCAGATGAGGATATGGCTTCAAATCCATTCCCACTGTAAGTATTACATAATATGTTGTTTCATCTCTCTTTCTCACATTGAAACTGATGCATGATCTTGTTTCAGGGTGCAGGTGGATGATGAGGATTTCTATGATGTGCCATATGAGTCAGAATATGATAGTGAAGATTCAAATGGTAATCTTAGAGTCTACTTTCTGTCACCAAATTTTGGGGATGCTCTTGTATGACTTGTTTGTTTTTTTTGGTGTTTGCAGCTGAAGATAATCCAAGAAATGATTATCCTGATGAAATATCTGAAGAGGAAGAGGAGGAAGAAGAGGAAGAAGATGAGGATGAGGATGAGGAATTGGAGAGTAAAGCCTCTGATCAATCAGATTCAGAAGAGGGAAGTAAGGAGTCTTCAGAAGTTGGGAATGTGAGATGCAATGGATCCGTGGGAGATGAAGACCTTTTATATGAAGATGATACGTATGATGCTTTCTATGATGATGCTAATCATCTTGATCATAGTAATAGTGATGATGATACTGACGGTGAAGATTGGAGATGGTCTTACAGGTGAAATATGGACTTAGTTGGTAAGTAGAGCAAGTTGTTTGGAGATCATGTTGGATCACAGATTTTTTTTATTTTATACAACTCTGTTGACAGTTAGATGCAAATGAATTCAGTGTTGCAAAGACCTCACCTTGGAGGAGTTATAAGGTCATAGTTATTGCTAATATCATTGGTCTGGTGTTTTTTGGGTCATGGGATCAGAGATAGATTTACAATGGGGCAATTGCGCCCACTTAAATCTTATATTTTCGTATACATTGTATCAATAGTTCAATACTCAACTCTGATAAGTCTTGCAAAGTGAAAGTGGGACTCAAAACTGGTACAAACCTTTCTTGCAATGAATTCCAAAATGTGTTAGTTTAGATATGATTATTTTTACCCAACCTTATATTAAGCATAGTGAACAGTCATAAAAAAAATGTTTATTCATAGAAAAACATGCTCCATATTATAGAACCTCAGCAATCTCCCTTGGTCTGGCTTATTTTAGAAGCATGTATCTGTATGTATGTCTTAAGAGTTAAGACGTTCTGTCATGACAAATCAAGATTTATGGTTTTTCTTTGTCATTTTGGCATCATAATACACTCGAGAACTTTTGATTTTAGCTCAGACTGAGTTCATAAGTATACGTCATATTAGAGATGATTACAGCAGATAATTTGTATAGATGTAATTCTCAACTCTTCACATCAGTGAGTAGCTGATGCCGCATTCATACCGCAAACATTTTGTTTAATGCTGCTTAGCTTGCTGCCATCAAACTGCCTTATCTTCATTCATCATTTCTCTGAAGAAATGGTCCTCTTTTTCTTTCACATAAGATACGACTCTTGTCTTGGGATATAGTATAGTATAGTATAGTATAATAAATAATAATAGGGGTATGATACCAAGGAGAGGTCATGATTACATCATTCATCATCTGCTTTTTGTTCTGGCAGTTGTTATTCTGCAAGAAAATCCTTCTACCAAGAAAGTGCTTACAAAACTGTGTTTGCCATTTAGCCATTAAAGGAATGTGTTGAACAAGCTGAATCCGATCAACAACCAAAGAATAGACTGTTAGTGAAATGGAAAAAGAGGGTGAAAATGGGATTATGGGGAGAGCCTCTTAATGGTATTTATTTTTATTTTAATTCATAAAATAAACAATATATTCCTAATCCTCTGTTAAAGTCTTTTATCCAAAAGGTAAGATTTCAATTAACTTGATGATCAATGATTTCCTATTAGAAACCACTGTTATAGTGGGATATCCTATATTTCATTTTCCTACCTTTGCTCTTACTCCACTAAAAATGGTCTGCCGCTATTGGCTAATCAATCTCAGCCTGAAAAAAACTTTAAAAATTAAAAAAAAAATAATAATAATAATCTTAAGCTGACTGTCAGGACCAAAATCATTACAATATACTCCACTCCAGGTTCAAATGATCAAAATTTTCATATAAGTCGTTCAAACTTCAAATGATAAAAGATTTAAGTATAGTATAAGAGAAGATGTTAATCACTTGGTGAGAGTTTTTTTTTTTTGCAATTGATTTAGAGGAAAAAGAATTATTGATTTTCTCTTATTATAACTATTTCATGCATAATTTTTCTTCTCAACCAACCCCTTGTTTGATTTACATTTCCTCATTTTCCTTGATGTGAGTGAATCTAACATGTTTTCTCCTTTTCTTTTTATTATTGCTTTTTTTTTTTCTTCTAAAGATTTGTCGATTTTAATAGTGGACATTGATAATGATATATCTTTTAATTTCTTTACACAAACTATATTGATACCCGCGCGATGCAGCGAAAATCAAATGTTAAATATACGATAATAACATTCTTAAAAACGAAAATTAACAATTAAAAAAAATTAATATTTTATAAAATATCAAAAGAGAACTGTCATAACAATTTAAAATTCTAAACAATTTATAAAATCAACTTAAAAGATAAATTTATGTGAAACAAATTTTTCTCTAAATTGAATCATAATGATAAACTATGTAAAATATAAAATGAATTGAGTTACAAAATGAATACACAAATGTTTTTCTAAATTGAATCACAATGACAGACTATGTAAAATATTAGATGAATTGAAATACGATACGAACATAACATAAGAAAAATAATTAAAACACAACATGAAAAATAACATGAACACGAACACAAAAATGAAAAAAATAATTAAAACACAACACGAAAAATAACATGAACACGACACGAATATACAAATGTGTAAAAATATACATAAAAAGAATTGTTAACGTATAAAAAATTATATAAATTTATAATACTTTAAAAAATAAAATAATAAAATAAAATAAAATAAAATGAACACGAACACGTCACGAACACAACATAAGAAAAATAATTAAAACACAACATGAAAAAAAACAAAAACACGATACGGATACACGAACGTTTAAAAATATACATAAAATGAATTATTAACGTGTAAAAAATTATATAAATTTACAATACTTTAAACAAAAAAAAAAAAAACATAAACATATAATTTTTTTTTATTTTTTTCTCTTTCTTCCTACCATTTTTTTTTTCTCAACAACTCAAAAAAAAGATAAAAAAAAAATTTTAACACGTGGGTAGGCTAACTTTGCATCAAAAATTACAAGATTTATCTTTTGGATATTGCACGGTTCTTAACGCGGTTTTTCTACTTTCCAAAAATCACTTGGTTTGCTTTTCTAAAAATAAGAAAGTCATCAGTTTGCTAACAGATCAACCAACCCAATTTATTGAGATCCTATCAACGTCGCCATAAAAGATTATATAAAACGATTATTTTATCTTAACATATATTTTTTTCATTCAAATCATATCATATAATTAAATTTTTAAAAAAAGCCAACTATTTAAATTTAATTACGTAACATTATTTGAATGAAAAATATATATGTTGATATGGAATAACCGTTTTATATAATTTTTTTTATAAATGTCATTCTCTGAAATCTCATAGTGAGTTGGGACCTGGTAATAATGATAATCACATTGTATTGGATGGATAAGATGATGAAAATTTCTATATAATGGGGCACTTCCAGTTGTAGTACATCTAGGCCTCACCTTAGACTTAGATTCTCCCAACTCCAATATCTCTGACAATGGCAACCCGCAGTAACATGTTATTCTCAGTTGATAGGAAAGATGTTGTGCTTGTTAAACCCTTCAAACCTACACCCACTGAACTCCTTTCTCTCTCCACCGTCGACAATGATCGCAACCTTGAGATTATGTGCCATTCTGTTTTTGTATATCAAGCAAATGGCGATTTCTGTAATGGAGACAGTAGTCCTGGTGAAGTTAAACCGAAAGTTAGTGAGCTAAAAGATCCAGCTTGCATAATTGAGGAAGCTCTCTCCAAGGTCTTGGTTTATTACTATCCACTAGCAGGGAAGCTGAAGAGGCAGACTGATGGAAAACTTCGAATCACTTGCAATGCCGATGGCGTGCCTTTCTTAGTAGCAACTGCCAACTGCCAGCTCTCTTCTTTGAATTACTTAGATGGCATAGACGTTGAAACTGCTAAACAATTTGCCTTTGATTTTCCATCTGAATCTGACGATGGTTATCACCCTCTAGTCTTGCAGGTGACGAAATTCGTATGTGGAGGATTCACAATTGCCTTGAGCTTATCACACTCAGTTTGTGATGGCTTTGGTGCATCTCAATTCTTTCGAGCCCTGGCTGAGTTTGCAAGCGGAAAGAGTGAGCCCTCAGTTAAACCTGTGTGGGAGAGGAAGATACTGGTAGCAAAACCAATCCAAGAAATCCCTCAGTTTATCGTGGATAAGGACTCGTTAGCAACTTCACCATATCTGCCTACTACTGACATAGTCCCTGAGTGCTTTTATGTAACTGGAGAGAGTATAAAAAGACTCAAAATGAATTTGATGAAAGAAAGCAAGGATGAATTTCTGAAAGAAAGTGTAACCAGTCTTGAGGTCCTAGCAGCCTATATCTGGCGAGCAAGGTTTAGAGCTTTAAAATTGAATTCAGATGGAAATACACTGCTCTGCATGGCTGTAGGGATAAGACGCACTCTCAATCCACCATTGCCTGAAGGATATTATGGGAATGCTTTTACCTCTGCAAATACAGCGATGACCGGGAAGGACCTCAATGAAGGATCGCTCACACAAGCTGTGAAACAAATCAAGGAGAGCAAAAAGCTTGCTACTAACAAAGACTACATCTGGACATTGATGAGCATTAACGAGAAGTTGAGAGAACTAAATATGAAGTTTGAAGTAGCCGCTGGTGCAAACATGGTAATAACAGACTGGAGACAGTTGGGTCTATTAGAAGATATAGATTTTGGATGGAAAGGTTCTGTAAACATGATACCACTGCCATGGAACATGTTCGGATACGTGGATTTGGTTTTTTTATTGCCTCCTTGCAAACTAGATCAATCAATGAAAGGTGGTGTTAGAGTGTTCGTTTCTCTACCCAGGGCTGCTATTGCCAAATTCAGGGAAGAAATGGATGCTCTCAAGCATGGTAACGAGGGTGCTGGCAATTAATTAAACTTCTCTACTATGTTGTTTTTAATTACTTTTTTAAGTTCATAATAATATTGTGTTTTCTCGTATCACATGCCAATGTATTGTTCTAAATTGTTGTGAACCATTTTTGTTTTTGTTTTTGGATGAGTGTTGTGAACCGATTTCATTAGTGGAAAGAATAATAAATTACTAGAATATATGGGTTGTTTAGAAAAAACATTGTTCTTATCCAAATTATGCACTTACAAGCTTTTCACTTTGCCATCGATCCTTTCCCTCCGAAGCAACCAAATAAGGAAAACGGAAAGAATAAGAAAAGATAAGAATAAGAATAATGAAGAACCACAATTTCGATCAGAGCAAAACGTGTCATGTCACGTGCATCCTCCCTTTCAACTGCAACTTTTTCATATTCGAAGTTCGAACCATGCTCATCTAAATGCCTTCCAGGCCCAGCAATCAAGCTACTTTAATCAACAAGCTACTTGAAATCAAATGAATCCACCTTAAACTAAATGAACATAGTGAACATGTTGCCTGCTGCTGAATAATTAATTTGAAGTCGCTGAAAACTGGTTTCTTTACCAAAAAAAAAATCTAACCATGGGTTATGCAATAATGATCCCTTGGAAAAACCTACTTATTCCTATCTTGCTTTGCACCAGTTGAAAACGAAGTTTTCGGATTCTGCTTTCTTATAGTAATTAATTTTATTGATAATCAAGCATTAATCAATAAATAATTGCTTTGTCATGAGTGATCATGACTTGAAAACAGCAATCCCATCAGAAAAACATTGATTTTGCCAAGTATTGGGTGAATGGATGTCATAATCAAAATCAAATCTCTCAAGGTGCCGTTTGAGGTGATGATCAGATGAAAACGCTTGAAACCACCCCCTGTTGATGAAATATAGGACGAAGATTATCTTACTGTTGCATCTCGGTTTTGCATCTGTATAATACTGGTTCATTTGGACAGCAGGACAATGACAGGAGCACTCGAAAGGTGGTTCAATTCAACCGAAGTCAGTATGATATATACTTATACATAGCTTCATCAAATTACAAAGTCATCGACAAACTAGTAGAAATTTTTGCAAAGACATGACTACACCTAACACCTTATATCATCGACAAAGTAGTAGAAATTTCTGCAAAGACATGACTACAACTGATCATCAGACACATCTGACTATAATTGTCTCAATCAGTTCTTCAAAAAATTGATGACAACTTGGTTTTTGCTTAAGAACGTTGTGAGGAGATCTGTCGGTATATATGTACTGTAACTTGTAAGAGGCATTATATATGGTAGAATATTTAATTTCTTATTCAATTGTCTATACTGGAGTTCAATTTCTTTATTTTCTATATATGTTCAATGAGCATGCACATATATATATAGTTAAAGTTAAAACTTAAAACAAGAAAAATTGATGTTCAGATGTAACGCACGTATATAGTTTCAGTAGACATGAAAGCTTAATTGCTTGATATGTTGCTCATGTAACTGTGACACAAGATTCATGCACAGAGTGAATAACCATATGGACATTACTGAAGATTTAGGCCTCGAGGTAGTGAGATATATATATATATATATATATATATATATTAGCACTAGTGCCAAAAATAAAATAAAAAACATGCACCAATATTGCGGCAATCATGTCAGATAACAACTACCACTTGAGTTAGAACCTGCAGAAAAGCAAGTTCCTGTATATTTCTCACCGTAAATGGAACAAATACCACTTTTTTATTCAATCTGAGGGAGATTGTCAATGGCCCAAAAACCATGTAATTATGGTGAAACTTTTTTTAGATTATCAATAAGCCCACCTGCCATGCCAAATGGGGCCTTAGTGATTATTAGAATTGTATTGCTCTTCAGCTGTATCTCTCTCGTGAAGAAGAAGAAGAACCGTGTTAAGGTGGTTTAGGCTTTGGGTGCGCCTCTAACAATAGCATTTTCTAGAGTGATACCATATGGTTGGTTTCTAGGAACTAAAGGAAATATTTAGAACCGTAGGGCCCAAGCTCTTTTAATTTAGACTGAGTTAAGCTAGAGTTCCAATCCAGTGACTTGCCCACTTGTTACGAGAATGGTGTAAAATCATCAATGTCAAGCCCCCAAATCCATAAGATTGGATAGGTACTTTGCAATAACACCTAGTTAATTTGTTGACTTATTATTTAATGAAGTCCTGCTGGGGGACACCTTTGTTGCTTACCTTCTGTTATAAATTATTTTCAAACATATTGCTCCTTTTTATTATTTTATTAAATTCATATATAGTTTTTTTTCTTCTTTTTGGTACATATTATTGATTTGATAGTAATTAGTAATTGGTTGAGAAAAGGAAATCCAAAGTCAAAACCTCTATGTTTAGATGATAGTTAACCTTTATTTTTTTGTTGCATATTATAAATACTTTTTTTTAGTATTTAATATTGTTTGTAATATCTGGCCTGCTAGTTACCTCTAATCTTTGTGATAAATTATTTATTTAAAAAATATATATTATACTATAATATTCCCCCCAAAGATATGGTCCCCTAAAGTATATAATATTGCATGCCCTCCCTATGCTGGGCAATTGGCATCATGAAGTCAACTCTCCTTGTAGTTTATCTTAGAGCTGTTCTGTAGTGGGTTGAGCCTATGCAATAATTATCACACCTTTCATTTCGGATAGAGCCATAATTTTTTGTTGGTACATTGGGTAAAGCCATGATAAAAACAAGGCAATTACCATTCCTTTCAAGTTTCAACTCTCACCTTAGACTTTGATGCTTCAGTATATTTTACAATGGCAGCCCATAGCTACATTCCATTATCAATAGAGAGGAAAGATATTGTGCTTGTAAAATCCTCAATACCCACACCTTCACAAATTCTTTTTTTTTTATCCACCGTCGACAATAATCCCAACCTTGAGCGTATTGGTCAAATTATTTTCTCGTATCAAGCAAATGAGCATTTATTGAATGGCAACAGTACTAACTACTAATGATCTTAAAACAAAAGTTTAGTAAGCAAGCGGATCAAACTTGCATAATTAAGGAAGCTCTCTCCGCTAATGTTTAAGGTGACCAAAATTTTCTTGGGGAGGTTTCTCGGTTGCAATGGGCATGGCACACACAGTTTTTGATGGATTTGGTGCAGCTCATTTCTTTCGAGCGCTGACTGGGTTTGCAAGCAGAAAGCCTGGGGCGCCCTCAGTGAAACCTGTGTGGCAGAGGGAGAGACTGGTGGCGAAACCAGCCCTGGAAACTCCCAGATTCTTGCTGGATAAGAATGCTTATATGCCTACAGCGGAGATTGTCCATGAATAGTTTTATGTAACTGCTGAGCCTGAGAGTATAGAAAGACTACTTAAAGTGAGTTTGATGAAAGAAAGTGAGGATGAACCTCTGACGTCAGAAAGTTTTTCCACTCTTGAGGTCCTTGGTGCTTATACATGGAGATCAAGGTTTAGAGCTTTAAAATTGGATCCCAATGGAAGTACTGCGATTCGTTTAGCTGTAGGGACTAGGGATAAAGGCACCTCTTCAATCCTCCATCACCTGATGGATACTATGGGAATGCTTTTATCACTATGAATGTTGTATTGAGTGGAAGGGACCTCAATGAAGGAAATTGCTGTCCATTGTCCAATTAAGACCCCAAGGTTTTGAAACTAATCAAAGAGAGCAAGAAACTTGCTTCAACCAAGGACTATATCAGGACCACCATGAGCATGATGGAGATACGGAGACAACTTAATAGCAAGCCGAATGAAGCCACCGGAGCGTTGATGGTGGAGACAGTTAGGCGTACGGGGTGAAGTGGATTTTGGATGGAAATTAAGGATTTGTGAACATGAGATCGCTCCCATGGAAAATACATGGGGATATGTTGATTTGTGTATCTTAATGTCTCCTTGCAAACTAGATCATTCTATGAAAAGGGTGGGGTTGAAGTGCTTGTTTCCCTTCCTAGAGCTTCCATGGCCAACTTCAAGGAAGAGATGGATGCTCTCAAGCCTGGTGCTTACCTAGCCTCATCACAGCTTTAGAAATTAAGTACAACTTGGATTTATATTAAAAGTATTTATGGGACCAGGCACATTAATATATACTTTTAATTAACATAACAGTTATAAAGGTAGGTAATTTGTTTAAAGTCTAACCTTGTTTGTCTACTAAAATAAAATATGTATCATATCCATAAGCTTCTCGCTTAACCTCCGTTCCGGTGCTTGATGACTGATGTTCTTTCTTATCTTTTTGCTAAATCACAATTTCCGTTATATTATATCTCAATTTTGTTAGTTTTGTATTCAATTTTTCTTATTCCCAGTTTTTTAGTTTGTACTCTAAAGTCTAAACTCATTGTTAAAAATTGCAACGTAAAAAAACCTAAAATAAAACCCATCACTTTGATAACCAAAAAAAAAAATTTCAATCATGAAAGGTATTATTTATATTATTTATCTATACTATTATAAAGTGAATGGTTGAGTTGGTGTCACTTAGTCAAATGACACAAACTCAATTGGTGAAAAGATAAAAAAATCAAAACAATTTATTATATCAAAAATACATATCAATAACTAATTTTTCAATTTTTATATAATTTTTTTTTTTAAAATTATCAACTTTTTTTTTAAAAATTATCCACTTCTTTTAAAAAAACTACCTATACTTACAAGTTACAAACTACCCACTAATAAAAGTTTTTAAACATAATTTTTAACTTTTTTTTTTCATTCACCCACATAGTGGGTGTGCCATAATCTTGTATATATATATATATATATATATATATGGATTATTATCTGGTATACCGTCAGTGGACTTTTTTAACTCCACAAGCGGTGTTTATACGCTTTCGTAAGATTTATATTTTTTTTAATCCGATCATCGTATTTCAGGTTCTATTCGCATAGATCATGTACGTCGAGTTTCGAGCAAATTAAAAATGTTTAACTATTTTTTTCGATGTAAAAAACTTTTAATCGTTAAATATATATTGAAAAATACAGTATTCTCGATCGATATAATAAGAATATCAAATCGATTCGAAACTTTACATGCACGACGAGTACGATTATATTGTTAAATCCAACGATCAATTTGTAAAAATATAAATCATATGAAAGATTATGAAAATATGTAAATATAGCTTGTGGAGTTAAAAAATCATTGGTGATATACAGATAATAATCTATATATAATAGTCTTTCCATAAAATAAAACTTCAGCCAACAAAGTACTATGGAACGACAATAATTACCGGTAGAGACGGTGACAAGTTTGAAGTTCAAAAATTAGAATGACGTGGCTTTATAAGATTTTTTTTAATATTTTGAGTGTTGCTAAGCATCTGCTGGGCCGACCAAACCCAACCCGACACACGCTTCATAAACCAAATTCCTTAACTTAATCCTTACTTTTAACATTTTTTCTTAGCTTTAATTAATTTCTTAATTCTCCAGATTTTTTGCTTTTTCTAAGGCCTATTAGCGATTCAAATTGAAATGAATTTCTTTGCATGCTTTGGAAGCTCAGTCTTTTTTCTTTTGCTAATATTAAAAGCTGCGTCTGAGACAAAACCTTTTGGTAAATACGAGTCGGAGAGAAAATTTACCAATGACTACTACTTCAGCTCCGATACATCCGGCGAATTCGCCGATCCCGGTCGATCTGTTCGTATCCAAGAAACACCCTGGTATCCCAGGTGGCATCCTAGGATTCGCTGATTCTTCCGGGAAGATCGTTTTCAGGGTCAACCGTCAATCTTCCAAATCATCATCAGACGACAAGACGATTCTCCTTGATTCCGCGGGAAATCCTCTCATCTCTATCTACCGTCACCATGTTAGTCTCTCAATCTATGCAAATTAATCCAAATGAAATACTTTATCTTCAAAAGTAATCCTCTTTTTTTTGTTTGGTTAAATGTTGTGCAGTGCAATTTGTTTTTTACTTTGGTTGATTAGAAACCCCTTAGATGATTGGATCTTGTCATAGTTGTTGAATTTTGTCTTATTTCCTAAATGTAAATGCCTATATGTTTCCTGGTTCAAGGATGGGTCTTGGCAAGGTTTTAAGGGTGATGACGGTGAGAAGGATTTGATATTCAAAGTACAGAGGATATTGAATAAGTTCACGAGAACTGAGCTTGAGGTATTTCTTGTTGCTGAAAATGAGGGAGAGTTAACTTGTGATTTCAAGGTCAAAGGCTGCCATTTCCAAAGATCTTGCACCATCTACAAAGGTGATTCCATTGTGGCTCAGGTATAATCTGTAAATCACTATCTTTCCAATTTACAAACTTAGGCCTCAATGAGCCAAATTAGTTACTACTCTGACTGATATGAACTCAACTTTTTACTGCAAACATGGGGTAAATGAGATGCTCTTTGTCACTCCCATCTGCCCTCGGGATATTGTTGCCATGTCCCTTTTGTGATTGTGCCCTTAGCAGTTAGCACTCTAAATGGCTTCTCTTCACAACCACATTTACCAATGGTGGATTTTTGTCCTATTTCCAAATTTGAAGTAACCTATACTACATAGGAGATCATAGAGATATACTGAAGTAGTCTGATCATAGCATCAGCTTTCTTTTTCATCTTCTGTATTCTGATTAGAAACTTATCTCAGTTGTGGGATATAGGATACTATTGCTGTTTCCTTGTTATAGGCCTCCACTTGAATTGTATCACTGGTTCACACTTTATAGGTTCTTATGTCATACCTTTTTCGTAGTATTAATGCTGCACATTTTTACATTCTAATTCTAGGCTTTCATTGATGCAGACCAGTCTTATGCACAAGCTTCGGCAGATTTATGTTAGGAGGAGTAAATTTCGACTAACCATGTTTCCTGGCACTGTTGATCCTGCTTTGGTTGTTGCACTCGTGGTGATATTCTTGGTTAATGGTCCCAAAAAATTCCAAGTTCTGGATAAATTACCCATATCTATATGAAGTTGGAAAAAATCTCAAATAGAAGGAAACTATGGAAAAACCCAAAACTAGAGGTAGAGGGTGGTTAGATATCTCTTTTAGGCATTGTAATATTCTTTTGTGATCGTGTTGAATTTCTGGGGATCATGCAGATAATTTTAACGATTATGTCTCAAAAATCAGGATGGAGGAAGATTTGGGTTACAGAGAGATGATGGTGGGATGGCAGCCGAGATGGAAGTGTGTGATGGTGGCAAGGAAGGATCTAAGTACACCAGAAGGGTGAAGGAGTCAGGAGCAAAGACAAAGAAATCTTATGGAGGAAGGAAGCACAAAAGCTGTTTCTATGGAGGGCAATTGTTTCAGTTCTGGATGGATCATTAGGCCCTTCAATGGGTTTTCCCAAATGGGAACATTTGTCTCAACTCTCAAGCTGGTAGTCAGAATTGGCCAATTCTTTGATTGATGAAAAATACTAAAAGTACAAATTGGATTTCTGTTTTTGTTTTTGGGCATTGTAAATTGTGGTAGATGACTTCAAATTTTACTTATAGTACTGTTATTTAGTGGTTTAAGCGAATATGTGAAGTAGTAATTAAGTGGGAAAGTTTCGTAACAAAAATCTAGAATCCTGACTGCCCCTTTTGTTTCACCAATTGTTTAAAAAGTTCATCAATTTTAGAATATGAGAGAAGTACACTTTTTAATTTTTTACTTGTAATGATAGTAAACTCTTTATTTATTTATTTATATATATTTGATTAGGAGTGTTTCCAAATTTTAATTCCAACTTAATCTTCTTAGCCATGTTTACTCCTTTTACATAAACTATTTTGGTTTTAAAAGGAAAAACCTTAATCCTAATTTGAATCGTCAAAGTCAAAGTGGCAAAAATATAAATCCTAATATAAATATACCCCTGTGAGGCGAGGCAACTGGCAAGGCAAGGCATAATTGCCCCAAAGGTTTACCATTAGCTCCTCTTCTCCTTATTCCCTTGCTTCACTTCCCCCACACCGCCTTTGGATCTTTAATTCAAAACAGCTCCTTCCTTTCAATTTTCTCGTCCTCTCTTTCTCACTCTGTGTGTGTGTGTGTCTAAAGGCCTTCTTCAAGTCTACCAACGGTGTCGTTTCTTAATCTAAGTACACCAGAATGGGGAGACAGAAGGGTGAAGGAGCCAGGAGCAAGGCACGCCCTTCAAGCAGCAGGTTTTCTATTTTTTTTTACTTTTCTCAATTTAATTCATTAATTCGTTATTTATTAACAAATTAAATCTTTTTTATTAATCTGTATGCTAAATTGTTTTACCTTTACGGCTGGCAGCCTTGCGGCTTCTCTGTTGCCATCGAGTTCGGCTGCGGCAGCGGTGGGATTCGGAGGCTACGTCGGTAGCTCTCGCCTTGATTCCTCTCTCTCCACCGAAGATTCCACTCCTTTTTTGGTATTCAATACCTCTTTCCCTCTTTATTAATAAAATTATTGAATTTATTCTTCCAATTTGATGAATTGATACTAGTGGCTTCTGCAATTGCAGGATGTAGATAGTGAAGTGGCACAACACTTAAAAAGGCTGGCAAGGAAGGATCCTACTACCAAGGTAGTAATATTTTCGTGAATATCTGCGAAGAACTCTGTAAAGTTTTTGCTTCTTTCTAGTTTTTGCAAGTTTCATTGGACATGTCTTAGTTTTACGGTTATTGGATTTAATTTTCAGCTTTACTTGCTAAGGTTGATTAAGTTGATCACCTTTGCCATTTGATAATCCATTGAGTATATCTTCATGATCAAGGAAAATCCTTTTTTGCTAAGTTATAACTTATAACTAGCTTCTTGTTCATTAACAGCTTAAAGCTCTGGCATCTCTGTCTTCTCTGCTCAAGCAAAAGTCTGGAAAGGAAATAGTACCAATCATTCCACAATGGGTATGATTTCATTCTTTGCTCTTTACTGGTCATTGCAGATGTGCCAACTGAGTCGCTGTTATATGAATTAAATACTAAAGTAGACTTTAAAGACAAGGTAGGTGGGGAAAAGCAGTGCCTAGAGAAAGATATTGACATGGAAAGAGAAATGGGCTTCAATAAGCTATGCTTTATAATTTTCTAGTGTTGAAATAGTGAAAATTTTGAACAATTGGCACCTTCATGAGGAGAAAAACAAAGAACAAAGAGTTATATGTGAAAATGTTTTGAAATTGGTTAGTAGATACTAACTATTGGAATTGAAAGCAAATTACTCCAAAATGTAATTTAATACCTCACAAGTCACTCCATGGAACTTGAAACTCTGGTACTGTAAAACTTAAAGACTCAATTCCTTGTCTGACTTCATTTGGATGTTCAAAGAAAAACACTTAAACCTGAATAATACTCACTGATGCAAATGGGTTTCATGTGAACTTCAGTTTTTCAAGCCTTATGCTTGGTTTAATATGTTCCAGTATTGCTATGCTCTCCTTCATACAGGCATTTGAATACAAGAAGCTATTGCTGGACTATAATCGAGAGGTTCGGCGAGCTACCCATGAAACAATGAGTAATCTTGTCACTGCTGTCGGGTTTGAACTTCTTTTCCTTTTTGCTAATGAATGTTGCTTTCATACATTCTTGTGTATGACAACTTAATGGATACATTGTAGAGAAGGATATTAATCATAAAAGCTTGATACATGAATGCTGAAAGGCATACAAATTTTGGTCTTCTTGATGCTTGTTGTGTGAACATCTTTTGTTTGGTAATTTAGAAACAAATACAAAGCTCAAACAACTAACCTCATTAGTGTATTGGAAAATGATTTTCATGGAAGATTAGAAACTGATACACATGTTATTTATTTTCAAAAATCATAAGTATCGAGTCGGAAGAGGTGTGAGGCAAGAAAGAGGACTTCTTTTATAAAAAGAAGCAAAGAAAAAGGAGATGGTGTTATTTTCCTTCACCTTTCTTTAGTATTATCATTTTCCTGTTTTTGTTATGCAATAAAAACTTTGTTGTTGATATGTTTTCTCAGAAGAGATTTGGCTCCGCATTTGAAGTCCTTGATGGGACCATGGTGGTTCTCTCAATTCGATCCAAGTTCTGAAGTTTCCCAAGCTGCAAAGCGTTCATTACAGGTTTGAATCAAATTCATGTTTTCTGAAGGTTCAATCTTCTTGACATCCTTTAAGCTGTTAAATAGAAATTTAATGTAGCCTATGCATGTAGTGTAGTTATAACTTTTTGAACATTTTAATTTGCAAGAATGTGGGCTTTGGACAGTTAGTTTTAATTAATTTAATCATTTGGTTGTGAATAACAGGCTGCCTTCCCTGCTCAGGAAAAGAGATTAGAAGCTTTAATCTTATGCACAACTGAGATTTTTATGTATTTGGAAGAAAATTTGAAGCTTACACCACAAAATTTGTCCGATAAAGCAGTTGCTTTGGATGAATTACAAGAGATGCACCAGCAGGTATGCATAGATCTGTTTTGGATATGGTTTTGGTTAGGGAAAAGAGTTCTACTCCATATTACTTAACCTTATCATTCTGAACAAGTTCTCACATTGGTTTTTTCCCTATTGATTATGAATTGCAATAATTATCTCATCCTAAACTGTTCATTTTTTTTCCGTTAATTTTTGTACCTTGGCATTGCTCGGGTAGATGAAATGAGCTATCACCTACTTTAATCTGTGTCTTTATTTTATTTATTTTTTTTAATTTTCACTTTTTGATTTTTTGGGTTTTATTCTTGACTGAGTGGCTTCACTTATTTGTGAAGAACTATAACCATATAGGTTTTTGAGGCTACCAAGTGGAAACATGAGGTGCTTAATCTTTCTTAACCACTTCCAACTGTCCCCAATCCCTGAAGATATCTAACAGAACATGCACATTATATGTTTATTTGTACATAAATGCTTGTATGAGTGTATCAAAATTACACGCACAATTCATGCTAATGCATCTATGTGCTTTCAAACATAAATATGTATAATGTTTGAAATATGCTGAAATCACTATAGAGGAGCATAAATATTAGCAGACCTTTTATATTGTTGCTTGGGTTTCTTTGTTTTGTGTTCATGAAATGTTTTGTAAGTTTCCTCTTATGTCTTTAATTGCAGGTGATATCTTCTTCATTGCTGGCTTTGGCCACACTTCTTGATGTTTTGGTCTCTGTGCAAATAGAAAGACCTGGTTTTGAAAATATATCTGCTGAACCAAAACATGCTTCTAAGGCTAAGGCGACTGCAATTTCTTTTGCTGAAAAACTCTTCTCTGCTCATAAATATTTTCTGGAATTTTTGAAGTCTCAAAGCCCTGCTGTTCGGTCAGCTACATACTCAGTCTTAAAAAGTTTCATTAAACACATTCCTCAGGCTTTTGATGAGGGAAATATGAAAACTCTTGCTACAGCAGTTCTTGGTGCTTTCCAGGAAAAAGATCCTACTTGTCATTCTTCGATGTGGGATGCAATATTGCTATTTTCAAAGAGATTTCCCGACAGTTGGACTACTTTAAATGTTCAGAAATCTGTATTTAATCGGTTTTGGTCTTTTATTAGGAATGGGTGCTTTGGATCTCAGCAAGTTTCTTATCCAGCATTGGTTCTCTTCTTAGATGCTATTCCTTCTAAAGCATTCTCAGGAGACAAACTTTTTCTTGATTTTTTCCATAACCTATGGGCTGGAAGGAACCCAGTTCATTCCCCAAATGCGGATCGACTAGCATTTTTCAGGGCATTTAGAGAGTGTTTTCTTTGGGGATTACATAATGCCTCTAGGTATGAGTTAATCGAGTTTTTCCTCAGCAGTCCTTTTTGTTTAGCGATTAGATGTTCTGAATTATTGTCACTTGTTGTATCATTTATTTTATTTAGAACGCTAACTCATATTTTCTCAATCTTACCAGATTTTGTGACAGTGTTGATTCCATCTCTCATTTTCGGATCACCCTTATTAACAATGTACTTGTAAAGCTTCTGTGGCAAGACTACCTATCATCTGTGAGCTCAAAAGACCAGGATTGTGATCAGCCTCTCCATGGAAAGACAATAGAAACACAGAATATTAAGTATTCGATAAGTTATCTTCAAGAGTTGGGAAAATGCATTGTTGAAATTCTTTCTGGCATTTATTCAGTGGAACAGGATCTTCTCTCTTTCTTTTGTATGGCGTTTCAAGAAGCTTGCGAGGGATTGCTTCAGCAAAAAGTGATTACAGAACAGCCAACATTGAATATAGAACCAATTATTAAATTTCTATTCTTAGTGGATGAACATGCGAAGCAAAAGGGTGAATCTTGGCCTTTGCTGCTTTTAGTGGGACCAATGTTGGCTAAGTCTTTCCCATTGGTCAGATCACTCGTAAGTTACCATTGCATGAACACTTAATGTTTGTCAGATATAAATTGCTCAATTATGCTTACATGTGCTATTTATGTAATATTGCAAATGCATGTGGGATGGGATGGATGGTTATAATTACTTCATGCTGTACATACATCTTTCTTAACTACTTGTTGTTTATGAAAAATTAATAAGTTATTGCTGCTGCTGGTTGTAATTGTGCTACGGGCAAATCATGTCTATCTAGTGTTCTTGGTTAATAGAAACTAAAGGACTTTTTGTCCACTTCCTTGTATCTTTGGCCCCTGAAGTATCTTTAATTGTTAAAAAAATGTCATTGTGAGCTGGATGAGCAATCAGTTTCTGTTTCTCCTGTACCTTGGGCTCCATAAAATGATGGAGTTTCTTTATTACTATTTTCATTGCACTTTTTGTTTTTCTGTTATCTTTATTTTTCATTTCTAAATAGAAATGACTTAAGTGTGGTTTCATCAAAAGTTGGAATGACCAGAGCAATTTTAATTTAGCTAGGATGCCAGCCCAGAGTCTCATTCGTCTTGCTCTGCAGCATTCCTTCACCTCTTTTGTGATAATTCTAAGTCATCTACTTGTTAAGCTCAAGAAACACAACATCCTGTCTTGTGCTTATCACATCCTCTTATCTATGCATTTTTATTTGAATATTCACTTTTGGATTTACCTCCACAACAGGATTCACCAGATGGTGTGAGGCTATTGTCTATTTCAGTTTCAATATTTGGAGCACGTAAGGTGCTCCAAGTGATTTTTTCCAACAAAAATGCACCTTTTATTGGTCCTCCCAATGACAAGGACAGTGAACTGAAGCTGGAGTATTTTCTTCAAGTTTACAAGGAAACATTTGTTCCTTGGTGTTTGCGTGGACATAATTGTGCTACCAGTGCTCGAATAGATCTGTTGCTTGCATTGCTTGATGATGAATGTTTCTCCGAGCAGTGGCATGCTGTTATCACATATGCCATTGACTTGGAAAATTCTAAGGTTGGATCGGGCTCCATGGACTCAAATCACTTAGCAGTGTTGGCAGTGCTTTTTGAGAAAGCAAGAAATGAGATTAGGAGAAGGAAAGTGGGAGAAGATTCTTTTCATCCGCTAGGTTCCCTCCCAGATCATTGGCATCATGAGCTTCTTGAAGCAACTGCTGTTTCTGTTGCCTTTTCCCTTCCTCCTTTTGGAACGTCTGATGCGCAATTTGTGCGGTATGTGAATGGAAAAGCATGATCATTTTTTATCCTCTGCAATTTAAATTACAAGAATTGGCGAGCAAATGATATCAATATTGTTAAGTGGTGTTATCCCACATCTGTTAAGTATTAGATTTCCTGTGGTCTTATATTAAAGTTGGGCCCCTCCACCTATTACCAATTGGTTTTAGGTTGGATGCTTAATATGGTATCAGAGCCCATATTGTGTTCTGTTGGTCTTCCTGCCTAACCTCATGTGATATTGACGACTCCTGGTGAGGTTTCCACGTGTAGGCCCTGTGAGCTACACGGGGGGAGTGTTAAGTGGTGTTATCCCACATCTGTTAAGTATTGGATTTCTTGTGGTTTTATATTAAAGTTGGGTCCTCAACAACTTATTACCATTTCTTGTGGTCCCTCCACCTATTACCATTTGTTTTTTAAATTGGATGCTTAACAAATATTTACTAAGAAGATTGTTAACTTAGTATGATATTATTGACCCAAAAAAAAAACCTTAGTAGAATACTACAAGTAAAATGGTTCCTCAACAACGATCCATATGCTTTATTTTTCATAGTGCATCATCCCATCCATGACATTTGTCAATGTCTGACATGGCCAGTCATATTTCTTGAAAAATTATAGCAGTTTGTCATTTGCTTTGTTGGATATCCTTGAAACAAGATAATGATTTTGGGTATATAGGGAGACCTAAATTTCTAGGTCATACATTGACAAAGAATAGGCTAATTATTTGTTAGATGTGGAGAATTGTCTCTCATATTGAGTCCTTATATATTTTTTCTGATTTATGCATTTATAATTCTGTGCTTTGACCCTTATTGTTTGTACTGTCTGCAGTTCTGTTCTTGGTGGTGCAACAGAAGGCAATCTAGATTCATTCGTCTCTAGGAAGTCAATGACCCTGATATTCAAGGAGGTTTTAAGAAAGCTAGTTTCTTTTATTCTGGATTCCTCTTTCAGTTCTGTTAAGCAGGCAGGTGCTTTGCTTGCTTCTGAAGAGAATTGCCTTGGATTGGACAGTGAGAATCCTGCAAATGTGGTTGACATGGCTCGTTTTGCTCTTGAAATATTTGAGGGTAGTTTCTTTTGCTTAAGGGCACTTGATGAGGAAAGTGGCTTGGTTTCAAGTATTTCAGCTGCTGTGTTTATTATTGACTGGGAGTATAGGATGACACTAGCAGTAGAGGATCCTCTTGATGATGAATCCAGGAAAATGATCAAGGCACGGATGGATATTTGTGAATCGGCAAATGGTTATCAATCCAAGATGAGCAATTTGTGGAAAAGCTTCAGCAGAGATGTGAGAAAAGGAATAAGGAGTATCTTGATTTGCACTATTAGATTTGCCATCTTCAAGGAAGATAAACTAGACAACAATAAATTGGTGTCTTTGTGCTGCATGGTGATGATAGATGTGCTTGAGTGTCTCTGTCAGGATCAGTATGAGGAACAAAATCTATTAGATCATCTTCTAAGCAAGGGTGATATGTGGCCTTGGTGGATCATACCTGACTTGAATTCCCTGAAAGGACCAGCTAAATCAGATACTGAAAGAATCTATGCGAGTGTGAGTGGCGTTATGTTTGTAATTGTTCTTGCTGGAATAATTCCTCTCTCTCTCTCTCTCTATATATATATATATATATATATATATATATAAATATAAGACACACACACATACATGCTCAGACACATGTTAAGATGTCATTAATTGCCCCTGTTATGATGCAAGCATCTCTTTCAAATATATGGTAACAATTTAACTGTAGTAGGATGGTTTGAAAGTGCCTTGCTTTTATTATTCGATGTCTTTTTTGGTCGTTCTACTGTCTTAAGTGGTCTGTAGAACACTAGTACACTGCTTTAAGTGAAACTATAGTGAATGACACATATAAGTATTTTATAAGCATATCATTGATGTTTAGTGTGTGCTTCAGTTTGTATGAGTGGTTTACTGAACTTAATTTTGCTTTTTCTTTATTGTCCATAAAATATCGTCTAATCTTATTTTTGCTATTTTCAAAATAAAAAAATAATTTTTTTATACAATTTTGCAATTTCTTAAAGTATCTGCAATTTCCACAACAAGATTGAACTCAAGGACTAACAAATTGCAAGTTTATGTTGGATGCAGGCATATGGAAACTACAAGTTCGTTTCTTTAATTGATAAACTTATTTATAAACTTGGGTTTCGTAAAGTCATTGCTTGTGATGACTTGGACACTTTACCATTACCAACCAAGGATTCAACAAATACTGAGGTTACTTCTCGAGCTTGGATTGCTGCAGAAATACTATGCACGTGGAAATGGCCAGAAGGAAGTGCTGCAACCTCTTTCTTACCTCTACTGATCTCATTTGCCAAGAGTAGAAATTATTCTTCCTATGGAAGCATCTTGGATTCCATTTTCAGCATTTTATTTGATGGTGCTCTCGTTCATGGTGAAAACTGTTCACAGAGTTCACTTCATGCATGGCCTACTTTAGGTGAAGATATGGAGGATATACAAGAGCCCTTTTTGAGAGCTCTTGTATCCTTCCTTTTCACATTGTTAAAAGAAAATATTTGGGGAAAAGAAAAGGCCATGGTTCTGTTTCAGCTTCTAGTAGATAAACTCTTTATAGGTGAAGCAGTAAACACAAATTGTTTGAGGATACTTCCTCCAATTTTATGTGTTCTTGTACCAACTTTATGTCAAAGAAGTATCAGATCCAGTGAATGTACTAATACGGATGGTAAACTTGATCCACTTTATGAAAATCAGTTGCAGGATACTATCAAAAGCTGGCTCCAGAGGATTCTATTATTCCCACCTTTGGTCACATGGCAAACTGGACAAGGTATGCATGCCTTTGTTATAATTTATATCTGAAAGTTAATTTTATGGTATAAGACCAAGAGCTCTTTTGTCAAAATGGTATCTGAATAGTATCTTTTGTCCCTTTGATGCATGCGATTTGCAACTTAAACAATGAGAAGCTTCTTATAAGAATTTGTTTATATTAAATAGGTCTTGACATTTTTATTTGGTTGCATGTGCTTGTTGGTGGACCTCATTCACTCCCCTTATATATCTTGCATGGTTTGATTGAAATATGTTATTTCTACTTTAAGTTGTGGTAATGGTTCTTCATCCTCTCTCACTTTTTCTTTTCTTTTCTCTCTTTTTTTTTTTTTTTGGTGGGGGGGGGGGGGGGGTAATAGATATGGAAGAATGGTTCCACTTGGTCTTCTCCTGTTATCCTTTAAGGGCTATGGGAGGTGCTGAAATAATGAAACTGGATAGAAACATTGGTCATGAGGAGAGACTTCTCTTACTGAATTTATTTCGGAAGCAGAGACATGAAAATAGTAGAACAATTGCAGCTAATCAGTTGCCAGTGGTGCGGATGTTGCTATCGAAGCTAATGGTTATTTCTGTTGGTTATTGCTGGAGAGAATTTGATGAAGAAGATTGGGAGTTTCTATTTTTCCACCTAAGATGCTGGATTGAATCAGCAGTGTTGATGATGGAGGAAGTTGCTGAAAATGTGAATGATGCAGTCGCAGTCACTGAACACTCTTCTTCTGATAACTTGCATCTTATTCGTAAAAAACTTGAAGAAAGTGTGTTGGTTTCTGACCTTTCTCTTATAAATATCAGTAAAAATTCCATCATCTCATTTTCTTTTTTTTGTGGGCTTTTGGAACTCCAACCAACAGAAGACACAGATAATTTAAACCCCTTGAGAACAGAAAGATGGGATCCTATTAAAAACCAGATTCTAGAAAGCATTCTCCGCTTATTCTTTTCCACTGGCATTGCTGAGGCCATCGCTGGTTCTTATTCTTTTGAGGCTGCATCTATTATATCAGCTTCTCGATTTTATCACCAGTCTTTCTGGGAATCAGTTGCTTCAAGCGTCCTCAAATCTCCTCCACATACTAGAGATGAAGCGGTCAAATCAATCGAACTCTGGGGACTAAGCAAAGGGCCTATTTGCTCTTTGTATGCCATCCTCTTTTCTTCCAGACCAATACCATCTTTGCAGCTTGCTGCCTATGCTGTTTTGTCAACGGAACCTGTTTCTAAGTTGGCTGTCTTTGGTGAAGGAATTGCACCTTGCTTGGATGTTGATTCAAATGCCTACCAGGAGTCAGGTCATCTTGATCTTTCACCGGAAGAGAATATCCATTTGACGAAAGAATTATCTTACATGATTGAGAAATTACCTTATGATGTTCTTGATATGGATTTAGTGGCAGAGCAGCGGGTATATTTGCTTTATGTACAAAATTTGATGAATTTATTTTCCATTTGGTATAATGATATATTCTTCATATTTGCAGGTACATCTATTCCTTGCTTGGTCTTTGTTGTTATCCCATTTGTCGTCATTACCTTCATCATCATATCCAAGGGAGAAACTGGTACAATATATTCAAAATTCTGCTAATCCAATGATACTAGATTGCCTTTTCCAGCATCTGCTTTCCGACTTATCTTTAATGCATGTTCTAAAGAAGAAAGATGGGGAGCTTCCTAATGTTTTATCAGAGGCTGCAACTGCAGCCACACGTTCCATCACAACAGGGTCATTATTGTTTTCTGTGGAATCACTTTGGCCTAATGAACCTGTGAAAATGGCTGCATTTGCTGGAGCAATATACGGCCTCATGCTTCGCCTGCTTCCTGCTTATGTGTGGGGATGGTTTAGCGATTTACGTGATCGTTCTACTTCATTATTGATTGAATCTTTTACTAGAACATGGTGCAGTCCTCCTCTGGTTGCAAACGAACTGTCCCTGGTGTGTATCTTTAACTAAAATGTCTCTATTTCTAATGACCAAAGTACATTGTTAACAAATTTAGCAAGCTTCTACGCGCTCATTAAATTTCAAGTTTTTTTGTGAATTATTTGGATAATGAGTGATGTAGGAATTACTACATCAATCATCCTCAAATGACAAATGCATGCTTTAGCTTCCTTCTACTTTAACAAGATGGAAACTGACTTGTAGGCAACCACTTATCAGTAATGAATTGAAGTTTATTGTTTCCTGACTGACTTGCTTTCTGATAAACTTTTGTTTGAATTTTGAAATACTTGACCTGAAGAGGAAGAGATGGAAAAGAAAATTGATCAGGTTCAACTCTGTACTTAATTACATAGTTTTTACAAGGTTCTTCTGCTATGCAGATAAAGACAGCAAATTTTGCTGATGAGAACTTTTCAGTAAGTGTAAGCAAATCAGCAAATGAGGTTGTTGCTACCTATACAAAAGATGAGACAGGAATGGATCTAATTATTCGTCTTCCTGCATCGTACCCATTACGGCCTGTAGATGTTGATTGTATGAGGAGCCTAGGGATAAGTGAAGTGAAGCAGAGGAAGTGGTTAATGTCTATGATGTTGTTTGTTCGTAATCAGGTACTAGCTACAAGCTAATATTTTTATCTGCATTCTATTTCATCTATAGTTTTTTTTTTTTTTTTTTTTTTCTATTTATGAGATGCACTTTATTTGTGATGCAGAATGGAGCTTTAGCTGAAGCTATACGAGTATGGAAGCGCAATTTTGACAAGGAATTTGAAGGTGTTGAGGAGTGCCCTATATGTTACAGTGTTATCCACACTGTAAACCACAGCCTTCCTCGTCTTGCCTGCAAGACCTGCAAACACAAATTCCATGCAGCGTGCCTCTACAAGTGGTTCTCAACTTCTCACAAATCTTCATGCCCATTATGCCAGTCTCCATTCTAACCTTGAAATCAATTTTGAGTTGTGGTTTTTCTTGCTACTTTTGCTTCTCTCTTACGTGACTGACTTCATTTGCACAAAGAAGTGAATTATGCTGGCAGCATAGGAACTTAGATCATGTGATCTGGTGTGCAATTATGTTGGTTCAGACTGGAGGCTCAGGATGTGCATGTAATGACAGGCAAGCTCTTTCTCTCTCTCACACACACGCAGGTGATCTCCCCAAGATGAGCTCAATCCGAGCACAATTGCAAGCTTTTTTTATAGAATGTGGCTATTCTGTATAGACTTTTGTTGCAATGTGCTTCAGTAATGAGGCTTTTCCTTTTTTGATTGTGTTTCATTTTGTTTTATGTTTTCATCTGTACATTCTAATAACTTTGTTGCATTTCACTTGCAGGTTTCGTACGTTTGTTGAATCAAGCTGCTGCTGTCATCGGGTATTTTGCTGATTTTCGCCTAATACAGTTGATTAAGAAGACCCGAGCTTATCATATTTTCTTTTTCTTTTCTTTTTTTAAATGAGGATTTATTATCTCCAAATTTCAACTGCTATAAATCATAAATAGAAAAGTAGGAAGTCACATGATTTTGATATGGTATATGATTTTTTTTTTTTTTTTTTTTTATAAAAAAAAACATAATAATCAATTATGAATACTCCTTATACTACCCTGCTTCTATGCAGCATGCAAGTTGAGATGTACACTTTTGCCTCTTCCAACTACTCTTTTGTCTGTGGACTTGTGGTTTAAGCAAAGATTCTATCTTTTACCGCATCAAAGGAACTAACCGCATGTGTGAAACAGCAACTCTATCAATGCATGTCTTGAAATCCTGTCGAGGAGATTTATTTATCTATATCTATTACCGCATCAAAGGAACTAACCATCTCATTTCTGCCCCATTTCCTTTGGATAAGTAGCATACCTTTTTCCAGCTTTCCTCTGAGAATGCTTCCTTCGTACAAGCCTTTGCCTGCAATGGGTAAACAACAAACTATGTAACTCTAAAGGCCCAATGGGTAAACAAAAAACTTAAATCTAGATAAGGTTCTCGACATCCTACAAGTTTTCAATACAAAAAGGATAATTAAAATTCATGATACTAGGTGTAAAGCATATGCAAACCTGGTGTAGTAATTGCAAACAGTTGCTGCCTCATCCAAACTATAAAGAGGCAAATTAACAGGGGCATCCACAGGGACATCTGGCAGGTCTTGACTAAGTTTTCCTACAGCAGTTGAAAGAGAGAAAGCACCAACCATCATGTCATCATGATTCATGGACCTAAAGGCATTCACCTGCAGAAGAAATATAAAAAAAAAAAAAAAATTGTTTAATGGGCATAAAAAAATGATAAAATGAGTTTAAGTATGATAAAAGTATCAACAAGATAGTCAAGCTGGAAGGAAACTATTGTTAGAGCCAGGTGAACACAAGAAAGTTAATACCTAGAAGATAGCTAGCTTATCACAAATTAAGGATTACCATAATCCTAGAGCTAAGAATAAAACTCAAAATAGGAAAGACAGAATCGCCCAACATTAACATGAAACTGATCAAAATAAATGAAACAAAAGAGCCAATACCAACCATTGCCAGTTCTGTAGCATGTATCCGTCACTGGCTCCTCATACTCACTGAACGTAAACCAATTATTATACTGAAGACATTACAAGATAATGGATTGTCGGGTCGGGTGGGGTGGGGGCTTCGAGAGCGTGGCTCGTTTGACAATGGATTTCTTCGTTTGTGTTGCTGTGTTTGTTTTGTCTCTAAACTCTCTTTCTTTCTTCCTTTTACTTTTGAAGGGGGTGGGGAGGTTTGTTCTACTTTCTACTTGTGTCATAATTAATTCTTGGAATGAAAAATTGTTACTAATATATTATAGTAGTAGCAGTCGGTAGTAGGGTGTAGGCCCATGTAATATATCCAAACTCTAAAGCCCAACAAAAGCATTGGATTACTTGTGGCCTATAACAATAAGAGTATGAATTGAGTTCACTACCAAACCAAGAAAACAGCCAAAGCCCAATATTATGTACTAACAAAACAAGAGAAACAGCCCAAACTTTTCCATTATTATGAACTGTATTACTAACCCAACAATTTCTTTATTTACAGATACAGATACAGGCTCTTAAACGCTCTATAAAACCTGTCTAGGGCTTCATGCAGCACCCCAATCCCTAAAAGGCCTGAACACTCTACTCTACTCTACTCTGCTCTCATCTCCTTTCCCTTTCTCGCAAAAAAAAATTGAAAACTTTCTTTATTTTCAGTTTAAAGTTTTCAGTTTTTCAGTCTCTTTGCTGATTGGTACATTAGGGCAAAGCCAGCGAAAATGCTAACAGCGGATATACCTCCAAATCAAACTATTTACATCAAGAACCTCAATGAGAAGATCAAAAAAGAAGGTACCCACCATCCGCCTACTCTCTCTCTCTTTTATTTCTCTCAAACGACGGAAAATAAGACAAACTAGAAGCTACTTATCTCCCAACTGAACCTTGCCCCAAGTAGTTGTATTTGCTAGATGGAAAGCTTTGGTTATTTTAGGGTATAACATAAAAATGGTTCTTTTTTTCCCCCTTTTTTAGGGTTTAATCCTAACGGTGCCCTTTTTACTAGGACAATCAAGTTAAAGTTTTACAAATATCCAACTGATTGTTATCGGTTTAAACTTTGAAATGGGATTGATTTCGCATTAACAATTTTCTTCTTCCTTTGTCAGAAGTAAAGAGATCCCTTTATGCTTTATTCTCTCAATATGGAAGGATTTTGGATGTTGTTGCCTTGAAGACGCCCAAGCTTCGTGGACAAGCATGGGTTGTGTTTGATGAGTTGACAGCTGCCAGTAACGCGTTTCGTCAAATGCAAAATTTCCCATTTTATGATAAACCTATGGTGAGTATATTAATATGTTGTGACATTGATTGCATCAAAATAAAATTGAACATTGTCTCTTTTCTTTCAATTTTAATGATGTTGGTGTTGCATTTGTCTTGGGATTTCACAGTTATTATGTACCATGGAGTGAAAGTAGTCTTTGTACTAATGTTGTTGGAATTATTCTATTATTTACTGAGAATTTTTGTTTCACATTGTTCAAATATGATATGATGCTCAATGGTGTAATTTTATGTTTGGTTCTTCTGGAGTAAGCTTAAACCACCTGAAAACTGTCATGTCAACTCATTTTGCTGAAGTCTTAGGATCCATTTTAATTTTTATTATAAATCAGGGCTATTGTTTCTGCTGCATCCATGGAAGACTTTTTCTATTTATCAAGAACACCAACTATACCTTATCTACCTCCCCATGTTCATAAATTCCTGCAGATGGCTACTTGAACAAAACTTCCTTCATTCTCTAGGCATCACTTGTGATTGCAATCAAAATTTTGCTGGGCTTAATTTATATGTGGTTTTAGTTGCTAACGATGCTTAAATTTTTGATTGTCTATATGATTAATTTGGTGCAGCGGATACAATATGCAAAGACAAAGTCAGATTGTATAGCCAAAACTGATGGAAGCTTTGTTCCCCGAGAAAAGAAGAAGAAGCAAGAAGAAAAAGGTGACTACCTCACCTTTTAGCTCTTTAAATTTCCATATGCATAATGCATGGTCCTGATTTACTTAAGCAAAAAGATTTCACCTGTATCCATCATGTTATCGTGTGAATGTAATTCTTGCAATTATGCATTTATATTTTTCAGCACTAATCTGCCCTTTTGACCATAAGAAAAAAAGAGAGTAACAGAATAATGGTTTTTAAATGCATTAGTACTTTTTTGGGGGGCATAGTTAGACAAAGGCCTAGGAGTAGGGGTTAGAACTTGGATGTTTTGGTTTTCTTAACTATGAAATGATTTTTTTTTTTAATTTCATATTTCTTGACCCATTTGTTGTGCAATGGCCAATGGGCAGGAAAATACTATTTTCTTTCACAATATTGTCATAGCACTTTTGTTAATTTCGGTGGGGATAAATGCCCTCACTGAATCATTGGGTGGTTGTTTAATGGTTCTATTCTGGTACCAGATATTCCAACTTTTTGATTTACTGTTTGTAAAGAAAATTGTTAAGAATGCAAAGGAAGAAAAAGGACAAGCAGCCTATGGAGTTGCCTTTTTTGGGGCAGAGAAATTTGATTTTTTTTTTGTTCTTTGGTTTTGCTGACTAATTTACATCCAATATGTAAACTACTTTTCTATTGGTTTAGTTTAACTGCTCTCATATTTGGTGACATCCTTTTGATACAATATGCAATATTCAGTTGAAAGGAAGCGACGTACGGAGGAAGCACAGCAATCTGCAATGTCAAATGGCACAGGTTCTCAAAGTAATGGTGGTCCAAAGGTAATTTGCAGGACTATTTTCGATTTGATAGTTGCTTCCTCTCTCTCTCTCTCTCTCTCAACCCGATAGCTTTACCTATGGGAATGGCAGCTCTTGTATTATGCTTGCAGTGCTTAGATAGTATATAAGATATGCCTTTACACTTCTTTGGGCTGTTTTTTTTACCAAGAGGGATTGAGTTTGCCGACATGCTATTTGTCTATGCTTCATAGGATAAATTCTGTCTGATTTTGTGCAGGCTCATTTCCATGATGGAAACCTGAATGCCCAAGAGCAGGCTGCACCGAACAATATCCTGTTCATACAGAATTTACCTCATGAAACAACAAGCATGATGCTGCAGCTGCTTTTCGAACAGTACCCTGGGTTCAGGGAAGTTCGAATGATTGAAGCAAAGCCAGGTATTGCCTTTGTAGAGTATGAAGATGAAGAGCAGTCTTCTACAGCCCTGCAGCACCTTCAGGGTTTCAAAATCGCCCCTCAATATCCCATGGCTATCACTTTTGCTAAGAAGTAACCTATCCTTTTGTCAGTGATGTTTTATTTCTAGCCCTAGTATAACATTGTATGGATATGTAGCAAGTGCAAAGATTCATAAGTAGCCAACCAAGTTAGATGATTATATCAGAGATTGCATTTTGTGATAACTTGTTGTATTCCTGCAAGTATGTTGGTTGAAGAGACAGTTGATACATTTCTAGTCATCTAAGAAGAAATCCTGTCAAAAAATTTGACTTCTATCTGCAGTTTTTAATATGGTTCATAATCATGACTTCATAGTTAACTCAACAGTTGATACTACACCTGGATTAAAGCTGGGTTTGTCCTGTCAGTTCCCACTTCCCACCCAGGGAAGGCATTAACTTGTAACCAATTATTTTCCCCAGTGGGAAAAGGTATCATCCCTATGCGAAAAGGGGTAATTAGAGAATCTTTGGCGGATGGCATCGTGTGATTGGGAGGCTCTTGATATAATGATATAAATAATCATATTCACTCACAGGCTCACCAGCTATAATAATATATATAACTAAAAGGAAAAGAAAAAGAGAGTGCTGAAAATGAAAATGAAAAGATGTTCTCGTTTGACTACGGGGACACACACAGGGAAGGCTTTCTTGACTTGAGTACGTTGTTGGACCCTGATTGAAACGTGGCATTAACGCGCCAAAAGGAAGCGTGAAAAGCTAAAACGTACAAGGTTTCGGTACGTTATTTTAGGGGCGGACTTTTCATAATCGCCGTACCATGTCATGTGCACTTCAATCTGTCCTTCCTCATATCTTTACTTCCCCGAATGAGTTCTTTCATGTTGTCCCTTCTATTATTAGCAACTCACGCCGAGTCATTTTTCCTTTTTCCCAAAATGCCCCCTTCTCCCACTTTCCTCCTTACCCCCATGGGCCCCATCCCTTTTTGTTAAATCAATTACTAATAATAATAATATTGCAGTGAGAGAAATAATAGGTGTTTTAATCGCCTTCAATCCACACAAGGAGCGATCATTGAGCAGATAAAAGAGATCATCAGAATGCGATTGTTGGGGCTCAAGAACATTAGTCCTGATGAAGTGAACCGAAGATTGGATGCAGATTGGGGACTGTCACTTTTTTCCTAGGATCTTTGTCCATTCTGGAATAGCTTTAAGTATTGCTGAAGTATGTTGCTATTGTTCCCTGACTGATTAGTGGTCTTAAGTTTTGTTCAAGTATTGTTTAAGTATGTATAGCTTAAGTACATGTTGCACATGATGTTGGATGTAGCAGTTTAACTGCTTTCTGGATAAATAAAACACTTACTTATCCAAAAAAAAAAAAAATAATAATAATATTGCAAACTGAATAGAGGAAAGAAAGACTTCTCTTTTAATTTTTTTTTTCTCTTGTTGGTAAAATATAGCTATTTTGTTAGGTGAGAGCAAGCCAAAAACCGAAAACTATTTATTCGAGTTTTACAGGTCATGTTTTTTGTATTTTCAAAAGAAAAGTAATACAACCACCATATGACCATAACATAATAATTAGTTAATTACATAACATTTAATCATTTATTAGAGAAAGAAAAAGGAACAAGGGTCATTTGGTCAGTCAAATATATTTGACAAAGCCTCGAAGCCTAGTATAGTAATTTGACATACAGGTCTTCTTCTTCCCAGATACAACCCAAGTTCCCCCCGTCCCCAGCTGATCCTACTGTTTTCTGTTAACAGTTACCTCAAAATCTTGCGAGCCCACCATCCAAATCTTTTGCACATTCTATCCTATTAAATCAAATTGTCCAAACCCTCTTTCGATGGTCTTCTCCTTTCCTTCCCCAAGCCTTTGACAAATTGTTTTCACTGACGAACTTCCATGAAAAAATTGGATTCAAGCAGCTCAATGAAAAGCCAGATAAAGAAAAAAATGCAAGCACTTTCATCAGATTCTTCATCCAATCCCTTTGATATCTTAATAGAAGAGATTGTATTGAAAATTCTTGACCATCTTGACAACGACCCTTTTGCCAGAAAATCATTCTCTCTCACATGCAAAACCTTTTACTTTATAGAGTCTCGCCACCGCAAGATTCTCAAGCCTCTACGCACTGATCTCCTCCCAAGAACCCTTCACCGATACCCTTTTGTTTCCCACCTTGATCTCTCTCTTTGTCCACGCGTTGATGACAACACGTTAAACGTGATATCATCAACCTGGAAAGCTACTTTGCAGTCAATAAACCTGTCCAGATCAAGGTTTTTCACGAATGTCGGGTTATCGAGCTTGTTTGTTAATTGTTCGGGTCTTGTTGAGGTTGATTTGTACAACGGAACGCAGTTGACTGACTTGGCGGCCTCAGCTATTGCAGAGGCAAAGAATTTGGAGAGATTGAGTTTAGCAAGGTGCAAGTTATTAACTGATATGGGGATCGGCTGTATAGCTGTTGGGTGTAGAAAGTTAAGGTCGCTTTGCTTGAAGTGGTGCTTGCGTGTCGGTGATTTGGGTGTGGAGTTGATTGCTCTGAAGTGTAAAGAGATTAGGAGTTTGGATCTGTCTTATTTACCGGTAAGTTCAATTTCTTTTTAACTCTGCTGGTTTCTATTATTAATGACCGATAAAGCTGTGGCAAAGAAAAGAAAATTAAGTTTTTGAGGTATCCAGAAGGTGAAACAATCATGTCGGCTCTGCCAAATGTTTGTATTGTTAGGCTATAGAGTAGTGTGTTTTGGCCTGTTGAGCCTGCTATGTACTTTATTCAATCAAATGGGGCATGTTTTGCTTCACTTTCCAGGATATAAGTCTTGTCACAGTTAGCTCATGGCAATATGATGTCACTAACTATTTTCCTTTTTTTTTCTTCGGCCAACTAAGAGATGAAGAATACAATTTTCAAAGGAAGCACTGATATGCTTGGTTGAAAAGTGAATAATGTGTTATTCGCTGTATTTATTGTTACTATGTTGTTGATTAATTCCTTTATGCTACCCATTTTTGGTCAATTTTTCGATTTCTGATGAGCTGCTGAGTCTGATAGTTTCTATAGACCAGTTAGGGCATCTGTTACTTATGGGTAGTTATGCATCTGTGTTAAGTTGCTTAAACTAATTCATTGTTTCTCCAATAATCATAATTAGTTGAGCAAATGATAGTTGAGATTCTTGACCAATCCCAGTAGTAGTTGTATCATGTAGAAAGCATACACCTTTTTGGATAAGCCAAACACCTGTACTGGGATGAAAATGTTCCTTCAAGTTTTCTTAGTTCTCTATTTCAATCTAGATTGTATTTATCCGTTAAAGGAGCAAAAGTAAAGACAAAATGTTGATTTTTGATGCAGAACAGCGAGAGAAGTTCCTGTAGTAAGCCTAGATATAATTTTGCTTGTGAGTGGTAGAGATGTATTTGTGTAGCACATGATTCAGCATGGGTAATTGATCATTTCTCATGTATGCTATGGCTATTAGAATCTACTCTTCTGTTGATGTTAACACATGATCATTGCGTTTTTTTCTTTTCTTGATTCTTGGTTAAGAGAATGCCCAATTAGATGAGAAGTTATCATGAAAACTTATATGCTTTTGTTCCACAGATCACAGAGAAGTGCCTCAAATCTGTTCTTCAACTCCAACATCTTGAAGATTTGGTTCTAGAGGGATGCCATGGCATTGATGATGATGGCCTTTCAACACTCGATCAAAGTTGCAAGTCATTAAAGGTATGTTTTCCTTTTTGGTCCTTGAAAATGGTAGGCTGTTGAAGCTGCCGAAGATTATTGCTAGCAGATCAAAATATGGAAAGAACATGCGGGAGTCCTGCCAGCGCTTGAAATAAATCATTTTACTATAATATATATTTTTTATGGTGTTGTATTCTTATTCCAAGATTGAAGTTTCAGTAAACAATAATCATATGCATACCTCTCATGTTGAATTGTAGAAATCCAATTAATACTAGGAATTTTGAAGTTATATTCAATTTATCAGGCTGTTGAATCCGTTTCATTTGAGTTATCCCTTATAGACTAATGTAATTTCAAGTGATAGTTTCTCCAAATTGGATATTTTGCAGATGCTTAATTTGTCAAACTGTCAAAATGTTACTCACACGGGCTTGTCATCTCTGACAAATGGTACTGAACAACTACAGCAGCTCATATTGGCATATGGCTCTGCTGTAAGTCCAAAACTCCCTAAGGTAATTCCCTATTAACTCTATATTAATCTTTTGGCTCATTGCTTACGTATTTGTGATGGTGGTGCAGGTTACTTCTGATCTAGCAAAATGCCTGCATGCTTTTTCAAAACTGCAATCAATTAAATTTGATGGTTGTATAGTTACTTGGTCTGGGATCAAAGCCCTGGCAAGTTTGCATGCCTCAGTCAAGGAGCTGAGCTTCAGTAAATGCTTAGGAGTGACAGATGAGGGTCTCTCTTTCCTTGTCCAGTCACACAAAGAGCTAAGGAAACTAGACATCACATGCTGTCGGAAGATAACATATACCTCTATAGACAGCATAACAAATTCATGCACCTCCCTTACTTCTCTCAGGATGGAGTCTTGTAGCTTGGTTCCAAAGGAAGCCTTTATTTTGATTGGAGCGCGTTGCTCATATTTGGAAGAGCTGGATGCCACAGATAATGAAATTGATGACGAAGGTTTTACCTTGACCATAATCTGTTTTACGTATGAATGAAACTTTCTGTGATTGATTTATATTATCTCATGCAGGTTTAAAGTCCATCTCAAGATGTTCAAAACTATCTATTTTAAAGTTGGGGATCTGCTCTAACATATCGGATGAAGGACTTGCAAAAGTTGGAAGTTGTTGCTCAATGCTTAAGGAGCTTGATTTGTACAGGTTTGCAACTTTCCTGTAACTTTTGCACTTTTCGTACTAGCTAGGAATGACTACCGCTTGAATGGGTGTTTAATTGAGCACCTTAAACTCTATGGCCATTCAGCACTGCCCATAGCATCAAGTTTAACAATGACAATGATCCTGCTAGTTCATACCACAAAATTTTCCTCATTCATGCATGAGGGTCTAAAAGAAACTAGGTGATGTCATATAAGCCCCCAGATGTTGGAATGCTGCTGCACCCTTCTGCATAGTACATGGTATCTCTTTTCTATGTTGATCTTATTGTCTTTCTGTTATGCAGGTCCATTGCAATAAGTGATGCGAGCATTGCAGGCATTGGTGATGGTTGTCCTGCACTTGAGATGATCAATATAGCTTATAATGATAAAATTACAGATAACTCATTAATATCATTGTCAAAATGTTTGATGTTAAAAGCACTTGAGATTCGTGGATGCCCTGGTGTCTCATCAATTGGTCTATCAGCCATTGCTGTGGGATGTAAGCAACTTACAGTGCTTGACATAAAGAAGTGCTTCAATATTAATGATAACGGAATGCTTCCACTTGCTCAATTTTCCCAAAATCTGAAGCAGGTATTTACATTCTCAAATTCTTTATTCTTTTAGATTGGAACATTATGGTGTAATATCGAACTAATAGTGTTCTTCACTGCCTTTCATTGCAGATAAACTTGTCATATTGTTCTGTTACAGATGTTGGGCTTTTAGCACTAGCTAGCATCAATCGCCTACAGAATATGACAATCTTGCACTTGGCTGATTTGACTCCAAATGGCCTGGCAGCAGCCCTGTTGGCATGTCGAGGGTTAACAAAAGTGAAACTCCATGCATCCTTTAGACCATTACTTCCTCAATCCATTCTTGGATACATGGTAGCTCATGGGTGTGTCTTTCACTGGAGGGACAAAGCTTTTCAGGTAAGAGTTTCTTCACGTCTAAACAAAAGCATGATAGGGGAAGTTATTAGATGCTTGGTATATAATCAGCATGCTAGGGGAAGTTATGCTTTGCTTTCCAAGTATTCCAAGTTTTGACACCTATCAATATTTTAGTCAGTTTGCAGTTCTGCCTTATTGAACTTATATCATTCTGCAATATAATTATGTTGCCATGTTCCGTAATGACTTATCATCGAATAAAACCTGCTACGACTTAAGGATTAAGTTTATGCTCTACTTATAATATAAGTGATTTTCAGAACTTGGAATTATTAAAATTGACCTGTAGGCTGCAGCTGCCCTGCATATTTTGGACAATGCCACCCTATGCACACACAAAACATGGGGAAGAACCCTCTAAAATTACCTTGAAATTTGTAGACTATCTTAAAATTGGTTGTGGACTTTACAAGACATTAATACAAACATGATATTTGATGGAAGTAAAATTCCTTATGTATGGTTGACAGAAGGAAATGGATCCCAAGGGATGGAAGCTGCATTTTGGAAGGAGTACTGAAGTTCCATAGTTGCAGTCAGAGGATGCACCGTCTATGAAGCCCAGGAGGGAGTGGTCTAAGTTACTTCCTAAGGGAAAATAGGCTGATTTGATGTTATTATTTCAACTCAAATGTCAAAATGAGTTTTAGCTTGAAATTGGCATCTTTGTTTGCATGACTTTTGACTGCCAGAAATTGGTTGAAAAGGTTTCTGCTTGGATTATTTAACTGTCAAGGGCTCAAGTCAAGGCTCACACTATCCTTATTTAAAAAAAAATTGTTTTATCATTATAATTATTACTATTGGTTGGGGTCATTATATGTGCAATCAAAGAAAAGAAGTGGGTTGGTGTAGGCTCAGTCAAATGCCCGCTCCCCAGTCCCCAGCTTATTAAATATAGCCCTTATCCAAAAATTAATTAAATTGAATTTACTTGAATGGTAGGGCAATAAATAAAGAGACATAAATATAAATGATAAAAAGTATCTGAGGCAACAGAAAATATTGTACATAGTTGGCCTTCCATTCCAAAGGCAAAGACCAGCATTAGGCATTGGGTTAAGTATGAGTCTGACTGACCTCTACCATATGTCTTATTTATGTATGCCCATAGATTAGTTGGCCATCCCATTAACCAGTCCACTAATATTTTCCTGACTTTCAAGTTTCACCCCCCAAAGACTTCAAATCAAAGGCTAATGCTATTTGCTACCACCATTTTTATTATCATAAGGGCTTCCTAAACTTTGGTTCCTAAATTATGCCCATCTGTTTACTATATATTATATATACTTAGTAACAAGGACGGACAAACAAATATCGAAAGCTTATCTTTGCCTTAATGTTCGTTCTGCTACTAACCTTCCCTTCCCCTTCCATTCTGATCTCAGCTCTGACTTGTTCTAGAGTCTTTTATTTAAAGGTATTAATTAGAGTGGGGGCGGACCTTTTATTTAAAATAAAAAATGATATATTTCTTCCAAAAGAACGAAAACGAAAACCCAAGTTTTGACTGACAAAATGGTGTATAATTACTAAAACTTTTTATTTAAAAGAAAAGAAAACAACGACAACAATCCGAAAGAAAAAAGAAAGGAAAAAGGAAATACACACAATTGACAATGCAATATGCTCTCTGTCATTGGCACACTAGTTGATTTTTATGTTACAATTAAGACAATGCATTGTTGATAAAAGAAACAAAACAAAACAAAATAGAACTGTTGTTAATATATACTTTTATGTTTAGTTTGAAATTTCATATAATGATTATCATATTGACAATTTTATTTATCATTTTAGGGATAAATTTTGAACACAGGCGACATTGTTGGACTTCGATCTGTTTACGTTTTCATCTAGAACAAAAATTAACAAATGCAGAAACTTCCCAACTTGGGACAAAACAGACACATGTACCACGATTTCCACAGCTGTTTGGAAGATACTGCAAAGAATGATGAAGAAAATACCCATATATATTTTAATGAAACAGGGAATCCCATAGATTAGGAGACCGGTCTTGTAATCCTCAGAATCTGAACAATGAGGTTTTTCCGTAATAAGGATTTTTTCTTTTTTGTTTTTCAAAAGGCAGATAGAGCTGCTAGCTGTAGGTTGATCTTGATGGCTTGGACGATAGACACTGCTGCCCCCTCTCTACACGTTAAAGTCTGAAGCTGATCTTGATGCTTCTTCTAGATTGCAACTTGCAAGACTTTTACAAAGTTTGGGCCGGGCGGTCACTGCAGGAAATGATACGTCTCCTAAATGTTTAATTTCAAGTTCTAAAAGAAGTAAAGGTAAGGTAATTAACAAGTAACAAGGGATTGTTTGAGCTCGCTTTCCTTGCATTGGAATGCCTGGTTCCAGTTTCGCAGATGATTCTTCGTTGTTGTTAATCTCAATTGTAGTTAATTTTTTTTTTTTTTTTTTTTGAGAAGTATATTTTACCTTTATTTTGAGAATTGATACAACCTATTTGTCCCCCAATTTTTTCAACAAAAAATAAAAAGTACAGTAGTAATGAATTACATGTTAGGACAAGAGTTGGTTTTGCACGTTAGCTCATTCCATTTGAATTACATTTGCTTCTCAGTTCTCCCATTTGTTTTTGTGTTTTTAAGAGGATACTTATAGTAAGACCAAAAAAAAAATGGAATGCTCGGTAGATAAAAAATAAAAAATAAAAAATAAATAAATAAACTTTGAGTGTGCTTCATATAAAAGAAAAATATGAGAAAAAATATAAGAAGGATTATAATTTTTTTTTTTTTCAAAATAAAATATTTTAAATTGAAAAAAAAAATAGTGTAAACAAAATGAGAAATATGAATCAAATATACATATTTACAAAAATTTTTAATATTTTTTAATTAATTTACAAAAGATAAAATAACAAAATGATTTTTTATTTTTATTTTTCAACTCTATATATTATTGTTGATTAGATGTGCGATACCTGGCTAGAAATTGCTACAATATTACTAGTTAGAAGAAGTAACTTTAATTATTGTTGTAATAAAAAGATAAGTTGCTTTTGTTCAATTAGTGATTTTTTACTTAACAAAAAACCATCCCATCCACATAAGTTTAAGATTTCTATATCTTTGATAATTGAAAAGGAAATGTACGTATGCAGACAGAATAATAATAATGTCACATTCACACCATAATTCCAAAAAAAAAAGAAAGAAAGAAAAAATCTCTTCTGTTTTCTCAACCTCCCTCACATTATCTTTATCTTGGGATGAAAAACTTTCCTAATTTCCAATCTAAGCTCTCTTCTGTTCATTAATTTCATTTTCATTATATCTGATATACCAATAATTGTATAAATATATATATGACATCTGCAATTATAAATGAAGAAGAGATTAAAATTTTGAAGATATTCATCTATTATTAGATAAGCTTTCATGATAAAAGGATTAGCACAATTTTAGGATTAAACTTTTTACTTATTAGATGATAAATAAGAGCTTTACGGTAAGTACTAGTAAGCACTAAGTTAGCAACTCAAGAAAAAAACACAGAGAGAGAGAGAGAGCTAGCTGCCTAGCTCTAAGCTTAGCTACAATTGGAGAACAGATTTGGCACGGGATTTCATCACACATTCTAAGCGTCAGCCGCCATCCACTCAAACCCACGAGGTTTGACCAAAAACAAATAATTAAAAATAGCCAAATCCCACTATATATTTTCAACGGTCAAACTTCCCATAAACTTCCGAGAAACTCCCCCTAACACAAAAACAAATACGTGACCATCTTCTCTTCTTCAGTAGTTTCTTTCTTAATAATATTCTTCCCCGTCATATATCAGTCCCTCCCTCTGTCTTCACATAAACTTTTCTTTCCTCTCATCTCTCTTTTTTTTTTTTTATGGCTTCTTCCTATAGCAGCCTTGACACGTCCGCCAATTCCCACCCGCAAAACGCCTTTAATTTCTCTACATATCCCTTCATGACAACCTCTTTCTGTGATCTTCTTGCATCCGGTGTCACTGACGATGAAAACCCTTCCTCCACCGTCAACGGTAGCCTTCATGCCAAGCGTGGAGGTGGGTTGTCGTTGTCGGATCGGATTGCTGAAAGAACTGGCACGGGTGTGCCTAAGTTTAAGTCACTTCCTCCTCCTTCACTACCTATCTCTCCTCCTCCTGTCTCTCCTTCTTATTACTTTGCTATCCCTCCAGGGCTCAGCCCAGCTGAGCTTTTGGACTCTCCTGTTTTGTTGAACGCTTCTAACGTAAGTACCTTTACATCCCTATAATTCTGCTTTCTAGCTTGTTGTATGCTCTGTTTAGATTAGAAATGAAATTTTATGATTTTACCAAAACTTTGTGACTTGAGCTTTTTCGTTTTCTTTGGAATAAAAAAGGTTAGAGATTTACATTCTTTAGATTTTTACTGGCTTCTAGGAAACCAAACTGAGCATAACACTTACCTTAAAGCTTTCCTTTTGTATTATCTGTTTTTGTTGATGAAATATTGGATTTGTTTCTGTTAGTTTTGCTTGTCTGATTGATTTATTTTTTTGGGTGGTGTTTTGCCCAACTTCTGATTTTTTTTTTGGGTTTTTTATTTATTTATTGATGGGTGTTTCTTATCTTTTTGTTTTACGTACAGATTCTGCCATCTCCTACCACTGGAACATTTCCAGCTCAGGCTTTCAATTGGAAATCTAATTCTGGAAACAACCAGCAAAACGTCAAACAGGAAGACAATAACTACTCTGATTTCTCTTTCCATACCCAGCCAAGGCCAGCAACCTCTTCGTCAAGCATGTTTCAATCGTCAACCAACACAATTCAATATGTATGTAAACATTTTCAATCAATTCAAGTCAAAAGTTTCTCTTTGATCTTTTTAAAGGTTTTTTATTTTAAACATTTTCATTGAATTTATTCCAATTTTCAGGCACAACAACAAGCTTGGAGTTTCAAAGAATCTGCAAAGGAAGACGACTTTTCCTCAGGGAAGAACATGGTAAAATCTGAATACACTCAGATGCAGAGCTTTTCCCCTGAGATTGCCAACATCCAAAGTAACTCTCAAAGCAACAGCGGCTTCCAATCAGATTATAGCAATTACCAGCAGCAATCTCAGTCAATTAGAGCGAACAGAAAATCGGATGATGGATACAATTGGAGGAAATATGGACAAAAACAAGTGAAAGGAAGCGAAAACCCAAGAAGTTACTACAAGTGCACGTATCCTAACTGCGCAACAAAGAAGAAGGTTGAGAGTTCCTTAGACGGGCAGATAACTGAGATAGTTTACAAGGGTAGTCATAACCATCCTAAACCTCAGTCCACTAGGAGATCATCATCATCTTCTTCTATTGCTATTCAGACTTCGAGTGCTGCTAGCTCTGAAATTCCGGATCAGTCATTTGTAACTCATGGCAGTGGACAGATGGATTCTGTTGCAACACCAGAAAATTCCTCTATATCAGTTGGGGATGATGATTTCGATCAGGGTTCCCAGAAGAGTAAATCAGGAGGAGATGAGTTTGTTGAAGACGAGCCTGAGGCCAAAAGATGGTATGTTTAATTTAGTAAAGTATTGGCTACTATTTTTTTTTTATGGTCAAAGATTATTAAAGTTAGTTTCTGTTTCTGCTGAACTAACATTGATATTACTTGCTTCCAGGAGAAGCGAAGGTGAAAATGAAGGAATTTCAGCACCTGGGAGTAGAACTGTGAGGGAACCTAGAGTTGTAGTTCAAACAACCAGTGACATTGATATTTTGGATGATGGATACAGATGGAGAAAATATGGGCAAAAAGTGGTCAAGGGAAACCCAAATCCAAGGTAAATTTGAGCTTTCATTAAATTGTTTATACCTTTTAAGCTTTTGAAAATTTGTGCTCCTTTCAAAGTTCTAGGAGTAGTATTATACCGTTCATTTTATTCAAGGTTGTTAACATCCGATTATCCTTTACTCTTAAACACATCATCTATGGGATGTCTTAGTTTTTTATGCCTTAAAAAGTGGGTTCTGTCTCTCTGTCCGTCTTTTGGATACATTAGACTCCTTTCAAGAAAGATAAGGTGTAGCTTTAAAGCTTCTTTAGTGGGGAATGCTTCAATGCTCCTTGTTTAAATACCAAGTCTCAGACTGCAATCCCCCCCTTTTTTTTTTTTTTTTTTAAAATCTTAAACTTTGGAGTCCTCCGTTTCTTTATTGGTTTTGGAGTTAAAAGTGTTAGCCTTGTGTTCTAAGTTGTAACTGTTGATGCTTACAGGAGCTACTACAAGTGCACACATCCAGGATGTCCAGTGAGAAAGCATGTTGAGCGAGCATCACATGATCTTAGGGCAGTGATCACAACCTATGAAGGGAAGCACAATCATGATGTCCCAGCAGCTCGCGGCAGCGGCAGCCATTCTGTCAATAGACCTTTACCTGACTACAACAATAATGGTAACAAGAATGGGGCAATGGCAATAAGGCCATCACCTGATAACAATTCCATGACCAACCCTCTTCGCATTTTGAGGCCAACGACAGCTGAAGGTCAATCACCCTTCACGCTGGAGATGTTGCAGGGCACTGGAAACTCTGGATTCTCAGGATTTGGGAACTCCAGGGGGTCTTTCATGAATCAGCCACATGATGAAGACAATACGTTTTCCAGAACCAAGGAAGAACCGAGAGATGATGTATTCATCGACTCCTTGCTATGTTGAAATTTGCACGGAAATGGAAGGTTTTGCTTTGGGAGTATAGAAGAGAGTAAAAACCATAAGAATAAGGAGCTCAGGTTCATTTAATTAAATTGCAATTCTGTTTGTTTTTTTGTTGTAAATTCCAATTTCCACAGTATTGGTTTTGTATATTTTAAATTGGTTATGCTATAGGAGCCTGTAAAAGTTACTATACTATTTTTTTATTGTTTTGAGGCCTCTCTCTTGAGGTAGACATGAACACGAGAGCCTCAAATCATTTCCTTTTTTTGTATCACACAACACATGACACATGCTAGTGACCCATTTTCTTTATAAAAAAATCCGTTGAAAAGGCTGAATACTGTAGTTCCTTCAGTCTGAATGCCTGCGAGATTTTTTGTAGTTTTTTTGGACTTAAAATATAAAACTTGATCTTCAACGACTTTGAAAAACCAGAAGTTCATTTTGATAAATTTCCTTTTTGCTTTCCACCTCCTAATAAATCCCAATCATGTCCAGGATCTTCATCTGGAATTACTAACAATTTTCAATGTCAGGATAACATAGTTAATTAGTAGTGGAATCGTCATTAGTTACATAATCAAAATTTTAATTGAGGTTTGAAGGAGTCAACAATGTGGAGCTGGGGGGGGGTATTTCTTAGTGAACAAGTTGGTCAAGGTCAACTTGCATTACAATTGGATGCATACAAACACGGTGCAGATGGATCCTTCCTGGTTGCTCCCCTTCCTTCCATCCATCCAGGGCAGTCAAAATTTTAATTGAGGTTTGAAGGAGTCAACAATCGTCATTTTCCTGCCAATCATGCCCACAAGGCTTCCTAGCCATAGAACTATGTGCAAGCCTAAACAAGTTGGTCCAAAGTCAAGGCCCAATCTAACAAGCCCAACGACTATCAGAATTTAAGGTCCCATGACACGTGATCGAATTACTTCCAATCTCCAAAGGTATAAAAGTTATTATAAATTAATAAGTAATATTCTTTGAAAATGCTTGGTAGGAAAATGTTATAAATTATTAATTATAAATTAAGCCGATCGAAAAATGGTTTGTAGCTGGTCTACCTCCACCTATTCAAATGACAGCCAGACTTGAGATTCCAACAAAGAGAAAATTAATGCTTGGAGGATCAGAAACTCAGATGCGCAATCACTTATAACAAGAAGCATGCGAAACTGCTGCCTGAAATACAAGCAACGATGCGTTGCAGAGACGTTTATAAGTCATTGATTGACATGATAAATCATCCTCAACAAATTGTTTTCTTCAACTAATACAATTACTTTATTAAACATAAACATAGAAGAAGTTACACAAAAAAAAAAAAAAACCACGTTGTTCCCCTCCCCATTACTAGCTATTACTGTGGGGAATATAAACTCATTACTTTTTCATTAAAAGTAAAAGATATTTGAAATAAATTTTTATAACTTTGAAAGAATTTACATTAGTAATGCATATTGGATGCAATTCATGCAAAGAGCCCCCTGGGAAAGGAAAATAAATTGGGAAAGAAAAGTAAAGGGAGAGAAAGACTTTTCCTTTGAAGAAAGTTAATGACACATATAATTCTATTAATTTGTTTGACTAATTTGTGCAGGTTCTTTAACTTGAGAACAGCTACATTTTGGCTTTTGTAACCTTTGTTATATCCTTCCCTCTCAAATTTAAGACTTAACCCAAACCATTCATCCGAGATGGATTCTCATCAATTCTCAACGCTTGAAATTCTCTTCTTTTTTTTTTTTTTTTCCCTTTTCAATCTTTTAAGTTTCAACTTCCTTCATACAAAAACAAAAAAAAAAAAAAGAAAATCCTTCCGTTCTCTTTATCTCCAAATATTCAATGTTTTGGTCACGGTATTTATGGTTGTTATTACTATGATTAATTAGTTTAGGGTTGTTCTTCTTTGGACCTAGCGGCTCTCTGATAGAGCTGGCTCGACATAAAGATTATTCATTTACTCTTGCTGTTTCATTATCCGTACGTTACTTGCAAGTTTTAAACGTAAGATTTTTTTTTCAGCTTAGAACTCATAAACGGAAATTTCTTAAAGGCTTTAATTTTGAAATAAAAAGCACTACCTTATAAATACCAAACCATATCATATTCCAAATTAAGAGAGTTAAAAATGGCTCTTACGACACTCCTCCTAATACTGCTGCAAATCATCATCATCAACACATGCAGTACTCTGACGAGGGCTGCAACCGTGTCAAATTTCACCTCCATTCTCATCTTTGGTGACTCCACCGTTGATACTGGGAATAACAACTTTATTAATACGGTTTTTAAAGCAAACCATGTTCCATATGGCCAAAATTTCCCAGGTCACATCCCTACGGGGAGGTTTTCAAATGGAAAACTTATTCCAGACTTTGTTGCCAGCTTTCTAGGCATAAAACAGACTGTCCCTCCTTCTCTAGACCCAAATATCTCAAATGATGACCTTCGAACTGGTGTTAGTTTTGCATCAGCTGGATCCGGATATGATGATCTTACCACTCTTATAACAGCAGTCATCCCAGTGTCCAAGCAACTTAATCAATTCAAGAGTTATATAGCTAATCTTAGTCGGATTGTTGGTAACACGGAAGCTAAAAACATCATTCAAAAATCTTTGGTAATTATCAGTGCAGGAACTAACGACTTTGGTTTCAATTACTACCTCTTGCCTTCTCGTAAAGCGCAGTTTAACGTTAGCGGCTATCAAGATTTTCTGCAAAAAGCAATTCAAGACTTTGTCAAGGTTATATCAAAAAGTCTTTTCCAAAAAGCAATTTTTATAATTAATTTGCCTCTAGGTTTAGTTTTTTAACAGGGGAGGGTAACTTCCATTTGTTTAATTACAGGAACTATACAACCAGGGCTGTCGCACAATGGTTATAGCAGGGCTTCCTCCAATGGGTTGTGTTCCAGTTCTAATCACGGCAAGACTTAAGCTCCCCTTTGATCGAACATGTTTGGAGGATGAGAATGCAGACGCTCGGTCTTACAATCAAAAGCTTGTAAACTTGTTACCTAAGCTGCAGGCGTCGCTTCCGGGGAGCAAAATTGTATATGCTGACATATATACACCATTAATGGACATGATCAATAATCCAAAAAAATATGGTAAAAACAATTAATATGCCTAATTTTAACTTGTCCAGTTGGTATAAGGAAATTGAGGAATGATATCTGTGAGGTGTGACGCAGGTTTCACAAACACAATCAGAGGATGCTGCGGGACTGGATTACTGGAAGCCTCATTCTTGTGCAATCCAGAGACTCCTGTATGTGGAACGCCTTCTCAGTTCTTATTTTGGGACAGTATTCATCCGAGCGAGGCAGCTTACAAAGCCCTGGCTGACTTCTTGTTAAACCAGCTCCTTCAAAGCATCCAGTGAAGTGATCAAAGTTTTTAATGGAACAATTTACAAATTGACATTACCCATAGCTTTCTTTATTTCTTTTTCTTTAAACTTTTCGGTTGCTGAATAACCCTTCCGCAGACCATAGTTTTTACCTCGATTTATTCTCGACGCATTAGTTGGATTGGACCAGGTCATAAGAAGGACAATAGAGTGTTTCATTATGTGCTTTATGCTTTATTCTATTTTTAATAATACATTTTAGCTTGGAATAATCTTTTTCAATTTAAAGACAAAGATATTGGACCCACAATTCCAAATTCCAAGGCACAACATTTTGACTCAAGGAACCTAAAAGGAAGAAACCATCCCGGAAGGTTCTTGGCTTTTTTTGACACCTGATCCAGATCTATTCAATCCACATATCTCCTGCTTTGGTACTCCTTTTTTTTTTTTTTTCCATTATTGAAAAAGAAAAAATCAATGTTATTCCTAAGTTGATAAGACGCTGCAATAAATGGCTCACTGAGAATGCTTGACATGACAGTAATCAGAGGATATTTTACATCAAGTACAAAATAGAATGGATTAAGACAGAAAAGGGAAGGATCAAGGACTCATTCCTTCTTCCAATGGGATAATATGCTGCTAATTCAGGGAATAAATCATTCCTGTGTTGGCCAATCCAAGCATGATGAGGGAGTAATTTAGATAAGGTTATACCATTAGCATATATATATATATATATAGAAAATGGTCAAACTCAAATCTTTTTTAATGGCTCAAGACCCTCCCCTGAATACGACTCCAATATTAATAGGCTAAGCCATACAAATGAATCTCGTACTAATCAAGTAGTAGCATCTAACCATATAGAAAAGCATGAACAGGACTACAACAAATCTTAAAAGTAACTATGCCCAAATGGCATTTTCATTGCAAAATTGCCTCCAGCAGGACGTCCAAAAGACTCGTGTTAATTTGCCAAACTAAGACAAGGAAACTTCCCAATTTAACAGATCCTACCTAAGAAACAACACTTATGATTAGCTTGTACAAGTTGAATATTAGATGTGCAAGTCATGAAGTTGCTGTACCCAATTATCCATTCAAGTAACTAAAAAGTGAAACTAGGACTTCATTTTATCTAAATTCTTCCAAAGCAGTAGCAATTTAGAAAAATAATGCACTACCACAGAAAAAAAAAAATACCTGTAATAAGAATTCCTCATATGATAAATGATAATATCTCATGTATGATTAGATTTGCTATATACAGGAAGAAGAAAACACTGCAAGATTATGATCCACCTTGAGAACAGAATACCATTATGATTGACACCGGCAAACTATCCATGATTTTAATTCACAAATAGAAGAGGAAAAATTGTGCTAAATACATAACAAACACCTAGTACCAGGCTGCAAATCATTTTAGAATACCATTGACTCAACACAAAAAAGAATCCTTGAACTTGCATTAGCTGCAGCTTACCTTTACTTCCTGCCACCAGATGATCCACTGCATCCCTCAAACAATTCATTAATCCTAGCCTCAATATCCTCTGGACCATACCTAATAAGCCTGTCAGCATTCCTCCCAATTTCAGGAATACATTGGAGCCTCCCAATGAAGTTTCTATATGCTGGTGACAAAAGTCTAGAAACTGAAATCCTCAACTCTTCTCTCAGCTGCTCATCGAATACAACCCATGATCACTGAGTTTTACATAACTCCTCAAATTGTGAATTGAATGACTTGATCTTCTCTTTCATAGACTTGGCAATTGCATTCGAAGGCAAGGAGGAATTGTCAAGCTTTAACGTTCCCAAAATCTTATTCCATGAACTTCTTTGATAATTCGTATAATATTGCCGGACTTTTGCAGTGTGTTTTCGGATCCAATCATCACCCAAAAGTGACTCCAACTCACTATCCTTCACTTTTTGTACAATATATCTTCCATTATTCATCATAAAAACAGAGCACAAAGCAGAGTCTCTATAAATCTTGGATTTCACCTCCAAATTGCTCTCCAAAAGCTCCATAATCCAGGCCATCTGAACTGACATTGAAGATGAAGACGACCGTCTATCATCAAGCTTATTAGATGGAACAACCACATTACTTTCGTCGAAAACTTGTTCTAATGTCTGTCGTGAACGACACGCCGCACGGAGATAATTCATTACATAACGTGTGATTGGATGAAGTCCGCCACCAGGAACAGCTGCCTTAGCTGGGTCCCGCCGAATCAAATTCTCTAATTCCATGAATATCCCTCTAATTGCTTCTCCTAATCTCTTCCAAATGGTAACCGCTTCGTTTCTAAGAACCAGACAGTACTGATCCGAGAAAACAGAATCAAATTCAGGCATCAAGTCTCGCAAAGTCTCGAACACATCCAGAACTTTGAAAAGTCTCTCAGGTGATCGGCTTCCAATAGCAATGGCGTCGGCGAAATTAAGTAACTGAATGGTGGAGCCACGGCAGACTTCCATGAAGGAAAGATCAGCAGCGGAGGAGAATCCAAAAAAGACGCGATCGCATAACCGGCGTTCGCTCGGGAAGAGGATACGAAGCGCGACGTTTGTGGCTTTGATCCAGCGTTCTATCTCGTCTTCGAGCTCTTGCCATGGCATTTTTTGGACTTCGTCGATGCTTAGCTTCTGTAACCCCAGCCTTGAGATGCTTTCTTCAAGGAACTCTCTTCGGCAGGTGCTGTAAACGTGAGAGCATTCTTTTCCGAACCCTGCAGCTACCATGCGCTTGGCGATCTCGTGAAGGTCGTTTATAGTTCCCGACGAAAGCGCGTCGATTACGATGTCGTATTCCGTTACCGGTTGAGCTATGGGGATCTGAGGATCAAGATCTGCACCGTTGTGAACAAGTCCTTTTTCGTTTTCTTCATTTTCGTCGTCTGAATCGAATGATAAGTTCCCAGTTGACTCATGGTTATTTCGACTCAGTTCAAACGACTCAGCACCTCGCTCCATAAGAGACCTGAACTCATCCTCCAAGCGGAACATGGCCTGTTGCATCAAGTCGTCGGCGCGTACAAGACACGCGCCGACGGATTTCTCGGCGGCCATGGGGCTCCAGCCCCTGATGGTTCGAATTAACTCGTCAATAGCGTCAAGGAAGGCGGAAGAATCAGCCGTGTCAGCCCAGATGGGATGATCAACCGCCACGTATTGGGAGATCTGACGGTCCAAGGAATTAAGGGTTCGCTCGAGCGCGGCGCATCCACGAGGGTCGTCGTCGGCCATTTTCTCTGACAACTTCTCGCGAGAAAATCTGCCGTCGAAGTTTGAAAAGATCTGCAAAATATCGTCGGCCATGGTGTCGTTTTGGCCCAGCGTCTTGGCTATGTGCCTGGCGACGGCTAGCAGCTTCTCTTCACCGTTCTCAGCCATCGATAAAAACAGTAATCCCTTGCTTCTCTGCTTCTTCTTCTTCTTCTTCTTCTCTCTAACTCAGCTTCTACTTTAGCACATAAAAAACGCGTTTTTCTGTTTTTTTTAATATAATAATTTAAATAGTTAGGGTTTTTAGAAGTCGAGGGAAAGACGAGAGAAGAGAGGAGAGGGAAGGGATGAGAAGACGGGAGTTGGGTCTTGATTGAGAGGGAATGAAGGGAGGGAAAGGGAGAGTGAAAGTGAAAGTGACATGACGGAAAAGACCTTGGGAAACGCGGTTTGAGAAAGCAAAGCTGACAAAGCGAGTTGAACGGAGAAAAAAGAAATAAATAAAGAGAGAGAGAGAGAGTGGTAGTTATGGACTTTTCCAAATCCTGTTTGATTTGGTTTAACCGTTTAAAGATAGAAAAAGTGAACTGAAGGTGGAGATGTGCTTGGAGTTTTAGTTTAGTTTCGTTAAGATTTGGGCAACACAGAGAGAGAGTGAGAGTGAGAGAGTCTTCTGCTGTCCTGTCTGTCTTTCCACACATGTATCTAATGATAATGATATCGATGTGTTTTAGTATTAGTATTCGTATATACTAGATGGTTAATTTTGTTTTTATCTTTTTAATCACGGACTTGATAATCTTATCATTTATTTTATTCAAATTCAAAGATAAATATGATATTATTTGACAAATATGTTTATTTTTTATTTTTTTATATATTTAAAGAATCATATTTCATACTTAAATTTGAATATATATATATATATATATAACTTGCAATTTGAGTTAAAAAAGAAAACATTAACCGTATTTAGGATGATGATAACAAATACTCAGATACCTACCTTAAACATAGATGAAGGCAAAGCTATTATTTATTTTATATTTTATAAATAATAATAATAAATATAGAAACAAACAAGGTGATCCTCCTATCATCTTCCCAAGTCCCAACCCACCTCCTATAGGAAAATATATATACATATATAAATATGGATATGAGGAATTATAGTGTTCACGTCACGTCACGTCACGTCACAGACAGGGCAGGATAATATCAAACGATGTACAACATAAAATCAAGTGCAAGTTTGGCACTCGTTTAACAACCTTTCTCACACACACAAATTAAAAAACACTGAAATTTTATGTACTCTTTTAAACAAACAGGCAAAATAAATAAAAACTAAATAACCAAAGTTGTTCGTTTTCTTCATTATTATTACCAACGTAAAACTGTCTCCTAATCCTAAAAGGGACACAATAATCGAAAGTATAAAAAAAAAAAAAAAAAAAAAAAAAAAAAAAAAGAGAAAAAGAGAAAGTGAAGGCTGAGGTGAGGTGAGGTGAGGTGAGGAGGAATTGAATATATACATCCAAACATTTAACAACTATCTTTTGCATATCCACTCGTCTCCTCTGCAACCTTTGCCCACACATTTGAAATTTTCTCAGCATATCCCACCTGTTTTTACATTTTCACAACATAATGTGAGCTAATAAGATTATTCCACTGCATTGTCTGTCTACATAGCAGCAGTTTTCTTTTCAAATTCATAAGAACAAGCTCGAGTACTAAACAATAATTTGACTGCAGAAATTGAACATCCCACTATTAGACAAAGCAGGAATCACTGGCTTTTCTGACAAGCCTTATTTTAGGGTGGGAAAAAAAGAAGAGTTCAACTGATGCTCTAAAAGGACGGGGAAGTAGGCGGCATACACTAGTAATACCTAGAATATAGCCCATATATAGCCCATAGGAAAGTAGAAACAGGGACAACTAAAATGGTTCACATTGATTGCAGTTTGAGAACAAAATCAAACACAATCCACAAGGACCTCTTGTAAGATGGGGGAAGAAGAAAGCCCCATGATCACTGAACTGACCATAAAGAGATATGCAACCATCTTTTATTGAAGAGTAACTAGGGTATTGAAACTGAAAGAATACATCTAAAAGTAAATCGAGTACATTGGAAATGGCAATTTCAACCAAACAAGTTTAAGAATGGATAGACTCTGCCACGGTTCCCTCAAACAAAGTTAATCAGAGCTTCTTTCACACAACAAGATCATCAGTATGGACAGGAAAACATAAATTAAAATTACCTGATTTACAACAAACCCCTTCAACATGTTCAACAACTCAGCGCGTCTTTCCTTGTCAAGCCTTTCAAGTTCACACCTGTTATTTTCCTGTAATTACAACATGAAACAAACTTAGAAAATGAAGATAACCATAAAAAATGCAGACCATGTACTAGTAAATGCAAACACAAATCAAACCATAGAAGTACCTAAAAAATCCACAATAAAAGGACCAAACAATATAAATTTGTTTGATGCAACAGAAAGCGACATGAGACTCTTCATAAAACACATGAACTGAGTGCAGTGGTGCACCCCTCTTTTCTTTTAATTTACCACATGAAGCAGAAGAGAGAGAGAGAGAGAGAGAGAGAGAGAGAGAGAGAGAGAACTGGAAGTGAGGGATGCATAGCTAGTAATATAAGTTACTAATACCATTATTCCCTTTAAGTTAATCCTATCACATCCTCAGTTGCTCTTTCACATCTGTGTTAGTAGCTTTACTTAAGATTTAATAAAGGCTTTGACCTAAGAGCTGTTTAAAGAGTAGGCATGCTTATTATCATAGCATCACACACGCACAAACACAAGGAAATATCAATAAGGGTCTACTTAAAAGTATAAGAAGAACAACAGGAAACTGAAATAGTCAAAACAGTGGGAAAACCACATATGATATGACTGAACAAGAGCTACGGTCTAATAATAGCTGAAGGGAATAGGCTCGCCAAACTAGTTATACCTCAATCTATCTGGTTATAAGCCTTTGTTAATATAGGGAAAACTCAACAAATTAGGAGTGAACTATCTTTATCGCAAACAACTTCTTGGATATCTAGCATTGAGCCAATCATTTATGTGATACAAACATGCAAGGAATATACAAGGATATATTAACAATCATAGCATGACCACAAGAAAAATCCAACACATCAACAACAAAGGGGAAAAAGTTATCGTTAAATTCAGATAAAAGGGCAGGACATTATGGAAATTATTTACCTTGATCCGCTCATATTCTCTTATGGCAACATTTTTAGCATCTTCAGTAACCCTTATAGTCTCTTTCAATTCCTCTATCTTGTGAATCCTAGATTTGTCACCACCAAATATTTTTGATGATGCAGCTTCAAGTTTTTCAGCCCTTGAATGCAATGTAGATAGTTCTGATAGGAGAGTTTGAACTGTCAATAAAGCACTTGATCGATCCGAAAATGCACCATGCACAGCTAACATAAGCCCAAGATATTCATGAAGTGCGTCCTGGAGTGCACAAAAAACAAAGTGCATTATAAATAATTGGAACTCCCCTTTTCAACTACAGAAACCGCAACAGAAATTGAAATCACCAGCATAATTCCTTAAATTTAGATTAATGCATGTACTAACAACAATAATTAGCTTCTCAGGCAATCAACAAGCCATCCATTAAACATAGCTTCAGACCTGTTAAAGTTATCAATTGCCGAACTACTGATTACTAGAGATTTCGCACATTGCAAATTCATATTCTTGTTCAAAATAAAATATTCCAACAAATGAATACTTGTGGACATCTCAATCCCATGTTTTAAGTTCAAAGAATAAAATGATGAATAGTTTTTTGCACATTACCAAATGCTTGACAGTCTGCGCATTCAATTCTCGATAAAATCTGCTAGCTTTGACTGCGGCAGTTGCCAAACATTTCATGTCAGCAGCCCGTACTCTTTGAGAATTGAACACGGCCTCCTCATTCTCAAACTTAGTGAGCTTAATAAATGCCAATCCTAATTCTCCCATTGTCTCTCCCATATCTTGCTGTGCTTTAACAAGAGCCTCAGCCTAAAAGAAAATTAACAAGATCCCAAACAAAACCCATCATCAAAAACTTTATCCCACAAGATTCAAATGTACATGTCAAACTCCTGAAAAACCAATAAAATTACCTGCTGAGAAGCATTGCCGAGTTGCTGCTCAAGATCATGAATCCACTCTTTCTTCTCCATAAACACCTTATCCTCCTCCGCTACAGGCGGTTTAGAAGCACCCCAATCATTTGCAACAGACTGTCTCAATTCCTTAAACAAACGCAACAAATCCCTCCCACCTTTTGCAGGCTGCACCACCTCACGAGGCGCCACCAACGGGGTACTTTCCGCAAACAACTGCTTCGGTAATTTCACAGCACCATCAAGCATCCGTGAAGCCACATCAGTGCTCGTCGGCAATGGAAGCCTCCCTTCCACCTGCAAAAACACCTTCAATTCATCGCTTAGTCTAATCACCGGATGCTCTGCCAGCCTCCTCAAATATTTCTCCAATGCTATCCTTCTTTGCTCCACGAATTCTTGCTTCTGCATCACCTGAGATTCCACCACATTTTTATCCGGCCTCGGCGGAATAAAATATCCACGGTAAGCTTCCACTAATCGATCCGATAACGTAACTACATCCCTAAACCTTCTTCTGACACTAAATTCGGAGGATCCAAATTCTGGAATATTCGTTCTCGTGGTAATTAAGTAAGTGTAATAAGTATTACCTCCGGGCACAAGTGAATTCGTGGTCTCTTGCTCTTTTTTGGGGTTGGAAACCGTAATTTTGATGTAGTCTGAGCTGGACGATGGCGATCTGGAGAGCGTCAATGAAGATTCTGGATTCTGAGAAGTCGAGTCGAGGCGGTTGATTTGGTTGACTGAGTTCTCATCGAAAGGACTGAAGATGACATCAGCGTAGGAAGGAGGCTCGATGTAGGAGTTGTTATCAGAAGGGTTAGGGTTACGATAGAGTGGAGGGGAGAGCAAGGGATCGGAGTCGGCTGGAGTGGCGAGTATCGGCGGGGACAGCGGGTGGTGCGTCGTGTCGGAGAGTGATGAAGTGGCGCTTCGATAACTAGAGTAGGAGTTATTGTTGTGGTGGTTGTCGTGGTTGCTGAGTGGGTCGTCGAGAACGAGATTTTCCATTTCTTCACGGGAAGCGAAGAGGTGAGCTTCTTCGAAGCCCTGGTTCTCAGAGCCCATCATTTTGTAATTTGAATAAAATCTTTCCCAGGAAAAGAAAAGAATTAAATGAGCTTGAATCTGCTAGGGTTATTGATATTTTCGACGGGGGAGGGGAGGTTCATGTGTGGGGGCGTTAACTTGAGCAGGGGTGCGCCGTACGCCGAGCGCGGGGGCTATGTGGGAGAAGAAGAAGATCGAGGGAAAGGCTGCAGCTGCACGTGGGTTGGGTTGGGTTGTGTGCGTCGGAACATGGAAAAATGTGAAAAAGCTGTGGACAAACTGAAAGTCTGAAACCGGATTGCTGTTTGTTTTGTTTGTGTGTTGTTTTTTTTGCAAGTGTTGGTGGGCCAGGCCTGTTTTTGGGTTTGGAATGGATTTGGACTTTGGACTTTGGTTTGGATCTCTTTTGCAGTGATACGATGCGTTTAATATTATAATATCATAATCTTTGAATTTATATTTGATGAATTGTCAGTGTATAAATTTATACGATACGATGTCACTTGTTAAAAGTTAATTTGTAAAGTTAAAGATTAATTTTTTAATGAGGTATCATTATAAAATTCATTATCAATGTATAAACTTATATACTGACAGTGCATGTATAAACTCATATATATTATAGATAGATATATAATAGCATTAGGATATAGCTTTGGTCGTCTTTTATTTAAGCTTTATGCTTTAATGCTTTGCTAGATTTGGCTTATGAAACGTGGAGAGAGTAGACAAAGCTTTTAACTGTTGTTTTTGGCGTAGAAGGGAAGGGAAGGGTACTTGATTATTGGGAAAGAGCAGCTTAGAAGCCAAGTGAAAAACAAGCTACACTTTTCCTTTTCCTCTTCCTCTTCCTGGAGGCGACCACCTGATCAGATCAGATCAAATCAGATAGAAAGTGGAATACCTTATAACGTAGAAATGTAGAGGAAATTAAGAAGAAGAATATGAAGGAATTGTAGCAATGATGGAGGGAAGTTTCATTCCTACCTACGTGCTTCAGCTTCACTTATTATAGGCTTGTAGCAATAGTTTGGAAGTTGGAACCCACCCAATCTCTCCATTAATGGAAGTTATCCAACAACAAGGAAGATCAAATTACATGGTCGTGCATATAAAATTTTAAATTATTATTTTTTAATATATATTTAATTATTAAATTTTTTTAAGTAAAATAAATAATTATACATATTTAATTAGTTCAAAATTTGATATGCATTTACGTAAATATAATATGAAATACAATGTTTGAATTAAATAAATATCAATTATATAAAAATTATGCAGAAATTTAAAATTAAATTAATTTTACATCAGCAGATAGCTCAGGTCCGTCTGAAGAGAGATTTATGGCAGCAACACTGAAGCATGTGTTAGGCCTAATCATTTTTCCCCTTTGTAACCTTGGGAATTTTAGCAGATCCAACGGTGTACCGGCCAGTCACACGAAGAGGTTGAAGGAATCAATGTTTTGAGTCCTGTTATTCATGATTTGTTCTTTTCTCCTTTTTGTCTGCAGATTTTGATGCCTGATAAATTTTAGCTTGTGATTGACAGATGGCCTTGTCCACAGTTCTGGTATTCAGTGTAAGGTTTTCTTGTTGGAGAGTGTGTACCCAAAATAAATTCCTTTTTTTCTTATGTTTTTTGAATTTTCTGTATTCTTAGTTTAGATTCTTGCATTGTAACACTCACATCATGCATGGGTTATCTTAATTGAAAAGCTGTTGTCTACTTTTTACTTTTCTCTTAGGAAGATGGCTCTTTTTCTATTGGAAGTTGGAACCACTTGGATTGACTTAGATTGTTGATACACACGACAGCCACAGGTGATTGGAAAATGGTTCTATGACTTGTAATAAGCTGGTATTGCCCTAAAAATATCACTGTAAAGCTGAATCCCCTTCTATATTTGAAGTGACAATGCCATTTTAACTGTTTGCCATGTTGCAACTTTTACATCTTCCTTGCCATGAACATGAACACAAGAAATGCAACCATGACCTTTTGAATCGTTTTAAGTGGCAACCCGTTTCTAATTTACATGATAATGGCATTTTCACTTCTAGTTAGCACTTGATTAAGTTACTGTTTTCTGTCATGTAAATCGTGCGCATTTCACTTCTAAGCAGTCAGCTTTGGCCTTGCAAGAATTATTGCATTCTCAACAATAATGGTTCCAGTGTATATGAGGGTTGGTAACCGTATGCATTGGGAAGAAAAGTTGGTAGAAAGGGAATAGGAAGACGAGCATTGCCATTGGACTCTTTGTTTCTTCTGTCAATGCCATGACGGCAGCCCGTTATACGTGGAAATGCAGGTTTAGCATGTTTGAAACAAAATATTTATAGTAATCGAACACGGAGCTTAACTCAATTAGTTCATGCCGTCAATTTTAAAAAGTGGCATTCAACAAGATTGAAAATTAAATCTCAACATCTGCAACTTCTTTTTTTATCCCAGACTATGACTTCTTTGTACCAAAAAGAAATTATTATAGTAATTCTTCTTCGTTTTTTAATCTGAAGTCAGTTGGCAGGCTACCTACTTCATTAAGTCCCCAAGAGTTAAGTAGCATTGATCTTCTAGTTCACAATACCTGTCAAAACCTGCTTCATTTCATATTAAACACCTAATGTTGAAGAAAACTAACCCTTTTGTTTGTTGCATCGGTGCCTTGATTGATGTTTACATTATCTTAAATTTTATGCTAAAAAAGAAGGTAATATTACCGTGCTGAAGACGTCTGCAGGTTTAACAATTTGTTTATCAGAATTCTTCATCATTTTATCTGATTCACAGTGCCGCTAATCATGGGGCAGATTTTCCACTTAATAGAGTTCTAAAAGAAGTGTTGATATTGTTATTATTATGTTGTTGATAAACTCAGGAGTCCATTGAAAAAGTTAGCACTCAGCATTAAGACTTCATGTGCTTGATTTAGAGTAAGCACCAGAAAGCCAAAGTTCGATGGGAAGATAAGATATGATCTTAAATGCTTAAAGAAAATGTTCAAATTAAGCAAAATTGTCAATTTTTTCTCTAGAGGTTAGCCTTTGATAATAATAATGAAGGGGAAAAGGGTTAAGTGGTTATATATTTCACATTGGAAACTTGCTTAATTATTATTTTATTAGGGGATCTTATTATCAGTTGGACCTTTTTGGGCATGTAACTTAAGTCCGTAGATTTTGGACTGAGCTCTTTTCAGGCATTCCTAACGAAAAATAGTCAACTAAATCTGAAGATTACAGCTTTCCCTCTTCCTCTACCAAATCCAAACAATATTCAACCTCACCCTAGCTGTCCTATGATACCCTAGTAATCAAACGAATAATCAAAACCTATATTTAAAAGGAAAAATAAAGAAAAGAGAGAGAGAGAGAGAAGAGATTAATACCTGAAGAAAATAAGTAAATAGACAGTGATTCAGTGAGCATTGGGCAGTTGGAAAAATGCTTGGTCCACATTGTATGGCAGAATCACAAATTGTTGAGCTAACAATTGATCTTTTACTTTATTTACTAACCAAGAGATAACTTAGACAACATCTTCAGCAGATGTTTTTATTTCTAGAACTCATCAAGATTAAATATGAAAAGGGAGTTTTGTCTGCAAAAGCATCAAACTTAGTTCTATCAGCAGAAATGGTAAATAGAATCATGAGTCTCTTTTGCTCTCCAAGTATGAAGAAAATGAGAGAGATAATCTTGATACAAGAACCCTACTTAAATTTGTTAAGAGTGCAATAGGGAATAGACCATTTAATTTGAACCATCTTTCATATAAGTAAAATCACAGATTCTCTTGTTGGGCCCTTCAGCACTAAATTTCATGCAAGATTGAAAGATTAAAGTTAATAATCATGGAAGTATATATTGATGACAAGATTGCAACTGCCCTCGCAGGGAAAGATTATAAGTAGTCATTTGAGAATTGAGAGTGCGGAATCTCCCTTTGTTAATTGATTTTTGTCCTTCAGTGGGTGCACCAAATCCTCTTTATGGTTAGACTAATGTTGTCCTAAAATTTAAGTTCTCAAGTTGACTTGAAACCTAATTTTGCCAAAACATTTTTTTCTTTACAATATAAAGAAACAGTTAAAATTCTTGTCTTTTCCCGCTTTTTCTTTAGCATAAATAGCTGCTCTCCCTGAAGACCAAGCTCACAGATCACTCCCTAAACCCCAAAGGCTGAGAGAGAGCGCAATGGACTATCACACACTCGGTGCCAAGCCATGCAGCTCTTACTTATTCTTTGGCATCCTTTTAATCATTGCTTTCCTAGCATCCTTTGCAGATGCAGCAATTCACCACCATGAATTTGTTGTATGACTTCTTCATAACATAATTTTAGTCTAGATTGTTAGTTGCAATGAAGTATAAGACTACCTTCTTCTTTTTTTTTTTTTGAAATTTTCCTTTTTGTTTTTTTTTATTTTGAAACAGATTGAAGCAAAACCAGTGAAGAGGCTGTGCAGAACTCATAGCACAGTTACAGTGAATGGGCAATTTCCAGGGCCAACGTTGGAAGTGCGAGATGGTGATACTCTGGTGATCAAAGCTATAAACAGAGCCAGATATAATGTCACCCTCCACTGGTAATCTTTATACAAAATTATACAATATAAAACCAATCTAGCCTAGCAAAAATTGAGAAGAAGAGACTAAATTCATTGCATCATTCAGAAGCTTAATTTTTGATTTTGCAAATTGTGTAAGAGTGTAAAGAAAAGAAGTACAAACTAGACTGCAATGGTGCTTGTATTTCTGGTATCATTTTCTGCCTTTTTCATTAATCAGGCATGGAATACGACAATTGCGAAATCCATGGGCAGATGGGCCTGAGTATGTGACGCAGTGTCCTATCCAACCAGGGAGGTCTTACACATACCAGTTCACCATCCAAAACCAGGAAGGGACTTTGTGGTGGCATGCTCATAGCAGATGGCTTAGAGCCACAGTTTATGGAGCTCTCATCATATATCCTAAGTTGGGTTCTCCCTACCCCTTCCCTATGCCCAAGACAGAAATTCCTATTCTTCTTGGTAACCCTATGTCTTCAATATTCTTTGTACGTCTCCCACAGCTATCTTTTCAGTATATATATATATATATAGCATAACTCAAATGGACTATAATAATGATAAACAGGAGAATGGTGGGATAGGAATCCGATGGATGTTCTAAAGCTGGCACTTTTCACAGGAGCTGCTCCAAATGTATCAGATGCATATACAATTAATGGTCAACCAGGGGACTTGTATAGATGCTCTAGGAAAGGTATGCTTTCACCATTTAGCTACTTTTTTGACTCAGAGTCCTGACTGAAAATTTTGAGTAGGTAATGAAATGGAAGCCATATTTTGTTCTACAAAATCTTTAACTCTCATCAAACTACTCACTTTGCTTCCTTGCGAATTTATATAAAGTATTAATCTCTTAAGAGCCCGATCAGAACAGCTTCTTCATCAAAAGAGGAACATCATCGGGCAGATGATATAGTAACTATTAATTTACAAATGCAGAAACTGCCATATTTCATGTGGAGGCGGGTGAGACAATTCTTCTTAGGATCATCAACTCTGCAATGAATCAAGAACTCTTCTTTGGTGTGGCTAACCACAAACTAACTGTTGTTGCTGTTGATGCTGCCTACACCAAACCTTTCACAACAAATGTCATCATGATCGCTCCTGGTCAGACAACCAATGTCCTTCTCACTGCTGATCAGCCTCCAGCTCGTTACTACATGGCAGCACATGCCTACAACAGCGCCAATGCACCCTTTGACAATACCACCACAACAGCAATCCTTGAATATAAATCTACTTCTTGCAGCGCAAAAAAAGGAAAATCTTTAAAACCGATCTTCCCTCAGCTACCGGGGTTCAACGACACAGCCACTTCAACTGCATTCACTGCCCGGCTAAAGAGTCCTTCCAAGGTCAAAGTTCCCATTGAGATTGATGAGAGCTTGTTTTTCACAGTGGGTTTAGGACTAATCAACTGCTCAAATCCTAATAGCCCTCGATGTAAAGGCCCCAATGGAACTCGCTTTGCTGCCAGCATCAACAATGTCTCCTTTGTATTCCCAAGAAGGACATCCTTAATGCAGGCCTACTACCAAGGTCAACCTGGTATCTTCACCACAGACTTTCCGCCCGTTCCTCCCATTAAATTTGATTATACAGGTAATGTGAGCCGAGGCCTCTGGCAACCTGTTAAGGGAACAAAGCTCTTTAAACTAAAGTTTGGTTCCAAGGTACAAATAGTCTTCCAGGATACAAGTATTGTCACAGTTGAGGATCATCCAATGCATCTTCATGGGTACCAATTCTATGTTGTTGGAAGTGGTTTTGGTAACTTTGATCCCAGAAATGATCCAGCCAAATTTAACCTTGTCGATCCTCCCGAGAGAAATACCATTGGAACACCTCCTGGTGGATGGGTAGCCATCCGGTTTGTGGCTGACAATCCAGGTAACATGCCAAACGTACATTTAAGTACATTCCTCTAATTAAAAATTAAACAGCTTCCATATTTTGATGCTTGCTATTTACTGAACTGGTCCAAAACAGGAATCTGGCTGCTCCATTGTCATATAGACACCCATCTCCCTTGGGGCTTGGCCACAGCTTTCCTAGTTGAGAATGGAGTTGGGAAATTGCAGACAGTCCAGCCTCCACCACTCGATCTGCCCCAATGTTAGAGACAACATCACCAGCCATAAACATCTAATATTACGTGTTCCAGTATTTGCTGTTTAATTACTCAAGTCCTTATAAATTTATTACCTGGATTTGGTTTCAAGGATTTTTCAGCTTTGTTTCTGTTAATGTTGTATGTCCTGAATTGGACTATTGATAAGCAACTGATTTGACATGATCAATGTATTGTTTCTAAGATTAAATAAGGGGATTTCAGATTAGATTTGTAATAGTACAAGTTTCATCCTTTTTATATATCTAGTTTTAGAACTCTCCAGAAAATTTACTAAATAAAATTACAGATGATCCCAAGTCTCCTCCACTCATTAACAAAGAAAACAATCTGCACCATGAAGCCCTTATTCTCCATGAAAACTGGCAATGCTTGTGCAGCGAGTGGATATAGCTTTTGAAAACAACAAATTCGTAACAATCTACTTCGTTTCGTTGTTGTCCCGAAGCATCTTCAATGAAACTTTTCTGACTATAGACAATCGATCACTTCTAGAAGAGGATGTATTAACACCAAATAGGGTCCTAAAGAGGGGGCAGTTGATAACTTTTTAACTGATTCGACTTATAAAAAGAATTTAGATCCTCTGATTGAATCTTGATTTAACTCAACTGCTTTATCTCTTTGTATTGGTGATCATCAGTATGATGTACTGAGCGTGCTAAAACTTATAAATTTCTTGCTTTGAGCATTGTGAAGCACCCTGGGCACACGCCATCGAGATCTGAGTACAACAAGAGAATCAAATTAAACAGAAGACAATGGTTTCTTCCTCTTGTTTCTCTTTTGCCATTCCTTTACAAATTCTACCAAGAAACAGTGGCACAGAAAGCCTTGATTTCTTAGACTACATTTGAAAATTTTATAACAATATCCACAGAATATTTTTGACATTTGATAAGTTGTGATATATTAACAAAATTTTCTGGTTCCTGTCTCATCACTCAAGCAACAAATTTCATGCATCGAGTATCATTATGTATATTTTGGCATCGGCATGAACAAAAGCGCATCCCACATGTCACGCATGTATAGCTTGCGGTAAATCCGCAAACGCTGCAGAAATGCCGGCGGGAGGTAGAGCTTGGAGGTCCCACTGCTGCCCTCAAATAGGATGGAACATGAGGAGGCAAGGACTCCAAGTTTGCCTTCAAAAAGAGGAATTAGTTAGTTCAGCAAAGTGAGGTAAAATCAGGATGAATAGAAACATCTTATCCTTTTACCTCATTTAAGAGCTCAAGAAATGTTCTCGGAGCCTTCCTAGCATTTTCAAGTGCTTTTGCCTGTCGGGTTTTACGTTTTGTGCCCTTGGATCTCTTTTGCATGTACGCTGAAAAAAGAAGTTAGAAAAGGAGAAAAAAAAAAGAAGCAAGTTTTAGAACAAGGTAACCCCAATGTTTTGAAAATAATAAAACAGCAACATTAGAAGAGAAATTTCAAAGATGGTTACATTTCCTTGTCAACTTCAAATAACTACTGCCCTTTATAATTTATTGGTTGAATAAAGCAGGTCTTGAAGGTGGGAAACATATTAATGCCCAACAACTTTGATGCAACAAATATGTAGTAGTTTTTTCTAGTAGTCCAAATTCACAGTAAAGAATCATCACAGAATTAGCAAAAGAAATAAATATATGGAAAAAATTCATAAACAAAACCAAGGCAGAGAAAAATGATTCTGATGTTACCAAGCAGGTTTGTTAACAAGTCCTTCAACTATGTGGGGTATTACGAGGCAGGTTAGGGATTGGATTGTTGAATTCAATGTGTTCAACAAGAAGGCTCTGATTGCAGTAATTCTTTGATTAACATGGAGTGTCTATCTTTACTTTGTCAGGATTGAGAGAAATGGTAGACTTCCATGGCTGCAAATCTAACACTATTTCTGCTCTTCTTAATATAATCAAGGAACTGGTCAGATGTAGGCTTCTTGAGTTAGAAAGATCGCAAAGGACAGAATTAACAGGATGATTGCATAGAATTGGGGAATAGAAGATGACATGTTTGTTTAGCAAGTTGGTTTATTTTTGCTGATGTTGTGCTTGTGTGTTTTTAAACTTGTAAAAATGCTATATGCAGTTCACTTTGTAGTAGACTTGCCTACTTCTTTGGATGAATACAAATCTGATTTATCAACAAACAAAAAAAATCGAAGACAGGAAGATTAGTCATGCTATAACTTCTAGAGACACACCCTTTTAAGAGGAAGATTAGTCATGATATAACTTCTAGTGAAACACCCTCTTAAGCAGAGCAAGTATATCTATGAGTATGAGCTTCAATATCCACAAAGCTCTGAATAAAACCAATCTCTTAAAAAAAATGCATAGACTAGGATGTTAACAACTTACTCTAAAGCAGTACTAAGACGAAAATAATTTATATTTTCAATTTCTCTGGAAGGTTTATGATCGTTGAAACAAAGTTCTTCCTAATTAATATTACTTACTCTCACCAATCAAAATTTCAACTACCAAAAAAAAAAAAACATATTTTTATTAGCAATTTCACTGGGTGAGACATTATCAAATAGAATTAGCATCTCATTTCAAATGATCAATACCCTTTTGTCCTACTAAATAAATTTCCACAAACTGCTACATAAAAAAAAAATTAAAAAAAAAGAACCTTGATCATCTTCATCAAGGGAAGCTTCATCATCATCGTTCATTTCAACTGTTTCAATCCCAGCGTTATCATTCTCCAAAGCTTCAAGACGAGCCAAAGCTGCCTTTTTTTTTCACAATATTAAAACCCACTAATTAATTTCCAATATTTCACAGCAAAAATATAAATACTAAAAGATATTTATTATAAAAAAAAAAAAACCTGTGTTCGATTATCAGAACTGCCAAGTGCTGCAGCCATTTTAGGAGCCACTTTACGAGTACGGCTCGACATTCTCCGAAACGAATTCGAATTGTCGTCATCCATAGCTGCAAAAGTAATCAAAGCAAAATCCTTTTTAAGGCGAACAAATTTTATTTAGGATTTAAGATTTGTACGGTAAGAGAGAGAGAGAGAGAGAGAAACCGGAGGAGAAGTGGTGGCGAAAGACGGAAACAAGAGAAGGACGGTGGTTCTGCGAAGGACAGAAGAAGTCGGCGACCGTCGAAATAGAGAGAAGCGGGTGCCTGGTAGTGGCAAATTGTGTAAAATAATCTCAGATTCAATTGAATCGGGTTTAGAAGTTTGAAATAGGTTTGGCAGCCACCAAAGTCTAGTGAAGGATAATGGGCTCAACTCCATTCTCTTTTTCCATTTTAACATTTAAGATTTGTGATTTTAATGGGCTCAGCTCCATATGTTTCCTACACTCCTTTTTTGTTTTGTTTTTATATTTATTGGTATTTGAAATTGTTAGTTATTAAATTTTGATCTTTATAATTAAAGTTTTAATATTTTATTAACAGATCACTAACTGTTGATTTTGTTTTTCTATTTCACTCATGAAAATATAGATTTTAATTGTAAATTAATAATTTAATAAGACTCCGTTTGATTGTGTTTTTTTTATTTTCAATTTATTTTTTTATTATTTATTAAAAAAAATAATAATAAAATTATCAACCAAAGGTAACGTAGGTTATAACCTTATAGTTTCTAACATTCTCCGACCTTTATTGAAAAGTTGTTGGAATTTTAGTATATATATACATATATATATATATATATAGTGGTACCACATTATTTATTCATATGAATTTCAATGCAAATAGCATATTAAATTTTGGATTTTCAACTATCTAAACATAAATCTATGATTTGAAGCCACTATATATTTTCTTTTTTTATAAAATAAAAAAAGGGAAGAGTTTGGCCTTGTAAACTCATGGTTTCTTCAAATTTAAAATTGTATTAATTAATTTTTACATTTTGCCTTCTTTTTGGTTTTCATTTCCAATTGTGTGTTGATTTTTGCAACTCTTGCTCTGCCCCAGAAGAGAGTCTATCTCGCAACGCAACAGACTGGAGAGGCACGCGGAGATCAGGTTTTGTAAGTGCATATATATATATATATATATATATATATATATATATATAATTTCCTAACAAAATTAAATAAAAATGAAGTCTCAACACAAGTACATAATTATTCCCTATTGAGCGCTACTAGTGTCATTATTTTGCTAGGAATCAGGCAATTTCCTTTGGCACGTTAGAAAATGTATATAATTATATATCAATAATTCTTCCATTAATTTTATTTTTTGCTTTTGGGTACCAATATAGTTATGAACTGATGTTTTTATTGCTCTTTGGTCGTGGATGAGGTGCTATGGATACCACAAGAGGAAGCAATGGCTCTTGGCTCTTAATCTTACTTGAATTGAGAAGAAAATGCCTCACCTAACAAATGTAGCTAAGCCCATCCCATCCCCTGCGTTGAAATTAACTTGACCTGATCTGCTGTTGGAATATATTTCTATTTCTATACTAGTCTTTACTTTTCCTCTCCTTTCAATTAGGGAGGGCAATTTAAAATACGAATTTAAATATTTGTGGATATTCGATCCGTTTTTTGTGGATTCGAATAAAAATCAGATTCGAATATTATAATTACTATCCGCAGTGGATTCGGTGCGGATGTGAAACCTCAGATATTCATTATCTGAATCTGCATTACTTCTGCAGATTCAGATATTCGAATCCGGATCCATTTATTCGTAAAACAAATAAATTTTGTTTGATTTTATATTTTTGTTTTTAAAAAAAAAAAAATTGATTTATTGAATTCGAATTTTTAGAGGATTCGGATATCCGACAGATAATTTTATTTAATTCGGATTCGGATAGTAATATGAGGATTAAATGCGGATAATTTATGAATTCGAATTTTAAAACAGTTTTACAAATTTAAATTCAAATAGTATAAAAAATACAAATATCCAATCCGCTATCATCCTACTTTTAACCACTAATTTCTACATGAAGTTTGCAAAGAAAAATATGTTGTCCCTTGGCTTCATACTTTATAGCAACATGTAGTGCACCGGTTCTCAGTAACTAGAAGGTAAAATGAAAGTTAATTATAGCTAACTAGCTAGGTTTTTTTTTTTTTTTTTTAAGGTATCTTCAGATTTCATCTATAACTAATATTTCGAGATACTGTTTGGACGTCAAGGCGGAGACCTCTCTCAGAAAAATTTGTTGCATCCACAAAGACTCGAAATCGAGATCTCTTGCTTAAGCGACTAGAACCCCTTACACTCAGGTCAACCTTCGTTGGTATAGCTAGCTAGGTTTGTATGTAGTAAGCAAATTAACTTGCGTTCATGGTATATATATATATATATATATATATATATATATATATATAATAGTTTATTTTACACGTACAAAAGCACTTAAATAATATAATAAGTTTATATCAAATTAGATATTTTTTAAATAAATTTATATATTAAATATTTTTTATTTTGGTATAAAATTATATAAAATGATATCAAAATTGTTATAAATATTATCAAAATTGTATTAAATGTTATCAACTATTACAAATGTTATTAAAATTATTATAAAATTATATTAAAAGTTACCAAAATTATTAAAATTATATCAAAGGTTACCAAAATTATATTAAGAGTTACCAAAATTATATCTATGGTTATCAAAATTACCAAAATCATATCAAAAGTTACTAAAATTATAAAAAATGCTACAAAAAATATTATAAAAAATCACAAAATTATATCAAATGTTATCAAAATTATAAAAAATAAAAAAAGGCCAAAATTATATCAAAGGTTATCAAAACTTTATCAAGGTTATCAAAATCATATAAAAATTTACCAAAATCATATCAAAGGTTGTCAAAATTATATCAAAAGGTTATCGAGACTATACCAAAAGTTATCAAAATTAATACAAATGTTATCAAAATTATATCAAAGGTTACCAAAAATATTAGAAATGTTATCAAAATTATTACAAAGGTTATCAAATATTTACACAGGTTTTCAAAATTATATCAAAAATTACCAAAATTATATCAAAGGTTTCCACAATTATATCAAGGGTTACCCAAAAATTATGTCAAACGTTACCAAATTTATATGAAAGTTATCGAAATTATATTAAAAGTTGTCAAAATTATATCTAAAGTTACCAAAACAATTATAAAGGATATCAAAATTATATAAAAAGTTACCAAAATTATATCTAAAGTTACCAAAATTATTACAAATGTTAGCAAAATTATTACAAAGATTACTAAAAAGATATCAAAATTATATCAAAGATTACCAAAATCATATAAAAGATTGCCAATTATATCAAATTAAGGTTATCAAAATTACATCAAAGGTTGCCAAAATTATGTCAAAAGTTACCAAAATTGTATAAATGTTATCAAAATTATATCAAAGATTATCAAAATGAAAAAATCATATTAAATGTTATCAAAATCATATCAAAGGTTACCAAAATTATATCGAAAGTTAGCAAAATTTTTCAAAGGTTATTAAAACTATATCCAAGATTGCCAAAATAATAACAAAAGTTATTAGAATTATATTAAAGGTTACCAAATATCAAAGATTACAAAAATTATTAAAAAGGTTAACAAAATTATATCAAAAGCTATCAAAATTATATTAAAGGGTATCAAAGTTATATCCAAGGTTGTCAAAATGATATCAAAGATTATCAAAATTACATTACAGGCAATCAAAATTATATCATAATTTACTAAAATTATTTCAAAGGTTACCAAAAATTTATCCAAAGTTTCCAAAATTTTATAAAGATTATCAAAATTATATAAAAAAATTATCAAAAATGACAAAATCATATTAAAGAATAAAAACTATCAAAATCATAAAAGGTTATCAAAATCATATTGAAGGTTGCCAAAATTATATTTACCAAACTTATTTTAAAGGTTACTAAAACTATATCAAAGATTACCAAAACAATTATAAAGGTTTTTAAAATTATATCAAAGGTTATCAATAACATTATCAAAATTATATTAAAGGGTATCAAAATTATATCAAAAGTTATTAAAATTATATCAGAAGTTATCAAATTCATATAAAAAATTATCAAAAGATTATCAAAATTATATCAAAGGTCACCTAAATTATATCAAAGGTCACCAAAATTATATAAAAGATCATATAAAAAATTATCAAAATTAAATCAAGGTTATCAAAATTGTATTAAAAGTTATCAAAATCATATCAAATGTTATAAAAATAATATCAAAAATTATCAAAATCATATCGAAGGTTATCAAACATATTTCACATGTTATCAAACGTATATCCAAGGTTATTAAAATTATATAAAAGATTATGAAAATCATATCAAAGATTTTAAAATAATATAAAAAATTATCAAAATCATTTCAAAAATTAATAAAATTATATTTAAAATTATCAAAATTATGTAAAATATTATCAAAAATATATTATAAATTTTTAAAATTATATAAAAAATTATCAAAACATATAGAAAGTAATAATAGTTGCTCTGAAGCCTATAGCCTGAAAGCTACTCTCTGGATCACTGAGGTCCTCTGTCACGGCAAGGACCAGCTTCTCCGGACCCCTACTACATACTTTGAAAGCAATTTTATATGAAAACAATAATAATAATAATAATTTATTATAAATTTATTTTTTAAAAACAATTATATATATATATAGAGAGAGAGAGAGTCGAACACTTCAATTTTTTGTATTTCTCAAATGATTCTAGCAAGATAGACATATATTACAACAAGACTCAAGAATTCTTTAGTTGAAGTTCATGAATTGTTTTATTAAAAATCCAAATTTATTAATCATATTTTTTAAATAAATATTTTTATTAAAAATATTGATAAAATTTTCAAGGTTAAATAAATATTGATCAATTTTTAATTATTTTTCATTGAACTTTATTTATTATTTTTAATAAAAAAATTCTCAAATTTCAAGTACAAAAGTCTAATTAAATCTTGTCTCATATATTAAACCATTAAAAAAAATATTAATCAGTGTCTAATAACACTAATTAAAATAATATATATAAAAATAAAAATATAATTAATATATATTTTTTAAATTTAATAAAAATAATATATTAAATACAAAATATATTTTTAAAATAATAAAAAAATAATTCTTAATTAATAGCTATATACATCCAAACAGGAACCCAACCATTAATAACTAAAAACAGATGATCCTCTTTGTGCTCATTAATTAATAATGATCCGATCGATAACACCTTTAATCCTTGAAATATCATCATCTAATAGATGGATATATAAAAAAATAATAATAATAATAATAATAAAGAATTAAATGTTTATTCCGTGGATCAGAAGGCTAATAGAAACTCCATCGGTGCCCCCAAAACCACCATAGTTTTGCTTTCCATTTGACGTATTTCAAGAGATCAATTTGGCTGTCTTCACAACTTCCTGCTTCGAATCGAAGCTTATATTATTTAAGTGAACTGGAATTTGACGCCATATGGGGCCAATGGTGAAAAACTGAATTGAAAGGCTGCTGAGCTGGCAGCTAATTCCAGGGGCCAATTAAGTCCTGAGAGTGAGATCCCACCAATCCATGCAATATTACATGCATCACACTTTGAGATATTCCAAAACCCAAAAAAAAAAATGACAAATATGATATCAAATAGATTAATTAATGTAGCTTTGGATTAACAATTATTTAAGGAAGCATACTGAATTAACTTAACTATAACTATGGGCAATAGCAATAGTACTGATTCTTTTCTTTTATTTTCTCCCTCCCTCCTCCCCATGCCAACGTGCTAATTCTATTCATCAATTGCAAGTAAAGGGAGAAAAAAAAAGGTAACAATATTAATCAAGTCACTCATCTTCATCTGTCTATAATTAGAATACATGGCTACCTTGAAAACTTTGGAAATCAAAATATATTCATAAATCCATAACTTGCTTATTATTGCCAATTAAGTTATAGACCTCTCTCAACAGATTTAAATATATATATAAAAAAAATGATCCAAAATTACCTCTTGCCAAATTGACTTTAGATTGAAAATTCTCTTCATGTAAAAGAAAATTGTTGTGGAAAATAGAAATATATATATATATGTATATATTCAAGATCTTTCACACAAAATGATGAAATGATCAAACTCAAAAAACTGTAGAGAGGTGGGTGTTTCTGTTGAAGCACATTCTCCACCTTGTTGTGAAGATGATTATATTAGATAGGTAATAATATCTCGAGGATGATAACAGATGATTTGGTTCCTTTGTTCCCATACCTGTAGGTCCTGTACCCTAAAGTTAGAAACTCGCACTCAACCCAATATTAATTCATCCCAACCCTACACTTGGCCAGTAATGGCCAACCACATGAATTTTATTGCATCTCAACAGGGAAGCGAAGGGATAGCTACATTACATCAAAGAATTCGAATAATTATAAGTCAACCTCACCATCATAATCCATCCGAATTGAAAAAGTTTATTAATTACTAATGTTGCGTTTGCATGAAAATAATAGAATTATTAATTGCATCACATTTGCTTTTGTTAGAGAGATAATGATGATCATGAAGAAATATTTGAAAAGGAAACAATTGTGGGAAAGAAAGCGACGAGACCGTGACCTGAACGAAGTCGGAATGGAGTCAACATCCACGGAAACTAAAAGCCAGCAAACAATTTAAGTCAAAGTATAAAACCCTAGCTACCCACTTCTGTAAACTAACCAGTCACTGGCTTAAGCTTCTGGTCAGGTATCAGAGTTTTTGTTTGAATATTACTACGGAGCAGCGCATGACTCTAGCAGCAGGTAGGAAAGCCCTGATTCTCTGTTGTCTTGTGAAAACTTGGTGCCAAATAAACAAAACCCAAGTAAATTGAAAGGGTATGAGGAGTATGAAGATGAAGCAGGCATGCACTGAAGAACCATAGAGGTTTCCTTGTCTATCCATGATCATTTCACTACTAACAAACAAGAACATAGTAGTAATTAGTTAGTCTTGGTTTTGTCTTTCACGAAGACTGGTGCACAAAAACTAACTTATAAACATTATCAAATACTAGTACTTACTACTTGGTAAATGTAATGCATGTTCGGAATATATTCACCTCTGCAACGGAGTCCCAAATAATCTTCCTGAATCCAGACATAATATATTTAGTAGTAGAAAGAAGGGGATAAGAAAAGGAAAAGGTAATACAAACTGAATGCAAGAAAGGAGAGAAAGAACCATATATTAAAGATACATCTAAATAACGTGAAAAAAACAAATTAAGGTGAAGGAGGACCATGAATTAAAAGTAAATCTTGCAAAACTGTCTTTGGGAATAAGGCTAGATCATTGGAAATACTTGATTTTCTCTTTATAAGACGTCATGGTTGTAACCTAGAATAGAAATTAAAGAATACATAGCAGTATGAAACAAAATCTCCAGATGCTTATAAAAGAAAACAAGAGCCGGCTTTTGGATAAAACAAAACCCATCTGAGAAATTCTAAGAGAGATGAGGATATATAAGTTAGAAGAAAATCCAAGATCAACCCTCTTTCTTTTCTGAATAATCATCATCAGCTTTGTACTTTGCAGAGGATCCGAAGATCTTTTATCCTTTCTTATCCTAAAAGAAAAAAGATAATTTTCTCTCTATTCTGTTAACTTCCCTTCGATGAGAGAATAATTCCTCAATCACATAGAGAAAGGGAAAATACCTGCAGCTAAATCCGTCTACAACCAAAGGATAGGAAAGATCCAGGCCCCAGCTGCCTGGAAGCCACGAGCAAAGAAGCTTACAACGCAAACTACAAAGCAGAGAAAATCAGTTATCTTGTTCTATATATATTTATGATTTTGCGCTACTCAAATTAAAAGAGAAAAAACGTTGGAACTTAACCAAGCAAATAGAAACAACTTATGGGGAAAGTTTAATTAAAAAAAAAAACCCCAAAATTAGCAGATGGATACCAAGTCTGCATCATTCTTGAAGCTGAAACTGCACCAGATATATATAGCAGGAAGAACCCATGAAACTCAGGATAGATAGCGCCAAAGATGTTATTTGAAAAACACCTTGAGATGGCGCTATCCCTCCTGAGCTTTGCAGATTCTCCCATACTTGGTTTATAACACGGAAAAAGCTCCAGCCTCCATGAAAAACCAGCAAAGCTACTCAACAAGCTCTTTTCAATACGTCTAAAGAGCTCAGATAAGCTGAGTAGCTAGCTAGGCTCTGAAATATGTCTCAGAGCTCACATGGTGAGGAAGGAAAGAAGTGGGTTGGCAGTATTTATAAGAGGGAGAGGACGTGGGGCATGAGTCACCTTCTATTGGAGCATGAAATTAACAAATTAACAATCTTTTAAGTAAGTATTTCTTAATCAAGACCAAGTAAAATTACGAGGTCTTTTGTGGAGGGACGGTTTTTACACTTTTAGTTGCCATTTGATAAGAGCATAAATTTAATTTTCCTTTTTTAAATTATGCATTGAGTTTTCTTAGTTTATACGCTGCCGACTACGTTATGCTTGTGCATTACAGCATTAGGTAGTTGACTACATGACCAAAACAAAACAAAAAAACCACGATTTTCTCCCACTATTGCAGATTTACCGGGGGGGGGGGGGGGGGGGCAAACCCTAATTCCTCAAATTCTTTATTATAGAGTAAAAGTTACCATGAGGAAAGTCTCACGGCATTCCCCGTACGAACTCCAGAATTTCTCTAATATTCTATTGGAATTCGGATTATCAAAATATCTTACTTAATTTGTAATTAAGCATATCTTAATTAGAAAGGGCAGCTATGAATCATAATCAATGATGCCAATCTTGTAAGGGCAGCTCGATCCATTTTTTTTTTCTGATTCATTTTATTGTTTGTATTTAATCCTAACTGGTTACCCAGTACAGTTTTAGTGTAACAGTTTCATACTATTTTTTGAATAAATAAAATGCTTGTTTATTCAAAACAAAAATGATTGGCGTACCTTTTTTTTTTCTTTTCAGAATGATATATACACGTTACAAATGTTCATAAGCTACGAAATTTTCACTTGATATATGAGAAATAATATTAATATTTAATTATTTATAAACTATACTATAACTGATGAGCATGATTAATACTTGATTTTGCTAGTTAGTAGTTTATGTACTCATTTTTGGTAAAATGTTAATGTTTGATAAAATATTATTAAAATTCCGCCGACATAATGAGCTTACATTCAACTCAAAGGTCCACGGACTGCCCTACACCCTCCCACCATCACTTGTGACTTTACAATTTTGGAATCCGCATTCCCCCCACATTCATTATTCAATGAAATCATCATTAGTTACTTAATAATCCCCATTGCAGTCGGCAAATGTAAATCACCATCTCGTCTTTCATTTCACTAAAAGAATTTTTTAATTTTGCGTAAAGAAAAGTTATTGAAATTCAAATCTTTATCATATTTGAATTTGATTTAATTTTACATTAATTTGATTTAATTATTGATTAATTTAATTCAATTAATACTTAATTATAATTATAATTTTTTTTTATTTGTAACTTCATAGAAAAACCTAAGTTTTTTTTATTAATCTTTCTCTGTCAATCTAGAATCCAAATCCTCTGCCCCAATTTCTCTGTTCCTGTCCCCATTCTCGTAATGAGTCGCGAGTTCTTTTTTTTTGTTCTCTTCGTATCTTATTGTTTTTAATATTTGACCCGATTATTTATCTAATAAAAAAACCGATTTCGCTTGAAAAAAAAACACGGATACAAAGACGATGCAAATAAAGGAGATAGTGTCTTGGAATTCACCTATTCGATTACCGATAAAATACCAATCGGTCGTATTTGTATTTCGTAACCCCCATTAAACAGTTGAAAACAAACGAGAAAGAAAGCAACACCGAAAAAACGGACCTGCATCTTGTTACCAGAGTGTGAATACGGATAAGGACATAAAAATAAGGCAGAGGATTTTTATTTGTCAATATGACCTGTCAATAGTAAGCCACTAGTCAAGAATGTCCCGAAATGTGTAGGCATTTTTCTGGTTCATAGTAATATACGCACTTGAATTTAAGCTAACGAATCTAGAATTTGCCTAATGTAAAGATCTGGTATGAATACATGTTGCATGTAAAAGCAACAAAGCATTGGTAATTGATTCCATATTTAATTTCTATATATGCTTATTATGCATGCTCTAGGACTAGGAGTTTCGGTGTCCTTAGTAGTATAAATTTATCCTAAACAAGTTCTACAATTAAAAATTGTTAGCTTAAAGAACAAACATAATTTTCATGTTTATTTTAAGTATTAGTAAGCATTATGAAAGTGAAAATAAATCATGGTCAAGAGTTGTACAGTAATAGATAACTGGAGAAATTCAAAGAAACCAAAAAAAAACAACTGTTAAATATAAGAAAATATGAGAATGAATTTTGTTAAAGGAATGATATATTATTAAATATTTAATAATATATTAATGGATTTTGTTAACGAATGTCTTAAGAACACTTTTTAAAATTACTAAATATAGTAATATTTTCAATCAATATATTGAAAATTATGAATAAAATTATCAATTTTTACATTTAATATAATATTATTATTATAAATAGTAGATTAATTAATCTTAAAAAATATCTTAAAGGCATTCGGTAGTAAGACCCTATATTAATTAACTTTAAAGATGTTATAGTAGCAAAACTCTATGAGGGCGTGTTATATGATGGAAAGTAATTTGTGAGAATGTGATTTTCATGTTTGGTATGCTAAAAACTGCTCACTTTTTCTGAGAATGTGATTTTGGTATACTAAAAACTGCTCACTTTCTTGGGAATGTAACTTTCTTTCGAAAATTACTTTCCCACAAGCATTAGAATGTGATTCCCATGAGAAGTGGTGAGAACGTAACTTTCTCATGTAGTTGAAAAGTTAAAAAAATGTTAAAACAAAATTATCTTCTTCCTATTTGATTTAAAATTATCAATTGAAATATTATTTTAAAATATTTAATACAAATATTTATTAATAATAAATATTATTAAAATATTTAAATAATATTTAATTTGTATCCAGCGTTTTAATTTTTCAATTACTTGAGAGTAACTTCGAAAATTTATTATTAACAAACATTTTTTTATCATAAAAGTATCTCAAATTACCAATTGGAATATTATTTTTAAATATTTAGTACAAATGTTTGTTAATAATTAATATCATTGAAATATTTAAATAATATTTAATTTTCATACAGCCTTTTAAATTTTCAACAAAATGAAAATAATTTCGAAAAATTATTATTAATAAATATTTTTTTATTATAAAAATAACTCAAATTATCAATTAAAATATTATTTTTAAATATTCAATACAAATGTTTGTTAAGAATAAATATCATTAAAATATTTAAATAATATTTAATTTGCATATAGTCTTTTAATTTTTTAATTATATGAGAGTAATTTCGAAAATTTATTATTAACAAATATTTTTATCATAAAAATAACTCAAATTATCAATTAAAATATTATTTTTACATGTTTAGTACAAATATTTGTTAATAATAAATATTATTAAAATATTTAAATAATATTTAATTTGCTTTTAGCCTTTTAATTTTTTAACTATATTAGAGTAATTTATAATTTTTTTATTAATAAATATTTTTTATCCTAAAAATAATTTAAATTATTAATTAAAATATTATTTTTAAATATTTAATATAAATATTTATTAATAATAAATATCATTAAAAAAAATTTAAAATTAATAAAATTAAATTTAAAAAATTATCATCATATTTTCATGATTTTAATCAACACTTTTTTATATATATATATCAAATATTATAAAATTACATTCCCGAAAAAAAAAATACCAAACGCCCTCTATCATCAGAATAGTAAAGGAGTGAAAGAACGGAAAATGTGGCTTGGGGCTCTGCTCATTTATGCTATCTTTCTCAGACTCAGGAAGGGGATGCCTCGGCACTTGCACCATGCATCCTTCAACAATCAACACCTCCCCCACCCTTTTTCTAGACTTGTTTCTTTAGATTTCATAGCTTAGAGTTTAGACTTTTAGACCCTCTTGTCTCTTATTTTTCTTTCTTTCCCTCTTTTTGTGTGCGCTTTCTTTTGTTCGGTACAGTGTGCAGAGGAGGTGACAGAGTCTCGGGTCCCCCAGGTTCAGGCTTCAGCTCCAGGCTCCACCTCCTCCAGACTCTCAATATCTCCATTCTCCAATTTCGAGGAGGGGGCCTTTGGCTTTTGGCTTTGGTCCTTGGTCACTCTTTCTTTCTTTTTCTATCTCTGGATTTCATTTATTAGAATTTGGGACACTCCATTAAAGGACATTAATACCCCCACAGCTTCTGACTTCTCTCAGCTGCAGCACATCAATTCAATTCCTTGTTGTTTTTTTTTTTATGTGCTTCAATTTCTCCACTGGGAAAACCAAAATCTGGTGATTTGGTCATATTTCTTCTCGTTTTATTCCTTTTCTTAGACTTCTTCTCCTGCCTCCTCAGTCAGTCTGATTCTGACGAAATGGAGAAATCTAGCTTTTGATCCTTTTTGGCCAGTTATAGAGAAATCTGCCTTCTCTTACTTGCTATAAAATGATTTTATTATTCTCATATCTTTATACTTTTATTATTTTAAATATATTTTTTTTAACATTTTAATTTTTTATAATATTTTTTCACAACAATACTAAACACTTAAAAAAAATTAAATTATAATTTTCTATCACACTTTTTAAATATATATTTTTTAATTCAAATTTTTTTTAACAATAATGTTAAACTAATCCTAAGCTTGGTGGTTGTAGGGTAAGGGAGGCAGCAAAGCCCAATGGGCAAGTTAAAGTGGTAATGGAGGGGCGAGGGCCAGTGATGAGCCATCAAGCTTGGTGCATTTGGATTCGTAGTTGTAGTGTTTTTTCACTGCCCTTTAATTGTCGTTTTGCCATTGAACTCTGGCGATTCCCACCGCATCCAAATCAACCGTTAGTCTGCAGTGCAGCCATGATTTGGATATTGGAGACCATTTTCTTTGGGTCACTGTCACATCAGGCTACTCATGGTTAACTACATTTACACGTGGAGGCCGAGGCTTCACTTCTCCTCAACCTGGGCCCTTTCTTCCCACTATACCTTATAGGCTTTGTGGATTATTTCCATTATGGAGTAATTAAATTGAATAGAAATCATCTCTTTCATTTTTTTCTGTATTTATTCGTATTTTTATTTTTTAATAAATTATGCATTTTTATTTTTAATTGTTTAACTAAAGATATCAAATATAAATATGATCAATTGATATCTTATCAGTGATCGAATAAGTAAATTTCACGATATTATTTTTTTTATTTATATCGTCTTTGTATTCTTTTTTTAAATGAAATCGATTTTTGATTTTATAAAAAATCGAATCAAATATTAAAATAAAAAAAATAAATATGTAACACGAATAAAGACATAAAAATGGGATAAAAGATTTTGATTCAATTAAATTGTACTGCACGATCCCTTTTTATTCTCTTTCTTTTTTTTCTTTTTTGAAAACGTCGATGATATTGAATTAAGAGTTGTAGTTTTTATTTTGAAAGTCCTTTGTTACATTTTAACTGTTTATGTTAAAAAAAAAATATGTTAGAATAGATTTTGCCTACTTTTCTAGAGGAGTACCTAAGTTGATTTATCCAAAAATAAAAAATAAAGTTTGAAAGACTATAACGAAATACATAAAATTAATGTCAGTAAGTATAGCTCACAATGAAAAGAATTTATGGGATGATATGATCTTTGTTTTTATTTACATCAAAAAACAAGGATTTGAGGTTACCCCATGCCCCTCGACTCATCAACTCAAGTTATAAGATTATTATTATTATTATTATTATCACTTTTAGCGTTTCATCATTAAAATATATAAATTTTTTATTAATAAGTCACAGATTATGATATTTAGGGTCCAACCCGACAGTGTCCTCACATTTGCTCTCCAGCTTGTCCAAATTGTAGCAATACCAGTAACGGTAGAGCCGGATCAGTCCCCAGGCCCTAGCCTCGTTTTCATGATGGCAATGTTCTAAATTATTGCATCATCTCACCTGGATCAGCCCTATCTACGCCATACATCTTTGTCATCAATTTGAAAATTTAAATATTATATATATATATATAGTAGGAATAGGAACAAAAGGAAGCATTTGTTCCATATATCATCTAAAATTTCTACTCCATAAACTTAATTATTCTCAAGTACACCTCATATTTGAGAGCTGTGATTGGAAAAACTTTACTTGTTACTTTGAGTTTGACTGCTAATTCATAGGGAAATGCCTGCAATCATTTTACCATAAAGCAGAAAAAGCTAGCTGTACTACAATATATTAATTTGAAAGACTCAAACTCCTCCAAAAGCTTTCATTCCAGCAGTGGACAAGTAAACGAGGATATAGGAAATTGATCAGCAAGCTAGGTGTCCTCATTCAACAAGGTAAGGACAACTTTATCAAAGTTTCTTTCATCACTGACACCCCCCCTTTCTCCCAGCTGATACCTAACCTAGACTTCATAGTTGATGAGTACGTTCTGAAATCTGAATATAAATATATATATTGTAAGAAAGATTTAAGATAGACAAAATTTGCTGCAATTTTGGGGGTAATTATACGATTGACAAATGTAAGAAAGATAATGAACTGCTGGTAGGGGACTCAAATTAATGTCACAGGTCTTGCCTTCAACGTGCGGCATGTTTGGGCATGCATCCAAAGCTAACCTATAAAAGATTTCTTCCGATTAATCCTTCCTCTTTTTGAGTCTTGACTTGACAGCTTTGCAGCCTCTTTTAAGCCTTCCATTGCGCTTCCAGTACAACAACTCTAGCTCTTCACATTTCGACTTCATGTCATGTTAAATGGAGCCTGCCTATACCCGAGGCTTTCTTTTCTTCTAAATTATTATAAATACAGGATATATTCTTGAGGATATAAAAAAATTCTCAAAAAACAAATTTGTGGTTAATTGAAGATATATATATATATATATATAGTTTACAACCTTACAGATAAAAAAAAGAAACTAAAATCAAGATAATGCCCCACCCAAGGTTTTCAAAGATAAATTGCAGAGAGCGGAAATTAAGTGTGTGTTTGATTTGAGAAAAATATATATATTTTTATTTTTATTTTCATAAAAAAATAAAATAGAGAATGAGAAAGAATAAAATACTTTTAATTTGAGGAATATTTCACTTGCAATTACTTAATCACAATTAAAAATTATATAAAAATCCATCACTTATATAAATATAAAGTTCATATAATTTTAAATGATAATTAATTAATTATAGTGTAATTATTATAAACGATATGGTCTCCACTTTTCAACTTATAACTGTTTCCTTAATTTTATATTTTCAGAGAGATTATAGATTATGATATCATTATCCTCCAATAGTATTTTTCTTATTGATAATGTAATGAATTATTCATTCAAAGATTTGTTTTTTTAATAAAAAATGGAAATCAGTACAAAGTTTTTTATACACAAGAATGATTGGTATGATGAACAAATTAATTAAGATAGTAGATCATCAAAGGATATTAGTAGAGTTGAAAATTCTACAACCCAATAAGTTGAGAGTTGAGACCCTACAAGTGTATATCCCGCAAAATGGATTTGATATTAGGATCTTGGACCGTATCTAATACTAATTTTATGCTAAACATAAGGTAATTTTCACAATTTTATTTTATTTTTTTCATTTTTCCTTTAGGAAAGTACAACAAAAGAAGATGTGACATAGGTTGGTAGTTAGTCACAAATCGCTGATCCAAGTATGAAATTGATTTGGGTGGGACCGTAGGAAGCATGTGGTTTCGAATAGAGCTTGAAGGAATATATTTTTATTTGTGTTTGTGTTCGTTTATTTATTTTTAAATTTATTTTTATTTGATTTGTGTTCGTTAAATATTTTATTGTGTTTAAATTGTGTTTGTTTAAAATTGAGTGTGTTCGTGTTCGTTCATTTAAATTAAATGAACTTATTCGTGAACATTAAATAAACATGTTCATGAACATATAATCGAACATGTTCGCGAACAATTAAAAATATGTTCATGAATAATAAACAAACACATAATTTTAAAAAATTAAAAAAATAAGTCAATTTTAAATTATTATTAAATATAAATAATAAAATACAAATGTAATTAAATTTAAGTTATTATTAAATTATTAAATTTAAGTTATTAAATAATATTAATTATATTATAAGTAAATAAAATACAAATAATAATATTATTAATTATATTATAATCGAATAATAAACAAGTTTTAAACGAACTTTAAACAATCTATTAAACGATCCATAAACGAGTTTGTTCGTGAACGTAAATGAATTGAACAGATCTTGTTCGTGTTCGGTTCGGTTCGTTTAATAAACGAATCTTAAAATCATGTTCATAATTATTTATTTAACTTAATAAACGAATATAAATGAACAGAAATCGAACTGTTCACAAATCGTTCGTCGAACGTTCTGTCCATTTACACCTTAACCTTTCTCTTCCATGGTGGAAATTGGATGTTGATGATGAACTGATGGGCAAGTAGAACAGCCAGGGGCCCAATCTTGGAAGGGCTAGTCAAAGGCTTGGCCAATGGCCCATAGTTTTGTGAGTTGAAAATAAGCCTCTAAACTCATCTATCTATCTATATATATGGGTTTGTAAGTTGTAACCCAATTTTGGACGAGATTTCTTTCAGTCGGCCTAATTTAATTGGGGTGGTTCAGTTTAGAGCTTGTGCCAGCAAAGCAAATTAATATTCGACCATTTTGATGCAAATTGAATTGAATACTTAGAAGTTAGATTTAAAATTTATCCAAAAACTTGATATTAAAAGTTGAAAACTAATTTTGTTGGTGTGTAGACTAGGCAGTGGCAGATGGCCGGTTTTTTTGGTTTTCAAGCCAATCTCCAACGTCTACCTTTGTGATCTATACAGCTAATTAATATACCAAACCAAAGTATATATATAAAAAAATCAAACAACAATTGGCATTGGCATGCACAGTCTCCTTCACCTGCGTCTTGCTTCTTCCGCTAATTCCCACTCTCTCTTCACAATGTCTGCTGCCTCCGCCTCTCTCGCTCTCCCTTCTTCTCTTTATTCGATCCGCTCCAATGGACCTCCTCCTCCTCGATGCTTCCGCCTCAACAACCCCTCTCGATCTAGGCTTTTCATGAGCGTCTCCGTTGGATCCCAAGCTGTCGTCGATGATGCCTTGTTCGCTGATTACAAGCCCACCTCCGCCTTCCTCTTTCCTGGTCAGGTTAGTTCTTTATTCCATGAATTTTTGACAATTTTAAGCTCTACGAAGCTAAATCTGTTCTTTCCCAAGTTAAAAGCTTTTGCTTTCATCTGGATGTATGAATCTGTTTCGTATTGATTGCATAAAATACAAATTTCAGGGCGCTCAAGCAGTTGGAATGGGAAAAGAAGCGCAGAATGCGCCTGCTGCTGCAGAATTGTATAAGAAGGCGAATAATATATTAGGGTAATGCCCCCCCCCCCCCAAAAAAAAATCTTTTTTTGATTAAATTTTCATATATTTGATTTTAGATTAAAGACCCCATTGACTATAGTTTAACACAGAAATTCATAATTTGTTATTATTTTAAAATTCTCTTTATAGTTTAACTATGTTCCTGCTGCTTGCAGTTTTGATCTTCTAGATGTTTGCATCAATGGTCCTAAGGAAAAGTTAGATTCAACTGTCATAAGCCAGGTACCTTGCATTGCTTATTTACTTGCCTTTTTTCCGCCCTTAAATGATGTTGTGTTGCCAATGTTTTATTACTACGATTTATCCCGTCAAGAGGAACTAATAAATTAGCGTGTGACTCTTCATCTTTGCAGCCTGCTATTTATGTCACAAGTCTAGCTGCTGTGGAGCTGCTTCGTGCTCGCGATGGAGGCCAGCAGATTATTGATTCGGTTGATGTCACATGTGGCCTCAGCTTGGGAGAATATACTGCACTAGCATTCGCTGGGGCCTTTAGGTGAGTCTTCTGAATACATACCAATTATTGAACTTTTTTCTTGATTGAACTTATACTCATTGCTTTACTGTCCTTGTTTATCTATACCTTAATGACTAATTAAATCATCCAGAGAGGTTGTATTTCTACATTTAAAGCATACAGAAGTTACCATCCCCTAATCTTCAATGTGTCTGTTACTGTTTGAGTTAGTATGTAAAACTAGAAGAAGAATAATATGACTGATAATGTCCCTCTTTCCCCTGTGAATTTGATTTCATATATAAAGCTTTGAGGATGGACTCAAGCTTGTCAAACTAAGAGGAGAAGCAATGCAGGTAACGATCTGTTTCTGTCTGATAGTGTCTTGTAGTGTGGACGATTTCATGTAATCATCGTTCTTTCTGCCTTTAGGAAGCCGCTGATGCTGCTAAAAGTGCTATGGTCAGTGTCATAGGACTTGATTCAGAGAAGGTTCAGCAATTATGTGATGCTGCCAACCAAGAAGTTGATGTAGCTGATAAAGTTGAGATTGCAAATTACTTGTGTCCTGTAAGATTCTTTTATCTGTCTTGTTGATCAAATGAGTCGTGCTTGCTTTTATGCTTATTAGGAGATCCGACATGCGCTGACTTTGGCACTGAAAATGTGTTTACTTTGGCAGGGAAATTATGCAGTATCTGGGGGTCTCAAAGGAGTGGAAGCATTGGAAGCTAAAGCAAAGTCATTCAAGGCTCGGATGACAGTAATTCTCTTTTTCATTTTCTATCTAAAAGTGTGATCCTTCTGTGTTTACCTTGATTGATAGTAAATTCTTACATTTTTGTGCTAATGTGGTTATCTAGCTATAATCTGACTGTTAGTGATAAAATTTTCCCTTTTCATAGGTGCGTTTAGCTGTTGCTGGTGCTTTTCACACTAGTTTCATGGATCCTGCAGTCTCAAGATTGGAAGCTGCATTGGCAGCAACCCAGATTAGAACTCCAAGAATACCTGTTATATCAAATGTTGATGCTCAGCCACATGCAGATTCTGAGACAATAAAGAAGATACTAGCACGTCAGGTAAGCTACTTAGTACTTTTTTTTTCTTTGCCCCATGGGCTAAGAATAATAATTAAGCTTCTGGTTGGAATTGCAGGTAACTTCTCCTGTTCAGTGGGAAACAACAGTGAAAACTCTGCTGACCAAAGGGCTGAAAAAGAGTTATGAGTTGGGGCCTGGAAAGGTAAAAATCTTATTGACTGCTTTAATTCATACAAGCTTCTTCTCTCTTTCTCTCTAGTCATTCATTCTCTCTCTGTTTCTCATTGTTTTGAGTTTGTTTGGGTCATGCATCAGGTTATAGCTGGCATTGTGAAGAGAATGGATAAAAGTGCTGAGATTGAGAACATTGGTGCTTGAGGGGTCATTAGATGTGGCTATTTGAGTTATTCCATACAACCATATCAAAAAAATGGTGTAGCACTTTGTGGTGAGGGCAGAGTTTAGTTGTTCAATTCAAGCCAAGAAAAAAATAGTTGAAGATTTGATCAGGTTATGACCAGATTGAGGACTGTCTAGCCTTATTGCAGACTATCTTGTAATGACGGTTGTTGTTTATGTTTTGTGAGAATGTCGTATTTCTGTTAGGAAAATAGCAAGTTCATTAGGCACGAATAAATAGCTAAGTACAGTCTTTGACTTCATCGTCTTCAATTTTTTTGACCTGTAGTGGCAACATTCTGCAAGTGAATCTCCTTGGGCATATCTTGTGTTATTATTATGAACCTGAACTAGTTTGTTTCTGGTAATCTACTGTTGAACAATGTCATTTGATGCTTTACTGTATTTCTCAAATCAACTTGTTCAATAAAAATTTCCAGCATTACCAAATCCATCATTTTGGCAGTGATTGACAGGACAAGAACATCTTGGATATGTTTACTAGGATGTTTGGCCAACTGTTACTGCGTGTTCTTCCTAGTCCCTAGCTCAGGAAAAAAGACTATACTTGAGTTGAGTGATAAAAGAAAAAAAAAGAACTGCATTGCTATTTGCAGAACATTATCCAAAATCTAGGCAATCAAACACTTACAACACCTTTGTCTCATAGTCATAATGGGCTTAAAAGCGAAGAACTCGAACAAAGATGGATTTTTTAATTAAAAAAAAAAAACTCAGAGTACATCAAAGAAAACTTGATTAGTTTTAAACAGAGGGCGTTAGGGTTGCCTCGGTCTCCGAAGCTGATCGATCCACCGTTCCTCAGGAATTTGATTGGCCCAATCAGGAGTAAATCCAGCAAATGAAACCCCACGCATCGCTTCCCTGACTCTCATAGCATTCTCTGGCGTTAACGGCGCGTTTCTTCGGCTCTCCTCTTCCCTAAACGCCCTCCGTATCGCCGTATCAGACGCCTCTCTCATCCTCTCTTCTTCTTCTACTTCTACTTCTTCTTCTTGCTCCGTAGCAACGTCGCTTACATGAAGAGACGAGATTCCGTTTTCCACTCGATTGACATAGCCATTCGATAGGTTACGAGAGTGGTGTTCTTCATCTGAATTGACTTGATCACCCAAACCTTCTTGATCCTCATCATCCTCATCATCATCCACGGCTGAGATTGGCTGGTAGTATTCAGGCGAGTCATCGTGATTGGTATCGGAGTCGCTGCCACTTCCATTGTTACTCTCTGCAAACGTAGGCAAGAAAGCATTTTTTTGGTGCATAGGCAAGAAACCATTTTGAAAATTTGAGAATTTACACAGCATTAAAAAAATTGTACAAAAAGTTTTAAAATATTACCTTCGTTAAGATCTGTTGTAGAGATGGACATGGCGTTCATTGTCGGCCGTGAAGCAAATACAGAGAGATCCAGAAAGACAGGCCGTAAATAAAAAAATATTTGTCAAATAAATCCAAAATTAAATAAAAAAAAAAAAAAGCAGTAAATATTAGGAAAAAATAGAAAAAGAAAAATGCACCAGCCGGGAATCGAACCCGGGTCTGTACCGTGGCAGGGTACTATTCTACCACTAGACCACTGGTGCTTTTTAAATTGAAGGAAATAAGAATATTTTGAAAATCGTAGCGTCTTGGCAGAGCATTGATATGGAAGACTTGAACCACATATTCAAGTAGGAGCTTAGCAGCCTAGTAATCTGAGAGTGGGACTGTGGGAGGGAGATACAGAGAGAGAGAGAGAGAGAGAGAGATAGGGTCGAAGCGGGATGGCAAACTCCATCAACAGGGCTTCGATTCTTCAATCTCAGCTGCTTTTCCAACCCAGTTTATCAAGTAGAAATTCTGTTCCCAAGAAGAGGAACTTTAACTGTTTTGCTTCATCACAACTCAACCCTGTTCGGTTAGCACATTAACATCAAATTTCCCGCTTCCTTTATTATCTTAAGCAAGCTGAACACAAGGGTGATGATGTAATTTTGGTTTGGTTGTAGGTCAGAAATGAGTTTTTGTGTTGGAACTCACCTCATTCCTCATCCAAACAAGGTGTTGCAAGTTTTTTTTTTTTACCTGACATGTTTGAATTCAATTTCATTAGATACGAAAAATAAGTTTTTTTTTTTTTACTGTTTCTATTAGGTGGAGAAAGGAGGGGAAGATGCTTTCTTTGTAAGCAACTTCAATGGGGGAGTCATAGCTGTTGCTGACGGTGTCTCTGGGTATAATATTGATACCTTATTTTGGAGCTGCAATCTGCTTTTCTAGATTGAGAAGTTTCAAGTATTTTTGCGACTAATCTATTTCAAACAAAATTTGATGTGTAAATGTAATTAACTTCCAAAGAAATTCAGACATGTTTGCAGTTTGCTTTGGCAGCCCCCTGTTTTCAGCATATATATTCTTTTTTGTTTTCTTTTCTGGTGTTCGTTTATTTCTACATGTTTACAATCCGAGCTATCTGAACATACTTTTACCCAGAAAAGAAGTGAAAGTACTTTAATCAAATCAAATCAAATCAATCCCTTGGTTTCTTCAACAAAGTAGGCAAACTGTGTCATTATGTGAGCTGAAAAGTCATTATGCAGTGTAGATGTAAAGTATCCCTGAAAATATTCCCCTGACGTTACTTTTTGACTATTTCTATTTTCTATGGTTTGCCTTTGCCAGTTGGGCTGAACAAAATGTGGATCCTTCATTATTCTCCAAGGAGCTGATGGCTAATGCTTCATCTCTTGTAGAGGATAAGGAGGTAGTATTGACATATTTGAAACAATAATTTCTTTTAGGAATTGTCATCTTTTGATCTTGGTTTGAATGATTCCTCAAGATAAGAAGAATTTAGATGTTTATTAAACTTCCAAATTTAACAGTTTTACGCATATACTATGTTATTTTTTGGCTAATAGTAATATCTGAGTTCATCCTTTACCAGGTTAATTACGACCCCCGGATCCTCATAAGGAAAGCACATGCTGCAACTTCTTCTAAAGGCTCGGCTACTGCGTAAGTTTTATCATATTCTGAAGAGGTCTCCCCTTACCATATATTTTCTACACAGGGTAAGAACACATCATTTTTACACTTTATGGTACTATAATTAACCTTGATTTTTCAATTGGTTTGTAGTATCATTGCGATGCTAGAGAGGAATGGAATACTGAAGGTTGCTAATGTAGGTGATTGTGGATTAAGAGTTATCCGCAAAGGTAAAATACCAAATACTGTCTGTTTGTTCTGGTAGTTCTTTTTCAATTTTAATTTTGTTTTCATTGATTACAGCAATGACAAGGTTTAGTCATCTAATTAACTTACTACAGGGCAGATAATCTTTTCTACGTCTCCACAAGAACATTACTTTGACTGTCCATATCAATTGAGCTCGGAGTTGGTTGGTCAAACGTATCTTGATGCTGTGGTATGAGTGCTAAGTTTATTTGTCATCCACTCTATATGTGAGCTTTGGGATTGGGAGTCATTTATCCTATCATTCACTGTTGTAGTGTTGTTTAGGACAAAAACAAAAACCAAAATCAACTAACCATGTCAAAACAAGTTTAATTGGCAAGGGGATAACTGTGAAGGTTAATATTCAAGCTTCAGTACTTAAAGGCAGAATGATACGGTTATTTTCTGTTTTTTCCTTCTGTAAAAACAGGTTAGCAGTGTGGAATTAGTGGAAGGAGACACCATAGTAATGGGCTCAGATGGGCTCTTTGACAATGTTTTTGATGGTGAAATCGTTTCAACATTGGCCATGCATACTGATGTTATGGAGGCCGGTACGTGTTTCTCGTTTCTGTTGTCTGTTAAAGGACTAGCTAGTATCATCTCACAGTAGTGACTAAATTTGCATAATGTTATCTTCTTCTGTTTTTAATCCTAGCAAAGGCATTGGCTAACCTGGCAAGCAATCATTCGATGGATTCAAGATTCGAGTCTCCCTACTCATTAGAGGCCAGATCCAAGGTAAAACTATTTGCCAGAAAAAGTTAAACTGCCACTGCCACAGCCTTCACGCCTCCTTTGTAATGAATTGAACGTGTCTATCTTATTGGAATTTCTTTACAGGGTCTGGATGTTCCTTTTTGGAAGAAAGTTATCGGGATGAAGCTAACAGGCATGGTGTTTCTTTTATTTTTCCTGTGATAATGATTCCATTTCTATTAATCCACAGTTGACCTGATTTTCTTTTATTCGCGATTAATTTTTTTGAGCAGGTGGAAAGCTTGATGATATCACTGTGATTGTGGGTCAGGTTGTAACCTCACCAAGCACCGGCATCTCGGACGAGGTTCCGCAAACAGAGGAAGATCAGGGCACAGATAGTATTGGTATCTTGGACGAGTTTCAGAGGACAGAGAAGATGAAAGGAAAAGAAAGCATAGGTGTGTTGAACGAGGCTCAGGTAACACAAGGGGATTTGAGGACGTAAGACCTTGGTGCAAAACAAAAGCCCTGCCATATTGATATTAGTTATGAAATCTGTTTTTCCGTCACAACAACTATGATACAAAAATCTTTTTATTTATTTATTTATTTTTAATTATGATACAAAAATCTTATGTCAGTCTATATCCTGCAGAAGGGTTTAGTCTTTTTCTAGTTTTTACTGCGGACTTACAAAACTAAACCATGAAAAGAAAGAAAGACCTCTTGTTTTAGTAGTATTTCCGCTTTAACGAATACTCGAGATCTTTCTCCTGTACTTGTTTTTCTATTTTTACCGTAATTTGTTGGAAAAAAGAAAACACAAAATCCACTGGAAATGCTAAGTTTAACATTTTGGACTTAAAAACAGAATTGAAGGCAGGGAATAGGGATTCCAGTTTCAATAAATCTACCCCTTTTTCTTTACATTGAGAAACCAACTGAGACTGCTAAATCTTTGGCAGGCTGGAGCTTTGGGCTAACCTCATAAAATAAAACACAGCTGAGGGAAGGAAGAAAGATCAGAACAATAGAACCGTATACGTAATCACCACAATTAAAGTCTTTTTTTTTTTTTTTGATAATTGGGTAAGGGGAGAGGTTGCTTGGGTTTGAACCCAAGACTTCATGCCTCCAAGCCTCTTGGCCATGATATATATCGAGGAAACTGTGAATTAGTCATACAATCCAAAATCTGACAGAAAATAATAACGAAAAGTAATCAACAAACAGTAGCCCATAATCTTTGAACATTGCGTCGGGAAAATAACATTTTCAATACTTGAATCTTTTGGGTAAAAAATCAAAACTTTGGTGATGCAATTATACCAAAAAAACATTATCAAAGATGATTGATTTAACAAGATAACTGGCTAGAAAATGACTCAACATTTATTATTCAATTGATTATAATAAATTGAAAAGTATACACTTTTTGGGTTCCAGTTAAATAGACTGTTGGCACGCCTGAAAGTAAGTCTTGCTTACCCCTCCACCTCCATCACGTGAAGCCAAACTTTCCACCAAAACTTGAGGTGTTGGTTATGCAGCTGCAGAATACATTGGCCACAATTCCTTAAGGTACTTCAGGTGACAGTGCCACTTTGAGTGCTAGCATTGAGTTCTTGGAAGAACGTTTTTGCAGCTTCATACGTAGACCAGCAGATTGCAGCAGCAGGAGCATGGAAAAGCATTCGAGGAATCCATCCCCTCATGAGGCCCTTGTAGCCATCTTTTTGCACTATTGTTTTAATCACATCCCTAATAGAACTATTCTTAAATCTATCACATCCGCATACACCCTGTTATACATTTTTTTAATAACAATCAGAGAAGCTAGATGCATAATTAGTCAAACTGAATAATCAGCTCATTAAGTATAACATAAGTCTTAATGGATGTGAACATATGTATATCAGTTTTTGTGAGAACCACCAATGTGAAATTAAAAGAAAAACAGGATGGACCAAGATAAAGACTTTATGAACAAGCACTTAAATGCATATGTATCGAATAGAAGGAAAGCATGCAGATGAAATTAAAGCATGCTTCAGTAAATTACTGCAAACATTCAGCTCAAGAGAAACTGATTATCTCAACCATCCCTTGTTAGTATTAAGGAGTAAGGCTGACAGGAGAAAACAACACCACCACCTACAACAGGCAGAAACTGGACTATGAAGGCGAAAAAGCAAATACGGAGCTAGAAAGTGATTTACTTTCAGTGTGATGCTGCTCTCAAGGCATTGAAATAAAAGGTGTTGCAGTAACTAAGACTAGATGCTGCATCTTCTGACTCATAGCATTCATATTAAAGACGTTGGTTCATTTAACCAGATACAAAATGATATAGCAGACAAATTAATGGAGATAATATGATCTACTAAAAGAAACATGAAAGGCAGGAGATGATTGTCAATTTAAAACTATCCATATCATTTAAGCTATAGCTTTGGAGTTTGGATAATTCAATTCATTTGAGAATATTCAAAGAAACATGAAAGGCAGGAGATGATAGTCAATTCAATTCGTTAATAACAACTTTGTCAAAGATCGATCCCTTTTTCTAAAAGGGGCAGTAGCAAAAAATTCAAGACGATAATGAAGGATTTGACTTAAAAGAAAATTAGTTCATTACATCATCTGTCTGGAAACAAAGACAAGTCCGTAATTCTAAGCTTTCAATCAGGATAACAAAGGATTTACTATGTTCACATGGAAAACATTAGGATATGAGGGCTCCCTTCTACTATCAATGCATAGAAGTTTTCACTTACTACATCCACTAAACAAAATTTCCTAATATAACTAGCATAAACTGATTAAAGCTTCAGCACAGTGCAGCAAAATCCAACAAGCAAGAAAAAACAGAGCCAAAGCTTGAATTACCTGACACTGCAACTGAGTTTTAACTACATCAAGCGGCGTAGTGACAAACGCAGCAGAAGCCCCAGCAAGAGCACCAGCCGTAGCATGGACAATCACCCGCTCATCACTCCCACTCTCTGGTGAAAACTCAATCAAACCCCTTTTCGAAGCCTCATAAGTTGAAAAATGAACCGCCGTAAACGGTGCATTCATGAGCACCGTCGTCCTGTAGGAAGCATAAAACGCCCCAAAACCTTCCTCTTTCAAGACTTTCTTAACACAATCCAACACCCCTCTATAAGCAGCACTGTTACCCAACTGTAACCTCTGCTTCACCATATCCATAGGGGTAAAAACGGCGTCGCTCGCTACCGTCGCGAAAACACCGGAAACTGCATGAGCCGCTGAGTTATTCGGGTTCCCACCCGAAAAATACTTCTTGCAAACTTCGTACAAAGAGAAGTAGACGGCATGGGCCGGACCAGCCCCGAGTCCCATCGCCCCAATTCCCCGATATAAGCCCGGGAGTCCTTCGGATTTGAGGATGGAATGGAGCGCGTGACGTACACCCACCGATCTGATGGGGCAAGAGCCGAGGGCTTGCATATGGGTCTTAACGGTGTCAACAGGGAACATAGCCATATGCTCAACGCAGCCGGCGATGGAGCCAGCAATCATGAACTGCCAAAAGTGGAGCCCGTCGTGGGGACTCACCGTCACATGCGGGTGGAAATCCGGCGGCTGAGGCACCGGCCGGAAGTCTGAATTTTGGAACTTTGTTGTGGTAGCTTCTGTTGCCATCAATAATAAAGAATTGGGGTTTTTTGGAATGAAGAATTGAGTAATTAGGATTTTGTAATGGTTTTAGCAAGGGAGTTATAGCCATACAAAGTTTTATTCTTCTAAATAGGAAGATTAAGATTGAATTGCATATTTGAAGAGATAAGAAAATAGAAAAGAATGTTTTTTTGTTTTAGCTTCTTATTATTTATTGTGAGTTTTGCTAGGTAAGAGATTTTGAAGCTTTAACAAGTCAGAGATGAAGTTGGACAAGTTGCATTAGGGTTCCAAGAATTTGGGCTTCTTTTCAATTTTAACGTTTTTGTAAAGCAGAACGAATTAAATAAAGAATTTGTTTTTATATTTTTTTGGTTGGAAATTTGGAATTTATCTTCAGACATTGTGTAATAAGATTGACCGGATAATTCATTGGGCTGGAAGCTTGGACTGGAACCCATAATCAGATAAATGGGCCTAAAGATGGCCCAATCTCCTACCTTTTACTTATCTGTTTCTTTCTTTTGGTTTTGGTTAAGATTTTTCTGTTTGTTTCTCGGGGAAGGACCTTGCAATTCCTCTTCTTTATGGTGGCAACTTGCAAGCCTGCTATCTTACATTCAAATTCAGATAGTAAAGCTTCATACCATTTTTTACATTCTTAAGGGGCAATTCTTTCCATAAGATCACTTGTTTGAAATTTTCTTTTTTACTTGAATTAGCAGTAATTTTACTTCTTACATTAAGTTTGTGAAAGAATGGGAGATTGTGGTTAATAAAGAATAAAGGGGACAAAAGGCAGAGGTAACAGGCAAGTTGCCAACCCACTGCCTTGGTCTTGGATTTATTCATGGACGTCAATGCTGTGGACTGGTGATTTCACTTGCGGATTTAATAAAGCTTTTCATTTCTTTTCTGAGCTTTTTAATTCGAAAGTGAGTAACCTGACTTTAAAAATGGCCCAAATTTGATGAGCCTGATGGATCTAGGCTTTTCTGAAAAACAGCATCTTCTGCTTTTTCTAAATGAAAAAACATAAATAAAACTTTTTTGGACTTGACGAGACGAGACGACTCATGGTGTAATTACTTGAGTTCCTTACATTTTTTTTTTAAATAGACAATTGGAAGTTACTACTATTAGTTTAGTCCAATGCGGCCAAGAAACTTCAAGTGGTGGGCCAAAAGGGAAGAAATTGAGTCATTTCAATGCCCACCATGTTCCCCTTCCTTGTCCTTTAGCGAGGACCACCTAAATTTAGGAGGAAAAGAAGCCCAAGAAGAGACTACACACTATAGAGGATTACTCAATTTTCTTTACAAAATAAGCAGTAATTTACCAAAATTGAGCGTCTAGGCTTTGTTAATAACGGTAATATATAGCTATGGATGGAAAATGTTTCCCACTATCTGTCACTGTCAGCTAATAATGCAGGAATAATGTGGTAGTTGAGTGGCAATATCAATTCAATTACATTACATAAGCTTTTCATCAGCTTGCCATCATTTGTCCTAAGCCAAACATAAATGGATATATATTATGCTTGCAAATGTCTAATTCTGATCATCTTAGTAAGCTTATAGTTAATGTTTCCTTTGCATTCAAGTCTCAACTCTAAAACCTTCTCTTATATTTATTTATAAGTTCTTTTTTATTTTATTCATTAATAAAATATCTTATTATAATTCACTGACAGTATATGAAATTATATACTATAATACATCAAATATAAATTTTTTTTTTTTAATTCTTTTTTTAGAATTGAAAATAGTTGAAGAAAATTTTAGGAATAGAAAGGAATCTTCTGTTGTTATGATATGATATATGACCCAAATGAAATCTTGACTCAGCAGGAACTTCAAATTACTATTAAACAGTACTCTGCAGTTTACAAACAAATAATAATGCACTGTATGACAAAGTTAAAGAGCATAATATTTCATGAGTTGCTTGACTAAAGTCAGTCATAAACTAAACGGGGCACCCTCCATGTCAATGGCAGTCTCCTTCCGAAACATTTCTGGTGGATGGGCCACTCATCAGAAAATGACAGTATACATAAAAGAGACCCATAAAGAAGAGGAAAAGCTCAAAAAAAAAAGCCCCGCCAACAATACATGGAAAAAACCAATAAAAGGAGAGAAATCAAATCATGAACATACAAAATTAAAGGACCACTGTATGGTTCAATAGTCTAGTTCCCTGTTCCCAAAATAATTTGATGCATTTCCCTGCTAAATAATTCACTGACGACATTTGACCTTTTTGATTTATATATACAATAAAAACCTTTTTCTAGACCTTGGTGAATTGTTGTTGATGCAGTACTCCATAAAAAAAATGCCAGAAATAGACCATTCTTGTATATATAGGAATAGTAGGGTCAATTTATCTGCGTAATGGAGCTTAGGTCCACAACAGAAAGCTCCATTGGAAGTGCCCAGAAAGTTTGGGATGATATTTTTGGACGAGAGTTGGAACTTGGAAAAGATATTTTTTTTTGTTCATTGAGAGAAACACAAAGCACATTATTCTGCATGAAAAAGTCCACAGAGTAAAAGATATTTTAATGAGATATTTGAAAGATGGTTTTGGGTTATCTTCCTAGGAAACTCTCTTCACAAACCGGCCCTGTAGCAACCAAAAATAGCATTCTTAGGATCCAAATTTGAGTACATATTAACATATTATAATGGAGAGAGAGAGGAGAAACCTTGAGCCTTGGTCTTTTATCTGCATTGAGTTTGCGGACTTGATACCTTATCTTCTTGGAAAACAATCTAGTCTGACGCTTCTCTTTGTATCTAAGAACACTAGCTTCCCTTCTTGTTCTTTCTTCTTCCATCACAGGCACCTCCCCCATCTACAGATTTTTAAATCAACACACTTTAATTACAGTTATAAAACTATTTTCTTATGATAATTCACTAGTTAATAATCACTTCAATATATAGAATCTTAATTAGCCATGAGGGACCTAACTAGCATTGAATCCCGTCTACTCAAAAATTGGAAGATTAAGAGTTTAGAAAATAAGAAGGGTCATCCCCATTATCATCATCAAAATTCAAAATTAAATGAAGTTTTCTGACAGAATTATTCTACGATAAATCGTTAATTCCTCTGTTTTTCCCTTCCTAATTAGATATAGACTATCTTTCAATCTGTATAAAAATTAAAAAGTAATTTTTCATCTTTGAAAAAGAAGGGAAACATAGATAATTAACATAAATTTTCTTCTTGAAAATACAATAAGAAACAGAAACAGAAACAAGAAGCAGAAGAAGAAGAAGAAGAAACGGATTATAAGTTAGTTGAATACTAACATAGTAGCCATTGCTCGCCGTTGAAATCGAATAATCATCAGCCCGTAGAGGCCCACGATCCGACCATGCATCCAAGACATCTTGATAATTCAAATTCAAGTTCAAAGAAACCCTCTTCTCATCCTCTAATTCCCAGAAACCAAGGTTTTCTTTCTTTACAACCTGGCTATATTCACTTTCTTCTTCAAAGCCGCATTTGCCTGTATAAAGTACTTTCTGGTTTCTTTCCTTCTCTTCATCTTCTTCTTCCGCATTGTGAAATCCGCTTTCCCAATCCATGAAGTCCCAGCAGAGATGACCATGCAACTTAATCCCTGGCAATTTTTCTTCATTTTCAATGCCCAAAATACCTTCCAATTCATCCATAATATCAATCTCTCCATGTGCGTAGCTTTCTTTGTTGGTTTCGTTGAATTCAGTGACAGTGGAATCTGGAACCTGTTGTTCTTGTTCTTCCTTCTTTGTGCTCCTTAAGAATGAATTGTACCCCATCTTATCTAATATCATAGCTTGCTCTTGTCCCTCTTGTACTTTTACAATTCCCCCATTTTTATGCACTGTTGTTATTGCATTGCATGGCAATTTCAGCTTCACAGATGAGAGAGTTGAATGGATATTTTTCTTTCGTTTTTTAATGCTTTTTGTGATCCTACATGGCACCTTATCCTCTTGCTATTGGTTGATTCATTCTATGCGCGGATTGGCTATTGGGTTCCAGCTTGGGGCCTTTATAACCTTTTTGGTGTATGTGAATTGGGGCCACTTTTAATTGTCCTTCTTCAAATATTGAAATTTGAAATATGATTATGAAGTTTGAACATATCAAAAGAATCTTTCCATGGCACTTTCATATGCTAATTAGATCCAATTCATACTTTTGCTAAGAAGAAAGAAGATGAAGAAGATTCTGTTAAGAAATAAATAGTGGGTTAATGGAGACATATATTAGCTTTGCAGGTACTCGTGATCCCCTTAATAAGATGAAACCACATTTATCATTTTACAATTATGCTTAAAATCTATATATAATTCATTATTACATTTCTCCAACATTTATGATGATAACTAGCTAGCATGTATTTGACTAACAATTCATATGTAAACGGGACAATCATCATCAAATAAAGAGGAAAAAAAACCATGACATGGAAGATGATGAGAGAGGAGGACCTTTTAAGTTTAGGCTAAGCATGAGGTTAAGAGATTATCAGTTATATGCACTACATCAAATTTGACATATGTTGCATTTTGAAATATTGTGAAAAAAAAAAAAAATGTTGCTGTAAGATAAGACAACATTTATTCATGTGCTGTATATGTGGTCGCAGCCTTATATCTTTAGTAGCATTTTTACATATGTTGTTGGAAGAAATATATGCTATATACTGTGAAATAAAAACAGAAAGTAAAAGAAGAACTTGATATATATATATATATATATATATATATATATACAAGCAGATTACAAAAAATATGCAAAATCGAACAAAGACACTTACAGTAATTGATTTGAAAAAATCAATATCCAGTCAAGGTTGGACCTCTAACCTTAAGACGTTTTTTGCCTGTCTAAGGTGCTTACAGTATCGATGCAAATTGTCTCCCAGGTTTCCTCGATATACGTTGCAAATGAGAGCACACCCGGATGCAACACAGCGAACTGAAGAATGTTGAAGTCTCTCTCTCAGAAGGCAAGAATATTTTCGGTGAATTAGTGAGTAGTGACAGATACAAACACCCTATTTATAGATACAGAGAAGTCTGTTCGGTCAGACACATCTGTTGGACAGGAACCGGTTCGGTCAAAAGACAAGACTCTTCCAAATGAACCGGTTCAATCCAACAGGCAAGACACAACAGAAAAAGGCAAAGAACCGAACAGACACATTCTAGAAGAAGAATTATTCGGACAAACATAAAGCTGGTTGGATTCGAGCTGGTTCGGCTGGTTGGTGTTGAGCTGGTTCGGTTTGGACAAAAATTAAGCCGGTTGGGCAGTAAAAAATTAATTACTGACCCAAACCCGACTCGACCCAACCCAGCCCAGCCCGGCTCGGCGGCGCGCGCGTGTGGTCCAGCCCAAGTTGTGTAGGTCCTCACCCTCCACAAAAACTTGGGTGCCCCTTGAGGCTCAACCCATCATGACACTCTAGCTTATATAAACTATAAACTAAAGTCATTCTTAATCCTATGTGGGATTGACTACCACACATACCTTCAACCAACTTTCCTTCCTCTTCAAGTGGGTAAATAATGAGACTAATTTCTCATTCACTTTGATATCATTTGTGTACGTAAATGTACACCGTGTATCTTACTACGACAACCTACGTATTAGAATACGTATTTCGTATATATACACACTTAATATATATTATGATATCTAACATATGTATAATAACACTTATCAAAATGCTGCTATTTCTACTTTATAATAGCTTTTCATGACTTTTTTGCATGCATTTGTCATTTGCTGCAAAAAGATCTCAATGATAGTAATTATAAATGCTACAAAAAGTATTTTTATATGATAAGATTTATAACAGCACATGTCAAAAGTCAAATGCTTCTAAATTTTTTTAAAATATTATAATTATTGGCCATTATAATATATAACAGCAATATGTAAAATGCTGTCAAAGTGTTGTCTTTACTATTTTTAACAACATTTGAGAAATGCTATAAAAAAAATATTGTCTAAGACTAGTTTTGGCATAGTGATGATTTGTGAGTAAAATGTTGAGCATTTTATTTCAATGATCAAGATTCTATCTTCGACGATCTCAAATAATAATAATAACAAAAATTCAAGAATAAGAGGGATGGGTTGCGGTTGCATAGCTATTAGTTGGATCTATTTTTGAGTGGTTATTTTTTGTGGTTTGCCTTTTGATGTACCACGACTAGAGGTGCTCATGGGCTGGGCTGGACTGTGGCCCAAAAAATTTTCTCTTCTTTACCCAGGCTCGACCCTAGATTGGCTCGGGCTGGCTCGTGGGTTCGAAGTTACTATTCACTCTATTTTAAAAAATTATTTTTTATTAATATTTTTTTATTTTTATAATTGAATTTAAACTAAATAATATTGTTTTAATAATTAAACAGTGATCTGGATCGGAACCGAAATATAAAATTTCTTGTTCGGGCCAGATCTTATGAACGGGTTGCCCGGCCGCTATGAGCAGTTTTAATCATGACTAGTATCTTTTTCGATTAGGTTAATATGTAATCGATTAAGTATCAAAAATTATATTTTGTCAATTAAATTATCTTAAATGATTAATATTGTTATATAAATGTTGACGTGACCTGATGAATGAATAGTATTACTATTATTAGTTAACTAGTACATAGAAAAGCAAGAAGACAGGTTAAATGAATCGGGGACAGCTTCTAAATTTGACTTCATGAATATACTTCCTCATAAAGTTAGGAACTTGCTGCTTTGGTTTTTTAATTACTCTTTCAATTATAAAACATTTCTCTGATTTGACACGAATGTGCAGCTAGTAAATAAAATAATCCTATATATATTCAACTTTATAATATAACATCTAGTATTAAATATACATATCAAAGCTTTCCCCATGAAGAGAGCACTTCTTAACTGTAGCTCCTCACGTGAAGAAGGCGTAGGTTAATTATAGTTTTATCAAAGAAATTATTTGTGAAGGTATTGCCATTTACACAAGATTGACAGAGAACTGAACACAACGGTGACTTCCCAGTGTGATTGGATGCCGCCATGGGCTGTTTTCCTCGGAACTTAACTAGTCTATGTCTATCCCTTTGAATCTCAGCACCCATCAAACCTAACTAATTAAGCTGCTAAAACAATGTGCTAATTATATCTACTGCTCATAATTTTGATTTTTTATTTTTATTTTATCAATTAGGAGAGAATTAAGAAGGCTGAGGTATAGACAGCATCCAACTTACTTTCGGGTGAAGAAAGAGTAAGGAAAGATCACTAACCAGTCATTAGTTATAGCGTCTTTATCAAGAAAGAGAAGCTTTCTAAAGTCTAAACCCTAATATTCTTGGTACCTCACATGCAGAGTTTGACCCCATCAAAATTAATCTTCCCTTTCCACAACTCAAGATTAATATATATATATATAGCCTAATTATTAATGAAGTTTTCTTTCTTTTTTCCCCTTTAATTTACCATGGACGACCATTTTCTTCCCTCTTGCAGGCGCCAAGACAAAAACCATACATATCCAACAAAAATGAGAGGAAAAAAAAAGTGTACTACTTTCATTTGACAAAGGCAAAAGGAGGTAATTAAAAGTTTTAAGTCCAAAGAGACTCTCTCTTGAGAGCTGGGTCTTGGATTACATTGCTAGAAGAAGCGAAGTTGAGGTATTGGGAGATGTTATCGAAGTTATTAGTGGCTTGAAGGAAGGACTTGTCATCTTGTTCTATATGAGTTGGCAAGCCCGATTCCTGCTGCATCTGAATGCAAAGTGCCTCAGTCTGAGCCACCGCAAGCTGCATTTGCAACTGTGATACTTGATTTTGAAGGTAGGATATGGCCCCAACGCATCCATATACCGGGTCCCTCACTCTTGCATTTGCTTCATAAACTAAGCTACTTACAGCATCCGCTCTCTGGTGAACCGGGAGCTCCTATAAGATTTACAAGAAGATATACGTTAATTAAAACAAAAAGCACTTTTGGAACCTATGTTACTCGGATTTGAGTGTGAGTGTCGGATATGAGTATGTATCTTATACGGGCATGTTCAATTTTTTTTTAAAATTTTCATGTATTTGAAGAGTATTTAGAGGATCATATTTTCATATCTATATTCGGATATGCGTCGGACACGGATACTTCAAGAAAAATAAAGAGTCGAAGCAACATAGTTTGAAACTACATATCAACCATACATTTCTAATAAACAACGCGCAAAGTTCCAAAGACATGCATGCATAAAAAAAAATCAGGAGAAAAGCTGAAAGAAACCTGCAACATTTTGCTGACATTGCTAGCACCAAAGACTTTGTGAACAATAGCAAACTTGTGCGGGTCGTCAGAAGGGAAGTAAGGGGCAAAGATGCAGTCTTTGGCGCATCGACGCCTCAACAGTTTGCAGGACGCGCATGGTGATGAAGAACTTCCCATATCTGCTGATGTTCAAGAACTACCAAAAGGGTATTCAGAAAGAAAAAAAAAAGTTTTCTTTGATGTAGAAGGAAGAAATGGAAACTATTGTAAAATAACAAAGCTTAGTTTTGAAAGAGAATGGAGATTAAAATGGGTATTTATAATGGTTGAGGGGGGGTGCTCATCTAATGTGGAATGAGCCCACATGTTTCATGATTAAAAAAATTATTAAGTATCGGGATCGAATTGATGGAGGCTAATTAATATTAAATAACTTACAAACATTTGATATATGTATATTCTAATTACACTTATGTCCCTGTCTAGCAAAAATATAATTATTTTATCAAGGGCAATGAGGTCAGTTTTAGAAGAGTACTCTAACAAGATCTTATGGGAAACAACGGGTGTGAGTTGACCACCGCCATGGCGCGTGATAGGTTGTCATCCATGCAGGTGCAGTTGTAGTTGTGTAGTTCCCACGTTCTTGTTGTTTGACTCTTCCATAATTTTATACTTGAACGAGTACTAGGGCAAAATTAATAGTAATTGAATGTATTTTAGAGAATCGTACCGAAGAAAAAAAAAAGAAATCAAAGAATTATAAAATTTGCATATATAATGTGTAAACAAATTAATTATAATGCTGGAGTTGTGAGAATAATTAGAGTTAGGGTTTTAGGGTAGATCTACTCAAGGATCAAGTAACTCGTCCAACCTGATAGGTCCGATTCGTATTGGATCGAATTTGGGTAAAGTATTTTCAAATTCAGATAGGCCCGATCCAAATAACTGTTCATATAAAAAAAAATATTTTTATTTAAATTTAATTATAAAAATATTATTTTTATTATTTTTTAAATAATAAATCATATCAAAGACCAGCCAAGACCCATTCAAGATCGAACTTTAATAAAAAAAAAAAATTGAATAGCAGACCGACTTAACTCATAAACAGGTTTAGATTTGGGTAATACTAGTACGGAGTGAGAATTGAGAAAAGATGTGAAATTAACTCTTATAACCTTAAACCTGCTTTTGGTTTTTTAAAAAAAATCCTTAAACCAACTGGATCGAGACTCCATGAGAAATGGGCTCAACGTGAATGTTTGTTGGCGTACATTCTTATGCATGGAAACATACATAACATCTCTATCTCTCTCTCTTTCTCTTTCTCTTTCTCTCTCTCTCACACTCACACACATCGTTTGATTAACCCTGCGAATCACGATGTAGGCTACCATTAATGAACGTTTAGCAACTTAGTCATATGCTTAATATTCAATTCAAATAATATATCAAATGCTGCACAAAACCTCGAAGTTGCCTCGTCCCTCGTCTTTCTTTCTAGAATACGTTTTCGTTACATTTTCTTGGTTGTTGTCAGATTCATAGAATCATAGTGACTTGCATAAATATTTCTAATTCGAGTTTATGGAGAAACCAACCTTGTATAATAGCATACAGAAATAAAAAATCATGTTTCTACAGCAGATTCTTTTTTTGGTGCTTTAGAAAACCTAGCATCCTACCTATATCAAAACAATTCAAAAAATTATTAAGTAGTAGTATTTTATGCCAACTGGATATTAGCTCAGAGGACATGTATATTGAACAGATTCTTAAAGATTGCGAGTTTGAGAGGATTTAGATACTTAATATCTTTCTCAGACAAGTTAAGTAGATAGAGAGTTGAAGGTTAAAGATAGATTAATTAAAAAAAAAATAGTATTTTATTTTAATTTTTAATTTTTTGCTTTTGGTTGAAAACTATAATTGTCTACTTAACAAGTTATAAATCTCATATGATATAAATCACTCTATTGAATTGATGGAATATTATTCTTTTCCTAATGAAGTATTAAGTCCCCTCAACTCATATTTACAGAAAAAGTATTATATATAATTAAGGATAACATAAATTAGCCATAAACCTACAAGCAATTAATGAGATCCGACATGAAGCTTATGTTCAAAGAATTATTAAATTGAAAGAGTTTGTAGAAACCCTAAAACCTATTTCAGACTGTTGCATTAAATGTCTTCCACATGATTTCAAGCCCTTCTAATCTTCTGTTCCAAGAAAAACAGTTCTCCTTCCCTAGTTGTCATGGCATATGCGCAATCTTTTATATATATATATATATATATATATGAACCTTGTCTTATAAACTAAGTTTATGTTTTTGTTTAATTTAATTTAATTTAGAGTCTTTATCTGAAGTTGAAAATTCTTTTATTGCATTACCTCATAAAAGCGCGTATTCACTGTCTTGGCTTCCTTCCAAGTTTCAAACCCCTATGCCCTAGTCTAGACAAACAGAACTTTGTAAACCATGTTTTACTGTAATATTTTAAGGTTAATGAATAAAGTAGAGGAAAAAACAGACATCTTTTCACAATCTTAGAGGCTTATAAAACATGCAAGCTTCGATGCAGACATTAAATGAACTTGGTGATTTGGAAGATTCGGTTCTTGAATTATGCATATCTATATTTATATATAGTTTTCAATATTCTAAAAAACGGTGGAGAGTAGAAGCAATCTTTGACAATGGAAACGTCTCAAGTGCAACTGACCTGAAATTTTCAATTGCTTGAACAGAGTGGTGTTGGATTTCCAACGCAAACATATCTGATCCATTCAAAATGTATATAATAAGACTCTATTATCAACTCAGTGCCATAGAATAAAAATAAAAAGTAATAATAACAAGGAAAGGAGAAAGCAGTAACTAAGCACATGATCAAGCCAACATAATAACATGCTAATTCGTTGCTGCAGTGCTAAGTTTTACTTTTACCTTTACCTTTAAAATGGTATTACGTTTTTTTTTTCTAACTTGCTTCCGAAACATAAGTTAAAGTTATTAACTTTTTGAGAATAATAACATCTTTTCAACTTTCCAACTTGTTTTCTAAGATGCTAATTAAGCTAACCCCTTAACTTCTTTAGCAATGACTTTTGAATATTACAGAATCCATGGGCGTTTTGTTCCAAATTAAGGTCAAAAGTCAAACCAACAAAAATACCACCCACTTTTTTTTTTTTACCTACTTCATAAGAAAAAGTAAAAAACTATTTAATGTAAAAGATTGTTCAAACATGGTGAAACATGTTCTTTTCTAATCTTGATAGTAGCATTGACTATTGAGTATCTACGCCTGCAAAAGATAAATTGTCCAAAGTCCAACCAAGGAATTAAATAAGTGTCCTTGTGCAACTACATTCTCATTTATGTAATAACTGTGTGTATGTATATGGATGTATAGATAATCAAACATCTAATTCCAAACAAAACAAACTAGTCTCGGCTCCGCATCCGATAAGTAGTGCAAGGACAAAATAGATAGCTAAAGTCGGCCCATAAATAAGCAAACTTGGGCTACTTTTTGGTTGCCCAGGGCAAGGACCAATAAATTCCAGTCCATATATATATGGATATTGTTTGTGAAGCTTGCTAGCTTGAATTAATGATTCATTGATTCTTTTTCACATTCAGTAGACATTGCTAGCCCATGGCTAACCCAGCAAGGCTTAAAAATGAAAGTTAATCAGAAAAAAGAATCTTCTACATATCATTTCCATGCGCAAAAGAACAGACTCAAATTGTGATAATGGAAAGGCAAGAGACTGGTTTTCGGTTGAAGAGAAGGTGTGATCCATCAGAAAAAGGCTTCCCAAAACTGTGTTTTAGGAGATATGCTAATTAATATCATCGATCAGATTATTTTTCAAACAAAACCTACCATGTGAATCTAAGAGTAAAATTAACAGCATCAAAAGAGGACCTGAAATGTTTACTCTGTCATGTATGTTTATGAAAAAGACCGCTTGGTGCAGGGGAATTGGGTAGTAGCATTCAGTTTCCAGTTGAGTCAGATTCAATACCCATGAGCTGTGCCCTTTGGCTTGCAATTCAGTTTTCGCTCATTGTGCTTTTTAATGCCATTTCTGTACAGAGTGCTGGCAGCACAAGGTGCTTTCTTACAAATTGGAGGCTGTGGTTCGCTCTTCTCGCTCGTTCTCTTTCTCAAGTATTCTGCTGTCTGTGCCTGAACTGTAATGAACAAATGTGCTTAAAACATTCAGGTAGCATGAAATCAGACGACATACACATGCAGGAATAAAGTGATTGCAAACGTCAATTCAATACCAATTATCTGCATAACGAAATGTGGTGATGATATTTGAAGATTTAACATGATATAGTAAAATATATACTGAGAGACATACCAGAGTTTGAAGCTGCCAATGTTAGAGCAGCATTCTTAAGTTTGTTTATTTTTTCAGTAACTTGCAAATTTTCATACGATTCATCTGTTCTGGACTCTGCAACATCATTCCTCTGAAGGCATGATAATGCATAATCACAAGCCTATAGAAGCCAAAATCAAATTAATCCTAAAGCCCACAATTAATCAATCGGAAGAATAAATCCCAAGACTTGAATTATTTTATAATACTATGATAAAGTGAAAGGTTGAACTTCAAATATGGCCAAGATGAACACATTCATTTTTAAAATACCTTTGCAGCAATTGCATAAAAACAATTTTCTAGTGATTGCTCCGCAAAATTAAGCCATTCCAGATGTGAAACATGCAGCCATTGTTGGATTTGAGATTTGTGTTCGCGAAGAACCAGAGCCTCGTACCTCAAAGCCAAACAACTCTGAATCAAAACAAAGAAAAATTAAAGGAATTCAAGGACGGAGGAAATATTGGATTAACAATAACAATGGCGATAATCAAAGAAAATTAAGGATGTTAGTAACCTCGATATCACCGATGATAGCAAAGGCTTGAACGAAGAATTCGAGAGTAGAGAGCTGTTGATCTACGGTTTTGGCTGCAATTTGACGAATAATGGAGAGAGATTCAGATCTGATGAACTCTTTCAAGCTCGACCGTAGTTGAAAAAGCGATTTAACGTCTTTGGAGGCGAGAACTGATTCGAGAATGCGAAGAGAATCGTCGTTGAATCTGCAGAGATCGAAAGGAAGAGAATTAAACGTGTTAAAGCGATATGATGGAATAAATGAAGATTTTGTTGAGAGATTGAGAGAACCTTTTCTTGTTGATTTGGGAGCGGAAGAGAGAGATTTGCTGAGCTACAGCAGAGTCCGAGTCCGACATCTTGGCTTGGACAATGGAGAGGGAATTGGCGGGTAAGGGATTTTTTAAAATTTTAAATAGTTTTTTTGGGCCTCAAGCGGAGCCCACAAAAGAGGAAAAAAATTGAAAAAAGAAATTACAAATTATAAGAAAAGGTTGACAGATAATTAATTAAAAAGGAAAAAAAAAAAAACAAAACAGCGACAGAGATTGAAACGACAGCGGACTAGCATGGCCGGCCGCAACCGCCTTCCACCGCCTTCATCTTTAACCCGCGCCAACGCCGAGCGCCACATCGCTCACCACCACCACCTCGAAGACCGAATCTCTATCCAACACCGCGAGATCCAATCCCTCCTCCTCAACAACCAACGCCTCGCCGCCACCCACGTGGCGCTCAAGCAGGAAATTGCCCTTGCCCAGCAAGAGCTCCGCCACTTATCCGCGGCCGCTTCCAACGTCAAATCCGAGAGGGACGCCGAGGTGAGGGAGGTCTACGAGAGGTCACTGAAGATGGACGCCGAAGCGCGTGCCGTTGATGCGATGACTGCAGAGCATGCTCGTGTACAGGCTGATGTGCAGAAGTTTACGGTGCATTGTCAGGAGCTAAAGGCGCAATTGGAGGCGGTCAACGATGAGATAGTCAAGGCAAGAACGGAGGCCAAGCAAGTGCCCGTAATTAAGGCGGATATGGAAGCCGTACGGCAAGAAATTCATAAAGGAAGGTAATACTCTGCAAAATTTCTTATTTTTAAACAAATAAAAAAATAAAAAAAATTGATGGCTTTTCTTTTTAATTCTGTTATTTTGAAACTAATGGTTGATTCTATTACAGTTAAGGGCTTTTACTTTTTTACTTTGATTGGAAAATGGAAAATATTTGATGTTGATTGAAATGGGAATTATTCATTTTGTCATTTTTATGATGCTTCTAATGGAAAGAATAGTGATGAAGGAGATAGATGGTGAGGAAATTATTTGATGATTACATTTACAAGGTTGGGAAGGCAGGGATTTGAAAAGCAAGTTTATGATAAAGGCTAAGAGTAAACAATGTTAAACATAAGAATGTCATTATTTATGAACTAGTTCAAGATTGAACGAGTTAATGCTTCAAATTACTAGTGTATTAGATATAAGTGGCTCTTTTAGATGAATCTGATTCAAGGACACTAATCTATCATGCTGCTTTTCCAATATTAAGACTACTGTTTTACTTATCCAGCTAGATTCAGCTTTGAAGATCATAATGTTAGAGGTTGAGTTCTTTTTTTTTTTTTGGATAATTGGGTAAGGGGAGGGGTTGCTTGGGTTGCCCTCAAGTCTCTTGGTCACTCGGCTAAGAGTTTGTTGGCATATCAAAGCATTGGGATGAAGGTTCTCAGTTTAGGATGACCTGAAAATGCAATATATGGAACTGACTGCTTTGTCAAGAAGGGAAATTGGCAACAAAAAAAATAATTCATATAGCCATTTATTGATCTGCATTTGAGTCATTTTTAGATTTGTGAATTTGGATTCAACCCAACTGTTGATGTTATCTAATTCACTAACATGTTTACTGTGGGTCAATGAGAAGCTCTCTATCTAATCTAATATCGAAAGTTAAAATACACAAATATAACACATGGTGAAATAAGAACTTACGCTTGAAAGTTTATAACCTTTCTAGCACATTGAGTTGTGGCTTTTTTATTTGCATGTTAGATGTAGTTGATGCAAGAGAGAGTGATGAAACCAGGATATAAGTTGTTACATTAAAAAATATATATATATATATATATATATATATATTGTTGGTTTTGAATAGGACTGCTGTTGAACATGAAAAGAAGACACGTGCTAGCAACCTTGAACAACGTCAGATATTGGAGAAAAATATAATCATTGTGGATCGGGAAATAGAGAAACTACATGCAGAACTTGGTAATTCGGAGAAGAGAGCTTCAGCTGCAGCTGCATCAAACCCAAGTAATGATCTTCTCTTGTTCTCTGCCAAGCATAATCTTAACATCATCAGATCACTTCTTGACCTTTTCTATTATTTGCATTTAGACCCCGCATATAATGGAAACTATGGAAATATTGATGCCAAGTATGGAGGAGGAAGTTCGTATCCCGATAAGTATTCCATGCCTCCTCAGGTATGCCTTTTTCAATTTTCAATTTAGACGCAATTAAGTTTAAGAAAGAAAGAAAGAAACTGAACATGAGTTTCAATTTATTTCTAAAAGTAAAAATGAGGATAACCTTTTTTCTTATATTTCTTAATTGATGATTGATTGATTGATTTTTTTCTTTTATTATTTGCACTACTAAACTAGACTAGACTACCTCCACCATGGTTTACCAGGCCGTCGCTGAGAAATGCTAAATACTTAATTTCAGGCTGATGCTGGTCCGCAATTTGTGCCTGGAACGATGTCCGGTGTTCCTTTGGAGGGCCAAGGATCCCATACACCTTACGAGAATCAAACTGGTCTACAATTTGTGTCAGGGGCAATTTCTAATGTTCCTCACGAAAACCAAGTAGTTCGTCTATAGGCATTTTAAAATTGTACAGAAAATTCCAAAAACTAGAATTACTTAAGCATTTTTTTCCTACCGAAAGAGCGAGTTGCAACATGTACGTGCTTATTTATATATTGCATCCACAAACATAAAATTTCAAGGGATTGAGCTCAGCTTGATATCGACTGATTTAATATATTTGCTAAATCAGGAAATATTTAATGCATTTGCAGTAACTTTGCCTCTATTATTTTCTAAATCAGGTAATGTCTTATCAAAACCATTTTGCGCCCATCTTGTAAGAGTTAAAAAGAAGCATCAGCAAATTGATAAACATAAAACATTGTGCTCAACAAAACAATGGAGCTAAAAGCATCCATCAAGAAAGATTTAAGACACTTTTTCTTGACATAATATACTAAGACAAAACTCTAAACTGTCTTTTGCTAAAGTGCTAAACCAAATAATTAAAGGCACCACAACTATCAGACAACCACACAAGATCAAAATTTCATTCACCACATTACTCATTGGAAAAGCGAACAAACAGAATAACATGCTCCATCACAAGGTGACGGAATCCATAGCTCACAGCTACAAACAGACCATGAATTATAGCACAACCCTCCAGCCATTATTCTGCAACTCTTTTCTCATACTCGAGGAATCTGAACGCAGCCACCACTAAGTGTAGTCAATCATCCAATGCCATTTTCAACCACTTACCGTACCCAACCATTTATTTAGTAAATCAACTATGTACACAATTGCATTCAGCATATACACCTATTACCAGTTTTTGGTTAGCAACACGGGCAACAATTCAAGCCCAAAACCAAACTAATTTGCCAAATTAAAGCATAGGACATCAATATTTTGACATAGTTTAGGATAGATATGCTGTCATAGAAGGATCCAAATCTAATTCTTTAATTTTCCAACAGATTAATGAGCTTGAGATTTCAAAAGTAACAACTTTGACAGTCACTAATAACATCTAGTTTCTAGCATGGGATGCTAAATCCCATCGTCTTTAATCAAGCACATTTTTCAATATAAAAGGTACCCATGCATGCATATAATTCACAAGCTTGTTCTACCATGTTGAATGATGAGCAGACAGGCAACAAAATCAAATCCACCACTAAGGGTTAATTCCCAAACAAAAGGGTAAATGTGTTATTTGAAAGAGCAGCACTCACCTGAAATTATCAAGCTACCTTAGCAGCAAGCAATTTGGAGTTAATCCACTTGACTCTATAAAAAGATTCACACAAATTCAATCAATCCAACGACTATAATAAAAACCCCTCCAGCTAACGGTAGACAAAGGAGGAAGGAGAAAAAGGGGGTACTGCCCAGACAAGTGAACAACCTACCTCTTAGTCTCCTGTTCAAAAAATAAAAACCCTGTGAATGGAACACAACTACAACCCTTAGACCACAATCCTTAGTACATAAAATACTTGAAGCTGAAAGTCTCTCAGTATGGGCGTGAACGGTTTCCACCATAGTGATGTCTATCTGGCCCAGAACCTCCATCTCTGTAACTATCCCTGCGCCTGTCCCCACCACCTCCATAGCCACCTTTACCGCCTCTGTCAAATAACAAAACAGTAAATAATGCAAGCTTCAACAAAAACAAAAATTAGTTTAAGCAAAGAACAAGTTTACTTGGTAAATAAATAAAATAAGAGAGAAATGATTTCAGGTAATCTTTGCTGTTGTTTACTTCCACAGTGACAAGCATAAGGAGCAACCTAACACTATCATAAGCAAACCATACAAAAAATTTCGAAGACTAGTAAAACCATAGGCTGTTAATGACAACTAGAGGTGATCATTTGAGAATTTGGTTTCAAAAGTAAATGAAAGCAAGCAAAACCTCATAAGCAGGAATTCAACATGGCAACATATAATACGGACTGAAAAAATAGCAACGGTATCTTCATAAATTACATGTTGAACAAAGCATCCAAATGCAATATGGATGAACTCAATCCAATGAAAAGCCCAAGGGGACATCTAAATCACTTCCTGTCAGGAAAAAGGCATCTAAATGAAACATGCTATAAGCTAGAAAGGTAATCCAAGGGTTAAAATGATACCCATGATCATATACTTTAGGTGCAGTCTTCTCGGCCATAGCCACGCTGATTGTACAGCCTCTCATGACGTGATCTGAAAGAAAAGATTCCGCAAGGGTAAGGAGAAATATTGAAGGCAACAAACTAAATGAAGAAAGTTTGTAGGTATGTACTGTTAAAGAAACCGCCAGCAGAGTGAGCAGCCTGAGGATCTTCATAGGACAAAACTGCATCGCCTTTCTGGTTTCCTTTCTCATCTGTGTATATTTTAATATTCCAAGGCCACTGATCTTTATAGCCACGCTTCTGCTTAATTCTTCCAACCTAAATAAGATGTGAATTGTTAGAATACTAGTGAAGATACCATAATTTCATGCAAAATAAAAATAGTTGTCAATAGAGTCCCATACGTAAAAATGCCCCCAAGTCCATCAAATGATTGAATTAGAGAATAAAATAAATTTCAAAGAACAATTATCATAAACCAACAGATACCAGCTTCGGAAATAAAACAGAAACATCAGTATGAAGTAGATGACATAATTCTCATTAGAAAGCACATGGATTTAAAAGATAAGATTTGGCCATTACTTGTCCAATGCCGCCAAAAAGGTCTTTTAATTCTTCAATAGTAACATCAGGTGGCAAATTTGATATGTATATTCTTGAGTTGTCACAAGAATCCTCACAGTTTCCGTCGCACTGCTTGATCTTAACCGGTGCATCAACAGGAGGACCACCATAACCACCTCCCTGATGTCGAGGACCACCGGAACCATATCCACCAGGAGGTCCACCCCGACCACCAGTTCTCACATCACTCAAACCTTCACCACCATAACCACCTGCAGGGCCACCATAAGATGGAGGGAATGATGTGGGTCCACCAGTATAGCTAGTAGGTGGAGGAATTGCATCCATTCCATAATTTGCATTAGCAGGTGGATAATTGCCACCAGCAGCGCCACCGCCACCATAAGAATTGGGCACTGGAGGAGGAACTTGACCATACCCACCATCTTCCCCCCCTTGACTACCTCCATAAGAACCACCTCTACTACCACCACTTCTATTATCATAATTTCCACCTCTGCCTCCATCATAATTGTTATTCCTCCCACTATCATAACCACCTCTACTCCCATCTCCTCTACCTCCACGATTACCACCGTATCCCCCACCACTACCTCCTCTGCTAAAACCACCAACACCACTAGTACTACCACTACCACGTTCACCAGCAACCGCAGGAGAGGGTGCACCGCATTTATTACACTCAACTCTTCTTGCAAAGTTCAAGTTCCCACAGCTACATAGACATATACCAGTTTAAATTACACAAATCTAGACAACTAACAGTAATATCGAAATATCAGCAAACCAAAAGTTGGATGCTTAAGACTAATTAACAGGGAGGAAAAGCCTCCCCCAATAGTAAATCAAAAGCAGAGAAAAGATCATTTACCTGGGGTTTGGGCAAAGCCAATCACCATCTCGGCCGCCTCCTCCACCACGGCCACCACCTCTTCCACCACGCTCTCCTCCTTGATAGCCTCCACCGCCTCCTGCAGAATCAAGATCCCATTTATTGAAATTAAGAACAAAGCTTAAAAGCGGATCGATCTTGAGAAAACCAATATGACAACTGTGAGAAAACTACAGTCAACAACACTAACCCACAAATTTACCAAAAAATCATTAAGAACAAAGAAATTTACCTCGATTTTGAGAACTTCCACCATATCCTCCACCTCCTCCTCTGCCGCCGCCACGGCCCCCGTGACCTCCACCACGTCCGCCTCCACCGCCATATCCAGCACCATAAGAAGGCGGAGCAGTTTCGCCTCCGTCTTGACCGTACATCCTTTAACAAAGTATCTAGGGCTTTTTGTTTTTCTTGTTACTTTCCTTTTAAGAGGAAATAAAAATTGTGTGATGTGTATATAAAGGCCGTCTAAGAGACAGGTTTTTGTTTTTTTGTTTTTAAGTTTTAAACCAATTGTGGGACAAGTAAGTAGTAACTAGTTTCTGCTTGTTTCTTTTTCTGCGGTCACTCGCATACATTTCCTTGATCAGAACGGTCCTGATTTCTGCGTAGAAAAACAGTGGGCCTACATATTGAGCATGAAGATGTTCTCCAACCCGGATCGGTTTTGGGCTTTTTGGTTTGAGAAAGGGAAAAGAGATGTTAGAATAATATATTAATGAATGATGGGCTTTTTTATTACAATATAGCCAAAAAAGAAAAAATTTATCAAATTACCGTTGCTTTTTGATTATTTCCCAAAATACGGATCTTTTTTTTTTCAGCTGGGAAATCGCCATCCCCCATGGCGATTTCCCAACGTGTTTTTTTGCAAATTTGCAAAAAAATACCAAGGGAAATCGCCATCCCATGGCGATTTCCCTTGGTAATTTTAGCAAAATTTGCTAAAACCATGAAGGGAAATCGCCATGGGGGGGTGGCGATTTCCCTTCATGTATATATATATATTTTTAATTAATAAACAAAAATTATATTAAAACAAAATTTTATTTTAATTTGATAAATTTATTTTTAAAAATTATAAATTAAATTAAAATATTTTTTTATAATTTAAAAAAATTTAAAAATTCGTAAAATATATTTTAGGTTTTTTTATAATTTAATATTTTGAATTTTTTTTTAAAATTTTAAATTTGAAATGAAAAAAAAAAACAAATTAGAAAAAATAAAATTGAAAGGGGGCAACGGTCATATGACCGTTGCCCCCATCCCCCAAATCCCCCCTCCCCCACGTCCCCCCTCCCCCCCACACCCCCCACCCCACTCATTTTATCTATAAATACCCCCCTCCTCTCCTTCAAATTTTCATTCCTCTCATTCAAATTTTCATTTTCTTTCAAAAATTTTTCATTTTTCTACCAAAAAAAATTTCTTTCTACAAATTTTTTTTTTCTACAACAATATTTTGAAATGGCTTCACTATTGAGGTTACAAGAAAATCACATCTCGGAGTTTATATTTAACGAGGTAAGTAAATTGTTCTATTATTATTGTTTTTAAATAATATAATTATTTTTTATATTATTATTGTTTTTTATATTATTATTGTTTTTTATATTATTATTGTTTTGTATATTATTATTGTTTTTTATATTATTATATTATTATTGTTTTTTATATTATTATTATTTTGTATATTATTATTGTGTTATATTATATTATATTATTATTGTTTATATTATAATTGTTTTTTATATTATTATTGTTTTATATTATATTATATTATTATTGTTTTATATATTATTATTGTTTTATATTATATTATATTATTATTGTTTTATATTATATTATTATTGTTTTTTATATTATTATTGTTTTATATTATATTATATTATATTATATTATTATTGTTTTTTATATTATTATTGTTTTATATTATATTATTATTGTTTTTTATATTATTATTGTTTTATATTATATTATTATAATTTTTTATATTATTATTGTTTTATATTATATGATATTATTATTCTTTATATTATATTATATTATATTATATTATTATTGTTTTTTTATATTATATTATTATTGTTTTTTTATACGAAATTATTGTTTTATATTATATTATTATTGTTTATATTATATTATATTATATTATTATTGTTTTATATTATATTATATTATTATTGTTTATATTATATTATATTATTATTGTTTTATATTATATTATATTATTATTGTTTATATTATATTATATTATATTATTATTTTGTTATTTTATAGTTTTATTTATTACTTTTTAATTGTTATAGTTTTATAATATATTAATTGTTATTATTATAACAGGAAACTCGTCGCGTATTACGTTCGAGGAAATTTACATTGGAGGACCCGCATCCTTATATTATCGACCACTTAAGAAGAGCCGGATTTTATCACGCAAGTCAAATTCGACGACTTGTGATACAACCCGATTTAATCTCTGCGTTGGTCGAACGATGGAGACCCGAGACGCACACTTTTCATTTTCCATGTGGTGAATGCACGGTCAGTCTCGAAGATGTTGCGCTGCAACTTGGACTTCCGATCCATGGCGATGCAGTTACAGGCGGAAGCCTGCTAGATTGGAATGAACTGTGTGAAGATCTATTGGGTGAGGTACCTCCAGAAGACGTCGTATCTGGCTCAACGGTGAGACTGACTTGGTTGAAAACGTTTCAAAATCTGCCATTACATGCAACCGAACAACAAATACAATATGCTGCTAGAGCATATATTTTACGTTTGATTGGAGGATTACTGATGCCTGACAAATCGAGCAGTCGGGTACATTTAATGTATCTTCCATTGCTACGTGATTTAGAGGAAGCAGCAAATTATAGTTGGGGTTCTGCGTGTTTGGCAGTTTTGTATAGAGAACTTTGCCGAGCTACAGTTCCAAAAAACCATGACATAGGTGGATGTCTAGTGCTTCTACAATCATGGGCTTGGTATCGGCTACCATTTCTTGCTCCGCGCGTGGATATTTCGGCTGTATACCCCCTTGCAAGCAGGTAATAATCTTTACTATTTTATTAATTTTGTACGAAATTGTATTTTTATAGGTCATTAAGATATTATATGCATTTTAATAGGTGGAGTAGGAGTACGGGTAGAGATTTTACAGAGACTCCGAGCGATCTTGCAAGTATAAGACTACGACTAGATCGACTAGGATATGATAAGGTAAATATTTCGATTGTTACATTGAAGTTTTTTTTTTTTTTATTTAATCCATATGAAACTAATAATTTGTAATAATTATTCGCAGTTTCTGTGGATGCCATATTCCTCGAGTGAAATTATGGCATGCCTCCCATCGGATGCCTACAATAATTTCAATATATGGAAAGCAAACACAGCATTGATATGCTTTTCATATGTAGAGTGGCACCAAACTGACCGGGTGTTGCGACAATTTGGGATGCAACAACCAATTCCTGCAGCCCCGATGAACCTTGATAAGCTTCACAAGGTCGACATGCGTGGTCGTAATGATGAATTCTGGCCTGCGAAGCATGAACATTGGATCCAATGGTGGAACATACGTTTTCAACGAATTCCGACAGGTTACCCGATTGTTGGTAATAATTTCAACCCATATGCTGATTACATAAGATGGTATAGAAATGAAGGTCGGCATTTCGTTTGTCTACCGTCGATGCACGAGGATGTTAGGAGTATGCCATTTACCGGACAAACTTCAGCTCCAGTCCCTCCTACACAGGATATGGATGCTCCTAGACCTCGCCGACAACGTGGGCGAAGGCGTCAACCGACCTCATCGGAGTTCACAGCACCGAGGATGTCATTTGATCATCCTGAACCTGAACGGGATCATGGAGTACCATCCAGCCATCGTTATTCCGTAAGTCACCCCGGATATGACGTTGATGAGTGTTACCGACCATCACCGCCAAGAACGAGGTTAGATGACCAGCTCCCCGTCCTAAGTCCAAGTTCAGCATATTTAACATCCATGTATCAGTTTGGAACCCCTTCGTCAGCATTTGATGCTACATCATTTATGGGTGCATCTGGTAGTCAGGTTCCCGTTATGGGTGAACTAGGTGTTGGCTCATCCAGCAGTGGGTTTCAAATTTTTGATACGGATGAAACGACTGATGACATACAACCGGAACCAGTGGCGGTTATAGCAAGAGATCGTGGTGGACCGCGAATACGTGCCACTGACGAGGTTGAACGACGGGTGCAACCACCACGCACTAGAAGAACTCGACACTGTTGCTCTACACCACGCAATAATTAGAATAATTGTAATGTGTTTTAAATTTCTAATATAAATTTATATGTTTTGCATTTCATGTAATTTGTTCGGAAATTAATTGTTATATTTTATTTTAATTTATATCTTAATGTTGTTATTTAATTTTAATATAATAATCCAAATTACATGATAAGTTGCTTTTCTTTTTTTCATTTTAATTTAATTTTCTTTTTAAATTTTAATAAGAAAAAAAAAATTAATCAAAAATTAAATCAAATTTTTTTTATCAAATATCCAGTTTTAAACTGTAACAATCTATATTATTATTAAAAACAATGATTAAATTGATGTCACGAGTTAATCGAATACCAACTCAAAAAAACTAATCAAATTAAAAAAATTATTTTACGATACCAACTTAAAAATAACTTTTTTATTTAAAAAAGTGACTCGATAAATTTCTTTAAAAAAAAATTTATTTACATTTTACATCATTAAATTATTTTTGATATAAATTAAATTTTCTTTTTTATAATATTACAAAATTATAAAAAATAAAATTTTTGATATAAAAATTTAATGAAAAATATAATCTTCTTTTTAAATTTTAATAAGAAATATATTTTTATTTTTTATAAAATTGTAATAATAAATTAAATTACATTTTTAATATATATTTTAAAAAAATAAATAACCAAACCTATAAAAAAAATATTTTAATTTAATTTATAATTTTTTAAAAATAAATTTATCAAATTAAAATAAAAATTTGTTTTAATATAATTTTTGTTTATTAATTAAAAAACAAAAATATATACATGAAGGGAAATTGCCACCCCCCATGGCGATTTCCCTTCATGGTTTTAGCAAATTTTGCTAAAATTACCAAGGGAAATCGCCATGGGGGGTGGCGATTTCCCTTGGTATTTTTTTGCAAATTTGCAAAAAAACACGTTGGGAAATCGCCATGGGGGATGGCGATTTCCCAGCTAGAAAAAAAAGATCCGTATTTTGGGAAATAATCAAAAAGCAACGGTAATTTGGCAAAAATTTTTTTTTGGCTATATTGTAATAAAAAAGCCATGAATGATGCCTCTTAATTAGAGATGCTTTTGGCTGGAGTCGGATCGAATTTAATTATGATAATAATATCATATATATTTATTTAAGTTTGATTTGATTTGAAATATGAATTTCAAATTATGTTCAAACTCGCTCATATTTGTAAATAGATAGTCTAAACCCGTTTAAACCCGTTCATTTTAAATAAAAAAAAAATTAAACAAATATTTTTTTATTATTTAATTTTTATTAATTTATTTTTTCTTTTATTAAGTTTTAAAACATTGATAACTTAACATATTTTTAAATATTTACATTATAATATTATATATATTTATTTTTTATATGATATAAATTATATAATATATAAAATATAAAAATAATATATTATATTATATTATATAAAAGAAAGAAAAGAAAAGAAAAATAGACTGAACTCAGATCTTGATTGTTGGAGTCAAGACCCGACTCATTTTCTAAATGGATCTTATTTTTTTACCCAAACCCATATTTTGACATAATATTTTTGTCCAAACCCTCCAAAATATGAACGGCCTTTCAGGTTTGGACGGGTAACGACCCTTGAGCATGTCTGCTCTTAATCTTATGGTGTGTTTGGTTCATTGCATGATAGTCGGATATCGTATCGGTATTGGTATGTATCAGTTTTGAAAAAAAAACACAAAACGATATCAATATTATACTATTTCTATTTTTGTATCTGTTCATACCAATCATATCTATCGATATCGACCTGCATCGGTCTGTCAACACCCAAAAAATATTGCTACAAAATCAAATATTACATTACCGTACAATCAAGAGGATAACAACAACAAAAAGGGTATAATCAATGATCCAATCTTTGATGCTATACTTTACTAGCAAAGTTTGAAATGTTAGGCTCTAACATTTCAAACAATATACAAAAAATGAACTGCTGATTGACAAAATTGGAGGTAAACTTTATTTCCCTCCATCCTTTTTCAACTGAAAACCAGCAATAAGACTATTGCAATGTAAAAGCATCCCTCTCTACTATGTGAAACCCATTGCAATCAATTCAAAAGTAGATACTTTCTCTTATTTTAGATATACTTTCCGTTTAGTTTATGTATGCGCACCAAATTGAATCCTATCCGCCTATATTTTGCTCCATCGAAGTAAATCATCAAGCAATATATATATATATATATATATAACAAATTGAAAATATCCACAAAACCACTGAAACGGGCTTCAATCAAGGATATTATGGTGGCAGCGCATTGGGCAAGAAAGTTTATTAGGGATACTGAGGAAACCCCACAATGGCTATGCAATGATTTACAGCGGAAAGTACTACCCCGCCCATGGAATGAGCGAATCCCAGACAGCTAGCTTATGGAATGGCTGAAACCTGGGCTGAATATGGTCTGATCTAATGGCAATGCAATGTCCAAAACCCAAGTTCATGGTCGTGGAATAAATTCGGCAGCCACTCAAGCGACGTAAGTGCCCAGATTCAACCATCTGGCAATCACACTGGCCCCGGCCGGCCGGCAGTGACACGAAGAGTGACAGCGATGATTATAGAAGGAAGGTAATGGACCTTATCCTCATCTTCCTCGAATATTAAACTCGCCATTTCACGTAATGTAATGTAATATGATGAATTGAATTATGATAAACCTCCGGATGAGTTGGGTTGTTCTAATTGCTTTTTTGATTCCCCTGTATAATAATTAAGCTATATATAACTAATTTGTATAAAAAAAAAGCTGCATCGGAGGTCAAAATCAGAATTTATTATCCAATATTCGCTATAAAAACATATATAAAAAATAATTTGATTCAATGTATTTTCATATTTATTAAACGTGTCGTTCATATCATATTTTATTGTGTCTAAAATTATTAAGTTTTTTTTAATTTAAAAAAAAAAAGCAAATAACACTTTAAATAAAGAATATATAACTAAAAATATATAAAATTGTCCATGAACCAAACTAAATCTTATACAAATAAAAAATTATATTTGCTCAAAGCTTGACCCAATATATAAAACATACCATTCAAACCCGCAAAAATTTGTGCAGAGAGATCCCTATTAAAAAGATATTGATTTTTCTTAATAAAATGATGATTCCTTTTTAAAAGACGATCAATCCCTCTTAAAAAAATATATATCAATCAAATTTTAATGACAATAAAATGAACCAAGTCGGACCTAGACAAAAAATGCTATGTTTAAGGTCAGACCCGTTTTCTAAACAGATTCATTCTTTTGCCTAAAAATGTTTTTCGAATTCAATATTTTTATTCATTTTTATATATTTTTTATTTTAAATATGATTATAAAACAAGATAACAAAACTTGAAAGAATTAAATCAAAAAGTTTTATAAAAATTTTTGTTTATTAGTTCTCTTTATTAATCATTTATTTATAATGTTAAAATATTATTATATCATTACTCGTATATAATATATATGTGAAATTTCAAAGATGAAAAAACTAACAAAAATCCCTCCAAAGCCCTCAGCTTATTTTAAACAATATTTTGAGATAAATTATTTATGTGAATGAATCAAATTTATCATCCATTTTGTATCTGAAGCAATCATTATCATACTTTTAATTTTGAAACAAATTTAGTGATATAACATTTAAAAAATATTTCATTACAAGCTATTTTATTAATTTAAAAAATCTTGAAAATGACATAGCAAAAAAGAAAACATAATATATATTTTTAATTTTGAAACAAAAAATTACCATGAAAAAATAATTTAAATTAAATGTTATTACATTTAATAAAAGAATATCACGAATAAAATTAAAATAAACAAAATAAAAAAGAAATTAGATTTTGACTTGGCCCCGGCCTCTCATTTGCATATCATTGTGCCACCACAGCCATTCGCTATGTGGGGATTGAACGTTATCGATCAGATTCATCCTAATAAAAGCCTCTAATGGGCATAACTTCGTACTTGCAGCTACAGAATACTTCACGAAATGAGTTAAAGCCGAGTCGCTAGCGAACGTGACAGCTAGGTAGCCGATTTCAAGAAACATCCTAGCAAGGTTCAGCCAGGTTGGTCCTCACTAACAACGAGACGAATTTTCGAAGCCACGCCCGTAAGACAGCCAATCAATCCCTTTAGTTTAGCCAGTAGCAGTGGTAGGGAAAGAGGTATAGTCTAAGTGGGAAACGACACCTTTAGACAAAGAGAATTCCTAAAAAAGAAAGGAAAAGGGTCTGACCGTCGCAATACCAAAGGAAGCCCGTACAGAGTCGAAACCATTGAGCGAAACAAAAAGCGTAATCCGTTATAGATCTTACGGCTACCCTGATAAGACGAGAGGAAGTAGCTCAACTAGTTTTTTGTTATGAATGGTTTAACTCACTAGGGGAGGAAGATAGTTTACGCGTCAGTTGAAAGTGGGAAAGCCTCAAGCAGCAAGTACTTATTATCCCTTCACATTCAAGTAAAGTATTGGGAGGGTATCTAGCCAGTGAGGCAAGTTAAGGAAAGCAGCTGAAGCAAGCAAGGTGCCTAAGCCTTCAAGTTGCAGGTCTTTTAGGGTTAGATATACTTGTCATCAGTTAGAAGAACTCGGAGTCTAAGATGGCAACAAGAGAGAACTAAATGCAATACATCTTCACAAGTCGACGAATTGCGGCAAAAAGCACGAAATCCCAATGGACTATGCTTTGCTTTCCATTGATTTTCATCACTTCCGGCCTACTACTGCATTGCAAACCCATAAAAGTTCGGTTCCATAAAGAAACAGCAAAAGAACAAGAAAGGAGAAAAGGATATTATTGTTGATGAAAACTAAGAATTGAGAAAAACTTATTGGATGAACTAACCCATCTCTCCAAGGATTCTGGTAGTTAAATGTAAAATATATCATGGAGAAGATTTCAGAAAGAAGAGGACGAAGGTCAAACAAAAGTTCAACCAATTTGAAGTCTTTAAAAAGAAGGCCACATCTTCTAGATGTTTATGCCAACAAATGGCCTAAAATTATATAAATAAAATTTCCAACATCAAGATGGGCATTATATGACAAACAAAAAAGCAAAATTTGTGATAAAGAAATATGACACAAACTTAAAACTATACTTAGGAAAGGTCTCTCCAACCTTAAAAAAAACATAAGTAGAATAGCAACATTTACCACTTTTAAGAACTCCATGCACACAAGAACCAGAAAATTACTGTTCACATAAGCAAAGTGATTACTGCCTGTAAAACATCCAGATAAACCGCCTTTTGTGAAAATAAAGATAAAACGTAAACCATGACTATCAATTATCTCCAAACTGCACAAAAATAATGGTGTTAACTGCCAATGTGAAGACAAGACATTTAAAGAAGATAAAAGTCATCCCGTTTGATGTCCTTAACAAGCAACATCATCCTCCCCTCTACCTCTGTCTTTGTGCCAATACAAAAATAAAACCATATCACTAAATTTATACAACTAAATATCCAGATACTAAACCTAAAGATGACATCACTGAAGAGATCTCACAGAACTTGAAATTCTGGAATTAGTACTATTGAATCATCAAATAACCAGAAAAACTTGCTATCCAAATTCCAAAAAGATTGACCAACAAATAAAGCATCCAAGATTCCAATTAAAAACCTCTTAATATCACTTCGTTCAAATCCCAAATCATTGTCAATCAAACTCCAAAGTATAAGATTTATTGAGAAAATAACACTGCTCCAAAGTGCTGCCAAATCCTTCATCCAAATTTCCTCTTATCATTTAATATTCAAACCAATAACCACAAACAGCATTTGCAATAATAAGTGACCAGAAATGATGACAAGTTGAAAAGTAAAAACCTTTAACCGTTGTTCCCATTTCCCAATTGCTACTACATTCTTCATCATTGTCCTCCTTCCAATAACTTCAAATATTACCATGCTCACATACCAGTTAGGGGTTTTAAATCCAAAAGCTAAAAGCACAATTAAAACATAAAGCCGTGTACACTTTAAGGAGTGCAAAATCTCCAAACTTCAGAATGATCACAAAGGCCATAAAAGTCATAGCAAGATGTCCAAAAAGTACTAAAAACCAACATTAGAAACTCCACTCAGCTAAAGTTCAACTTACCAAATCCCTAACAACAAAATAACCACCAAAAGCAAACATTCAGTTATGAATACAATTATTACAAGGAAAATTTAAAGAGGCTAAAACTGAAAAGTCCTTCAGAAAACAAAAATTATCCAGAGAAGGAAAGGTAGACTTCCGCATTAATAAAGCCAGCAAACCAGAAACTGCACAAAAATACCCATATTACTACCGCTGTAAAGACTACCTGAAATGGAGAAGACAATTTAAAGAAAATGAAAATTAATGATTCCATCCTGTTTCAAGCCCTTAACGGGCAACATCTTCCTCCCCACTACCTTTGTACCAACAAACTAAAAAGAACAAAAAAAACCCATAGATGACCTTACTAAAGAGAAGTCATAGAACTTGAAACTCTGGGATTATTATATTGAATCATCAAAAAATCAGAACTTACTTCCAAATTCCAAAAAGATTAACCTACAAATACAGTATCCAAGATTCCCATTAACAAACATTTTATACCATTTAGTGCAATCATTGTCAGCCAAGCTCCAAACTATAAGATTTATCGAGAGAAACAGAAGCGAAGATATAAAGAACCTCTGAGTCTCTGACAAAAGGCCCCTGCTCCAAACTGATTTCAAATACTTCATCCATTTCTCTTCCTTTCAAATCCAAACCAATAACCACAAACAGCATTTACAATAAAAAGTGACCAAAAAATATCACAAATGGAAAAACAAGAAGCTTTAACCCTTGTTCAAAACTGCTGCCAGATTCTTCATTCTTCTCCTCTTTCCAATAACTTCAAACAACATCTATATTATTATGCTCACATCATACCATTTAAGATTTTTTAAGGAGTGCAAAATTTCCAAACTTCAAACTCTAAAAGGATCCCGATCATAGAAAGCCTCAAAAGTAATAGCAAGAGGTCCAAAAAGTAGTAAATACCAGTGAGAATTTTGGTTAGAAACTCCACTAAACTAAAGTCAACTTACCAAATCCATAAGAACAAAACAAAAACTAAACATTAAACAGATATAGATACAAATATTAAAAGAAAAAATGAAGAAGCTAAAGTTGGAAAGTCTTTCAGAAAAACAAAATGACTCAAAGCAGGAAAAGTAGACTGTCATATTAAAGACAGCCAACGAAATAAAAACTGCACCAAAGTACCATTATTACGATCATTTTGCTGAAATGATCAAAAAGATATATAGAGAAAATGAAAGTTAAAGATTCAATCCTGCGTGAATTCCTTAACAGATAAACATCTTCCACCCCTCTACCTCTGGGAAATTAATCCAAGAAAAAAAACCAAATCACTAAAAATATACAACTAAATTTCCATATACAACTAAATTTCCAGAACTATAACATGGTGATATGTCACAGAACTTGAAACTCTGGAGCTATAACTATTGAATCATCAAATAACCAGAAAACATACTTCAAATTCCAAAAAGACTGACGTACACATACAACATCCAATATTACTATTAAGAACCACATCACTTGGTCCAAATCCCAAATCATTGTCAATCAAACTCCAAACTATAGGATTTATTGAGAAAAGAACCGAAGCAAAGATAAAGAGAACCTCTGACAAAAGGCCCCTGCTCCAAACTGCTGCTAAATCTTTAATCTGTCTCTATCCTTTCAAATCCAAACCAATAACCACAAACAGCATTTATGATAATAAGAGACCAAAGATGATAAGTGGAAAAACGAGAACCTTTAACCCTTGTTCCCAGCAGCTGCCAGATTCTTCATCATTGTCGTTTTTGCAATAACTTGAAACAAAATCTACATTATGGTGCTCAAACCAAACCTCTTAAGAGTTTTGAAACTCAAAACTAAGGAAAACACAATTATTAAAACATCAAGATGTGCACTCATTAAGGAGTGCAAAATTTCAAAACTTCAAAATCTGAAAGGATCCTGATCATACAAAGCCTTAAAAATAATAGCAAAACAACCAAAAATTACTAAATACCAATAAGAATATTGCTTAGAAAATCCACTAAACTAAAGTTCAATTTGCCTAAGAACAAAATAAAACACAAAAACTAAACATTAAACAGATATTACAAGGGAAAAAATGAAGCTAAAAGTCAAAAGTCCTTCAGAAAACAAAATGACCTAAAGCAAGAAAAGTAACTCCCACATTAATACAGCCAGTGAACCAAAAACTGCAGAAAAATACCCTCTGAAGATGATATAAAAGATATTTAAAGAAAATGAAAGTTAATGATTCCATCCTGCTTAACAGGCAACATCTTTCTCCCCTCTACCTCAATGCCAATAAACAGAAAAAAATCATTGAAACATGCAAGTAAATTTCAAATAACCACAAAAGATAAGTCACAGAACTTGAAACTCCGCAATTACTACTATTAAATCATCAAATAACCAGAAAGTTTGCTTCAAATTCCAAAGAGACTGACCTGCAAATACAGTATCCAAGATTCTATTAACAACCACTTAATATCATGGGGTCTAAATCCCAAATCACTGTCAATCAAACTCCATACTATAAATCTTGAGAAAAGAACCGTAGTGAAGATAAAGAGAATCTCACAAAAAAGGCCCCTGCTCCAAACCGCTACCAAATCTTTCATCCATTTCCTCTATCATTTCAACTCCAAACCAATAACCACAAACAGCAATTACAATTACAAGTGACAAAAAGGATGACAAGAGGAAAAATGAGAACCTTTAACCCTTGTTCCCAAGGAAAATTCTTCATCCTTGTCGTCCTTCGAATAACTTAAAAAACATATGCTCACACCATGCCTCTTGAGTTTTAGAACTGAATTAAAGTCACACAATTGAAAAGTACTATTTAAGGTTTTGCAAAATTTCCAAACTTAAAAGTCTAAAAGGACCCTGATCATAAAAAGACTTAAAAGTAACAGCAAGAAGTCCAAAAATACTAAATACCAATAAGAAATCTTCGCTTAGAAATACCACTAAGCTAAAAGTTCAACATATTCTAAAGAACAAAATAAATGAAAAAACTAAAATTTAAAAAAAAATTAAAAAAAAATTGAAGAATCTAAAAGTGACAAGTCCTTCATAAAACAAAAATGAACCAAAGCAGTAAGGGTAACCTTCTGCATAGCCAGCAAACCACAAACTGCACAAAAATAAGGGTATTACTGCCATTGCGAAGAGTAACTGAAATGATTTAAAGAAAATGAAAGTTAACGACTCCATCCTGTTCGATGTCCTTAACAGCCAACATCTTCATCCCCTTACCTCTGTGCAAATAGAGGAACAAAAAAAGAACCAACTTACTAGAAATATACAACTAAATTTGTAGATGCTAAAACTCAAAGATGACCTTTCTAAAGAGATGCCAAAGAAATTGAAACTCTGGAAATATTATTGACTCATCTAATAACCAGAAAACTTAGTTCCAATTTCCAAAAATATTGACCTACAAATACAGTATCCAGGATTCCCTTTAACAACCTCTTAATATCACTTGGTCAAAATCCGAAATCATTGTCAATCCAACTCCAAAGTCCAAACTATAAACAATTTATTCAGAAAAAACCATAAGTGAAGATAAATAAAACCTCTAACAGAAGATCCCTGCTCCAAATTGCTGCCAAATCCTTCATCTATTTCTTCTATCCTTTAAAAACAACAAAAAACCACAAACAGCATTTAATAAGATACGAAAGATGATGACCAGTTGAACATCGAGAACCTTTAACCCTTGTTCCCAACTGCTGCCAGATTTGTTCATCCATGTCCTCCTTCCAATAAATTCAAACAGCATCTACATTACCAGGCTCACACCATACCTCTTCAGAGTTCTAAAACTGAAAATTAAAGACAATTAAAATATAAAGACATGTAATCTTTAGGGAGTGCAAATTTTCCAAACTTCAAACTCTAAATGGAACCTGATCATAAAAAGCCTTAAAAGTAATAGCAAGAGGTCCAAAAAGTATTTAATACCAACATTAGAACCTCCACTAAGCTAAAATTCAACTTATCAGATCCTTAACAAAAAAATAAACACCAAAAGTAAACACTAAACAGATATGAGTACACATATTACAAGGAAAAAACGAAGAAGCTAAAAGTGAAAAGTCATCCAGAAAACAAAAATGACCCAGAGCAGGAAAGATAGACTTCCACATTAATAAAGCCAGCAAAATAGAAACTGCACAAAAATACCCATATTACTACCATTGTGAAGGCTAACTGAAAAAAAAAAATTACAGAAAAGGTAATATAAAGATAATGAAAGCTAATGATTCCATCTTGTTTGAAGTCGTTAATAGGCAACATCTTCCTCCTGTCTACCTATCTGCCAACAAACTAACAAAAAAAACCCAAATAGCTTAAAATATACAACTGAATTTCCAGATACTAAAACCCAAAGTTGACCTTGCAAAAGAGAAGTCATAGAACTTGAAACACTGGTATCATTACAATTGAATGATCAAATAACCATAAAACTTACTTCCAAATTCCAAAAAATTGACTTGCAATTACGGTATCAAGATTCCTATTAACCACCACTTTGAATCCCAAATCATAGTCAAGAAAGCTCCAAACTATAAGATTTATTGAGAAAAGAACAGAAGCGAAGACAGTCTGACAAAAGGCCACTGCTCCAAACTGAGCTACTGAGGAACAACGGGCTTAAGATAAAAACAACAACAGCATTTATACAATAATAAGGGACCAAAGATGATGACAAGTAGAAAAATGAGAACCTTTAGCCGTTCTTCAAACTGCTGCCAGATTCTTCATCCTTCCCCTCCTTCCAGTAACTCCAAACAACATCTACATCATGCTCAAACAATACCTCTTAACAGTTTTAAAACTGAAATTATAAGTCGTGTAACTAGAACATAAAGACGTGTACTCATTAAGAAGTGCAAAATTTCAAAACTTCAAAATCCAAAAGGACCCTGATTATAGAAAGCCTCAAGTAATAGCAAGGGATCCAAAAAATAATAAATACCAATAAGAATTTTGCTTAGAAACTCCACTAAGCTAAAGTTCAACTTACCAAATCCCTAAGAACAACACTAAAACAAAACATTGAACATATATGAGCAGAAATATCACAAGAAAAAAAAAAGAAAGAGCTAAAAGTGAAACGTCCTTCAGAAAACAAAATGACTGGAGCAAAAAAGGTAGACTTCCATATTAGTACAGCAAGCGAGAAACTGCACAAAAATACCCTTATTACTACCACTGTGAAAAATACAAAAATAATTAACAGGATATCTAAAGAAAATGAGTTAATGATTCCATCCTGTTTGAAGTTCTTAACAGGCAACATCTTCATCCCCTCTACATCTGTGCAAATAAACTAATAAAAGAAAACAAACCACTAAAAGTGAACAACTAAAACTTCCAGAACTAAAACCCAAAGATGGCCAAAGAGATGTCAGAACTTGAAACTGTGGAATTATTAACATTGAATAACAACCAAAAAACTTCCTTCAAATTCCAAGAAAATTGACCCGCAAATACACTATCAAAGATTCCTATTAACAACAACTTAATATCACTTGGTCTGAATCCCAAATCATTGTCAATCAAACTCCAAACTATAAGATTTATTGAGAAAAGAACCGAAGCGAAGATAAAGAGAGTCATGTTATCAACAACTCAATATCACTAGGTCCAAATCACAAATCATTGTCAATTAAACTCCAAACTATAAAATTATTGAGAAAAGAACCGAAGCAAAGATAAATAGAACCTCCGACAAAAGGCCACTGCAGCCAAATCTTTCATCCATTTCCTGTATCCTTTCAATTCCAAGCCATAACCACAAACAGCATTTAGAATATTAAGAAGAACGAGAACCTATAACCCTTGTTCCCAACTGCTGCCAGATTCTTCATCCTTTTCGTCCTTCCAATAACTTCAAACAACATGCTCACACCATACCTTTAAAGTGTCTAGAACTGAAAATTAAAGACACAATTAAGACACAAAGATGTACTCTTTAAAGAGTTCAAATTTCCCAAACTTAAAAATCTAAAATGATCTTGATGATAAAAGCCTCAAAAGTAACAGCAAAAGGTCCAACAGTACTAAAAACCAACAAGAATCTTCACTTAGAAATCCACTAAACTTAAGTTTAACTTACCAAATTCCAAAGAACAAAATAAACACCAAAACTAAAAACTAAACAGATATGAGTACAAAAATAACAAGAAAAAAGAAGAAGCTAAAGTGAAAAGTCCTTCAGAAAACAAAATGACTGAAAGCAGGAAAGGTAGACTTCCTCATTAATACAGCCAGCAAACCACAAACTGCAAAAAAAAAAAAAAAAAAAAATTGGGTACTACTGCCATTGTGAAGGTTAACTGAAATATCGAGAAGACATTTAAAGAAGATGAAAGTCATCTTGTATGAAGTCCTTAACAGCAACATCTTCCTCCCCTCTACCTCTGTTCCAACAAATGGACAAAAAAAAGATCACTAGAAATTTACAACTAAATTTCCAAAAACTAAAACCGAAAGATGACCTTACTAAAAAGATGTCACAGAACTTGAAACTCAGGAGTTATTACTATTGAATCATCGAATAACCAGAAAAGTTACTTCCAAATTCCAAAAAGATTGACCTACAAATACAATATATTTTAACAACCTCTTAATACCACTTAGTCCAAATCCCCAATCATTGTCAATCAAACTCCAAACTATAAGAATTACTGAGAAAGGAACAAAAGTGAAGATCAATAGAACCTCTGACAAAAGATACCTGCTCCAAAGTGCAACCAAATCCTTCTTTTCCTCTATCCTTTGAAATCCCAGACAAATAACCACAAACAGTATTTACAACAATAAGTGACCAGAGATGATGACAAAATAAAAAACGATAACCTTAAACCTTCTTCCCAACTGCTGCCAGTTTCTTCATCCATGTCCTCCTCCTAAAACTCCAAACAGATCAACATTATCATGCTCACACTACACCTCTTAAGAGTTTTAAAACGGAAAACTAGACAGAATTAAAACATGAAGACATGCAGTCTTTAAGGAGTACAAAATTTACAAACTTCAAAATCTAAAAGGATCCTTAAAAGTAAAATAGCAAAGGGCTCCAAAAAGTATAAAATACGAACACTAGAAACTGCACTAAACTAGCAATAAAAAATACCCAAATCACTGAAAAAATACAACTAAATTTCCAAATATTAAAACTCGAAGATTACCATACCAAAGAGATGTCACAGAACTTACAACTCTGGGATTATTACTATTTATCGGATCATCATATAACCAGAAAACTTCAAATTCCAAAAAGATTGACCTGCAATACTGTATCCAAGAATCCTATTAACAACCACTGAATATCTGTATCCAAGAATCCTATTAACAACCACTGAATATCACTTGGTCCAAAATCTCAAATCATTATCAATCAAACTCCAAACTATAAGATTTATTGAGAAAAGAACCAAGTGAAGATAATGAGAAACTCTGATAAAAGGCCCCTGCTCCAAACTGGTGTCAGATCATTCATAGGTTTCCCCTATCCTTTCAAATCCAAATCTATAACCACAAACAGCATTTACAATAATAAGGGACCAAAGATGATGACAAGTGGAAAAACATGAACCTTTAAGCCTTGTTTCCAACTGCTGCCAGATTCTTCATCCTTGTCTTCCTTCCATTACCTTCAAACAACATCTACACTATCATGCTCACACCATGCCTCTTAAGAGTTTTAGAACTGGAAGTTGAAGACACAATGAAAACATAAAGATGTGTACTCTTTAAGAAGTGCAAAATTTCCAAACTTCAAAATCTAATAAAAGGATCCTGATCATAGAAAGCCTTAAAGTAATAGCAAAAGGTCCAAAAAAGTACTAAATACCTGTAAGAATCTTGCTTAGGAACTCCATTAAGTTAGTTCAACTTACCAAATCCCTAAGACCAAAATAAACACCAAAACTAAACATTAAGCAGATTCGAGTACAAATATTACAAGGAAAAAAATGAAAAAGCTTTTAGCTTCTGCATTAAAATAGCCAAAGAACAATAAACTGCACAAAAATTGGACCCGTATTACTACCATTATGAAGACTAATTGAAATGGAGAAGATACTTAAAGAAAATGAAAGTTGACTATTCCATCCCGTTAGAAGTCCTTAACAGGCCCCTCTACCTCTGTGCCAATAAACTAACAAAGAAAGACCCAAATCACTAAAAGTACACGAATAAACCTCCAGATACTAAAACCCAATGATGACTTTACAAAGGTCACAGAACTTGAAACTCTCGAAGGATCTCGCACCTTAAAGCCACAAATATCGCAACATATAACATTATAAGAACTCCACACACACAAGGATATCCAAAAATTATTGTCCAAAAGTGATCACTGCCTGTAAAATATCCAACTAAAGCCTTTGTTTATGAATTAAAATGTGAAAGATGCAACATAGACCATGACCATCATCCGCTTACCACTTTCTTTCTTCATTCTTCAAACTCCATCCACCAAGATATTCAGAATCTTTCATGCTTCCAACTTAAAATTAATAACCACACAAACATTGGAGAAAACTTCCTATCAAAATTGATCAAAGAGTTCACAAGCACAGCTCCCGGGAGACTAACGAAAAAAAAACTTAGAAAAGGTAAAAACCAGTCAGAAGTAACATAAGTGCACCAAAAAGAACATTATAAAATGACTTCTACAAACATTGTCAAACTTAATAGCTTTAAACAGCAGCAAGATTGATGTATTATCCACCCCAACTTGAGAATCCCACAGTCCATCTGTAAGAAAACCAAATCAAATCAAAGACAAACTTGGAAACACTACAAATCAACCCAGATCTGCAGGGTCAGGATCTGAAATATCAGATTGACAATAACTAGCATTATATTGGTCCAGTCTTCCAATCTAAAACATTGAGCTAAAGAAATACTCAAGATTCAGATTCATGACATAACAAACGAAAAGGGATTGAAAACCACCAACTCCAAACTCTAAATTAAAACATCTAACTGACAAATTGAGAGCTAAGGCTGATTCCAAATCTTCCATCCTTGTCTTATCCTCTTTAATTTTCAAACTGATAACCTCAAAATGCACCTAAAATAATCGAAAGGCCTCATTATCAAAATAATATTGAAAAAATGAATTTAAACTAAACAAAACATATTTAAAGTATTAAAAATGAAGAATTATGAACCAGACAAAAGAGAGGCAAAAAGTAAAACGGAAAACAGAGAAGAATTATGAAAATATAAGAGCATAAATCCAAAATGCTGAAGGCAAGAATTCCTCATCAAGTAAACACACTGCTGTCGTAAAAGCACATATCAAGAAATTTTCAACATTTTGCTAAAAGGTAAGGAGAAAACAGTTTCAACAAAAAAAAAAAAGAAAAGAAATAAGGATAGACAAGCTTAAAAAACAAAAAACAAAAGGAGCTTAAGAGTGAAAAGTACTGCATAAAAAACACAAAACAGGAAAAAGTAGACTTTGCAACAAATTTCTCCATCAGTACAACCAATTGGCCACTGCAAAACATTACAAAATTAAAAGTATTAAAAACTGAAGTCTAAAATCAGACAAAGGAGAGGCAAAAAGTAAAAACAGAAAACTCATAATATAACAACATAAATCCAAAATGCTGAAAGCGAGAATTAATCAAGAAGTAAACACACTGTTGTTAGCAACTGCATGAAAAGGCACATATCAAGAAATTTTCAAAATTTTGCCAAAAGGTAAGGAGAAAGCAGTTTCAAGTCAAACCAACTACATTATGTTTCGCCTTCCAAAATTCCCAGACAACAAAAACAAAAAAGAAATAAAGGATAGACAAGTTTGCAAAAAAAAAGAAAGGAGCTTAGGAGTACTACAAAAAAACAGGAAAAAGAGGACTTACCAACAAATTTCTCCATCAGTACAGCCCAATTGAAAAGTGCAAACCATTAATTAGGACCATTGTAAATTTAAAGTACTAAAAAAAATGAAGTTTAAAAACCAGAAACAAAAGAGAGGCAAAAAGTAAAACAGAGAACAGAGAAGAATTATAAAAATATAAGAACATAAATTCAAAATGCTGAAAACGAGAATTCCTCATCAAGTAAACACACTGTGGTCAACAACTGCATGTAAAAGCACATACCAAGAAACTTTCAAAATTTTGCCAAAAGGTAAGGAGAAAATAGTTTCAAGTCAAACCAACTCCATTAAGTTTTGCCTTCCCAAAACCCGACAACAAAAACAAAACGAAATAATGATAGACAAGTTTGAAAAAGAAAGGAGCTTAAGAGTGAAAAGTACAGCACAAAAAACATAAAACAGGAAGAAAAAAAAAATACTTGGCAACAAATTTTTCCATCAGTACAGCCCAATTGACCACTGCAAACCATTATAAAATTAAAAGTATTAAAAAAATAATCTAAAAACCAGATAAAAAAGAGGCAAAAAGTAGAACAGGAAACAGAGATGAATTATAAAAATATAAGAACAAAAATCCAAAATGCTGATAGCGCCCTCTCATCAAGTAAACACACTGTTGTCAACAACTGCATGCAAAAGCAAATATCAAGAAATTTTCAAAATTTTGCCAAAAGGTAAGGAGAAAACAATTTCAAGTGAAACCAACTCCAGTAAGTTTTGACTTCCCAAAACCCCGACAACAAAAACAAAAAAGAAATAAGGATAGAAAAGTTTGAAAAAAAAAAAAAAAAAAGGAGCTTAAGAGTGAAAAGTAAAACCTGAAAAAGAAGACTTGGCAACAAATTTCTCCATCACTACAGCCCAATTGACCACTGCACACCATTAATTAGAACCATTATAAAATTAAAAGTATTAAAAGTCTAAAAACCAAACAAAAGAAAGGCAAAAAAAGTAAAACAGAAAACAAAGAACTATGAAAAAAAAGTAAAACAGAAAACAAAGAAGAATTATGAAAATATAAGAACATAAATCCAAAATGCTGAAAGCGAGAATTCCTCATCAAGTGAACGCACTGTTGTGAACAACTGCATGTAACAGCACATATCAAGAAATTTTCAAAATTTTGCCAAAAGGCAAATAGAAAATAGTTTTAAGTAAACCAACTCCATTAAGTATTGCCTTCCCAAAACCCCTGACAATAAAAAAAAAGAAACCAGGATAGACAAGTTTGAAAAGAAGAAAAAAGGGGCTTAAGAGTGAAAAGTATTGCACAAAAAACAAAAAAAAAAAGAGGAAAAAGAAGAGTTAGCAACAAATTTCTCCATCAGTACAGTCCAATTGACCACTGCAAACCATTAATTAGGACCATTATAAAGCCTAACTGGGATTACGAAGGTATTTTTTTTCAAAATTTTGAAGAGTGAATTACTCATCAACTAAACATGCCATTGTCAGCAACTTCCTGTAAAAAACACATATAAAAAAATTTCAAAATGTCACCAAAAGGTATGGAGAAAATAATTTAAAAGTCAAACTAACTGTATTTAAGTTTTGCGTCCCAAAACCTTCAACAACAAAATTAAAAAAAGAAATACCAAAGTGACTCCACTAAATCTTACCCTTCCAAAACCTCTGGAAAAAAAAAACAAAAAGAAAAAAATTAATAAGTTAACATAAAAAACATTAAGGACATGCAAGTTTCAAAAAAAAAAAAAAAAAAAAAAAAAGCTAAGAAGTGAAAGGTACTGCAAAGTTGCAAACAGAACACAAGAACCCAAAATTACAAAGACTTAGCAACATATTTCTCTATTAGAAGAGCCCAACCAACCACCTGGAACTACAAAGGCATCATTTTCAGTCATCAAATAAACACACTGTTGTCAACAACTGCATGTAAAGCACATACAAGAAATTTTCAAAATTTTGTCAAAAGGCAAGGAGAAACAGTTTTAAGTCAAACCAACTCCATTAAGTTTGCCTTCCCAAAACCCCTGACAACAAAAAAGAACTAAGGGTAGACAAGTTTGAAAAAAAAAAGAGCTTAAGAGTGAAAAGTACTGCACAGAAAACAGGAAAAAGAAGACTTAGCAAACAATTTCTCCATCAGTACAGGCCAATTGACCACTGCAGACCATTAATTAGGAACATTATAAACCCTAACTGGGATTACAAAGATATCTTTTTCAAAATGTTGAAGAGTGAATTACTCATCAACTAAGCACGCCAGCAACTTCCTGTAAAAAACACATATCAAAAAAATTTCAAAACTTCACCGAAAGGTATGGAGAAAATAATTTAAAAGTCAAACCAACTGTGACTCCACTAAATCTTACCCTTCCAAAACCTCTGGAAAAAAAAAAAAAAAAAAACAAAAAGGAAAAATTAAAAAGTTAAAATAATAAACATTAAGGATATGCAAGTTTAAAAAAAAAGTTAAAAAGTGAAAGGTACAGCAAACAGAACACAAGAACCCAAAACTACAAAGACTTGGCAACAAATTTCTCCATTAGAAGAGCCCAACCAACCAGTACGCATATAAACAATTAATTAGAACCATTATAAAACCTAGCTGGAATTACAAAGGCATCATTTTCAGTCACAAGAATTCCATTTCAATTTGAAGTCCTCAAAGGAATAACATGTTCCAAACATTTGTATAAACCAATTAAAACATCTACCTAGACTTCATAAATCCAAGAAAAGGAAGAATATGAGAAACCAGAGATTTATCTGCTACTTATCAATCACAAACAAAAGAAAATTTTCAGCATAAGATCACCCCTTCAATATAGCAAGTGGTGTTGGCAATTTCAAAACTGTAAAACAACAACATAAACATGTACTTATCTTGAGTTATATTGAGCAAAATTTGGGCAAATGTACGATAAACAATTAAAATGGCCTCTTCATCTGCTTACTCAATTCCTCCCTCAACCTCCATCCAAAAAGATAGGAAATAACAAAGCTACATAAGACCTCATTCTCTCTGCATAATGCTAAATTTCTTAACAGCAGCCTCTGGAGACATAAGAATCAAGAAAATGTAAGGCAAAAAGAATCAAAAGAAACATAATGCACAAAAACCTAAAAAGTCTAAGAAATTACAAGACTTAAAAAACAAGAAATGTGAAAAGTCTATTGGTAACATAAAAATAAGAAATGAGAAAAACCTATTGGATGAACTAACCCAACTTCCAGTAAATAGTAACAAACTCTCGGCAATACCCACCTTGACATAATGAAATCCAAAAAAAAAATACCCAGCAGAATGTAGATCTATTGAACCATAATCTTTATTCATTTAGTTATAAAAAAAAAACTCTCGGCAATACCCACCTTGACATAATGAAATCCAAAAAAAAAAATACCCAGCAGAATGTAGATCTATTGAACCATAATCTTTATTCATTTAGTTCTAAAAAAAAAAAAAAAAAAACAGATATAAATATCTAACAGATAAACCCGAGAAAAGAAATCTTTCAACCCATGTCACTAACCATCTTTCAATGAGGAATTTCAGGCATAGGTTTCAAAATATCCCAAGAAAATGCATGTGACCAAATCCATCGATTTTCATCACTTCCGACCTACTGCAAGCAATAAAGTTAAGTTCCAAAAAGGAACCTCATTACCAATAAAAGAAGGAGAGAGAGAGAAGTTAACTTAAAAAATCAGTTCAAAAACACATTTTTGTCACTTAAGATTGTACTCTATACCCACACTCTTACCCACTAGAGGAAAGAAACCTATAACACAAAAAAGCTAAATCAGCAAGTTACCAACTTGAAAGGAAACCTCAAGACATCCAGCTATGCACAAAATACGGATAAATGGCACCACTCTACAATGATCTCAAAAAATTCCAAGATAAACATAAAAAAAGGATATCAACATATGAAGTTACATCCAAACAGGGTGAAACCTGTAAAAACTTCTGAAATCATCAACTTATGGGTCATCCCCATCTATCCTGCAGAAACAATTAAATAGGAATAAACAACCTAAATGAGATTGCAAAAAGAAAAAGGTGGAAGAAACGAACTCTGAAATGAGAAGCTTTAAGTATGTTGCCAACAAAGCTTGACTCTGGAAATCAAGCAAATATCTCAAGAGAACTTCAGAAATAAATCATTCCAGCTCTGATATTATTCCACTGACATTGAAACAGAACCAAAATAGACCAATATAAGGAGACAGGAGAGATAGTCACAGTATCCAAATTTCCTAAATAAATGTTGCTTCCACTATAGAAGAGCAAAACACAAACAGGAACCAAAAATTAGCAAAAAACTGTCTCCAAACTTGAGAAGTTGCAGCCACATATCTACATACAGAACAACTCAAAACATATGTAAAACAACAGCAGTGAAAGAAATCGTACAATTCTGCCCCTTTCTTTGGAGGAAAACCATCTGAACAAAACATCTCTACATTCACGCAACAAACTAAAACACAAGAAACCAAAATAGCAGGAAAACAAAGAAAACAAAAGGCAGAAACAGGTCGCTCAGAAATAAACATCTATGGTGAACCAAAAAATTACCAAACCCACATGACAGAATTTAACTATAACATCAATCGACAAGAGCTTATTTACAGCCACCAACACAGATTAGTAGAAGTAACTAAATATTGAAAAGTAGACATTGAGTCAATAATCCAAACTTTCAAAAGACACTCTTATCCCCACTGCTTCAAAATCTTCCTTTGTAACTGATAACCTCAAGCAGCACCTAAAATCATGAAGGAGCCTCATTATCAACACAACCATTTAAATACAGCACTTTAAAATTGAGATGAACAAGCAAATAAAAACATAAAGAATATTGTTAGTATTAAAATCATGAGGTCCAAAAACCAGACAAAAGAGAGGCAAAAAGTTGAAATAGAGGACAGAAATATTCAAAGGTACGACAACATAAATGCAAAATTCTGAAGGGAGAATTCCTCAACTAACCACACTGTTTCCAACAACTGCATGTAAAAACACATATGAAGAAATAAGGAGAAAATGATTTAAACTCAAACCAACTACATTAAGTTCTGCCACCCAAAATCTCAGACAATAAAAACAAAAGAGAATACCAAAATGTACACTAAAACCACAAAGGGCAGGTGAGTTGGCAGCAAATTCTCCATCAGTAGAACCCACTGACCACTGCATACGGTTGTCTAGAACTGCATGTAAAGCAAATATCAAGAATTTTCAAAAACTTTAGGAACCACAAGGAGAAAATGATTTGAAGTAAAATAAAGTTCATAAAGATAAACTTTCCCAAAACCTCGGAGCAAAACAAAAATGAAATACCAAATTGACTCCATTAAAATTTGCCTTCCAAAAACCTCTGAAAACAAAAACAAAAAAAATACCAAAAGTTTACATTAAAAACATAGAAGACGGGCAATTTTGTTTTTAGAAAAAAAGAGAGGCTAAAATGTGAAAAATACTACACATAGAAACACATGGAACTTCAGTTGGACAAAAACCCAATTAAATTTGAAGTCCCAACTAAGTAAAATGTTCCATACATTTATGTAAACCAACATAAATCCAACGAATGAAAGTGATAACTTGAATAAGATTACTGTCCCAACTAGCAAATAATGTCTAAAATCTTTCGAAAGTAGCAACTAATTGCTGGAATCTTTCCAAACAAGTAAAACTGCCATAAACATGTACTTATCTTGAGTTCTGTTTACCAAATTTTGGATAAATGTAGCACATAAACAATTACAATCCCTCCTCTCAATCCATTCACAAAGGATGAGATATAAGAAGATCTTGTTCTCCCTGTGTAATGCTACTAATTCCTTACAAAATTAATAAATTTCAACAGCAAATAAATGAGAAAAGGCAACTGTTGATGAAAACTAAAAATGAGAAAAACTTATTGGCTGAACTAACCCAACTCTCCAAGGACCCTTGTAGTTAATTTAAACTGATATCATGAAGAAGATTTCAGAAATAAGATGAGGAAGGTAAGACAAAAGTTCAATCAATTTAAAGTCTAAAAAGGCCACATCTTCTACATGAAAACACAAATTTAAACCAAAATAAAAATTTCACCAAGAAACAAAGAAATGAAGAAGAAAAGTGTATTTAGTTAGTAGAAGTAACTAAAAATTGAAAAGTGGACTATGAGACAATATTCCAAACTTTCAAAAGACACTCTTACCCCCACTGCTTCCAAATCTTCCTTTGTAACTGATAACCTCAAGCAGAACCTAAAATCATGGAGGAGCCTCATTATCAACACAACCATTTAAATACAGGACTTTAAAGTCTAAAAAGGCCACATCTTCTACATGAAAACACAAATTTAAACCAAAATAAAAATTTCACCAAGAAACAAAGAAATGAAAAAGAAAAGTGTATTTAGTTAGTAGAAGTAACTAAACATTGAAAAGTGGACTTTGTGACAATATTCCAAACTTTCAAAAGACACTCTTACCCCCACTGCTTCCAAATCTTCCTTTGTAACTGATAACCTCAAGCAGAACCTAAAATCATGGAGGAGCCTCATTATCAACACAACCATTTAAATACAGGACTTTAAAATCGAGATGAACAAGCAAACAAAACCATAAAGAATATTGTTAGTATTAAAAAACATGAGGTCCAAAAAACCAGACAAAAGAGAGGCAAAAAGTTGAAATAGAGGACAGAATTATTCAAATCTTCCTTTGTAACTGATAACCTCAAGCAGAACCTAAAATCATGGAGGAGCCTCATTATCAACACAACCATTTAAATACAGGACTTTAAAATCGAGATGAACAAGCAAACAAAACCATAAAGAATATTGTTAGTATTAAAAAACATGAGGTCCAACAAACCAGACAAAAGAGAGGCAAAAAGTTGAAATAGAGGACAGAATTATTCAAAGATACAAAAACATAAATACAAAATTCTGAAGGGAGAATTCCTCAACAAACCACACTGTTTTCAAGAACTGCATGTAAAAACACATATCAAGAAATAAGGAGAAAATTATTTAAACTCAAACCAATTACATTAAGTTCTGCCACCCAAAATCTCAGACAATAAAAACAAAAGAGAATACCAAAATGTACATTAAAACCACAAAGGGCAGGTGAGTTGGCAGTAAATTCTCCATCAGTAGAGCCCACTAACCACTGCATACGGTTGTCATGAACTGCATGTAAAAACAAATATCAAGAATTTTCAAATTTTTTAGGAACGACAAGGAGAAAATGATTTGAAGGAAAATCCAGTTCATAAAGTTAAACTTTCCCAAAACCTCAGAGCAAAAACAAAAATGAAATACCAAATTGACTCCATTAAAATTTGCCTTCCTAAAACCTATGAAAATGAAGACAGAAAAAATACCAAAAGTTAACATTAAAAAATATAAAGGAGAGGCAATTTTGTTTTTAGGAAAAAAAAAAAGCCTGAAATGTGAAAAATACTACACATAGAAACACATGAATCCAAAATAGGAATGAAAACTTAGCAACAAATTTCTCCATTGGTAGAAACCAACCAACCACTGCTCATGAAAATCATTAAATAGGACCACTATAAAACATAACTGGAACTTCAGTCAGACAAAAACCAATTAAATTCGAAGTCCCCACTAAGTAAAAACAACCATTAAGACTTAAGACCACTGTAAAACCTACGAATTACAATCTTTATCTTTTCCAAAATGCTGAAGAGAGGATTTTGAGAAATGCATGTGAAAACAAATATCAAGAATTTTCAAAATTTTTAGGAACGACAAGGAGAAATGATTTGAAGTAAAAATCCAGTTCATAAAGTTGAACTTTCCCAAAACCTCGGAAAAAACAAAAACGAAATACCAGATGGACTTCATTAAAATTTGCCTTCCAAAAAGCTCTGAAAATAAAGACAAAAAAGAAAATACCAAAAGTTAACATTAAAAACATAAAGGGCAGGCAATTTTGTTTTTAGAAAGGAAAAAAAAGAGGCTAAAAAGTGAAAAATACTACACACAGAAACACATGAATCCAAAATAGGAATGAAAACTTAGAAACAAATTTCCTCATTAGTAGAAAAGAACCAACCACTGCTCATGAAAATCATTAAATAGGGCCATTATAAAACATAGCTGGAACTTCAGTCAGACAAAAACCAATTAAATTTGAAGTCCCCACCAAGTAAAATGTTCGAGACATTTATGTAAACCAACATAAATCCAAGAAATGAAAGTGATAACTTGAATAAGATTACTGTCCCCACTAGCAAGTAATGGCTGAAATCTTTCGAAAGTAGCAAGTAATCGCTGGAATATTTCCAAACCAGTAAAACTGAACATGTACTTATCTTGAGTTCTGTTAACCAAATTTTGGATAAATGTAAGACATAGACAATTACAATCCCTCTTCTCAAGCTCCATTCACAAAGGATGAGATATAAGATCTTGTTCTCCCTGTGTAATGCTACTAGTTCCTTACAGCAGCCTCTGGAGACCCAAGAATCAAGAATATCCAAGGACAAAAAGCAATCAAAGGCAACATACTGAACAAAAAACTACAAAATTAAGAAATTTCAACGAAAAAAAAAAAGAAATGAGAAAAGGCAATTGTAGATGAAAACTAAAAATGAGAAAAACTTATTGGATGAACTAACCCAACTCCCCAAGTATCCTTGTCGTTAATTTAAACTGATATCATGAAGAAGATTTCAGAAAGAAGATGATGAAGGTAAAACAAAAGTTCAACCAATTTAAAGCCTAAAAAGGCAACATCTTCTACATGAAAACACAAATTATACCAAAATAAAAATTTCACCAAGAAACAAAGAAATAAAAAAGAAAAGAAAGTGTATTTAGTTAGTAGAAGTAACTAAATATTGAAAAGTGGACTTTGAGTCAATATTCCAAATTTTCAAAAGACAATCTTACCCCCACTGCTTCCAAATCTTCCTTTGTAACTGACAACCTCAAGCAGAACCTAAAATCATGGAGAAGTCTCGTTATCAACACAACCATTTAAATACAGGACTTTAAAATCGAGACAAGCAAACAAAACCATAAAGAATATTGTTAGTATTAAAATCATGAGGTCCAAAAACCAGACAAAAGAGAGGCAAAAAGTTGAAAAAGAGGACAGAAGTATTCAAAGATACAACAACATAAATCCAAAATTCTGAAGGGAGAATTCCTCAACTAACCACACTGTTTTCAACAACTGCATGTAAAAACACATATCAAGAAATAAGGAGAAAATACTTTAAACTCAAACCAACTATATTAAATTCTGCCCCCCAAAATCTCAGACAATAAAAACAAAAGAGAATATAAAAATGTAAATTAAAAACACAAAGGGCAAATGAGTTGGCAGCAAATTCTCCATCAGTAGAGCCCACCGACCACTGCATATAAAAACAACCATTAAGAGTTAAGACCGTAGTAAAACCTAGAAATTACAATCTTCATCTTTTCCAAAATGCTGAAGAGAGGATCACCCATCAACTAACCACTCGGTTGTCGAGAATTGCATTTAAAAACAAGTATCAAGAATTTTCAAATTTTTTTAGGAACGACAAGGAGAAAATGATTTGAAGTAAAATCCAGTTCATAAAGTTAAAATTTCCCAAAACCTCGGAAGAAAACAAAAACGAAATACAAAATTGACTCCATTAAAATTTTCCTTCCAAAAAGCTCTGAATACAACGACAAAAAAGAAAATACCAAAAGTTAACATTAAAAACATAAAGGACATGCAATTTTATTTTTAGAAGAAAGAAGAAAAAAAGGCTAAAAAGTGAAAAATACTACACACTGAAACACATGAATCCAAAATAGGAATGAAAAAAGAACATTAAAAACATAAAGGACATTGAAAACCCCAAATACCAAAAGTTAACATTAAAAACATAAAGGACAGGCAATTTTATTTTTAGAAGAAAGAAGAAAAAAAGGCTAAAAAGTGAAAAATACTACACATAGAAACACATGAATCCAAAATAGGAATGAAAACTTAGAAACAAATTTCTCCATTAGTAGAAAACAACCAACCACTGCTCATGAAAATCATTAAATAGGGCCACTATAAAACATAACTGGAACTTCAGTCAGACAAAAACCAATTAAATTTGAAGTCCCCACTAAGTAAAATGTTCCAGACATTTATGTAAACCAACATAAATCCAAGAAATGAAAGTAATAACTTGAATAAGATTACTGTCCCCTGAAATCTTTCGTTAGTAGCAAGTAATCGCTGGAATTTTTCCATACCAGTAAAACTGCCATAAACATGTACTTATCTTGAGTCCTGTTAACCAAATTTTGGATAAATGTAACACAGACAATTACAATCCCTCTTCTCAAGCTCCATTCACAAAGGATGAGATATGAGAAAATCTTTTTCTCCCTATGTAATGCTACTAATTCCTTACAGCAGCCTCTAGAGACCCAAGAATCAGAATTCCCAAGGGCAAAAAGCAATCAAAGGCAACATACTGAACGGAAAACTACAAAATTAAGAAATTTCAACGAAAAAAAAAAAAAGAAATGAGAAAAGGCAATTGTTGATGAAAACTAAAAATGAGAAAAACTTATTGGATGAACTAACCCAACTCTCCATTCATAAAGGATGAGATATGAGAAAATCTTTTTCTCCCTATGTAATGCTCTACTAATTCCTTACAGCAGCCTCTAGAGACCCAAGACTCAGAGTTCCCAAGGGCAAAAAGCAATCAAAGGCAACATACTGAACGAAAAACTACAAAATTAAGAAATTTCAACGAAAAAAAAAAAAAGAAATGAGAAAAGGCAATTGTTGATGAAAACTAAAAATGAGAAAAAATTATTGGATGAACTAACCCAACTCTCCAAGGATCCTTGTAGATAATTTACACTAATATCATGAAGAAGATTTCAGAAAGAAGATGATGAAGGTAAAACAAAAGTTCAACCAATTTAAAGTCTAAAAAGACCACATCTTCTACATGAAAACACAAATTTAAACCAAAATAAAAATTTCACCAAGAAATAAAAAAGAAAAGTGTAACTGCTGCAAAATCCAACGATTTGGTTCCCTGGCGTGGAGAGATCTTTGCCATAAAAGAGAGAGCTCGTACGCCTTATTTTGCAAATAAAAAAGCGACGTAATTCCCCATTCATCCGAAGTAGTAATTTAGTATAGAACAGAGGCATCTAGGGCAGTGGCTTGGAAGCAAGCTACCTTGACCATCTTCCGAAGTTCTAAATAATCTACGGATCAAAGGCTGAAGAGACGGTCCATTCTAAGAAATAAACATACGAAACAGAAAATCCCAGATTCAATCGATTTCTTTGATATTAAGATAGATCTAACAAAAAAAATCGAAATCGCCAATCGAATCAATCTTAGAAACCAAAACTGAAACAAATATACTATATGAATAAAAGACTACAAGTTGTAGAGAAAACTTACATGAAAAGCTCAGGCTCTCCTCCTGGAATCGCAAAATCGAGAGCCGAAAAGGCAATATTTATAGAGAAAAAAAAATCAAGTTAGGATTAAGGCGGTGGGGATATTATGAACGGTTCAGATTATTGGTTAGGTGTAGAGGAATTGTTTGGCCTTTGAAAGTTTGACCAAAACGGTTTTTAAATCTGCCTGGGGATCTTAGAATATCTAACGGTTATAAAAAAAGAGATTCAAAAATTCTAGCGAATATACGTTGGTTTAAAAAAGTCAAGATAGAGGGTTAAGATTAAGCAGTGGGGATATTATGAACGGTTCAGATTATTGGTTAGGTGTAGAGGAATTGTTTGGCCTTGAAAGTTTGACCAAAGCGGTTTCTAAATCCGCTTGGGGTTCTTAGAATATCCAAACGGTTATAAGAAAAGGAGATTCAGAAAATCTAGCTGATATACGTTGGTTATAAAAAATATATACGTTGGTTATTTAAAAATATAAGACACGGACGATGAAATATTGATTCGTACTGATATGGTCAAATTATGTGTTGTTTTTTTCGCAGTCGGCCTGCTTACAATGAGTTGGGTATGTCTGTCTTATTAAATAGACTGAGTCTCAAGCCCGGAACGAAGCCCAAGCTTTATTTCGGGCTTTTTTGAGATAACTTTCAAATTAGCAGATTCCAAGATTAGTAAAGTAAAATAAATATTTGAAATTAAGTATTTTTGTAATGTTAACTAATCTTCGACATAATCATGATAATAATTATAATATTGGAGAGAAAATATCACATGCGCTCACGTATACTAGGGATTTGATTTATGGTCTGTTTGAGAGATTTGGTTCATAGGTCGATTCAAGTGATTTAATTTATGGGTTTGGCTCAAAGGGTTCGTTTCATAGATACAGCTCAAGATATTCGATTCATGGGTCTAGTTCAAGTGGTTTGATTCATGGGTCAAACTCAAAAATTCAGTTCATGAGTTCGGTTCGATTCATGAATTCAGTTCTAAAGATTCAGTTCAAGGATCAAGCTCCAAAACACTAAGTAAAAGTTTTAAAAAAATTTGAAAAACAAAATCACCTTCCAAAAAAACAAAGAAAAAAATTTGCACATCTCAAGTTGTCTCTTTTTAATTTCAGAAATTTAGATTTAATTTTTTTCAAAAACAAATTATGTCTTCAAAAAAATACCAACAAAAAATACAAAGAATTCAAATAATAATCCGAAATTTTAAAAGAAAAAAATTGTTTAATCGGAAATTAAAAATGTAAATATACATCTTGAAAAAAAGGTTTGAATTTGAACCCACAAAAAAATCTTTAAAAAAAGGCTAAGCATAGATCTATATAAAAAAAAAAAAAAAAAAAAAAAACCCTAATTGCAAGAATCAAAACCTAAAAAAAAACATAGAAAAAAAAAAAAAAATCACACGTAGCTGAATCAATGGAGTAATAGATTACATCACATTCACTCTATGAGAAAATGATAATTTTTTACGAAAGTGAATAATTTTTTTAAAAATATATATTATATTAAAAAACATAAATATTTTTATAATATTATTATTTGATATATTAAATATTTAATTTTTTAATTAAGTTGATCACTTTATCTCGTAATACCAACTCAATCGTAATATAGATTCTAGCTATTTACTTCTCAACTTTCTCCCCACTTAAAAAATTTTGAATTGTAATTAGAGCAGCGTAATAAGACAATAACCCCAGTCCCCAAATACTAAGCAAGATCTGCCTCCAGCCTCCCAGTAGTACCCACCTGGGCCACCTCTTTTTTCCCGCTCTACCCTTTCTCCTCCATTAAAAGGAATAAAAATAAAAACCAACTATAAATCATTGTTTTCGCATGAAAGATCTTTGGTTCTTTACAAAAAGAATATGAAAAAAAAAAAAAAAAAACCCTCAAATGATTCTCATTTCTGTTATTGTGAATTTTGTTTCAAAAATTTTAAGCGATTTTTAATGTACTAATTTTCTCTTCCCAGTCTCTTGGTAAGCAACCTAATTGTTCGCTTCGGTTATCTATTTTATTTTATTTTTTATTTTTGTTTATTCACTCTTTGTGCCCCAAACTCGACTTTTGATTTTTTTTTTCATTTTTAATTTATTAAATATTTTTTAAGAATAAAGGAATAGCTAAATTTATGAATATTTATGAGATAATAATAATAATCATTTTCGTGTGTTTCTGTTTCGTGTTCTTTTCTTTTCTTTTTTCACTTTTTCCAATTTAAGTTTCATCTAGTAAATTTATTTTTTGGATGCCATATTTTGTAGGGTTTGTTTACGTTCAAGACACAATGGTTTTTTTTTTTTTAATTAGATGTGAATTTAATTTTGAATTTTTAGTCTTTTCAGTTAATTTATCAACGGCAAACTATTACTCTAACATTAGTTTATTAAAGGAGTTTTCTTGAAATCTCTCCACTTATTATTCGTAGCTGAGATTATTTTTCCATATTTCAGTAATCAGGTAATATGTTTCATTTGTTGCGAATTTTATGTTTCTTTGTTCATTTGTGCACATGAAATTGTGGAATGAGCCAAATGTAGTTAAAAACAGTGATTTTCTATTGTTTGAATGATTGCCATCATTTAGTTTTTTTTTTTTTATGTGTGTTTTATTGTTTGTCATATGTAGATTTTCTGTTTTTAAAAGCGTTAAAACTTACGAAACTCGTGTTTTTATAATAGGTAAATCAAGTGCTGCATACTCTTGTCTCAAGCATTCTTATGGATCAACTAGGCCCTATGTTTGGCATTTATTCTTCTGGTCCAAGCCTTCCATGGCTTTGGATCATTGAGTACTTATCAAGCTTCCCTCAGATAGATACTTTCTATTATACGTGGTATGGACAAATACGAATCTCTTGATGTTTGTTGACTTTTTTGGGGCTGTTTTACCATTTCTGTCTTCTTTCAGGCTTGATCGAAGCAGCTCCAGTATTACCAGATGATTTATGGAAAAATACAAGTGAAATTGTTGCTTTAAGATGTCTGGAGGAGTTATTTGGTCCTAAAAATGGTCTCGGAAATGTTGCTCCTCCTGATTCAAGAGTTGTGTTTGATCTTTCGTCAAGCTGTGAAGATGTTCTCGGACACATACTGCAGGAGGTAAAAAAAAAAAAAAAAACATTCATTCTAGTTTCAACATTGCTTTATGAATTTTGGTTGTCTTGAAAGGATTTTTTTTTTTTTTTTTCACCTTTCTCTCATTAGAACTTGCTTGCTGGAATGTACTAGGCACATTTTCGTCACCATCAAGAACAGGAATGACCTTCTTGAGAATCCTTTCCCAAGTTATTACCTTCTATTTAAGTAACTTTTATAATCATTCCAGATTCATCTTCCACCTGTCCCACACCATGCAGCAAATTGGAATCTGTTCAACAGATTGAATAGTAAAAGTGGCATCTTGCTTGAACTTCTTTGCATTCAAATGAAGATCATTATGCATACTATCCTGGTTAACACTGACTAGTCCCACTCCCACCAGATTTCCAGCAACCAAGTCATTTCTACATCTCTTAGAGGGTAGTAAATTTCTTTCAAGCAACCCATCTTGCAACACTTCATTATCATTTTCGTAATTTGAGGAATCAAGTTACCCTCTTGATTACCATTTGCATCATCACTGTCATCAAACCTCGATGTAGGCACATTTTCGTCACCATCAAGAACAGGAATTTCCTCCAAGATTGAACTTTTCGACTGTTCCATTATCATGTCTCACTTTCAAATCTGAAAAAGTCTGGACCAGAGCTTTTGAGATGGTATATTCAGCCCTTTATTATGCATAAAAGAGCCTCCCTACCTAAATTTGTGCATTAGAACAGGTAAAGTAGGAATTTCTTAGTTCTTTGTTCCTGCTGCAATGATGAAAAATGGGTATCAATCTTCATTCATTCATTTTTTTTTTTTGCGCGCGTGTTCTTATTTATATATTCCCTTTTTGGAACAGTTGAAAAGTTCAATCTTGGAGGAAATTCCTGTTTGATGGTGACGAAAATGTGCCTACATCAAGGTTTGATGACAGTGATGATGCAAATGGTAATCGAGAGGGTAACTTGATTCCTCAAATTACCGAAAATGATAATGAAGTGTTGCAAGATGGTTGGTTGAAAGAAATTTACTACCCTCTAAGAGGTGTAGAAATGACTTGGTTGCTGGAAATCTAGTGGGAGTGGGACTAGTCAGAGAAGTTCAAGCAGGATGCCACTTGTAATATTCAATCTGTTGAACAAATTCCAATTCGCTGCATGGTGTGGGACAGGTGGAAGATGAGTCTGGAATGATTATAAAAGTTATTGAAATAGAAGGTAATAACTTGGGAAAGGATTCTCAAGAAGGTGAGGGTGATCAAGATGTGCATGTTGCCTCAAGGACCCTTGAGCGGAGTAATGCTGTTAGTTATGTAGAATTGCAGGACAATCAGATGGAGAATGTTCAAAATGCTGATGTAACGGGTCAGCAAAAGTATGGAGATAGACCTTGCCAAAATGTTGTGATGGATGAATCTAATTATATTGAATATGGTGCACTGCAAAAGGGTCTTAATGGTGAAAATAGTGATCAAGGTTTTCCATTAAGTTCCTCAAATTCCACCTCTTCTGATGGATTGCAGCAAAATATTGATCCCAATGAGGCCAAAGCTGACATGGAGCACCCTTGTGCGGAACAAATATGTGAAAATGAAGATGAGAGGTTTAATATTGCCTTGAAGAAGAGTCTTTTCTTGAGTTCACAGTGCAGACCAAGTCAAGATCCTGTGGGAAAGCTGGTTGGACAGAGCAAAATTTTTGTGTAAAGTGTAACCAAAATGGTCAGGTGTTAGTCTGCAGTTCTAGTGGTTGCCCACTTGTGGTTCATGAGAGCTGCTTGGGTTCTGCTGCAAGATTTGATGATAAGGGCAACTTTTATTGTCCTTTCTGTGCTTATTCTTTTTCCATCTCAAAGTACCTAGAAGCTAAAGACAAGACCTCCTTGGCAAGGAAGGAACTAGCTACTTTTATGGAGCTTTGTTCAAAAAACCTTACTGAGGAACAGAGGAAGCTTCAGAGTCATTCAAGATTAAATGGTGATAAAGAGCTTGTTGGAATTCAGGAGAGAGAGAACACAATTTTATTAGTAAAAATAGAGAAGTTAATCATGGACCTGCATCATGTCTAAATGGTAATAAACTGTGTGTAGAAGAAGAGACATCTATGTGTGGGGCAGTGGATGTTCAAGGTGAAGAAAATAATGAAGAGGAAGAAAAAGTGGTCCTTGGGGACCGACCCATGAGAGAGCATGAACAAGAGTTACTATCAGCCAAGCTTAAATCCAATGATGATAATCCAACAAGTGAACATTAAAACTGCCCCCACAAATCAGGTAGAAGTTGAAGGAGATATTGTGAAGGAAAGCTGTAGAACCTCAGGTTACTGATCCACCTCAGAAACCTGACTGCTCTCAAAAGTAATGGAGAAAATCAGAAGAATCTTCTATTGATGCAAATGATAGGTTTATAATATCTAGTTACTCCATAAGATTCAAGAAACGCGAGACGAAGTAGTAAGTTCCCTTTGCATAAATCGATATTTTTGTTATTCCTTTAACGTTCATCTTCAAGCATGGATATTTCTATTTCATTTGTAAAAGCATCTTTTTGAAATCTTTAACATGCTTTGGTCATCAATTTTATTACTTTTGTGGAACATGAATAGTTTTTTCTGGAAAAAATGAGGGAGCCTTTGATTTCATTGATAATCAAGTTTGCCCATATTCATGATTTTAGGCCATTATGTCATGTTGACCAAGTTTTTTTTTAATAAAAACCTCTTTCTGTTGTTTTGTTTTTTTTTTTATCATGTCAAAACTCAAAACATTATCCTGTCATGCATAAATAAAAGGGCAAATCATTAATAATTGTTATCAACGGTTATACTGTAGGCTGGTCAAACCGAACCTAGTATACATGCATTTGATTTTTTTTTTTTCAATATTAAAATAATAAAAAATTAAATAAAAAAACGTAAACAGTTAATAACACGTAGGGACATAGTGAAGAAAAAACATAAATGTCTTATTTTTTATTTTATTATTTTAATTTTGGCTTTTTGGTAGTTTCTTTGATTGAATTGATGTCTTGTTAATTTGTAATACCAATTCAGTTATTCTTTTAATGTTAGTATAGATATAGATATTAAGTAAAATAAATGATTTTATTATTTTAAAAAATATTGAAGAGAAAAATATACTATGTATTTAAAAATATAAAAAATAAAAATAATTAAATGTAAAATTTTGAAATAAAAACAAAATAGATACAATTGTTCGTTTAAAAATTAATTTTAAATTATGTACATATTTTTAAATATTATCAATCGCAATCACAAATCGTCCGTAGTTTAATTTGAGAAAAGCTAGCAATCTTTTTCTTTTGCATAAAAATAAAATTCAAAATAGAGATATAGTTTTAACTTCTAACCTAGAAATAAAAGAGAAATAAATTGAAAAAATCAGAAAAAATAATCTCTTCACGTATCTTCCATCTATGAACAGTTCTAAGTCTTTTTTTTTTTTTTTAAATCATTTGGTCTATAAAATTGGGGCATGCCATTGCTAAAATGCAAAAATTTATGTGAAGAAATTGGTGAGAATAATTAACATTGAAAAACAAGAAAATGATATCAATTCAATTAAAAATAATTATAAAAAGTTAAATAAAATAGTTTAAATAAATATTATTTATTTTTATTTTTATTTTAAAAAAAAACATAACTCTTTAAAAAAAAAATTATTTTCACCTGTATAATGAGTATACTCGTTTGGAGACCATTGTAAATTTTAAAACTTTAAATTAATACTAAATCTGCTACATCTATTTTGTGATATTTTTAAAAACAAAAAATAGTATTTTTTTTATAAGATGTAAATAATTCTTTTAAAGTGATAATTTTTTAAAAATTATTAAAAAAAATATCTTTTATTTCATATCTATACTAAAATACGTTAACAAAACCCCTAATTTATTTTCAATATTACATGTTTTAAAAGATGCTACGAAAACTAAAAAGTCATTTGTAAAGGTTTATTATCTTGCTATCAATAAAAGTTGATTTAAGTGATTTCGAATTCGATTAATCGAAGTTTGGAATGCCTTGATTAAAAAAAAAAAAAGTATATCTTGTTAAGGGGCTGTTTTGTAATTTAGTTAACAAAAACAAAGGCAGATAAGAGAAGAGCCGTTCTGACTGGTGGCGGGAGCAAATGACACCTGTAGCTACGGTATTTTCGTTATCTTACCACTCCTTAGAACAATTTGGATCTCTGCAAAATTTAGAAAAAGAAAAGTTCAATCTTTGGAAATTCTCCCATCTTTGATATTTCCTTACCTCAATGGCAGCTTATCGACCGGCGGTTGCCCTTTCAATTTCGTGTTGCCTCTTCTTGCTCGGCTCATTTTCTTCAGCTTCCAAAATTACTCTTCCTTCTGATTCACATAAAGTCTCCTTGACTTTATACTACGAATCCCTTTGTCCCTACAGCGCCAATTTCATAATCAATTACCTACCTAAGCTCTTCGAAGATGATCTGATCTCGATCGTCGATCTCCGCCTCGTTCCTTGGGGAAACGCTAGACTCAAAGGCAACGACACTTTTGACTGCCAGGTCTTCTGATTATATTCTACTGTGTTTTAATTTAAACAAGATTTTCAACTGGGCTTTTATTTAAGTATCATTTTCCACACAAAAAAAAAAGGAATTGATTTTGTTCGCATGCTTTTACTTTTACTTTTCTTTTTCTTTTTTATTGTTGGTTGCAGCATGGCCCTGGTGAATGCTTGTTGAACACTGTGGAAGCTTGTGCAATTGATGCCTGGCCTCAACTGGTAAATTTTTCATATTTTTCACTGTGTTTTAGTAGTTGATTTGGCTGAAATCTATGTTGAAACAATTGGAAATTTACTTCTTCCTGATTCCAAAGTTCCAACCTGCGAAATATACGACAAGGGTTATGTTGACCATAAGCTTTTGTGATGCAGAATGACCATTTCCCGTTTATCTATTGCGTTGAGGCTTTGGTATTTGAGCGCAAGTACCTTGAGTGGGAATCGTGCTTTGAGAAATTGGGGATGGAATCAAAGCCCATTACTGATTGCTATAGCAGTGGACTTGGGCAAAAAGTTAGTCTGTACTCTCTATTCTACAATTTGACTATGTTCATTCATGTGATACAATATGGATTTAGTCCTCTCAGTAGAATATTCTGTCAAATATATGTTTATATTCACTTTTCTTCAACTAAACAATTGAGATGCATGAATATCATAAAATCTATCCTGGTGTATAAGTTAGTACTAACTAGAAGAACCTGAGATGTGTGCATTTAGTAGCCCGTAAAGAAGTTTAGCATGTAACCACAAATTTGACCTGTAATCTTATGATACTCTGATTTGAGATTTATGGTGCATGAGGAAAGTGCTTCATCATGATATCAGTACTCGTAATTATAGACATCCTCAATTCTTTTGTTGTCCAACTGATTTTAATAAAGGGGATATAACACGCTGTTGTTTTATTTCCTACTGTGGTTTGGACTACCTGAAGAAACTTTACGAAAAGAAAAGTGTTTCTACTTTACCGATTCCTATGAGGACTCTGTTGATTGTTATGTGATTTTGTTAAGTCACAATTGGAACAGAAAAAGCAGAAAGCTGTAAATGAAACTTCACCTGCTAGACCGAGTGAAAGTGGAACGAGAAAATAGAAAGGACTAAGCACTGCTCAGCTTTATAATTGTTTTAATGTGACTGGCTCTCCTTATAATTTGCTTTAATGTATTAACTCTTGGATTATGGTTTTTATCACTGTGAATATGATAAGTGTATAACTTCACAAGCGCTGCTATTAGTGTGTACAACATTACCACTGACAGGATTGGACTATTAGTGTTCTTAGAAGATCTTATTCTAATTTTTAGAGATTTACATTCCTGTCAGGTTCTATGATTCTGTCTTCATTGGTTATAAAATACTCTCCATGGGTAGGTTGTTTGTATTCCTTAGGGACAATAGTTTGCCCATGTTCATGATTTTCGGTCATTATGTCATCTTGACCAAGTTTTTTTTTTTTTTTTTTTTTATCATGCCAAAACATTATCCTGTCATGCATAATTGAATCAATGCCCTCGAACCTCCTAAATTAATTGTTATTTTTATGCAGCTTGATCTACAATATGCGGCCGAAACCAATGCCCTCGAACCTCCTCATAAATATGTGCCTTGGGTTGTTGTGGATGAGCAGCCACTTTATGAGGTTTGTTTCCTTGACTATCAGATTGATTGATTGATCCCAGTTACTTGTTCATTACTCAAAATGTGTGATTTTGATCAATGTCAATATTGATGGTTTACATACTCAATAAAAAAGATGTTATATCTGTGATTACAGGACTATGAAAACTATATAAGCTATGTGTGCAAGGCATATAAAGGTGATGCTCTGCCCAAGGCTTGTAGTGGAGTACTAGCCTTCAATCAAATCTATGAGAAAAAAATTATCCATCCAGTTTGCTATAAGGAGATACCAGCATCAACATTATCATCAAGAACCATATCAACTGTTATGTCATGGATACAGAAGATGGCAACTTCTATGTAATTGTTTCAGTTTTATACATACATAAATGTCCTAGTATACTTTGTTATTTACTTGGATTCTATTTAGTTTGTTAATATATATCGTCAGTGCATTGTTTAGCACTAAGACTGAAGTGCATCTAAGCTGTGCTCTACTAGTGTTTGGATCAGAATGTGGACTTTGATAAACTAGTTATATATCATGACAAATCACCTAAAAATATATATGTGCTTTGCTGATGGAAGAGAAATTTCAAAGGTTTCACGCTGCCTCCTATCACTCATAGGCTGCGGGCGCTCTTGAAATTGTGCTATTGTTTCTGCGTGAGGAAGCGGGTATTATATGTTTTTTTGTGTCTGAAACCCAGATAAAACAATTGCTTTGTGTTATGCTTGGAAACATGAATTTGAAAATTTGAATTTGGATTTCTTTGGCTATATAAATAATGAGAATGAGATGCATACATTATGTATAAATTAATTAAGATTTAATATATTTGAAAGGTATAAAGACATGAATTTGAAATTCATAAATAGCTATAGGTATTTTAAATTCACTATTAAATAAGCATCCAATAAATTCATGAATTTTAAAAATAACTATCAATATTACATTTACATGAGTTTTATTATACAATTTACATTATTTTTAAAATTAAAATTTTTCTTTTAAAATTCAAATTTTCAAAATGAATTTCTCAGATGATGTGTTCGATATGACCGAGTGGATTCAAAATCTGTTTTGCTCTGCCTGCTCAGGCTCCAATCCTGCTGTCGACGACTCAAACCCTTTTGCCTTTTGGACCTTTGGTTTTAGAGTAAAGCATTTTGGAGCTCTTTTATAAATCATGAGTCATGATGGCCCAACAACATCGATCAATGGCTTGTTTTACGAGAGAAACATTTTGGAGTTCATGTTAAAACCAAGACAGCCCAACTCAAACCTTCTAATGGCATAGACTTTAACTTTAATGGGCTGATTCATCTTGCAAATTTTGCTGCGAAAATAACCTTCATCAATAGTGAAAGGATTCCAGTTCCAGAGCGAGCTGTCCATTGTCCATACCTTATAGTTCTAACTTCAGGGATCTGAGGATACGGAATACTATGGGTAGTGTTTTAGTTGTTTTTATCATCATCATCATCATCATCATCAGCATCTTTTTTTTTTTTTTTATTTAACCTAAACAACGAAGGGAAAAAAGGGTAATAAGAAGATCTTCACAACAGTTTCACTGAGCAGTCACACCACAAAAATGACCCGTGATCAGTTTGTCTACATTCTCTAATCTCTTAAAGGCAAATCGAAAGGAGACGCGATAAGAAAAAAAAGGGGATCGGAGGGGTTGTTGGACCATGGAAGTGAAGGAAGGGAGGACCGAGGTGAGGAAGATAAAAAGAGCAAGAGCTAGCTAGATAAGCATAATCATGGTGCACCGTTTTGTCAGAGAAATCTAAGCCCCTGCTATGCTGGCGACCAAAACAACAGTTTTTCAAACCAGCAGGGACCCACTGTCATACTCACTCACTCACTCACTTGCATTGCATTTGCATTTGCATTTCACTCATTATATATTTTCCCTCGATCGTTCTTTCTTTTCATCTTTCATTGATCTTTCATGGGTTTTTGGCTTTACTGCTTTGCTTTTCATCATCAGTTCTCTCTGCTAGCTGCGAAGGGTCCAGTCCACCATTACTTGCCTATACCTGATTCTTCTCCAAACAACGCCCCATTTGCCTAGCCATATATATATATATATATATATATATATGTGTGTGTATTTCTTGTTAAAGAGATTACACTACTTTACATTCAAGATACTGATGGGGTATGTATATAACGATCGAATTATATACTATATATAAGAATACTATCTAGTATTAACAACTGCTATATATTATTTTGTACTACTACTACTACTTAATAAATAGAAATTTGTGAGGTTCTGAAAATCATTTCATGGAAATATCATTCTTTAATTTGTTTTTGTTTGTCAAACTTAAATTAAAATATGTAGTAAATATATATGATTTAGAACTTTCACCAAACTGGAATAATGTAAGAGAGAAAGACAAGAAAGTCAAAATATAAAACTATAAAAGGAGTACTGGTAGTGATGGGTCACAAATCTTGTACGTTAAAAATGCTCCTTTCAACAAGGATCAATATTAGTAGTATTTGATTTTCCCTTTATAAAAAACACAAACCCATTGAACCCGCATGCAGAAAGCTGCAGACAAAATTTGTTTGGATCCTATCGATGTATCGCAACATCGCCAGTCATCCACGCAGCGCCCGACAAAAGGGAAACAACAACATCCAATGGACGAACGTGGCCTAATCTTTAATTAAGTACTAATGTTTTTTTAATTTCTACTAATATGCTATTAGCTAGTCACAAATTTTCATGAAATTAATTACATCATGTGGGATTTTTTTTTCTTTCTTTTTCTCATGTGACAAAACTTTTTAGTCATTCCGAGCGTGATACCTGAGAAGGAGACAATGGACTGTGGGAAAACAACAATAACAGTTACAAGTTAATTACTAGAGTTTTTTTTTTTTTACCGTAAAAAAAAAAAAAACAAAAAAACAAAAGAATTTTGCTAACTATTGATGTAAGAAAATTCTAAGAAAATCCATAAAAGAAATAATTATCCTAAATGAATTCACATCAAACTTTTATTTTCATTTCAACTTTCATCCAACAATAACATCAATTGAGTCATGAATTTATTAATTTACATTATTTAAAAGATAATGTGACTAAATTCATCAGTTCCTTCGGTTCTAGTTTTTCATCTTCTTTTAAGAAAAAAAAAAATCTTACAAATAAAAGAAAAAAAGGAAACACATAAATATCCCGTGGGGGCAGCTTCTTCATATCTTAAAAGCAAACTCTAAGTACAGCATTGCAATGTTGCATCAGAAGAGGAAGGCAGAGAGAGGCCCATGAAAAGGCTCTTTTAGTGTCTTGAATCATAAATACAATATATATTTTTTTGTTGACTAATAAATACAATATTAATAATTTTAATTGGCCCATGGCCCTCTCCCTTATTAGGGATGATAAAATCCGATCTAATCGATAAATTTCGAACCGATCCGATCCGAATTGAGAGATTTTTTTTTTGAACAATGGAGGCGGAGCGGAGCGGTTTTTTTTGTTTGAAAGGCGGGGATGGAGCAGTTGTGGTAATATCCTGCTCCGCACCGCCCTGCCCCGAATACTGAAATTACAATTTTACCCTTAAATATTTAGCTTTTAAAAGAATAATAAAATAATATAATTAAACTTATTATTTTTATTTTTCTTTTTAAAAACCTAAACCTAATACTTTATTTTTTTCTTCCTATATTAGAAACATGTTTATATTGAATTTATATTTAAATTTTTTTACAATGCTTTATTATTTGAAAAAAATAAAAATAATTAATAAATATCGAATGAGGCGGAACGGGACGGGGCAATTATGGATGTAACCGGCATCTATGAAAGTGGTAGTGGTATTGAAATTTTAACATCCACGACGGAACGGAACAAGAGCAGAGCAATCCGTCTCCGTCCCGCTCCATTGCCATCTCTACCCCTTATGCATTACATATCTTTACAACAAAGTACGAAAAATACTCTCCAAGCAATTAATCCTATATGTACACATTTCTTGAACAAGTGATAATATATATATATATATTTCATGGTTAAAGACTAAAGGGTCTAACATATTTTTACAAGTTTTTATATGCTTGAAATATATATACTAAAAACTTGATAAAACTATACAACTTGCTGTTTGGGAAAGTGCTTAATTTACAAATTAAATCCATATCTTAGAATTCTATATTATATATTTGTTCCTTTCAAAAACCTTGAATTGAATATTGTAGCTGGTTCCTCCACAAATCTGTTTGATCTTTTCATAGTAAGAAAACAAGCATGTGATTCTGATTTACCACATTCATATGCCTGACTATGACATAAAGGTCATATATATGAAGAATCACATCAGTAACAATATTGAATAAAGATATATTTAGATGTAACTTACTGTAGAGTAAAAACCAAAAAACATCGATTGACACCAGAAATTTCATGAGGATATATAACCATTAATTTTACTGTAATTTATTTATTTATTTTTAAAATTTTCACACATTTACCCATAGCCAGTAGTACTATTAATGCAATTTGGTACCAAAATGACTCATCAACCCATTTAGCTAATGAATTATATCTTTTCTCTAGGTTGCTCCATCCATTTGGTCCCGACCAAGTGCCCAGAAAACTTTGTCCCAATGGCATTTTTCTCCATGATTTTTCATGCTACTATATTTGCTTGGAGCTCTTACAAACTCCCTTCAAAGCATGTCAATGGCACCATATTTGGAACTCGACAAAGTTTTTTTTTTTAAACTGGAAAACAAAGATTATTGCTGTCCAAAAACATAACCTCGTAATTGCTGTACAAAAAAGAGCAAAAACCTAAGACCTCTGCTGTTGTTCCTGCATCCCAATACTACAGAGATCATAACATATGATCATGACACTCTCCAAGTTTGATCATCACAGAGGTGAATGCAAGATCAGCCTGCAACTGCGAAGGGCAGGAAAGGGTTCGTAGGGCCCCTCTGAAATGGTCTCTGAACCAAATCATGGCCAATTCATATAAAATGTATGGTTTAAAAACGGTGGAGACTAGGGCATTGCCCCCCCCGTGTTAAGGTGTTATCCTTTTGATTTTGTGCATAGAAAACAAGGGCATATGGTTCCTTCTTCGGATGCAAATTGTGACTAAAATAAATTAACTATATATTCCTTTCAATCCATAACGTCAATAATAACACTTGCCGATGGTGCTAGACAAGACCAGTCGAGGAGGCAGGTGCCTTTAGAGAACCCTACGGCCCACCCACCCTCCATCTTTCCCTCTATCTTTTTTTTTTTTCTTTTTATCTTTCTTCAATCTCTCTCATAAAATTAAATGAAGTACCAGCAGGCAGTGGCCCCCTAATGAAAGAAACTATAAAAAGTCCTTAGGTAGCGACAAAAGAAACAAGTAAATTAGCAGGCTATGAAGGGCTTTCCCTTCCTTACAATGAATGTTGTGCCATTTCTCCTTTTGCACTTTCACTCACTCAGAAATATCATGCCCCACTTACTGTAGATACAAAGATGATCAAACACAAGAGTTTTAATTGGAGTTTCTCTGATTGGGTTTTTCTTCTACTAGTAGTTTTTGGACATTCTTAGTGTTGAACCTTTGGTTGTTCTATATCACGAATTCATAATCATCAGGTATAGAAACATGAATCAGCAAAATCTTAAAAGGCTGAGAAGAAGAAGAAGAAGGAGGCATTTAGATGATTAGGTCTAGAGACAAATGGGATCTACTAGCTTCCCTTTTTTACTTTTTTTGTGGAATCAATAGGGTACTTAAAGTTACAAATACAAATAAATTAAGAAAAAAAAGGGAGAATAAAAAAGGTTAATATTTTCATAAAGAGGGAAAAGATATTCTACTATAATGAAATTTATTTATACCAAGTGATACACTACAAAAAAAGCTTAAGCCATGGAAAGAAAGTTTCTTGCAATTATATGCAGAGGGGGATCAAAATGGTCGATGGAAAGAAGAAAAAACAACAAGAGCCAGAAAAGGATGAAGAAGAACAAAAAATTAAATACTAATCATGAGAAAGGGTGCGATAAATTAATATAGCAATGAACTAATTGGATATATGGGTCTACCGTCTACAAATGAAAATCAGAAATGGGGTCTTGGTGGGGAGTGATTGGTGGGTCTATGTTATTATAGCAAAACAGAATATTATATAGTGTGAGAAATAATACTATTAATAATAAATTTATATTTGATACAATGTATAATAAATATTATACATTATGAGAATATCACAAATTATCATCAGTAAAATTAAATATCACAAAATATTAAAATAAATAATTAAATTTTAAAAATATTTATTTTTAAGAATTTCAAAAAATTTAAATTTATTGATAAATGATGTGATAATTTTGATGGTCGATAATGAATCAAATATATACTTGTAAGCTATGCAATAGAATGGAAGAAAGGGGGTCCTTTTCACACTGAGGAGGTGGTTACCCAAATAAAATAAGGGCATCAATCACAAAGGATTATTTTAAATATTCATTGATGCTTGCAGGTGCATCCCTGTATCTTTTTTGTTGATGTTGTTGCTATCACAGAAAGAAAGAAAGAAAGAAATGTTGTTTTCATAGTTATAGAGAGAGAGAGAATCTGAGACTGAGAGGAGAGAAACAGATAAAGAGAGGGTGAGATCCAAAACAATTAATATCCTTAAATCCAAAAAATAAAAAACTCAAAACTCAAAACCCAAAATCTTAGATCAAGATATAAAGGAGAGCGCCTGAAACTGAAAGTGCAAAGTATGTAAATTCAGACAAGGCGCACGTGTGCATATATATCACAGCAGAATTACGAGTGCCCTTTGAGCTTGGGGAGCCCAGCCGATCAAGAAAATCCGTTTGCTTAGAGAAATTTTGTTGTAGTAAAAGATTTGGCTAACAAGTGTTTTGTGTTCTCTTCAGTGTTGCCCTCCTTCCCAACAAGCTTCTTCTTGTCTCCGCTCTCCACACTTTGAAGTTTTGTCTATACTTTATAGTCTATATAGCTAGAAACAAATCTTAACCCAACACTGATTGATGATGGTAAAAGAAAACAAGAAAAAAAGATGCTGAAAGAAATAATTTTTTGTAAAAAAAGATATGAAACTGTTTAAGATTTAATGGTCAATTTCTTCTTACAGTGTGTATGGCCATAATGGGAAGAAGGAAGAAGAATAATAACTAAAGGAAATTGGTAGAATTTTCTTTTCTTTTTTTTTAATCAAAGAAAAATATTAGATTTCTTCTCTGTCAGGAATTCAAGAAAAATATTAGATTGGAGCTTACCAGTTCAAAAGAAGGAAAGAAACAAAAACCAATAGCAATAATGATAAGTAGCCAAGTTTCCTTGGTGACATGATAGAAATGCAAAATGACCCGTTTGTTCGTTGTCGAACAAGAAGAAGATGATAGATAGAAGCAAAAAGGGTTTTTTCTTTTTCAAGACTACTTGTTCTTCCTAAATTCTGCCCATCAAAATAACTCAAACAAAAACATACAAAAAGGAAAAGAAACAATTGATTAAAACTTCTTATCTTCTTGTTTTATATTTCACCTTTTATATGTATGCTTTTATATATAGTAGAAATCGTGTTCATGCATAACAAGAAATGAAGAAATCACTAGAGAAGATTAAAAAAAAAAAAAAAAGTCTTATCAAAATGAGGAAAGAGAGAGATAGAGATTGGTCAGAGATTAAAACAAGATTTCTAACTAAAATGGGATATCGATCCAATTTTCAGAGAGAACCGCCAGATATATATAACTCGTAATCACATTTAAAACAGCTATTAAAGCAAAAATAATAATAATAATAATCAGTAAAAAAACTATAAGCTAGTAGTGGTAGCAGCAGCGGTGGCAGTACCAACATTAGCCGCAGTTCCACCACCGCTATCATCTCCGCCACCAACGCCGCCGCTACCCCCACCACCATCAACGACTTGAGTGGCAGCCATCGACACATTGACCCCCACAGCCGTAGTTGTTACAGAAGACCTTTTTCGCTTCTTCTTCTCATAAGGAATCCCTCTAGCTTTAGCCTGCCCTTCTCTCACTTCCCTCAAATAAATCCTCACAGCCCTTGCGCCAAAAGGGTTTGACTCTGGACGTCCACCGTTTTCTTCATAAGCAGCTCTCAGCCGTCCGATCAGCGCGTCGAGGCTACCCCACGCTTGCTTGAGTGGGCAAGAGCAAGGAGCAGGTGGGTTTGGATGTCCAAAATAAGGACAACCCGTTATGTGAACCTTAGTTTTGCCAAACTGGTCAAGGTATTTCAAGAACTCAATTACGTGTGCGCCACTGCAACGAGCTAGTGATAATGGGGGCTTATGGTTCTTCAAGTACTGCAAGAAAGCATTCCAATCTCGACGCTTTTGTGACTCGTAGCGACTCGGTGGAGCTGGGGAAGAAGACGACTCACCAACTCCTTGTTGTGAAGCCGTGGGCGGCGGCGGTGCTGAAGCTGTAGCTGATAGTGGACCCTCGTTGATGCTATTCGGGTTGGCTGCAGCACCCCCTCCAGAAGCAGAATCCATTGACTTAAAAACAAAAAGAATAAGTGCTGGGTTTTTGGTGATGATCGGCAGTGATAAATTTTCCCACCTATTTTTGTTTTTGTCTGATTGCAAGTGTTGGAGAGAAGGCCGAAGGGTGGGCTTTTCTTTTCCTGTCGTCTCTCGAAAGAGGAAGGCTATCTAAATTCTAAGCTATCTATCTATCATTCACAATTCATAAACTCTAATTTGTTAGCTGCTTCTCTGTTTGATTAGGTAAATAGTAGAACTACTACGATGGAGGATGTTTAGGGTTCATTGAAAGAACTGCTGGCTCCCCCGGGCCTGTGGGATCTTTTCACGGGAAAGATTTGCTTCTGTTTTTTCTTTATTCGTGAGAGGGGAGATGAAAAAAAAAAAAAACCACAAAAAAATTGAAGAGAGAAAAAAGAAAAACAAATACTGACGCCGGATGTAGTATTTGGACTATTTATATAGTATTTTATAACCAATAATTCAAGTCTTGAAAAATAATTCATTTGTTGAATTTAAAAAATAAATATAAAAAAAAGGGTTGAATTGTATTGTACTGTTGTTAAGAAATTAGATTGAGAGAAATGTAGTGTATATATTTCATATAAATCACATGGTGGCCCCAATGGACGTGACATGTTCACTATTCACCCCCGGCGGCCCCGCCACTCTCCCCATCTTTCTATTCATCATCAACCCTCAATCGCCAATCACTCGCGTAGGTTTTACCTCCTCTTGTCCCCTACGAGGCTGAAGTGAAGGCTACAATCAAAACAAAGGGCTAATGGTTAATACCACGTGTATTCTATTTATATTATTTTCATATTTTTTATATATTAATTTTAATTAATTAATTTATATTATATAAATATTGATAAATATTTTTATTTTTATTTTAATTGTATAAATAATTTTTTCTTTTTTTTTTTGTATTATAGGATCTAAAATTCCGAATTTTAAGCCTAACTAATTGCCGGTGTGAAGCAGGTAGGAGAGTTTGAGAGTGCAGGATGGTTGGGCTGCAGTTAATGGGTGTCTCACTTAGGTCAAACTTTTCATGGCCACTTAAGAGCTCGTAGGTGCCCGCTGGCCACTTACAGTTGCCGGTTACGGTGGTTGATTGTGTCTACCACCTGCTGGTGTATCTGCTTTCTGTGCAACTTCATTTCTGACGAGCCACGTGCACTCTGCTCCAATACTCAAATATGAGTAATGTTTTTACTATTTTTCTTTTCTCTCCCTTAATTTTGTTTTGTATATACTAGCATTAACTAACTTCTTTGTTTTCTTAGCTTTTTACTTTTTCACAAACCTTAGCAAAAAAAATTTAACAATTAAGGAATTAAATTGTACAAGGTTCAATTTTTTTTTTTTAATTTTATTTTATAAAAATGGTCAAAGTTTAAAAGAAAATAAAGAAAAAAAGAATTTATAAGTATTAAAAATTAAATTTCAATCTTAAGAGAATTTCGTTGAACCATTTAAATCTCAGATTCGGGTTCAAATCAATGTTATTATACTACAATAATTAATCATTTGTTAATGGAATTACAAACCAATGTTATCTTAATCCAGATATATAAATGTGAAGTATAATTTTATAAAAATAAATAAATTCCCTTCAATTAAAGGCAATGATAATAAACAATAAAAAAAAATATGAATGCAAGATAAAAAAAAAAAACTGAGATAAAAAAAAAACACAGAAAACAAAATTAGTTTGTCATTGGTGTTTTTTTTCCCCCCTTTAAACTGATAACGAGAAAATAAAATCATATGTAGTATAAAAAATAAAAAATATATTTTTTATAATTAGAACTTTTAAAAGAATAAAAAATTATAATCAATTAATTTTTAATTGAATGTTTATAAGAAATTTAACATATTTTGTTCATGTTTACTAGAAAGCCAATCATTTTACAAACTACCTAACTAAGATGAGGGTTCTATTAATAGTATCTTTATTTTTCCAAAAAAGAAAATGAAAGATTATATTTTGAAAAATATACCTCATAGCTAACAGCCGTGTGATCTGTTTGTAGAGTGTTGGACTCTTAATTTCAGTGATCAAAGATCAAACCTTGACAACCTCAAATATATAAAAATAAAATTATACCTCATATATATATATATATATATATATATATATATATATATATATATATATATAAACCAAAATGTGGCATGACACTTGTTCAATGTAATAGGATATTATAATGATAAGAATCATTTTTGCTTCTTATAGATTGGAGCAAAGCATTGAAAGGAATATATATATATATATATATATATATATATATATATATCATGATGCAAGTAGCTATTAGTTCTATGTATCCACTAATATAGACATGAATAGGACTATATGTCTATGTATTTAGGCTCACTCATTGTTTGCCGTTCATACTTTAGAGTACGATGATAAAACGATATGAATAGCATAATAAAAAAAGTTCGACTATTTAAATGAAACATCAATCCATAATTTTTTATCTTTAAAATCTCGATCAATCATTTTCAAATATGAACTCCTCTCTCAAATGACTCAATCACTCTCTCCCTTCTCTCTTCACATTTTTGTATATATATGCAAATTAATGATACAATAAAATTAAAAACTACTAATCTCAAATTATTTGTTTTATTTTTAAAATTATATCAAAATTAAATTCTAATCATTAAATCTAAAATCCAACATTTTATCAGCAAAGCAATGAATAAACTGCTAGCATTCAGACAAGCATTTTAGCAATATATATATATATATATATAGCATTCAAACAAGCTAGCAATGAATAAACTACAGTAGTCCAGCTAGAGGCATTAAAATAAAGGGTGAGAATGAGAGATTGTTGAGCAAGCACCCTGAGGAAACCACTGTGTTTAACCAGAAAAGCAAAGAGGTGTAAGACATACCTAGCTACCATATCAGGGAAGTCTTGCTTTGGTATAACATTCCAATAAATGTCCTCTCACTTTGATTGACAGATTTGTCCTGATGATGGAAATAATGCAGTTAGAAAACAACAAAAAACCAGATAAAAATAAAATATACTTAAGTACTTACTAGTTACTACTACTAAGTAATAATTATGATCACTAATCTATGTTTCTGATAAATCTATATCTTAATTAACAGATTTTTTGGTAAACGCCATGGTGAGTGCGTGGGAGAGGACTAAGGATTATATATATTCCCATTATAATTTTTGTTCTTTGGGTTCAGAAATAATGCAGAGAAACTTTCTTCAATCTTTCATTGGATGCACATGTCTTGTTTTTCTTTTTGGATTATTTGATGCACAATTTTTTGTGTTAAAACTTAAAAGTCAGTTACCAAAGCTTTTTTTAAGAAAGGGGGAGGGTACAATATAATAATGTTGCATCTTTATTTTTTATTTACTTTTTGTGAAATGATAGGTTTGTTTGTTTACCTTTGTGTAATCTTTTTTATGGACAATGACTTGCAATTTTAACCTTAGGGCTAAAGGAAATAGGTATTTATATAGAAAAAAATTATATACGGAAGATACTGAAATTTGAATCAATTTGTTGGATGTTATTTTTAAAAATTAATTAAATTAAATTTTGTATTATCAAGCTTTTCAGTATGGGATATGAATAAACGGTTTACATTATAGCTTTTACAACATATTTTAAATTGGTAACTTTTGGGAGAAAAATATGCAGATTCATTTCTGAAAATTACTGGTGAGTTAATATATTTTTCAGGTCTTAGGGAAAGGAAAGAAAACATGATTCAGCATTGTGAATTAACAGGTTAATAGGAATGATCTTGACAATATATGTATATATAGTTTGGTCAAGTTTTGCAATTTTTGATAAATTAAATGATAAAAGTACTCATTTGAGAAAATTTTGGAAAATAACATTTTGCTTTCAATTATATAAAACTCATAATTATTTGAGCTGATAGTTACCACAGCAGAAACGTACATGATGGATGGGAAACATCATTTTTGGTAAGTCTTTTTCGTGAGGTCTATATAAGTTTTCATGCATTTTCAATATCAGAAGGCATCCTTCGAATTTATACCACCTTTATTATTAATTGAAATCAAGCTTAAAACATATGGAATATATTTGATTTTTTTTTCTTCCATTGAATTAAGTGATGATTAAACAATTTTATTTTACACCAAAAGAAATGTCAATCAACAAGAATGTGATAATATATTAATAGCTACTAATTAACTGCATAAGAACATTATTCAAGTTCAACAAACTTGCACAAAGAAATTTCACCTCTTTCTTTCTTTCTTTCTTTCTTTCTCTCTCTCTATCTATCTCTTTATAGAGAGAGGTCTTTCCAACATCTTCTAATTAATTATTTCACGACATAATGCAAGCTTATATGTGCCTTTCTTGGTTATTAATTTCTCATCAACTAATAGCCTTGGCATATATTATTTATTTATTTGATATAAAAAAGGTCAAAGTTAAGGAAGAAAACTAATATGTACTCAGACAATCAAGATACTAACTCAAAAGATGTCTGACTACATTATTTTTCTTCTGCATTTACATGTTGAATCTTTTAAACTAATTAAGCAGTAATAGTTTATTTAGTCCCAGTGCAAACGTTCTTGATTTTTTGAGTAAAAACGACATTAATTTTCCTTATCTAAAGTAGATGGTTTATTGTAGGTAAGGTAAGGTAAGGCAAAGAGTGGGTTTACTAGTTGATTTCAGGTTTGGGTTTTGAGTTTTTGAGAGGTGAAAGTGTTAAGAGTTAGAATAGAAGGGATATGTGGAGTTCCCACTTCCCAGTCGTTGTCATGTCATTATTTTAGGTTCATAAATTGCAAATTTTAAAAATAATTTTGAAATTATTTACTAATGTTATAATTAATTAATTATTCTTTCTTTCTTTTTTTTTTTTTTCTCTTCTAATTCAACACATATACTTCGAGCTTTTTACATGAAAAAAATAATTATATATATATATATATGTATATGCAAATTATTTATAAATTATGGGGTATACTCTACACTCATAATGCTGGGCATGGGAGTGGGATCTATCCCCCACGCAGCGAAGCAAAGGAAATTAATTAAGTGTGATTAACAAATAAAATAGATATAATTAAGCTTGAAATGCCAACACAATATATAAGCTATAGCACATGGAGCATTAACCCACAGTAATTGATATATGTTACATATTTTACAAAGGAAAGGAGTAGGACACCTGAATTAACTTTGTACAATCATCGCGGATCCATCTCTCCAATAAAAAATGTAATAATAATAATAATAATAAAAGCTATTAAGAAATAAGTTTTTTTTTTTTTTTTTAATTTAAGATAATCACTTTTCTTCTGCTTATTCTTGAGCTTGTTGAAGAAAAAGAAAAAAAAAACTGAGAGACATTTGAGCATATTCTTGAATTTAGCATTTGAGTGCACGTCAAGGCAACATGTATATATATATTAGCCAATACTTGTTTAAGGATCGGGTTATCCATCTAGTTCAAATTGAGCTGAGCTTGAGTAAGAATTTTCGTAATTCGAATCGTAGGTCCGAATTACTATTTATTAAATAAAAAATTATTTAAATTTAATTATAAAATATATATTAATATAAAAATAAAAATAATCTTTAATATTTTTTTAACATTGAAACGAACTTTCAGACCAATTAAAATGGGTTTGGGTAAAGATAAAAATTCTATACCACGACTTGACCTGACTCATGAAACCCATGTCTATGATCTATGTTGAAATAGAAAATTATGATTTTTTTTTGGATAATTAAATAGAAAATTATGATTGTTTTATGAGTAACTTTTTTTTTTTTTTAACATTAAAATTACGTAGTGGGATATAATTTTCTTTTATTATCTTTTCCTACTTCATTTTAATAACTATGGATGGTGGGTTTTTTTTAGTTATAATGCTAAATTTCAAGTTTACCAAAAAATAATATATATAAAATTAAGCATTCAATTTTTACCAATTTCTCATCACAATAGACTGATCTCCAAGATAAGCTTAAGGCCGTCCAATCGCCATCCATTAGCAAAATCAATTCATCCTTAATAATTAATATTATACTTACAAAAAAAAAAAATGAGTGTTGAAATTTTTGTTTTCATACCATTCTAGAACAAGCACCATCCTTCTCTAGAAGGAGAAAACATCTTTTAACCTTAAAAAAAAAAAAAAAAAGGAGAAAACATCTTTAATTTCCCATTTAATTTAGATAAAATGGAAAGAAAAAGAAAGTGAAAACAGAAAACCTATGAGAAGTTTTTTTTTACTATTTTTTAAAGTGAGTAATGTAAAGGAATATAATGGCTAAATCGTACAATCATGTAGGGAATCTTCTTGAAAATATATATATTTTTTTGGGTGCAAAAAAGAAAAGAAGAAAGAGCATCAAATGCCTCCTTTTTCTCCTATAGTAGACCCTATATTCAAGACCAAAAAAAGATGTCAACTTCATAACCCCACACCAAAAACAATCCCCTTTTTATTTTTCAACATTTTGTAATTTTGTATACATTCCATAATCAAAACCCCACCACCAATCATTCAATATTTCCATCAACCCCTCAAGCAATCAAAATTCAAAGCTTAGCTAAGAATACCAAAACCCATATCCTTAATTTTTCCCTCACTACTCCTCAATCCTGAATATATATAAGTAAAAATTTTAAATTATCATATCCACTTTTTTTTTTTGCTTCCTTGTTGCTGCTTGCTTGGGGTTCTTGTCAATCATAATACTTTCATTATATAATATATTTTGTCAAAATAATAATAATAAGACTACTAATATATATATAGCTTTTACATGTTAGTTCTATATTTTATTATTATTATTATTATTAGGAAGAAAACTCCATTATCATTTATAAATAATTATTTGTTGCTTAGAACTACTTCCAATCCCTAAAATGCATTATATCAAAGATGTTTTAAAAATTGTGATAAAAGTATGGCTTATCTATTTGCATGCTAAAATTATTGATTTATTTCTCTGATCAAAGCTAAATTTGAAAGCTTGTTCTACCTATGCATTGAAATAGCCAAGTCAAATAGTGACTGAAAAACTGTGATTTTTTTTAAAGTTTTAGAAAGATATAACTTGAAGCTCAAAAGGATTTTAGCTAATATATATTGTCAAATTTTGAAAGAATAAGAAATGGGTATTTTGGTATTAATTTCTTACCAATTTCCCTGCCGCTATGGTTTGCATTGGAGCTCCAAATATACCAAATGATAAAAATAAAAAAAAAAACAAAAAAAAAAACTATGCTTCTCTGGGGCTCACAGGCAGGCTGATAGATAAGCAGTACAAACTTTAAGTGAAAAAAAAAAAGAAAGATTATAAAGCTAGCAAAGTAGCAAGTACCGTGAGTGGTGCACGATCTTTAATTTGTTGAAAGCATTGATGGTTGTTCATTATGGTCTGAGGTGAGGCCTGAGGAGTGAGAGTAGACTAGATAATATTAAATACGATGTAATTACATGATATGAATATGATATGAAAAAAAATATATAAACATGATATGAATATTGAATATGTCAAAATTTATATAACACAAATTATTAACACGTCAAAATTTATACAAATATAAAACATCTTAAACATAATTATCACATATAAAAAAAATACACGAATTACAAGTCCTATATATTTCATAATATTTTGTAGTTCAGACTGAGAGGCCTTTCACCTTTGTTTTATTTATTAACCCCACCCACCCATCCATACTCTTCTGTTCCCTTTCTGATGTAGGGTCTATTTCCTTGTGATGTTGACCCAAAAGTTATGAAAGCTTTGTAAATTGTAATTGTATGTCTGACTTTTTTTGATAAATCCCTTTAGGGCACACAACAGAAAAAGCCCTAGTATTTTAAATCCCACCCATCTTTATACATTTGATTAACTCATTAATTTTATTTATATAATAATTATGAATGGAAAGAAAATAATGGAGATTTTGTTATGGATGGATCAAAATCAGCTTCTACTTAATTAATAAACTTATTCTATAGTCTAATGATGAAAGAATAGTGAAATCATGGGCTTAAATCAAAATTTAATTCATCATAAATATAGGGATGGTTACTTTATGAAAAGCATTGCCAAACAATTTTATCCACATTATACCTAAGAAAACAATAAAAATATTATGGATAAGTTTTCTTCAATAGAACTAATTTTATATAGTTCTAGAGCCTAGATGAAATTGCTAAGAATCAAAACCTATCTTAATGGGATTTGTATAAATGCTTTTCATGGATGGGATGGGATGGGATTGGAAGTAGGCTATCAGCTTTTAATTTTTCTCCTTGATTGTGCGATTACGGCCCCACCCTTCTGTAGCCGTACGTGTAAGGCCCTATAAGTTAATTTTGGACCGTCCTTTAATGGGCCTTCCAAGTACTTATAACCCCACCACAACAAGATGGATTTTTATCATCTACTAGACTAGAGTATTACCGATGTGATGGATTTTTTTTTTGAATACAATGGGATTAATGTAAGGACCATTTTTATTTTAGACTTTAGTTTTGACAAATATAAATAATAAAGCTCTGAACAAGACAAGATTGTCTAACAAACTGACACACTTGGCAGGGTAAAGGAAAAGAGAGTTGACACGCTATCCACTCCTTTGCCATCCATCCATAGTGCAATTTTCAAGCTATCTCCTCAATCATAAATCCTAGGTAGCCAAACGCCAAATCCTGATTAAAAGAGGACAGTCCAAGTAAAGTAACTATCCTTACCTTTTGGCAGAAGCTCATTCTGGAGTGAACCAAGAAAACTACCATTCAAAAAAACAATTATTTCATCTAGACTCTAGACGATGCACTGTCTATACAAACAAATGTATAAACCTTCCAAAGCAAAAGAATTGGTCTGCCAGGCAATATCCTATGGCAGCGGCATTCAATTGCTAACATTCTGAAGGGTGAAAATAATAGACCCCATCAAAACAACAACAAATCATTTATACTATGTTATTTGAAAGAAATTAATCATATGAGGTGACAGAAAGTGCTACCCGAAGATCATTTGATGTTCCACATATGTACATCCGATATGTTTCTATTTCCTGTTGATAACTCCTGGGACTGCTGGCTGCGTAGTGACTGCCACTGGCGCTATCACGCATTGAAAAGATGATCTCCCTGAGGACCGGTTCATGGCCGTTAAGAAGATTGCCCATGCTTAAAACTTTTCTCCATGACTGATTAGCAGTTGGTGGCGTGAACATATTTGACACAACTTGTCTCTCATTCAGCATTAGTTGCAGCTTCATGTCAAATTCCTAAGCAACAGGAATGTTTGCATAGAATGTAAACTCAAAGACAATTGCAGGGAAGTTTCTAAGAAAGGGATGGGAAAAAGTTTTGATTAGAAAAAATCAAATTGGATTTAAATTCAAGTTACTTCCTAATTTCAAACAATATGTAGTAGTAAATTGCAATATTGCTGAATATTTGCGACCTTTTTTATTTTGATTTTAATCAGAAGATCCAACCTGACATCAAATGGACTTTCCCAAGGAATAGTCCACTGAAAACAATCCAATTAGAGCAGTGATTCACTAATATCCATGAAAAAGATCAAGCAGCTAGAATGCTAAAACTGAGGAGATTCACAGCATGGAGGCTATTTACCTTCTGAACATCTACATCCGCTAAGCCCATTCCCATGGTTGGAAGATAAAAGTTGTAGTAGTCACTGAAAATAGCTTCCGAAACACGTGCTGCTTGTCTGAATTTACGATGAAGAGAAGCTGCGAGTGTTAATAACTTCTCAACATGTTCAAAGACAACACAAAGCCGTCTGAGGTCTTCAATAGTCTCACTGATGTCAGATAATAGATTCGCTGCAACATACACAAGAGCTTGAAATTTCAATGACCTCAATTTCAAAGAAGTGCAAACTTGTAAGAATGATGAACAACACCTTGCAAAGGCCTTAACGTAGATGCCATAGTAAGGTAGAGTTGGTCCATTTTCGTGGTCATTTGCTTCAAGCTTCCAAAATTTGTCTGGTTTAGAGTGTCAGCTGATGCTCTGAAGGCAGTACAAACCATTTGCTCAAGCAGCTGATGTGGTCGAACAGTTTCCAGATAATGAAGGATCTGCAAAGTTTAAGAAGCCATAAAGGATTAAGCTTTATGCATCAAAGAAATATCGAAGAACAGTTATATCCGAGTTACAAGATTTTTTAGCAAAGTTTCAAGTCCGAATCTTAGTTTACTAAAATCAAGCACGTATTCAATTATTTCCAAGTAGTCTATCATGTCTGATAATAATGCTATTGCCATTTTAGTCTTCGTTTGAGATCATTTAAGAAATGCCAAGTGAATGACGCATTGGCACAAAATTCCTAAAAGTTTAAAACAGCTCTTCATCAGCTCCCATGACACCATTGAAGCAGGAATTTGACAGTTTAACAGCACTAGGGTATTTTTGCCTCGTTTAATCTGGAGAAGTCAACCTTCAGCTTTTTCTACCAACAACTCAAATGCATACGTATCTGGATCATTACTTAAACATTGTTGTCTAGGTACTTCCCAAGATATGTGGACATCACATTTGGACTTGTTTTGCCTATAAATTAATTAAATTGGAAACTAACGGAAGCATTTGCCTCTTGAAACATCATCATTATAAACAACCTTGGAAGGAAATAAGCAGTTCCCTATCTCAAAGTCAGGAATAAAAAAAACAAGCTTAAAGATAAATTCTAAAAATCAGCACAAAAACTCTGGCATTTGAATAATAATCATCTGCCCTTGGGGGCTCTATATTGGCAAAAGATAGTTCAAACTCTTATAAAATCAAAGGAGAATCATGGAGAAACCTTCTGTGCAACGAGTCAAGATAGGGGGAGGGGAAAGAAGAAATACACGACAGTACAACAAGCAGAAATCAGAATGAGCAAAAAGGTTCATTCTTCCACTGTCCAAACTGACCTTCTCTCCTTCTCGGTTTGGATCCAGCAGTGGTTTCTGCTCATAAGCTGGCAAAATAGGAGCATCATCCCAAATCTTTCGCCACAAGTTCCCATGGTCAGACATCCGCTGTGAAAGTCGTCCTCGAGGAGGCCAGTCATCCTTCACACCCTCTGTAAGATTTTTGGATACACCATTTGCCTCACTTTCATCATTCTCCCAATCTCCAGGTGAATGCCACCGAATAAAATCTTCGAAAACAGCACCAGGATTTGCAGCTTTAAATGCTGACATGTCTATTTCAAATTTGAGGAATCATCAGTAAAGATGTGTAAACAAGCATAGAGCAAACTACACTAAGCACATATTTGAAACTTAAGCATCAAACTTATGAGAGAAAGCTGAAAGAAGGTCAAACAGAGAAGGAAGAGACCATTTAACATCTAATGTCATATAAGCATGAACATTATTGTCTCTATCCTATTTGAACTCATACACCAACAATTTTAGCTTAATTGGGAGGGCAATTTAAGAATCGACTTCCCCTTATCCGTCTCCAAAGAGAGTGCCTACATGCTGCCATGTGTGCACTCCTCTGTAGAAGTAGATATAGTAATCCAACAGCCTCTTTCCTGACCAGAAGTTGAAACTTGCAGTTCCACTGATGCGGACTGCAACAAAGATGACATAACAGTAATGACCTTATTCACTGTTGTACTACCAGGGCATTTTCGTTGGATGAAGTCGTAATGGAATAACAGGAACTCAGCAATTGCTTGGATCAAAATCTTTTATTTTTTAATATCCAAAATTAGATCAGACTCAATAAATTACAAAACTGTTGAACTGGGACTAAAAATTCTACACAGGAAAGTTCTAGCAACAAACCTAACCCTCAAAAGATTTCTAAATGCAGAGGGAGATAGATAATCTTTGTTACCAGCCTCATCAGAACAACATGAGACATAATTCCACACACTTCTGCATTTACACATGACTACTTGTGCCAACTATTCAACAGTTTCTTTACCTCCATAACTAGCCCCCAACAGAACCAGATATGCATGTAGAAAAGCCTTATTCATGTTTAGTTTCCCAATTCAACATCAAAGGCATGGTTCTATATGAAATGGATTTAGTGATCTCTTGAAGTTACATCTGCCACTGGCAATATCTAATGACTTACAGTATAACATAACAAAATCTACACCAAACAGGAAGAGCATTTAACCATAGTTATTACCTGAAGATAATGTGTCTTTCTCCAACTGTGCAGAAAAGCTCTGTAATCAAATAGTAAACAACTTCCTGAGCCACTAAATGATAAAGTTGCTCAAGACAACATGGAATACAACGAATCCAATAACCTTATATCCATCATGATAAATGAAACATGGAAAGGATAAATGTATAAAGGTAAATATATTGCAAAATGTGACGAACAAAGCAAATCAATTCATGATTCAGATAGCCACATAAAAACAAAGTAACAATCAAGCATTCATTAGCCACTTTATAATGAAGGAATTTATGCTATTGAATTGCTAAGTGTTGCAAAAGAAAGCCAACTTGTAAATGAAATCAACGCCGTCAGATCTTTGGTGCCAGCGCTTAAACTGAAGGAAACTGCTAGTATCAATTTAGAGTCATTGATTGTTAAAGAGATACACATATTACAATGCTTAAGGCACAAATCTTACTTCGGCTTGAGAGAAGTAATCTGTTTGGGAAGAAGCTAGAGGGAACACATGACACAAAATGTCCATACCAAAACCAATTTAGATGCTAAACCTGGTATTTTGTCAAGCAAAATACCAACATCTCCTTCCAGTTAATTCAGGTAGATGTCTCGGTGGTCATTAGACAATTAAGTCTAAACTGTTCTACCACTGACTAAGTCTTAAAAACATTAAGAGGTGTTAGAAATAAGATGGCTACTTTGACTAATTCCATGTTTAAAACATAGACTCCAAGGTGATATGGTTAAGATTAATGGCTGGTCTGATGCAACAAAAAATGAACAAATTGACATTCATAAACAAATAATTTGTAAAAAATTTAGGCTTACAAATGAATCACCAAAGGCCTCAACAGCACGGAGTCGTTCTTCATGCATGTCTTCTGTCATGAGTAGTGCATTCTATATTGATTCAAAGAAAAAGACAACTGCTATGTTAAACATACTTAGTAGGAGATTATTTAGTGAAAAAATAAAAAAAACGATGAATAATGCAGAGATGTAAGAGAAACCTGGGTAAATGGAGCATGCAAGCTCTGACACGATTTCAGAAGCTTCATAGACCCCACAGGACCAGCTGAGCCTCTCCTGATAGAATCTGGAGGGCTTTTATCAGCAGAACGCACATCTTGAGAATTTGTACTAAACTTTGATACAACTGTTTTAGATCCATTAAAACCTTCTGGAGTCAAGGGACTGCAAAAAAAAAAGGTTTTCATCATGTTTTTATTACAATTCTAGTCCAAAGTAAAGGATACAGCAACCTATTGCACAGTGCAGTGGCACGTGCAGACCTTATTCATAAATTGATAAATTTGTTCTCTCATCTCTATCCCATTGAATATTTAGAGAATTATAATAACTTACTAATTACTGTGATAAGAAAAAATATTACCAAATACATCTAAATGAACCTTCCAACTCAGGCTCCATAGCTAAATTCTAGCCATGCAATGAGCCCAGCTTACATATCTGCTGGAATAAACATAATTGACAAAGTTGAATTAAAGCGTTGCCAGCATCTCATACATCCTTTATAACAAAATTGACCACTTGTTCAGGCAACAAGGTGCATAGATGTGTCATTGATATCATCCTCACTACTCACTAGCCCCCTCATTCTGTCCATTGCGACTATCAGTACAACAAAGCCAACTACTTTGTAATTATGTACCCTGCATTCGTAGACGACAGTAGAAGCACTTTTTCTTATTCCATCGCCTAAACTTTAAAACGTGTTTTTTTTTATGGCTGATAAGCAATAGGTATCTCAATCTTACTAACTCTATGGGCAGAGAATGAATGCACATGCACTTTAATAGGTGTCATCATAAGGATAAATTAAAATGGATCTACTAGAGGCCAAATAAGGATTAATATCTCTGAAAAAATAGCAAGAGAAAGAGCAGAGAATAAAAAGGATTTGGCAAAGCCATTAAGGACAGCAAATTGTTATGAAGAAACCAAAGAACTCTCACTTGCTTAGTTCACCTGTCACATTTCCCATCAAAGCCTTGACTCTGAGCATGAAAACTAGTAGACTCCTCTCCAACTTGCATGTCTTCCTGCATTTTCCATCAAATGAAGACTTCAAGCTAAAGACAAGATGAAGAACTAAGTCCGTAAGAGAACAAGCTGAAAGATATCGTAAGAAAGAGAGAGGGTTGAAAGCAGGAGAAAAATAAGGGCTAGGCCCCTTTTTCTTGCCTTCCACCTCTCCTTGCTCACTATCAAATACAATAAGCACTGGAAACAGTGAAGGAACAAGACAAGACAAAAGGTGGTGATGACCTCCATATGTGCAAACGCATCATCATTACTTCCAATACAGTCTTCAAATTCTTCATTCAGTTCACGCTTCTTCTCAATGCATATTGCAAGCTGACGAGCAAAAGGGCAAAGTTAAATAATTCATTGGCCATCATATTGCTTTAAGAAAAAAGAAACGGTAAAAATATTAAAAAACAACTGATTACATAAATAAGATAAGATGCTTCAGAAACAAGTCCCTATTAGAAGAAGAAAAAACTATAGGAAGAAAAGGAATATACAAGTTCTTGACAACATAATGCAATCAAGGTCATTTTATGTAGGCTATGAAGCACGGACACTCCGTGCAAAGAAGTATGTCGTACACTTGTCCAACACGGACACGGCTCCGACACGGTGGAATACGTATCAAACATGCGGCGACATGTCAAAAAAATAAAAACACATCAAAAACATGGTCAAGACACATTTGGACACGTCTGGACACGCGATGAAGGTTTTCTTTTTTTTGCATTTTTTCCCCAATATGGAATCAACAATGAGCAAAAGCCCATATCCTAAGGAAGTCAAATGCTTGAAATCCATAAAGAAAAAGAAGAAAATAGAGAGAGAAACAACAAGAACAGAGAGTTAAATGCTGGAAAAGTGGGAGGAGAAAGCAAAGTATCAATGCAAATATGTTACAGGGACTGAGAACGAGAGAGAAAGAAGACAGAAGTGATACAAAATGAGACAAGTATGAAAAGAATTCTCTTGTTGAATAATTTAGAGTATGATGATTTAGGGCCTTCCGACCTTTGAGTTTGGGCTATTTGGTCCTAATGGGTTTTTAAGGTTCAAGTTTTTAATTCAAAACTGATTTTAAAAAATTGAAAAGCTATTTGCATTGTTAATATTTTATTGAAAAGTACCAATTTTACATTTTTATTATATATTATTATATAAAAGATTTTTTTATTGTTGTGTCATGCCATACCCGTGTTCTAATTTTCTAAAAATTCTCGTGTTGCTGTATCCGTATCGTGTCATACCCGTATTGCGTGTTCATTTCCGTGCTTCCTAGTCTGTAGGTCTAAGCTTAAACTGTACTATAGCCCCATAAATAACATTACAGTTTGCAACCATTCAATGTAACTGAAGGCTATTAAGAAAACCATTTTACTACAAAACATGTTTGGGCTCAAGGGATTTGAACTAGAAGCTAGCAGATAAGTTAGAGCAGCAAAGATAATTCAGAAATTTGAAAAGGGTTCACGAAATAATTGCATGGTAAATACAGCTATATGTTTATTCATTTTCCCCTCCAACTTTAATAAATTGAATTAAGGGCACAAGATAGTAGAGTATGACATAAAGTCTTAAAATTAACAGTATAAAAAAATGTAAGAGAACGGAAGTAAAACAGAAAGGAGACAACAATTAATAAGCATCATCTGCCAGAAAGAGAAGTCAATAATAAAAGCTTGACACGTGTATAGGAAGGCCAGTTCCTTTAAAAGTCCTAGATTTCCACCAATATTAACAGACTTCACTTGAAACATATTCAAAAGCTGTCCAACAATGATCATTAGATTTTATTACCATTTGTAGCTTCTGGTTGATTAAACAAGTTGCTAGGTCAATTGAACCAATGGCTGGCATTTTAGACAATGGCTGTGACTCTTCCCAACACCAACGAATTTCTCGAACAAACTCTATCCAGAGCACAGCAATGGCTAAAAACACAAGAACAATAACCAACGTTTAGTCAAGGAAAATGTTACAAGGTCAACTACAGATAAATTACTCTTGAGACAGCTTATCATGGATGATTTTCATACATACCACGTATATTACAACTGCCAAACCATAATGAGTGTAAACAAAACTGTGCGAAAAGAGACTCAACAGGTGCGCCTTTAATAGCTCGAGAACTCTTATGTTCACCTTTAGTAAAATCAGGTAACTGGAGACCTGTTATACAAATTAGAAAGAAACAAGAGAACACTAAACAAGAAGTTCTCCCTTGAGAAGTCATATGTCTAAGACAAAAAATTAATACTCATAGGAAGATGTAAAGTTAGATAATAAGGCCTAAAACTCGATGAAAAATCTTCTGAATAAGAAACTACTTAAGCACGTAAGCCAAACCAACCATGTCTAACACAGCCTCACCCACTCATCTTCACCTCTCATGACCAAAGAGAGAATTTTCTTTTTTGGGCCAAAAACAGCATATTATTTCTAGTAAAAGATACTGAGATGGAGATGGTAACTTAAGCCAGAGCAGTAGACATCAGAGACTTTAAAAAAGCACATAGAAAGAGAGAGATATAAAGCATGCAACAGATTCCTAGAGGTATAACACATCAAAAGCACTTAGTAAAGAAAAAAGTACCCTCGTGGAAGAGATCTTTAAGCACGCGATCAAGGAACGTAGGTGGTGGTATAACCATAGAGGACTTTAAATTGTCTGAACCAGGATTTTCAACTGCTAGAAAATAAATGCACGAGTTAGAAAAAATTTTACACAATTTAAAATAAAATTTCCAGATAACGTCAACAGAGTCTGCATCATAAAACATATGCCATGATGTAGATAAAGCTATTAAGACCTGATACAAAATCCTCAATAAATGGAGCTTCAAATGACATATCCAGTGCATTAACCAAAAGCTGCAATTGGGAAGAGAATCCAATTCTGTCTCCTTTTGAACTATCACTTCATATAAAAATTAGTATAATCAGATGTATCACATGACAAAGATATTAAGAAACTAATGAAACAAAGTGACCATAAACACAAGAGGTAGTCGAATTTGCAGAAGGATCAATCTTAATATTTCAGAATAAAAATAGAATCCATGACACAAACTCCTTACAGATTTGGGGACAAATTTGGAGCTAGAATCCACTTCTCAGCTTCATGGGGTGAAGCATTTTCCATTTCAGCCATTTCCAAGGAGCTTTCGACCACCTTTTCTGACCAAGTGGTCACTAAATCAAATCCTACATGCATCGAATCCACCAAACCAGTGTCCATCAGCAAGTCATCTAGGTGGCATAATTTTCCATATCCATCAACTGAATAAAGAAAAATATCACAAACATAAGCTTACCCTTTACTGGATCGTCTGCAGAATACCACTCACTCCAAGGGCAATCATCATCCCAATGCTTCCTATAGCGATTATCACCGCCTAGATTATTTTCAGATTCTGCATTTTCAGCATCAGCTTCTTGGATATCATTGTCACCGTCCTCGTCATTGGGAAGGGTTCGATAGGTGAGTTTCATTATAAGATGTACTTTGAAAAGATGCATTGAATGGTCCGATATGGAGTAAGCCTTCAAAAATAAATAACCAATTAGTATTACCTCATAAAGATAAGAGCATAATGTCAATGTGGATGCAAAACATTACAAATCTGATGTAACACTCTTGCACAAACAAGGGAAAAGGATAATTTAAGCATTACAATCATAACCAACACTAAACTAATTTTCAGCTTTATCAATTGAGATAATTAACATGAAAAATAGCAAAATGCTAGTTAAGAAGATCTGATATCATCTTACTGTCATAGTAATACTAACAGACCCATGTTAAACATTAAAAACCAAACAACCACTCTAGTTTGTGAGCTTGGAACAACATGCAGGCTTTTAATAAATAATGAGGGAACTTACAAACTTAGAAACAAACAACTCATACAATCCTTCCAGATGCATGAACTTTATGGGAACCTGGCTACCAATATGATCTGCCTCAAACCTTCTCGTGAAAACTGTTCCCATATTTTGGATTCCAATAAATGCTTTTCTTGAAGGGTCATGGACTGGGACAAATGCTGGCCACAAACTGCAGCACCAAAATGCATACAAAAATTTCAGATTCAAAGTTAATATTTAATGCAACAGATACACCTAGGGTACAAATACGGATAACAAAACTAACATAAGGCTAACAGGAAATAACTGTTTCTGACAATATTTATGAGGAGGAAAAAAGGCAAAGTATTAAAAGAATCTTTAACAGTTATAACACCACATGTTGCTATGTTAAAAACTAGAAAATCAAAGAGGCTTATGTGCTATAATGCTTCAAAAGTATTTCATGGTAACATTTTTCAGTCAGAACCCCAACCTTGAACAATTTGACAAAGCAATTGAAACTGCACTTAGAAGCTTGCTAGCCTCTGGCGCATCAAGTACCACACCACTGGCACTTTGAGGTGAAATCACCTGTTGGTGGCACGCGTTAGGTGCAAAGGTAATGAAGAATTAGATAGCATTATATAAATCTGCAATATACTATTATCAAGAAGATAATTGAAAGGAAAGGAAGGGACAGCACGAGATGCCGAGCATACCAAGAAATCTTTTACTCCAAAGCAAAGCTGCAGATCATGCAAAGTGCAATTCCAGTCAGCAATTTTGCCTGTGCCAATCAAAACGCAAGTCAAGAAACATAAGTTCAAACCATGCTAGGAAAATGATTAAAGGATAAGTTTTTTTCCCCAAAAGTACCATTATTGCTGATTTCAAAGTAGTAGTCCATGGAATAGATTTTCGCATCATTTTTCAAGTCGGATTTGACCTTATATCTGTTATTAGAAGAATCCAAATGAACTGCTCCCTTTTCCTACAACAAAATTAAAGATGAAATCTGCTTTTATTTAATGTGATCATGGGCTAGGAAATAGAATCATAACCAGCATTCCTTATTCTTATCTCTAAAAACTAAATAGCACAAATTATAAACATTTTGAATACAACAAGTTTTCTGAAATCAAAGCAGGCGTACCAGCAAATTCTTTGGGCCATCAGCTAACCACTGCCGACAGGTAGCCTCTATTTCAGATATGAACCTAAAAATTCGGTAATCAGTAATATCATATTTATAAAGTAGAAAGGGAAGAAGAATAAATGTGGAAAATGTAGTGTTGAAATTGTTATATTATTAAACACCTTTCCCATGAAGAAGCAAGGGTGAAATCATCGAAGTGTTCAACCTGCAACAATATCCAATAAACTTCACTTTTTAAAAAAAAAAAAAAAATTAAAAGAAGTTCAAATTGCTTTCTAATTTCTAGCTAATGGAAACTTTGAAATCTAAAACAAGAAAAGCAAAAGTGAAATTGTGAATAACCAACTTCCTCTTCTTCTTCAGTTAAATTGGCTTTGCTTGAAGATGCCATGAAAAATCACGAGTTTTCCAACTTGGTAAATCAGCTTCAAATTTTGCTTCGATGGCGAATTGGCGGTAGCTACGGAAAATTAATCTAAAATCAATCGTCTAGAAAGAAAAAAAAAATAATAATAACCGATGTTTGAATCGAAAGAGAGTTTCAAATCTCAATTTGAATTTAATTAACGGACATTGAGATAGAAAATAAATTATATGAAGATAGCTGAGGGCGAGAGTGAAATGAAGAGATCTGGTTTTTCACTATTGGATTCTTCGAAGGAAATTCAATAGCCTTGTTTAGCATTTAGATTGCATCTAGCATGGTCAAAAGTTGCTTTCATCATAAACATGATGTTAAATAAATATTTTTCATACGCAACCGTAACGTTAAATAAAATAAAAAAAATTGACTCCTCTTATTGAAACTATAATTTAAAAAATTAAATAAAAAATTAAAAAATATAATTTTTAAATTTTAAAAACTAACTTTTAAATAAAATAATTTTATTATTCTCACACTTTTACATTTTTATTATTTTAAACATATTTTTTTTTACATTTTAATTTTTTATAACACTTTTTCAAAAAATCTTAATACTTAAAAAAATTTCAAACCATAATTTTTTTTTTTACACTTTTTAAACGAATTTTTTTCAACTAACCCTAAATTTTTTCGAACATCAATGCTAACCTTAGCCGATGCCTGGCCCGAAAGTCGAACGTTTTGGGAAATTAACTTGCCCTCCCTTAAAAAATTCATAACAACAAAACTTTTCCGGATTTTAGTCAAAATTAGAAATTTGACTCTCAACATTGTCATGCCTTACAAATTGGTCATATCTCGGAAATGCTAAGAAGGTGGTTTATGCTTTTGTTTGGATATATGGCGAGAAAGAATTTTTACCGCATCAAACTTGAATTCTTATGGCTTTAATGACAAGATGTTTCGACGTGGTAAGAATTCTTTCATCTAAACTCTAAAGTCTAAAATCAGTAAGGCCTAAACTATATATATACATGTTAAAATGAATAAAAAATTGCTTGCATTAGTTTTATATTTTTTTATAAAAAAAAAAAAAAAAATTAGGTGGAAGGAGGTCATCCTAATTCAAGTCAGAGTATCTCACAAGTTTTAGAAAAAATTAATAGTGATATTTACATGTGGGAGGAGGTTATCCTAATTTTCTTACCTTTTATCTCTCTTTTCTTGGCCTGACATGTATTTAGGGATAACAATGGATCGAGACGGGGCGAGAGAGGAGATTGCCTTATCTATCTTCGCTCCACTACATCTTAATTGTTATTAATTATTTTTAACTTAATATTATAATTTATTTATTAACATAATTTTAGCATATAAAATTCTTTAATATACATATATATAATATTAGTATATATATAATTTTAGTATATATATCTAATATATATATACTAAAAATATAAATAAAAATATAAAATATTTAAGAGGTAAGATAGTAATTTCAAAAGTTGAGCGCGGGACGAAGCGGAACAAACATTTGTCAAAATCACCTCGCTCTCGCTTAAAAAAAAAAAAAAAAACTTTTCTATTCAAAATAAATCAATACAAAATCTATCGATTAAATCGGATTTTATCATCCTAAATGCATTAGTTGAGATGTAAGATTAAAATCATACATATTTGAAAAGATTAGCTGTAGCCAACTAAAGATCAGACAGCAATTCCAAGCCTTATTTGTTATGGGCTATTGCAATTTGACACTTTTTTTTAATATACTTTTTCCCTTCACAATTAATTTCTTTAATGTTTTGTGTTTGAAAACCTGAATTTGAAATAGTGGGTTTGAATTTTTTTTAATTTATATAAATTATAAAAATGAAATGGATGCGTTGTATATAAATATATTTGAAACGTGTAAAAACATCAATTTTAAATTTATAAATATTTATAGGTATTTTAAATTCATTATTAAATAGACATCAAACCAAGATAGTCAGTACCGTACCGGTTGACGTACCGTTTTTATTCTGGTATTGGTACGTACAAATACCGGTGTGTTTCGACGTACCGTTTCGGATTTATCGGTATTTTTTAAATATTATTTCATATATCTATATGTATAATTTATTTTCAAGTTTTTTTAATAAAATATATAGTATATACACATGCAAATATAAATCCATTACATGCATATATATGTTTTTATACAAATATAAATTTTAAATATTTAATATTTAAAATTTTTAAACATCAAATAAGTAAAATAAATATTAAAATGTTAAAAAAATAGTAAATTATTATTAATTATGTCCAATAACCTAATTTAATGAACATATATATATTTTAAATATAATTATGAAAAAAATAAAAATATCATGATACAAAAAATATTGAAATTGGTTTCAAAATTCAAATAAATGAATTTTTAAATAAAAAAAAAACAAAAAAATCAAAATCTTGTACCAACCGGTACGGACCGGTACATACCGGTACTGACCGGTACAGATCGGTACAGGCTGGTACGACCGGTACGGGTCGGTACCAAAATCGGAACGGAACGATACTGGTACCGTTTTCGGTTTACCTTGAAAACGGTACGTACCGGCCGGTACCGATAACTCTGCATCAAACAAATTTATAAATTTTTAAAAATAATCATAAATGTTATTTTTACATGTGTTTTATTACACAATTTATATTATTGTTAAAATTCAAATATATTATTTAAAATTTAAATTCTCAAACCTAACCTTATTGATTTTGTTTCGTTTAAACGAGAGATTTAAAAAATCTTACAAAATTCAGTGTTGGTTTTAAACTTCAACGCCTTCACATTACACATCCAAATAAAGCATTTATACATAGATTCCTAACTAAGCATCTGTCACCAAGAAAAAAGTTTACACAAGGAAAGAATAAGGTTTCTTTCCAATTTCCATGACAAAAAAAGTTCAAAATTCATCTTACGAGCAATTAAAAAATCAAGAGCATCTTTAACTAGAGAAATAAACAAAAGTAAAAAATAGAAGCAGCTTCTCAAGAGCGTAACCCGCTCGGTCCGAATCTAGTCGGATTTGGATAAGAGTATTTATAATACGGATCGACCCGATTTGAATTACTATTTAACAATTATTTTTTATTGAAATTTAATTATAAAAATATATAAATATTAATATAAAAATAATTTTTTAATATTTTAATAATTTATAAATAGTAAAATGGGTTTATGAGTTGGCTCGAAACGGGTTTGGACAAGAAAAAAATATTTTTTTCCGAGCCTAGGCTCGGCCCATTAGCACCTCTAGCTTCAAGCCTTCCAATTAGACTTGTCCATGGGTCGGGCTGCGGTCAAAAAAAATTTTCAAACTCTTGCCTAGACCGGCCCGCAGGCCCGGATCACTATTTATTTATTAATAAAATATTTTAAAAATTATTTTTTATTAATATTTATATATTTTATAATTAAATTTAAATAAAATAATAATATTTTAATACTTAAATAATTATCTGGTCAGGATCATCAAAAATTATGTCCAAACCCGATCCAATACGGATCGACCGAGACGAATGGACTATCCGGCCATAAACAGGTCTACTTCCAATGCACGCCAATGAGAGGTGTCTGGTGTGTTTGCTTTGCAATGGTTGCACCTGTGGCAAACTTGCATGCCTATCTCATCAAAAACTGATGGACCCAAAAGCATCCAAATTTCTGTGGCTACTATCCCTCAGCCTTAACCCAGAAAACAAAAAACATACATTTGATGAAAGTGCTTGAGAATGTGTGAGTTGTGACCCTTAATTTGATGTTCCATTTTCCTCTCTATTTATCGGATTTGGATGGTGCTGAGTGCTTACTCAGATATCTAATTATTTTTCTAGTATTTTGTTTAATAATTAATGCATCTTCTTTTATTTAAGACTTAAATTTGAATCTCTCTATAGTCTATCCTCTATCCTCCATATGTACTTAACTTGATGACAAAAATAAGAAATTCAATGAAAGAATATTTGGACAAACAAATAACTAATGAAATAAATATCAATAAATTGTCAATGAATGTTGTCTTTGAGGCATAAATTATGTGACATAGTAGAATCCTTACCTTAAGTAACCAACAATGAAATTTTCTTTATTTTTTCTTTTTATAAAACAAGTTTGATTATTACTAATTCAAGGTACTTTTTCAGCAATAAAATAAGAAGATATTGAAGTGAAAAGCTATAAATTGACTTTTAAGATTTTTTTTTATTTGAAAAAAATCAAGGTAAATGGTAAATTTTCTAAAACTTATATACCAAACTTACTATATTACTAGGAAAAAGAAAGTGTGAAAAGAGTTAGCACTTAGCATCACATGCACATGCACATGCACATGCAAAATGATTACAGCCATTCATCATTCAGCCAATGTAAAACTTGCGTTGCTGATGAAACTCCATTTGTATCCATGATTCAGGTTTTTTTAGTATTATTTTTGATACAAATTTTAAGGTTAAAAATTATTTTTTACCGTAAATTTAATGTTAAATAGATAAAAAAATTTATTTTTGCTGTTAAAATTATGGTTTAAAAAGTCAAACCAAAAAATAAAAAAATATAACTTTTGAGCTTTAAAAGCTAACTTTTGAATAAAATGATTTTATTATCCTCATATTTTTAAATTTTTATTATTTTAAACATATATATTTTTTTTAACATTTCAATTTCTTATAATATTTTTTCACAATAATATTAAACACTTAAAAAATTTTAAACTATAATTTTTTATTACACTTTTTAAACATAATTTTTTTAATCCAATTTTTTTTAACCAAAGCTAAACTCGCCCTCAATCATTTACCGTTGGTTTCCTTACGCGGCCCCACGTAATTCCACCCGAGTAAACTTATCCTCCTCTCTTCTCTCCGGAAAGATGGAGAGAGAGATAGAGATGGTTGCTTGCCCAGACCCAAAACCCTAAGCAAGAAAAACATTTTTTTTTTGTTGTTGTTGCAAATCCATAAATGCCCTTCCTTCATTCTCCTTATATCAACTCCCAGAACTTCATTTTCTCATTTCCTCACAAAACTTGAACGATAAACATACAGAAAAGGAACTTTCATCGCTTAAATCTCTCTTGTCCTTTCTCTCAGATTCTTTTCTCTTCTTAATCAGAGTCCTAATCGGTACGTTTTTTTTTTTTTTTTTAAATTTTTCTTTTTCTAATTACTTAAAATAAGAATAAAAGAATAATCATTTTAATATTAGGGTTAGGGTTTACGGATCTTTGTCGGGTTTTTGATTGAAATGAAATGTTTGAGATGGATGATAATAAGAAATTGTGTACATTTATGGCATTGACGGTAATTTTCTGGGGTTTTCTGACATTTTCGGCAGTTTACTGCACTATATGCTTCCTAGAAAGAGAGCAGGTGAAGGAGAGGTTGTAGAAGGAGAGAGTGAAAACAACAATAACAGCAACAACATAAAAGACGTCGCTTTCACATCTCCGATCAAGAAGCATCGCATCTGTGCCACCGCCGCCACCGATTCGACGGCTAATAACAACACCACCGTGACCATAGGGAACAACAGCAGTAGCGTGGTCGAGCCACCGATCATGGCTCCTGGCGACGCCAATCACAATGATATAGATGAGGATCTGCACAGCCGGCAGCTTGCCGTGTATGGCCGCGAGACGATGCGGCGGCTTTTTGCCTCCAATATCCTCGTGTCAGGGATGCAGGGGCTCGGTGCTGAAATTGGTATTGATTTTCTACTTCATTTAATTTTGTTGTTTTTTCCTGTGTTTTTTATATGGAATCTCTTTCTTCTTTTGAAATATCAATTAGCTCTGTTGTGTTGATGTTTTCTTTTTTGGCGTTCTTTAACAATGTGCTTTAGTGCTGCATGATGACTGTGACTTTGAGGTTTTAATTGCATTAATGCAGCATTGTGCTTCGTGTTCTTGTTTGCGTTCTGAGATCTTACTGTAAAACCCTCAATCTCAATATCCGTGTATTCAGTTTTAAACGTGCATTTCTTGTTTCGTAATATGTAGTAAACAATTGTTTAATTGTTATGGATTATTATCTTATACATTGGCCGTGGATTTTAAAACCAGACAAGCAGGTTTATATGCTTGCCATATGTCCATCTAATTATGAATAATTAAATTGGATTATTAAGTTAATGTTAAATGAACATTTCACAAACATATGAACTGTCTTATGGAGTTTATAAACTCCACTGCAGGAGTACAGTATAATAACCCTTAATTTGATTTGAGTTTAAGATCTTTAGTGTTAAGCTTATGACTGCCAATTTTTTGCTTGCGTCACTGTCATTTTTGCTTTCTGCAGCAAAGAATCTCATTCTTGCTGGTGTCAAGTCCGTGACCTTGCATGATGAAGGAGTGGTGGAGATGTGGGATTTGTCCTGTAATTTTGTTTTATCTGAGAATGATGTTGGTAAGAACAGGGCACTTGCTTCTGTTCAGAAGTTACAGGAGCTAAACAATGCTGTTGTCATTTCCACCTTAACAACAAAGTTGACCAAAGAACAACTTTCTGATTTCCAGGTACTTGCTTCACTTAAGTCACTCATTTATGGATCTAGTTCTTGGCCTAAGTTTAGTCTTTCTGTGATTTTTCTTGTTAGCATTGAATCTCCTAGTGTTGGGGATAAAAATGTATTTTGTCAACAAATTGTTCTACTAGATTTGCTAGTTGACCAGAGACTATGGAATTTTGGACACTTGGAAGAATACGATTTAATTACTAAAGTCTAGGCTTGATGTTCATGGCTCCCTTTGTGTTCTCTCTTGTGTTATGTATTTTTCTTATGTCATATTTTATTCAGTTGGTTATTTTCTAACCAATGCAGGCTGTTGTATTCACTGATACAAGTCTTGAGAAAGCCATTGAGTTTAATGACTACTGCCATAATCATCAGCCTCCCATTTCCTTCATCAAGTCTGATGTAAGAGGCCTTTTTGGTAATGTCTTTTGTGACTTTGGTCCTGAGTTTACTGTTTTTGATGTTGATGGAGAGGAACCACATACGGGTATAATTGCATCCATCAGTAATGACAACCCTGCCATAGTATCATGTGTCGATGATGAAAGGCTCGAGTTTCAGGATGGGGATCTTGTCATGTTTTCTGAAGTTCATGGAATGACAGAACTTAATGATGGAAAGCCAAGGAAGGTTAAAAGTGCAAGACCATACTCATTTACTCTTGAGGAGGACACCACAAATTTTGGTACGTATGTGAAAGGTGGCATTGTCACGCAGGTGAAACAGCCCAAAGTGTTGAATTTCAAGCCATTGAGTGAAGCTCTTAAAGATCCTGGTGATTTTCTTCTAAGTGATTTCGCAAAGTTTGATCGCCCGCCTCTCCTGCACATAGCATTTCAAGCTCTGGATAAGTTTATTTCTGATTTTGGCCGCTTTCCTGTTGCTGGATCAGAAGAGGATTCTCAGAAGCTTGCGTCCATTGCTGCTAACATCAATGAGTGCCTTGGAGAGGGAAAAGTGGAAGATATAAACCCCAAACTTCTGAGGCACTTTGCCTTTGGTGCCAAGGCAGTACTGAATCCCATGGCTGCCATGTTTGGAGGAATTGTGGGACAAGAGGTTGTCAAAGCATGTTCTGGAAAATTTCATCCTCTTTTTCAGGTTGGCAGAAACTACTCTCTCTCATATGTTTTTCTCATTGTTGTGTGTGTGCGTGACTATCTATCTATCTACACATGCATGTATGGATGCCCACAAGGCCACACTTATACAGTTAAACCTTCTTGCTTATGCTATTGGGACTTTAAGTCTAATTAATGGCAAATTGATGACCTAGTTTGAAGTTTTAAGCAACTCTTAATATTAATCTGTTAGACTAGGCAGTTTTGGTTTTGTAAGAATTGGAGGCCTTGTTAAGTAGAGGGTGTATTGGCACTTTTTCTGCTCAATTACTTTCCCCAGGAACTTGTTCTGGGCAGTTTTGTTCAACTTATTTAATTTGTGATATTTTTCACAGCTGATATATAGTATTGACTGCTTTTCAGCTCCATTTGTAGTGGAAAGTTAACCTAGATCACTTTGTTTTCAACAGTTCTTCTATTTTGACTCAGTGGAGTCTCTTCCTGCTGAACCCTTGGACCCCAGTGATTTTAAACCATTGAATAGCCGTTATGATGCACAAATATCGGTGTTTGGCTCCAAACTTCAGAAGAAGCTGGAGGATGCAAAAGTATTTATAGTAGGATCTGGGGCATTAGGCTGTGAGTTCCTGAAAAATGTAGCATTGATGGGTGTTTCATGTGGCAGTCAGGGCGAGCTAACAATCACTGATGATGATGTAATTGAGAAGAGCAACCTTAGCAGGCAGTTTTTGTTCCGTGATTGGAACATCGGGCAGGCTAAATCAACTGTTGCTGCTTCTGCTGCTGCATCCATAAATCCTCAGCTTAAAATTGAAGCTTTGCAAAATCGTGTGGGTCCTGAAACTGAGGGTGTGTTTAATGACACCTTCTGGGAGAACCTAACAGTGGTCATTAATGCATTAGATAATGTCAATGCTAGGCTGTATGTCGATCAGAGGTGCTTATATTTCCAGAAACCACTTCTGGAATCAGGAACTCTTGGTGCTAAATGCAACACCCAGATGGTGATTCCTCATCTAACTGAGAACTATGGTGCCTCGAGAGACCCACCTGAGAAACAAGCACCCATGTGCACTGTGCACTCATTTCCACACAATATTGACCACTGCTTGACATGGGCTCGATCTGAGTTTGAGGGCTTGCTCGAGAAAACTCCAGCCGAAGTGAACACCTATCTGTCCAACCCGGTTGATTATGCCACTTCAACGAGAAATGCTGCTGATGCTCAGGCTAAGGATAACTTAGAACGCATCCTTGAGTGCCTTGACCGGGAAAAATGTGAGACATTCCAGGATTGTATCACCTGGGCTCGCCTAAGGTAGTGTTCTAGAATAGATGGTTGAGGAAAATGCTTTGTTTGCTTTAGTTTCTAATGTATTTTTTTTTTTATAATGACATTATGCTTTTGCTGTACTTAGATTTGAAGACTATTTTGTTAACCGGGTGAAGCAGTTAATATTTACATTTCCTGAAGATGCTGCAACCAGTACCGGGGCTCCCTTCTGGTCTGCTCCAAAACGATTCCCACATCCACTTCAGTTTTCAGCTGCTGATCCTAGCCATCTCCACTTTATTATGGCAGCATCTATACTTAGGGCCGAAACATTTGGTATCCCAGTCCCTGACTGGGTCAAGAATGGTAAGATGTTGGCTGAGGCAGTCGAGAAAGTAATAGTCCCGGATTTTCAGCCAAAGGAAGGTGTGAAAATTGAGACAGATGAGAAGGCTAGTAGTCTTTCCACTGCCTCTGTGGATGATGCAGTCTTTATTAATGAATTACTCTTCAAGTTAGAGCTTTGCAGGAACGATCTGCCATCAGGATTCAGGATGAAACCAATTCAATTCGAAAAGGTTTGCGTGCGTCTTCTCTGTTGTGATATCTTATAATCATATCTTTTTGCGCTTAATACTTATTCTGGATTATATATTGGATCTTATCTCTAGAAACATTTTGTAGCTATTAAAATAGACAGTTGGTCAAAGTTGTCTGTCTTTATGCTTCTTCTTGTCTGGTTGTGGTAGGCAGAAAATTTTGGTATACGACTAATTAGTAGGAAACTAACTTTGAGGTTTTACTTTCTTTGGAGTGTGATGTTCTTTTTAATGATTAATTGCCTCTTTACCAAATTAGGAATGAGGTATTTTTGTGTCAGTGTTAGCCTCTAATCAACCTGTGATTGATGCTAATGTAATTCCATGAGTTGCAGGATGATGATACAAACTATCACATGGATCTTATTGCTGGGCTTGCCAACATGAGGGCAAGGAACTATAGCATTCCTGAGGTGGATAAACTTAAAGCCAAGTTTATTGCTGGAAGAATTATACCAGCAATTGCCACTTCCACAGCTATGGCTACAGGCCTTGTCTGCCTTGAACTATACAAGGTTCTAGATGGAGCACATAAAGTGGAGGATTATCGAAATACATTTGCAAACTTAGCACTGCCTTTGTTCTCTATGGCTGAGCCCGTCCCGCCCAAGGTCATGAAGCACCGCGACATGAGCTGGACTGTATGGGACAGGTGGATCTTGAGAGATAATCCCACTCTGAGGGAACTCATCCAGTGGCTCAAAGATAAGGGGTTGAATGCTTACAGCATGTCATATGGAAGTTGCCTCCTCTTTAACAGCATGTTTCCAAGACACAAAGAGCGATTGGATAAGAAGGTAGTTGATGTGGCTAGGGAAATTGGCAAGGCAGAAATGCCTCCATACCGATCCCACTTGGATTTGGTGGTGGCATGCGAGGATGATGAAGACAATGATATTGACATTCCTCAGATATCCATCTACTACGGCTGAGTTGTTTTGTTTGATCCGCCAAATTACCGAGGCTGTGATAACAATTAGAGTGAGAAGTTTCTCACTCTCAGAATAGGCTTCTTCTATTCTGGTGTTATAGCAATGAGCATACAAAATGGATTTACATTTTGCAAGACAGTTGCATATTTCATATGAAAAAATTGAAGTACTTTAGTTGCAGAGTATGATATAATCTTTTAGTTTTTTTTTTTTTTTTTATGTTATTTCTTGGCCATGCAATGCATGCATGTTTCTTCTATGTTGTTATTTTGCATTCAGGTAACTTGATTGCTACCGTATCTGGAGTGGTAGTTATATCTTATTTTAATTTCATGCAAGCTAAATCCAAAATTTCTTAAGGATTAATTTCGTGAAGAAAAAACCAAAATTTTTATTTTGCAAAATATCTAGAGAAATGAAGTTTCTTTCTTCTAACAAACAATGATAAAAAGAAGGAACATAAAAATTGGAAAGTCTTCTATTCTTATTATTGGTCAGGTTTTTTTGATTAATTTTACACCATCTGACTAATAAAGTAACCAAATCTAATAACTTTTCTTATTCTTTCAGTTCCTTTTCATCCAAGTTTTAAGCATCGAAAAAGGAAAAACAAAATTTGGATTCTTAGACATGAGGTTAGCAGTAATTTTAAGAATTTTCAACAAAAAAGAGTCATTTCTCTGTCAGCCCCACACGCTCCTACTCAAATTAACCCCTGCTGATTCTCTCCCTCTCTTTCATCAAGTCCCACTCCTATTATCTCCTTTCTTCAGTTCTTCTATCATTTTTCTTTGAATAGTCTCACTAAAAAAACAGAAAGATTTCATAACAATATATTAAAATTTGTCTTCCTTGTCTAACTCTAAAGATTCTATTCGTCTGTTGCTAATTGTCTTAACCGGTGCGCTTCCTTTGCTTCTCTTCTCTGCCTTAGAATCAATGTTCAAGTTAGGTCTTGGGTTGGGGTTTATAGTTTCTGTTCCGATATTTATCGGATATTTCTACCACAACTTTCTTCCTTTCATCAACCATAACTTATTAATTTTATATTATATTGTGGCCTTCACCGTAATTTCTATGGGATTCTGTGGTATTTTCGGCAGTTTACGACTCTATATGCTTCCTAGAAAGAGAGCTGCTGCTGATGAAGTAGTAGTTATAGAAGCTGACCCCGAACCCTCTACCACCACCAACAACAACGTTGCAGCTGCATCATCCTTCAAGAAGCACCGTCTTGATAGCTGCATCATCGCCGCCGCCGCCACCGAATCAACGGCTAAGGACGGTGATAACACTGCAAGAATAGGAGGCAACAGCGACCAGAGTAACAGTAGGGTAGTTGAATCTTCACCGTCGATCATGGCTCTTGGCGATGCGAATCACACTGAAATCGATGAGGATCTCCACAGTCGGCAGCTGGCCGTATATGGCCGTGAGACTATGAGGCGGCTTTTCGCATCAAATATTCTTATTTCCGGGATGCAGGGTCTTGGAGCTGAGATTGGTATGAATTTTCGAAACATAATGTTCTTTTTTATCTTTTTCGTAATTTGTTAATTTGATTTGTATCATATCTATACACAATCATAATTGCTTTTCCTTTTGTATCGAGATAGATCCAGTTGTAGTTTCATGATCGAATGTTTGTTCGGAATCATGAGATGTAAAAGTTGATTAGATTTTAAGGAATCGATAATTAGGGTTTTAAAATTTTAGTTATGTCTTGTTTATGTTGATTTCGTTTGATTGGTCGTTTCTCTCTCTGAATTTGCTTGTGCAAACATTTTGTATTTCAGTTTCTAAGTGGTCGCTGTATGGTTAGTGAACGGGTTGATGAAAAGGTAAGGGAAATCCATGTGCTTATGTTGAAAATTATGAGCTTAAAATTATGCCAGAACTAATAAACCTATGATCTTTATGGAATGCATGATCTCAATCCCCTGGGTTTAGAATTCTTTTTCAGTTGCCTTGTACGATGTATATCTGATGGTTACAGATTGACGCTGTGCCATAATTGATGACAGATTGGGTGTTGATGTCCTAGATTTCTTTTGTGCCTTTCTCTGGCAGCATCATATCTGATATTCTCACTGATACTTCTATTTGTTCTGCTCGTGCAGCAAAAAATCTCATTCTTGCTGGTGTTAAGTCTGTGACCTTGCATGATGAAGGGGCAGTGGAGTTGTGGGATTTGTCCAGTAACTTTGTGTTCTCCGAGAGTGATGTTGGTAAAAACAGGGCTCTTGCCTCTGTTCAGAAGTTACAAGAGCTTAACAACGCTGTGATCATTTCCTCCTTAACAACAAAATTAACAAAAGAACAACTTTCCGACTTCCAGGTATTTCCTTGTCTTTGGATCTCTCCTGATTTATAATTTCTTACCTTGTTTTATTTGAAGTATTGAATTGCTCCATTATGTTTTGTAAGAAACCAAGAGAAGTCATGCTTAAGCTTGATTATCATCATCTCTAAATTCCGCTATTTATATCTAACTCAGTTTGGAATAAAACTAAGTTCAGCTATTTTTAAGATGGGAAAAGATGGGTTATAAAGGAGAGTTCGGGAAAATGTGTTTACTCTAGAAAAGTGTTTGCAGTTTGATCTAAAATCTTGCTCTATATTGCATTTGTATTTTGATGATTTTTTTTTACATTCTCTGCATATTCCATCACATAACTCATCTTCATCCCTGTTGTGCAGGCTGTTGTATTTACTGATATCAGTTTTGAGAAAGCCATTGAGTTTAATGATTACTGTCATACTCATCAGCCTCCTATCTCTTTCATCAAGGCTGAAGTTAGAGGTCTTTTTGGTTCTATATTTTGTGATTTTGGACCTGAGTTCACTGTAGTTGATGTTGACGGGGAGGATCCTCACACGGGTATAATTGCGTCTATTAGCAATGACAACCCAGCACTTGTATCATGTGTTGACGATGAAAGGCTTGAGTTTCAAGATGGGGATCTTGTTGTCTTCTCTGAAGTTCATGGCATGACAGAACTAAATGATGGAAAACCAAGGAAGATTAAGAGTGCAAAGCCATATTCATTTACTCTTGAGGACGATACCACCAATTTCGGTACATATATAAAAGGTGGTATTGTTACACAAGTGAAACAGCCCAAGGCGTTAAATTTTAAACCATTAAGAGATGCTCTCAAAGACCCTGGTGATTTTCTGCTGAGTGATTTCTCAAAGTTTGACCGTCCACCTCTGTTACACTTAGCATTCCAAGCACTGGATAAGTTTGTCTCTGATTTGGGATGCTTTCCAGTTGCTGGTTCAGAAGAAGATGCCCATAAGCTTATTTCTATTGCTGGTAACATTAATGAGAGCTTGGGAGATGGAAGGGTGGAAGATATCAACCCGGAACTTTTGCGACATTTTGCCTTTGGTTCCAGGGCTGTATTGAATCCCATGGCTGCCATGTTTGGTGGAATTGTGGGACAAGAGGTTGTAAAAGCATGCTCTGGAAAGTTTCATCCCCTCTTTCAGGTAATTCATTATTCCTTTTGCAAATTGCTTTTAGTTGGTATGGATAAGTTAGAATTTACTCCCGCTCACCCTTACACACGAATTTTCGGAATTATAATTATAATCATAATGCACTTTGAGTAATTCTCTTTGTGTAGGAAATGAGAAGTTTAAATTTGTTTGGTTTGAGGAGTTTTATTATTAAAAATCTAATCTGAGTCATCTGGAAGAAAGTTGTTATACTTAAGAATGGGATGGAATACCTTGAATTGTAGCTCAAACATTTTATTGCAGCCACGTACCCTCCCCATCCTCCTCCTCTTTATTATTACCTATCAGAGACTTGATAACAAGAGTTAATGAATTTTTCTTTAGAGTTTATTGAAACTTATTCAACTTGTTTTTTATTATTACCTAATCTTCTATCATTTGATTCTACAGTTCTTTTATTTTGACTATGTGGAGTCGCTTCCTACTGAGCCTGTGGACCCTAGTGATTTCAGACCATTAAATAGTCGTTATGATGCACAAATTTCAGTGTTTGGGTCCAAGCTCCAAAAGAAACTGGAGGATGCAAAAGCGTTTATCGTGGGATCTGGTGCACTAGGTTGTGAGCTCTTAAAAAATATTGCTCTGATGGGAGTTTCATGTGGTAACCACGGAAAGCTGACCATCACTGATGATGATGTAATTGAGAAGAGCAACCTCAGCAGGCAGTTTCTCTTCCGGGATTGGAATATTGGGCAGGCCAAATCCACGGTTGCTGCTTCTGCTGCAGCATCAATAAATCCTTGTTTAAATATTGAAGCTTTGCAAAACCGTGTGGGTCCTGAAACTGAAAATGTATTTGATGATACCTTCTGGGAGAATTTAACTGTGGTTATTAATGCATTGGATAACGTGAATGCCAGGCTTTATGTTGATCAGAGGTGCTTATATTTCCAGAAACCACTTCTTGAGTCTGGAACCCTAGGTGCTAAATGCAACACACAGATGGTTATTCCTCACCTAACTGAAAACTATGGTGCTTCAAGAGACCCACCTGAGAAACAAGCTCCCATGTGCACTGTGCACTCATTTCCTCACAATATTGACCATTGTTTGACATGGGCTCGATCTGAGTTTGAGGGTCTACTTGAGAAAACTCCTGCTGAAGTGAATGCGTATCTGTCCAACCCAGTTGAGTATAAAGCTGCACAAAGGAATGCTGGTGATGCTCAGGCAAGAGATAATTTGGAACGTATTCTTGAATGCCTTGAGAAAGAAAAGTGTGAGACATTCCAGGATTGCATCACTTGGGCTCGTGTAAGGTACTTCTTTTGATGTTTGATCTAATTTTATGTTTATGATCGAAGATGGTGCTTTTGTTGCATTTGTTTCTGACTTTATCCTTCTTTTGTGCTCAGATTTGAAGACTATTTTGTGAACCGTGTAAAGCAGCTGATTTATACATTTCCCGAAGATGCTGCAACCAGTACTGGGGCTCCCTTCTGGTCTGCCCCAAAACGATTCCCTCATCCACTTCAATTCTCAGCAGCTGATCCAAGTCACCTGCAGTTTGTTATGGCTGCTTCTATCCTGCGGGCTGAAACATTTGGCATTCACATTCCTGATTGGGTTAAGCATCCAAAGATGTTGGCAGAGGCTGTTGACAAAGTGACAGTCCCAGATTTCCAGCCGAAGAAAGATGCAAAAATTGTAACAGATGAGAAGGCTACTACTTTTTCTACTGCATCTATGGATGATGCAGCAGTTATCAATGAACTCATCTTCAAGTTAGAGCTTTGCACAGAAAATTTGCCTCAAGGGTTCAAGATGAAACCTATTCAGTTTGAAAAGGTTTGTCTTATTTCTTCTTCTGATTATTTATTTACCATGTATATCCTTTGGGTTTCTTATTTCTTTATTATATGAATTCCACTTATTGAAACCAATGAAGACTTGAACAAACGCATGTTTTTATTTATTTATTATTAATATCGACTCTTTAATTTGCAGGATGATGATACAAACTACCACATGGATCTAATAGCTGGGCTTGCAAATATGAGGGCCAGGAACTACAGCATTCCTGAGGTGGACAAGCTGAAAGCCAAGTTTATTGCTGGAAGAATCATCCCTGCAATTGCTACCTCCACAGCAATGGCCACAGGTCTTGTCTGCCTGGAGCTTTACAAGGCTCTGGATGGAGACCACAAACTGGAGGACTACCGTAACACTTTTGCAAACCTTGCACTGCCTCTGTTCTCTATGGCGGAGCCAGTTCCACCCAAAGTCATCAAACACAGTGACATGAGCTGGACTGTTTGGGACAGGTGGATCCTTAGAGACAACCCAACTTTAAGGGAACTCATCCAGTGGCTCAAGGATAAGGGCTTGAATGCCTACAGCATATCTTATGGAAGTTGCTTGCTGTATAATAGCATGTTCTCTCGGCATAGGGAGCGAATGGACAAGAAGCTGGTAGATCTAGCTCGGGAAGTGGCAAAGGCTGATTTGCCTCCAAATAGAAACCACCTGGATGTTGTCGTGGCTTGCGAGGATGATGAGGACAATGATATTGACATTCCTCAGGTTTCTATCTACTTCAGCTGAGTGGGGTTGTGATCTAAGGATAAAACTTTTACAGTGGTGTTATATCAATGAGCACACAAATTGGAGATTATTTTTCACAGCAAATTCAACGAAACTTCGATTTCCAATATGATAATCTCCCCTTATTGCTTGCATTTCGCTTTATCTTGACTTGCTATTCGTCATTTGTGTATTAAATCTCCTCATTCATCCAATAGAGACCCATATTTTCTTGTATGTGTGTTAGGCTTATAAGTTGTACGCATTTTTATTTGCTAAGGCCTAAGGAGGAAAGAAAACAGGTGTTGGACCTCGACCTCTGAGAAGGAAATTTAAAGAAAAGGGTTGGAAAAATCGAAACATATACGCAATTAATTAAATTCATTACTATTTTATTTTCAATTTTAACCTAATTTTTCGCCTTTCATATTTCTCTTAAACCTCCTCTTTTTTTTTTTTTCTTTTTTTTTCTTCTTTCTTTCTTTAGCGATCCAAAACAAAGAAATGGAAAAACCAAGGGATATTTAAACCTTGGAATTTACTTTAGGAGAGACGAAATTGCAATATCTTCCTTACCAAAAGAAGAGCAAACATTCTTGTGGGAGTTCTGGCCTTTGACTGCCACATTAATTCATTAAGAAACTGATATTTAGGCACTGTTTTTAAAAGGAAACTATGGTTTTGAACTATTCACAGCATAAACAGAATCAATGTCTGCATTTGTTTTTTTGTTGCTGCAAACTACAGAATGATAAGAGTAGAAATTAATTTTTATCAGCACCTTCATCAAATGCAGCAGAGCTAACAACTCGAAAATCCAGCTGCTTCTGATGCTTTGAGCGCCGGCGTTCATCAAAGTCTTCCCACCCTTCAAACTATTGAAAGGATGGTCTTAATTAGGACATCTCAAATGACTAAACCACAAATGAAGCCTACTTCAACTAATATAGGAAGAGAAGTACACACCTGACGAAGGACATCGATCGTGATTTCTGTGTTATGGAGATCCAGTGTTGCGAGCTGAAGACACTCCTTGAATAATGTAGAAGGGAGGGATTTTAGGCCATTATTACCGAGATACAATGCCTGCAGACACAGCAAGGACAATGCAGTAAATACAGGACTTATAACTACATATTTTTAAGGAAGGAAAGCTCAAGAAGTGACAACCAAACTTTTTCAGGATGGTATATGCACAGCTTCCCATGTGAATGACATTCATTTGGTGAAAAATTAATCAAGAAGATGGAAGGGGATTTATTTCTAGAGTTGCTACAACGAGCTTAAGCTAGGTAGAGCAAACTGATAAAAAAAAGGCAGATAAAACTGACAGAATAAAGAACCTAGTGGGGACCTTTAAATTGTGCAAATTGCCAAATGTCTCGGGAAGCTCTGACAGAAGATTTGCTGAAAGATCAACCTGAAACACATTAAGCAGTTTACTTAAACTATGCACTTTACTTGCTGTACAATAGCTCTATGTTGCTCCGACTCTTCATTTTTCTTGAAGTATCCATGTCCGATGTATATCTGGACATCCGTATGGGAATATGACCCTCCAAATACGTGGAAAAACATAGAAAAAATTGAACATACTAGTGTCGAACATACCCGTATCTGACACTCACACCCGAGTCTGAGTAACATAGGAATAGCTTGATTATATGTAAAGACAAGTGCCAAGAATCCTATACCTCAATAAGAGAGTTACATTCTCCAATACATGCCGCAATAGTGGTTATCCTGAATAACAAAATATAAGTAACACCAATTGAAATTTATCATGCACAGAACAGAAGCCTATTTTACAAGCCCTTTAATGCATCCTAATCTAAACATTACCTATTATTACTGGCCTTCAAAACTTCAAGCTGAGTCAGCATGCGTATTTCATTTGGAAGGCTAGTTAACTTATTGTTGGCGACATGAAGTTGCCTCAGAGAAGTCAGAGAACCAAGTGCAGAAGGCAAAGTGGTCAAGCTGCAGATCAGATTTTAGATATTACATATGCAAGCCCAATCATGGAGTAAACAAAGTAAAACATGACATTAACATTTCTGTGACTACACCACGGAAATGTGGTCAATTAGGGGTGTTCAAACGGTTAATTCGGTTAATAACCGAACCGAATTACCATTAACCGAACCGAAATGTTAAAACGGTGAATTAACCGAACCGAAATAATTTCGGTTAATTCGGTTGGTTTTCGAATTAACCGAAATAAAAACCTAATTTATTTTGCAACCTATTTGAATACATGATTTTATATCCAAATAATCTATCCAACCAACCAAAATTCAAAAGCAAAGCATAATAAAACTATTATAAATCCAAATATCAAACATACTAAACAACTAAAAAAGCATGATAAAACATAATGAACATTACATAAGTCTCAAAACAAAAAATATTTCGGTTAATTCGTGTAATTCGGTTATTTTCGCTTAACCAAACCGAATTAACTGATAACCGAAATATTTCAAAAGTATTAACCGATAACCGAACTGAACTTTATTCGGTTAACCGATTAACCGAACCGAAAAAAAATTCGGTTGCTTAATTCGGTTAAAACCGAATAGTGAACACCCAGTGGTCATATTACGAGCCATATAACAAGAAGCAACCTAAGAATTTTCCTACTACATAGAGTTAGCTGTATAGATCATATTGTGCCAGTAATAAAGTTCTAATCAAGACCATGTCCTCAGTAAGCTTCATAAAAAGAGAGTTTTTTTTCCCCCTGCAAGCAATATAACGCGACAAATCACCAATGAATTATGCCTAGTACAGAGAGCAATGACCAAAACTCATTAATACGTCAAAGAAAAGGGCTTCAGCAGCAGCAACTAACACCAAAAAGGCATGGCTTTCACAAACAATGGAAAAGCAAATTGGACATTTGTTTTATAAAAGTAAACTCTAACCATTTAATATTTTTTCATAAGCTCTATAACAGGTTTAGATCAGAGGTCTAAGCGTTTCGAGTTGGAAAGGAGAATGTATATTGATAAAGTGAGTAAAATTCACAGGTGATCCATGAGCTTCTATCAATGTATCGTTTTTATCCATGACCTCTAAAAGTAATATTTACCATCCACAACCTTTATTAATGTTTCATTTTCGTCAATGACCTTTAAAAGTTACATATATTCATCCATGACCTTTACAAATTACATTTACCATCTGCAACCTTTCAAAAGATTTCATTATTCGTCCATCCTTTAGTCAAAAGCCAAAAAGTTAACAAAAATATCCATGCAAGCACCAATTATCAAGCCACATGGTCTGATGTACAAATGACAAAGTTCATAAAAAAATATTCAGCTTCATGTGGATCAATTGACTTTTTAAAAAAAAAAAAAAAAAAATTACATAACATATACTTAATTTTGCTGAAATAGAACTTATTTCTTCAAGGCTTGAGCAAGAACTAACTATCAATTGTTTTCAAAATCAATCTTTGTACCAAATTTCTTCAAATAATTAAAGATTTTTTTTTTTTTTTTTTCTCCAAAATCTCTTCACTTTTTTTGTTCACACAGAGATAAATTTTGTTCCAAATAAATAAATATGTTATATATAGAGTATATGTAAACATGCAAAATTATTTATGAAAAAATATTTTTAAAAATTATATGACCTGATGCCTTCAAAAACATTACTACATGTTTTGATTTCACTGGAAATGAAGATGTTTTCACCTGGCATTGCAAGTCAAATCAATGGAAAGTACATTGGGATAACAATCAGAAAAGAACAAGAAGAAAACAGTTGATATCTAGAGGAGAAAAAAACTCACTGGTTCTGACTGATGGATAGAACTGTTAGATACTTCAGAGATGTTAGTCCTTCCCAGTGAATGGCTTCATCAGAAATACCATTTGCATTGAGGAACAGTTTCTACAAAAGTGTTGAGATTCACACACTAATATGTATGAAATAATCTAGGACAAAATTAATCAATTATCTCAAATGAAATTCCTGGAACACAAAGGAAAAAAAAAAGGTCTGTTTACCTGAATGGAATTCAAACAGCTGATTTTGTTGGGTACATCTTGGATGCTGTTGTTATTGACATCCAGGACTCTTGCAGAAGATCCACAATCCCATACTTCATCAGGTATGGCCTTACAAAATCAAACCAACAAAAGAATAATTTGGAAATTTTTTAACATAAAAAATTGAAATAATTGTTTTATAAATGTTAATCAAAGTAGAAACCTCGCTTCTTCAAGCTATAAGTAAATAAATAGGCGACAAATCACACTTAAACTATGAAAACAAGCAAAAGATCGACTGACTAAGCAATGAGCCTGAATCATCACAAAAATACCTTCAAATTACAGTCTGCTAATGCAACAACTCCGGTAGCCTTCCATCGTTCCAAACGATTCTTATCCATAATAATTTCAGTCCTTGCATCGGATTTTTTATACTCAGTTTCTGTCTTCCTTGAAATAGGCCGAGTTTGAGCGTCTTTTAGAATAGGACCGCCCTGTTCATTAAAAGAAAGAAAGAAAAAGAAACCCTTAAAAATAGACAAATTCTTCAATTTGATACTTTCAATGATCCCTTTAACTCAACAATCTTTTCACCTCAAAGCATTAAAAAGAATTCCTTTCTGAAAAATTTCATTATCTTTTTAACTTAAACCAAAGACATAAAAGGAGAGACTTGACTTAAAATACCCCTTGGTGCAAACCCTGAGAAGCCATAAGCATGAGCTTGGCTCCATTCATGACCTCTGATTCCTTCAATGTCATTGCGTCCACCAAAAGCTTCCCTTCAAATCACCCAAAATTTATAAACTTAAAAAGCATAAATAAATTTGAAGAAAAAAACATGATATAAACCTTTGAAGATAAGCTTTTGTCCGCGAGGAAGAACATCGGTGAGAGGCTGGAGATGAGATTTGAGTTCTTTGATTGTTGAATCCTTCGCCATCGATATTGGTATCGATCTTCCACTGAACTTCACTGTTATGTTAATATTTACGCTGCTTTTGCCTTCGTCTTTGCTCATTTTTTTTTTCCCCCTTCTGCTCTTCTATCTATTCGATTGATCGAACTTTAACTCCAACTCGACCGATCTCCGAACAAGGTTGTCGTGTTTGCGTCAGCTTCGCTGTTCAGAACTTTAGATAGTTTAAAAGTTGCAATGACTTTAATGACCTTAATAGTCTTCTTTATTTCTTTGGGAGCTAAATTATTTTTACGGTTTTGTTTAACTAGTATTCTAAATAATTTTATAAAATTATTATGTATAGTATTAAAAATAATAAATAAAATTATTAATTATAATATTTAATATAATATTATTATTATTATAAATAGTATATTAATTAATTTAAAAAAATAGTAAAATATTCTAAAAATATTTGTTAACAAAATTTTTATTTTTAAATTCGATTTTGATATATTATGAGTTTTTTTTTTTTAAATTATGAACGAATTAAAAAATTATTAAATATTTTATTTTTTAAAATTATAATTTAATTATATGTGTTATTTTTTTAATTTATTTATAAAATTAAAAAAATTTATTCGACGAAATCAGAGATAATTTCTCATTATTTTCACTTTTCATACTATTTCTTTTGCAATGTTATTATGTTAATGGGAAAGTGTACCTTTTTATATATTTTTACAAAAGTGTACTATGAAAATAGTACCTATTTTTTCCTCATAGATATTTGAAGAGAGATTTATAGTAATTCTTTATTTGTATTTTGAAAATTATAATTTTATAAACTACAAGTGAATAGTAATAATAATAATGTGTCACATGAATTTGCAACCAAGCCAAACATTTATATATTTTTGTAATGATGTTTCAAATTGAATAATTGATCATAGATTCATTGTTGCATCACTTTCATAGTTCTATGTTATAACTTATACCAGCCTGTAAAACACATGATGAAAAAGAAAAAGAGATCAAATTATAGAATTAAAAAAATGGAGCTGCCATTGAGCTGGAATTTGATTTCAGCTCAATTAAATTTTAGTCAACAATTCACACTTCATGCCTAAATACTATTCTTCACCCGTATTCACACTTGTCCTAGCTATTTCATTGTTGTCAATCAATGACTCACATGTTTTGCTTATCATATGAATTTACCAATGATTTCTTATTTATTTAAGAAGAATTCTAATGATTTAGATTTAAGATTTCTATTCCTTGTATCAATTTACAAGCAATATCAACCCAAAATTTGCATTTCTTAGTATTTGAAATTCATTCAACCCTTAATAATTTCCTGAATTTAAGTATATGCACCTGAGAATCCAGCTAGAGAAACCAGTTCAGCTGATGGATTGGATTCTTTAGTGTGAGTGAAGCACTGGAATCCAATGACCAAATATGGAAAAGACAACTTGCCTTAAGTGGGTATCCTAGAAGAATGGATAAACAAAGGGAAATAGAAATTTTGGTTTTTTTTGGAATGACAAAACAAGAGTTTTCTTTAGGCCTCCTATTCATTTTATTTTACATCAATCAGCATGTGGATTCTGTAGTTGTATTGTTATCCCTTTCTCTACTTTCTTCTCCAACCATGTGAAACTTTTCAGAGCCCACTCAGTTTGGTGGGTTGTTTTTATTTTTATTTATTTATCTTTAACCTTTGGAAACAATTGATTCAGTCCTTCCAAGCACGCTTGTCCCTCTGTCTCTGTTACAGGAATTATGGATGGCCTATGGTCCCAAACTCCACATGTTGGGATCCATATCTGTTCCTCTCTTTTTAATGTTTTCTTTCTTTCTTTTTATTAAAAGAGTTAAAAAGTCTTACTAGCATTTGATGGTGAAGATGAGCAGAGAAATCTCCATGTTTCATTTAATGTTATGGTTAGAAATCTGCAAATATACTCCCATCTGCTTGAAAATGGGCAAAATTTAATGACTGGAATTTTGTTAACAAGGTTGAGAGCTAAGCTGCTGAAGTGAGATTTAAGGCATCAGAAAATCATATCCTTCCTGTACAAAAGACATAATTGGTGATACAGACAGATACTGTCCAAAACTCAATTTCTACCACACCCTCATTCCATTTAAGTGTTTAACCTTACCCCCCTCCAATTTTTTTTTTTTTTGTTTTGCATTTTTTAGGATGTGAAAACGCGTTAATTAAAAAACAATGCAAACTGGTAATGCAGTAATTACAGCAGAGAAATTGGAAATATCAATGGTAATGAATGATCAATGATGAGGGGGTTGATTAAAAGGATCTAACATCCCATCCCATCCCATCCCATCCAATCCCATCTCATCTCATCTAGTGATTGAAATGAAGGGTGTAATGAGTTGAAGACCTCCACCTATCTATAATTTAGGCTAAGTGTAATGCCATCAGCTAATCACAATTCATTACCTCTTTTTAAACCCCTTTTAAAGCTTAAAAAATAAACTAAATCGACCCTCTCTCTCAACTCAAGTCTCAACTACCTTAACCAATAGACCAACCGCCCACCTCCCCCTCCCCCCCCCCCTTCTCAACCCAAACCTAAAAAAGAGTGAATAAAAATCTCACTCTGTCCCAAACCCTGCAAAAAACAAAAAAAGAGAAACAAGAAGAAAATCCCTGCTTTGCTACCTCCTCCTTCAATCATTACCCTTCCCTTTAAGCAAATACCCCCCCCCCCCCCCCAAAAAAAAAAAAAAAACCAAAACGAGCAGACCAAAAAAAAATCCTTTCTTTCTTTCTTTTTTCAATTTCAAGTGTTCAAGATTGAATTTTGGAAAGAAAAAAAATCTGATCTTTCAACCGCTATCAAATGTGGCGGCCGTGGGGTAACAAAAAAACACCGGTGAGGATTCATGACACGTCATCTCCTTTCTCCTGCTCTTCTTTCAAAGATATCCAACACCTTTGCACAGAGGATTCTTCTTCTCTCTCATCCGCCGCCAAAAGAACCGCCAGTGTCTTCCACCGTGTCCGAATCGCCAACTCTCTCCTCCGCTCCTGGGCCCCCGCCCGCTCCGAAACGCGGGTCGAACCCAATGGAAAATTCCCGGATTTGGTTATGGATCGCTCCATTTCAATCCCGGACGCCGATAAGCGCATTGTGGTTTACTTCACGAGCCTCCGCGTGGTTCGGTCGACGTTCGAGGATTGCAAGACCGTCAGATCGATCCTCCGAGGATTCCGAGTCTCGATCGACGAGCGAGATCTGTCGATGGATTCTAGGTTCTTAAACGAGTTGAAAGGGATCCTCGGTAAAAGCAAGTTGACCTTGCCGCGGGTTTTCATTGGCGGGAGATACTTGGGAGGGGCGGAGGAGATCAAACAGCTACACGAGACAGGCGACCTTAAGAAGTTCGTGGAAGGATTGCCGGCAGCTGAATCCGGCACCTGTGACGTTTGCGGCGGTTACAGGTTCGTCCTGTGCAACGATTGTAACGGTAGCCGTAAATTGTACACTGAAAAATCTGGGTTCAAGACTTGTACGGACTGTAACGAAAATGGCCTAATCAGGTGCCTTTCTTGCTCTTGTGCACCCCTCTAAAAATAACTCTTTTTTTTACTATAAAGGGGGAAAGTTTTCGTTTAATTAATTGTAGTTTTTGGTTTTTGTTTTTACTTTTTTTGGGGGAGTGGGTGTTAAAAGAATGTGGAGGCCCAAGCAATGGATTTGTTGCTTTAAGATTGTAAGTAAGAGCCGACTTTTTTGTTGTTGTTGTTGTTGTAATTTTTGTTAACTTTTTTTTATTTTGTAGCTCTAAAAAGTAGTGAACATTGAAAAGGAGAACAGTAGGATTTAGCAGGCTTAAGCTTGTGTAACTGTAATTGTTTTTACTGTCAATGGGTAGAGTTTTTCTTTCTTTCTTTTTTTTCTATTGATGATGAACGCGTACTTTGTTAAGGTCTTCTGTCGTATTTGCTGTTTAGATACTTGATGGAGATAGTTTCTTTACTAAATTTGTAAGTTCCCCCTCTTTACTTTTGTTTACCAATGATTTCGACTTGGCCTGCTGGATTTTTGTAGCCCTTCGGCAGATTCTTGTTATTACATTGAACAGGCAAAAATCTTTTCGATGTTGTTTACTCTGGTAAGAAAAAGGGAATTTTTCTTTAATAAATAGTCATTTACAAGAAAATATTTTGCAGTTTCTCCTCAAAATAGGAAGTCCTAAATTCAATATTCTAGCCTAAAAATCTTAAGCAGTTACTTGAATAACACATAGGGAAATATGGAGTTTCTTGCATGTTAATGAGATTCTTAAGCTTGACAGTATAATAGATGTATTATGTATAGATAATGAGGAGAAGAAAGCTGGGTTTATTAAAAGCATAGATTGGTAATTTCTGAATTAATTGCTTTTTAAGGACTCTTTAAAGTCTTAATTCAGTTCCAAGGCTTTAATGATGCCGGTTTAATTTTGACTGGCAACTACTATCTTATATACTACTAGACTTTCAATTTTCAACTTTCATCCTACCCTGCTGAGCTTGGATCCAGGATTTACAGGCAATTTCAGACCTTGGTTTGTCTTGCTCTTTGGGGTCTAACTTGTTACATTGCTCTCATGGATGAAACGTAGCCTTTGGGGATTAGTTTTGAATCCATCTCCATCTCTTTTTATTGATCAAATTCGATACTTTCCTCAAAAGAAAAGAGATACCATTTCATGGCTTCTAAAACAGGAAAGAACCTTTACACGACGTCAGTCCTTAAGGAACAGTTATATGTGAGCCGTTGATACTGAGGCAAACAAAGATGCATTAAACTAAAACAATGTTTATACATATCAATGGTGCATTAAACTATCTGTCATGAAGTGAAAATAACATAAAAGACAGTAATTAGAGGCCAGAATTGGTGCCAAATGAGGGCTAGAAGATGCGTCTGTAACTCATCCACAACGTTGCCTGACCACGTAATAGCCCATGGAATTGAAAAAGTTTTAGAAAACTTTGGGATCATGGAGGAATACAACACATGAAAGATTGATCGCAGCAAATTCTTGCTTAGAGTTGCATTTACATATCCTTGAAGACTCTGTTATGCCCTTCACCTAACTAATTTGCTTTCTCTGTTCAACGGTATACATATAATGGTTGGAGGAAAAATGAATATATTAACTGGCCAGGATCTTATGCTAAACAATAATTAAGAATTTTATACCAACAAAAATGAATATTTTGAGAGGGCAGTGATAATTATTTGGAAGAAACTTTGATTTGGATTGATGTGAAAGAATCAAAGAAATGACCATCCTTCATTATTTTAATCTAATTTACCCCATTTTTCTTCTCTTGCTAATGCTCAGGAGTGGGAGGAAACTACCAGAGAGTGTGGTTTCTCTCACAGAATTAGGCTTGGAGCCTCGGAGAATGAGCTGGGAAAACAATCTGGAGGCCAGGGAGCTGGTGAGAGAAGGGGAGAGTTCATATTGGGTGAGAACTGAAGGAGAGGCTGACAATCAAATGGTCTTGTAATCAAATTACTATTGTTTATAAACAGTGTAGAAAAACAGAGAAAATAAAAGTTACTTTATTTTGTCTATTAGTGTTTCCAGAGTGGTCTCTTTTCTCTTGAATCCTGTCTATATTCAATCATTCATCTGCTCCAATGTGAAAAATTACACAAAATTTCTTCTTCTGTTTTGGGATAAAAAGTTTCTTCTTTAGCAGACATGATTCTAACTGTAAAAAGATTGTGTCTTACTAAAGCCTTTGGTACATAGATATGCTTCCTCTCTTAACTACCACCTGTCCACAGCTTTTTTTACGCATGAATTTAGGCCTGAAATGGACATTTTTTTACAGTTTGGGATTAATTCTTCAATCAAAGAAAAGACAACATTTAAAGCTGGTTTGCAGCAGGCAGAGAATGATTTAGAGTTGAAGGGACAATTATTTCATAATCATTGCAAACATTTACTAATTGTAATCTATTACTAAATCATACTATATAGCCACATATGGACATTTCTAACTTATGTTGACCATTTATCTTGAATCTTCTTTGTGACAGGACTTGTAATTTACAGCTTCCAGGGTTGTTTCCTGACTGAAACTTGAATGCCAAGACAACTAGATAAAGCAATTACCAGCAGAAAAAAAAAAAAAAAAGCTATGAATTTCATGAAGCTCTGATGTCGTCTATCAGAAGGTTTTTGTTTTCCATTTCTCAACAGTAATAACACTGCTTATTCTCCCTGATAACTTGAAATAGCAGTAACCTATATATGCCTTTAAAGATAATGCTTTGAAGTTTGAATTCATATTAGCCATTGAGATAGTGATTTTAACATCTTGGAGTAGGTAGTTTACTCAAAACATGTCAACTTATGATTATAACCTTTTTGGAAAGATATATTGATGTAGAAGTTGAATAAGATCGTAATATTGATAGGGACTTCAAATCTAATCTGATTAGCCTCATGGTTAATGGAGACAAACGAAAAATTACATAACAGCAAAATTTCTGAAAACTCCTTCAAAAATTGAAACATAAAATGGGAACTACCATGGAATCAAAGTCTAAAGAAATTGCTACTGTTATCTTTGTCTTCCAATATTTATCTTATTCTGCTTGTCATTTATTTTCTACAAGGAACCGTGTCTGCATGAGATTTGCTTCAAGTTAAACTCTTCTCTCTACTTCTGCATAATGATATGTTGCAGTCAAACTCTTCATTTTTCTGGGACATTGATTTTATGAACATTAACTGATTTCATTCTCTCCATCTAACCTATAATAATTAAGAATTTGTAAACTTTGCACCAAGATTTACTATTACTAGTAGTATAAAACGAAACTTAAATAGGACAAAACCTTGGAACTGGAAGTAAAAGATCTTGTTAAAATGGAGATTTTAATAAACGAAACTTCGGTTTTCAAGTTATATTCTCCGAAGAACTATATTGGCTAGGCAAAGCTGTTACAAAAGGTGAGCCTTATTGAGCTCAGTATGGGCAGATTAGGATCCATTCCTTTCTGGGTTTTTTTCCTATCCAGGAAAGCCCATTTCAAATCAGCAAGGTTACAACAGATTTTCTGCATTAGTTTGGGCCAGGCCCTTGAAACTTAGACAACTAATAGCAATAACCTAAGGAATCCAAATTCTCTATCTCATTTCCTGCCTCTACCTGTGCCCTATTCTCTTTAACGAGTTCGCACGCTCATTTTTTTTTTATTCTCTTCGTATTTATTTATTTTTGATGTTTAATTCGATTTTTTATTTAATAAAAAAAAAGGAAATTTGTGGCTCACTACGAGATTGGAGGCACAAATAGGGACAAGGAAATAGGGCAGAGGATTTTTATTCGTAAGCAGAGCAGCACCTCAGAAGCTTACTGAAATGTCATCATATCATTATCAACGTATCATTTTCATGTGGAACACAAAATGTCGCAGCTTGAAAAGGTCGTACGGCATTTCCTATTGCCCTAGGGGAGGTTGTCTTGTCTCTTTTGTAAGTGACTAAGACGAGCCCACTTCAGGTCATGAGTCCGACTCTATTCATAAAGACATAAACCAACACCTAGAAGCATTCAGGTTTAAGTAATTATGGTCCACAAACCAGACCATGCTACAAGCCCTTTGCACCCCTAGCTAGTGTGGTGGTGGTCCGGCCCCTGAGCCCCTCCATGTGTAAACCATAAGTTAGAAATACAGAGCCATATCAGATTCTTTTTTCTTGTACTACTACTTCAGAGTATTGCCATTACCATCCAAACATAAATTGACAAATTGTTCTTGGTTTTTGACGTTTTGAACGGTGGACTGTCGATTTCTTGGCACATTTTAGTATCATCTACTTTGGGTGGTGAACCAAATGGCTTATTATCATTCTCCAATGAAATTACTGAATTTTGAGTTAGTTTTGTTAACTTTTCCAAACATTTACGTAAAAGGGTATGCCATTATAAACCCAAATTACATCTGAAAATGTAACTACTTAACTTTAACATAGAACATGCGAAGTAATAATTCCAAATCGAAATTATGCACATTCTTTAGCTAAAAACCTAATAAAAGAACTCACTTCCATGACTTTTTTTTTTGTTTGTTTAAAAGCAGAAGTTTCATTTTACTGTCCTTAGCAATTGTCATATTCCTAAAGATAGCTGCTCTTATCCATATTTCTAGATAAAAAGATCGGGGTCATTGTAATGTGCCTTAAGAAGCATGCTTGTGATCCATGAACTCGTCACTAGGAAATAAAGGGTGGGAGTGAGAGAAACATGGAGGAAAAAATATACTAACTACCTAACTGTATGCAAATGAAAATTAAGAATGAATATTTAGAGTTGAAAAGAGAGATTTAAGCTTATTTTAATGTCGTTCATGTAGAAGATGAACTAGAGAGATGACAAGAAGTTCTTCTCGAATGATAAGATATTTTGTGAACTGCATACCATTTCTTTTTGTAAGCAATGAATAAAGTTACAAACAGTGTAAACCCTTTTAACCCACGTGGCTAAATCTTGAGCGACTATCATGTAGAAGGTAGACCTGATTCTGTCGCATAAAACTAATTTTCAGGAAGATGGTGGATATAGGCTGCTCACTCTATTTCACCACTATTAGTAGTTCCATAACGCTCATATTTACAAGCAATTACTCTCTCGGTCCTTTCCTTTTCATGGCCATTCAGCATCTAGATGTTCACAAGCCCATCATTCCAGGAAGGAAAATAAAACTATATGTGAAAGACTCCATGATTCTTTTCCTTGTTACTGACAACTAATCCACAAGTTTATCAGAAATGTAACAACAACGGTGCCTCTCACATTTCTTGTGGATGCATGGCTCGGCCACGTGCTCTATTATACAGATCAAGCGTGTCTATATGGTTCGGTTCCAAGCAGAGGGCTGCTTCACAATCACATAGAGCTGAGTTCATATCACCCATTGACTCATAAAATGCAGCTCGAAGATGAAGTACTTGCAGGTCAGGCTTGAAAGCTATGGTTTTTGAAAGCTCTTCAACTGCTTCAGTTGCTTTTTGGTCATCCATTAGCACTAATAAAGTAATACAGCATGTCAGTACTGACTTCCAAAACTATCAGATGATAAATATGTATCGAAGTAACAAAAATTACAATAAAACAATAAATAAAAAGTAGACCCAATAGAATTTACATACGATTATAGAGAAATTATTCCTCCTGAAATATATTAAAATAGAAAATTGAAAGAAGATTATTCTTGCTTGGAGGACAGGAAAACTAGGCTAGTAAAGAGTGACCTCTACATATCTTGATATGAGCTACATGCCCTTTCTTATAATAATCAAGTCATTAAGGATAGAGGAAATGGGTGCCTATGGAACTCGAAGGGAAGACTTGCTTAGAATGATTGATTATGTACACCTAGTTAACCTAAAAGAGTGCCAACAAGCAACAATCTGTTTCTAAGATTCACAACTAGTTTTTCTTCGTAAGCAAGTCTATGTTGCTGCGACTCTTTATTTTTTTTGAAGTAATCGTGTCTGACATCCGTGTCCGACGCTTATCCGGACATGGGTATAGAGATATGATCCTCCAAGGACCCTCCAAATACATGGAAATCTTGGAAAAAATTGAACATACCCGTGTTGGACACATACCCTTGTCCGACAGTCACACCCTCGTCCGAGTAACATAGAAGCAAGGAGTCATGTATGCTAAAGAACCATAAGGAAAAATCTGGGTCTCTAACCAGAATCAAATTTCAGAAACTGAGAAAGAAAATTTTGAAAATTACCAGCTGCCCTGTATCTGTACGGGTATGTTCTAAGTGGATCCAGTTTTGTTGCCATGTTGAGATCATTCTTTGCCATCTCACGATCACAATATTCAGATCGCTTTTCATATGCCGGGGCATTATTATATGCCTTCTCTATTAGTTTGGACATCTCATCGTATGCAGCTTTCCGCTGATTTCTTAAAAAATATACGCGTGCTAACCCTTGATGAGCTCTTGTGTGCTTGATTTCAAGTGCATTCATATAACAGTTTGCAGCTTGATCCAGTTTACCACAATCCACATAGATTGTGCCTAAATTATTGAGTGCCTATAAAATATCACCATAAACAATCAAATAAGTATGAAGATGATTGTCAAATGACAGAGTCCAAGCATAGATTTAGTGATTTACTCACTTGTCCTTTCCGAAGACCATCCGAAGGGCATCGAAGGGCTTCCTCCAGAAGTTGAATGACATAAGAAGAAGACTCAGGATCCAAACTGGAATCTGCTAATGTGTATGCTTTCAGGAAAAAGGCTTCAAACGACCTCTGAATCAAAATGGACTTCTCAGCTCTTGCAAGAGCTTCTTCACGATGGCCAGTGTCATATAAAATCCATCCCTCATAAACTAACTTTTCGTGCTCAGAACTAGAAAGATTACGAGCTAATCGCAAACATCGCATAGCAGCCTTCTGACAATTTAGCCTGCAATGTTATGTATATTCAGTATCCCTCATCTCATCAAATGTAGTTGGATCAAAGCTGTGAATAACCACATCCCAGAACAGGAGACTTAAACAGAAAAAATCATCAGCCCAAAATAAACAGAACAAAGACATGATACCAAAATCCTGTCCACAGGTATAAGTCTATTATCTTAGCTTAAAGTGGCACAATCCCAGTATAAGACAGCATTTGATTTACTATGGATTTCAACAAACACACAGTTGTCAAATTTGAAGACAGAAGGATTCTAGAAATGCAACAACCTTACTAAAAATCCTCAGAGAGAATAAGAATTGCAGTTGAATTAAGACAACTAAGCAAAAACTTGATAACAAAAAGCTTACCTCAAAAGAAGCAGTGATTGCCGAAATCTAAGGAGGCTTTTTCCGGGATCATTAACCAGCATCTGATGAATGACAGCTAGAGAGCCAATATCATCTACAGAAGACCATCGATCATAAAGTTGCATCCAGCAGTCAGCCTGACTTCCCTGCTGAACCTTACGGTTCAGGAGCTCAATGAAACTATCCCCTCTTACTTGCTCATTGAACATCCTGTAATTTGGCTCCAAAGTTAACAGTGCTCTAATATCTCTTAAAGCACTTCCATAATCCTCAATTGCTATGAAGAACCAAGCTCGCAATTCTAGGCAGTCTGGTGCAAGCTTGAATCCAATGATTCTGTCAATCTCTGAAATAGCAGCCCTAGTTTGCTTCTCTTCTGCCTTTGAGACTGCTCTATATTTATACGGGAATGGCAGGGTGGGGTCCAATTCAGTTGCAGTGTTTAAATCAGCAATCTTATCCTTCCCAACATTGTACAAAGATCGTTCCTGATACATCCACCCAACTGCTTTATACTCAGAGATAAGTGAGCTCATCAACCGATACGCTGAATACTGTTGCCCTTGCTTGTACCTGGATCTTGCCATACCAGCTAATGAATAAACATGGCCTGCCTCAGTAGCTGCTTCGAAACAACATTGAGCACTTCCGTACTCTTTCCTCTCAAGCAACACAAAACCCAGTTGATGCAAAGCTAGAGCCTTCTGCCACTTTTCCGTGGCACATTCTCTCAACCTTTCTAACAACATCACTGTTGCATTTGACACCATATTCTCTTCCATAGCCACCTGGCTTAGGAAATAATACAAGAAGAAAGAAGCATGCCCTGTTGAAGCCAATCTCTCCCTGGCCTCGAAGCTACAAAATATTTTCATCACTTTGGGGTTATAAAGAGAACTTGGGAGCTCTCTTAGCAACACTTGCAAACATGAAGCTACTAGAAAATTTGCCTTTTCCTCTAGCCCATATTCAATAAGGTCCAAAGCATCCTCTATACAGCTGACTAAAGAAGCCAAATGAATATCAAAAGCAGACTTCATTTCCTCACAACAGAACCTATTTGCAAAAGATATAAGTTCCAGAACAATCTCAGGAGAAAACAAGTCCACCCTCCTAGTCCTACTGTACAAATCCACAGCTCTCATTCCCTCTACAGAGATACCATTTTGTGAAAAATCAATTTTACAACTTTTCGACTCCATGAAACTCCCATATAGCATTGCCTTAAATGCGCTTGAAAGTGCAGCAATTCTAAATCGAACACGATTAATCTCCTCATTGCCAACACAAAAAGAGATATCACTATCTTCTTCCAATGTCAAAAACTCGTTCCCCTCAATGGACTTAGTACACTCTTGATAACACTTGCAGTGGTCATAAATTGAATTTGGATCATACCCAGATACTAGGGCAGCCTTAGGACATTCAAGAATGAACCTACTACAATCCATTGGTGATACACCATCAAGCTCATCTTCTCTCCTCTCATACCTTAACCAAGCTGATAAAACTACCTTCGAGTGCAAATCAAAGGCATGTTGCCTCGCAGCACGGAGGCACCTTCTCAATAACTTAGGATCACCAAGGCTACTCAAAATCGAGTACTGTTCAATGCATATCAATGACTTTTCTGATTCTAAACAAGTTTTGAACCGGCGATAAAGATCAGCTAAGGTGTCTACCAACTGAATGGGTTTTAAGTGAGGTTCTATGGGTGGTTCAAGAAGGTCAGTTCTAGGGAGTCCAAAAGGAAGCAGAGTTTTAGCTCCTGAGACAGAACAGGCCTTATTGGATTTGTGTTTTGACCCTATAAATTTGACTCTATGATTACTTAGCTTACCGGCCGTGGAAGAAGAGCCAGTAGTGTTAAAAATAGTGGTATCCGGTGGATTCAAGGCATGAACTTGAGTGCTTTTGAACCTTTCTATTAGCTTAAGACCACGCATTTTCTATTCACCTATATATACCATATGCTAGTTTTTCTTCACTTTCTCAAATAAATTTACTATCTTCTATTGGCATAAAAATGTCTAGTCTAACTCAAAAATCAACAAACAAACAGAAAGAAAAGAGCTTTAAGTAATATGGTTGTTTACCTCCTTTCTTTCCTTCTTCAAGCACCAGCAGGGAAAGAGAGAGGGAAGGTGATGCAGGGCAGAAGGTAGAAGCTCAACAAAGAAAGAAAATTTTGCAACAAGTGTTAATCTTTGAGTTTCATTTCTCTTTCTTTCATAGGATAGATTCTTTACAACTTTCTCCCACCCTTTCTCTCTCTCTTTCTGATGTAATTTTTTTTCTTCAATGAAGCCTTATTATTATAAAACTTTGGCAGTGTTGGCGTTGGTGTTACCAGAAAGAAAATGGTTGATTTGGTGGCTAACTCCAATGCTAAACAAAGACCAGTAAGGAGCCGGTACCCACTGGATTATTGCCAAGTCTGCATCAGATGAGGATGAGAATTGGGACCAAGCCAACTAATCTTTGGTCAACTGGGGAGCTGATGAGTTGATTTCTTCTAATTAAGGTAACTTAAGCTTTAACTGTTGATAAATTAACATTAAAAAGTGGGCTATCAAAAGTTAAGCAAAGGTGGTGGACATTTGGTACCCTTTGGATCATGTAATATAATAAGGTCATGGGTCTCATCAAATACCAAACAGATCCTACAGTTGAGGTTGATGTTTCCAAATTTCATTCATAACTTAAGAAGTTTGGTGCTTATATTTATCAGAAGAAATAGAATAATTCATGATGTTAATAAGAACCCCAAGCAAATTAGGCCAGACTTTATCTATCAACCTAACAGTTTTCTTAGGGGAAACATTTTTTGACATCATAAGCATTGAATTAATTAATGTTTTTTTATTTGTTTTTTTGAGGATTGTCAAATATAAGGATTCCTATTTGAATATAGTTAAGCTTCAAATATGATTGTCAACTGAAAAAGTAGGCCAACAAATGTGTTAAAGAAGACATATTTCATTATATGTTCAATTTCCTTAATAAAGTTTGATATTTCACTGGCAGACACCATTGCTAGCAAGAATAAATGTTAAACAAAAGAAGAAAAAAAAAATACAATATTCTGTCATCACAAATCAGAAAAGAATATGAGCTTGGTGTTGTCTATTAGTTAAATGTCTAAATCATGGATGGTCCTGCATATTTAACCTATTAAGATAATTTATTCACAAAAGAAAAAAAAATATTAAGATAAAAAAAGGGCACAAATCCATTAGTTTAATCACACAAAACTATGAAAGTAGATCTGCCATACATATGCCAAGACACATTGAAAATGATTCTCTAAACAAATGAAAAAAAAAAAAAGGAGGGTAACGATGAACCAAATTATTGAAAGGTTAGGTAGCCAATAGATCTAAGTACATAATCTTTTTTCATAAATTAAATTACAGTTCTCTTTCTTCCATGATGAGTTTCTGAAGTTGATTAGGTGAATAAATGAGTTGAGGTTCTGCTGAACATCTCCAGTATGTTTATTCTTTGTTTATACTATAGACATAATTACAAGTTGCAATCGATTATGCAAAAAAAAGGTGCCTAAAACAGAAGAATATATCCTGGTAAGAAAGGAGCATAGAGCCAAGGAAGTATGATAACATGGCCATGTGAGAACTCTGTATCAGCCTGTTTTCCTGCCTGGTCAAAGAGAGAGAGAGAGAGAGAGAGGTGCAGGCCAATTTGCTTCAAAATTGAACAAATGTCCATGAACTGTTAAATCAAGTTTTTCTAAGAATCTTTGCAATATTGATGCTTGTGAATAAGGTCTTGTTAAGTTCTGTGAAGGAAGCCAGAAACCCATACGACCCCCTGTTAGCAACAAGGTAGAGAACATTTCTGGGTGTTCAAAACTAGCCATACGATGTTACAAATTCAATATTTTACTAGTAATTTCAGTCATAAATTGTCTCAGACTAGACATGCCAGCAGGTAGATTCTAAAACATAGAAGAGTGAAGAACTAGTAGAAGTTTATAATGTTAAAAATAATGATGTCACGGGCCAAATTTGACTTACCATTCTTATAAGGAGGCGGTGAAAGGATAAGATGGAAAAAGGATGATCCCTTACTATCTAAAGGATAAAAAGCAGCAGCTAATAGCCTAATAGTAATGGTTGACACTTGACAAACGTATATATACAAATGTATCAAGCAAGAAGAAGTGAAATGAAGACAAGGTTGATTGAAAGTAAAGAAATAGTTCTAAAATACTATTAAAATAGTACTTTAGTTACAATAAACGTAATTAACCTAATCCTTATCCTTAATAAACAGAAAAGTCCAACATCAAGTCATGAACATGTGAGATTATAATTGGTGTAAACACACTTAACAATGTCAATTTTATTAACCACTATAGAAGTATAAGATTCAGAGTAATAGCTGACAGTAACATATTCCTGTAGTTGAGACTTGAGAGAGACCAACATCAGTGACAATATATCCTTAACAACCCCACTAATTACATCAGTTAACTGATGCTATAAATTAGCTAATGCCAAATTTCATGCCACATGCAATGCAATGCAATGCAATACATGTAACATGTTTTCTAACGATTTACTTACTAATGTGTTGTTTATATGCTCTTTATTCGAAATAAATTAAGAATTAGGGGTGGGATGGCCTAATCGTAGAAGTCGGCAAAAGCCCGAGAGGGCGTAGTCGTAGTTAAGGCAAATATCGATGGTATGGTTTAGTATTTTCAATAACAAATAACTAATGTAGATTAAACACTTTTCGTCCTCGTTTTATGTTGCTATGAATCCAATAAATAAAATGGATAGAATCAAATAAAGTGAGATAGCTGCAACCAGAACAGACCAGAAGCTGATTATAACGTGTAGAGCTCTAATGCAAATATGATATATTCAAGGGATAAAAGGAAAAGGAGAAGAACGCAAGAACATATACCTGTAGCAAGATACGTAGGCTTATTAGTTACATTTCGAGAAAATTCTTTATCACTATGTATAAAGTAGAAACAATATATACATGTATTTAATGAACCCAAGAACAAAATGCTCAACATGTATTTCCACTCTTCACAGTTGGTCTGTATATCTTCTACTGAGCATCCTAATACTGCTCTACGGCCATCTAAAACTATACAAAATTCAGGTTTATAAAACTCCTATGCTCTTCCAGTGAAAATACTTGACCCAGAAAGTGTACTTCTAAAAATAATCTGGGCTCAAGATTCTCATTTCCATTCATCAGCTTTAAACCATTTTTATAACCCACAGCTTATATTTCTTTATATACAGATATATAAGACAAGGTCCAATCAAACTGGCATCATATAGTCGTTTGCAGATATTAATATAAGTTTCGATGTTTCCTGGCTGTTGGATCCTTTTCCTGAGTTCCTGCAGAACAGCTGTTCTGTCTAAATATTCTGGATATAAGCCCAAATCTAGCATTTTAATCACTGTTTCTGCAGCATTACCAATATGCCCTCCTTTAATGTAACCTCTCAATAACCATGATAAAGTTTTCCTCCTACGCTGAGAGCTTAAAACATCCATTCTAGCAAGCAACCGTGATATGGCACTAGCCTCCCTTTGGGAAGCGCAAATAGCTAAAACGATGTCATAAAGGTCTCCATCGGCCTCCTTACTGACAACCTTCATTTCCCACAGCTGTCTTTCGGCTTCAAGTCCACGACCAGCACATATATACATAGCAAGAAGCCTCTCATGAATCAACCCATAAAGTGAAGAACTTCCTTCTTGAATTGCCCAATTAGACAATCTTAGTCCATCAGCAAGAAGATCAGATTGATACTTTTCTATAAGCTCTACATTTTCCATATCAAGTTCAGCAACCAAACCAGACCTTGCAAGACCTTTCAACTTACGCAACGCTTTTGCAAATTCATTAAGCTCTTTGACTATTGCTGTCATTGCAATGAGGTAGCTGTAAATCTCAGGCTTCAATCCAGATTCCCTAAGGTCAATCACCAATTTGATGGCATCCCTGTAGTTACCCTCATCCTGGCAGAATATAGGTTCATTGATTATTGACACAGAATCAGAAAAACTAAATACTATCTGTTGTAAGAGATATAATCTGGAATAGCAATAAACTGTGAGAGAAATTAAGAATTTGTTTTCAGTGCAGGGTATAATGAAGAATGACAAACGGCCAATTAAGAAACCACTGAATTGATAATTAGAAAAGGCAAGATACAACATTCAACTGTATGACCTGCAAATAAAAAGCATAATGTTCTGACCAAGTATAACATAGTGATCAAAGTAGAGTTGCACTTCCTAACCCGATAGACAGTCAAGAAAGTAATGAACCCCACAGGCAAAAAAAATAAAAAAATACTAACAAATGATTAAGCATAAAAAGTAGTGACCATTAATTCTAAGAATAAGGAAAAATAACCAAGTTATCAACAATAGTAACAATGAAAAAAAATTCAATCAGCAAATAACAAGCAAATTTGATTCAAGCAATTCTCTATTACACGAAAAGAACAATGAATTCAATCTCTAACATACAAATTAATATAGCTGGATACTAATAATCAAAGCTTAAGAAAGCATACCATCATCTTCCAAGCAAGATAACCAGTCGGCCCTCCCTTCTGTCCTTCATCATCATCATCTTCATATGAAATTCCCCGCCTCAAAACATCGGTCACAAACACAACAGCTCCCTCCTTCTTCTCCATCTCCCAGTACATCGAAATCACTTTCTCAATCATACTAAAACCCGGCTTCAAGCCCACGCAATCCATGTCCACCAGGAGATCAACCACATCACCAACATCACCCTCTCCTTCAATCAGTTTCTTTACCCAACTACACATAATTGAAACCATAAGTTCCATTGTCTCGTTATCAACCTTATTCTCCTTTTTGAGCCACTCAAAGACTTCAAGTGCACACCAAGAATCTCTCCCTTCTTGAGAAAAGTAAACTAAAACTAACTGTAACTCTCTTGATGATAACCTATCATTCATTTCTTCAAGAATATCAAAGGGTTCCCTTGCCATTCTCTCTAATTCTTCAATTGCCTCAAAAAAGCCTTCACCCATTTCATCTTCATCATCACTTCTTAAATATTGGTCCAATTCCACCGATTTGAACATCTTAAATTTTGGTTGTTTTTTCCTAAGAACAAAGCTTGGATTTTGGTGGTTGCAAATCCTCGTTGAAAATCTTCTAAGACTATGTTTCGAAAAGAAAGTTTGATAAAATTGAGGAGCCAGAACGGGGTGCCGTTCAAAAGGCAAAGATAATTCAGTCAATGAGGTGAACCGACGTGCAAAGGCCATTTGTTGGGTTTGTGAAGCGTTTGATTGCCTAGATAATTTAAGTGAAAAAAGGGGAAAAGAAACAAATTTTTTTCAATAAGCAAGCTTCAGTTTCCGCAAAATAAAGAAAAACCCACGTCTAATATGAGTCAAAAGAAAGTTGAGTGGTCCCTGCTGGAGTCAAAGTTTCCTCTTTCTTTTATTTTCCTACGATTTCTCGGCATCCAAACAGAAACCCAGGGTGGTTCCAGCTGGCGAAACTGAAGGGAAAACGACGACAAAAAAAGAATCAATGAAAAAGGGAAACAAAGGGGAAAGATAATAAGATTCTTGGATTTCAGTTGAAGGAAAAAAAATTGTAATGAAGAAAAAAGGGTTTGGGAAATGGGTGGTGTTTTGTGTGTCAAAAGAGCAGTGTTTGGATTCCTTTTGAAGGCTAAAGCTCGACTCACCAACTCTTACAGACAAAGCTAGAAAGATGTCACTTTGTCGAACAAGTTTTTTTTTTTTTTTTTGGGATAAGTATTGTCGAACAAGTTTTTGAGTTTACATGTGGATACGTGTCCGAAGTCCGAACGAATACTTTTCAGCAAATTTTAGTAGAGTTTGTTTTGATGTCCCGTGTACAGATTTACAATAAATTTTACACATTTTATTAAAAAAATAATTTTAATTTTAATCATTAATTTTTAATTTTAACCATTAATTTTTAATTTAATAAATAATATCATAAAATACGTTAATAATATATAATTTTATATTGATAATGTATCAAATATTAATTCATTTTAATAAGCATTGCTTCTTAATTTTTGTATGGATTTCCCTTTGCATTTTGCTTTTTGTGGCCTTCCGTTTGGACAACAGGTCAGCTGTCCTTTTCGGATCTCTTTTTATAAAACTTAGCCTGATTTTCGGGCTCCCACGTGAGTTTTGATACATGAACTCGGCTTTGTTAGAACTCTTCCCTTGTTAACCAGATTTTGACGCTTGGGTCCACATTCAAAATCCAATTATAAACCCCCCAGCCAATTGGATGAACCCCAGAGAAATGAATAAACATGGGTCCATAGTGGGATTTTGGGTCTTTCGATGCTAGGATTAAGAAAGCAAAAAAACTAGAGCCTGGACTACTTTTTCTATTGCTGGATCCGTAAAGTTGCTCGGGCTTGACCCAGCAAATTAGCCTTTAATCATGGATGAAGGACTGCCTTTGCCTGCCCTTATGCATATATGATATACCACCCTCACCCTCACCCTGGCCTGCTGACTGCTGAGTATGCTTACGCCTTTCTTTAAGATTTAATGATCCTATATATATATATATATATATATATATACTAGTGTTTCTAATGTATACATGAGATATCAAAAGGGACCCATGAGGTTTTTTTTTTTTTTTTTATAATTGGGGGTTAGAAGATTCAAACCCTATTCTTTTTTAGAAGGACATGCATCAACCATTAAGTCAAAAATTCGAATGTAGGACCCACGAGTTTTGGTAATGAGCCGGTATGCCCTGTTTTATAGGGGTGCTTTGTTGTAAGAGTTTCTTTCCTGAGTAACTTCTTTTGATAATATTGACTGATTTAGTAAAAAAAAAATTTTAAAAACTAGCATTAATACCCTAAAAGTTGCTTTAATATTCCTGGTTAATAAATTATAAGCTTCATAGATTCCACATCTTCACTCTAAGCTATATCCTAAATGGATAATATTCAACAATATTTATCGCGTCCATAACTACAAGAAAATAATAAAGAAAATCAATGATGATATAGTAATTCATATATAGTCCAAGCATGACTACATTAAAGAAAACAGACGGACAGGCTGAACCATACAACAAAAAAAACGAAAGGATTGCAGAGAAAACAGTTGACAAATCATTAATTAGTTCATATATATGCAGTAGTCATTGCGAGGATTTTGATTCTTAGGATTGATGTTCAGCATCTGCTCTATCCCATTCCCTCCCATCCCAGGTTTGTTTGAGTTAAACCTTCCTTTTTTGCTGCTGTTTTAATTGATTCAGGCTTGGATTTTGCACCTGCCCCTGTCCAGATTAATCCAAGCCCATATTTGTCCGCTCGGGTTCCCAACCAGTCACTAGAATATGCTCAGATTTTTTCTGTTGCAAGTTAAGTTGGTTCAGCCTGTAGATTTCTGCTGTGTTCTCTTCAGCATCAGCTGCAAAAGAAATATATATTCATATTAAAAAAATATGCGTGCTTCTGCAATCTGCATGCATATAAATTAAACTACAGCAATTCTAGGGATCACTCCACCAGAATTTATGCTATATATATTGCCCTAACACTTTATTACTTTACCAGAGTGTATCTGAGTCTTTTTGGCTCCTTACCCTTTGTTTAATAAAATTATCTTTGTTTAATAAAATTATCTCTGGCTTAGCAACAAAAAAAAAAGTGATGATAATAGTCTAATTTAAATATTTAATTATTATTATAATTAAGAAGCATAAATAGTTGAAATGAAAATGATTAGATAATTAATTAGTACATATTGTTATCCTATACATTGATTGTGGACATTTTTAACTCCATAAGTGGGGCTTACACCCTGTCGTAACTTTTCATATGATTTCTATTTGTACAAACTGACCGTCAGATTTAACAATATAATCGTACTCGTCGTGCACGTAAAGTTTCGAATCGATCCGATATTCTTATCATATCAATCGAGAATACTGCATTTTTCAATATATATTTAACAGTCGAAAGTTTTTTACATCGAAACAAATAATTAAATATTTTTAATTTACTTGAAACTCGACGTGCATCATGTATGCTAATAAAACACGAAATGCGACGATCGGATTAAAAAAATATAAATCGTATGAAAAATTACGAAAGAGTGTAAGCTCCGTTTGTAGAATTAAAAATGTCCATTACAGGATAATAATCCTAATTAGTACTAGCTACTACTACTTAAAACGTGGATGAAAATTTGAAATTAAAACCTACAATTATCCAAAAAAATTACCAATGTTGTGCCTCCAAAAGAAAATATTAGTTTCAAATTTTCAACAGAGTCAAAGTTAAACACAAAAAAACAAAAAGAGAGTAGCTGCATGCAAAGATATATCAATCATTTCCTCTGCCATATACCTCCAAGCATGAGTTTGACACTTTGACTCCTCAAAACTTGACAAGGCTACTATATTGGCTAGTGACGCTTTTAAGGTTTTCATTTGGCTTTTTTATCATAATTTAATGATATATACATATATATTCATCCACATTTATGATTAATTTCATCCTAATTACACAACACATTCAAATCTTTTGCAACCAAAAGCACAAATCATCCAAATTAATTTAGTTTTCCTATTCCACCCAAATGGATCAAAGTACTTAGAAAGTCCCTGTACTATAATATGTAGTACAAATTAGTCCCTCTATTATAAAAATGAGTAATTTAGTCCCTGTACTTTTAAATTGAAGTAAAAAGGTAAAATCACTTACTAGTGTAACAAAAACTGTTAAAAAAACTGACGTGGCATTTAACCTTGGGTTTATTTGATGACGTGGATGTCAAATGCTGACGTAACACCAATAAAATATATTATTTTAAGATGACGTGAACAAAATAACAAACTAAGTTGGCAAAAAATAATTTGATGTGATATTTTTACCAACTTAGTTTGTTATTTTGTTCATGTTAGTTTAAAATAATATATTTTATTGGTGCCACATCATCAAATAAACATAAGGTTAAATGCCACGTCAGTTTTTTTAAAAGTTTTCGTTACACTAGTCAGTGATTTTCTCTTTTTACTTCAATTTTAAAAGTACAGGATTAGATTACTAAGTTTTATAGTAGAAAAATTAATTTGTATTAGATGGTATAGTACAAGAGATTTTTCAAATACTTTGACCACTCGAATGTTAAATACATTTCAAAATTAGGAAAGGAAATGAGTGAGAGCGAATGTATCAAATTTATGATGAGAAGAATACTAATCGGGGTTAAATGATCTGGTTAATTTACCTTGGTTTGAATAATCGTACATTGTCTGTCCGGTTCCGGAATTCAGACAAGGATTCACCATCTCCTCTGTTAGTCCATGTTCCCAAAAAGCCATCCTTGTCTGCTCCTGCAGTTTTTGCTGTTGTTGTGTCAAATGCAGTTGCCTAAGCCTATTTACTTCTGCTCTTCTCGCTTCGATTTCAGCTGCATGCCCAAAACAGAAACAAGCTAAGTCATACTTATATCTCGATCTGCATGCCTGAGAGTGAGAGAGAAAATTACGAGAGTCCGATTGCTTTACCATCTACGATAATTCTATTGTTAGCGCAAGCAGTTATCTGTTGGTTCAAATTTGTTTGCTCCATTTGCAGCAAGTATTTCTTGTTTCTATATAGTGCAACTTGAGGGGAGAGTACAGCAATCAGAGTCTGAATAATGGAAAGCATGAGGACCCAAACTTTTTGTAGATTGGAGAAATTAAACAAGGAGGAAACCTAGAGATATAGATATAATTTTTACCTCTAAAGATTCCACCTTCCTTTCCATATCAGAAACGTATTGGAGCTTCTTGATTCTTGATTTCTGAGCAGAGAGTCGATTTGAAATGACCCTACAAAAAAAAAAAAAAAAAAAAAAGGAGTAAATGCTTGAATGTTCAGCATGATATAGTTATTTAAAAGAATTTTACGTTAAAGAAGACTGAAGTCTCTGATTATATAAACTCACCGTTTAAGCTTTCTGGGGTCCATGTTGTGATCCAATTCCAGGTTACGACCCCGGCGGACCTGAACACCATTTCCGACCTCAGTTCTGGCAGAAGTCTCGAGGGTCAGATTCTGATCAGATGGGTTATTTTCACCTTTCATGGATAAAGGATCGGACCCCTCGAAGAAACAGGTCTTAGTTCCACTGCTGCTGGCCCCAGCACCAACATGATTCATGAAAAAGGGTTTTTGCCAGACATGAAATGAACTAGGGGCTAGAGGAAGATTTGATGGAGACATGAAGGTGACGGGGCTGGCATCAATGGAAACTTTAGGCCAGGCTGAGGCTGGTATTTCCTGCTCAATCTTTTTGTTCTTTCCCTCCATGCTTTTAACGCGATAATATTTCTTCTATCAACCTGGAAAATTAACAGGCAAAACAAACAAGCATTAGGACTAAGGAATTGAAATCTTATAAAGGAAATGTATACTTTCAACTCAAACTTACCCTATAAAGATTTAAAGATTTAAGTTCTAAGATTAAGAGGCTTGCCTGGCCTTGTATATATACAGAGAAACACAGGTAAATTACCATATACAAAGGCCTGGTAGTGGCCATTTGGTAGATTTAGAACAAAGTGAAGTTTAAAATGGAATCCAAATCCTCTGTCCCATTTCTCTGTCCCTATCCGTGTCCTTACTCTCGTAACGAGCTGCACATCCTTTTTTTTTTCTTTGTAATTGTTCGTTTTTAATGTTTGATCCGATTCTTTATCTATTGAAAAAAATTGATTTTTCTTGAAAAAAAAAATACGGATACAAAGACGATGCAAATAAAAGAGATGGTGTCGTGAAATTCGCCTATTCGATCACTGATAAAATATCAATCGGTCGTATTTGTATTTCTTAACTCATGTTAAAAAGTTGAAAACAAACGAGAAAAAAAGTGATACCGAAAAAAAGGATTCGTGACTCATTACGAGAGTGGAGGCACAAATAGAAACAGAGAAATGAGAACAGAGGATTTCTATTGGTTTAAAATACCCTTGATTTAACGTAATCTCTCTCAAAATACAAAATTACCCACATAAGAAGAGAAAAAATTATCCAAGATTAGTATATTTAACTAGGATAGGCTAGTAAATTTCAGCAGCATTGCTGAAGTAATTGCTGCTCATGAACTTCACTTTTTTCTCTCTCACATTGGTGCTTATCTCTAAGAAGGGTAAATAATACCTTTGTTCAATGGTAATTAAAGCAGACCCTTATAAGTTATAAGGTGAAAAACATTATAGCTGTCCCTTAACTACACTAATTTGAATGCACGAGAAAGACACAAGACTCTTGAAACTGTATTCAGGCCAAGTTTGGAACCCTAATTATTTTACTGCAGGCAATTTGTCAGCTAAACCATGCCACATGTACTGCCTACGAGCTCTGGTTCCTGAAAATATTTATTTTTACTTTTTTTTTTGTTGCAAAACATATCTGCAAATGAAGTTCGAGGCACTACTCTGTAAAGAATTGTATCAAATGTAAAGTAATAGGATTTGATTCAAAAATTGTCTTTTTTTACAAATGTTTGAATATTTTAAGTCAAGTTAATTGCACTCTGATTTTAGCTATCGGTCTAAATATCATTTCTAAATGTCATTTCTAATGATAAAAATAATAGTTGATTTTAGCTATCGATCCAAATATCATTTTTAAATATCAATCAAAATATCAATTTTAATGATGGAATAAAAGTAATTATTTTAACGGTTGATTAAAATATTATTATAAATTTATATTGTAGAATGAATCTTTTATTTAAAGCATTGGCCGGTTAGTACTTTATATTATATATGATCTAATTGATTATAATTATACTGTCAATCTGTCACCAACTTAGTGCATTAAGATATAAATTGTGATATTATAGGTAAATTGGCTTCTATCCAAGTTACTATTACATGAGATATTCCTTAAAAATCTTAATTTAGTTATAAGCTTGACATGCATGGATTTGGGGAACAAAATAGAGAAGGGACATTTAAACATGAGGATGGACGAAACACATATGCACCCACAAGTTAACCTTTGATTCACAATTAGCCAATTTAGGTGCCATTGCAATATTGGAGATGAATCATACATGCATGTCAATTTATAAGTAGACCTGCTCATGGGTCGGGCAGCTCGCTGAGCCCGGCAGGCTCGGCCTGTATTGGACCAGGTCTGGATAGGATATTTTTAATCCGGGCCGGCCCGGAACAGTATTTTTTAATTATAATAATATTATTTTATTTAATTTTAATTATAAAAATATATAAAAAAATAATTTTTTTTTAATATTATGAACAGTGATTTCGGGCCTACGGGCCGGCCCAATCCAAAACCGAGCCTGGATAAAGATTTTGAAAAAAAACCGGACAGCGGCCCGGCCCAACCATGAGCAGGTCTACTTATAAGTGTGTGTGGCTCTTTCGATAGCCTCTCTTAATTAATTATTAACTTGAATATTGAGTACTTTTCTAATAACTCTATAGGAGAATGTAAGATTTATTAATTTCTTATACTATTTTAATTTTTTTTAAAAATAAATAAAAGAGATTATTTTGACTTCAATCATACAAATTGTCATACAAATTGTTGTTGATGAATTCCTTCATTTTTCAACCATAACTAAATTTTCCAATCCTATCTTATTCTAAATTTTATAATGAATTTAGGGTTTAGGGTTTAGATTGGCTGGGAGGAATCATCCAATTGTAAGTAGAAACTTCATTACCATCAGCATCCGAATTATTTCTCCCTTTTATTACATCCAGGTTCCAACTTAAGGCTGAGAAAAATACATAAAAAGTATTGAAAACTCCATCCAAATTAAAGTGAATTAAGAAACAAACCCAACAAGCTAGAATAACAAGCACGATAAATAAAGATTAAAACAGGGAGATCCTCTCAGTATCGGCAGAAGTTGGAGTCCGGAAGTTTACATCGGATTAATGAGATCAGTCCAAGTTTTGATTCGGCATATTTGGCTGCATCCATAAACTGATTGAATCCTGGTTGATCCATGGCTATATTAAGCAGTTGGTAACTGTAGTGCTTTGTTTGGGAGATTTCTGCATATAGTGCTTGATACAGCAAAGACATTAATTTGCTTCAGCGCGTCCTTCTCCTTTTTTAGCTCATGATATTCAACTATAGAAAAGTTAGCCCGACATCAGTTTTTGACTCATTTTTCATACTAATCAGAAAGTAAGAAATAGGGGAATTATAACCTTCTTTCAACATAAGCTCTCCAGATGGGGCAGATAGCTTTTGCTTCATGGAACCATTCTCCGCTCGCAACATTAATGAGTTCTGAGTATCATCAGCATATTTGATCCTAGGAAAGATGATCGCCACTTCATCCTATATACATATAAAGATTTTGTTAGGGTTTTTTTTTACTTATTATTTTTTTGCTAATTGACTCGGCACGAAAAGAAATTAAAGTACATAAACATGCTTTATGCATTCCTCTACCCTACTAAAAAAATGAATTGTCTCAAATTTCTTAAAAAAATGCAAACTGATTGATAATGCAATTACTACATAAATTTATATGAAATTTCAGTTTTATTAATAATCTAATGTTTAATTAAATAAAAATTTGCTACATATATATATACAAAAAATAAATTTTATCATAATAAAAGATACTAAAAAAAATATTATGAGAATATAGGTTAAAAAAACTAATTATAAAACCTTTAAGAAAATATAAAAAAATCATAAATTTTCATTGAATAATTTTACCACACCTCTGATATAAGTTATTGAAAAACCAAATTAAGTTTGATTCAATTGGACTCGATCTATGAACATATAACCTATAGAAAATCAATGTGTGAGATTTATTTACAACATTTTCACTTAAAAAGCTTTTGATAAATCTTCATCTAATCTAAAATATTTACAAATACACGATATTATGTAATCTAAGATTATATCTACATAAAAATATATAGTATATACACACCCGAAAAAAAATTATTACATATATACACACAAAAATGACATATGTACCATTTTATAAATTCTATTCTTTTATTTTTCATATTTTAAATATAAGATTTTAGTCTTAAATCCTACTAACATTTAATCGTCGTCAAGGAGTATATAACATGGAAATGTACTAGCATATACTAGAAATCCTTATGTTTCATTTTAATTTGAATTTTTATAGTCAATTTTTTAAAAATTAGTATTTATTATAACATGCCGCGAACGTGAAAATTTATTTATTTATAAAAAATTATATATGTATATTAAATATTAAATATAAAATTATATATTATATATTATATAATAATTGAAATTAACAAACTGCATATTAATTAAAATTTACATTAACATGTAAAATTTTTGTTCTATGTACAAAGTATATCAAATTAACATAAATTATTTTACCTTTTAAGAATAATGAAAAATTAAAATTTCGAAAATAAATTAGTAATTGAATATAATCTTTTAATTCTTTTATATTTAGTATCAAATAAATCAATTTAATAAAAGTCTTTCAATGGAATTAAAATTTTTATTTGTAATGAAAGTAAGTTCAAAACAAATTTTATTATTAATTAAAATTTGAAATTATAATAAATAATATTAATTTAAAATTTTAATGAACAAAAAATGTTCATTTTCAATTCAAAAATTTATTCACATCCATACTTATATATATATATATATATATAAATATAATAGATTTAACCTTAATTATTTTAAATATTTAATCAAATTAAATTTGATAAATATATTTAAAAATTATTTAATTTATAAATAAAATACTCCATCAAAGTTAAAAAAAATTATTTGAAAATTTCAAATTCAATCATTAATTAGAAGATAATTTGGTCTGAGGCTAATATGCATAATTGGCAAAGTTCGGTTTTTCTTTGTTTCGACATTTTTGTTTTGTTTTTTATTTTCACTCAATAAACTCACTATGATGGTTCTACTTCTGGCGGCCCACTAGACTTACCATTGCCAAGCTCAAAATTAAAAAGTTGTTAGAACTTATATAAGAAAGTCCCACATCGGTGGGAGCAACGAAGGAGTTCCTCCTTGAAGGCTATATAAAGAGCCTTAAGGAGAAGTATTAAAACCATCCCAAGAATTATCTCTTCCTCTCTTGTATACTTTCTTATATTCTTTGTGAGGTTGTTCTCTCCTAGTATTTAGAGAGAGGTGTTGTAATATTTTCTCATAGTGAAATTCTTCTAGTCTTGCCCCGTGGTTTTTCCCTTTATTCATTGAGGGTTTTCCACGTTAAATTTTGTGTGTTCAGTTCCTATTTTCTCATCTCTTATTTTAGTTGTGAGACACTATTCCGTCACTCTGGTACCTAACAGTGGTATCAGAGCCATTGGTTCGTGGTCCTTATTCCGCTGCAGTGAAAGTGTTGGTTCTTAGTATGCTCTGTGGTTGCAGTATTGTCTGATCTTCCACATCAGAAAAGAATTATTCTTGTTGCTCGAAATAAAGTGTGGTAGTGTGAAAGTGTCTAGGGAAGTTCTGGCTAGGAAAGACTTGGTATTTAAGTGTGTCTATCAGTGACCCACCTCTCTTTCCTGGGAACCTACCTGGTGCACTATTCACAGGCTACGGTCACTGTTCCAGTATACGGGCTATTCAATTGTACTGTACTATTCACAGATACGGTTACTATTCATACGTGTGGTTGTATACTTTTGCAGTAATTGTTAACGTATACTGGATTTGTTCTAGTGTACGACATACGTACAATACTGTTCACGTATACGGTACTATTCACGGTGAAATAGTGTAACTCGCTTCAGTTCGTGTACAACCATGGCAACAAAATTCGAGATAGAGAAGTTCAGTGGGAGAAATTTCTCCTTGTGGAAATTGAAGATAAGAGCAATTTTGAGGAAGGATAATTGTCTAGAAGCAATTGAAAGTAGACCCACAGAAATGACTGATGAAAAGTGGAAAGAGAAGGATGACAATGCTGTTGCCAATCTGCACCTAGCAATGGCGGATTCAGTTTTGTCAAGTGTTGCAGAGAAGAAGACTGCAAAGGAGATTTGGGATGTTCTAAACAAATTGTACGAGGTGAAGTCACTTCACACCAGAATATTCTTGAAGAGGAAACTCTACACTCTTCGAATGAGTGAATCCACGTCGGTAACGGATCACATCAACACTCTGAATACGCTATTTGCTCAACTCACAGCATCAGATTTCAAAATAGCGGAAAATGAACGTGCGGAACTTCTACTTCAGAGTTTACCAGATTCGTATGATCAACTCATCATCAACATCACAAATAACAATGTTAGTGACTCTCTTCACTTTGATGATGTTGCCGGTGCTATTCTTGAAGAAGAATCCAGGCACAAGAATAAGGAGGAAAGGTCAGAAAATTCAAAGCAAGCAGAGGCTTTAACGGTGATGAGAGGCAGATCAACAGAACGTGGCTCCAGTGGGAGTCAGAATCATGGTAGATCAAAATCTCGAAGAAGGAAGAATCTTAAATGCTACAATTGTGGCATGAGAGGGCACTCGAAGAAGGAGTGTTGGCATAATAAGAAGGGTGGAGAAAAGAATTCTGAAACATCAACCTCCCAAGGTTGTGTTGCAAGTACCTCAGATGATGGAGAAATCTTGTATAGTGAAGCAGCGACTAGTTCTAAAGGCGGAAAGAAACTCAATGATGTCTGGATAATGGATTCAGGTGCGACATGGCACATGACTCCACACCGAGATTGGTTTTGCACTTATGAACCTATTTCGGAAGGATCTGTGTTCATGGGAAATGATCACGCCTTAGATATTGCTGGAGTCGGTACCGTCAGATTAAAAATGCATGATGGTACTGTTCGCAAAATTCAAGGGGTACGACATGTGAAGGGCTTAAAGAAGAACTTATTGTCAATTGGACAATTGGATGACCTCGGGTGCAAGATCCACACTGAATGTGGAATATTGAAAGTAGTGAAAGGAAACCTTGTGGTGATGAAAGCAGAGAAGATCACAAGCAATCTATACATGCTTTTGGGAGAGACGTTGCAAGAGGCAGATGCATCAGTTGCAGCAGCCAGCCAAGAAGAAACGACGATGATGTGGCATCGCAGATTAGGCCATATGTCAGAGCGAGGCTTGAAAGTCCTTGCAGAACGCAATCTCCTGCCCGGGCTCAAGATGGTCAATTTACCTTTCTGTGAGCACTGTGTGATAAGCAAGCAGCATAGATTGAAGTTTGCTAAAGTAACTACAAGAAGCAAACACATACTGGACTTAATCCATTCTGATGTGTGGGAGTCACCAGAAATATCCCTGGGTGGAGCAAAGTATTTTGTATCATTCATTGATGACTATTCCAGGAGATTATGGGTGTACCCAATCAAGAAGAAGTCAGATGTGTTTCCAGTATTCAAGGAGTTCAAAGCACAAGTAGAGCTTGAAACTGGGAAAAGAATCAAGTGCTTGAGGACAGACAATGGAGGAGAATATGTAGACGGTAACTTTCTAGCATTCTGTAAGAAAGAGGATATTATGAGACAATTCACGGTTGCACATACGCCTCAACAGAATGGTGTAGCAGAGCGGATGAACAGAACTCTCCTAGATAGAACAAGAGTCATGCTGAGAACAGCGGGATTGGCCAAATCTTTCTGGGCAGAAGCAGTCAAAACCACCTGTTATGTGATAAATCGATCACCATCAACGGCGATTGGTTTGAAGACGCCTATGGAGATGTGGAAAGGAAAGCCAGCTGATTATTCTTCTCTACATGTGTTTGGATGTCCTGTGTACGTGATGTACAACTCCCAAGAAAGAACAAAGCTGGATCCAAAATCCAGAAAATGTATATTCTTGGGTTATGCTGACGGTGTTAAGGGGTATCGCCTGTGGGATCCCACTGCCCGCAAGGTTGTTGTCAGCAGAGATGTAGTTTTTGCAGAAAATGAACTGCAAAGTGAGCAAACAAATGACAACACTTCAAAAGAGACTGCTACAGTGCAGATGGATAGAAATTCTCAAGAAGATGATTCTTCTGAAGCAGAACCAGAGCATGAGGTACCAGAACCAGTTGAGTCCGAGGCTGTAGAAGTTCGACGGTCAACTCGTGAGAGAAGGCCTCCAAATTGGCACACGGAGTATGTTACGGAGAGCAATGTTGCATACTGTCTTTTAACAGAGGATGGAGAGCCATCAACTTTCTCATCTCTTATTTTAGTTGTGTTCAGTTCCTATTTTAACAGAGGATGGAGAGCCATCAATTTTGTGTGTTCAGTTCCTATTTTCTCATCTCTTATTTTAGTTGTGAGACACTATTCCGTCACTCTGGTACCTAACAAAAGTAAAAACCACCAAAAAGTAAAAAATCAAATCGAATGGCTTTCTTCTTTATAGCGATTGTTACAATTCCCAAGCTAACTTCTAAGCTCAAACCCTTCATCTTTGACCTTCACTTTCCACCTCCTTTAACTTCCTATTGTCTCTCCTTCGCCACCACTAACAGCAACAATTTTACTAACCGTTTCACTTTCCGATTAACAGACTTCCGAAAACTCCGCCGAAATCCAAGGCCTCCCGCTGCCGCCATGATATTTCCTCAAAATCCGGTTATTTCCGACATTTGCGCCACCGTATTTTCCGGCTTCGTCGCTCTCTCTGTCCTCCGTGTCTGGGAGGAGACCGCCAAACGCCGCCTGTTTGACCAGGTCAAAACTCCGCCCACGTATTTTCATTATCTTCGTCATGGTCGTGGGGTGAAATATTTCGTTTTCTATTGGCAAATGCTGACTTGGATAACTCTGTCCAGCTAAGTAGTCAAAATGTTTGGTAGCTTACGACTTTTTTGTTTTATTATTTTGTTCTTTTGGTATGGAGATATCTTCATTTTAGCTAAAAGTTGAGGAAGATATTATTCGTGGCTGTTAATAATGTTAGCTAAAAACCCGCTGGTGTCGGACTTGTTTGCCGCGGTGGTTTGCTGCGGCGTTATATTCGCGTTTCTCCTACTCTGGCAAGAAACTGCCAAACGAGGCCTTGATCAGGTCAGTTAGCCACTTTGCTTTTATCGCTGAAAAGATGCCTTCTTTTGGTTGCATCAAAGTCCAGATTTTGGGATTTGGATGATTCCATCAGATTCCAATTCTAATGTTAAATTCATGCTCCCAAACACGGCGTTATTGCCATCATTACTTAGCTTCTTTTTTTTCCCTCTTTTTTCCTTTTCTTTGAAATAGCACGGTCACCGGATCTTAAAGTTAGTTTGATATATTTCATCGATTTTAAAATCTAATTTGTGGAGACAATTGTGATCAAATTCTGTGAAATATTCCTTGGCTAATGAGAGTTTGACCATGTACTAATTAATTGTATAAGTAATGATCGTCCCTAAAGGGCTCAATTCCTAGGAAATTAGCTTCCTCGAAATGCATTTTTATCTTACCTGTTATTGGAAGTGAGAGCTAGCAGCTAGCTTTTACAGTCTCATCCTAGCCAGATTGTCTATTTCTTCATTCTGCATCATGGAGAAGTTTTTCTTGATTCCAAGAGAGTGCTGGATAAAATATGCGCTGCCTAATACTTTAGGTCCTGGGGAAGAATAGATGAAGTAATAATGAAGTTGAGGATTAAAATCGTATATTATCTGTGTATTTTTGAATTTGCTATTTGTATGAACTATTTCAAAGTAGTCAAATTTCTCATTTCCCATTGATTTCTGGATAGCAATGAGTTAATTATGGAGATTTTCATCGTTTCAGGCGAGAAGATTAATTTTGATGACTGATCTTATTCAATATAAAATGATAAACGAGTCAGCTGCTATCCTTCATATATTGAGTAAAGAATTTGTTTGTTAGTTTCTGTCTAGAAACAATGCTAAGATGTTACAAGTAAACAGTTTGTTCCTAAGTAAACCAGTCTTGTTAGAAAGATACATAACATAAAACTACTTTTTCTTAACAGAAATTGTTCTTTTGTAAAGGTTTCATAACTTCTTTCTTTTCTTGTTCAGAAACTTAATCGGAAGCTTGTGCATATAAGTATCGGGCTAGTTTTCATGCTTTGCTGGCCATTATTCAGGTAGTCTCCTTACCAATGCAGCTTTATATTGTTTGTCATGTATTGCCTAGCAAAATAGCTAATACTTATCAATTACAGTGCTGGGTATCGAGGAGCAATTTTAGCAGCTATTACTCCTGGTGCCAATATTATACGAATGCTTCTTATAGGTTCTGGAATATGGAAAGATGCAGCAACCGTGAAGTCAATGAGCAGATGTGGAGACTACAGGTTAGATTGAAGATGAAAACTTATGTCTATTTTACAAATATCAGGAATATATCTACTTGCTAGTAGCTTCCTCTTGTTGGGTGTTTGCTTCACCCACAGAGATCAGTTTGGCACTTCAACTTACGCAATCAGCCAAATTAAATCCATCAAATTGTTTATGTAAAGTTTCTCAAATGTTCCTGTTATTTGATCAAGCAATCTGAAAATGGAATTGTATACCATTCTAGAATTTGCAAGAACCAAGGTCTTGAAACAAGGTAGGGCATGGAAAAGGGTAGAATAATGTGTTGTTTTTAATCCCTTTTTGGATCATTTATTGTTTATCATTTTTTAGGACTTCTTCAACTTGTCCTTAACTTACTCCCTACATCAGGGAACTTCTTAAAGGACCACTCTATTATGCTACAGCAATTACTTTGGCTTGTGCGCTCTACTGGAGGACTTCACCTATCGCAGTTGCTGCAATATGTAACCTTTGTGCTGGAGATGGTAACAGTTAACTAAGTCATTTATTTTTTCCTTTTTTCTGTCCTGATTTAGCTGGAGTTGCAGCTGCTCAAGATGAACATTTCAAGTACTTCTTAGAATCACTAAATGGGGTGATTTATTTTGAATTTCTATGGTGCCTTATAGTCAAAATGCCTGAGAAGTGCAACCTTTACAATATTTATCGGTTTCAGGTTTTGCGGATGTTGTGGGAAGGCGATTTGGTGGACAGAAACTTCCTTACAATAGGAACAAGTCCATAGCTGGTAGTGTTGCAATGGCAACAGCTGGTTTTTTGACCTCTGTTGGGTAAGTTTTGTCTGGATTTTCTCTTTTCCCCTGTTTTTTCTTTCCATGTTAGCATCAACATGATGTAGCATTAGCATTAATGCGAAGCAATGTTGTAACAGGTTTATGTATTACTTTTCCTACTTCGGATATATTCAAGGGAGTTGGGAGATTGTTTTGGGTTTCTTGGTTGTGTCTCTTGCCTCAGCCTTGGTGGAGTCACTTCCGATTAGCACTGAGCTTGATGACAACCTCACAGTTACATTAACGTCAATATTGGTCGGCAGTCTTGTTTTCTGATTCAAGAATAACTGTAACTTGTAAGCTATGCAAGGCTGAGGCGAGTTTTAGGAGCATTGTTTATTTAGGTGCCAATTTACTATAAAAAAAAATGTTGTAATTTAGTGTAACATAAAATGCTTGAAATGTAGCCAATGATGATTCCACTGATGACATTGAAGTTTAAGTCCCCAAACTGGCACTCTAATATGTGTTTCTAATGGCAACATTTGAGGCTTTCATTCTTATCCCTTAATGTTCTGTTTTTCGTTCTTTAAATTTTTGTGGTAAATATCTTTTTCAAAGCCATAATCGGCATAGAATTAAGTGGCTAAAAATTTGGCCTTTTTGGTGGCTTCGTGTTAGGCCTGTGTCTCCTGTGCCATAGGTAGTACGGAAATGGCACAAGCGACAAGTCAACATGAATGGCATTGAACGGTGTGCTTTGTGATTATTTGATTCTGAGATGGTGATTGCTGACACAGCCTGTGCCCTCCATCTCCATGTATTTTTACAATGCTGCAACAAAATGATTCCGTTTGCCGACGAAAAATCAAACCTTACGCGTTTTCTCCATCCTACGCCCTTTATCAGAAGAAAATAATTATTAAGAAACAACTGACCAAGTATTTTGTTCTTGAAACTGAGAATCAAAACAGCATGCGAGTAAAAGTATTACTATATCTCAAATTATACAACACCATTTGAGGATTACACGATTGAGATTAGTCCATCTCTGGTTTTTAGGTACATTAACTGGTTTGCACACATGATATAAAATAACAAGGAGAAACTCACAGCCACAAGTTAGCAATCCTTTCAATCTAAAACAACACTTGGAAACAGTAGCAAAAACTTTCTACAAAGGAAATTTCTCATTGATTTTACTCGAATATTCTTGTTCCTCTTCTGATTTATCCTCGTCGTTCCTCCTCCGGTTCCTCAAACACATCAAAGGACAGTTCCTCCGCCGTGGAGTATTATCGGAGTCTGAAGCTTCTGACTCCGAGCTTCTACAGCATCTAAGGCGAGGGAAAAAAAGAATGTATGCAAAGAAGAGAGCAAAAACAAGGACGATAATAAGTAACCAAATTTCGCCATGCAAAGCGAAGTGCCTGTCGTGCGAGAAGACAAGCTCAGCTGGAGCTGGTGGTTGTGAACTTGAAGGCTCCATTGATGGTGAAATGGAAAGCTTGCTTGAGCCTGTCCATCTGGGTGTTTTTATATCTTCCTTCATCGTATGAAAGATATGACTTTAATTGCATAATATGGACCAAAAAACTCTACTATAATTCCTTTATCTTCTTTTTTACTGCGAACTTTTTGGCAAGAAAGAATGATTTATGTGCTTGTAAACACAGACTTTTGACTTTGTGAGTTGTGACAATGCTCCTTTTCTTGTTTCTCTCTTTTCGGTTCCTTAGCCTCATTTACATCAATAATTTGGAGCTCAAATTATTAGAATTTGCCCTTTTTTTTTTTTTTTTTTTTTTTGTGTGTGGAGAAATTGCATGGTATATTGACATATATAAGTCATGATATATATATATATATATATATTATAAAACAAATCTAATACCATCATGATAAAAAGAGTATTTATGCAATATTTTAAGAAATTTTATTTAATTGCATATGAGCATTTAATTCAATGATTGTTGCATGTTTTTCAATCGCTAAAAAGATGACAAAAAATTTAATTAAATATAAAAGAAATGTTTAATTAATAAGATGGATTAAAGCATGATTTGGTATTAATCACACTTGAATTTGAAAAATAAAAAGATTTCATTGTTTAAATTTCTTTTCCCTTCCAATTTTGTGTTATATGTATTTTCTATGCTTTACCCATATGTTTAAATTTCCTTAACAATTTAAAATTAAGAGACAAATTAATTATTAGAGAATTAACAATTTTAGTGACATGAGAAAAAAATATGATTACATTAAACTATTGGTTCTAATATGTTTTGTTTTCTTAGTAAGGAAGGAAATTTTGATGCAAAAAGATAAATGTGACAAAAATAAATTGTACCAAAGAGGAAAATAGATTTTGGTTGCTTAGTTAGGGTTAGGGGTCATTGTCATTTGTCACATAGGCAGATGATTGCCCGCAATTAAACCTGTTTACGGGCCGGACAATAAGTCCGATTTGGCCAACCCAATCCGTGTTAGAACAAGTTTGGATAGAAATTTTTGTGATTCGAGCCGGCTCTACTCAATCACTATTTACCTATTAATTTTTTTAAAATTTAATTATACAATATATAAATATTAATAAAAATATATTTTTTATTTTTTATTATTATTGTAAACAGTGATCCGAGTTGGTGGGCCGATCCAAACTCATCCAAGACCGGATTTGGATAAAAAAAAAAAATTAAACTGCGGAGCAGGTCTGCTCACAATGCAACTGAAACACTGGGCTTCAGCGGGCCATTATTAGTCCACCAAACAGACAATGTTTCTTCACTCGGCCCACCTTCTCCTTCTCATATTTGGGCCGTACAATTTCTGTACATTTGCGGTAGTGCTTGCGAATGGTAGTATTACGAACACTGATTTCCTCCACGTGGATGCGCCCAAATGTAAAAAAATGCACTGGATTATAACCTTTCTCCTCCATCACTAGGTGAGTCGAGAACAAGAACGAAAAGGGGAAAAGAGCCCTCTCTCTCTCTAAAGTAGAATCGATTTCCATCATGTAAGCTCTCTTCTCTTTTTCTCTCAATCTTAAGCAGAGATCTTTTATTAAAATTAATTGCAAATACTTTTAATCTGTGAATTAATGTGACTTTTGCATTGTCGATTGGCCGAAGAATAAATTTTGTGAGCCTAAATTGCTGATCGATTTATATAATCAAGAAGTAATTATTTAGTAAAATTTAGCTGAAGACATTTGAATATTTCGAATTCAATCAATCTGCAATTACCGAGCTTTGAGAATTTAAAAGTTGTTGATTGGGGCAAATGTATATGAGCTGACAGGGGAGCTGGGAATGGAAGAACAGTTTCCGAGCTTACTCAACAATGGTGATAGAGAACAAGAGATTGACTGAAGAAGAATGATCTTATTAGCATGTTTTGTAATGACCCTAGTACATGGTATTTAAGAGAGTTCAATTAACTACTTTAACAGCTTGTAACTACTTCTAACCGACTGCTGACATGGATAACAACTTTAACAGATTGCTGACATGGGCACAGTCCTCCCTAACTAACTTCAACTGCCTACCTATAGTTTCTTCTCGTAACAGTTGTGATCCACAATTGGGGATTAAATTTGATGAATTTTTCATTTTATGATTAAAATTATCGTTGTTGCCGAATTGATGATTCTCTTTACTCTTAAGTACAAGTTAAATTTTTCTTTTTATGAATTTCTGTTTATGTGAATTCATTGGTAATAATAGCAGTTGATTTAGTACATTTGATTATCTTTTTCTATTTTGATGAAATTTAATCACTTTATTCTGTCATTAATTCATGTATTTTATCAGCTTGCAGTGTGATCGATAGGCTCTTCCGCCTCTAATTGAAGCTTGAATTGGGAGCTTTTATTTAGACCTAAAATTATCTGCTTTACAACTAATGTCTGGACCAAATGAAGATAATATTCAGGTACCCTTGTTCACTCAGTTGACTCTTTTCCTCTTTTAAATGAAAATTTGAAGAACCAATCCTTAGGTAGTTGGTAATTCATGATTTTATATTGCACATTTGACATGAGATGAACAAGAACTATGGTGTGTATTTTTTTTGTCTTTATTTTTGGAGTTCATATAGAAAATTGAGGGATGTTTTACTGATAATTCAATGTAATTCTATTATTTGGATGGATTGCCTTCGCAGCTTTCATCTCATTTTTTGGGGGATCTCCTGGATTCTATAATTGTTGATGTCGCATCTGAGTGTCACCGGATAGCTAAGTTGGGCCTGGATCGTAACTTGGAGGAAGAGGAAGAAGAATTGAGGTTGTCAGCACAAGCCCGAGCAAGGGTAGCTGATCCTAGTAACAGTGGAGAAACAAATAACAAGTATGTGGTGGATATATTTGGACAAAAACACCCTTCTGTAGCCAGTGAAATATTTGAATGCATGAACTGTGGGAGATCAATTGGGGCTGGGAGGTTTGCTCCTCACTTGGAGAAATGCATGGGAAAGGTGATTGCCATCCCTAAATATCCTATGCTATATATTTTTCTTATCTTAATATAGTATAATATTCTGGTCATATGCATGATGATAAACTCTGATGGTGATTGAGTTACTCTGTTATCATTGAAGTGCCATTCCCTGAAATTGCATACTTTATAATTGATAAAATTCCTTGTATATTCTGCTACAGGGTAGAAAGGCTCGTCTCAAGGTTACTAGGAGTAGCACAGCTGCACAAAACCGGCATTCACGAGGCAGCCCTGTTTCTGCATATTCTCCATATTCAAATTCTACCAGCACAAATTGGTTACCGAATGGAACACCTGGTGTAGCAGGTGAGGAATATTCAAATGGCACACATGAGGAGCCATGAAACAAATTTGAGCAAAGGCAGTTAACATGTCATAGACTTAAGTATGAGCAACCTGCATAATGCACCTCGTTAAATTAAATTCCAAGCTTTTCTCCACCTCTGTTTCAGAATTTGTTGGGAATATTTGACATTGTTTAGGTGAACTGGGCCATATATTTGGGATAGAGGTAGTTCATTCTTGTTTGGAAAATCGGAGGCAACATTTAAGAAGAAAGGTTGAATTTACAGAAGCTTTCCAATTCGTTTGAACTGTATGTTGCACCTATCTTTCACTTTCTTGGTCATGTGTTGAACTTTTATCAAAGGCAAAATAGGGAAAGTAAGGAAGAAAAGGGGCTGAAAGAAATAGAGACATTAGGGGGAGGTGAGGTTGCAGGTTGGTGCTGGCCTTGTGGTTTGCCCTTGTATTTGATTATGTCACGTAAGGAGAGGAGACATCAAAGTCGATGGAACTTTCATTTTGAACTGATCTGTTGGGTTCCAGTAGACAGCATCAGAATATGCGTAATTCATATATAACTGATGTTTACTTCTTCCTGATTGTCTTTTATTTACTTTAAGATGACTTCCGATGGAAGATCTTGGACAAATTGGGCTCTCAGTTAATGACTGAGGTTTAATATGATAAACAAAAATTTGGGTTCTTTGGTCATTTTATTATTTGATTGAATTGGGTAACAAAAAAGAGAAGATGGCGTCTAACAACTGTGTAATGAAAAAAGCAGAGCAACTTTCTGATTCCGTTGCCGAGACTTGAACCTTGAACTTTCGGGTGAGAGTCAAATATCCTAACCAACTAGACTATCATTCAGTTGCTATTTGCTATAGGTAAAACTTTGTAACTAGAGGCTTAAGCTTCAAAGCAGCCACCCTTCATCCCACCCAGAGATTCGAGTTCGACGCTACTCTGATAGCAAACGCTACATTTTTTTCAGTCCTTTCGTAAAGGGGATTGAAAATGTTAGCACTTTGGTTTGATCATGAAATAGGAAGTGGCAGACATTAGACCAGTTACCTAATTAGGATGCATATTCATAGAATAAGGATATTGGTACTCGCATAACTGGTCTAAAGATGAATGTTTAGACGGATGTTAAGATTGGAGAGTAAATTATGGGTACAAATTCTTTCGTCAAACAAAGGCAATGCCTTCTTTCTTCCCTCTAAGACGTCTGATTCGAGGATATTTCAGGATTGTTTTTCCTCTTACAAATAACAAATGCACCTGAAGGAAAATCTTTCCACAGAATTCCCGTGCATGTACTTTCCCCACAATACCTGATTTTTCTACATTGTCTTGCTCTTATCAGAGTAAATATTCCCTGATGAATCTCTTCCAAGAGGTAGTATGAGTTCAAATAATGGATTCTTCTTTTGATTTAAAAGCTTTGTTAGCTGTGATTATCTGTTTTTAGGCTGATTAGCATCTTCAGCCAGTCCTTTTGCATTTGGATCTGGCTTGGTTCAGTCTGCGTGTGAATCTATCAACTAGAAGTATTTGTGAAACACTCCTTTTGACTTCATATATCTTGCTAGAAAATGATCTTCTCTAATTGATTTTGCTTCTTTTTATAGGAGCCATGAACTCTCTAATTTCTCATCCTTTAATGCGTTAGTTCAATAGATTTAGCAAACTGCTGTTCTTGCATATTGAAGAAATCACTGATTTCTTACTTTGTAAAGCATATAAAAAATTTGAGGTAATTGATTATATGTGTATTTAATTCTATTTTCTTTTCCCCAGCTAGAAACAGTTTCTAGATTTGATTTCCTAAAATTGATGGTACAAAATTTTCATTTTTTGTGATGTTCACTGCTGTCTTTGTTGCTCTTGCATAGGTGCTGGATGATGCCCAGATAAGTATGGAAAGAATATGAAGTTAAGAAGGATCTCATAATACCTCTTGGCCGAGCACCTCAGTTCTCTGCACAGAACTATAATTAGTTTGTTTTTGCCAATATGTGATGGAGTGTGGTTAACATTATAATACTTATCAATAACCAAAATACTAAAAGCAAAAGGTGATGAAAGCTTATTGTATACTCAGGTTGAATTTCGGCTGCCTTGTTTCTTTTAATAAATTATAAGAGCCACGAGCTGTTGAATAATGGCACAAGTAATTTTGATTTCACTATTCATTTTTTTCAGGTTTTGCTGGGAGTGAAGGAACTATGCTAACAAATTCAGCTGTATTTTCAAGCTTAAACAAGAAATTTTACTAGTGTTTAGTTGGATACAAGTTTCAATATTACCAGTTCAAGCAAACTGATTGATTGCTTCTTGTTTAAATTTGATCCAATTTCGATGCTTGTAAACTGTAAAGTGAACCTATTTCTTGGCAAGAAAAGGAAAGAAAAAAAAAACTGAAGTTACTTTCTCAAGGACAGATTATGGGAAATTTTGTTTCAACAGTTTATTGCTTAGAGGAAATATTGCAGTTTTGGATGAATAAATCTTGAAAATGTTGAATATTATTTGAATTCAATTTATTTGTAAAAGGAGACACAATAATTTGGCCTTGGTTAATGCAAATAAATAAAAGCTGCAATTTTATTTAGCAGTAGTAATTAGCATGTAAAGACTACTCCTTGAGCCTCACCTGATCTATAACTTTTAGCTCATTAGTCTGCAACTTTTCTGTTTTTCCATGTACTGCAAACACATCAAGCTAGTTTTCCTGTGGTTTTAATTTACCCTTATTAGGGCTAATAATATGGTAGACAGGTAGAGTACTACCAAAGTCTTAAAACCAGATAGTCACAACAGTAATAAAGTTGTAAACTAATTTCTCTTTGTAATCTTAGTCTATTCATGGATAACATTAATCCATTTCATATATACCTGTTCATTAAAGATATCATAATAACCTTACAATCATTGTTCTTTGGGTTTTTTTTCCCTTTCTTTGGTAACTTTGGTCATTTCACATGCTGTTTATGGGGTAAGTCTAATGGATAATATATAGGCTAGCAGTAACTTGTTTAGGAATAAACCAAAATCCTGGGAGAGAAGGGAAGATATATATGCCTTAGTGCAGTGAAAACCCACACCACAATTGCCCATTTTTACAATTTGAATGTGATGTTTCCATGATAAGATTGTTTGGCAAATTGGAAAAAAGAAAATCTAGATGATCTGATCTCTTCCACTTGGGCACTTGGCCTATTATCTGCTTTGTTATCTGAATGTGATATAACATATGGTTGCGTATCCATTTTGTCTTTTGTTTTGTTGCCTAAGAAATGATGTCCTTTAGCACCATTAATTATTTCCACCAATCCATCAAGATTCAGATTATATATGGTATCCTGTCTGCTATAGTAAGCTGCCATTTTCTTTTCTTTCATTTTCTTTCCTCCCTAATTTCCATCTCTTTTCCATAGATTCATGCTTTGGCATCTTGGCTGGCTGGTTTAGTAGCTAGGTTCCATACGATTTTTAAACTCTCTTTTTCTACAAAGCCTACAATAGGCTGCAGTCCCTAAATTATTGTAATTAACTTCTTATCTTATCTATCTTAATTAGTTTTCACCATATATTTCAGTACACTTAGCATATAAAGACTTGATGTAAACATTTAGGTTTAAGAGAGAGAGAGAGAGACAATTATCAATTGTATATGATTTAGGAAGAGATTTGGAACATACTAAGAAGTTAAAGAAACAATGAGCACTAAGCTTTGATATGTTTTTGTAAAGAAGTTGATTTGATCCAATCCCAAGATGAAGAAGAACAAATGGAAGGCATGCAGCCCCCTTAGGCCAATGAGAAACTTCCAAACAAGCAAAAATTTCCCCTTCGAAACAATCCCCAAGTGATGTTAAAGGGTAGGACCCCCATTCTAAATGCTCCTCCTAAGTGCCCATCAAAGAAAAACATAAAAGACAGATTGTTCACTTTCTTTGTGGAGGGTTAAATCATGAGTTGAGGGCTTGAGGCCTGAGGGGACCCATTATTTTTTTTTCTTCTTCTTTTTTTTCTTCTTTTTGGGTGGATAGTATTAGTGGGTGGACTAGGAACCCCTTTATAATTTTACTGGCTGTGTTGAGTGAGCTCTTTTTCAAACGTTTGCAGTTTGCAATTGGTTTAGGTGTCTTTTCCAATCAATAATGGGGGAGGGTTTGATGATTATTATGGATTAAGGAAGAAAAAGGAGGAAAGTTGTTGGAAGTGTATATGATCACATCAATTTATGAATTAAAGAAAAGAAATAAAGAGGATGGTAGCGACAGTCTGGGTTTCGTGAGCATTTTATTTGGTGATCACAAACATTATTCATATATCTAAAGGTGTAATGGAATGTGTTATTGGGGTTTCTGTTTGATGTGTTTTCTTAATTATATATATATATGTTGCTTCTTTCGGCGGATCACTAATCACATAAGTTTATAACAAAACCAAAAAGCAGCGCGTCCATATTTTCAACTTGTACTTTGCTTTTTTTACATGAAAAATTTCACACAAATTTCGAGGAAAAAATAAAATAAGACAAATTAGGTTAATATTAGTTGTAATAATACTGCTTATACATTGCTAGAACTATAGAAATTTTTTGAAATCTATCTCAAACGATGATGAAGAGGCTGCTACTATTTTATTGAAAGATATCTTCATCACCCCATCAATACCAAAGTGCTCCCAATGGAGAGTCCTAATAAACGATCAATCGGAAGTTGGGATTTGGAGATTCAGTAGAAAAGAAACCCTAATCCGAGAAATTTGGGGAAAAGTGCTTAAACGATCAAACTGGTCGAAATTGAAGGTTCCAAATGAAAGATAAGCACTGACTACGGGTAATGGAGAAGTCACTTGCAAGAAAAACCGAAAGAAAAGTCAATCCGGGAGAAAACCGAGAATTAGGGTTTTTAGTGGATTTCGGTGAAATCGGGAAGAATCACAGAAATGGCCCGACTTGGTAAGACCAAAGCCCTCAATGGATGAATAATGGTTAAAAAGGATGGACCAAGGCTCAGATTGAAGAAAATCTGAAAATCGGATTTGTTTTGAGCAAAACCGGGTTTCGGAGGTAAAAGGGCAATTTCAATTGAACTCAAAATCTTGATTGTGAAAGTGGGTTGACTTTTTCAATAGTTGACTTTCTGGGGTTGACTTTTTCGGGGTTGACTTTTTCGGGGTTGACTTTTTCAAGTTTGACTTTTTGTGCTCGCCCTCTTAAACTAAGTCTAGGGTTTTTCAAATTTAGGGTTTGGGTTTTTTTAGAAGAAAAAACGATCCGATGATTTTGAAAGGGAGAGAGGCAGGGTATGGTTTTTTTTTCATCTTACACCAGGTAAATCGGTAAAATGATTTGTTTTTTCTTTTTTTTTTTCAACGATTTAGATAAATTATTTTTCATCTAACGGATCAAATTTCTCTATATGAAGCTTATACTAAGGAGCTTTTTTATAAAATTTTCCCTTGAACTAGACACCGAGAAAATTTCAAGCAAAGCAATCAGCCAGGTCTGCAACGTCTATAATTGCAAAAACCAATAAAGCCATAGATAGATATCCAAAATAGCAACGAAACCAGTAGGGTCTGGCTTAGACTTCAAAAGCATTCAAAATCAGACCTTCAGAAGAGGACAAAGAACAAAGAACAAAGCTAATCGATATCCAACCCGTTTGAAAAAATAATAATAAAACCCCTCTCTTCATTCCAGTAAGTGAAGAAAAGTGTTCAACCAACATAGAGAAAGAGAGGGACTTATAAGAGCAGAGTAACCAAAATCTACCGCCATATCAGTTTCCTACTATTTTTCCTCGTTATCTATATGGTTCAGTATGAAAAAAAAAAAATTATAGTGTATATATAATAACCTAACAAACACATGAAGACACCGCAAAGATACAACTATCACAATGGATTCTATAGAAATGGATAATTAAAATTTTTAGCAAATTTTGACAACTGGCTCCCGTAGCTCAGTTGGTTAGAGCGTTGGTCTTATGAGCCGAAGGTCGCGAGTTCGAGCCTCGCCGGGAGCATTTTGTCTTTTTTATAAGACAGACATGAAGTAAGCAGTAAGCAATCAAATATAAGACTATAAGACAGACATGACATGAAGTAAGCAATCAAATCAAGGCTTTAATGCCCTTTTTTATGTATAAGACAGACATGAAGTAAGCAATCAAATCAAAGCTTTAATGCCCTTTTTTATATATAAGACAGACATGAAGTAAGCAATCAAATCAAGGCTTTAATGCCCGATTGGGATTAATTAATGGTGAAACCGCCCATACATACATACCTACTTACCTACCCTGGCACTGCCGCCCCTATTTCTACCGAATTAGAACTAATGAGTGTTTCTTCAAGTATTTTTTATATCTTACAAACTTCACAAGGCAGTGACAGTTAACTAAGAACTAAGAAGAAGGGAAGATTTATGATTTATTCCACCATTATATATTGGACAAAAGTTTAAGAAAATTCATTAAAGAATTATATTAAGGGAAAAAAAAAAGAAAATAAAATAAATAAGAAGTGATATATGTAATGCAAACTCAATCACACCTAAATTAATGTTAAATATCTATTTTATATGATTTTCATCATCTAGGAAAACTAAATAAATTAGAGAAACAAAATATGTTTAGCATGAAAATGAGGCTGGCAGGACCTAGCTAGCTCCCTTGTTCTTGAATAACTTATAGTACTCTAATTTAGATTTTCCTCAGAGTCTCACACTGTTTTGGGATCAATGACAACACTTTGGGGGGTAATTAGTTAATTAACTTGCAAAATCAATCAATCAATTGTAGTCAAAAGTCTCAGTTCAAGTTTTTTTTGTCTCCAAATCCCGACCTTCAGTAAAAATGGCTGATTTTTCTCATGATCATATACAGACATGTATATCACATATAGAACACGTATAACACTAATTGATAATTAAATATTTAAAATGAATAACCAATTCCTGGGGGCTCCGACAATCCTTATTAATTAGCAGTAATTAATGATAGGACCATCCTTTTGCTCTAACAATATTAGTCTTTGGAAAACACACTTTATTTTTGGGCTAAATTATTAGAAGAATTTTGTTACGAGTATTTTAAAAATATTTTTTAAAATTATTATATAAAATAATATTTTCATTCAATCAATTAAAAATGATAAATAAAAGTATCAAAAATTATATTTAATATAATATTTTTACTATACATAATATATTAACATTCGTTAACAAAACCCTTATTAGAACTATTTCATACCCAAATTGTCCTCTCCCTACATTTGTAGACACAAATTACAAACCCCCAGAATTTTGAATTTTGTTTTCATTTGAAGAATTTAAGTGAGATTCAAGAAACAACTCCATCCATGTCTTGGAAATTCATTTTTTTAAGTAAAAAACAGCATCACCAATTGAATAAAGCTAGCTGATCAATATCCTTCCTGCTGGGTTCTGTAATTGCTGTGCCGTGGCCCGTGGGGTAGGCCACAACTACTAGACTGCAAAATACTGCAAAATAACAAGTCGACATATGGTTTTTATTTATGATGTATACACAAAGTAATAAACAAGAAGAAGGCAAACTACATTGATTTCTCTTTCCATTTTTGAGCCTTATCTGATTACTCACACTGTTGGCAATAATTCAAGGATCGGACTATGACAATTAATATACAAACCAAAGTCATGCTTCTTGTGGGACGTGGAAACTGAATCCAAGCTAAATTTTTGGTAATTAAGTGCTAACCTAACCGGCCCTTTTATGGAAATATCACATACATATATATATATATATATATATATATATATATATATATATATATATTGTTTCATTGTTTGATGGCGGTTGGGTACAAGCAGAAATGCTGACAGCAACCAACCATGAAGTAAAGTCGCCTGTGAATGTGATAAACTACAGCATGGGCATTTCAACCCCCAAACTGCCCATCCAACACCTTAAATTCTAATAATATTTCAACCCCCCAAGGAAATCGAATCCACCAAAATTAGCTAGTTTTTGGTATTATGGCCTCACCAGATCAAGGTGGCTCCAAAATCTTTGAATGGGACTTCACCATCCTGAACCACACCAGCTTCCACTCCTACAGCCGAGGCCTTTTTCTCTTGCTAATCTTTTTCTCCCTAGTTATTTTGATCACCACCTTTTCCTTCTATGTTCATTGGATTTGTGGCCAACGTCTCCTCTCAACTGCTGATGCACAGATTAATGCAACACCAGCTCCTTCCCCTGGTCTTGACCTTGATAGCATTAATAGTTTGCCAATAATCATTTTGCACCGCTCTCTGGTCACAAACAGTAAAGGCAAACATGGTTATATTGAAGAAACTGAATGCTCTATCTGTCTAGGCGTTTTTGAAGATGAAGAGAAGCTAAAGGTCTTGCCAGAATGTAACCATGCATATCATTCTGACTGTGTTGACAAGTGGCTGAGTTCTCAATCAAGCTGCCCTCTCTGTAGAGCTTGTTTGAGTCCAATCACTTCTCCCCATGAACTCGATATCACATCAGATTCGTAGACCATGAAAGCCAAGTAGAGAGTTAAGGAAGATCAAGTGGTTGATTTATCGAAGTTGGCATGTTCATAACACACGTTTTTTTTTCACCTGTTTTTGCTTTGAGAGTACCCTTTCAGCAACTTAATCTGTTCATTATCTCCTTCTTTTTTTTCCTTAAGGAAGACTGATATCTATGGGAGTTTTATTAATAGTAATCACTAATGTCTCTTTACAGATTTCCTTTAGAATTCTCTTTGTAAACAGTGTTTGTATGGTTTAATAATTAAGCTTTAATTGGTTAGACCCTACTTGGATTGAGATTCCCTAGCTAGTTTAATCATGCTATGCATGGTAATTATAACTTGAACTCCAAAATTGCTACAATTTTAGAATTCAACTCTCGTTCTCCTTAACCGTAACCTAATTGTGTTCAGCTTTATTTATATAGTCGTTCAGATGTCAATTATGGAGTTATAAAGGATTGCTTTTAAATCAAACGCCTTGATAATGATACCTTTGTTAATTTTTATGATGGAAATTTAGAAGATATGAAACAGTTAATTAATAATGTTGCAGTTTATCAATCTTTTCTTTTGCCTTAATGGAAAATATCAAGAGACCAGAACGCTGGAAGCTATCCAAATTCATTACAATGAATAAGGATTACTGAATTTTCCCGTTTGATTATAAGTGAAAATGGGTTTTCTTTTTTCTACGGCACTTCATGGAAAGATTTGCTGCATTGTATCATCTTCATTATCTGCTAAAGAGTAGTTAACTATTTGGATTTTTGGAGTCAAAACTCAAAGGGCTCAACTTAACCCAGCCAGGTTATTCTTATAATAAAAGTAACTCATAGATGAAATGGTTGTTCACCCTGATCAGCCAAAGTGCAATTGTTGATGATTGAAGATTCCTCGTGAACCAACTGCAATTCCAAGTAGTGAAGCTGAAGCATGTATGTATGTATGTATGTATAATAACAGAACCCCTGCTTTCCTTGAACATGTAAATGTTGGGCCAGAATCATTTATAGCCCACTAGATTTAAAATGTTTTAACTTTTTTTGTTCAATGCTAGGTACTAGGTACTTCCTCTTTCTGATGAAGACAAAGAACAGAAAAACAAAAAATTAACTGTGATGCTGATGTTTGTCCTTCAGTCACAGTTGGGGCTGTGATAAAAAAAAAAACTGTGGTCTGCTGCACAAAAATAGACTCTGAAGCAGATGCAAATGATGCGAAAATGTAACAAATAACAATAATTGAATCGTTCTTGCAAACTGCAGCTGACTCCATTGTCTTGTCTGCATACTCCATCAGTAAAATGTTTATAGGATTCTGCAGGCATGCCATATATTTTTTGCATTGGGATTTTTAAATAGCTTGAAATACCACTATGAAAAAAAATTCAAAGGAAAGAAGATGAGTTTCATGCTAAATTCATTACTTTCAACTTTCAAGCATCTCTAAAGTGGAGATAGCAGCAGAGGACAATGAAGTGAATTTAATGGGCTTGAACCTAATCCAAGCAAGGATTTGGATTTTTAATAAATATGTGTACCAGTTTTTTGACCATTTCCCTCCCTCCCTCCCTCCCTCATCACATCACATGATTGATTGATAAGGCGCAACAACATTGACCAGAAAACAAGGAAGGCTGTACCAAGACTTTTGTCCTCAACTCAACAGTGTCCCCCACAATTTCCTTCAGATACAATCATAGACTTTTGAGACCCACATTTTTGTCCTGAATTATACTAGTTTTGTTAACAACCAAAAGCAGCCACTGCTCAGTCTAGATTAATGTGCTCATTTACATGCTCCATCTAAATCTCTTTTTTTTTTTTTTTTTTTTTTTTTTTTAGGGTTTTTTAACTATAAAATTATTAATCTATAGTTAAGAATTAAGATTTACTGCTTGCACATAAAATTCTTTACACCATTCAATCTTTCAAGTAGTGAAAAATGTGAGGTTTAAAGAAGATTGTAAGTAATATTCTTCTATATAGCAAAAACAAAACTATACAAATTTTACCAAAATGTTTCTTGCTAAATTTACCCAGTCAGATCGTGAAGTGACTAGTGTGATGAATTGAAGGCCATGGGCTGCTTGTATATTTGGATCATCATGACCAACAAAATTTACTCGCGTCAGACAGGGAATTGATAAGTCAAACTTATAATTGAACCAAGAAATGATTAAAGCCTAATATAAAAAGATTGCAGTCAATGAAATGAAATGAAATGAAATTATATAGTTTTAATCACCTGCTGGTTCAATGAGAACTCGGAGAAAGATGATAACAAGTTTCCAAGAAATCTATACAAAACAAAGCTGTCTACAAAAGTGAATGGAGTTTATGAACATTAACAGGTAAACCTCACTCTTTTGTCTTTCTCAAACTTCAAGCTCACTGGCGTTGGATGAGGGAAAAACTTTGCGCTCTGATCTGTTCCTGCTCAACATTCTCTTCAAAGAGCAACCAAGGGAAGATGACAGAGTTAAAGAAGAAGAGGATTCTGAAAGATTATCATCATTGGCAGCCGCAATTTGACGATGACCAGAATCGGATAAATCAGTAAAATTGTCCAATCTAGAGTTTCCATCAATCACTCCCACACTCTCCAAAGAACTCACTTGAGAATCTGCTGAAGTAACAGCTGAAACCTTATCATTATTACTCAACACAGGAGCTCTGCAAATGGGGCAATTTGAGTGAGATTGCAGCCACATATCAATGCATTCCACATGAAAACCATGCCCACACTTGGGTAAATTCCTTCCAACATCATTGTCCTCAAATGCGCTTAAACAAATAACACACTCTAAACCATGCTTGTATTCTTCCATCTTGTAAACAAACAATGGAATGGATGAAATGACAGAGGAATCGAGGCCCTTTGATGGGGAGCTCGGAAAGTTAGTGTCAAATGTGAATGCATGGAAATGGCGGAATCGATCAGGGAGGAAGACGTGAGATACAGACATGGAAGAAGATCGACTTCTTTGGCGAGCTTGAGCCAAGAACCATTTGGCGTAGACATGGAGAAGCAACACAAAGAGGATTACAAGAAGCAAAGATATGACCGCAGCTAGCATGACATTGCCATCATAGGAAGAAATGCTGTTGAGGAGATGAGAAAACGGGTTTGTGGTCTGTTCTGGAGAGTCAAGCGAAACTGACATTTTCAGGATGAGAGCAACTGTGCAAAGTTGAATTTTGATAGAGATGGACAGGTTTTGGATGGAAATGGGGTTATATGGTCATTAATGGCTGAACAAGAAGAACAAGAAATCAATGGGGATCTTCTTTATATTAGGAAATGTTTACGTGAAAGTCAAGTTGTTTGTTGGGTTTGGGGATTAAATTATGGGAATTCTGCTCTTAAACATTTGCGTGTGTTAGTCAGCAACAACAGCACTCTCTCTCCTTTGTAAAGTAATGTATATATGATAATCTTCATATAATGGTAGTGTACTTAGGTCAAAAGAGAATCCCTTAATCCAAGGAGCAAATGAGACTCGTGCATAGGAGAGAAAAAGGTTTTGAAATGAAGGACTCGTGAAGGCGACGGCAGCTGAGGAATCGGTTATCGGATTCATGTGATTGTTTTAGGGATCCCAATGCCTAAGAGAGAGATTTTGCGACTTTTAAAGTTAAATTACTCTCTCTTTACAATTCCTACTTCTTTTTGTGTCTTTTGTGGTAGATAATTGAAAGGGGAAGCAAAGTAGGGTCACCTAACACAAAAGTGAGGGCGAGGGGTCAATTCTTTTTGGTTCAGAAGTCCCATGTGAATCCAACCAGACAGAGTTTCCTTTTTGACTCCATAACCCCCAGTCCACTGATAGAAACAATGACTTGCTCAGCTTCCAACTTTTTTTTTGCTGCATGTTTCGGGCAAGTTATCAAACTTTTGTGCGAGTAGGCTCGTGACTACTTGACCCAATTGCGCGGCAATGTACCATTCTTGCGAGGCTGTGACAGAATGGATCCCCCCCCCCCCCCCCTGTTTTAGTCAGGGCATCGATCAAACATATTTTAGGGTTAGGATAAATCTTCATATCAAAAATTAATTTGGAGATATAGAAACCTAAAATTCACTACCATTTTATGGAAACAGGGCATTGTGCCCATTATCGGTTGAAGTTGAGACCATATTACACAAAGAATACAAGAAGCTAACCATTTTATGCACCTGAAATTGTTAAGCAGAACTTACATATTTCATTAGTAATTATTATTGTTACAAAAGTTACATTATTTGTTGCTGATGTTATATTTTGACAAAGAATTGAAATAAAAATTAATGAAAATTTGATCTTAATATTTGGATAATCCAATATCAAGAAAAACAAACTTCTTGAAGTATGTTGTTCAATCCATGAGTTTATATCTTTTCTCCTGAACGCCTGTTACTCCCATTTGTATTTCTATGATAGTATGAAGTGGCACCTGCAAATTGGAACAACATATACTGTTAAGAATTTAATTTTATAAAAAAAGTAGGAACTCAAACGCAAAATTTTAATAATTCATCCTACTGTTTTCTTTTTAGCTTTTTCATTCGATTATAGGAACATCAAGTAAAGCCTAAAGGTTTCATGCTAAACAACTTAAAAAAGGTTACCCCTCGCTGATACCAACCATGGGCACTCTATAGTCTATAGTCTATAGTCTATCCCCATGGTAAAAATCATAGTAGAGGGGCTAAGACATGATTCTGTGAAACTTGCATATAAAATTTCCTTTTTCATTTTGTGGATCAGAGATGAAGTTCTATCGATGCATCGTAAAAGGAGACAGTATGGAGGATCATCTTTTTCTTCATTTCAAAGACTAAGCCTCTCACATGCAGAAAGCTCAGAAAGAGAAGCAAAAGAACAAATATGTGAAGATACACCAATTTCAACTTGTCTATTAGTTACCTCAATGTGAGGAATTTCTTTGAGGGGCCTATCAGCAAAATAAGCATATAATGCTCTCAACACGGCCTGCAAAATGAAACCAATAACAAATCATTCAAGATGTATATATAACCACAACATCAGAAATTATATAAAGCACAAGTTTTTGCTGTTAAATATAACCTGGTGAGATATCACTACAACTGGTGCTCTTTGTCGTTCAAGCTCGATAATTACAGGTTCAAGCCTGTATTAAAGTGGAAAGTTAATTGTATCTCACAAGTTTGACCATAAAATATTCTTTGCAGACAATTCAAAGTTCAGTATGTTGAGAAACTCTAAACCTTTGAATAACATCCAGGTAAGATTCTCCACGAGGATACCGATATCTAAGCTTGTCTTTCTTGCGAGATCTATAATAAAAATAAGACATAATTATCCAAGAATGCAGTAAAGGTGAAAGCAAAGCACAATCAAGAGAAGGGAAAAAAAAAAAAATCATTACAAGCTCTTTCAATCCAACACAAGTTCTTTCATATAACACCAATTTAGAAGGCCAATAATAAGAAAAGCTTATTAACACCATTAAATACTCTTGTGCATTCAATTTTCTCAACCCACAAGAAGAGAAATGTAACAGGAGCGTGATAGGGAAGACTTACTCATACTCCTCTGGCATATTCTTCTTTATTTCTTCATAAGTCATTCCATCACATACTCCAGCGTTAATCTCATCAAGTGCACGCCATTGTATCTAACAAAAGTGTGAAGAATAATACCTCTGTTAACATACCAATATATTTATTTATTTCAGCTGCCAGAATGGGCTGGAGTGTGAACAAAGGAACTGAATAAGTTACTTTCTTATGGTTTCACACTAACCTTTGGAAATCCAACAATTGGACTTGCTGTCAGAATTGTTCTCTGCAGGGTGCTGGTCCATATCTAGATTACAACAAAATCACAAAAAATAATGTATACTCAATAATAATGGTTATACATTTTCTGTACACATAAAGCTTGATGAAGTGTCAGCAATCTGTGTCTTTTTCATGTATTGAGGGCAACACTGCAAAACATATAACATCCAAACAAACAGCATATTCATAACATCTACACAATTTCATTTACTCAAACCATGATGCCAAAATGTAGATCTTTTGAGATATACTTACTTAATTGATCTACAGTTTGCAAGCAGTTTCTTTTCTAGAATTTAGAACAATAATTTAGCAAATGATGCTATCTCAAGCAAAAGAAATAACAGCCAATAGGCAGATAACTCCATCACTTAAGTATATAAGCAGGCTTCCAAAAGTGAAGAAGGACCAGGACAAGGAAGGAGAAAGCAGGGGTAAGTTTGATGCCATTGAATTTGAAAGAAGTGATTAACTTGCTTGGGTATAAATGTAAACAATTAAACATTGACCATGAGAAATGTTGCAGCTTACAGAAGCGGCCCTTTCAGATTTCAGTCGCTTCTCAACAAAGTTCGCGAGTTTCTTCATATAAATTTCTCCAGTATCACTGTTGTAACAGGAAAGAAATTTCATGGTAAGTTAATACTGGAGAACAACTTATGTTGAACCAACAAGCACATTTAAATCAGAAAAATAATATCAAAGATATGAGGATATCTCTCATGACAGGGGATTTAAACAAACATCAATTAACATAAGTATTCTGATAAAAAATTATCATGTAAAAGAAGACTAAAACAAATAGACAGATCGCAAATTGAGACCACCTATTATATAATGCCATCACAATAGTAGAAAAGACTACCTCAATACACTGTCACCACCGATTCTGCCTCTAACATTATCACGACTCTCTCCATGCCTGGTAAGTAATATTGGGCGAGGTGTGAGATGTGTATTAACCTGCAAATGATAATATGAAAAAAGTAAATATAAACATTTAATTCAAGGATCACTACAGAAAATGGTAAATGCTTAGAAAGCATTAAAGGTTCAGATGTGTCCCTAGACAAAAAAGGCACTTGTGACATGTGTTATCTTCAGAAAAGATACATGTAAAATAACAAATGTCAACAGGTGTAGAATCTGAACGTTACAAGTCTGAAGCTCCCTTCCATGTCTTGCAACATAACCCAGACAAAAGTGCAGTTCCTTAGTGTTGTCAAATACAATTTCACCATGATTTGATATGTTAACCATGATTTAAGCCATATCAAGAAGAAAAAAGAATACTTTAGATTAACACAGGAAAGAAACCCCTCCAAATTTTTTAAAGCTCCAATTCATAAAAAGAGCTCTAGTTCCTTCACCCAAAAAAGTTTTGCATCCAATATAACAAACAGGAGGAACTGAGAAAAGGGACATAATAACTAGAGTTAATAATGCTGATGCCTGATGATATAATTGAAGCACATTTCTTATTGTACAACATACCAAGAAAAAGACGATTCGTCCAGGAAGATAGCCACTGATGTTGTTAACCTGAATCCAGTTAAAACATACAAATTCTTAGATCATATTGCAAAGCCATTGGATTATCTTAAGAAATTCAAAAAGAGAAGGGGTAAACATATAACAATAGAGACTTGAAGGAAAGAAGAAACAATAATTATGCTAGAAAAGCTTTAAGAACAACAATGTCATCATAATGACAACCTTCTCCATATATTGGCAATGCAAACAAGACAGGACCAAATTCACAAACTACTTTTAACTAAAAAGTACAACAAGACAGAGACAAAATACACCATTTTATGCCCACAATAAACATTGATCCCACAGGCATATGCATGCATGAAGCACAAAAGCCATATAAATGAAGAAGAAGAAGAAGAAGAAGAAGAAGAAGAAGAAGAAGAAGAATTAAACTTAACTTGTATTTGTCCACCATGCCCACTAACCATATCAATCATTTTGATGTAAGACCCTTCTTCAACTGGTTCATAAACCTAGTAACAATAAGCATAATTGTGCACCTTAGAACGATAATGAGCATCCAAAAACAAAAATGTTAATGAAGAACAACTACTAAAAGCAATTCAGGAACTACCTTTTCATAATTAGCTAATCGAGTTCTAAAGTCTCGTGATCCAGCTTCAAAATCTGGCCTGCAAAACCAGATTGATAAGTAAGTTCAGAAATTTTCATCTGACCAAGAAGCAAAAGGTTATTGAGAAGAGCCTTACTCTTCTGCATAGTCAGGGCTTTGTTGAATTTTAAGGCGAATATTTCTTTCAATAATCCGTTCATCATTGCATATAGTTTCTAGAAAAATAATCTACAATCAAAAGCAAAGATAAATGTATTAGAAAATCAAAATTAGATATCATATTCTGGCTAAATCTTCATATCGTATCATTACCCAATACATCACATGTACATGTGTTAATCATGCTTCCAGTAAAACAGCATATGCAGGATCATGAGTCACACACAATATAAGAGTCCCCTATCAGGCGGTGCATGCAGTTCTAACCAACCTAATTACAATGCATTAATTCACTGTCCCAAATATTTGTGCCAGGCCACATGAATACATCAAGGAGTATATTACCCAAGTAACCTGAAAAGTAATGACCCCTGCCCTTTGAATATATTAGCTTTTTCTTTTCATCTGCAACATATCATACATGTTTCACCCAATAACCATATCAGTTCTAATAGGATACAGATAGCTGGTTCCTTGTTCTGTAATCACATTACCTTACATTTTCCTTCAGCCATTTTCATCAGCATATTCCGTCTACACCTGCTACTGTTAGTTGCATCAAAGATTCCAACCTACATTTAAAAGGGATTTAATAAAGTAAATTAGTCAGCAGAACAAGGGAGAATACAACTGTTACACATCAAAGAACTTACCTGGCCACCTTCTTGCATCCAGGCTGTCATATCATCCATTGCCAGGGCTGCTACCTAGTAGCAAGTGATATATTAAAACTATGTAAAAAAAAGAAGGTTAATATGGGTTACAATTAACCAATCATTCAAATAAAAATCAACTTCATTAGTAACAGCATCTTTGCCAATGGCAATTCCAGCCATGAAGAGATGAAAACCCAGTACTGACTACAGAAATTAAATCATGCTGCCTATGGTGATTTATACCCGGAAATTGCTTTGGGTCATGCAATTACTTCAACATTACCTCTAATGTTTCTCTTGTGACTTTTATTCTTGTGGTATCTGCCTACATATATTTCATTTAAGTAACTTCAAGATGGGTTAGGAGTTTTTACTAGACTTGCATATAATAGGAAAAACATCAGCAGATTCTATAATAGAATGTTTCTTGAAAGTGTTTAATGACTAAAATTGCTCTTGAAAATAAAATGAAATCCCAAACCTACAATCTTTTAAGGAACATTAATACTCGAAATTGAATTCTTAACCATTGAAATACATACCATAACATCCAAAACTCAATTGCCTCCCAATTTAAAACCAAATATTAGGGATTTCTAGATTCAGCAACACCAAGAAATTAAATACTCATTTAGTCCATATAAACAATTTTTAAACCACCAACAGAAATGGCCTCAATTTGGGCACTCGAAACAAACAAGTCAATTTTAAAAGTCAAACATGAAACAAGACTCTTCTGCAGACACTCACCTCATTACGTGCCTCCATGCCTTCAGGATTGTCTGCTCGGAAAAAGTCAGCAGTCTGCATGAAAGAGTGCATCGCCAACCAAAAATCATTCCAGAAAAATAAAAAATAGCTTGCACAATATTCCATTTTATTATTAAGTTATTATATAAAGCCAACGATAGAAAGTGAGTTTTAATCAAGTGAGTTTGTTAACCTGCAAAGCAAACAGCATAAAAAAACTTTACTGGCAGCATCACAGGAGATGCTCCCAGTTGATAAACTTGAACAAAGGTACTAAGATTTACCTGGTTTGTACCATGTTTGAGGCGCCGGTACTGTTATGGACAAAAAATTCAAGTTATTCTTCTTTCATTTGAAACAAGTCAGAGAGCAAGGTGAGGATTCAAGGTAAAGTGCAATAACCTTGCCAACATTAAAATGCTTAGTTTCATGTCCCAACCAGCGAAGATATCTTGTAAGTTTAGCAGCAGTAAAGGTCTTTCCTCGAGCTGGCAAACCAACCTGAGATTCAAGCAACTAATTAGAGCAAACCAACCTGAGAGTCAAGCAACTAACTAGAACCACCTATTGTTAACAACTTGAATTGATTCTCTGTCAACCAATTGGTAGAATACATGTCATATGGTGCTAGTTTGGGAATATGAAGATGGTCAACATTTTTAAGTCTAGATATCACCAATTTGACAACTAAATTATGGTAAAGGAGGTGAAAGATGATGAAATCTAAAATGCTGACCAATTACTTATGCAGAAGAATACCAGGACAATGGCTAGATGTCCATCCTCCTTTGGTCCAAGCATCTGATCAGCTACAGCTGCAGCTGCAACAGCTCCAGCAGCTGCTGGCATCGAATTCTAAAAATCAAAGAAAAAGAAGCAAATATAAGAATACCACCAGCAGAGAGAGCAAATCGTACTTTACTAAGTAGAGGAAATACATTTCATCCAAACCTTAGTTTTACTGTCCAATTTAAGATCGAAACTAAAAGTAGTTGCACTAGCAGATTTGACCAGCCTGGGAGATCCAACACCCCTATCCACAAAGAGCCCCCTGTGACTGTCTTGCTTTTGCAAAGGTGAAAAGGTTCCCACAGATTTTGATTCAACCATCCCAGATCCTGAATATACCTTAGAAGGATCCGGTATGCCAACCTCCATCTCCTATGAAAAAGTAAGTACATCGTATTAGATGCAAACTACTAAAAATAATGGAATGAGGTAACCTTTGTAAATAATTTTTCTGCCTAGTAAGTGTGCAATCTAAGATGCAATGTAAACAACAATTTGCTTCCACATCAATTGATGCATTTACCTCTTATGCTTGCCATTACATTTAGAAAATATTTAAGTTTATTAAGCAATATGATTTTACAAATTACACCGCACAGAATACCAGAAAATCTATGTTACTCGGACTTGGGGGGTGAGTGTCGGATACGGGTCTGTGTCCGACATGGGTACGCTTAGATGTTTCTAAATTTTTCCACACATTTGAAGGGTTGAACCTCCATAGCCATGTCTGTTGGAAGCGTTGGACATGGGTACTTCAACAAAATGAGGTGTCAGAGCAACATAGCAGAAAATTGTGTATTAATATCCTTAAACTGATAAAATGTAATAATCCTTTCCAAGGCCCATAACACAATCTAGTTTACACATTTGCATGATGGGTTACCAAGATAAACCTTTATAGTTGCAGGTCGATCGACAGAAACCCCAGCAAGGGTTAGAGACCGTGGATTTTCTGCCAAGTTGGCTGCATAAACCAGCCCTGAATTTGCAGAAGTGGATGGAGCAGGCACAACATAATGCTCAAGGTCAAGCTCCAAACTAGCTGAAGAGCCATTCTACACAGTAAAACACAGAATTTTTTATGTCCAAGTACATTAACAAACATAATGCTCAAGAATCAAGGTAAAGCTCCAATCTAGCTGAAGAGCTATTCAACGCAATAACAACCATATTGGAAGTTCGGAGCAATGATTCAGAATAAATAATTTACACAGGAGACCATCTTTTCAATACAGGCCGTGGATCAAATAGCATTTTTCTCTTAAAAATAAAAGATAAAGAGAACAGGGGCCAAATAGGTCATACCTCACGACCTGTCTCTGGAACTGCATTGATGCTAACATCAGGAATGCCACGAACAGTCGAAGGCCGGAGATTGTCTTGATAAGCTCTCCAACTAGCCGCAAGATCAAAGGGTGAAACCCTGTCTGCTTTAATGAACACCCGATACTCAAGAACCTCCTCATTATCTAGCTTAAATAGTGCCAGTCTTGCATCCCCTTGTAAGGTACCCCGAGTGAGCAACCGGTTTGGACCCTCCTCAACAATACAAGGCATGTAGCCATACTTAGGCTTCAACAGGAACTTGAAATCCAAAGTTTCTACATTTAAACATGTAAAACACACAAATAAATAGAAATCTCCACAAACCTCAAGTTGAAGAAATCATTTGCCAATAAAATCCTAAGATTCACTTTAGCTACTACTTTTGAATCAAACAAAAAGCAAAAAGAAAGTAGCAAACTTGAGGGAGTTTTATTCTGAAAAACGTAAACTCCAGCCAAAATGCAACCAAACCTAATATCTATATTTGGAAACCCAATTCTGAAAAACGTAAGGAGGCCTAATACACTATACACAATTCATTCAACAGTGCAAGGGAGTTTTATTCAGCCTTAGTGAAAGGTTAAAGCGAACATCTTCTGAAAAGTTGGTAAGTTAAACGATAATCTTATTTTCCCCAACGCTCATATTCTATTAGTTTTCTCAGCAACCAAACAAACCATAACCAAAAATGGAAAACAAAAAAGAGTAGCAAAACTAGCAAGCACACTTTACCGTGATTAGGGGGAACAACGAAGCTCAACTCCCACATCGAAGACGATTCGCGCTCCATTGAAAGCTATTAACATTTAAAAACAAAATTAGAAGATTAAAAAAACAATTGCATATCTAAAAATTAATTCGAAATAAATAAAAAAGATAAAAGAGAGAAATACAGCTTTAGTGGAATCCCAAGAGCCAACGAGAGGAACGGAGCCATAAACATGAGGAATAAGGTCTCCTTTCTTCTTGTAATTCTCCATCTTCAACGAAACGTAAAGTTGACCTCCGGCTTGGTCAAGGTTCTCCTCTCGTTCTTCGCCTCCATGCGACCCTCCCTCTGCGTTTCTCGATGCTCCCGTCCCCATTCAATCTTTCCCCTTCGCCTCCTTTTTTTCCTCTTCTCTAAAACAAAATTAATAGATTGTAGTACTTCAAATTTTAGTTTCAGCTGCTTCCATGGTTGAGTGAAATAGTGAAGGAAGTATATTCTTAGCTTTTTATTCTTTCTTTTTTGTTTGGATGGATAAGAAGATTGAATTGAGAGATGTAAAATGAAAAAAGAAAAAGGAGAGACGAGAATTTTTTGTCTGCGTTCTGCATTTTGGCTTTTTCATTTTTTCTTTTTTTATTCTTTTAATTTTTGGATTTGATAAGAACGGCAAGTCCGCTGTCTACCTTTGGGCCGGGGTTGGTTTGGGCCCCAAGATATCTTTTTGCTTAGATACCCCTTTGCTTTTAAGTGATATCTTACTCTCGCTTTTTACCTTTAACACGTGTGCGGCTTATTAAGAAAGGACAGGTGTCAACAAGTAATGGCGAGTGTATATTGCTATCTTTAAGTCATTGGGAACAGCAATGCATAGTTTGGCAGTTGCATTGCCTGGGAGTTATCGCCTCCGCCTCAGCCTCAGCCTCAGTGTGATGGAGGTGCAGATTAGATTTCTAGACAACTGTTTCCTACCAGTACCAGTCATTGTATGCCACGTCATTCTAGGAGACCTTTTATTTTTTCTATTGGAAAAATAAAATTAATTGTACTAGTAGCTAGTAGCAAGTAGCGAGTACTTTTTACTTCTTTTTTAATCACTTGGTAATATATTATGGAGAATTATTATTAGTATTATTAACTTTAATCATTTTAAATATGAGAAAAAACTATTATATAAATTTACGAATATATAAAATCTATATAACATTAAATATTAATATGTTAATATTTTATATAAATATATAATATTTTAAATATAATTATGACAAGTAAAAATAACATAAAAATATTAAAAATATACGAATTATCAGATTTAAATATTATACAGTAAAGATCAATATTGTGCCTTAAATTTAAAAAATTACAATATTAAGACACTTGTTAAGAGTTGCAGAGAGTTATGTAATTCAAAAAAGTTATTAATTAATAATTATAAATCATTGTTTAAATTGTATAAATAAATTATTTTATGGAAAGAAAAAATAGGGACAAAGGCCTTACTCCACTATATTAAATTCACTTTATTTTAAAAAAATTCAAACCAACATACTAATTATTATCATATGTGATGATTTATCCTTTGAGGTAAATAAAAGTTCACACATAAGCAAAAGTACTTTAAAAGAAGTAAAGTACTATGGAGTAAATTCAGTAAATGTAATGGATTATGAGACAAGGAAGAGTAAAAACCATGAAAGAATCAAAGAAACAATGATCTTAAACCCTACGGTAAAGAGACCCCCCCCCCCTCTCAAAGAATTGTTCAACTATTAGTCCCAAATATATCCCAAAATTAAAAGATTTGTCCCCTCTTATGCAAACCCAAAGTATTTTACTTATAGCTTTTTTTTTTCGGTTTCGTACAAGATCATGATTTTAAAATAAGAAAAAAGAATCTTGATGTTAGGATTTGAATTCAAATTTATTAAAATTATTTTTTTTTAAATTATATAAATCAACTTAATTGAATTCAAATTCGTATTTTATTTATAGCTAAGATAACACAAATAATTATTTGGCGAGGTGATAAAATGGAAGGACAACTCAAAGCACAACCTAAATTATCATGGATCGTGCCGACGCGATCCATATTGCTACAGTAATATGTTGTGCCAAGCAAGACCCTTACTATAGTATCGGATTGGATCAATTTTTTTTTGTTTATGAGCTGACACAGCATGTCCATAATAGGCCACGGGTTGGCACGTGGCACAAAACATTCCAAATACATTCAATACTTTTAAATTGGATATACGAAAATATACCACAAACACATAAAAACTTAAATTTTGTCATTTTAACAATTATCATTACTTTATCACATTACAATCTATAATATTATTAATATTATTGACTGAACTAATTTCACAAATCAAATATACTAATTCAGTTAAAAAATTAATTAAAAAATCAAATAAATTATAAATCAAATACTAATATAATAAAGATATTTATATCTTTTAATTTTTTATATAATATATATTTAAAAAAATTTATTGACCCTCTAAAAAAGCTGTTGATATATATATATATATATTTACATAAAAAAAATTCTTTCACCCACACTATGGATGTGAAATAATCTAATATTACTAGATTAAATAACACCCACTATGTGGGTGAAAATTTTTTTTTTTAATGAAAAGGTAATTATTTTTAAAAATAATAGTTTTTTTAAAGAAAATGTTAGGTTTTTCTTAAGGAAATGGTAGTTTTTTTTTAAGAGAGTGAGTAATTTTTAAAATATATACATTATTATATAAAAAATTTAAAAAACATAAATATCTTTATAATATTATTATTTGATTTATAAAATTTAATTTTTAAATAATTTTATCAATTGAATTGATGTTATTTATGCCTAATCCGAAAAAGAGAAGGATAAGAAAAGAGAAGGCCACGTATGCATTAGGGATACATGAACCGTTATCTCCAAACGACCAAATCCGGAACCGTAAGTATTATAAATTATAGACTTACGGTTTCTTCTACAACCATTCATTAGAACAATTGATATCTATTTATTTTTCCATATACATTTCGAAATCGAGAAATTTCTACTGGAGCAGGTGCTATTCGAGAACAATTAGCCGTACTAGATTTGTGAATTCTTATCGATTATTCGTTGGTAGAATGGAAAGAATTAGGAGAAGAAGGCCTCACGGGTAATGAATGGGAGATCGAAAAATTGGAAGAAGAAAGGATTTTTTGGTTAAACGCATGGAATTGGCTAAGCATTTTATTCGAGCAAATATAGAACCAGAATGGATGGTTTTATGTCTATTACCGGTTCTTCCTCCCGAGTTGAGACCGATCATTCAGATAGATGGGGGTAAACTAATGAGTTCGGATTTTAATGAACTCTATAGAAGAGTTATCTATCGAAATAATACTCTTACCGATCTTCCTTTCGGGAAGGGAGGATTAGGAAAATCCTATTGATTGCAGCTTTCTCCGGACCTCCGGGAAAATCATGAAAAAAAAGGCTCGAATGGTACGATCCCTCCGTCACCCCAGAATGAACGAACAATTTTGATATTCAAGAACAAAATAATATTGAGTATTCACATAAAGGATTATTGCGAATTTAGTATGAATTGATAGGAATTCAATAATAGACATTTATTTTAATTGAATTAGGGTTCATTTATAAATAACAGTACACCTAATCCGATCTGGTGTTCTGCATTTCAGTATAGTAAAAAGGATAGGATTTTTCTCGCAGCGACGCCATGAGAGCCAAGGTAAGCTCTGCTCTGTTAATATTCATTTGATTTTGTTTTTCTACATTACGATTTTTGATCAAAATGAAATCGAAAAAATCGTTGGTTAATTGGTGTTTTGCAGTGGAAGAAGAAGCGGATGAGGAGGTTGAAAAGAAAGCGCAGGAAGATGAGGCAGAGATCTAAGTAGCTTCGGTTAGCGCTCACTCCAACCTCTTCTTCAATCGATTTCTTTCCCTTTTTCCCATCTTTTAAAATATATATATATATATATATATATATATATATATATTATCGACTTGTTTAAGCATTTCAATGTTGTAATCGTACCCTTCTGGCAACATTTTGCTTAATTTCAATGAATCTACTATTTTGAGTTAGTTTGATCATTTAAATTTATTCTTTATATTATCAGTTGAACTTGAAATCAAATTGTATTTATATGTATAAACTATAATTAAAGCAGCTTGCAAATATTGAATAATGCTATTTTGTAAAAGGCTAATTAACAACCCATAGCCTTTTCAGCAAAAAACATTTCCATTTGAACAGGCTCAGGCTATCGTTTATGATTACCAATGTTTCTGATCTTTTTTAAATCTTCGAATGCCCGAATGGTGTCTGCATCAAAACCACCTGCAAACTGAAATCTTAAAATGGTTGGTAAAGGCTTAAAAAAAAATAACTTTTTAAAAGAAAAAGATGAAGTTGGTTTGGTTGAAGAGATTGAAGGGTTACCTGGTGAATTCTATATGCAAATCGAACTCCTTGAAGCAAAAGATTGTTTTCTTGTGAGGATTCGTTGGATTGAAGTTCCTTGGTTGTTCTTTTCATGTATTCCCTGGCTAGCCTCAATGAGCTAAACTTCATCTGCAAACATTTGCAAGCAGAATCATGGAATCACAATTTATATTTATCCCTGATTGTTCTGGGGGTATTCTATTTTCGCTTATAAGTGATTGGACATGTTAAATGGTGTTATTTCTAGTTAAATTTTGAATTGTTCGTGATGGAATCTTTATACGATTTTTGTTTGAATGCTTCACAGCTTGCATGACCCATTTATGATGCAAAAAGTATGCTTAAATTGATGATTTTCCTAGTTTTAGTATCGAAGAGCCTTCATTAGCAAGGTTAAATTGTATTAATTTGATAATCCCTTTAAATGCACTTCATAGTTGAATAAAGATATGGACAATGGGAAAATGTTAACTCTTTTTTTTAATTCAATTTACTGCTTTGAACCATCATGCTAGGATCTACCTACCTACCTGACCAATCAATCCTGTATCCAACATCCATTCCCATGGGATCTGGAAATCTCTGTATCTTTTGCTGGTGCTTTCTCTTATCCTTTCAATGTTGTTCACACTTTGCTCCAACCTGAAAATTTGATAATTCATCATGCTAACGTTAATTTATTTACTATTGATTGAAAACAGCAAGTTATAGTAAAATTCAGTTTATACATGCTCGCCTGTCTTGCAATGCTTGCATCCTTCGAAGCTCTGAATTAAAAGACTCTTTGGGATTGATCTCAAACGACGAAACTTCAGCTTCAAGGTTCTTTAGATCTCGGTAGCTAAAAGCAGCTTCTCTCAGAGCATCTGCTTTTCTCTCTGGCCATTGCGTGAAATGCTTCAAAACTGCCCTTTCATCAACCAGGGAAGATAATTCCTGATCTAACCATTTCACAAATACCTCTACATCTGATATATCATTAAAGGCTGCAGATTGAACCTCTGAGATTAAGAAATTTATAAACTCCTTTTGTTTTTCTACGTCGGATTTTATCTGTGATCATTAATCAAAATAAGAATACTGTTAGAAAGAAAAAAAAAAATGTTGGTTTCAATTTAGAAGTAAAAACTAAAAACTAAAAAGCTAGTGTACTTACAGCTGAAACATAAGTTGAACGGTTTTCAATTTCTCCTATCATGTTCCTAGTAAATGCAAGTACTGGAGTTGCTGTAGCGTTGGTTTTGTTTTCCATGTTGGCATCTTTCCTTGTTAGAGAACGATAAAGCTCCACAATTTCTGGTACACGGCGGACTGATCTAGAGCCAGCTAACAATTTCGATGGCAATGGCGGCGGTGGTGGCGGTGCTGGTGCTGGAACTGATGGCGGCGCTTTAACTTTGTTCTCATTCACTTCCTTTGCAGAAGGGGAGATAAAAGGATTAGACCTTGGTGGTGGTTTTGGTACTTCTGACTCCCTACCTTTTCTCACAGCTAATTCCTGGAAACTTGGCCTTGGAATTGGATATAGATTTTCTGCTTCAATGAAATCTGATGATTTCTGTTGAGATGCATCCGTATTGCAATTGTCGATGGGATTATGCAACTTCTTCCAGAGCATAGATTTTCTCTCATTATCATGTGCCTTGAGGGAACTGATTTGTGCTTTTAAACGAGCTACTTCCTGTTTTAGTTCTTGATTTTCTTTCTCCAGTGAATCATATCTAGCCAAAGAAGCCTCCAGTTCTTTCTTGAGGCGGGTGATTGGAATTGGACGGAGTTCTGATACTGATTCATCATCTTCAAGTGGCATTTTCCTCTCTTTTTCCGCTTTCATCAAAAGGATAGAGAGGAAGAGTTTGAGCAATATTGATTTGCTAAATCTTTCTCCTTTTATATTTTATTCATGCTCTTTACTTTTGAAGCAAGGTATGCTTACCTAAAGCCTGAGGAGTGAATACTTTACCAAAATGCCCATACTGTGCTAGTATTTGCAATTTTGAAGCAAGCAAAGGGCAGTATTGTAGGCACTAGCCAGGGTTGTTTCTGACATTTGCAAATTTCATTTCTGCAGATATGGAGATTTATTATGTTCACTTTTATATGGACTTTGGCAAAGAGATTTTCATTTTCTTGAGCTTGCCGGCACTAAAATAAGTGGCTACTGCATTGTAGTTGTCCTTGGCAAGCCATGTTAGGTGCACCATTAAATTCTGGTCAAATTTACCTCAAGACTCCTTTTGTTTACTTAATTATATAATTCCTGCTGATTATATTGCAATAGTTTCTCGAATCCTAGTAGAATTCCAAGATTTTTCAACATAGTTTATTAGGTAAGCAGATTTTTAGCAAACAACTTATTCCACGTTTTGGCTGGAATTCCTTGTTACATTGAATTGCATTTTGGCTGGAGTTTGCTTGTGAATCAAGGTTCAAGGGTAAGAAAGAAAAAAAAAAAAAGAAAAAAAAGAGAAGGGTGAAGGATGCTGACACTGCAAAATTAAAGAAAAAGAAAAAAAGTACTGATTATTACAGCTTACTTAACCAGAATAAGATCTGTAGTTTTACTTTATTTTTCCCTTCTTTTGTCTTTTTACATATTTACTATATTTCTTTTCCTTTACTTGCATATATACACATGCCCCTATATTGCTTTTAGAAAAAAGTTGAGGCTATCAGGATTTATTCTTAGAGATCATAGCTTTCTTTGGTTTTTGCTAGGTACTTTAAGACATGCTTAATTTTCTAATGTTAAATGAAGTTCTTATTGTTACATCAGTACGGAAAGGTGATTTGATGTCATTACAATCAGTTACCAATATAAATGGCTAATTATTCAGGTTGGGGAAAGAGAAAATACATGAAATGGCAAAGTTTTGTTTTCGAGGGTGGTTGAATCAGATAGTTAGAATCACAAGATATTATAATTTCAGTAAAGAATAAAAGAGCCAATTAGGCTCTCTCAGTTGCTCCCTGATGATCTCTTTATTCTTTTGTAAGCTTTTTAGACGTGTAAACGAATAGAAGGTTCGATGAATTGCTCGTGAACAGTTTGATTTTTGTTCGTTTATATTCATTTATTAAGTCAAATAAATGATTATAAACACAATTTTAATGTTCGTTTATTAAACGAACCGAGTTCGAACAGATGTGTGTTCGGTTTGTTTATGTTCGCGAACAAACTCGTTCTCGTTTATGGTTCGTTTAAAACTCGTTTATTAGTTTGTTTATGTTCGTTTATTGTTCATTTATAATATAATTAATAATATTGTTATTGTTATTTGTATTTTATTTATAATATAATTAATATTATTTAATAACTTAAATTTAATAATTTAGTAATAAATTTAATTTAATTACGTTTGTATTTTATTATTTTATATTTAATAATAATTTAAAATTGACTTATTTTTTTATTTGTTTGTTTGTTTATTGTTCATGAACATATTTTTAATTATTCGCGAACATGTTCGATTATATGTTAATGAACATGTTCATTTAATGTTCACGAACAAGTTCATTTAAATAAACTTGTTCGTGAACATTAAATGAACGAACACGAACACGCTCAATTTTAAACGAACAAAGCTTGAACACAATTTGAAAATTCTTAACCAACACGAACCGAACACAAACAAATTAAAAAATAAATAAACGAACACAAACAAAAACAAAAACTTGTTCGTTCAACTCCAATTCATTTACAAGCCGTAAAGCTTTTTAAAGACTTGAAATTTGCTGCAGAATTTGGGGATTAATCTTTAAGAGGCATGCAATAGCTGGCACAAGACCTCATAGGAGTCTACATCAAAGATAACAGGTCAGCTTTACTTTGAGGGAGGCCCCCAAATTTCCACAGGGTCCATGCTTGCATGATCATCTTTAGCTCATAAATGAATTCCCTAGTGACCAGGGAACCTTGCTGAAACTCTCTGGGAGGGAGGGAGGGAGGGAGGGAAGAAAATGCAGAGAAAGGAGTGGCATATGCCCGGAGACAAGGGGAATATGAGACTTAAGACTACTCATCATTTGGTATTCATTGAGACAGTTTGCAACTATATTATTCGAATTCGGGTGTGAGTGTCCGACACAGGTATGTGTCCGACAGTGTTCAATTTTTTTCAAAATTTTCATGTATTTGGAGGGTTCTTGGAGGATCATATCCCCATACCCATGTACGGATATGTGTCGGACACGGATACTTCAAAAAATAAAGAATCGGAATAACATAGGTTTGCAACATGCAATCTTATAATGAGGGATTCCCGAACTTGAATGATTCTGTTATGTGCCAATCCAGAATATATAGAATCCATATGAAGTTTAATTTGACTACAACACCTTAGCTGGCTAGGAGATCAGACTTCATGGATAACTGGGAATAGTTTATATAATACTAATGATAATATATATAACAAAGCTGATGGAAAATTAGAAGAAAAACTCATAAAGAAGATTCTATTTTATTGGATGTATATGCAAAATTCCGAGTTTTATTATGATCTTATCAAGTTATTAAGTTGCAAAAACTTATTTACTCGATTATTTTTGGTTTAAGTATCCACATAGTCTCTGTACTGTAGTAAAAAGAGTAAATCAGTCCCTCTACTGTAAAAGCGAGTAATTTAGTCCGTGTACAATTGAAATAGGTGCAAATAAATAAAATTGATAACGATTTTAATGAAAAACCGTTAAAATGCTGACGTGAACTTGTAAAATCTAACAGATTTAGATATATTTCAAGTCATATTTTATTCCAAGTCATTAATTCTGTTAGATTTTACTGAGTCCACATCAGCATTTTAACGATTTTTCATTAACATCGTTATCAATTTTACTTAAAATTTACTTATTTACACCTATTTCAATTGTACAGGGACTAAATTATTCACTTTTACTGTACAAGGACTAAATTTTTCAATTGTATAGGGACTAAATTACTCACTTTTATAGTACAAGGACTAAATTACTCTTTTCACTATAGTAGAGGGACTATGTGGATACTTAAACCATTATTTTTCCTATTTGCTAAACATTTTACCGGTACTTACCTTACCCTGTAGGAATACTTGCATTATACACCAAAGTATGTCATATATCTTGCTTTAATTGCAAGACTTAAACCAAAAACCATGGGCAGCAATCAGTCATTACTCGGAATGCTGATTTTACTGATCTGTTTCTAGCAGACTATGTTAAGCTAACGGGGAAAACTATTCAAACAGTTCCAACTTCAAAGGCACACCCAAAAATGAGAAATGAAGAAACTTCGAATTCTTTCATAATATTGGAAGAAAGCTTATAGCACATAAAAATAAAAACCAATTCGAATATTCATGTTGTCAAAACAGGAATTCTCTTGTGCCCCATAAATGCTTGGCGAAGCCTATGATACCCATTTCTGTAATGCTCAAGGGAGAAGCAAAGCTGCCTTATAGCTTCTCGTTTCTCTTCTGCTCCCTCTATTATCGTCATTCTTTGCCTCTCAATCTCATCCTCTAATTCCTTAGCTTTTGATTCCAATTCCTTCACCAATTTATGTGCTCCTTCAGCATTAGCAATTAGCTTCACGTGTTCCATATGTAATTGGTGCAAATGCTTCTCCATTTGAACAATCTGATCATCCCTATAACTAATCTCTGCGTTGAGTGAATCAATTTTGGTCTTAAGCTCGTCTCTCTCTGATTTTAATGTCTCAAGGTTTTCATTTAAAAGTTTAATGCAATCACTTCTCTTAGCAATCTCCAGTTTCAACTGCTCAATTTCACTTTGAAGCCTCTCCTCTGATTCTCTTTTTTCATTCACAGTTTTTCTGATCTCCTCCTCCAATGAACGGCCACGTGATTCCCATTCTCTCAGCTGTTCTTCCAAACAAATCCGTTCCTCCAACAATTTTGATATTTCAGCTTTGATATGAGCTTTTTCTGGAAAAATCTTCTGCTCGGCATCAGATACAGCTATCTTTAAATCCCGGATCTCATGATCCCTGTCTGATAAACTATTCTTTAACATAGCACTTCTTTCATGCAGCTTAGAGACCTCTCTTTTCTCTGCATTCAGTTTGGTTTTCCATGTGATTATCTCTCTTTGATCCGTATCAAGCTGACCCTGCAAATTTTGAATTTTTTCATAAGATTGCTTCTTCTCAAGCTTCAAACTAGCAATTTCTTTCTCAGAACCCTGGAGCATTTCTTTAGTAATACTCAACTCTTCCAACAATGCCTGCATTTTCCCATCTGCCTGTTGATTTTCTTTCTCTAATACAGCAATCTTGACACTTTCTTCTGATGATGATTCCAAGTCAGCTGTTTCCAATGGTTTATATTTTTGGAGTTCAATCCTCAACCAAGTGATTTTTTCTTCAGAGAGCTGTATTCTTTTATTAGCAATTTTCATTTCCTCTTCATACTCCCTAATTCTAGCAAGAAGATCAGAATTATCATTTTTTGCTCCTCTTAGTGAACCATCTTTATTCTCTTCCTCTAGCATCCGTAGCTTCTCTTTCACTTCATGGAGCTCAATCTCCAATTCAACTATTTTCCTGTTCACCCTTTGATCACCCCCATTCCCTGATAAAACTGAGTAATTATTGACTGAGGAAGAATCATCAGATTCTGATTCAGAATCTGTTGAAGATGACTCATCTCCTTCTTTCTGGTACACATCAGAGCTGCTCCCGCCAGAAGCAAGGAAGACATCAAAACCAGCAGCTCGTGGGCCAGATTTTCGGCGACTGTGACTCAGCCTTTGATCTGGGGAGGGAAGATCAGAGCCAATGTCAGAGATGCTGCCGGAACCCTGAGATCGGAGGTCTGACGGAATATTCTTCCTCAATTCTCCCAGCAGATGATCATAACGCTCCGCCAAAGAGCGATACATGCGGTAGAACTCCTCAACATGAGATACAAGTTCTGGCCTCTTCTGATAATACATCTCAGCCTTTTTCGCAAATGAATCTGCATCTTCTTCAATCAGCTTCAGCATCTGTTTGACGCTACGATCCATTTCTGTAGTCAGCAATCTTACTGTTATTTTCTTGTTTGACATTTAAGCAATTCAAATTATTTCAGAAACAAAATCTTTTTTTCAATAAACAAAAGATCAAGTCCCAAAACCTTGCAACAAACTATTTAATTCAACAAGAGGTACTTCATTAGAATATTTAGCTCTTTATGCGCATACAAGAAAGGAAAGGAAAGGAAAGGAAACAACACTTGGCAAAACACAGGAGAGAAATAAGATTTAAACCACATTTTCTAATAACATCTCATTTCAGTTGCAACAATCTAAACAACAACGAAAAGCATGTTAATATATTATTTGCTATAATCTTATGTTCTTTAACCAAACTTCTTTCCAAATCGAGAGAGATTGATAATCGTATGTTCTTTAACCTTACTTACCCTCGAGATTTTCTGCAAGCCACCTTGAGTTCTTGGGGTTGATGTGGCTATCCCACCACCATGAATGTGACTTTCTGGATTCTAATCTCTTCATACTTTTAGTTAAATGAGCCTAAAAAGAGAAGAAAACAAAATTATGCAACTAACAGAGAAGATCTTCACTGCACAACGATAATGAGATAACACATAAGATGATATTTTTCTTAGTGGGGCGGTAGTTCTGAAAGGACAGATTGCCTATCTTTTTGTTTGGTTTTTTGCTTGTGTGTGTGTGTTAACCATGGGAATGGTTTAGTTCATTGTGCTCTATTTCAACAGGTTATTTGGTGAGCCAAGCAAAAACCTCTAGAGAATCTCTCTACATCGGAAAAGAGCTGCTTCTGTAAAAATTGCAATTTGTCAGCTGTAGCATGTTTTTTGATGAAGAAGAAGGACACCAGTGGCCACAAAAATAAAATTGAGTGCATCAACTGGTGGCTATGAATTTCTACTTTGTTCAAAATGCAAGCACATCTTGTGTTATTAATTCCTACTGCAATGCTCATGTTGTTATTTTGACTAGAATCATAACATGGACAAGTAAATATTGAAATTGATCTTAGGTTATTAGCCCAAAAGCAGAGGAAATTATACATAAACTGTAATTAGAAAATTCAGTAGAAGTAACTTATCTTGATGATTTTCATTTACACTTGATGTCTATTTATATACAATTGTAGAACTATCTAATAGAGGAGATAATAATAAAAATATTTACAATAATTATCTAATAGGATGAATATATAAGACATTATTAGTTGCTAACAAATAAGTTATTATCTGATAAACTGATATCTTCTACGGTAGAAAAGTGCTGCTGCTAAAAGCTTTCAAATGAAACAAAGGGTAAAAGAATGTAGATATAGTTAGGTAAAGCTCATTTCAAATTTGACTTTAAAATAAGTGCATTTAGATTAAGTAACAGATTAATTTCTTACCGAAGAATTTGCCATTTTTCAAGCTGGTTGGAAGTGAGATGATCAGAACCAGGTACAAAAACCTGGGTTCATAGAAATAGTGCAAATAAGTTGTATAATTTCAGTCTATTCAACCTTCAAAACTGATACTCCTACAATAGTACTAGTTTATTTTTTTTCTCTAGATAATACATCAATTATTGAATCAAATGCTCGAGATTACTGTAATTAAACATTGTTAACTACATACTAGTAGAGTATATGTAATGTATGTATATATAACTAGTAAAATGAATGGTTGAATTGATTTGTTCCATTCCATCAAATCAAATTCAAAGGAAAGAGAATGGGCTAACAAGTAACAAAAAAAAAAATTGGTTACATACATGGCCCTGGGTCTAACACTCTAGCTATAGCCCATATTATATGAGAAGGTGAGGCCACGCGCATTAATAGCCGCGCGTTGAGTTGTCCTCGACTTGAAAGACAAAGATTATCTATAACTATAACATGCTAGTAATTCCCATTATTACAACGGCAGGAACTTTAATTACAAATGTCAGAACAGGACATCCAGCTACTTCCACGCATTTCGTCATTATAAGGAAAAAAAAAAAAAACAAAAACTTTACTCGCAAAAAAGACAAATTTTGGGAACGGAAATGGGTAAGCAGAAGAAAACCAAAATCAGATAGAAACAGTTTAACCAAAACGTATTTAGATAGAAATAATAGAAAGGAAGAAAATCTGATGAATATTCTACATCATAATATCTTGGAAGTGGCAGCAGAAATCTAAATCATTTAACTAAGAAGCGGGCATGTAATGACAAAGAGGCCAATATCAATTCCCAGAACCCAGAAAATTATTTCAAAATGGTAATTGAATCGTTGAGGGGAAAAAAAAAAAAACTAAAAGAAGAAGATTTGCAGGAAAAAGAAGGAAACAACTTACAGAAAAACGAAGAGGCTTTGGATAGCTATTTGTATCCTTTATGTGTTTGTTGCTTACTTGCCTTGGTCAGGATAAAAAGATATATATATATATATATATATAGAGAGAGAGAGAGAGAGAGAGAGAGAGAGAGATTGTGGAGCTGTCAGAGTCTATACTGATGAAAAGGCAGGGGATGGCCGGATGGGAAAAGCAGCTCACATGGGCATGCAACAAAGTCAAAACTCACATCTGCTAAATTAATTGTTTTAATTAATTTTAAATTGCCTTAAACATTGATTAAAAAATTCATGAAATAAAATAAAAAATAATAATATTTTTTTTATGAAAGTATATTTAATAAATAATGACCCTAATTAATGGGAGTTGTCCGGGGAAGATTGAAGCTGCAAGAAGGGACCAGTTATAGCTGTATTCTATGATATCTATTTTATTATAAATAAATATATGTTTTATGAGTTGAATTGAGAAATCGAGATAAACAATTCTCAAATGGGTTAAAAAAAAATACAGGAATGGGCAGGATGTGCGGGATGATTAACAGGAATGGTCAAATCTGTTTGCATTTGGCAAAAACTAATATTTCCATTGAATGCCATTGCCATGCTTGTCTCTTGCTACGCTGCCCATTTGTTGGTCAATTACAATATTGGCCGACTCGTAATTCCCTTTGATCACCTGATGAAATTGAATTGAAAGTTCAAAGAAAGAGAAAGAGAGAGAGACAATGGTATAGTTGATGGATGAATGATTGATTTTATTCACACTCTGAATTCTGAATCTGAAACAAGAAGTTTTGTTTTTGAAAAGGAGGAAACTGAAACTGAAGCCTAGCTAGCTTAAACCGAGACAAAGGGCAGGAATTTTTCCTCTTGAGCCATGGATTGATGAATGCAACCACATGTTTGATTCCTGTGAATATCAGCGACAAAAAGGAGCTATCTTGGTGATTTTGATGGTTGTGAAGGTAAGGGATATACATATGGATATAAAATATCAGCGACATGTTTGATTCCTGTGAATGGTAATGAGAATTAATTTCTAGCTGCAATGTTCCCTTGTAAATATCTACAATCCTTAGTTCAGGAGGACTTCTACTCCAACAAGGATGTGTGTAACCAGTGGAGAGCAAATAAAAAATAATAATCTTTATAAACACAAACACAATCTTTCTCCCCTTCAAAACCCGGAATTTTTGTTTTCTTTTTTTTCTATACTTTTCCTTGATATAGTATTTAGATATTCAAAAGCTTTCTCAAACTGACACCACAGCTATTTGGGCATTCTTAGATTTTTTTAAAGATGCCAAAACACCACTCTTTTTAACATTCTTTAATCTGAGAAAGAAAAGACTCAAGGTTGGTGCAATCATACTTAAAACCATAGAATATTAAGTTTTGCTAAGACTAGTATCTGACTTCAAGCCAATTCTGGCAAACCAAATTTCTTTTCACCCAAACTTTCTACTCTTGAGACATACAAAATTCAAATAATTAAATCCCCCAAATAAAAAGACTTGTCTATACCAAGTACTCTTTCAATACATGGACTGAGCAGTACGACAACTTAGACAGTAGTAATACTGGGGAAGACCCGGTTGAATGAACCCTCCTTGACACTACTCAAACCGCCAAACACAACTCTCACCATGCAAACATGACTGACATGATTCAGGGTTTGATCAAATCTCGAAAAACACTCAAACCTAAGGACGCAAAGGACCTTGACCATCCCAGCCCATAAACTGACCCATCTAGTTCATCGGCAGGCAAATGCCAAGACATGGGAGGGGAGTTGAGGTCAGTTGATTTATCTCACCATATTAGCCAAAAACATATAGCATGGAAAACAAACCAAACCCCATTTTAAGTTGAGGAAGCTGGCTCCCCATCTTTCTTCTCAGTATCTGCTTTTTCTGTATCGTTCTTTGTTTCCTTTTCTTCCTTTGCTGCAACAGCCTTATCCTCAGTTTTCTTTTCCTCAACACTCAACTTCTCAAGTAGTCCAGCAGCAGCAGATGCATCTTTATTTTCCTCTTTTGGTTTTTGTGATTCAGCAACTTCTTGGATCATTTCCATAAAGGTTTTGCAATCTAATTTTAAGAAAGAAAGAAGAATCAGTAAAAACCAGAAGGTTTTGTTCCCCCAAAGGAAAACTAGAATTCTCAAATAAAGGGAAAAAGAAGGCAAATTACAAAGAACCAATGCAGCCATCCATAACACAAACTAAAACCATCTATGTTAACTGCTTCTGTTATTCTCCTAAACACTTTTTCAATGTTGTCAACGAAAGAAATAATAAAGCCAACTACAACAGTTTCAATGGAACATTTATCATGGCATATCAAGCTCTCAGGCATAGTTATTATATTAAAGAGCCCAAATCATATGTGTAACTAAGTCTACTAACACTGTCTAAAAGACTTATAAATTCAGCTCAAGGATGCAGTTATACACTATTACACCAAGTATTCAGGAATTTAAAATAAAACAATCAATAATTCAAAGCATATTGCTAGTACAGAAGCAACAACAGTTAATTATACATTTCTTCAATTGAACATCCTAGGGTACCTATCTTATTTAAATGACATTTTGTCACCAATATGAAATTAAATTTAACCTTTCACCATCTGATTAGTTTTCCAAGCAAGGAAATATCAAACCCAAGAAAAACACTAAGGTTAACACGTGATGATACTTCAAATTGCCATTATAGAAATCCGTAACTCAATCCATCAAAACATTCCCTAAAGTACAATTCAATGTCAACTTCGGCTACCTGAGCAAGGTTAAAAAACCTGAAGTTCACTGCAACTTTTAAGGAAACAGGCCTATAGTATTGCTCAAAATTTAGGTGTAACAGTTATTCTTACAAATATTGCTTATTTCTCTACATATTCTGTCATTTGCAGTTTTTCCAAAATGAGGAGAATGGCCCATAAAGGGAACAAAAGGTAAATTTCAGTAAATCATTGCAGCCATCTGTAACCACCAAAAAAAAAAGAAAAAAACATCTACAATAACTATTTTAAATAATCCTAACACAGCAATATGGCATTATTAGAGGGAAAAATCAGAAAGAATTTGATCTACAGTAATAAAAGGTGAATGCAGTTTCCCACTTCATGCCAGAAATTTGAAAATGCAATCATTTTTTAAACCACATACTTATTTGAAACTAATACCAGCTCAAGCAGAAACCGTTAAATTACATTCAACCTAGCATTCACAGTCAATAACAGAACAGGTAAAATGTTACAACTAGTAACCAAAGTTTTAGTCACTAACTACTTGAAGAAAATACCAATGCTCAACTCTCTGACATTCTGTTGAGTTACTAAACCCTAATTTGCAGCTCCAGATCTTAGTCTAAATAAAGAATTGAAACAAAATCAATTCAATTTCATTCAGCAAATAAAAGGGAGCAAAGTGATTTAAAGTAAAATATACTTACTTTCCACTGATGCAAAACGAATACAGAAAAGTTCATCTTTCAATTCACCATCTGCAAAGTCAGAAGCGTGCCATAGACAAGATTTGTCGTTCCCTGCGTGCTCCTGCACCGTCATCGTCGGTAACACTGCACAAATATTTTGCATAGAATTATGAAATAAGAAAAAAAAAACCGTAAGCAGAAATGGAATTGAGGAAGAGAAAAAGAAAGAAGAGAGCAAACCGATATGATTGGCGCAGATCTTGAGAGTTTTAGACTGTCTCATAACAAGGCGAACCTTTCCAGTATCTTTGTGCTTCAAAAGCTTCACAGTACCAGCGCCTCTCTCTTTCCATTGATTCCCGTCTTTATCAAATCGGTACAGCTTCGACTTCCTAATAAATAAATTTTATATATATTCAGATCAAATTTCTAGACATATCGGAGAACATTTGAATCGAAAATATATAAAAGAGAAGAACACAGACAGATCGAGTATCGGATCCTCGTTTTCCTCGCCGGTGCTGACGGCGACTTCCTCGAGCTTGACGATAGGGGCGACTTGAGCTCCGGTGTCTTCATCCTCGGCGGCGGGAGCTTCTTCGTCTTCTCTGTGCTCGTGATCGGGCTCTTTGCTTGCCATATTTGATTACGTAGAATGAGGCGTTTAGTTTTGTTTGATAAAGGAAGACATTTGGGGTTTACGGTTTTTATAAAGAGGGGGTGGGGGCGGGCAGTATGGAAGTTGTGGGAGAGGAAGAAGTGTTTGTTTTTTACTGTTGGAAGGAGGTGAAAGGAAGCGTGAGCATTACGCAGAATGTAGAAGTAAAAAATTTGAAAGAAAAAATTACCTAATATATCCTTGTGGAAATAAAGCGTTTTTTTTTTGTTTTAATTTTTTAATAGAATAATAAGCTTTTCAATTAATCAAGAAAAAAGCCTCAGGTATTTTAAGTACTATTATATTTTTAAATCATATCTTGTTCTTTGTTACTAGATTTGCAATATTATAATCAACCTTACCCACTTTGCATTAATGTTTTAATTAGCCTAATTAAAGATAATTATATCTCCAACTTTAAATCAATGATTTGCGCATTAAGAATGTACAAAAATCAGAATGCATATCAATTATCAAAAAAAAAAAAAGATTTAAAAAGTCCAGCAGAATAAGGATTAAAAATGTTTCATCTGGCATAAAAAGATCCGAGGAAAAAATTCTGTTAATACACTGGGGGAGGAAAGATAGCAAGTACAAAATTTTGAATTCCTGGAACAAAGCAAAACTACATATCCGCGCAATTAACAAACAGAAAAATGTTACTGGTCTGATAAAAGCTAGAATAACCTATACATGCGGCAAACTTTGCCACTATTCCACTGAATTTGTTCAGTCACCACTAAAGCCGCATAAAATTTCGTTAAAAAACTAACTGCTAACGTTATCGAGTGCAGGGTAAATCTGTGTATTCATTGGGCATAATTAAGCACAACCCAATACCAGATGCATTACCAAAGAAAGCAAGCTACCATCGAAAAGATCAATTTCACATTCAAATGTAAACAGGAAATTGTGGGCACTTATAGACTCAACTCAACCTTGTGGAAGTTGACACCATTTCCTGGTTTCCTCAGATATCAGTAAGAACCCATTGGTGGCATGCCATATGGGGCCATTGGAGGCATCCCCATCCCCATCCCACTCATTGGAGGCGGTGGCGGAGCAAAACCTCCACCTCCCATCCCAGGCATTGGTGGTGCAGGTAAAGCAAGAGGCAGCAACTGAGCATACATATTCTGCAGGTGACAGGAAAACAAGGGTATTAGTTATTCGGAAAGAAGATTAGCATCCACTAGAGGCACCTCAAGTGTCTAGAAAATGTTTGAATAAAAAAAAAGGAAATCATGTAGTGTGTGCAGTTTAATTGCCTTCTTGAAGATAAGTGCATCTGACCCATTTTATAAAACAATATAGACCGTTCATTGTGCTTCTAAGTTCTAACAGCATTCGAGTGATTACACTGATTTGATTTGCTAAATTCTTTACAGGACAGGAAAGTAACCAGTGTTTCTTGCCCATTTGCAGTGATTGATGAAAGCCTATTTTTCTTTTTCTCCTTGCCAAAGCAGCATTGCCTCAGATCAACTTTCAAGAAACCAACAGTCACCATTAGGTGGTGTTCTTCCCAAGGTCCTATTCAAGGTTTAATTGAAGTTCTAAGACATGATGGATAGCTTGTGTGAGCTAGCACATGACGATGATAATAGTAGCGAGTAGTGAGACCTAAAAGCACCCAATAGTTGTGCAGTTCTTTTAAAATCGCCTACTTTGTAACACGAAGAAAAGTTATAATTGTTCCACGAGGAAACATGCCACTCCACCCCTATCCCCCTCTTTCTCCCTGATGAAAGAAAAAATGGTAGGCAAGAAATAAAAAACATTTTGCATATAGCTGTACCTGCTGAGCAACCATGCCTTTCTCCTCCTCCTGTTTGGCCTTCACCTCATTCATAGCTTCAATTTTATCCTTCACAAGTTCATCCACTTTGCCTGTGTACTCGCGTATAAACTTTATTTGGGAGAAAAAAGACCCAGAAAAAGAACCAAGCAAAAGGTTAGAGGATAAGAACTTCAAAATTTAACTAACATTTGAGAACAAATGACAGTGGGGAAAATAACCTGCAAGAGATATGGAAAGACGAAATCAATCATATTATTGGTCCAAGCAAGCTCAAGAGCAACGTCAGGCCTGATTACGTCATAACAAACAAAGAGGCATGCTGCAAAACACTCTTTCTTTCCCTACATTAAACGAGATTAAATGTAGATTAGTGAGTGAACCCCAAATTTAGAGATTTCCTATATAAGATAAAATGCAAAAAAGTAGGCGAAAGTAGGCCTGTCTAGCACACGCCTGCATTACAACAAAACAATAGAAAAAATACCTGCTCAATGAAATAGACAAGCAATTCCTCCGCAAGTTCCCGATCACCAGACTGTGAACATGTTTCCATGGCATCTCTGTAATGATTGTCCTTCTTTGACAAGGCAATAGACTGCTTCCATCTCCCAGCCTTCTTATATATATAAGCAGCAACACGCCTCATCTCAAGTAGTTCGTGCTTCTCAATCTGCTCATGCAAACCATTCTCACTTGTAAAACAATCTCACTCTTGGTAGTTTAAGACAACACACAAAGTAACTAAAGGTAGAATCTCTCACCTTCTGAGCAAGGCCTATCTGATCAAAGTTATCATGGAGATCTATAGATTCACGAAGCCTGTCATAGTCCTCCTCCTCTACATAAATCTCATTCAGAGCTTCATTCACAGCAGCCACATTGTTGCTCTGAACTGCAACCATGTATGGCTTAACAAGACGCAAGTGACCAGCCTGAAACTCAATGAGTTGCAAGTGTAAATAAAATATAATAGGCAGAACTCTTTCCCTGTATTATCTTTCTCTACCAAGAAGAGAAGGGCAAAAAATGAACAAAGAACTGCAATGGGCAACCCCCATCACATCCTAAGAGATGCACATACCTTCCTCATTATATCCACAACACGTGCATGGTCAACACGCAGGGCAAGCACATTAAGAACATCATTGATAAGATCAGGATGTTCTTTCAAGTAGAAATGCACAGCCTTGTAGTAGAGTTCAACATTTGCAACTTTGGCTATAATATCTTTAAATTGCATGTGATCCCATGCTTCTGGAGAATGGTTCATTATGGTGGTTGCTGCATTGTCAAACTCATCATACTGAACATACAAATAAGTTAATTCCTTCCAATGCTGCTGTTCATCACAAGCTCGAATAAGCTTTGGAATGTTGAGACGAGTTGAGAAAAGTTTGATATGCTCCATAAGCTTCTCCGGACGGTATCTTGCATACAGAACTCCCAATTCAGTAAAGATGCCCATATGTGCACGTTCCAAACCTAGTCCACTCTCCATTAGAGATATGAGCTCGCTGAAGCATCCACGGTTCTGATAGTACTCACTAACCTCCTCTAAGTCATCAACCTAGAAAAAGAAAGACATATGAACTGGTTAAAACAAAACCACGTATGTTTTATTTTGAACCAACAAACAATATAAAAACAACACTAGGTCATATGAAAAAGCATAGCCAAGGAAATTGATATGTAAATTAATGTCGTAGACAACCTTATTATCTAATCTCTAATACTCTTTAACTGCTTGAGAACAGACTCAAACACAATCTTACAATGCTTGTCTGTCCCCAAGCAGAATGGCAAGAAAGTAAATTAAGGTAGCGAGCAACAAAGCTACCTGTATGATGATATTGAGACCACATATCTGAGCCAAGCGGAATTCTTCAGAATCAACACAAGCAAAGCAAACCTCCTTCCATGTTTTTGAACTGTTGGCCTTCCGAGCAGCATCAACAGCACCTTGGAACTGTTGTAGCTTAACAAGTGTGATAGCCAGCTTAGCCCAGTTAGAAATAAACGCAAATATGATTTTCGCTGCCTCATAAAGGGCTTCATCATACAAGCGGTCTCCCACATTTTGCAGATTAGCAACATTTGGCACGAGAATGAACTCTTCTATCTCACCCAGCCGATCAATCTTGGCATAAGCATAGATAAGTTCACTGTCCACTTTGGGTTCCTTGGTTTTCTGCCGAACCATTAGTAGGTACCTTACCAAGTCTTGGTATACATCTGCATCCTCAGCAGCCTTTATGACATCTAAGAACTGAGTAGCATCATCAGCACGAATAAATGACTCAATCGCTTCACTCACATCCCCTACACGAAGTTGCGCCTTAGCCACTTGACTCCAGACAGCATCTTCTTCAACACGGAATGCAAACTCCACAGCTCGATCAATGCTATTGAGGTTATCCAAAAGAACGTTTACAGCCTGAACATTCAAATTAAACTTCTTGAAAATGGCAAATGCTTCTTCATACAATTGAGCTTCTACAGCTACCTCCCCAACTGCAGGTCCATCAAAGTTGTCCAATCTATTAATGTAATCCATAACTCTTGATGAATCAGCCTTGATAGCTGTCAATATCAGCAGATTTTGCAAATTGAAGTTCCCACTGAAGGCAGAATTTTGCAACACTATCTTTTCAAGAAGCTCAATCAGTTCATGTGGAAGATCAGCAGTCATAAAAGCTTTTACAGCCGCTGACACTTGCTCCGGACTCTTGCTTTCAGGCAAAGCAGTTGACACAACCTGATCAATAAGTTGCCTTCTATACTCATTATCAGGATTAAGAACTTTCTCCCAAAGGTCTTCATCCATCCTTTCCACCACATATCTGAAAGAAAAGTATTAGGTCAGTAAAGCTAATGTAAGAATCAAAAGCATCAGGATTCATGATTACATGTTATTTAGGAATGACAGTGTCCATACCTAGATTGCAACTTAAATAAGGAGTTCTTGTTTGTGACATTGATCAGTTCATCATCACACTGTCCTCTACGGTAAGCAACGACAGCAAGTGTTGGATCTCGTTTTTCACAATATTTACCCACAACACGTGAATCATAATATGGGTTGGTAGTGAGAAAATGCTCTGCGTTGTTATTGCTGTCTATGATAATTTTACCCAAAGCATTATGAACATGCACATCTTGACTGCCCTCACTCACTAGATGCTCTAAAAACTGAGTCAGCAATCGGAGACGATTCCTGCAAAGAAAAAGCCAAGTGAGGATAAGAAAGAAAAGAAAAAAGATGTACGGGACCAAAATACAACAACACACCTCTTCTCACATTCATCCACAAGGGGCTCAACCGGAAGAAGAGAACGAACTGAAAGAATAAGACCCTTGATGAAATCCTCAGGGCATTCATCATCTAACAGCTGCCCAACGACTAAAGGAGCATTCCCTGGATTTACCTATAATGCAAGAAATGGAAAACTATAGCATGATATTTCCATTTAACTTAGCCTGGCTAGGAGCCTAGGAGGATGAAGAAGCCACCTTCATTTTACTAATGTTTTGATACCATAATTCACTTTACCTTTTGAACATAACCCTCAATGTATCGGAGCATGTTGTTTGTATATAGATAATGAGTGAGATCCGGAACAAAACCAAAACGATCGCAAACATTAATCAAAGGGCGTGCATCTGGAAGCTTGGCTTCCATTAGAAAGTTCTTGGTCTTTTCAGCATCATAAAAATTTGATTCCCGAGTCACTCGTTCTACTTCCTTTATTTGTCCAGTTTTTGCTGCCGCTTCAATGTATTTGAAGTGGATATCAGGATCCTCACTAACCCAAAAGGAAAAATGAATTAGAAAAGTTATTACAAAGCAGATATATCTTCTTTTCTATATATATTTAAAAGGAAAAAGAACCTGGAGCTCAAGTATGAACCCAAGAAAAAGTATAATCCTTCATAGGACTTGAATTGCTCAAAGAGTTTTATACACGCATCAACTCCTAGCTGCTCACAGTATTCCTTTGCAGTCTGCAAGACAATGTGTCCATAAACATCATCCAAGGGACAAAATTACTATTGACTGCTGTAATGAACTGATGCTTTACCTGTACAATAATCTGAAGATTTCCCCTAAGATTGACCATTAGAAGATCTTTCATACACTCAAGAGCCCATTCTTTGGAAAGGGTTCCAAAGAACTCAACAAGGGCCTGGAATGTATCATGTTGAACAATTAGTAAAATAGAAAGTTTACATAAGAACAACATATTGAGCATTTTAGCATTTAAACCTGGGGCTCAATGGCATGTGTATTCACAATGACACGTTTGATATCAGGCAACTCTGTATAATGCTGCACAGAAAAATAATTGTCTTTATAGTTCAAGAAATTGATCAACCATTTTAACAAGATATTAGGCACATGATTGGGAAGGCATTTTACCTGAAGGGCTCGTATGTACAGACCAGCTTTTTCACAGAGTTGGCCAATACGCGGACGATCATAATGACTAAACATACCATTTGCTAATATTGCATCAGCAACGTTTGGAAAGGTCACTAGATTGATTTCCAAAACCTGAATAGAGTAGATAACAAAATTGATACAGTCAAGACATCAAAGATAACTATAAAATTACCGCAATAACTATAAAATTACCGCAAGAGAGAGAAGAAAGAGGAGAAAACTCACCTTTGTTTGAAGGTATCCATGTTCTGGTAAATTTGGCTTTAGCACATCCAACAGAAAAGCCGTTGCCTCACGGATCAAGTTCCTCTGAAATTTAAAGATATATCTTTCATTTTTCTTTCTAAGAAATTTAAAGATGCTGAAAAGAAAACACTGAAGGTGAAGACTTTCACTCTATTTTCAAAGCCTGAATTATTTTCATGATTGTGTTTGCTTTAAAACACGTACATACACAAACTAAAAAGGTAAAGCAAGACCAGTCAAACCTGAAGGAATAGATCTGTTATTGTGTTATAGTCAACTGGGCAACCACCCTCCATTTGGGACATCATCAACGCAAAATTAACAGCACCCTGCCATCGAAAAAAGATACGGAAGCACCAACGTTAAGACACAGTTTCTAACAGTACAAAAGGTCAACCACATAAGAAGACCTGAAACATATGAGCAGAAAAACACACCATTGCCAAAAATTGTAAATGCAAATAAATTGGTATACCTGTGGATCTGTCCTCAAAATTGTTTGCAGAAGGAATAAATAGTCAGGGGTGTATCCAACCTGCATTGATGTGAGTGTCACAATTAGTAATGGCAGAAACTTTTACTTTATAATGACTGAATGTAGAATTGCAAAGTACATACCTGCTTTGAGTATATTAGAATCTTGTCAAATTCCCTCCTCTCAGCAAAAGCCGCAACAACTTTAGGAGTTGCCCTTGCTTTGATGTATATTTTCAGTGCAAGATCATTATCTACTGTCTACGAAAACAAAAGAAATAGACACCTCAGTAGATGGAAGACTGAAAGAATTAAAATAGCCATTGTCCATCCATGTGATGACGCACACTGACCCATCACCACCCTAGTTAATGTAAAAAAACATCCCCAAAATGTTTCGATTCCCTGACCTCTCAATGTGGTATCCTACAATAACATAAGACTACCTTGGAAGAAATATTATATATAGACCCATGGAAGAATCAAAGCATCAGAACAAGATCAATGAACTTTAATTTATAACCTTCACAAGATCTCCAAGCTCCTCACTGCACTCAAGCTTGTCCTCTGCCAACCAATTCTCTAAAAGATTCTTTTTATTCTGGTTTACGACGAGGCGTGATAATTCCAATGACTCAAAAGCATTCAGTTTTCCTCTAGTCAACAAAGTTCCAAAATACTGCAATAAGGGAGGAGTTTGCCCAGCTTGAACAGGAACACTCTGTAACATGTGAACAATATAAGCACAATAGGACATTCACCATCCAAGCTTTCAAAATAAGAACAGAAATAATTTTGAACTTTTAGAAGGAGCACTCTGCATGAAGATTGAAGATTGAAATGGAAAACTGCCAAGGAATTCCTCGATTGGAAGAACAAGAACTAATACCAAGGAAAATAGAACTGCAACAAAGTACAGAATTTAATAAAGACATTCATACATTCATTCATGCATACTACATACCTGGAATTTGGCAACAGTGTCCGGAGTACGGAGAATTCCCTGAGGTGATTCAGCAGCAAGTTCTGCAGCCTCTTTGTACTTTGTCTGTGAAAACAATTCTTGGAACCGCTGGACCACCTGAACACAAAGATGGCCAAAATCTTCAATAGATAGTAAAGATACATGGTATGCAAAAACAGGTAGCAAGAAATTCGTTGTTAATGTTTTGGATAAAAACAAAGGTAACTTAATGTAAAATTGAAAAGATACTATTGAACTATGTTCAAGTTCAAATTTTCCTTCTAAAAACAACCAGCAGTCAATTTAGTTGCCTGATGTGCTGGATTGCAGGTTGACAGAATGGAAAGATCTCAAAGATATGCATTTATGCTGGGGAAAATCAATGTCAAGCAGCCTACTTCAGAATAAGAATTACTGAGTTTGAATGAAAAGCCAAAAACAATGTTTACCAGGTTTTCTGCACCAGGAAGATTCCCCCTTTTCGCAAGATTTACAGCAAGTTCTAGATTGTTCAACTGCAAAACCTCAAATAACAATTTAATACAGAACTAGTGAACTACACAACAGTTCACATGTAACCATAAAGAAAAACATTTTCATAGCTACAAATATGTGATTCTCATACCTGACCACTAATAAATGGTATAATTGTAGCTTCATTTACAGTGGCAAGCAAAACCTGGCCTCGCCTGTTTATTGCATAAAAGCCACCAATGGATGAAGCCTCTGTTGTAAGGAATACAGGATCTGGACTGATCCGATTTCTGTAAACTGCAGTAGCAGTCTCCAGGTCATATACAAAAAGAAGTCCTTGCTTTGTGATCACATAAATAAGACCATACTTTTGAGATATCTGCCAGAGAAAACATTTAGCCCTTCATTTTAGAGAAATAATTGAAGTTGTATATAACAGAATGATCAACTTAAGCTATATATAATAGAATGATCAATATAAACTCAAAACCAAACCTGCAGTGACACAGGAAAGTCATCGGCAAAATCTGGAGGAAAGAATAAATCTGCTTGTTTCTTTGTGAATGGAGGCTTGCCTGATGAAAAGTTCCAGGATCAATACCCAAAATGTTCAGCAAAAGCACCATGGAATAACATAATAGCATAGTTGATTTATAAAGCATGACATACATAGCATCTAACCATGCAATAACCAAAATGAAGCAAGGCAATAAATTGTACAGGAGCAGGTGTCCGCTTATACAGTAAAGAAGATGCCAGTGGGAAAAAAAATGCACCTGGCTGAGCACCGAGTTCAATGATATGTAACTTAGATGTTATTTGTCCAGCATTGAATGACTTTGTTGCAAAAGAAATAAGAGTTGAATGGTTTTCATTCCCAGGTACCTGTTTAAAAATTGAATTTTAAAAGAATACAGATTTTTTGTAAAGACAATGAAAGAGAAGATAAATTTGAAGGGCAGAACCGCACTTTAAATGTGGCAAATGATGCAGCATGTGCTTCAAGCGCTTGACTACGCTGCTGATCCACAGAGAATAGCTGCATATGCCCTTTGACCAATTGTGGCCTCTGCAACAAGATTGGAATTTTTTTTATCAAAAAAAAAAAAAAAAAAAATCAATTATCACAAATAACACATCATATTCATGGCATAAAAAATTATGTCATTATCCCGGAAAAAAAAAAAGTAATACTGCATATCAAGTGAATCTGTTTCTTGCTGTATTCACCACTAGAAAAAATGTAATACACAAGCAAACATAATTCAGCAGGCTTAGCGACAATCAATTAAGAAAACTGAGGAAGGCACTTCAAAACTACATTACATTTTAGTATCCAGTACCATTTTTAAAAGAAAAAAAAAGCACTCTAATCCAATCAATAAGACCAAATTTCATAAGAGATATAGAGAATAAGAAGGCCATGCATACCTCAGGCAAACCAGGGGCAATTCCAATCAAGACTAACCACTTTTCATTGGAATCACATTTATAGTTAATGATTTGATTATTTGCTAGATTAGCTGTTCGATCAAACATCTTGACAGGCTCAGATTCACCTGTATGTGAGATGCAACAGAAGGAAAAGAAGAATATCACAAATTAGTTATAGACTCAAATGATAAATACAATAATAAAGTCAAGACAAAATGCATAAGAAGATATAAAGATAACTTGCCTTCGATTGACCAATGATATGCTGCAGTTTGTGTGACCAGAGCTAGCTTCTGTGGGGAAATCCACTTCCAAAACACAACCTATCCACAGCGCAAAACAGCAAATCATAAAAATCAAGCAATAAATTAAAATCAAAAGCCTACCAAAAAATTCTTATGGTTCCAAAAAGAAAAACAATAACCTGCTCGGGCATCTGATATGATTTCACTTTCGCTTTCATTTCAATGTTAAATATCTGCAAATGATCCTGAGTAGTTCCCGGAAGTTGAGCTTCACATTCATAACGGTAAAACTGATTAGCTATTGAAATAAAATTCAACCGCTAATAAAGAGAATTCGCGAAAAATAGCAGAGAGATTCAGTAAAGAAACAAAAACAAAAAATTATCACTAATTAAGAGACTTATTAAATGTACCTTTCAAAGCGAGAATTCTAGTGTTCGGATTCATCAGAGCGGAATCGGCAGTGATCGGACGCCTCAGAGGCTGCATAGGCATGCTCATGTCAATTATAACGACGCTGTTTTGTGGCGACGTTTCCCTAACGCAAATATACTTATCCGACTCCATAGTCACATGAGTGAAGTTTATAAACTGCGGGTTTATGCCGATGCTCGGCAACTGCAAAGAAGTTTTTAAAAAGAAATATTTTAAATAAAAAAAATAAGTATAAGATCTGGAAAATGAAAAAGCAAAAATGCAGCAGATCAAATAATGAATTGAAAGAGAGTGAGGGTAGAAGATTGATTGTGGTGTTTACCGTTAATGTTTCTTTCATGGTGATTGGAGCGTTGGCAGCAGCCATGGCTGCGGCTTAGATTAGGGTTTCGAGATTTGAAACCCGATCAGCGGAGGAAAATCTGAGAGATGGAACCACACGAGGGGAAGAGAGAAAAGATAAGAGTTTAGATCTAAAAAGGGGGAGAAGAAGAAAGGTCTTCTCTTCTCGTCGATGAGCTATTTAATTTTGCTTTGTTGATTTTGACTTAAAAAAAAAAAAAAAAATCTTCGTGAGGCTTGTATCTGGATGTACAAAGAGGAATATACAAATTTGGGCTTAAGAAAACAAGGAACGCCAGGGCCAGGCAAACAAGAATGTGCTAACTGTAAACCCTAGATCCATAGCTGGTCTGGAATCTGCCTATATTTATAGCTAACCCAGAAGGACGAGAATGGGCTTCTTATAAAATGGCTTCTCTAGAAGTAGAAGCGTCTAAAAGTTGTACAACTGGCCCAATAATTAATGGATCCTTAATTTTTTTCTTTATAAGAAATTATATCTAACTCTTTAAATAATATATCTATACTATTGATTTTTAATTTATTTTAAATTTCACCCACATAATGCGTGTGCATAAGACTAATTTGGTGTCACGAGATCAAATGACACCAATTCAGTTGATAAATTTACTTAAAAACTAAATTAAAATTATAATATAAAACACAATTAAAGATATTTATATCTTTCATTTTTTTATAAAAATTACCCATACATTTGAAAAAAAAATTTAAATATAATTTTTTTAATTCATTTTTTTCATCACATCGTTTGAATTACTAATCTATGTTTTTACTAAAGTCTCTTCTTCACCCAAGTGTTGAATTTTTTGATCAAGTTGAACATGTTGCATGTCTCAAAGTCTTCTATGAAATGTTATTATGAGAATGAAAAGAATACATATATATTGGAAAACTTTCATGATTAATAATTAAAAATTTAACATTATTAATAAAATAAATAACTTTTCATTTTCAATGTAAATGTGATAATAAGAACCTTCATTAGGTCATATGTTCATAAAGTTTCACATGCCATTCCGCGTATTCCTTAATCTTTTAGTTTTACTTTAGAATCCTAAACATGTATTTTTTTTTATTTTTATAGTCACCATCCAATGCCAGTGTTTTCTTCACATGGAAAATATTTGTAAATTCTACATCTTACTATTTTTTAAATCTGATAATCCGTGTATACATATCATATCTCATGTAAATATAAAAACAATATAAATTATTAAATATGTCAAAATCTGACATACAAATACAATACGCGTATTAAAATAATCATGTTAATTGTATATATTATATTATTTTCGTATTTATTAAATATATCATGTTCATATAATTTTTTAATATTATTTCCAAAATTATCATATCTATTATTTTCTTTTCCATATCCAAATTTTTACTACGGTTTCCAGAGATTATGCTCTGTTTTTATGGAACACGTAGAACCTTCCAAAACTGGACCAATCGGCCAAACAGAAAACTATAATAAAAATTCATCCATGCAAAGTAAATTCATGGGAAGCTTCAAAGGGCAATGAGAATCCAAACCAACAAAGGAATCTAACATTGTACGATAAATCAAGATGACAAATAGTTGGCATTTCATATTTGAAAATTTCCATGTCGTTTGTTGACAAACCCCATAATCTTCTAGGATAGACCGTGAAGAGGAAGCATCCAAACTTCCAGAAAAGTGTTCAAAGACTTGGTAGTTACCATGAACCTGGAAAGATTAGAGAATCAGTCTCGTTCATTTTCTAAGCAATATTGGGTATTTTTCTTTGGTTTTTGTTATTCTTTCGTTAGAATTGTTTCCTGTCAACCAAGCATATCTTAAAGGATAAGAATATATGTAAGTTGCAATTTTTTTTTTTGTTGTCAAATTGTGAAATTAAATTAAATTAATGGAGTTCGTGCACTTGATGAATAAAAAATATTATATCATCCCACACAGCAAATTGTGGGTTGAACCGATCCAATCTTTTGTGTGCCTTCTCAATCACCAAAGAAGCCGTCAACAAAACAGCACCCTAATAGCTAATACTAGGAGACAAAAGGAAGAGGATTTTGATGCCCCTTTCCGTGCAAAAAGATTTTAGTCTCACTCGTCATCCTAAATATCCTCAAAAGATCACTTTAAACTTTGATGATGTACTTTTGGAGATGTGAGTTGATGAAATTTTGGAGGCTATTATATGAAGGCTGAAATTAATATGCAGATATAAAAAAATCAGAAAAAGCGTTCGAGTTTAATTTTTAAAATGTATTTCGATACTTAAATCAATGTATACTTGAAAATATATGTGAGATACAGGTGTAATAAGCTGGAAAATGAGCAGAGAATTTTAGTATTATTGTTTTCTTTTACTTCATTATTTATATATCTACCTGTTAGGCATTTGTAAACTCGACAAGTATAAATCAGATTGCCAGATATCCTCCATGTAGTGGTGCAGAGTCTCTAATAGGTGAATAAAATAAAAAATAAATAAATTCTCATAAAAAGTTAGTACTAGTAATTTTCTTAAACTTAAATTACGTTGATATTGACTCTCCAAACATATAATAATTGTTACCAAAGTTCCAATGAAGGTGAAAAACATTTAAAGCCATGCTTTTGGTACGCCCCCTTAAACCAACTTGAATAATCAATTAGCCCAACATCCTTTAAATTGGTCAAAAGATGGGTGCCATTACTGACGTTAGTGGCCTATGACAAAGCTTTAAATCTTGCCTAATGCCTTTTCATTCCAGAATGTTTACGGACAAAAAAAAAAAGACAAGGGGCCATTAAGAAATGGAGTTTATTCTTATGATGACTGGGAAAATTTAGAATTACTTTTTTTTTTTCAGGTTTGAACTTCAAAAGGAAATGATCGGAATGGCATGATAAAAAATTTGAGGCTGACAACGAAAGGTAAAGAATATAGTAACAAAAGGAGTAATTAAAAAACCCCAATAAAATATATATGAATATTATAAAATTACAAAAAATTAGTTGTAATAAATTACAAAATCTGTAGAATCTCAACTCTCCCGTCTCCACCGCAAATTCCACCTTTTGTGACCCATACCGACAGCTCGAACCAGCCAAGCACTCGCACCTCCATCGACCGCACGGTAGACCACCACTTGACGATTTTACCCCTCTTACACCGTCGTAGTTACCACACTGCCACTCAACTGAGTTACTACTATCAAAACAATTGGAAATTTCCAAATGTGTCCTTTCAATTCCTTGCCTAATCCCCATCGAACCCGAAAAAACCGAACTTGTTTCCTTCACTGTCCTCATCAACTCCGGATCTTCCGTACTTGTCCCTTCCACACAATTCACACCTGATTCACGAGCGTAACTCCTTACCGCCAGCCATCCATCCGATTCCCAAATCACCCTTCTTTCCGTCGCTAATTTACCAATCCTCTCCCTCGCCGAAGCTTCCAAATTCTCCGAATTTTGGTCCTCTTCGAAACCCGAGTTGGCGAAATCGAGCACGCAACGTGGAGATGATTCCCCGATCATATTCGGCGTTGAAGCCGATGCTACAAATGGATGCTGCAGCAGCTGATCGCAGCTCCACCTTTGATTCGGATCCCTTCTCAAACACTTCTCCACGAAATCCTTACCAAGTTCAGATAGCTGAGTCGGTAACTCGGGCAATTCCACCGAGTTAGCAATTCGACATAGAGAGTTGAAACCGTGATCCTCCCAAGCTGGCTTCCCTGTGATCATCTCGATGACGGTGCAGCCTAAGGACCAAACATCACTCTCCGGTCCTTGATACTCACCGCGAATCACCTCCGGAGCCATCCACAGAGGGCTTCCACGTGGCGTGATCAGGGACCTATAACTGTTACCCGCGCTTTCCTTTTTAATCTCAATCGCCGAGCCGAAATCCGCGAGCTTTAAGGAAGTGAAATCAGGGCCCACCAAAACATTTTTCCCTTTCACATCACAGTGTACAATGCCTTCACCGTGCACGTACTTCAAAGCCGAAACTAAGCACCGCGTGTGCCACCGCAAAATCCTTTCGTCCACGTCAGCCAACCGGCGTTTAATAATCGCCACGTCAGCAACGGTGCCACCTGGTAAGTACTCCATGTGAAGATTCCGGTAAGACGTCGCCGGGGACTCATACCTGGTCACGTCATCGCCGAGATACTCAACGACATAAGGAGACGAAAGCGAACGGAGGATCCTAATTTCGTTCTCCAAAGACTCCAACTGATTCGGAAGACAAGTTGCTAAATCGACGGACTTAACAGCGAAAATGGCAGCGTTGGATTCGTTGATTGCCAAGCTTACAGTACCAAAGGAGCCTTTGCCTAAACCCTTCCCTCTAGTCCAAGAACTTTTCTGGGTATTTCTCTGTTTCTCCATCTCTGAAACTCAAAAAACTCTTTCTTTTTCTTTCTGTTTCCCTTTGGCGTGTGTGTTTTGAGGGCCCAAATGTGGGATATTTAAATACGAGTAAGCTAAATATTTTAATAATGATATTGAGTCTTACGTGTAATTTGTAAATGGATAATTCGGGAAAACGGTTTGATTATGTCACGAGGTTTGATTTGGTTTTTTTTTTTTTTTTTTTTAGGAACTGGGCATGTGTTTTGAAGTAAAAAGGATAGTTGTGGGAAGAGTGGAGGATGATTCTGGGTTTTATCCTTATCCGAGGGCCAACTAGAGTTGATCTCAGCCGTTGATCTGATTGGGATCATGGTTTTTTTTTTTTTTTTGGCTTTGGTGTTTTTTAACATGTGGTTGTCATGGTAATAGCTTACACAGTTACACGGTTCGTGGAAAGCAAAAATTTTGGTGAGTAATAAAACATTTCCAAAACCAAAACTACTCTCATAAAACGTGTCATTGTATTTTCTATTTAATGAGTATTTTAAAAGTATTTTTAAAATAATTATTTTAATTTTCAATTATTATTATTATTATTACTACGAATAATATTTTAATTAATTTTTTTTTTAAATTATTGCTTAACAAAAATCACTGATATAATATTTAAAAATTAATATAACTTGAATTAACTTTTATAAATTGGTGAATATGAATTTACAAAATTCACAAAAAAAAAATAATAATAATTTGTCTAAAAAAATGTACACTACTAAGTACAGTGATGATCACCTAAAAATGAGTAGTTAAGCTAAAAAATTTGAAGATGATGGACGAAGTTACACGTGGTTGTGAAGTAGGGGATTAGAATGGGAAAAAACAATGGAATAAAATATTTAGAGGTGCCAACTGCCAAGTTGGTAGCCAAAAGGCCAGTCCACTGGGTGGGGCCGGTCAAAGGGCCTAACGACCAGCTTACATGGCAGAAAATGGTAGGTACACGTCGCAACAACAAAGACTTGAGGCTCTCGGTTAACTTAAGAGACAGTTTTGAGTAGAAGTCTGTTGACGTGCATCACCCGCCTCCATTAAATAAATTTATTTTATGTTAAAATAATAGTTGGAAATTGTTTACTCTATCTCTCAGGGCAAATATCCATTCGAATCTTTTGAAAGATCAGTAATTTTGAACATCCTTCCATGTATTCAAAAGAGTATCAATTTTTGATTGACAGTCACAAACTTCCTTAAAACCAAATTGGGTATTGTTAAAGAGGCCACGAAGCAGAACTAGATGAGATTTCTTGGACCATAGCTATTGGATTAATTAAGGGTCAAGTGGGATAGGATAAGATTTTATGACACAAAAAAGAAAAAGATACCCTTTGGGGCCTTTGCAATAAGTTTCAAGTATTTGTACTAATATTGCCTAGATTCAGGTCATTTAAGTAGATAATCACGCTCAAACTTGCGGATAAGCATTGTTTTAGGACTTGGATCGTTTTACTTTTGCCTTTCAGACTATATTTTCATTTTTCATACTACTGAAAACGATCTAATCTTAAGACCATGCATGTGTTTGATGGATATCATCATTCATCAGGGGGGTTTGTTTTGTTTTGTTTTTTTTATTCTTTTGAATGAATTGTCAAAGTCAGTGGGCCTGAGGACATGCCATGTCTCCCGATGCTTGCTAATTAACAGTTTTATACAAAGGGCAGCATAGCAATATTCCACTATAATATGGTTATAACAAGGCCTTGAATTGGATAAGCTAGAACAATTTCCTTACTCAAAGGGAAAGGGAAATGAAAAGATAGAGAAATTGTTGTCCACGTAAACTTGAATGGGCAAAAACTAAGGAAAAGGGGAGCCCCCAATTATCCGTCTAATGCTTTAAAAAGAAAAGGAAAAGAACATTTCCAACTGGGGTTTGGTCATTTTGAACCCTTTTTTGTCAAAAGCCACTTGGCTCGCAAATAATAGAGCCTTTGTGGTTCAATATTGGGGGAACTGCCGAGTGAGCTTATTGGGTTGTTGTCGTGTTTGCAATGGAAAGCTCCTTTCTTAAATACTCTTATCTAATTAATGAATGAAAGGCAAATTGGCATTAGGCAATGACTAAATCCAAATCTAAATCTTGGAGTTTTAGGATTGCATTTCTCTTAGAATGGTAAAAGTTTTAATCTCGCAAATCTTCCTCAGCTATAATATAACGCTATTCATGTCTATCGTATTATTATATGCACACCTTATACTTATCCAAAGTCCAAAAACTTCAAATTATTTCCAGTTTACCAAATCCAAGTCTTTGCTACCTATTGACACTTTTGGCCTTGGCTTTTTACCATTTGTAAGAAGTTTGAACACTGCAAAGCCTGCCAGTTCTTTCATTAGTCAATTTCATTTTTTTTCTAAAAAAAAAAAAAACTCTTATAGTTTCATCATCATTTCAAGACATAAATAACATTAAAATTATAAGTATATTTTTTAAAATTTAATTGTTGGATCATACCACAAGATCATCATCTCTAATCTCCAATCATGATGAAGACAATTTTAAATTTGATCTCTTGTCTTTTAGGACTATTATTTTTATTTTTGGTAACAGATCATCTCTTACAATCATATAAAAAAAAAAAATTGTTAACTAATATTTCATTTGGATGATCACATCATTTTGGACTGAACTCCTAAAGTTCAATCCCAAAACGACATGATGGCACGATGGGAGTAACTTTCCGGCCATCCAAATGGAACATAAATTAGTTAGCATCCTAATCATTCAAATTCATGCTATTAACGACACATGGCAAGTTAATTTTGAAATATTTGGGTAAATTTTACTTCTTATCTAAGGTTAGAGTTAGACCCCCTTTTTTTTTTTTATCAATCTAAATCGTGAGAATAAGTACTCTAATGGAACATAACTACTTAGCACCTAATTTCAAATTCAATTGATGAAAACCTGGAGTAAGTCAAGTGTACCAATACCCATTACTTCTGAAACAAATAGCCGTCTAAGTTTGTTAGGAAGGCAGAAAAACAGCGGGGTTTGTTCCAAGGCTACCAATATTTATTGGTAAGACAAAAAGACAAAGAAGCAAAACATTTAATCGGCTGGTCGACAGTCTAACGTGCATGAACAATAAAACTGTTCCATTTTGTAGGTAGACAAGCAAACCTCCTCCCCCCAATTTGATGCCTCTTCTTTCTTGAGGTTCATGCACAACAAAAAACAAATTAGATCGCCAGTTGTTACCAAAACACATAATCTGCCTAACTAACTTTTTGTAAATTGTGTCATGCAGTTCCTGAATCATATATAGAGGTCGGGCCACAGCCCGTTTTTTTTTTTTTTTCTGTCCAGGCCCGTCCGTTTAGGCCCGAATCACTGTTTATTAGAATAAAAAAATAAATTTTTTATTTTTTTAATTAAAATTAAATAAAATAATATTATAATAATAAAAAACATTGTTCCGGACCGGCCCGGAACATAAATTAGCCTGCCGGGCCGGGCGGGCTGCTCGGCCCGTGAGCAGGTCTAATCATATAATTAGCTTTTTCCTTTTCAAATTAAGTAAAAAGAAAATGTTAACATAATGATACGGATTAAGGTAATATTTAAGATAATAAATTTGTAATAAATTAAGGGTTTTTCTAACGAGTGCCCTTAGGACATTCTTTAAGATTAGTTAATATGCTATTTATAATAATAATATTGTATTAAATGTAAAAGTTTACGACTTTATTCATCATTTTTAATGCATTGATTGAACATATTACTATATTGTATTCATTGAATTTGATAAAAATAATACATTAAAGGGTCCGGTTATGAATTATTTATTTACGAAAACTTTTTGCATTTAATATATTTCTTTTATTGAATTAAAAAAAAAACGATACATGATTTTTTTTTTCTATATATTTATTATCTTAGCGAATGTTTTTTTTTTGGATAAGTAAGTGTTTTATTTATCCAGAAAGCAGTTAAACTGCTACATCCAACATCATGTGCAACATGTACTTAAAGCTATACATACTTAAACAATACTTGAACAAAACTTAAGACCACTAATTAATCAGGGAACAATAGCAACATACTTCAGCAATACTTAAAGCTATTCCAGAATGGACAAAGATCCTAGGAAAAAAGAGACAGTCCCCAATCTGCATCCAATCTTCGGTTCACTTCATCAGGACTAATGTTCTTGAGCCCCAACAATCGCATTCTGATGATCTCTTTTATCTGCTCAATGATGGCTCCTTGTGTGGATTGAAGGCGATTAAAACACCTATTATTTCTCTCCCTCCAGATCGAGTAAAGAAAGGCACTCCATGATAAACGCAAAATAACAGAATTGAGAGTTTTTCCTCTGATTCTGTTTACTGCCCATTGAAGCTCTGCTTGCCAGCTCCTTATGCTTCTATGGAGTTGACATAAGCATAGTATATGCCCCCAGATTTCCTTTGAATAGTCACATTCAAAAAATATATGATTCCGGGTTTCTTGCTCAGTTTGACATAGCTCACATTTGCCATCCACCTCCATGCCCCATGACATCAATCTGTTCTTTGTAGGCAGTTTGTCCAATATAGCCATCCAAGCTACCAGTGCATGTTTAGGAATATGAAATGGAAACCAGATCAGTTTATCCCACTCCACCTTGTCCTGCCTAGGCCTGAGATCATTCCAGACTTTAGCCACCATAAATCTGTTCCCAGGGAACTTCCAAGTTAGAGCACCATTCTGGTTGGAGGTGAACCTCAAAGCCAAAGCCCTCAGCTGAAGCATTTTACGCCATGTCCAGCTGCTTCCTGGGGAAGGTTGAACCTGCCACACTGTTCTTCCTTTCAGTACATAGGCATGAAGCCAGGCAATCCACAATGAACCTGCTTGAGAGAGAAGTGCCCATAGGTGCTGAATAATGCAAGCCTTATTCCATATTCCCAAGTCTTTTAATCCAAGACCCCCCTCTGACTTAGGACAGCAAATGGAACTCCATTTGACTCTTGCTCCCTTAGCTGAGTCATCTCTTCCTTTCCAGAAGAACCTGCTGCATAATTGATTAATTCTTTTAAGAACAGCCTTAGGCAAAACAAAGTGCCTGCACCAGAAATTGGACACATTAAAAAGAACAGATTGAATGAGCTGAAGCCTTCCTGCATAGGATAACATGCGTGCTGCCCAGCCATTGATTCTCTGAGTAATTCTATCAATCAAAGGAGAACAATCCTTTTCAGAGAGTTTTCTTGTGACCAAAGGGACCCCAAGGTACCTAACAGGTAGTTTGCCAAGTTTAAACCCTGTCAACTCTTGCATCTCAAGTAGAGTGGTCCTACTAACACCAGAGGAGAAGACTTCACTCTTGGAAGGGTTTAATTGCAAACCAGAAATGGTATAAAAGTAATGGAGAATACCCTGTATGCCCACAACAGAATCCAAGTTACCCTTTGCAAAAATCAGCAGATCATCTGCAAAGCACAGGTGAGTAAGCTTGATTCTGTGACATTTAGGATGGTAGCTGTAAACTCCATGAAGAGCCCCTGCATCCAGAAGTCTGGATAAAACATTCATAGCAATGACAAAAAGATAAGGAGAGAGAGGATCTCCCTGCCTTAACCCCTTTGCTCCTTCAAAGTACCCTACTAATCCTCCATTAAGAGAAATTGAGAACTTTGGGGAAGTGATGCATGCCTTGATCCATCCTATGAACTTATCAGGCAATCCATAAACTGATAAAACAGTGAGAATGAAGTCCCAATTTAATGAATCAAAAGCTTTTTGGAGATCAATCTTCATTGCAAAACGGGGGGATAAGGTTGCTCTTCCATACCCTTTGACCAGTTCCTGAGCCATGAGAATATTATCTGAGATGCTTCTCCCTGGTATGAAGGCACTCTGATTGCTGGAGATCATAGTAGGAAGGAGTGGAGTGAGCCTGGCAGTGATGATCCTGGTAATACATTTATAAATGACAGAGCAGCATGAAATAGGCCTGAAGTCCTTCATATGATTAGGATTCTGGAATTTTGGGACAAGAGCAATACATGTAGAGTTAAAGACTGATATCCTGCTCCCTGATTGAAAGAAGGATAAGATTGCTGCAGTGACATCCTCTTCCACAATAGGCCAAGCAGTTTTAAAAAACTGTGCAGTGTATCCATCTGGCCCTGGGGCTTTGTCCCCATTCTGCTCAAACATGGATCTTTTCACCTCCTCTTTTGTAACAGCCTTAGCTAAATTGTCCTTAGCTTCAGTAGGCAAGGCAGGCTGAATAAGTTCAGTAAGAAGCTCCCTAGGGCAGTCTGTGACCTGTTTGTCCTCAGTCCCAATCAACTTCTGAAAGAACCTTACAGCCTCCTTTGAGATTTGGCTAAAATCTTCCAACTTCCTTCCCTCATCATCATAGAGGACTCTGATGGATTGCTTGCTATGCTTTGCTGACACCATTTTATGGAAATAATGAGTGTTCTGATCCCCCTCCTGCAGCCATTTTATCCTTGATTTCTGCCTGTAATAACTTTCCTCAGCCTTTTGGAGTTCCATCAATTCTGCATAGAGTCTTCTTTCTGTTTCAACAAGAGTATTAGATGGCCTTTGATGCAGATTGATCATCTGCATGCTCTCCAATTCTTGCCTTTTATCTTGAACCTTCCCTGAAATGTTGCCATATATGGCCAGGTTAAATGCCCTCAGTACTGCCTTTAATCTCTTCAATTTGTGGAATAGAGTGGTCATAGGATTGCCAATGAAAGGCTCTTGCCAAGAGTTTTCCACAATGTTCAGGAACTCTGGATTCCTAGTCCAGAAATTAAAAAACCTAAATGGCTTTGGGGGAGAATGAGCAGTCAAGTTCATCTTTATGTATGCTAGGCAGTGATCAGAAACCATTGGAGCCAAAAACTCAACAAATGAGTGAGCAAACTGTGTATGCCAGCAATCATTCACCAAAACCCTATCAAGCTTTTTAGCCAAGTAAGCATCAGTTTGGTGGTTGGACCATGTGAATGCTGGTCCAGTACTGGTATGATCAAACACTGATAGCTGTGTCAAGCAGTCCTGAAAATCCTTCATATCAGAGGTAAGCATGTAGGAGCCATTGAAATCTGAGCTTTCCTGTGGTCTTGCTATAACATTGAAGTCTCCAGCCAAAAGCCAAGGAGAGCCATCAATTCTGCCTTGAATGTCCTGAAGATGGTGCCAAAGCCTTCTTCTACTTATGCCTTCATTGCTTCCATAAATTGCTGTAATGTAGAACCTGGTAGAATTATAAGTGGTGCAGCATGTAATGCTCTGATCAGATGTTGCAATAAGATCAACCTGCATCTGATTTCTCCATAGGAACCATATTCTCCCATTATAAGCTTCTAAGTAGTTGTGATGTAGCTTCCATCCCTGAAAGAGCCTATCAACTATAGCTGGCATGTTTTGTTGTTTCACTCTTGTTTCCAGTAAGCAAACAAGGTCTGCCTTCAGGCAGTTTATTCTCTGTATAATACTTTTCTGCTTTTGAGGGTTGTTTAGCCCCCTAGTATTCCACACTATAAAATTCATGAAAGTTGAGGGGGGGTCACTCCAGAGGCAGGTAAAACTGTCTTACCTCTTTTCCCCTTGTCAATGGGCCCTTTCTTCTTATTCTTCAAGGCTTTCATCAAGTCTGCAACTCCTGCTGCTGCTGCCCTTTGCTTCTTAGGAGAGTTTGGAAGGATTTCCACCACTTGTTCCTCCTCTCTCCATTGCTCAGAGCCACTAGTTTGCCCAGGGTCTACATTTGTCCTCTCTGAGTCACTCAGGATGTCAAATCTGTTTTGGGAACCAGCTAATACTGACTTCTTGCTTTTCTGTATGCTTCTGCTTCCTCTCCCTTTACTGTCCTCATTAACTTCTGTTTCCTTCATACTTACCTCTTTCTGTTCTTGAGCCATAGGCAGGGCACTGCTTTCAACTTCTACGCTGCTTGTAGCCTGTGCATCATGTTTTGACAGTTCTGCTTTAGGCCCCTCCTTTGGAATCCAAACTTTGGTAGCCCCTACAGGCTGTTTGGTGCAATTTCTGTCTGTATGCCCAAACAAATTGCAATGCTTGCATTTTGGAGGGTACCAAGGGATATCCACAACAACATTTGCAATAGTGCCATCACATAACTCAACATTAATACATTTTGGGATGGGGACATCCACTGCAATCTCCACACATACCTTTGCATAGGCCAATCTCTGTTGGCTAGCAGTGATTCTATCCATATACAATGGAGTTCCTAGGGCACTAGCAATATAGCTGAGGCCACGTCTGGTGTACAATTCTAGAGGAACTCCTCCCAAATGGATCCAAACAGGTAATTTCTTCAAATTAAACTCTAATGATTTCATACCTGGCTCCCATTTTCTCAGAATGAGTGGCTTATTCAGAATGTGCCAAGGTCCCTGCTCAAGAACCCATTCTCTGGTGTCAGCATTCGGAAATTGAACTAGGTATAAGTTCAGGCCAGCAGATTTGATCACCACTGCTCCATTCTTTCCCCATAACATGTTGGCAAGTCTCTGAAATGTGCTGAAGTTTGGTGCCTTGCCAACAAACTGCGCCACAACTGAGTTCATCCACACAGTTGCTCCTTCTTCAAGAACCTCAGCTGGAGGTTTGACGGTGATGGATCCATTTGAGTGTTGAGGTGGGAAAAACAGCAACGATTGATCGGAGGAGATTGTGAAGAGCTTCTTCCAATCAAAATTGGTCTTGACTGATGCCACGTCAGCAAAGGTGGTTGTAACTAACTTTTCTGGAATGTGCAAGCACTCCGTAACTGTCTCACGATCCTCTCGAACATTGGATAATTCAGTATTTGGATCACCATTGATGAGATCATGAGAACCTGGTTCGTTGTTGAGAGCAACAGCAACCACTGTAGAACCTTCTTTTCTCATGCCAGGATCCATACTCTTCATCTGTTCCAAAAGAGCCTCAGCATCCTCTTTCTTGAAACACAACCCAAGTGATTTTTCAGTTGAAACACCCGAAACCAACGCGAATTCCTCCTCTGAAATACTGAAAGCATAAACCGGAACCCCAACCAATCTCTCAAGGCGGCCGCTGTTTTTTTTTTTTTTTTTTTTTTTTTTCAAATCTGAAGCAGTGTAGGAGTCGAAAGTCGCTAGTCCTCGCAAACTCCTCCCCTCCCGACTTTCTCAGATCTGTTTCTCTTTCCCTCCGACAGCTAGAGAGAGGCGTTACTTGGGAGTTTAGTTTTGGCTGAAGAAGCTGAGGCGTGAGGACAGCGGTTGATGGAAGAGGAAGGAGAGAGAGAGCGGATCTGTTTCTCAGATCTGTTTCTTTTTTTTTTTTTTTTTTTTTATGCTGGATCTGTTTCTTAGATCTGTTTCTCAGAGCGGATCTTTTTTTTTTTTTTTCTCAGATCTGTTTCTCTCGACGCTTTGGTAGGTGTTTCACAGTCGTCTCTTCTTCACAAACTTGGATCATTTCAAAGGCTACAGCTCTTTAACAATAACGGTTACCCAAGATTTGCAGTGTTTAGCAACCGTCACCTTCATTTGAAAGGGGTGACTGTAGCTGGGGTAGTATCTTCTGATTCCAAAGCACCCACGATTGTTACTTACACTGTTGATTATTCCAAGGGAGGGATCATCATCGAAGTAGACCCAGGAAACGGCGACGGAGGAGACAAGTTTGACGACAGAAGCGGCGGCGGAGGAGGAGGGGGCAGTGGGGATAATAGCGGCGGAGGTGATAGTGGGTATAAAGGAGGCGCTGCTTGATGCTTCTTCTGTCCTTCAGATCTGGAGAGGGGGGGCCTGGATGCGAGGGGGGCTGGAGGCTGGGCCGGCTGGGTGAGGGAAGGGAGGCGGATCTAGATCTGGGGCGGCAGGGAAGGGCGGGGCTGGGGGCTGAGGAGCTAGTCGCTGGAGACTGGGCCTAGGGAAGGCCTGGGCACTGGGTGCTGGAGGAGCTAAGGCTTGGGGTTGGGTGCGGTGGGGGGGCCTGGATGCGAGGGGGGCTGGAGGCTGGGGGCGGCTGGGTGCTGGGGGCGGCTGGAGCCTTAGCGAATGTTACTAGACATTGGTTAATATTTTCTTCTATTAAATACAAAAACTTTTTTTAAAAATAATATTTTAACTATCCTTAATCAATGCTTATAAACCTATGTTAACTGAACCTAAATAAAAAGTTAAAGTCAGGTGAAGTCTAAGGAAGTTTGGTTAATTTATGCTGCTCATTGTTGTTCATATGATGTGAGCTTATTTCTAACTTATGAATGTATCAAAGTCAAAACAATTCTATTGGTTTTTCTTGTCCTTTCATCTTCAAAGTCTTTAGGATTTTGTTACTTTGCTCAAGCAGGGATTAAGAATCCTTCTTATCTCCTCAAAAGTTTGAAGACAAGAAAAAAAATGTAGCAAAACTTGTCATATACATTGAATGTGTTTTTGGTTTAGACAGACATTAATAAGTTTGAACACTTAAAACTTCTGTTAGAGAGTCTCTTTAATAATGATTGTTATATCGATGTTGTTCGATACTCTATTAGTAGGATTAGACACATAATATGCGTCCAGCACTTCAACACAAAAGTGGATATGACCATTGTGACTGTTGTAGTTGGAGGATGATGAGGAAGAATAAGAGGTTTAATCCATCATTTCTCTTTTAATTTCTATATCTTGAATATCCAATTTCTTTTGACTGACACCGTTAATCTTTTAGATTGTTTAAACTAGAATTGGATAGTAATTAAAGATGAAGATCGAAAGTAGATCTGCTCATGGGCCGGGCAGCCCGCCCGGCCCGGCCTGGAATAATATTTTTTTATTTATTATAATAATATTATTTTATTTAATTTTAATTATAAAAATATAAAAAAATAATATTTTATTAAAATGAACAATGAATTCGAGTTTATGGGCCGGGTCGGGCCTGGGCTTAGAATTTGAAAAAAAATCAGGTCGCGGCCCGGCCCATGAGCACCTCTAATCGAAAGTTGATTGGTGAAATAGACAAAAATATACTGACTGATACTGGTGTACAAGCTGAAGTTTTGACTATTAAGGAATGAGTATTTTTGGAAAAAAAAAAAGGAAATTAAAAAAGATCGTTGTATTTAAATATGAATATAATAATATAAGTAATATTTTAAATAAAATTAATTAAATTAAACAAAACATATTTAAATATGAATAATATAAAAATAAATAAACATATTTATATATAATATTACATTATTTTTATTTAATACATTATTATAATACGTATCTAATTTTTGGATTTTTTTAATCGATTATACGAATTCAAAATTAAAAAAAAAAAAAAGGAATCAAACACACATACACATGCCGGTATCAAATATAGCTTAAAACACATAACAAGAATGCATGATGCAAGCTAACAAACCCAAGTTGCTAGGAACATGTCATGTAGGATTAAAACAAAAAAAACCAAAAGCAATTGGACATTTGGTCGTTCTCATGTGCTATTTGTGGGTCAAATTTAGTGAAAGGGGGGGGGTCCTAATTAGACAGCTGATCACTAAACATGAAGATATGATTCTTTCTCCAATGCAAACTTACTTAAGTGGGGGAAATAATTTGTATTCTTTCTGGCATCAGGATATTTTCTTCTTCTTCTTTCTTTTTTTTTTTTTTCCCTTGTGAATTGTGATAAAATTTTGGTCAATGTACTGGTTTTTATGGCATCTTTAAGTTGTCTGTTGTTTCATGATTGCGGTTCTTAATATGAATCCAACGCATAAGACATAAAGGGTTAGTGAAATATGCACAGTAAGAAGAAGATGGTTGACACCGTCAATGCCGTCAACCATCAATATCTTGAGGACAACAATCGTGTCAATTTCAAATTCATGCTTAAATATCTTTGATTTGATTCAAAATGGTTAGTGATTAATCTTTGTTAAAAAGCAAACCATATTCTAGAATTTTCAAGTCAAGGGGGTTAACATTATACTAAGTTTGAGTCTCTAATGACTTCTCTGATATCACCATTGTCATAAGCATGATGTCAGGCTTTTAAAATGATATTAAAATATCAGTAAGAGAAAAGACTACAAATTATTCTTATAATCTTAACCAAGAATTGGGAATTGACAGTTCCTGAAACTCTTTGAAATAGGAGTATAGATTATCCAATCTCAATAAGCATATTCCCACAGCATACATGAACAGAATGTAAGGCTTAAAATAGTTTGCAAATATCATAAACGACTGTTATATAATTAGATTACAAATGATAAACCCGAATCTTAACTCAGTTGATTGACATCCAGCAGGTTTAGAATCCGAATCCTGTAACCCTTTATTCTATTCTCAGATTACGAACTCTTTTATACTAAAAAAAATTAGAGTACAAATGATGGTTATACCCTGTCTATGATTTGAAACATTCACAAATTCACGAAACTCTTCGAAATGCTCAAATTCCTCATCGTCAGAAGTGACATAGAGGGGGCAAACATGTGAGACTTTAGGTAAAACAGCATTATCGCAAGAACCAACAAGCTGACAATCTCAATTCGCCAGGAAGAAGGAAGCATAGATTCATAAGTTCTTGTTCATGCAGAATCATGCTTGGAAACAAGTGATAAACTAGAATCATACCAATTAATGAACTAGTTCTTATTCAATAATTAATTTTGCTGCACAAAATAAGGGCAAGAAAAATCAATGAAAATCTCAAAGTTATTGCTTCATAAGACGGCATCATTGAAAAGAATTATTGGAAAATTGTTTCTATAAAGAATACACTGATTTACAACTCTAAGGTCAATGAATGTCATATATATAAACAAGTTTACAACTGAGACTCTGTGAATGATCAAATCCCCCTAAACCCTACCAAAATAACCCAACTTCCACCTCTACTGCATCTGCTATGGCGTCTGAGTCTCAGAACACCTCAACAACTAGCTCTAAATGAATAATTTGTGTATTGAGATATTGTCTTCTACTCTCATCATAACATGGATCAGGAAACTACCAGGCAGAAGAGTCAATCCTATGAGTTAATTGGTTGCCTACATTTTAGAAACTAGACAATCAAATATAGTGCCCCAGCTGAATCAGCATCACACTAATATCATCAGATGAGCCTCGTGAAACAGAAAGGTCGACAAGCTTTTTACAGGCAAACAAAGGATTTGGTTTATTGATGCCTACACATGAAGGGCGAGCAATGTCAACTGCTTCTTGATTACTAACCTGAAAAAAAAAAGGAAGAAAGAATATGTTTAGATTAATATGAAAAATCATCTATTGTAAAGATAGTAAAAAGATATGAAGTACTTTAAAAGAGAAAAAAGAACTTCAATATCCTACCTTATCCCATAAGCCGTCAGAGGCTAATATTAAGAACTCGCATTCGGGTTTGATACTAACAATCTTTGTCTCTGGCTCAGCTATTACCCACTGTTTAAGGTGATGATCTCCAATCCCTCTGGAGACAGCCAGACAACCTTGAATTCTCCAAACACCACGGCATAAGTCCACATAGCCACCCTGAAAAAAAAAAAAAAAAAAAATTCACACAATGCATCAGTCACAGTTCAGATCAAAGTTCGTTTGGAAATACACATCATCATGAATGAAAATTGTGAACAAAGCAAAGGTCATCGAATTATCGAGAAACTGCTTACCAAAGTCCGAATTCTGTTCCTTTCATCCTCCCTTGAAGGTCGGTGATCAGAGGTGAGAGCTTCAGCGGCACCATCTCTGCTCAAAACAGCACGACAATCACCGGCATTCGACACAACAAGGTTTCCGTTTTGGACCAAAGCTGTCACACAGCATGTGCCACCAGAGACGTCTTCCTTAAAAAACTCAGCATCTGTTTTCAAATAACCTTCTTTAACAGCTTCCTTTACCTTAGTTTTGTCTCTTCTTCTAACAACTTCATCTAAAATGTTCTTCTGCAATTCCTGGGCTGCAAACTCTGCAGCTTTAGCACCTCCATGTCCATCAAAAACACCAAAAAATGCCTGCAATTATCATATAAAACCATGAATCCCACCAACTCAAAACTCATTCAAAATCAAATTCATATTTTGATGCCAAATCCTTGACTTTAATTGAAAATCAATTACACTATCCAATTTTCTTCTTTTTCATTATTTCAACATCTTCTTATACTAATGGAACATAAATAGTAATTGAGCAGAATTAACAAACATGACGAATTTTTATTCTTAAAAACACATCTCCTTTTCCTACAATTCTTCTAGTAAATTCATTCAAAACTAAATTTTTTTATGTAAAAAATCCGAATTCTCCAAAAGATTTTTTTTTATCCTAACTTAAAACAACTCAGCTCTAAAATTGTAAATTCATTAAAATAATCAATCAAGCAAAGCATGATACCAGCCAAAATAATAAAAGAAAAAAGCCAGAAACCCTAAAAAATACCTGTTTAGAATCTCCTTGGAGTTTAACAGAAGCTGAGAACCTATCTTCCATAACCTCTCTCCTCCCTCTTTTACAATAAACAGAATATCCATCTTCCTCTCTCTCCACCTCTCTCCTCACTTCACACGGCGTCGCCGGAACCCCAAAACACATAGCCGTCGTCGCAACCGGTATATCCAGCCTCGCCGGTCTCTTCCTCTTTAAAATCGTCGACACCGATGCCGGACCCAGACCTGCAGTCGAACCCGAACCCGAAGAAGACGTAAAGATTGAAGCAGCAGAAGAAGACGACAAAAAAGACCCGGGCGGCGGTTTTTGAAGCCGAAGCCTAAAAGGCGAAGAAGGCGAAGAAGGAGACGGAGAAGCTGGAGAAGACGAAGGTTTGAGGTGAGTCAACGTTAAATTCAAAGCTTCGGGTGACGGACAGATGATCGAAGTTTTGTTACAGAAAAGAGACGACGACGGAGAAAACACCGGAGAGTTAGATACGGCAACGGAACACGACATCGCGTTTTTATTTTATTTTTTCAGTTTTTCCTTTGTTCTTACAAAGTCCGAATTTGGGTTTGTTTTGTTTTTTTTGCAGTGGTGTCAGAGAGAGGGGATATATAAAGGGAGGTGCTATTGAAAGGTCTTCGCTTTGCGTGTTAATGGCGGAGTGGTTATGATTTAGAGATTTTGACTACTGACTTTGAGTTTGGGGAAAGTCAAGGTTGCCCCTACTATTAACTCGCACGTAAAATTGAGTATTTTGTTTAGAATTTTAGATTTTTCCCTATTATTATCCAATTGTTTAGCGTTTTGAAATATGGTTTTAATTAATAAATGTCTATAACTATTATTTAAAAATTATTTAATTATTATTTCATATTATTTTAACTAATACCATTAGGTATTGATTAATATTTTTTTAATTAAATTAAATTTAAAAATAGTTTTTATTCATTAAATTAGTATAATCAACTGTTAAAATAAAAGTTAAAGAGGATAGTAGAACATGGTGATGCTTTTAAACTTTCTTCTATTCCATTTCTTTTCTTATTGTTATACCATATTTTTAATAAAAAAAACCATATAATTAATGAACTTTATATGGAATAGTAACAAATTTCATATAAAGATTGAAAGTAAAATTGAGCTTGGTTTTATTTGATTGAATAGGAAAAAAAAATAGAATCAAAGGTAAGGTTTGAATTTTTCTCTTCTCTCCTTCTCCTTCTCTTTGCAAACATAAAAACAAAAAAAACAAAAAATCTTGCTCTTGTTTTATTTGATTAAACTTTGATAGAAATAATCTATAGGTAAAAAAGAGGAGGGGCAAAAGAGTAATTGAATAAAAAAAAGGAGTGGTCAATTTTTTATAATTTATAGCCGTCCCCGTCCAAAGAGGTGTAACATGATTCATATTGAAAGTAATAAAAAGGTCAAACACGTAATAGATACAGTGTGTGTTTCAGTTTGACACTTTGACTCCATAAGTGAACAACAACCAAGCAACGAAGAACCACGTGGCTCACACTCCCCCATTGATACTATCATTACTAGTCGATCTCTTCTTTCCAGTTTCCTTCAAGTTTACCGTTGTCTTTTCTAGACGCATTCACATTTACGACCGTTGTGCCGCGGCTTTTTTATTACAATATAACAAAAAAAAAAATTAATCAAATTATCGTTGCTTTTTGATTATTTCTCAAAATACGGATTTTTTTTTTCTAACTGGGAAATCGCCATCCCCTTGGCGATTTCCCAGCGTGTATTTTTGCAAATTTGCAAAAAACACCAAGGGAATTTGCAAAAAAATAGCAAGGGAAATTGTCACCCCCCATGGCGATTTCCCTTGGTAATTTTAGCAAAATTTGCTAAAACCATGAAGGGAAATCGCCATTGGGGGTGGCGATTTCCCTTCATGTATATATATATATTTTTTTAATTAATAAACAAAAATTATATTAAAACAAAATTTTATTTTAATTTGATAAATTTATTTTTAAAAATTATAAATTAAATTAAAATATTTTTTTTATAGGTTTGGTTATTTATTTTTTTAAAATATATATTAAAAATGTAATTTAATTTATTATTACAATTTTATAAAAAATAAAATATATTTCTTATTAAAATTTAAAAAGAAGATTATATTTTTTATTAAATTTTTATATCAAAAATTTTATTTTTTATAATTTTGTAATATTATAAAAAAGAAAATTTAATTTATATCAAAAATAATTTAATGATGTAAAATGTAAATAAATTTTTTTTTAAAGAAATTTATCGAGTCACTTTTTTAAATAAAAAAATTATTTTTAAGTTGGTATCGTAAAATAATTTTTTTAATTTGATTAGTTTTTTTGAGTTTGTATTCGATTAACTCGTGACATTAATTTAATCATTGTTTTTAATAATAATATAGATTGTTACAGTTTAAAACTGGATATTTGATAAAAAAAATTTAATTTAATTTCTGATTAAATTTTTTTTTCTTATTATAATTTAAAAAGAAAATTAAATTAAAATGAAAAAAAAAAGCAACTTATCATGTAATTTGGATTATTATATTAAAATTAAATAACAACATTAAGATATAAATTAAAATAAAATATAACAATTAATTTCCGAACAAATTACATGAAATGCAAAACATATAAATTTATATTAGAAATTTAAAACACATTACAATTATTCTAATTATTGCGTGGTGTAGAGCAACAGTGTCGAGTTCTTCTAGTGCGTGGTGGTTGCACCCGTCGTTCAACCTCGTCAGTGGCACGTATTCGCGGTCCACCACGACCTCTTACTATAACCGCCACTGGTTCCGGTTGTATGTCATCAGTCGTTTCATCCGTATCAAAAATTTGAAACCCACTGCTGGATGAGCCAACACCTAGTTCACCCATAACGGGAACCTGACTACTAGATGCACCCATAAATGATGTAGCATCAAATGCTGACGAAGGGGTTCCAAACTGATACATGGATGTTAAATATGCTGAACTTGGACTTAGGACGGGGAGCTGGTCATCTAACCTCGTTCTTGGCGGTGATGGTCGGTAACACTCATCAACGTCATATCCGGGGTGACTTACGGAATAACGATGGCTGGATGGTACTCCATGATCCCGTTCAAGTTCAGGATGATCAAATAACATCCTCGGTGCTGTGAACTCCGATGAGGTCGGTTGACGCCTTCGCCCACGTTGTCGGCGAGGTCTAGGAGCATCCATATCCTGTGTAGGAGGGACTGGAGCTGAAGTTTGTCCGGTAAATGGCATACTTCTAACATCCTCGTGCATCGACGGTGGACAAACGAAAGGCCGACCTTCATTTCTATACCATCTTATGTAATCAGCAGATGGGTTGAAATTATTACCAACAATCGGGTAACCTGTCGGAATTCGTTGAAAACGTATGTTCCACCATTGGATCCAATGTTCATGCTTCGCAGGCCAGAATTCATCATTACGACCACGCATGTGGACCTTGTGAAGCTTATCAAGGTTCATCGGGGCTGCAGGAATTGGTTGTTGCATCCCAAATTGTCGCAACACCCGGTTAGTTTGGTGCCACTCTACATATGAAAAGCATATCAATGCTGTGTTTGCTTTCCATATATTGAAATTATTGTAGGCATCCGATGGGAGGCATGCCATAATTTCACTCGAGGAATATGACATCCACAGAAACTGTGAATAATTATTACAAATTATTAGTTTCATATGGATTAAATAAAAAAAAAAAACTTCAATGTAACAATCGAAATATTTACCTTATCATATCCTAGTCGATCTAGTCGTAGTCTTATACTTGCAAGATCGCTCGGAGTCTCTGTAAAATCTCTACCCGTACTCCTACTCCACCTATTAAAATGCATATAATATCTTAATGACCTATAAAAATACAATTTCATACAATATTAATAAAATAGTAAAGATTATTACCTGCTTGCAATGGGGTATACAGCCGAAATATCCACGCGCGGAGCAAGAAATGGTAGTCGATACCAAGCCCATGATTGTAGAAGCACTAGACATTCACCTATGTCATGGTTTTTTGGAACTGTAGCTCGGCAAAGTTCTCTATACAAAACTGCCAAACACGCAGAACCCCAACTATAATTTGCTGCTTCCTCTAAATCACGTAGCAATGGAATATACATTAAATGTACCCGACTGCTCGATTTGTCAGGCATCAGTAATCCTCCAATCAAACGTAAAATATATGCTCTAGCAGCATATTGTATTTGTTGTTCGGTTGCATGTAATGGCAGATTTTGAAACGTTTTCAACCAAGTCAGTCTCACCGTTGAGCCAGATACGACGTCTTCTAGAGGTACCTCACCCAATAGATCTTCACACAGTTCATTCCAATCTAGCAGGCTTCCGCCTGTAACTGCATCGCCATGGATCGGAAGTCCAAGTTGCAGCGCAACATCTTCGAGACTGACCGTGCATTCACCACATGGAAAATGAAAAGTGTGCGTCTCGGGTCTCCATCGTTCGACCAACGCAGAGATTAAATCGGGTTGTATCACAAGTCGTCGAATTTGACTTGCGTGATAAAATCCGGCTCTTCTTAAGTGGTCGATAATATAAGGATGCGGGTCCTCCAATGTAAATTTCCTCGAACGTAATACGCGACGAGTTTCCTGTTATAATAATAACAATTAATATATTATAAAACTATAACAATTAAAAAGTAATAAATAAAACTATAAAATAACAAAATAATAATATAATATAATATAATATAAACAATAATAATATAATATAATATAAAACAATAATAATATAATATAATATAAAACAATATAAACAATAATAATATAATATAATATAAAACAATAATAATATAATATAATATAAACAATAATAATATAATATAAAACAATAATTTCGTATAAAAAAACAATAATAATATAATATAAAAAAACAATAATAATATAATATAATATAATATAAAGAATAATAATATAATATAATATAATATAATATAAAACAATAATAATATAAAAAACTATAATAATATAATATAAAACAATAATAATATAAAAAACAATAATAATATAATATAAAACAATAATAATATAAAAAATAATAATAATATAATATAATATAATATAAAACAATAATAATATAAAAAACAATAATAATATAAAAAACAATAATAATATAATATAATATAATATAAAACAATAATAATATAAAAAACAATAATAATATAATATAAAATAATAATAATATAATATAATATAAAACAATAATAATATATAAAACAATAATAATATAATATAATATAAAACAATAATAATATAAAAAACAATAATAATATAATATAATATAATATAAACAATAATAATATAATATAATATAACACAATAATAATATAAAAAATAATAATAATATAAAAAACAATAATAATATAAAAAACAATAATAATATAAAAAACAATAATAATATAACAATTTACTTACCTCATTAAATATAACCTCCGAGATGTGATTTTCTTGTAACCTCAATAGTGAAGCCATTTCAAAATATTGTTGTAGAAAAAAAAATTTGTAGAAAGAAATTTTTTTTGGTAGAAAAATGAAAAAATTTTGAAAGAAAATGAAAATTTGAATGAGAGGAATGAAAATTTGAAGGAGAAGAGGGGGGTATTTATAGAGGGTGGGGGGTGTGGGGGGATGGGGGCAACGGTCATATGACCGTTGCCCCCTTTGAAATTTTTTTTTTTTTCTAATTTGTTTTTTTTCATTTCAAATTTAAAATTTAAAAAAAAAATTAAAATATTAAATTATAAAAAAACCTAAAATATATTTTACGAATTTTTAAATTTTTTTAAATTATAAAAAAAATATTTTAATTTAATTTATAAATTTTAAAAATAAATTTATCAAATTAAAATAAAATTTTATTTTAATATAATTTTTGTTTATTAATTAAAAAATATATATACATGAAGGGAAATCGCCACCCCCCATGGCGATTTCCCTTCATGGTTTTAGCAAATTTTGCTAAAATTACCAAGGAAAATCGTCATGGGGGGTGACGATTTCCCTTGGTATTTTTTTGCAAATTTGCAAAAAAACACGCTGGGAAATCGCCATGAGAGATGGCGATTTCCCAGCTGAAAAAAAAGATCCGTATTTTGAAAAATAATCAAAAAGCAACGGTAATTTGATATTTTTTTTTTGACTATATTGTAATAAAAAAGCCGCTGTTTGCCTTATTAATTATTATTTTTAAAAAAATAAGAAGTTTGGGTTTCTTCTTTAGACTTTCACAAAATTAACCCTGTCAAAAAAAGCATACACAAAGAAATACAATAACATTGACTTGATTTTTACACAAAGAAATACAATAACATTGACTTGATTTTTTCTTTCTTTCTTTCTTTATGACCTTGACTAAAAGACCAGTTCAATAATATTTCTATTTTCTTCTAGTAAGTACTAAGTACTAAGTACTGAGTATTTGATATGAACTTTCTTTTCTTTTTATCATTATTAAAACTTATAATAGTTATTAAAAATGAAATGAAATAAATTATCTAGAATATTATTTATTACAAGATGGTTTTATTTATGAATAATCTTATGGCTTTTGTTGGGATTATTTGCCCCAAATGCTCTCTTTTATATTAATTAATTAATATACTATCTTTTTTTCATAAGCATCACCAAAATTTTGTCCAAACAAATAATTTTAAGAGCATATTTTTCATAACTATTTTTTTGCAACTAGTATAACCAGAAAGCCATTTATTAAGTTTAATAAGCCAGTTTAAGTTTAAATTTAATCCCTTTACTATTTCAATTATATTGTTTTAGTTATTTACTCTAATTTTAATAAATTTAATCTCTCTATTTTTATTTTTAAAAAATTTAAAGATAATTAATAACAACATTAAAACTTGCTTTAATTTGAAGGATATAAAATTTAATAATTATCTTAGTATCTTAAGATAGATTTAATTATCTGATTTTAAACTAAAAATCATATTTTATTTTAAGTAAATAATAATTAATTTTTTTTTAGAATTTAAAAAAATAAATCATTGGTACAGGACCTAACTGTTCCTGGCCCAGTATCATCCATTAACTGGCCCATTTGGGTTACAAAAAATTCTGATACAAAAAATTCTGAGGCCATGAACTGTTCAGGGCATTGGCTCAAACTTAATAGAGGTCATGTTTAGGGTTTTCAACTGTTCAGGACATTTTTAAGTAGATAAATCTCTTTCTTTTTTTGGAAAAAAGTTTCAAAACTTTTTTGAAACAAAATATTTTCAAATCCAATTAAAAATTTCAAAACAATGAAACAATTACATACGAAAAAATAAGAGTAAAATTAAATTAAAAAAAATGTAAATTGTAGTTCTCCGACGTCCAAATGCCACATAATAGAGGAACTGGATAGCGAGGAGAACAATTTATTTAGGCTCCTTTTATAACAAAAACTCAAATTTTATTATAATTAAAAAAAAAAAGTTTCAGATTAAAAAAAAAGAAGCCATCAATTAGTTTAAAAAGAAAGGAATTTTGAAGTGTTTATCATGAAAGAACTCAGTCCCTTAGATGTTCATAAAGATCTGCGATCATATTCGCAATTCATTACAGGTCTGTTATAACTCATCACCGTTCCTCAAGAAAAACACTCCCGGAAAACTAAACTTTTTTTTTTATATTTTTTTCTAAAAAATAAAGATTGAAAATATAGTTGCCCATTTGTTCTCCCAAAAACAAAGAGAAAAGATTTTGAGGGAGAGAAAAAAAAAAAAAAAGCAACACAATGAATTTTGCTTCAAGGGAACGAGTCATATGGGAACGGATTGAATCCACACTGACCAGATAGTGAAGCTTCAAAATTTGCTGAAAAAAAGATTTATTCCTTTTGAATGAATCTGAAACCGTAGCTTCAAAATCCCAAAAACACAGAAAAGAAAGAAAGAAACCCTAGGTTGGAAGGCGATGGAGGGGAAGGGTCAATACTCAATTATATAGAGAAAGCGTTGAAGAGATTTGACGGTTGATATGAGTCTGTCATCGGATGGACGGCTCATTTTTTTTTATTTTTTTTTTTGTTTTTAAGCCGGCCTTGTGTAGTGCTTGTGTGTGTTACTGACTGTTGTGTTAACCTAATTTTGGGTGAGATTACAATACTAACCTCAAATTTCAAAGATTTCTGATTTATTGGGTTCGAGGTTACTTTTAATTTGGGCCTCTAAATTGATCCATTTGTAAATGAGCTGATTTTTTGGTGTTAGAAAGGAGAACAATTTTGGGTTTGATCAAATTAAGCCCATAGTTGTTGGCAAATTGACATTTAAGATGCGGCGATGCATCAAACCACATGTCTCTTTTGTTTTCTATCTATTTTAGTCGCTAATAATAATTAAAATGAAAATCGTCTGTTTTAAGCTGGGCTGGGCTGGGCTACTAGTAAAGTTCATCTCTCTTTTAATCCTTCACAAGAGGAGAGCATACAATACAATACAATATAATCTCACTCCTAAAAGAACCTATGAATCTTCTCTTAATTCTGAATCGAACATATCTTCCACAGCTGCAAGGGAAATAACTCTACCTCTACCACTGTGTCTACCTGCTTTTTGTTTGATGTTTGTTATACTCATAAAAACCTTAAGAGTATTTTAGTATTATGCTACTTAGATCCTTTTATATATATATATATATATAGTGAGTCTTTATAGAGGCAAAAAGAGGTAATTCATTTCTCTACATTTTCTTCTTCATTTATATTGTCTTTCTTAATTTATTAAGCTATCACTGACTTGAGCATTGAAGCGCGCATCGAAATACCAACTCTGACGCCCCTTACTATCTTTATTTTACAAGTTTTTTCATCAAACGGCCACGATCAATTTTGGACATCAACAATGTTATTGTTTTGTGATCCAAGTTTATCACTTTCTGTCTCTTAAAACCACATATGGTTGGTTGCACTCTCCCTTCCCTACACTAAAAAAAAAGAAGGGCCAATAAAATCCCAGAACTCCATCTGTCCCTACAGTCCAAGTTTAACATACTATTGGTTCTCTGGATACTATAATTGCCATCTTTTTCTTGGTTCTCTGGATACTGTCATTGCGCCGCTGGTTTTTTTAACATATTCGAATTCAAATGTTGTTTTCAAATCCAGTCATTAATTTCATTTTTCGTGTGTTCTTTAATTTCCCATTTGACATCACATTTAACACCATATATGAAATGAACTAATTGACTATATATAGTTATTCTCCAACATATTGGGTCATGGAATGGGCAGCTAGACTGGAAGCTTCATGGACAAAAAAAAGTTCTAAGTGAGAAGATAGAAGTAAGAGTTCCATTCCTAACTGTTCTAATTTTAGAATCTAGCAAAGGGTGTTACTATTCCAGCTTTCCCTTTCTGAAACCATCCTTTACCACCGCTTCCGTTCAAAAAGAAACACACAGATTTTTAATTCTTGCTAGCAAACAGCTTTGCCACATCGACACTTTCAAACAGAGCATTGATTTTTCTTGTCCCTATTTCTTACTGAATTAAACTTGTAAAAAGAACAGAACCTCTGATTTTTGCTGACAAAGTATAAAAACTTGTGTATCCTTTTTTATATTTATTAATTAATGTGACAGACATACAATTCTCTTACATCATTCAACCATTAAAACAACAAAAACACTAACAGCTTTGGTTACAGAAATTGTATGTTTTTAGTCGGTTTAACATAATTTTCTGTACTACAGTGAAAAGAGTAATTTAATTTTTATATTGTAAAAGTGAATAATTTAGTTCATGTACAATTGAAATAGGTGCAAATAAGTAAAATTGATAACAGTGTTAATGAAAAACCGTTAAAATGCTAATTTGGACTCGTAAAATCTAACAAAATTAATGATTTGAAATAAAATATGACTTGAAATATATCTAAATCTGTTAGATTTTATGAGTCTATGTCAGCATTTTAACGGTTTTTCATTAAAACCGTTATCAATTTTAGTTATTTGCATCTATTTTAATTGTACAATGATTAAATTACTCACTTTTATAATATAAATATTAACTTATTCTTTTCACTCTAGTATAAAAATGACGTGGGTACTTAAACCGTTTTTAGTCACTCATCAATATTGAACATCACAAGTGTACTGAATTACCCAACAAAAATAAAACAAAATCAGTGCTTTGTCTTCTCGGATGGAGACTAGGGATTTATTACCTGGATATTGTTTACTTTGTCAGATGTTTCCAACAAACATTACCGATTTCTTTTTTTGATAAGTAGATTTTCATTTATCAAAAAAAGCAGCAGTGCTGCTACATGTTACAAAGCTAGTTTAGTCTAGCTAAACAAATCAGAAGATCAATGTCTTTAGACAAACATGTCTGCATTTAATCCCCAAGAATTACATAAGAACGTATTAACTGAATCTCTTTTAATCTTCCTAAGGTCACTTAACCTGGTCGAGATCATGTCTCTCACTTGCTCAGTGAGGTGCTCCTCCTTTTGCTCAGTTGAGTTGAGCAAACGATTGTTTCTTTCCTTCCAAACTAGGTAGATAACTGCGTTCCAAGCTAGCCTCAATATCGTTGTGATTAGAGCTTTACCTTTGAGGTTGACAGTGGCCCATTGAAGCTCTACATTCCAACATGCAACCTGCCTTTTTAACCTACAAAGTACCATCACTCTCTGCCATATCTGTTTCGAGTAGGAGCAAGTGAAGAATAGATGATCCCTGGTTTCTCTCTCTTGTTTGCACAGCAAACATTTATCATCCATTGCCATTCCCCAGGAGATAAGCCTATCCTTTGTGGCCAATCTATTTAGGATTGCCATCCAGGAGAGCATAGAATGCCGAGGAATATTAAAATTACACCATACCAACTTATACCAAGCCACTTTCCCAGCTGAAGGTCTGATCTTGTTCCACACTGCTGACACTTGGTACTTTCCCTCAGGGAAAGGCCATTTGCAGCTTCCATCAGCAGTTGTGAGAACTATTCTGGCAGCCACCTCTCTCAATTGCATGATCTTCCTCCAATTCCAACTGCTCCCACTCTGGATAGAGATGTGCCATGGATCTCTATCCTTCAACACATAAGTCTTGATCCAGGCTATCCATAGGGAGCCTGCTTCAACCAGTACAGCCCAAAAATTCCTTAGAATACATGCCTGATTCCAAGTGACAATGTCCTTTACACCAAGTCCCCCTTCTGATTTTGGCAGGCAAATAGACTTCCAGCTAACTTTAGCTCCCTTAGCTTGGCCTTCATTCCCTTTCCATAAGAAACTTGAACATATCTGCATCAACTTCCTTATGCACTGCGTGGGTAGAACAAAATGTCTGCACCAGAAGTTCTGCATGTGAAACAGAATTGATTGGATAAGCTGAAGTCTTCCAGCATAAGACAAGAACTTTGTTGCCCATCCTCTAACCCTTGCTGTCACCTTCTCCAAAAGTGGCTCACAGTCCTTCATGGTTAATCTTCTAGTGACTAATGGTACCCCCAAGTATCTAACAGGCAGTGTGCCTGTTTTGAACCCTGTGGACTCTCTGATGAGCCTTAATTCTTCTCTGTCAATTCCTGTGGAGAAGAACTCACTTTTGGTGCTATTAAGTTGGAGCCCTGAGTAGATGTAGAATTGACTTAGCACTAGCTTAATACCCTTCACTGAATCAAGATTGCCCTTGGCAAAGATTAGCAGATCATCAGCAAAACTCAGGTGAGTTAAATGAAGCTTTTTGCACTTTGGATGATAAGAGAAGACCCCATACTGTGCTGCTGAGTCCAGCAACTTGGACAGGACATTGAAAGCAATCACAAAGAGGTAGGGGGAAAAGGGATCACCTTGCCTGACTCCTCTTGCCCCCTTAAAGAAGCCCATAAGTCCTCCATTAACAGATATAGAGAAGTAGCTGGTGGATAGGCAACTTTCAATCCAATCTAGGAACTGCTGAGGGACCTGCATTGCCTTCAATACTGCAGTGATAAATTCCCAGCTGATAGTATCAAATGCCTTCTGCAAATCCACTTTTATGGTACATCTTGGGGACAGAGTATTCCTACTATAGCCTCTGACTAACTCTTGAGCAAGCAGGATATTGTCTGTGATACTCCTGCCTGGAATGAAGGCACTCTGATTGGGACAGATCAGCAATGGAAGACTGCTCTTTAGTCTGTTAGTCAGAATCTTGCTGATGCATTTGTAAAAGACTGTGCAACAGGAAATTGGTCTGAAATCTCTCATTGTGCTTGGATTAGGGCATTTTGGAATGAGAGCCACACTAGTTGAATTGAAGGATTTGTGCATCACTCCTGTCCTGAAAAAGAACATTGCAGCCTCTGTGACATCCTCACCAACAACTTGCCAAGCTGTTTTGAAGAAGTGAGCTGTGAATCCATCTGGCCCTGGACTCTTGTCACTATGAATCGAAAACATTGCTTCTTTTATCTCTGCAGGAGTTACCCTTTTAACCAGTTCAGCTTGATGCTCTTCAGTGATGGAAGTCTGAAGAAGTTCAGCAAGCAAATCCTGATTACAGCCCTTGACCATATGGTCTTTGGATCCCAACAAGTTCTGGAAGTAGGAGACAGCTTCTGCAGCAATCTGATCAAAGTTTTCAAGTCTGTTTCCTTGTGCATCCGTCAAAGAGTGAATGGTATTTTTGCTCAACTTTGCCCTTACCATCCTATGGAAGAAGCCTGTGTTTTGGTCTCCTTCCTTTAGCCATTGAATTCTAGATTTCTGCTTGTAAAAGCTTTCCTCATCTTTGAGAAGATTATTGAAATCCCTGGAAAGGATATCTTTTTTTGCTGCTAGTTCAACATCTGCAGGCTTCCTTAGTAGTTTGAGCTGCATTTCTGCTAATTCCCTTCTTTTGGCTTGTACCTTCTCAGTAATAGCTCCATACTTCTTGAAATTGAAATTCTTGAGCTTCTGCTTCACTCTCTTCAATTTGATATGCAAATTGGACATAGGATCACCTCTGGTAGGTTCCTGCCATGAGCTCTCAACTATATCCATGAACTCTGCATCCCTAGTCCAGTAATTGAAAAACTTGAATGGTTTGGGAGGGGAGTGATTCTCCAAGCTGGTTTTGATTAGTGCAGCACAGTGATCAGAGGTTTCGGGTGCAATAAATTCCACATATGAATGTGGGAAAGAGAGGAGCCATTGATCATTGATCATGACCCTATCAAGCTTCTTGGCAAGATGATTCTCTTGATGATTTGACCAGGTAAAGATTGGACCAACAAATTGGTGATCCATCAATGCATTCTGTTCAATGCAAAGTTGGAAATCTTTCATTTCTGAGGTACTGGGTTGGGATCCATTAAAGCATGAGCTTTCTGATGGATGAGCTACCACATTATAATCTCCTGCCAAAATCCATGGCGCACCTTGAGTAGTTCCACTGAGGGAATGCAAGTGTGACCAAAGCAATTTCCTTCTGCTTCCTTCATTACTTCCATAAATGGCAGTCAAATAAAACCTCAGAGAGTTCAATTTAATCTGGCATGTGATGGACTGTTCTGTTGAGTCCTTCATATCTACATCCAGATGAACCTTACTAAGGATCCAAATTCTTCCATTTAAAGCTTCAGAGTAGTTATGATGGAGATTCCATCCCTTAAAATGCATGTCAACAATCTTCTGCACTTTAGGGAGCTTTACTCTAGTCTCAATAAGACAGACAATATCAATCTGCAACTTAGAAATTCTACTGACTACCTGTTTCTGCCTTAGAGGACAATTTAGTCCTCTAACATTCCAAACAAGGAAGTTCATTAATGAAGAGTTGGAGAGTGACTCCCCAAGGCAGAAGCCTTACCTCGAGCATTTCCTTTGTCAACAGGCCCCTTCCTTCTCTTCAAGTTCTTCATCAGATCTGCCACTCCTGCTGCAGCAGCCCTAGGCTTTCTTGTTTCTTCTGAAAAAACAGCCTGATGAGAGTGGCTTTCAGTCCTATCCTCCATAAGTGACTCTGTGATACCAGTATCCTCCTCATTTTCAGGAACAGATTCCAATATTGCAAATCTGTTGGCTGAGCCCATAGCTCTTGTGGCTGAGCAGGATCCTCGTTCTGTCTCAGATGGAACTGGCCTTTCCAATTGCTCTATGATGACCTGAGCAGGTAATTCTATCTGCTCTTCAGAGGTCCTTGGAATCGTCTGCTCATCAGGAATCCTCAACTCTGTCTGCTCGTTCTGGGCCTTCTGCTTAGGAATCCATTTTTTGGTTGGAATTTCCTTTGGCAGGTGAGGACAACTTTTGTTATTGTGACCAAAAATGCCACAGTGAATACACTTCTGAGGCAGCCATGGTGCCTCAACTGTGATAGGGATCACTGAGCCATTTCTGAGCTCCACTGCAATCGAATTGGGCAATTCTTGAGCCACATCTATCTCAACACAAACTTTAGCATATGCTAGCCTTTGCTTGTTTGCAGTTATTTTGTCTATATAGAGAGGGGTGCCAATGGCGCTAGCTATATAGCTCAGACCTCTCATTGTGAATAATTCCAATGGGACATTGCTCAGATGAATCCAGATAGGAAGCTTTTCCATGTTGAATTCTAAGGTGTTCAGGTCTGGTTCCCATTTCCTCAAGATGATTGGGCTGTTTTGGATGTGCCAAGGTCCGTGTTCAAGCACCCAATCCCTTGTCTCTACATTATGGAACTGAAGAACATAGAGGTTCCTTCCTACTGGCTTAATTTGGAGATCTCCATCCTTTCCCCATAGCATATTAGCCAGCTTATTGAACAAACTGAAATTTGGAGATTTCCCTATAAATTGCGCAATCAGTGAGTTCTTCCATTGATGAATTCCTTCTTCAAATACTTCATCTGGTGGTTTTACAGTAACTTTCCCATCCATCTTCAGCGGAGGAAAGAATCTCAGAGTTTGATTTTCAGCTGCAGCAAACAATTTCCTCCAATCAGGAGCTGCCACGTCAGCAGAGTTAGATACAACTGACTCTGTTCTTCGTTCTTCTCCAATCTCCCTTGATCGTTCCACCAATTTACCACGATCCACTCCAATTGCAATGGAGGGATAATCTCCATTAACAACTTGTTTAAAGCTTCTTTGTTGGGAGTCATCACCTTCCAATCTTTGATTAGCTGCCTTCTCCAATGGAGTCATCATAAGGTTCATCCCCAATCTTCCAAGAACAAGAGAATCAGAGATGAGCAAGCAAGCAAGGTTTGCTAGCTTCGAGATGATGAAGTACTTGATCGATGTTGAGTTCTTGAAGATCCGTGGTGTTTCTGTCTTCCCTTTCCCTCCAAGACTTCAACTTTCACACAATCTCTAACCCAAAAACATCTTTTAACCTTACTCAAGCAAAATCCAGATAACGAATGATACAACCCAGATTTACAGCTAAAACCCACTAATTTTATCCAACAAAACCACAGATCAAGTCATTAAATCTGCACCAACTCAGTGGAAATCCTCCAAAAACACAAAAGAGAAAAGAACAAGCTTACAACCCAAAGTAGAAACGAGAGGCTGAAGAAGTAGAAGCTTTGGAGTTTTGAATCCTACCCTCTTGCGGCAAGATCCGCTCCACCTTTTCCTTCAGGAAAACAAACACACCACCACTTGGAGGGCTTGGCCGGTTGTCTCACCCTTTTCCTTTCTATCCTTTATCAAATCAGCTACGTTTCTTTTCCTCTTCCAAATCTACTTTTCTAATTTTGCATTTCCAATTTATTTTTCAACCAATGCCGGGTCTCGTCTCCGTCAAATCTCCTAACAAAAAGCCTTCATCTCATTCCCCTTCCCGATCCAAGCCTTCCCCCTCCCACTCCGCCAAGAAACCTCCACCCAAGTCTCCCAACCCGGACGATTCCTCACTCGACAACCTGGATCTCGGCCCCTTTTTACTCAAATAAGGCTTTGGACTATGCGATTCGAGTGGCTAAGTCGTTCGAGAGATGCGCCGTGGAAGGTGAGCCCAGCTTGGATCTGTGTTTCTGATCTGTAACCCAAAACTACATTACCTATCGAATCAGATTTTAGCAGCCGAAATTCTGGTAGCAGGAGAGGGCAGTTTTGGAATGCAATGGTGGGTCTGGCGTCTCTCAAAATGAGTTTGACCCAAAGCTTTGAGATCCAAAACAGAAACGTTACAGCAAAGCAGAGCTCTTTTTCTCTTTCTCTCTGTCAGAAGCAAAAACAAAACCTGAAGATCTGCATCTTGGGTGTTCGCTGAAGACGCAGAGGAAAAGCCGAACCGGTCGTTTTTCCTAATATGGGTTGGGTTTTAGTACAATGTTTCAACATTACCGATTTCATTTGTCAGGGTGGAGACATTTTAATTTATACCCACTGGCTGGCTGCTGCTAACTTCTAATTCTTTCCCTTCTTAGTTCTCAAGCAATTTACTTATGAAGTGTAATTATAATTATTAAAGTAGCATTACGTTTAAGGAATTTGGTTGATTAAGTTTAACAAGGGAAGTTTCATCATAAAATAAAATTGGTTGAGCAAATTTAATTAACTTTAACAAGATAAGAATACTCTTCTCAAGATTTATACCCAACTTTCAATATTTAGCAAATGTTAGTATTATTTATTTATGATTGAATGGAGGAGATTCGTCTCAATAATTAATAGTCCAAAACCTATTTTCCAGCAACTACAATAATTGGATCATTATATAATCATAGTCAATATAATAATTTATTAAAACTTTGTACAAATAGCAAAGTCTACTTACTTCTTCATCACATGTATTTATGTTTTTGGGCTTCGAGTAAAGCAAAAGAATAAGATTGTAATGCTTTATTATTATTATAATAATTATCTAACCAAAAGCAAACAGAAGAAGAAGGAAAAGCTTGGTTTTTAGACCTCCCATCCCATCCGATTCCATCCAGGCCCATCTTTTTTTCTTTGTCTCTTCCTACCTACGAGGTTTCACTTCGCGTACGACATTGAATTTTGTCAAGCAACCTTAATTTAGATTTTGGGTCTATCCAGTCTTTTTGTTCTAAACAGAATCCAATTTTGTCGGATTTTATTATTTTTAAAAACTTTTTAAATTAAAAAGTAAAACAAAAATGGCTGAATTTCTAATCTTCAAAGTTTCGACAAAATTTGAACATTACCCTCCTTGTCTCCCAACTCACTACCATAAGCCTTCTTACATGAGTGCAAAATTTTCATAAAGGAATGTTGCGCCAAGTATTTTTCTTTATTCGATCATGCACCCTACCCTACATTTGTTCAATACCTTATAATTGCCCCTTATTCATGTTTAAGCGTCAATAATTATTATTCAGTAAAGAGTATAATAATAATAATTATAAGTTGTTATAATATTTGTTCATGTGATTTTTTTAACGAATGCCATTAAATATTTTTAAAGTTAATTAATATATTATTTATAATAATATTATATTAAATAGATAACTTTTATTATTATTTTTAATACATTGAAAGAAGATATTACTATATATTAATTTCAAAAAATACACTTAAAACACTAGCTAGCAAAATCTTTGTTCAAATGAGTTGAGGTAAACTATCAATGAAACACAATTAAGAAATCTCATTGCATATTTTAAAAATTATTTTTATTAATAATTGTAGATTATTTAGGTCAATCTGCTAATTTCAAAGAATGAAGGCACTTTGACTTTAACACTACAAAGTGACAACGACGCCCCCACAGAGGGAGTAACAAAAAGGCTCTTCCATCTCATCTGATCTCAGGGTCAACCTGAAGTGAACCACATAGGATCCCAAGTTTCCAACACTCTCAAACAAAGCCTAACCTAAAAGTTAGAAAGGTAATAATAAATTAATAATAGGGATAATCTTGATACTAATCGCTATATAGCATCCTAGGAAGCAAACCTGCGTCACATTCAAGACAATATTTCCTTTGAGTGTTGCTATATATCTTTTGAAGCAATAAGCAGGAAACTGTTATTGTGGTAAAAATAAAAGAAAGAACGCAAAAAGGGATGATGAATTGATGATACTGCAACTGTAGTTACATAAAAGCACAATCTCATATAAGAAAGCTGAACCAAAACTTTACTCCAAGCATCAGGAGTGAATTGATATCTACCTTTCTCTTTTCAGCTTTTTCGGTTTTTTAGCTTTCCAGATTTATAGAATCATCACATTGGACCCCACCACCAATATGTCTAAACATCATTTGAATTTCAAACCAAATTAGAAAACCAGTAGTTTTACATTGAACAAGATTTCTCAAAAGGACCCGAGAAGGTATCAATTTGCCGCTTGACCTTTACCTTTAACATGCTCCCCTAGGAGCAACCAACAATGGTATCACAAGGCGCCTTGGATTGGATTATAACCCGAGCTCCTGAAGCAAGCCTGTTGAGGGAAATCACACCAATTCGTCAACCAATATGAAACAAGAAATATCATTCATAAATCATAACAATAATTTTTGATAATCTATCTTGAAAGTGCTAATGGAGGAGTTTACACTTAACTTTCTTCAATTTTGATCACCTTCTCCTCTTCTCTGAATGAATCCAACCTTTTTGATTGCTTTTTACTAGAAATGGGCTCGGTGATTCTTCTACTGCCACCAGTGGATATGCTACTCAATACAGAGCGCGAGTTATCGATCCCGTCAGAGGAGTTTCTTGGTTTTTCAGAAATAGGAGATCTCATAGACTCACTTCTTGGCTGCTTGCTTAGTGAAGCCTTGATAGAGCGGGGGATGCATTTTGTACGTCCTGAATTCAACTCTTCTTTGTCTTCAGCTGATTCCAGCTCCTTACAAGTCCTACAATTCCACTTAGTTTCATGGGTTTAGCATGAGCTACAAAAGAAATGCAGCTGAAGCTACATTATACTGTTTAATATGAAACAAAAACAAACTTCATTTTAAAAGAAGCCTAAATCAATCAGTCTACGAGTCCTGCTCTAACCATCATTATTACCTCCACTAAGAAATGCCTTTGACATCAGAGAAAATGCAAGTATTACCTAGAAGATTCATTATGCTTTTAAATACTACATAGATGATTACAGACATACATAAAGGAAGATCTTTATATATGAGGCATCCTATATAGAACAGGAAGAAGCATCTTGTTGCCATGAGAAATATCTCCACATAACTGAAAGCACAAAACAATAAAGTTTAATGCATGGACTTTGCCACATTCATAGGCATTCTAGACTCTGCGATATAAAAGATCTAATCTGAAGCAATTGGGTTGAATCTGATTGTGCCAAGCTCATAGTTATTTTGAACTATGTTCCCATTCCCCTACTCTAGGACTGGTTGGTCACAACTGTAAACAATTATGAGCACATTTCAGAATTCTTTGCTATGCAACTAATTGTAAAGAATGTAATCTGCCCATTTGACCATTAAAATGCTTTGATATTTAGTATCAATATAGTTCATTCATTTAATGCCAAGAGTATGCGAAAAATCCAATAAGAAAAGATTCAAAAACAAACTTACCTATCAGCATTAAATGAAGAAGAACGTTTCAGAGTGGTATGTCCTTCTCCTTCTTCTTTGAGCATTTTCGTCTCAATCAAGCTCCCACTGAAATATTCTTTGTCTTCCAATCTCAAGCCCATCAGCCTTGGATTCTCTGATAAGCAATCAAGCTCTCCCAACATGATTGAAGTAGAGAATAATGGTGATGAAAATTTTGAATGCAAAAACCTAGGTCTGTATGTTGGAACAAGGCCAAAACTATGGTCTTTCACAGATATCGACCCACATGAGATCAACTGCATCAGCATGCTTGTTGCCTTGAGCCTTGCATTGGTTGGCATTCGAATTTCTTCCTCTTCAAGAATCCTAAAACTATTGATTTTACTTGCATCTGCTCGGATTAGAGATTCCAATGTTTCGGTTTTCCCTCCTGAAGATGATGCACTAGAAGTGGACGGAGGAGAAACTGAATTCCTGCATATCTCAGAATTATCTTTCACACAAGGTTTAGGAACCTGGTTTTGGAAATTAGAATTGCATTCGGGTTCTAATGACCCATCATCAGTTGAAACACCCCTTGTACAAGTTTCCCGTGTCTTAGGTCTGCTCGTGTTTTCCTCAGTCTGTGTTGAAGCATCTGCTAATCCATCACTCTTACAAACCTTATAGTCAGTCAAGCTAAGCGAACAACCCCAGGAAGAATTCTTTCCACATCTAGACTCTGGCGACGCACCAGAGGAGCCAGGAGTCGGACGATTAACTGGAGAAGAGAGTTCATCATCCTGAGAATGCTTTGTTCTCTTCCCATTCATACTGGAAGAAGACGAAGAATCGTCTTGGCTTCTAGAAGAAGATGGTGGTTCAGGTAACTGTTTCAGATTTTGCAATCTAATGCTGTTCCCAACAGGACTAAAACGATCTGAACACGAAAATTAACTAGAATTAAAGCTTTAGCCTTACATTTCCTTTTTTTCTCCCCTATGAAATTTAATAAAAATGATATTAACCTGAGTTAGATTCTTCGAATAATTCGGAGCCCTTGAGAACGTATTCATTTCCATGGGCGGGAAGAATTAAATCATCTTCAGAAAGATCATGCCATACAAATCCATTCCTATAGCTTCTGCAATAATTAATACTCCAAAAACTAAGGAACCAAAAAACAGGGAAAAAAAAAAAGAAAAGCCTCTCTATTTGTTCATTTACTTAAAAAAAAAGGATTGTTTCTCTATTAATTTCCCGCGGTTTCTCAGCAACCAAACAGCAGTTAATTTTAAAAAATGAAGAAAATAGTCTCTTTTTTTTATTACCTCTTGCAAGACCAAGAATACAAGGATGCCATTCCTCTGCCTCTAAGATTATTAAGCCTCTCAATCACATCTACACAAACACAAAAATTTCTAAAACAATCAATTAAGAAAAAAAAACCGATTAATGAACAAAATTTAAAAGTTTAATTAACAATTACCTCTCAAATAGAGTCCATCGGGAGAAGAGAGAGGAACTTCGATGAAATGAGGATGTTCAAGCTGGCGATTTCTACAGAGATAATAAACAACTGGAACTTTCCGGTTATGCTGATGATACTTGGGCGATTTCTCAGTCCAAACTTTGGCTCTCTCTGGACTCACTTGCCTATATTTCTTCATTCTCGTCTCCATTTCCGATCCCAACATCGCCTCAAAACCCTAACCAAACAGCTTTAAATCTCTAAATCAAAATGAAAAATCATGGAATCTTGCTTCTTCTTCTTTTTTTAAGTAAATCAGATCTGTGAAGTGAAGCATCCAAAAACAAAAACAAAACAAACAGTTTGTGACTGAGAAAAGGGGAGAGAAAAGAGAATGTGAGTTACGGAGAAAGAAAAGAAGGGCGAGTTGATTTTGTAAAAAAGAGGAATATACGAAAACGGTTTTTCTTTTTCTTTTTAAGGGAAGGAAAGCGACAGAAGGGATGGATTGGAAATTAATGCCAAAATTTGTTGTTTGGTTGGTAGTGATTGGGGGGAGAGAGAGTGGAAGGGAAAAAGGAAAGAAAGGATAGGGGAACTCCGGGGCTGGGGAGGACTGAGTTTGTTTGGCTGCTTTCGAGTGTTTTGGCCGATTCGATGGCAGTTGACTCAGAGTCTTGTGAGAGAGCTTTACTTTTCTTTTGTTTTTCCTCGTAGCTTTTGGCTTTGTTCAGGCAGCCAAGCTGTCTCCTTTTATACTTTTTTTTTTTTTAATAAAAGAAAAAAGTAGCTGAGTTTAACTGCAAAGAGAAGAAGAAAGAAGAAGACGAGATTAGACATTAGATTAGACCGGTGATTTTATCATGTTTAGGCGGAATTAAAAATGTGTCTTAATTATTTTTTTTATAATTATATTTAAAATATTAATATTTATATTTATATAAATTGATAATTTATATTATATAAACTTTAATTTATTCATTTTTTTTTATATGTAATATTATTTTTTAATTATTTTTTATCATTTTTAAAATTATTATATGTGCGTAACATAATAAAACACTAATTTTTCTACTTTATTAGTAAATCTTTTCAATTTAACAAAACAAAGAAACACTCAAATTATATTTATTTTTTTTAGATAAAAATTAAACGCTTTGTTTGGGGCTGAACCCTTATAAACTTTGATTTTTCTTTTTCTTTTTCTGTTTATAATAGCAGAGTATTAGTATTAAGGAGAAGACACAGCGTCTATGAATATAGGAATAGATTGAACAGTTGGAGGTTTAAATGCAAAGATCCGACATGACATTAATAAGAATTCCTTCTTACCAAGGGTATTATACTACAACAACTACTATACTTGTATCATGCCATGCCTCATTTAATTTGTCTTTACAATTCAATAATAGTTAATGACAATCTTTAAATTTTACATAACATGATGTATTCATCTCCAAGTATACCTATCGATTTAACTTTTTATTAGCAATTGAAATAATATCATTAATTTGTAATTAAATTGGAAGATTTTTGTTTCTTTTCATTTATAATAATAAAAGTTGATAACTAATTAAATAATTAATGGTGTTTATTTTTTTATAACCAACCTAACCTAAGCACATGTGAATTGGTATACAATAAGAATGAATTACAGAGCTAAACAAAAATATCGTAAGATCATATAAAGACAAGAGGTTTTCTTATAAAAAAAACATTTAAATGAATTACCATATAAAAACTTATATCTATTTAGATTCGTTGGATTTGATTCTCATAACGTTGGAGTGTCATTTTAACGGATACATAAAAAAACATCGAAATTGAAAGCAAATATAGCATAGCTTAAACAGAGGGGGGCATTGGGCCATGTCGGGGGGTTAGTTGTTAGTTAGTGGTGGAAAATGAAATGAAATTATATTAATTATTAAGATGATAGCCAGCCTTTTTATTCTTCTAATATTCTTTGTCGAGCAGAATGCTACTATAGTCTATAGTACTTGATTTTGATCTTATAATGTTGGTAAGGTTCATAAATAAGTAATAACTAAATATTCCACTTGCACAAAACATCACATGCTCACAATGATACACAGAAAGTGACATTATATAAAATATATAAAAACTTCATTTACATAAAAGAAACTAGAATTTATTTATAAATTATACATCGCTTAATTAAATAAGGGTTTCTTCTTATTTAAAGAATTAATATGAATACACAAACGTGTACAAATTTATATAAATATATAAAATTTTAAATATAATTATAACCTAAAAAAAATAATACAAACACGATAAATTAGATAGATACGCAAGTAAAGAATTGTTTTTTTTTTTTTTTATATTGTGTAAGTTAATAAAATATATTATTGTGAAATGAAATAGTAATCCAGTCCAGGTTAAAGCGTTTGTTGTTGGGCTAGCTTAGCTTATGAGAAAACATGGGCCTCCATTTATCTATTATCGACCCATTTCCTATCCCGTTGCGATAAGTTGGGCCGACGACCATTGTTGTAAACTCATGGGTCTTATTCTTATAGAATCGTATCAGACATCACAAGGATAGTGTAATAAGACAAAATTGTTGGATATTATAAATAAATAAATAAATAAAACTTTTAAGAATCAAACAAAACGTATACTTGACCCAGAGTAGAGCTTGTGCTGTCCATAGCTGATAGCCCTAATTCCTCCATTTCCCGCCATTTCTCTGCTTATCTTTCAAGCTTTTCCGAGCAGTCTTTTTTTCTTTGTCTTTTTCCTTTCGTTCGAATTGAATGCTAATAATTCGTCCATCCCATTTCGTTCGCTATACTTGTCTTTCTCGTCCTTTCAACATTCTCATTCCTCCAGCTTCCTCCCTTTTCCTCCGTTCTAAGCCCTCTTTTTTTCGCCCCAAACCCTGTTCTCTTTCCTCCTTAAACCATTACTTCAACATGTCTACTCGCCCCTCCGCCTTCGATGCTCTCATGTCCAATGCTCGCCGTTTAGCGGCTAAGAAGAGCCCTTCCTCTTCTTCACCCACCAAGAAACGCAAATCCCTCGACTCATCGCCATCGCCATCGCCGACCCAAAACCCTAATCCTACCAAAACCCTCGACTCCACCGAGGTCAAGCCCGACCAAGAAAACGCTAGTAGTGGAATTGAAAAGCCCATTAAAGATTCCCCAAAACCCAATTTAGATGAGACGCAGAAACCCCCGGATTCGAAGAAGATGAAGGTGGTGAGTGTCTCCGAGAGAAATGCGGAATTGAAGGGGAAAATTGGGTTATTGAAGAAGAAGCCGGCGGATTTTGATCCAAAAATGGTGGCGTGTTGGGAGAAGGGAGAGAGGGTGCCATTTTTGTTTCTGAGTTTGGCGTTTGATTTGATATCAAATGAGACGGGTCGGATTGTCATGACGGATATTGTTTGTAATATGTTCAGGACTGTTATTGATATCACACCGGATGATTTGGTGGCGACTGTTTACTTGGCAGCTAATAAGATTGCTCCGGCACATGAGGGATTAGAGCTTGGAATTGGAGATGCCTCCATTATCAAGGCCCTCGCGGAGGCCTGTGGGAGGACTGAATCACAGGTTAAGAGTCAGTACAAGGTATAACTTCATGTTACTCTTTAATTTTGGGCTTGATTAAAACTTGTTAACATATTAGTTTGGCATATAATTGTGTTCATTTACTTTTTGACAGGATAAAGGAGACTTGGGCCTTGTTGCACAAGCTAGCCGTTCATCTCAATCAATGATGCGCAAGCCTGATCCATTAACTGTTGTCAAAGTGTTTGACACGTTTCGGCTAATTGCCAAGGTTCATCATCTTCTTCCACAAATTGAATTATTTTATATAGTGGGATGCATTTTGTTCCAATCAATGATATCTTAATTTGATCTTGACATCCATGGTTGAAATGACTATTTAGTTGTCCGGTATTCGATGAATGCTGCATGTGTCCATCTTCATTGAATGTGGATTCATTTTGACGTAACTGTGGACATTTTACACTGTTTGTGGCGACATAAGTGTTCACTTGATATATACAGTACATGGATTAGTAGGTAAACTATTTCCAATATTACTATTGCTGATGCACTTATAATTGTTGGGGCCTTCTGCAGTACAGTCTGGCCTAATATGTGGGGAAGAGAATGCACTAGTTATGGGTTTTTGTTGGTGAATATTTATACGCTTAATTATGTTGATTTGCCTTTTTTTTGTTCAACTTATATAGGAATCTGGAAAGGATAGTCAGGAGAAGAAAAAGAATCATATCAAGGCACTTCTTGTTGCTGCAACTGACTGTGAACCTCAATATCTGATTCGTCTACTTCAGGTCTTAACTAGGAAAGCAATTTAGTACTATCTTATATTCGTTCCTTGATTGTAAGGTTTCGCGGGTTCATCTTGCAGACAAAGTTGCGGATTGGATTTTCAGATCAGACTCTGTTAGCTGCATTAGGACAGGCTTCTGTATATAATGAACAACATTCTAAACCACCTCCGAACGTTCAATCTCCTTTAGATGAGGTGAGTAAATTTTTTAGATGTAGAAATTCAAGATGGTACTTTTTTCCTGAGTCATCAGTGCAGTCTATCAGCTCAACACATCATGCATTTTGTAGTTATTCATGAGAAGTACATTTTAAGTTCCAAAAAGCCAATGAAAGCATGTGCCTTAGATGTACATGGAATGACATGTCATCAAATTTAGAGGTGAGGAAAACTTTTTGTGGCACCTGAAATGGGCCGGCTTGCAGTGCTCTGATATTTCATCAGTGTTGTTGGGAGGTAGGCTGTTTGTTTGTTGAGGCTTGCTAGATCTAGAGATGACAGCTGATTAAGACTTTTGTAGACTGATAGTGGTGAAGGGACAAAGGAAATTGGCTGGTGAAAGAGGTCAACATCTATTAAGGCCTGTAAATGGTTGAAATTTTGAAAATTGGGTTTTCATTGCTCAGGAGTTGTACTTTTTACCTTAAATTGCTGCTTGATAGCTCAGTTCTTGTATAGCTGCGTGTTGAGGATTCACCTTTTGCTCTTCCATATTGATCTTTAACTAATGCACTGCTATTTATCTTTGATTGCTCTCGTGCAGGCTGCTAAGATTGTCAAACAAGTTTTTTCTATCCTTCCAGTCTATGATAAAATAGTCCCTGCACTTCTGACTGGCGGTATATGGGATCTTCCAAAGACTTGTAGCTTTATGCCGGGTGTCCCTGTTGGACCTATGCTAGCAAAACCAACCAAAGGTGTTGCTGAAATTTTAAATAAATTCCAGGATATTGACTTTCTATGTGAATATAAATATGATGGAGAACGTGCACAGGTAATAGAATTTAAAGTGCTACTTCTGGTTTCTTTTGTTTCTGTTAGTGCCAATACATTATGTGAAACAAAAAAAAAATCCACGTGCCTTATGTAGATACACTATATGGAGAATGGTTCAGTTGAGATATACAGTCGAAATGCTGAGCGGAATACTGGAAAGTTTCCTGATATTGTTGCTGCAATTTCTAGGTAGACTTCTATTATTATGGTGACTTGTTGTGTTGATATGCTCTATTTATTTTTTGTGTGTGTTGAATAAAGTTTCTTCGCCTCTCCTCCACCGAAAAAAGCATACTGGTCAAAACTTCTCTTCAGAGAGTTTTCTTACAATGCATGTCAAATAATTTCTAGTTAATTGAAATCCAGGTATTACCACTTAATATTGTACTACTCACCATTTAAGTTTGTTTCTTCATCTTATATCCTGGTTTGACTGTTCAAAATATGTTGGTAGTCAAAAGTTGTAGTAATGATCATAGGCATTTGTTCCATCTGTTATTGTTAAGGTGGTGTCAGACGGTGTTTCAACGTGTATGTATGAGTTTGAACTTTTAAGTTTTTTCGTGCTTTGCTTCTTGTTGTCTACTAATCCAAGTCCTGTTCCTTCTCTTTTGTAAAAAACCATGGCTTGCTAGAATTGTATAGAGAAAACCTCATGAAAACTTCATGACTGGCATTGAGTTTTACGTGAAAACTTAGATATTGGCATTATATGCTAAGAATTCCTATTAAGGAGTTTGACAATAGAGATAGGCACGCATTTGCAATACAATTATAGTCCCTTAAAGCTCTTGTGGGTGCTTGCTGCTTGCTAAAAACTTTTTTAGCGTGCTACTGCTACTGCTTATGCAACGTTGGTTTAGTTACTAAAATTTACTTTCTTGTGTAGATTCAAGAAGTCCTCTGCAAAATCATTTGTTTTGGATTGTGAGCTTGTTGCTTATGATCGAGTTCAAAAGAAAATTTTACCCTTTCAGGTAATGTGTTGCGTACTTTGCATTAGAATTTATGGTGCAATGCTGGTTCTATTTTGTGTAGAAATTTGTTTGTCTTTGAAAATACCATTCTTATGTATTAGTTGGCTGATTCTTCAACAATCAAAACATATCTTGTACAAACAAAGTGGAAAACATTTGCTGTATTAAAGTTGCACTAAGTTAAAAAACTTTTTTGTTTAGCATGGAGATTGCAAATGGGAGAATAATATATGAATACTATTTAGAAGCAGCCCTTGGGTGCACTAAGCCTTACCAACGCAACGGTGGATTGTTCTGTATGGTTGACTACATAAAGTGCAACACATGAGGAATTAAATTTTGACTTTGTTCAGTTACTATCTAGCATTTCAGTATTAACAAATTTCTGAAATGTTTGCATTCGTTTTGTATTGTAAAAATGGCCATATTTTGTCATGGTTAATCATTGAATGATTCCTTTTTGGATGTTATGGAAGATGTTTACCGAAGTAGTCTGATTCCAGGCTTTCTGAAGTTGATATTGTTAACGATGTGTTTTCTGAGTTGATTTATGCAGATCCTTAGTACAAGAGCTCGAAAAAACGTGGTAGTGAGTGACATCAAAGTTGATGTGTGCATATTTGCTTTTGACATCTTATATCTTAATGGGCAACCACTTCTTCAGGAACAACTTAAAGTTCGTAAAGAGGTATGCCTTTTACTGTGACACATGGTTCTGGACTTTTTGGTAATAAAATTTATTTTTGTCAGGATTTATTAAGTGATTGTATCACTACAATTTATATCTTTAATGTGCAACTTACATTATTATTTTTTATCTCGAATGCAAAATGTCAATAGTATTAGTATTAATAAAAATCCACTATGAAGATTTGTGTTATGCTAATTACAAGAGACGCTGTTGGCCTGCATGGTTAAGTAAATGATTTGGAGTGTTATTTGTGTTGAGTAAGTTTTTATCTTGTTCACTGCATATCATATGCCCTATTTAGTTCACTAGAGACTGGTTCCATTTTCCCTTTGCAGCGGCTTTATGACTCATTTGAGGAAGAAGCTGGGTTTTTTCAGTTTGCAACAGCCTTAACATCAAATGATCTTGAGGAAATACAAGCATTCCTTAATTCTGCTGTTTCTTCAAGGTATTTGTTTAATTCTTCCAGAAACTTTTAGCAGGTAGCTAGAATGAGCCGAATGAGTATTGTAAATAAAATCAGGGAAATAATTTTATTTTTTCCACAAAGTACTTTGGGTTTGTATGAGGCTAATTAGTCGTAGTTTTCAGTTGTGAGGGTCTAATTATCAAAACATTGGATAGAGATGCTACATATGAGCCATCAAAGCGGTCACTCAACTGGCTAAAATTGAAGAAAGACTACATGGAAAGGTAAGGTGTAAGAAATGTTTACTTCTCGGTGCAAATTATGATCAGGTGCTATTTGGCTCATATGTAACTTTTTATGTTCCTTATTGTTCCATGCAGTATTGGAGACACATTAGATCTAGTACCTATTGCTGCTTTCCATGGCCGTGGGAAACGGACTGGTAAGAATCATTTCTGTTTATTTAGCATATCAGATGACCGGAGCTCATGTAGAGTTTATTTTCTGTTGATTGTTTCGGCTCTCAACTTAGTTATTATGTGATTCTGCCCTTAATTGATGCCTCATTTGTGTTGATGGTGCAATGATGTTTATCCTTAGGCTTCTATGGTGCCTTTCTCTTGGCATGTTATGATGACAGTAACGAAGAATTCCAGAGTATCTGTAAAATAGGTTAGTGAAATTTGAATTGCTACTTTTCGACATATTTGCTTGTCTTTCCTGCTGATGATCCGCTGTCCCCCCTTCCCTTTTCCTTCTCTCTTTGATGCTCAATAGGTACAGGATTTACTGAAGCACAGCTTGAAGAACGTTCTGCCAGTCTCCGCTCTAAAGTGATTCCTGAACCAAAGGTTTGTCTCTTGATATTATCTTCTGTTGGAAGAAAGGAATTTGTGAGCAAAAAGGGTTAATTTTTTATAAACATACAAATTCTGATGTTCTTGTTGATTACAGTCATACTATTGTTATGCCGAGATGATAAAGCCAGATGTATGGTTTGAGACTACTGAGGTAAAATTACACATCTTTCTCAAAAGTATCTTTGGGTGTTTGTGAATTTGTTAGTTGCATGTCTCATGATGTCTATGTTCCTGTAATGGACAAAAATATTACTTAGTGGAAGCAGTATCCTTGTATGGTGCATCTAATCAGGTAAGGAATGGTTTGGTTGTGAGCTTGCTGCTTGCCACAGCTCTAGTTAGAAGCGCACTCAAGCCTATTCCATAATAGGGTGGTGGTGGGAAGTGTGTGCCCCTACTCTCCAATATGATGGGGCAAAGCACCGTTCCTATACAGGTCATATGATACAAACAGTGACAATGAATTCTCAGTTTTCTTGATCAGGACACTTGCCACACCATTTCCATTTGAAGCCTCTCAATGGGAGTGGCGAATTTTCTCAGTTTCAGCATTTTTTGTATGGTGCATGCTTGTGTAATTGTGTTATATGTTATCACATTTTTGATTCCATGTTCTCCATTCACCCTATCTGCCTATGTCCGTGGTCTGTAGGGATTTTCTATAGTGTGTGCTTTTTCTTCTTCAAGGATCTATTTCTTGTTGCCATTTGAAATAATTATGAACTGAATTTGCAGCGACTGTTGTAAATGCTCTTCTCATTCTGTGTACTTGCTTCCATTTGTTGAAATCTGGGTTGCTAAATATTCCTATAAAGTTTTAGTTTTGGTCTCACATCAAAATATTTAAATGGTTTCTGTGGACTCAATGGAGATAATTATCGTTGTGTCCTACAACAGTTATAAGCCATTTGTTGGATCCTAAATTAAGAATTGTAATCTGAGTTTTTTGTTCCTATAGCTATTGTTATAATGTCCTAGGTTTGCTCATCTCCCTTTGCATTCAATAAATCTGATTATATATACTTTAGGCTATTGCTATTCATGTTTTCAGTAGTTTGTTCAATTTTTTTATTCTTTTGTTTAATTTCTTGCAGGTTTGGGAGGTAAAAGCTGCAGACTTGACCATTAGCCCTGTTCATCGTGCAGCAATTGGGATTGTGGATCCTGATAAGGTGGGACAAAAGTTGTCACATGTTGAAGCCTTGAAGTTTTATTTATTTATTTTTTTAATTCGTTTCTCACATTTCCTGTTTTCTTTTATTCCATAAATATATTCTGTGATTACTCAATTTTGGGGGTGACTCGTTAGTTTGGATCCTGCAACTGTTGTTTTTCTCGAAGCTTTTATCTGTTAATAGAAAATGAACTCATCTAATTCCTTGTTATTCTTGGTAAAAGGGCATATCTCTCCGATTTCCACGTTTAGTTCGTGTTCGAGAAGATAAGACTCCAGAGCAAGCTTCATCATCTGAGCAGGTGAAGAACAAATAATTTGTCTGATAATTCATTCACATGATTTATGAACAAACACGACCATAGTGGATTCCTCACGTATGAGTAGTGTTCTCTAGAGCTCGTATATGATCTGTCTGCATACTGGAAAAATGAATAGAAACCAATGATATTATTCACATGATAATTGGAGGAGCAACCATATATATATATATATATGCTTCACTTAATTTTCTTTTTGCTTAATTACTTTTCTTGAATATTTGCAGGTTGCTGAGATGTATAATGCTCAAAAACACAATCAAACTAATAATGAAGATGATGGTGAGGATGATTGAGGAATTCTGATAGGTGTCTCAATATTTTTCCTCCCCGGGTAGGTGAATAACATTGATTTCGTGTGTGAAGGGGACTGATAGTTCTCCAATTTCTAAACTTTGCAATGTAAATATAAACATTCCTTTTTTCAGTTTCAATCAAAGAAGCTTCCTATTGCTAGATGGGCTAATTTCTTTATCAATTTTCTCAAAAGCTAAAAGCTGTCAAATTTTTCATGCAAATTGCTGCCTATATTATTGAAAATCAGTTGATTAGTATTGCTTTTGATTTTTTGTTTTATAATGTTCATTGTATTAGCCTTGTAAATGCTTCCCCTTTCTAATCTAATATTCTTGGGGGGGGAAAATGTTTAGCAGGGAACCCACTAATTCTTCTGAGGTAGACAATGTCTGCGCTGTATTGGGTCTGGCCTGGAATAATTGGCCTTTTCGGTGGGAATTATCGAAGTCTTTAGATATCAGTCTCTCGACCTAAAACTAACATTCTACCAGAAGGTCTAGAACCAAAAAATTGTTGTAGACTTGTACTTTTCTTCTTATTTCTGAGCTGTGATAATCTTCATTTCCAAGTCACTGCCGTGTGGACTGGACAATGCCCTGGAAAATAGGTTTTTCGATTTGCTGCCTAACTTTTCTATCAAAGTCTTACATGAACTGCACTTGGATGCTGCAATTCTTCCTTTCTGTTTGCTGCACTTGACAAAATCATGGCTGCTCCTGCTTGAGTACTACAATGTTTCCAGTTTCCTTGCGCGTTTTAATCACGCCTTAGCCTGGAACAAGTTAGCCCACAAATTTCTAACCATGTTTATACTTAAGCCAGTTTGGGTTGTCTCAGAAAATGTGTCATTTTCCGGATCCCTTCACTTGCACACTGGGCTTGACCTCTGTTTTAGGCCTTGTCAATATTGATTTAACAGATAAAAAACGAGTCTGCTTCCAATAATTTGCTGGGTTAATGTAAGTTGTTTTTTCTAATTCTGTCTATGTGAACTTGTGAAGTGGTCCATCGAGAATTTCAGCTGGTTTAGTTACTACTGGTAGATTTGTTAAGATAAGAGTAGAAACAAGTTCGTTGCTCATGCAGTTGGCTTCACCAATTAAATCGATCCGTCGCCTTCAAGTTTGTCAATGTGAACTTGACTTTGTAATAGCTCTTTTTTCATTTGTGCTTCGCATTGACAAAATATGCAAAGAGGCAAAGGATCCAAGTTGCTTAATCTGACTCACCCATCTTGATTGAGACTTGAGATTTTCAACCAATCGCAAGAGTTTCTTTTCCTTTTCCTTTTACATTTCTTTTTCTAATAATTGGGCTTGACTTGAGGCTTAAATCCTTAACTTTGAGGCCGAGCAGAACCACCTTGCTAAAAACTGTGTGGAAAAAAACTTGGAGGAATATAAACTTCAAAAGTATTTGAATCTCTCCTTAGAAATTGAGATATAAACCAAGTTAGCAAGGTGGAGAAGGCAAGCATATCTATTCAAGTATTTGCCAAAAGGGTTTCATTGGCATTTTGATTGATTTTTTCTCAAGTACTAACTAGCAAATGGAAAATGTTTCCCCACATCCTTGTAATGTTGAAGGCAACATGGAAAAAGAAAACTCAGCGTTATTTTTGCTTTTAGTTTAGGGAGATAAAAGTTTTATAATGGAATAACAATAAACAAGTTAAGTAAAGCTTTAAGGAATATTAGCATTAAATAGTGAAGAGGGAAAAAATGACTTAGAGAAACATAGGATTACATAAATAAATAATCATACTTCCCTCAACCAAAAAAAAGAGTAATATATTATAATCATACATCACACCAGTAGCAGATCCTGATTCTGATTTGTGGGATTCACTAATCTGAGAAGCAAGCAAGCCTCTATGACCCTTCTTGGGTTGTTGGCCATACCCATCTTCCAATTTCAACAACTTCACATCCATTTCTGCTTAAAAATGTTTTTAATTTTAATGCAATCTCTCAATTCTCAAAACACTCCACACTTACAAAGCAATAAGCACCCACACCTTAGTAAAACTATGGAAGCTAAAGTTATACTAGTAATTTTTTACATGCCACAGCAATTTTGGAGAAATCAAAGCTCCCTTTCACATCATGGAGCAAAAACCAAATGTGAAGAAATGAAGAAAAAGGGGGGGGGGGGGGGGGGGAAATAAAGGACAAAATTCTTCACCGAAAAACATTGGCAAAAAGCCAAGGAACACAAAAGCTCTCTCTGACTCTCTCCAAAGAGTTAACTAGGAAGTTGGGTAGTTGCTTCTCTAAAGCAAACCTTTGTACAAAAAATGCTAGATCAGTCACCATACCCTGATAGGCTGATTTCCACCCCCACTAACCTATAATAAGTTTAAAAATGGTAAATTTTATGAAATTAATACTATTTAGACTACTCTTGTTTGTAGTAGCAGTCAATGGAGAACTAATCTTTGGTATTTGGTCTCTGTAGGAGAATCAGAGCCATCAAAAAGACCCCTTTTCCTGTTAACTTTACCACAGGCGTTTAGGGTGTTGCAACCGTTAAGGCTGATCAAGGAGTCTTGGTGGAGGAGTTGTGGTGGTGGTGAAGGAATGGTCACAGGTGGGATCTCAAAGGACTCAAGTGGTGGTGGTGGGTGTCTCCATTGAGGCAATGGTCCAGCTAAAAGAAGGGTTTGCAAGAGTGGACCAGCTTTCATCACTGCCTGTAAAAGCTTTCCCTTTTCAGGTAATGGCTTTTCGGGCACTAGCTCTATGGTTGCTTGAGGTGGTGTTGGTGGTGGTTGTGGTGGCAATTGGGTTTGTTGAATTGGGTCAAGAATCGGAGATGAAACAATGCTTTCCTCACAATCAGATGATGAGAAGCCATTGTTTGAGTCAATTCCTCTTCTGGGTTCATCTTCAATGCTAGAAACTCCAGAGAGAGGAGCAACTTGGTGTTGCTGTTGGTGAAGCAGGAGTTTCTCAAGGAAAAGTCTTTGGCATTTCTCCTCTGCTTCATCTCTCTCTCTCATTGCCTTGCTCACCAACTCTTTGAGTTGAATTAATTGATCATCTCTCTTTCTCAGCTCCTCTTGAACTGCCAACCTTGTTTGTTCCAGCTCCAGAGTTGTATATAAAAGAGAATGCCTAAGCTCTTCCATTGTCTGCATAATTAACAATTTAGCCCAAACTCCATACAAAAAGTCCCCATTTTGCATAATCAAGCCAAAATAAAAGAAGGTCAGACTAAACCACTCAAGAGAAGAAACAAGAAATATCCATTACCTTTGCTTGACAAAAATAAGCCCAGCTAAAAAGAGGACCTCTCTGACTATCCATGCCCTCAGAGTTGGATCACTCAAAAGAACTGAACTGAACTTGGAATTGATTTTTTTTTTTTTTCTGTTCAAGTGTGAGAATCAGAGAGAGAAAGAGAGGATAAATAAACAAAGGTGGGGTTTTATGAGTGGTTTCTTCCCAGTCTTATAAGAAGGAGCAGCAATAGCAACAGCAACTACTATTTTTTTTTTTTTTTTTCTGTCTCTCTCTCTCTCACTCTCTCTTTTCTGTGAGTTGGACAAAAGCACAAAAAGCCAAAAGCCTCTTCCTATGCTATTTGGTTACTCTTCAGTCAGTCTTTTGGACTCAGTCCAGTCCATGGTTTCTTATCTTAAGCCAAGGGATTGCTGGGAGAAAAGTTTGAGATGTTTGAACATAACTTTTTTTTTTCTTTTTCAGAAGAAGTATAGATAGTTATGAGACTATGTCATTTCAATTAATTGAAGTGGTTTATCATATAATATGAAATATTAGCTAAAGTAGTAGTCTTGTAAAGCTTGCCACGTAAAGATTTAAACACTATTAAAATGAACCTAAGGTTGAATAAAGTTGGATTTTGTACTCTAATTAAGATGCCATAGCCCTTTCTTTAACAATATTTTCTCAATTATATAGCAAATGCAAGTCTTCTGTCTAAACAGTCAATGCCATAACAATCTTGAGCAAGACAATGTTTTCAATCATATGTTGTTTTTATAAAAAAAAAAATAAAAAAAAAATTAGTACGAAGTCATAGTAAAATAATTTTAGGTATCAACCTTTAACTTTCACTTGGAAATTGGAAAGGATTTTTGTTTTATATTGGCCTGTAAGAGTATCTTTTCATTGAATAAATAATCTCTCTCTCTTGTTTTGTTATTCTCTTTTGTTGGTGGAATAATTTCTTGGCCTGTTTCTTTGAGGTGAGCTTATATTATTCGGATTTTTTTTAGTATATTTTTGTCTGACACATATTCAGATATGAATATGAAATATAATCCTTCAAATATATAAAAAAAAATTAAAAAATTAAGTATACTTATGACGGAATACTCATATTCGACACTCGTCCCGAATCTGAATAACATAATTGACAGCAAAAAATAATATTTTCCAAGTTGAACTAAAGAGATGAATATTTTGGTACAAAACATTAAGAAATTCTTTATTATTATATATGTTAATTACCATGCATGGTACACAAACAAAGATTTTTGAATAAAATTCTATAAATTCCAAATATATTGCCAAATCATAAAAGCTAATTATAAAGTTTTTTTTATGAAAAATTGAAAATGATTTTTATAACTTAAAAATGTAACTTAATTAAAACATTCATTTTTACAACCCATGGAACTCATTTTTGATTTAAGGAATTTTCTTTGTGGGGAATAGACTACAAATTAGAACCCTACAATTCCCATCCTAAATCTCTTTTTCTTTGTGTGTCTTTGTCTCTTAATCATGTTCATAAATATTGGGGGATGGGGTCAATGGTTTATTGTTTCATTGGTGTAAAAAAGGGAGCTGGTAACCAAACTTTCCCACCAATATTTGCCAAAGAAAAATAATGGACCTAATTTTGAACAACAAAGTCCTCGTTGTAGGAAAGTGGAAGGCTTCCATTTGATTAATTCAAGACCCTTTGCTATTAAAACAATCTTAATATCAAATTAATTATTATATACTTAATTATAAAACCTCCATCTCTTCATCCAGAACACGTGTAGGCTACAAAGTCCTAAATCAAGCAACCTAAAAGAAAACAACCCTTAAAATGGTTAACCCTAGTAAGTGATTATTTAAAGGGTTTAGTCTCAATAATGGAGTAGTTTTTAGTAGTTTTAATTTTGAATAACTATGGAAAAAGGGGTGTGAAGTGTGAACAAAATTCCAAGGGAGTAAAATCCAAAGTGGGAAGTGAGGGGTAGAGGTGCTCATGACCGGGTCTAGGTTCGGAAAAAAATATTTTTCTTACTTAAGCTCGTTTCGGGTTAGGTTCAGCCCGGTCCATAAATTTATTTTACTATTTATAAATTATTAAAATATTAAAAAATCATTTTTATTAATATATATATTATAATTAAATTTAAATAAAAATATATTTTTTAATTATTGAATAGTAATTCGAATCGAACCGAATTGAATTATAAATATTCTTATTCAAACTCGATTCGAACCGGACGAACTACCTTATCCTTGAACAATGGGGGGTGAGGAGTGGGGGGAGAAGAGGCGAGCGAGATGGAATAAAATGGGCGCCTTGCCTTGCCTTGCCTTTATGTCCCATCTAAAGGTGTGTGATTATCTATGGGCATTATTGCATTATTATGTCTTTAACTTTATCAAAATCAACCTGCATATGTGGGCTTGCCCTAGGAAACGGCAAACTCAAGCATCAGACCAACTTTTGCCCTTTGCCTTATATTGTGTTACATTGGCTCAATAGTCATTGGATATAGCCTTGACTTCAATCATACATTGGCTAATATTTAATTCATATCGACTCCATGGCATATATACAAGTAACTAGAAATTAATTAATTAATGTACCCTAGCCGTTTAGGTTCTTAATTATACATTTTTTTTATAATACAATTAAGGCTATTTTTAAGTTTTATTTAAGCTTAATTATTTTTCGAACTATCTTAAAGGCATATCCCTCATAATAATACGATGCATTTAATATTTTACTCTCGAAATATCTTTCATAAAAATCAAACCTGATAAACAAAACTTAATTGTACTTGTTTTTGTTATATTTAAACCAACAAAGGTTGACTAAATAAGGGTTGGAATGCTTTAAAAAAAAAAAAATTTAGGTAATACATAAACTTAATCTGTCTTAAGGTAAGCGAGTATCATTAGATTAAAGTCGAATAGTTTTGAAGTATCTCTATTTAATGAAATTTATCTATGATTTCATGCGAACCTCAACAATATAAAACTCCAAATATACATATTCACCATTGCAAAGAATATATCTTCCAAAGTATCATTTGCTTGCCTAAGGCATGTTTATTTTGTTATTAGATAATTATAAATAATCATGACAGTCATAATAATTGTAATTATTATTTTAATAAACCTAATAATTTAAACCCTATACCTTTAGTTGCTCCTTCTAGGGTCATCCTCAAATACACAAGGAAGAGACAAGATTTATCATTATAGGATCACCTTTACCAACATAATACCATGCTTTAAACCAATATTTTTCATACAAAAAAATTAACATATAATCAAATATGAGGAATTTTGGGGAGACCCATCTCCCATTTCTTTACACCATGGCCCCCACGTTATCGTATATTGCTGTAGTGCCTAAGCCATGATCTGGTTGGCAACATAGACACAGCACAATTCTAAGGTGAGAAAGATATCAAGTGGTTAAGAAATGAGTTTGAACCCTAAATCAAGGCTACAAAGGCATCCCCCATTTGCTTGCAGCTTAAATCCAAATTATGGAAAGAAAACAAACATGGGTTTATCGAATCAAATTGATAATTTAGTGGAGACTTTGGCTTTTCTGAATATTTGGTCGGCCAAATTTGAGTTTCATAATCAATTAGTAATTTTTTTTTTTTTTATAATTAATAATTTTGTTGGAAAAATGTATTTTTAATGCTTAATGAAGACATGGTCAACTATTTGGGAAGTGGTTTCACCGCCATTTGTGGTGGTAACTAAACTTACATACATATAGTTGCAAAGCAAAGATAATTTGAAATCGGATTTAGTTCAGTTGGTTCATGCAATAATTTTTAAAAAATAACATTCAATAGATTTAAAATTTGAATCTTAATATCTGCAATTCTTTATTTTATCTCCAAACTATGATATTTTTTATACTAAAAAAGTAAAGAAAACGTTCATTAATTTTACTAAATCAAGGTGACTTTAAAGTTATAATGAACTCATCAAAGGTATAGTGTAGATGGAAGGTTTTTTTATTTTAAAAAAAAAGGGTTAACGAATTTCTTTTAGGATGGTTAAGAGAATCAATTCTACGAAAGGTTAGATAGCAACTGTTAATATACTCTATTCTTTTGACTATCACTTTGTTAATCATCTAAGTAACAAAAGGTTACTTATTATATTCCTTTGACTGACACTTTTGAGTGAAAATTCTTGTATAACAAAATAGTAAAATCCTAACACCATAATTGATAAGAAGGTAGTAAAATGAAAACAAAAATGGAAAGGAAGAAAAGTTTTTTTTTTTCCTTGTAATAGATATGATGGATGAAAAAGATAGAGAAAAAGGCTACAAGTAAAGTTATAAATATGTTAATTTAAGTTGAATGATTTTTTCTTATTCTTATTTTTGAAAAGATTGGATTTTGTAAGAATAGAAAATTACAAATCTATTATTTATTTTTTTTTTGTTTTCTTTGAATGGGTGATAACTGAAAAGAAAGTAGTTTTTCATTTTTTTTCTTTTTTTCTTTCTTTCTTACAAAACACAGTGTAAGAAAATCAATTATATAAATGTAGCCGAAGAAATGTGTTATAATTTTTCATTTTAATTTTTTTTATAAGACAATCAGGTGTTTCCAAATTTTAATCGAATCTAATATTTTCTCGAAATGATTTTAAAAACACATTTTTTTTTTTAATATCGTCAAAATACATTTAAAATTTTATTTTCAAAATATTTCTCATAAAAATCAAACTTTAATTGACAATGAAGGAATTCCTCCTTTTACCAAGTATATTCATCTCTGTGGGTATTTTCCCATTTTAACTTTGGCATAGAATATATATATATATTTTTAATTCATTTCTTATTTTTGAAGTGACTTAATTAACCAAAGCACTGATTATGTTGGTGTTTGGCCACAACTACCAAATCCAGTTGTTATATCTTTGTTGATAATATATGCTGTTTGCATGTGACACTCGGCAAAAGTATTGAAATTTTTTATTAAGTGATTGATTTAGAAGATCCGATGGAAAAAAGTAAGGATTTAACATATTACCTATAGAATTTTTTCGCAAATCAAACCAAATCAACTTGATAGAAAAATTCCCCAAAGAAAAGTTCGGAATAAAATTAAAAACCCAATTTTTGTACAAGTACTTAGTAAAAACGAAGAGAGAGGGTTACATCCAGAGATCTGCTCATGGTCGGACAAGTCCGACCCTGATTGGATCGAATTTGGATAAAAATATTTGTGATCCAGATAAACCCGATCCGGATCACTGTTCACACATTAAAATAATATTATTTTTTTAATTTAATTATAAAATATATAAAAATATTTATATATATATATATGGTGAACAGTAACTTCAGATCCGTAGGTCAACCCGGACTCATCCAAAATCGGACATAAATAAAGAAAAAAAAATTGAATCACGATCCGGCCCGACCCAACCCATTAGCAAGTCTAGTTCACTTACATCAAAAGCGTCAAATGTACTTGCCTATAATTAAATACGGAGTAATAGCTATATTTTTTTTTTATACCTTTTGAAATGGATGATCAAAGTTCTACCAAAGTGCGGTCCCAACGGCTAATACCTGTCGGGTGGGAGCATGTGGAAAATCATAGTTCCCGACCCTTTTGATTAAACCGTGTGGATCCCATTGCCCAAAAAAAAATTACAAAAGAAAAATTATGGAATATAATCATTTTTATTTATTTATTTATTAATATAAAATTATTATTTGACATAAAAATAACTTTAATATTTTTCAATTATTTAGTAATTTCATAAATATTAAATAATTTAAAATTTTCATTATATATAAATTTTAATCTAATGTATTTAATGATCATTTTTTATTATTATTACAATTCATCTCAATATTTCAAATATTTTTGTATTCAAACATATATCTAATCATTGAATTTAATCTTTTTGTTACAATAATTAAAATCTTTGTCATCATTATTTTTAATTTTTATCAAAATCAATCTGTTTATTTAAATATACCCTTAATCTTTAGGTGGGTTGCCAATTCCATGTCAAATCATATCATTTGTTTTGGATCTTCGAAATCCCCAAGCGATGGTTATGCAAAAGCTAAAGCCCTCTAACCCTCTAAACCAAGTTTGGGTTATATAATGATTATGCCTAATGTAATGTGCTTTATATTTTTTAATGTTCTTTTGATATTTGTATACTATTTTACTATAAGGATGGCCATGGTAAATTATTGGAAACTATAATAATCAACTTTCTATTTTATACTTATAGAGAAAAGCTTGCATAAAATTTTAGGTTAGTCTAGTTGATAAGGGAGGAGTTCCTTTTTTGTCAATTTGGGTTTAATATTTATCGAAAGTAAATCGGAAGTAAAACCTTAAATGTATCATATAGAAGAGTGTGATTTTAAAATCGTTTAAATAAAAGATTAAATTCAAACAAAACTTGAAAACATTTTTTTATCTTTTTATCGAAAGTGTTTCACAAGTAAAATTTTAAATGTACCATATAAATATAAAGTGTGATCTTAAAATCATTCGTTTAAAAGATTAAACTCAAACAAAATCTAAAAATACCTTTTACCTTTTTATAAAAAAGAGAAATTTCATTTCATTTCTTTTCTTTTTCTTTTCTTTCAAACAACACCTGATATTTGATAATGGGGTGTCTAAGATACGATGGGAATCATACTTTAAACAGGAAAAATATATACTTATAATTTTTCTTTTTTGGATCATATTAAAAGGGTCCGGTCCCACACGGTTTTGTTATTATTCTATCAAGTTTTAGTTGTATGAAAGAATTTGGTAATCTAGAGTTCATAGAGGACCACTGTTCTTGACTTAACACAAATTTGGTAACTGCCCACTAATTGTCTGCTTATGAGTTTTTCTTTTCTTTTTCAAAAAGCATTTCTTTGGGAAGTCTTGCTTTCCCTAATTCTTTGAAATATTTTATGTAAAGCTCTAAATTATTTTGTAATTTCACATTAAAATTTTAAAGTAAAAAATTGTATCAAACATGATTGTTTTTATTAATGTAGTAATTAATAGTTAATTTGATTATTCATAATAATATCAAATATATTGAATGAAAATGTTATTTACATAATAATTTTAAAATTATTTTAAAGATAACCTTTAACAAAATTCATTTAAGTTAGATCTAAGTCAAGTTAATTAGATTCCTTATAAGACCTCCTCTTATATATATATATATATATATATATATATATATATATATAATGTACTGTCAGTTTATAGGTTTATATACTGACAGTGAATCCTACACTGATATTTCATTAAAAAACTAACCATTAACCCTAACCACTAACCCCTAACCTGACAGATAGTATCGTAAGATACATTATCAATATATAAATCTATACATTGACAGTGTATTAAATATAAATAAATAAAATAAAATAAAAAGCAAATGAGTTTGATTGAATTTCACTCCATGATGGTATGATAAAGAAAATGAAGAAACTGGACCCACTATCTTTTGAGATGTCATGTCATTTCATGCTTCAAAGCTCAATGGACAATGAAAAACCCAAAGCCCATGATTTCTAACTGGGCTAATAACTATTAAGCCACCAACTGTTGATGATTGGATCCCTTTATGAAAATAATAGTAAGTACTAATAGTTAATAACAAATGAAAAAAGACAAAGAAAGTTTAGTTGTCCGGGACTCGGTGGCTCAGACTAGACCTGCTCACGGGCCGGGCAGTCCGCCCGGCCTGGCAGGCCCGGCCCGTATTGGGTCGGACTTGGGCAGGATAATTTGTGTTTCGGGTCGGCCCGGCCCGGAACAGTAATTTTTATTATAATAATATTATTTTATTTAATTTTAATTATAAAAAAATTTTAAAAAATAAAAAAATTTATTTTTTTATTCCAATGAACAGTGTTTCGTGCATAAACGGACGGGCCGGACCGACCCACGACCGGGCCTGGGCAGAGAAAAAAAAACGGGCCGCGGCCCGGCCCGACCCATGAACAGTTCTAGCTCAGACTTCGGACCACTTCTTCATGACATGACCATATCTCTCACACACGTAAAAAAACAACAAAAGAACACAACATCAAAGCTGAATTAATGGCAAATTCTTCAATTCATTCAGAAACAAACAATCGAGTAAAAGTATCCTCCTCTGTCCATCATCATCATCATCATCGGGATTTAAATAACGACCGTAATATAAAATTATGATTACTATTTTACAATTGCTATCAATATTTACTATAATATTATTTGTTATATTTGCAACTGCAATAAATACGATACAATCAAAAATATGTTCGCGATTGCAATTTAAATCATTACCATTATCATCCTATATATGGGTAACCTGGTTCCAGCTGGCCAAGAAATTGATTAGAAAAAAGGAGGATATTCTTATTTGACAATGCAAGATTTTCTTTTTCCATGTTTCGTTTTTCCTGGTCTTTTACAATTATTCAGCAGTTAAATAGGACAAATCCAGTTGTTTGGAAGAAGCTGTCAAAATAAAATGGCAACATTAAAGGATTCTAACAGTGTTTTAAATGTAGTTGGGATCAAATTGCTTTAATTTAACACTCCATTTAAGCAGCATTAAGTTTCAAAATGCATGCATTTCCTTTTGATTAGAAGTTTGGCCACAATATTCTGAACTGATTTTGTTCACTAAGAAATGATAATCAGCAAACCCTTTCACATTACTGCATTCCACCTTTTTCATTTTACAGTAACTTTAAAAAAAAAAAAAAAAAATCAATGTAAGTTCCACAAACAAACAATACATAGGTTACAGTACAGGAAGATATCTAGGAATGTGAGGAATGGCTACTTGCTGTTCAGTCTTTTCTCCGCATTTTAACATGAAGTGGAAATTCTTTGTACGATTGCACCTTTTCAACTGCTTTGCGTAATGGTCTTCCAATTGAAGATCTTTTAGATATTTGTGTTTCAGCTCTTAGGTTACAAGTTTCTTCCATTGTAATGGATGAACCTAATGGAGTTGGACCATCTTCATGCATCGGAGTATCAAGTTGCTGAGTGGCTGCAAATTTAACATCCTCAAGCTCAAATAGGTTTTCTGTAGGTTCTCGTTCTTGGGATTTCAACCTAGCAGATTGCCTTCTCAAACAACGCCTGCAAACAAGAAAAAACAGAATTCGAACCCCTTGCAAGGCCAAGAACATGACAACAAATGCAACCACTCAAAACTTGCTATGCTTCAGAACACTCTAATATGACAAGATTTTGATGAACACCTAAAGTTCTACAATTTCAAAATTGGTTTTCTATGTTGGAAGTAGCAAGTTACAGGTTCAACATTATGGTTCATGGCCACAGATACTAGATGTGTTAGCTGACCTTTTATTTTCAATCTTCTCTTTATCTCCACCTCTTTGGCTTGTAGTTGAAGGGCCCATAGCTGCAAATAGCTCACAAATCCCATATGTCAACTCAACAGATTTAAAGGAGATAAAAAGATAAAAATAAAAATGAAAGCTAGTCTAGAAAATTTAAGTAAATAATCTAAGAATCTAAAAGATTACATTGACTTCTAGCATTACGTCTTCTATTTCGGGTACAAGGCTTGTCATCATCATTAGGCATGCATTCCTCAGCTGCCTGCTGTCCCCCATGTGAGCTAGTATTTTGACAGTTGATATCCGCTTTTCCCTGCTCTCATAATAGAAAAAAAAAAAAAAAAGGTGAATTCCTATGTTACTCGGATCCGGGTGTGAGTGTCGGATATGGATGTGTCCGACACAGGTATGTTTGATTTATTTTAAGTTTTTTCATGTATTTAGAGGATCTTTGGGGATCATATCCCTATACTCATGTCCGAATATGCATCAGACATGAGTGTCAAACACGAAAACTTTAAGAAAAATGAAGAGTTGAAACATGAATTCTTTAGGGGTGAAAATGGTTGAAAGTGCAGGAATTAACTTACAAGCAATGAAATCCTTTGTGTGAAAATTTCCTAATCTATTGTAGGCATATTGAATGTGAAATGATTACACCAATCCTTTAGCAGCAAATGATAGTTAAATTGTCCAGTTCTTGCAAGTAAGGATGCACCTGGTCAGATCTCTAGGTTGTTTATAGCTACAGGTGCATTGCAACATTATTTAACTCTTTAATTCTAATAATGAAAAGTAAGATTAATGCTGACCTTTGTTTCCAGGTTCTTTGCTTTAAGTAAAGCATCCTTGCATACAAGCTCATGATGCAGAGCTTTCACCTGAAAAGATTGACACCAAATTATCCAAATTGAAATAGGTTTAATACTCCATGAAGCAAAACACCAGTTTTTTTTTTCTTTTTTCTTTTCTAAAAGATTAAAAAGTTGCAAACAAACTTACCCTATCTTTACCTAAATTAAGCTCCTGAAAAACCAGCCAAAGGCAATCAAAATTAATAATAACAACTAAATACTTCAGAAATGAAATCATACTTAGAAAAATCAAGAAAGCCAACAGACCGCTAACATCTGACTGTTTGATTGAGCAAGGTTCCAATTCTGTAGATGTAATTTTTGTAAACAAATTCTCAGATTCTGCAACTCAGTTCCACTCAATTCAATAATCTTACTGTAAAATCAAAATTAAGAAAAAAAAAACTCCATCCATTTATTTAATGCCATAAAACTGGAAAGAAAAAATTATGACTTGGTAGAATATAAAAAAGGATACTTTCTCTCCTCAATAAGTTTCATCAGTGTCATCTTTTCCTGGTTCAAATGTAAACAACAATTAAAGAAAAAGAACAGAGTAAGGCAAGGTTAAACAAAAAAAATTACATAATTATTAAAAAAAATAAAATAAACAAGACCCAGATTAGAAAATACCTTAATTAACTGATTAATGTAGTCTTCAGCAGCATGAGAAATCTGTTGAGGCTTTTCCTCTTGGCTTGAAGGCTTGGGTTGTGACTGTGAATTGGTGATATCAGACAACCTCTTCCTCACTATGCTCCCAAAAGATGATCTTTTTGCCATTCTTTCGCCTCCCATTCTGCGAAAACTGTCTCAAAGCCCCTAAAACTAGATAAGTTGATGAAGATTAATGTTAAAGAAAAAGAAAAAAAAAAGGAGGAAATTTTGAACAAGGAAGTGGGAAGATATATATAGAAAGAACTGACTTTGTTCTTTAGAATGAAGAGTAAAGAAGCAAATTTGAAATCTTTCTTTTATCCGACTTTGGTTTGTGAAAACAAGGATTGGATTCCCAGAGAATAAAGGAAAGATTGAATGAAATAAAGAGGAAAAAAAAAAAAGAGGAGAAAGCAAAGGAACAAAGGCAAACTGGCGAAGTAAAGAAAGATAAAACGGGAGGTTTGGGTGCTCTAACGGCTTCCCAAAGCAAACCTCCAAAAGCCCAAAAAGGCAGTTCAGTGGCTCCCGAACCTAATTTTAAATTTCCGAACCTTGTTCCCTGCCTGCCTGCCTCTTTTTTTTGCTTTTTCTTAATTTTTTTTTTATCCTTTTTTCCTCAAGAATTTTCTTATTTTCTGGGAATTTCTTTTTCAACTAACAAATTTGGGTATTTTTTCCCCCTATTTTCATCTTGGAGATTTTGATTTTTTTTTTTTTTTGCTTTTTCTAATTTAAGGTTAGAAACATAATTAAAAGGGTGCATTTGAATTTTGATTAGGTCATTGGTTCCATTTCCCCCTTCTTGCCTCGAGAGAAGAGAAGATAAGAAAGTGGTAGATATTGAAATCAAACATAGCAATTATTAAATAAGAAAAGCAATAATTAAGGTAAAAATATTTAGAATCCAAAATTTAATCCAATTGATTCTTCATGTAACCACCCTTAAAAGACGATATCCAATGTAACCACCCTTAAAAAACGATATCCAATAAATTTAAAATTTAAATCACAACATCTACAATCACTTCTCATAATAAGCTGCTTTGTACCTTAAAAAAAAGGAAAAACATTTGATTAAATACATTAAGTACTAAGCTAATTACATCTCATAATATCAGGCATATGAGCTTGAAGTCATTGCTAAACTTACATATACTAACTACATAATTAGATCCACTAAACCAGATTAATTTTCAGAATAACCCCAGAATATAGAAATGAGGTATTCCAAATATGTCAATATTTCTTCAAAATATCCTGCTTATGAATCTGGGTGATTCTGTCAACACTTGCACCCTTGCCTGCAAAGATCAAATTCCATCAAATGAAGTAGGCAGAGGATATATTCTGAAGGGTATAGCAGGTGGCCATATATATTTGGTGTTTTTGTTTTGCTGCTAAATATTTCCACTGCTTTGACATTGAAGACATACTACAACTATGTTACTCGGACTCGAGTGCAAGTGTCTGACACGGGTATGTTTTATTTATTCTAAGTTTTTCCATGTATTTGGATGGTCTTTGGGGGATCATATCCCCATACTCATATCCAAATTACACGGGTATTTCAAGAAAAATGAGGAGTTGGAGTAACATAGTACTACAATACCTTGATGCATGCCAAAATATGCTAGAGGGTGTTCAAACCAGCAAATGGATTTGAAGCTCTCTTGTCCAAGCATCAATTATAGTTATATATATATATATATATATATATATATATATATATATATATATATATATATAGAGAGAGAGAGAGAGAGAGAGAGAGAGAGAGAGAGAGAGAGAGAGAGAGAGAGAGAATATGGCTTTACCACAAACCCCAACTTATGCCAGGTTAACTTCTTTTAGTTACTTTCCTTATCAAACATCTCTACATTATTTATTGGGGATGGATAAGAACTCGTACTTGATTAATTGTTGCCAACATCTTGTAGAAGAAATGCAGCTTTGTTACGAACCTGCAAGGTTGAAGGAATTAATAAATGGAAGCAAGCAGAGTCAGAGCTAGATAAGAAAAATGTTTGGTTCCATACTTTTGATGCATGAGACCTCAAATCTGTGCTGCTAATTTGGCAAGAACAGTTTCGAAGAAAAAGACCCCACATTTCACGAATAACTGGCTTATCTCTCAACATTTGATCATATCGAAGCCAATTTTCAGTCAAAACCAGATAGAGGTACATCTTGAAAAAATCGCAGGCCTTTTCTTTCACGTTTATTGAGATAAGCAAAGTCAGGATTCCTTCTTCATCAGTAACCTGAGAAGGATGACAAAGTCAACCTGTAAGTGTTATAAACTCATTTCCAACACTAATTTAAGGTGTATAAGATGCTAAATTCAAACTTAAAGTCACAAATGTAATTAGCTTATAGTTTTATTGGCTTCAATAAATAATGCATTATAATTTGGATGCTGCTGGTAAGACATCAGATGAACAATTAGCATCAGCACATGCATTAGTTCCTGAAAAACAATATGTTATCATGACTGTAATCTTGAGTTGGAAGAAATTTGCAAAAAAATGAGAACTTACCATCAGAGAATTAATAAACAAGCAAGTATAGTTGTCTAAGAGTATAGAAACCCAGGGGAATATAAAGTAAAATGCAGGGAGCTACCTTATTATCAAAACAATTAACTAGAATTTGGAAGGCAACAGCACTTTTGAGATGCTTGGTACGATGATCGACTCCTGAAATGCATTGCACTGCTTGCAAGCAGTTCAAGTCCATAGGAACTCTGCATTCATGTCAGGCAAGCATAAGAAAGAAAGTCGAAAAAAAAAAAGGAAACAGCAAAAAGAAAGTCAGAGAATGCAACCAATAATATGCACTCAAGCATGGAGTGGGCAGTGTTGGGGTGGATGGGGTTGGGTTAAGAAACTATTAATAAAGAATAACAACCTTGAGGCAAGAGATTTTGCTATTTTAGAATAGCTGTTAATCCATTCTTCTTCTGTGAACGAACTGATAACTGATTGCATACAGTTCCTCATAAGAACAGAGAGACCTTGAAGTCGCCGGTCTAAAAATAGACAAATGATGACTTCTGCTAGCTCTTGACAGTCTGAAGTCAAAAGGATAGACTGCTTACACCTGCAAAGAGAACAAATGTCATACTGAACTTCAAAATCAGCAATATTTGAGAAAAAGGGCAGAAGCTTTGTATTGAGAGCACCATGTAAATATTATCACACATAATATTAAAAATCTATCATTGAATATCCAACTTGTATGAAAGCCAATACACATTGGTTTCTTTAAGTGGTCTCTCTGAAACAGCAATACAACACTAAGGGGCTATCCCTCAAACCATATATCACAAAATTTTGTTAATCTCAAAACGCTGAGAGAGAAATGTGGGAGCAATTCAACATTTCTTTAGCACATGTTGGCATTAATTAGCAGTAATAGTTGCATTCCGCTTACAGATCAACCACAAGAAAAGTCAATAGCACTAAATAAAAAGTACTCACACACTTTGAGATTAGAACTCCATTTTCACATACCTTACTTGACAATAAACAGCTGTAAATTTGATCCAGGTTATGATATTTTGAGGTGGCCCTTTACAAACAGAACCTAAGCACCAAATTTGATGTGAGAAAGATATGAAGATTAAATATTCCTTTATTATCGATAAAAAAGGCCACAACTCCAATGAGGCATGGACCCAAGCATGTTAACTAAAGATCTAAAGCATTGAATAAAATAGATTGAGTAAAGGGAAACACAGAATTCATAATGGATAGTATATGCAAAGTCAGACGACAAGAGTTCAAAAATTGAGTCATTAAATGTAAATACAGGTAGAAAAGGAAAGAAAGCAAAAACATATCCCAAAAAAAAAAAAAAAAACATGAAAGAAGGCAAAAAAACATATCATATTAGAGGTTAGCAATAAAGTGTTATACCATATATAATCAATTGTTACAATGAATCATGTCCTTAAAAAACTAATTGATGAATTATATTTGAGAAAGCAATATATATTCTGAAAAAGTCTTAGCATTTTCATGATGGTTAAACTACAATATCAAACTTTCTGCCAACAACATCATTAAACTTGGTATCAAAATGTCATGCATCCTAACTTGTTATGTAGAAGATGTGTGATCATAGTCTATAGAAGATAAAAGATGAATAAATTTATCTGCTAAATGAAATGGACTAGAAGCTGGAAAGCGACGATAGCCTTACTGTTTTCAACAGATATGTTGATTGAAAAATTGAAAAGAAACCCATATATTTCAAGAGCACTCTTTAGTTCAGAATAGCTGGGGTACCAGTCAATTTCAATGGGTGGCACACCAACCTGCATAAGCATTATGGCAGACAAACAATAATTAATTCAAAGACCCAATTCAGAAGAAATACTCATTTTAACGTATATCAAAATTTAGTTTTCAGTCCTTGAAGATAAATATTGGTGTTCACCTGAATTTTTGATGAAAGAATGGCACACCAAAACTCACAAGCAGATGACCTCAACTCTTCTTTTGATGAATATAGCACTGATAAAACCAAGAGATAAGTACATAATAAACATCAACTGACTGTTAAAGAAAGAAGCTGGGGCCAGGAGTAACGGATAATGGATAAACTCACTCAAGAAAAAGGTCCATGTAGCTATTGATTTTTCTACACGGCCACATTTAAAGATCAGTTTTAAGAGCCATCCATTTGTCAATAACCCTTCAAGGAAAGAGCACTCTGAAAGAACAAATGAAAGAGGTCAGTGATATATACATGAACATTGCTTCTCGCTGAACAGAATGCATATTATTGGAAACTAGAATTGATGCAATCTGCAACCCAAAACTAGAAGGGGAAATATATTTTACAAAAAAAGTATGAGAAAGCAAGTACAAGAAAGTGAAAGACCTTGTTCTTTAGCAAGCCCCACCAGAGAGTTGTGCTCATTATTCATGAAAGACTGCAACATTGACCAACTTCCAAGCTCAGGAAAAGATAAAGGTGGTGTAGTCTTCTGTAATTTGCATAGAGAAACCAAAAATAGAGATTTTTCAGTCACTTGAAATATCTGGTCCCATGGAAGAAGTTCTTCCAGTAGTTAGCAAGCACAATGTCAAGCAGGATAAACTAATGTTATTCATGAGAGCACCTGCTGTCCAAAGACACATAAGTCCCACTCGGATATCTCTTCCCCGCTGCTAATTGCTTTCATCTATAAAACAAGAGTACATGTACTTTCAGTCAAGTTAAAAAAGGAAGAAACACAGAATACAATATAATATCAGAGCAAATAAAAAAAGGGAAGGTTATTTTGCCTGTTTTTGGCAATCATCAAGAAGACTTGAAAGTATAGCTTCTTTGCAATTTTTATCCTCATCAGAATCATAGATTTTTTGAGGTTTTGTCTGTTTCTTAGCTTCCTTCTCAATAAGTTTGCTTTGCTCCTTGTAGTGTTCAGTCAAAAGCTCATCCAATCCAGTAAGCTTTTTCCTAAATACCATTTTCACAGAATAGATTACTACAAAGAATCAAACAGAACTGCATAATTACTAATAACTGAACACAGTAATCAACTCAATTCGTTGGAAATGCTATAAGCAATTCTCCTCCGAAATCAAAGTAATTTAACATAAATGGGAAAGCAAAAGCATAATAAAGTAAATGGGTCCTAAAATCTGATTAAATTCCTAAAATTTTAACAAGCTACTATCTTTAAGGAAATGAACCATGTTCAAACTGATGGGTTCTCAATCAACTTCGTAAAAAGAAACAGAAAACCCTAGCAACCCAAATCACCAAATGATATCAAAATATACAACAAAAATATGGAAGAAAAAAAAAACTTTCTGAATATAAAAGAGAAAATTATTGAAAGAAAAGAAGTAAAAAATGGGTAACAGCTATTTTGTTCTTGTATTTAATAGAAAGAAGATGAAAACCTTTTCTTGGAGACAACAGGGTTAATAAGAAGTGAGTCTTCTATTTCAAAATCAAGTGGATCAATGTCCATCATCTCCGATTTTCTGTATCTCCAAAAAAAAAAAAAAAAAAAGAAAAAAAAGCAAACCCTATGTGGATGTCAATTAGCGCCAAAACCAGAAGCAAGTAAGCGCTTTGAAAGATGTAATGGTTCATTAAAAGAGTTCACCAGTTACTGGCCCAGTATTTTTAGAACTTTTTGGGCTAACTTTGGGTCAAATTTTAGCCTCAAAGCTTGCAAATTGAAGCAAATCTTGGGGTTCGAGAAGGGCTGAACCCATTCAGAGATTATGGGTATCTAAAATAGTGTCATTGAAGAGCTTCGACTACAAATGTGAGCCATGCAAGTATTCTCGTATATGACTAGAAAACTGAGAAAGTGTTGCAAAAAGCAATGCGAAAGCCCAGTTTTGTTTAGAATACATAAAAAAAATACCCACGTAGTTCTTGTAATGTAGTAAAAAGAGTAATTTAATCCTGATATTATAAAAATAAGTAATTTAATCCCCGTACAATTAAAATAGATGCAAATAAGTAAAATTGATACCTGTGTTAATGAAAAATCGTTAAAATACTGATGTGGACTCGTAAAATTTGACAGAATTAATGATTTGGAACAAAATATAACTTAAAATATATCTAAATTTGTTAGATTTTACGATTCCACGTCAGTATTTTAACGGTTTTTCATTAAAACCGTTATCAATTTTACTTATTTGCATCTATTTCAATTGTACAAAGACTAAATCACTCACTTTTACAGTACAGAGATTAATTTATTATTTTTATTACAGTACAAAAATTATGTGGGTATTTAAACCCGTAAAAAACTAAAAATGGATGAAATCTTGAGGCTTAACTAGCTTGATCCATTTCTAACTTGTGAAGATCGACCCATGTCTAATGAGCCCAGAGGGAAGAAGAGGAAGGAGGTCGATTAGTTGTTTAGCAAACAACAAAGGTCCATAAAATAGAGCCTTTCTTTCTTTTCAAGGCCATTCAGAAGAAGGATTCTTGGGTTTTGATGAAGGTCCATAAAAGAGTAGGGCTTTGTTTTGTTTTTCTGACCTTTCTGCAAGGTTTTAACTTTTTAGGTTTCTAAAAGAATGCCAAAAAAGCAAAAGAAAAGTACTATAATCTCAAATTTATGTATTGATTTAAATATATGGGCTAGTTGATGAAATCAAATTGGATACCAAATCCAGCAGAGGTCAATCTGTAACATTTTGCAACCCATATCAAGTTTTCTCATACAAGACCCAAGAAAGATGGGAAACTGTAATAACTCTACAATTAATTCATCCTATTCCTACCTACCTAAAATAATAGTAGTTTGTCATGTAAAGAAAAAGGTTCAATTCAATTAGGCCAGAATGAATAAAGAGTTCCTTTTTTTCAATAAATTTTCAAGCCTTTATTGTTCCCTCCCATGAGCACATGGAAACATGGCAATAATATGCTTATATATTTGTCTCCTTTGACAAAAAGGTTCCTTTCACCAATAATTTAGCACATTCTTTTTCTTGTTTCAACACAAATATTTGGCCTAGCATGTGCTCGGATAGCTCACCTCACACTTCAAAGCAGTAGGGTCAGTGTCCACAAGAATGTTTCAGCTTCTTAGATTCAAGCTCTTCCAATGGGGACCCTTTAAAGCCTTTTCTTCAATGCATTCATAACTTTTAGGGCAAGGAGCAGCCCTGCATTAGACAGGTTTTATTATTGGGCAACTATTTCAAGCATTTTGATGGGTGCGAATTTGTTAAGAGATTATTTGGCAGAGGAATAAGATCCAAATAAACAGTAGCAATGATCCCATATGGTCCTATGAGAGCAATAATAAAGGATTCAAGCCCACCTGGATATTAAAAAAATAAGATGAAAAGTAAGAAAGGCGGCTGTGGTCATTGGTGAATGGCCATTGCTTTGCCATTTGCCAACAAGAGAAAAAGAGTCGACATCCTCCTCACTTAAGTAATATAGATTATAATAGAGTATGGTGTAGATCAACTGGAAGAAGTATGTATAAAAGTATTTGTTTTAAGGAGTAATCCTAGAATTTTGTCTGTTTTTTGGGTTTGGAAAAGTGTGGATTTTCAAGAACGAGAATCTTATGACATGTTGAGAATCTCTTATGAGAATCATTCACAACTGAAACGTATTTTAATGTCCGAAAATTGGATAGGGTGACCTTTACGTAAGGATTACATTGCCCCCAATTTTTATGAAATACAAGACAATCATTGAATGATAAGAAACTAATTACAACTTCGAATGTTTTGTTAAGAAAGCCAGTTTGAAAATCTTTTGGGTCTCTCCTGAGTTTGTATATAGTCAAGTTATTGATCTGCAGCAGCTGCAAAATTTCACCAACTGCATCTGCATGCCTCTATATAATACACTCAAAATTATGCCACTAACTCAATCTTTTTATAACTAATAAAACTCTAAAAATACTTCGATGGTAAGAGATAACGTCTGAGAAACGCACCCAAAGGCCAACAAATTCATAGACATCTTCTTTAACTAAAACTTAGATAATTAATCTGTGGGGTAGAAAATTCAAAGTTAAATACTAAACCTAGAGCCCATATAGCAAGACCATTAAAACGTTGGAAATCTTGTTTCAAGCCCCCCACTTAATCTAATATATATATTTTAGTCAAAGCATAGGTTAGTTATGCAATTATTACATTATTGCATTTCTCTTTTATTAAGAGTAAGAGAAAAAAAAAATGAATATTTTAACTGAACTAGTGGGATGCTAGCTGCTGAATTTTATACCCAAGTATTCTATTAACAATGAAAAAGACTTATTTCAAGCAGTATATATAGTAGGTAAGATGTCACAAATTCTAGTTAGTCTCATTTTGTGACCGGTGAAGCTCAAGATTGGGTATTTTGTAAGCTTGGTTTAGAAACCGAGACCTACGCCGAGTTCCATTCTGCTCCACCGCCATGTAACCTCTCTGAATCTCTCTTTCTAATACCTTTTTTTTTTTGTGTGTGTGTGTTCTTTAAAAAATTTCATTGATGAAAGCTGAAGCTAACCATACATGTTATGTAATAAGATAAGCAAAGTTGATCGAATTTTTTGTTTAATTTTTTTGGTGCAAAAACAAAGTGCCAACCAACCTGTATCTATCTATCCTTCAATTACTGTATCTTAGTTTCCACTTCATCATCAAAACCAGAAACCGAAAGCTCCATCTCAACTGCTTTGGCTTTAGCCAAAGCTAAGCCCTTTGATCTTCCTCCGGGAAAAAATCATCTGTTTCAGCTTCTTGTTTCTTCTGTGTGTTTCCTGGTGGCTTTTTTTTTTTTTTAAGTGAGATGACGGCTTAAGAAGTACTGCAAAAACCCACCAAGAAAAACAGAGGGTCCTATGTTAAGATGAGGATATTACACAAAGGCAGACAACCTGAAAAAAGCCTCTTTTTCAAATACTACAAATGGGTTCTTTGGTTTTCTTTTACACTCTATTTTCTCACCTCTTTCTTCATTAGTAACAAGCCAATCCCTTCATCAAAAACCCGTGTTTCTGGTTCCAAATCTTCCTTAGCTTCTCGTGTCCTGTTTGAATCTGTCAACAAAACTAGTCATAAATCCAAACCCAAAGACCAAGGTTTTTTTTTTCTTTTCTTCTTCTGTCACTAAGCTTTTCAATTTTTTTTTCTTTTGAAAAACAATGTTCTTAATGTTTTCTATTTTTTATTTCCTTTGGCAGCTTCGTTCAAGGACTTAAAGATATACATCTACGGGTTACCATCAGAATATAACGAAGACTGGCTTTCAAACAAGCGATGCAGCAATCATCTGTTTGCCTCGGAGGTGGCCATCCACAGAGCCTTGATGAACACCTACAACTTGAGGACATTCGACCCTTACGAAGCTGATTTCTTTTTCGTCCCTGTTTATGTCTCCTGCAACTTCAGCACCGTTAATGGTTTCCCTGCCATTGGCCACGCTCGCTCTCTTTTATCCTCAGCTATCCAACTTATCTCCACAAACTACCCTTTCTGGAACCGCTCCCTTGGTTCCGACCATATCTTCGTTGCCTCCCATGATTATGGAGCCTGCTTCCACGCCATGGTAAGCAAAAAATATTTTCGAAGAAAACGTCTTTTTAAGAAACCTTAATCTGTTTTCTAATTTTGGTTTTTCTTCTTGAAGGAGGATAGAGCTATTGATGATGGGATTCCAGAGTTTTTGAAAAACTCGGTAATATTACAAACTTTTGGGGTTGATTACAAGCACCCTTGTCAGGACGTTGAAAATGTTCTTATACCGCCTTATATCCCACCGGAAAGTGTACGGAATACCCTCGAGAAGGCTCCGATGACCATGGACCGAGACATCATGGTCTTTTTCAGAGGCAAAATGGAGGTCCACCCCAAAAACATTAGTGGGAAATTTTATAGCAAGTAAGTTCCAAAATCGAGGTCTCAATCATGTTAAACCTTGGCTTTAATCATTGTATGGAAAATTACGTGTTTATCCATGTTTAATGTTATTTTGCAATCGGTTTCAGGAGGGTGAGGACGGAAATTTGGCGGAGATATAAAGGAGACCGGAGGTTTTACTTGCAAAGACATAGATTTGCCGGTTACCAGTCTGAAATTGTACAGTCGGTTTTTTGTTTGTGTCCACTTGGGTGGGCCCCTTGGAGTCCAAGGCTTGTTGAGTCCGTAGCCCTGGGCTGCGTCCCGGTGATCATAGCGGATGGCATCCGGTTGCCGTTTCCCTCCGCCATGAAGTGGCCAGAGATTTCCCTCACGTTGGCGGAAAGGGACGTTGGGAAGTTAGGGAGGATCCTGGAACACGTGGCGGCGACCAATTTGTCTACCATTCAGAGGAACTTGTGGAACCCGGCAGTCTCGCGGGCCCTACTGTTCAATGATCATATGCAAGAAGGGGATGCCACGTGGCAGGTTCTCGACTCGCTTTACCATAAACTAGACCGGTCTTACTCTTACAGGAGGTCAAAGGTTCGAGCCACTAGGAAGAGAAGACGTCGGATGAGTTAGTATTATTTGGGCGATTGAGTTGGCAGCTAAGGAAGGTGCTCTTCCCAACAAGGATGCGGGTGCATGGTTTTTCTTTTCTTTTTCTTTTTTTGTTGAGATTTTTGCGGGAAATACTATAGTACTTATAAAATGGCCTTTGTAGATGGAGAAACAGAAAAAATAAAAAATTTGGTAAATAATACACATGAAATAGTTTTAAGAACAACACAAGACAAGACAAGACAACCCAATGACCCATCTGGCCATTTACTTAATTTATTACGTTGTTTATTCATATTAAGCTTATTTCTGAAAAAAAAATAAAAAGCTTATTGGGCTTATCATTTACCTTAAAGTGCATAATGGGCCCATACAGACATGAATAGTGGAGGTTGTAATGGTTTTTCGGCCTTTAAAGTCCAGACTAACAAATAAAAAGTATGGCCTTCGACCTTAACCCAAAATAAACAAAAAAAAAAAAAGCCTTAGACTCTTTGCCACTTTTCCTTTCACACTTGCATAATTTTATTTTATTTATTTTATTTTGGTAGCCTTGTTTTAGAATTTCATTGGCACTTGAAAATTATTTTTTAATTTATTAAGACATCAGGATTTCAAAAAGCTCTTCCTTTTCTTCATAGGGAATTAGGAATATAAAAGAAAAAGGAGTTTTTTTTTTTTTAATTATTTGCCATGCAGAGATGCCTTAATTATCAAATCATACAATTAATCATAAAAAAATGAACATCTATGGATACTTACATAATATATATATATAGGTAAGATGTCTTTTTAATTATTTTGGCATTATAATGCTAATCATACATTGCATTATTGCTCGCTGTTATTTTCCATGTCACAATTTGATAGGGAAACAAATAACTATACATTTAAATTTGTTTTTCCTTTTCAACTAATTTTATAAAATAATCTAGTCTTAAAAATAATCTTTGGTTAGAGTACTCAACACCTAGGCATGCCTTTCTTTTAGCAAGCTTAGTTTCAAGTATATATTCTAGACACTGGGAAAATTAATTGGTGTTTCTTTAATCTTTAATTAGCTTGATGATGATCTTAAGCATCATATAATATTTAACAATAATATGGAAGAAAAAAAAGAATTTCAATTCAACTGAGCATTAAAAAGAAGTTATAAAAACTCCATGGATGATGGGATGTCACGTTCCCCAATAACTGTCTACAATGTATTTATAGACCTGAGTTGGATAAGGAATGGGAAAAACCACGATTCACTGCCCTCTGATCATGAGTTCGGTTGAAGATTGCAACAAGTTGGCTAACTGCTAGGTAGAGATTTTGCTAAAGGGTGCAAATTTATTATTACATAAAAAAAAAAAAAAAAAAAAAGGAAAAACCATCCTTTTCATTAATCTATACTATTATATTATATATTATACTATTATAAAATAAATGATTGAGTTGGTGTCACGAGTCAAGTGACACCAACTCAATTGGTGAAATTACGAAAATATCATATTAATTATTATATCAAATAATAAAATAAAGAGTATTCATGTATTTTCAATTTTATATATAATTTTTTACTTTGAAAAAATTTATCAATTTTTTTTTGAAAACTATCCACTTCTTAAAAATAACTACCCACTAATCAATTTATTTTTAATAAATTTTTATTAATTTTTTTCTTCATAATCTAGTAGTAAAGTGAATACAAACATTCAATCAAGGGGACCTCTTTGGCCATTTCTCTTTCTTTTGATGTCTCATGTCAAATTCTCCTATGTACTTTTCTTTCTTTATAAAAAGCACTTTTATAATCATTTTATTCCAAGAAAACAATGCAAACACCAGCAACAAAAACAATACAAAAAAAAAAAAAAAAAAGCCATGCAAATGTAGAGGGCTTTGGACGCTCAACCACTCTTGCACCTGTTTTTAGCAAGCAGGACCCATCTCAAGAAACCCCCTCATTTTAACAATTATCACAATATTGCATCTTGTAAAGTTTTTTAATAACCCAATCTTAATTAGCACTCTGGCGTCTGAGTATGATCCCTCTTAGGGTCATGGCAATAGTCATACACCAAATAGTTACTTTGGACCCAATTCATGGCCGAGACTTGTTGTCGACTAAGGCTGCCGGAGTCGGATGGAGAGGCGGAGGGCGGGCGGCACGAGGCAGGGCCATTGGCGGTGCAGCCACTTACTTTGAAATTTTTATACCTACCAACAAAGGGTTGGTAGTTATAATCAGCCTTGTATCTTCCATTCTCGGTAGCCCAAGATGATGCATCCCATATTGATCCGTACACCCACATTGGTCTCGTTGGAAACGTGGCGTCACTCTTCCTTGGATACCTCCTAATGGGCACATCATCTACGAAAAATCTGTTGATTGAATCATAAAACATTTATAATTTAGGGAAGAAACTGCAGAGATTTACCAAACTTACAAGTTTAGAATTGAGTTTAATACAACTGCAAATAAAAGCTAAAATTGATGATTTGGAAAATGAAAAATTAAAAGGTGATGGATACTTGCATGATCTCACTAGGGTTCCACAGTATTGCATAGTTATGGTAGTCTTGTGTAGGATCAAACCATAGATGAAATTTCATTTCCCTTCCAATTATATTTCCATCCCCACTTCCTCTAATGTACACATTAGTCTGCAAAGTATAAGGCTTATCTAGTGTTGTTCCAAGGAACTCAATATCAATTTCATCATGGTTTCCAGGGTGATCTTCATTGTTTGAAAGCTGTCATCAAATTTTCAAATTGCAGAACATCAAATTTAGTCAGGTTATAGTTAAACAATTTTTTAGCTCAATAATTTTGTGTATATGTTTAATATATATTCTTACATAGAAAGATGTAATGACTCCTGCTGTATAACCAGGTTGGAGCTTCATGGCAGCACCAAAGTAACCTGATTGGTACCGACGAAGTGACTTGAAACCACTTCCTGTTTTCACCATGAATGCAAAAGAATAAGCACATAATTCTAGTGACTGATCATTAAGAACATCATGAAAAGACAAAAGAAAAACAATGGGATGTGTTAGTGCAAGAACCTGAGTTTTTATCAAGCCAGATTGTTAACGAATCCTGGTCTACTCTCTGATGCTGAGGACCCCATAGATTTCTAAACCCTTGATCAAAGGTCACAGAACTCACACTGGAGCTGGGGGAGTATCCAGGGGAAGGTGGACCCTGAGCATTGCTTGAGGAAATCATGAGAAAAGCAAGAATAAACAGAGAGAAAATTGGAGCCATAAAGGGGAGACAGAAAAGAGAAGGCATAGATAGTACCAGACTATACCAGTAGTGAAACACAAAAGGACTATATGGTTAAATGCAGATTGGGACTTTTGGGACCAAAAATTGAAGGTTTTGAAATTAGGTTTGTGTATGGGAGAGTGTGGCAATACGGTTGGTATAAATAAGGAGATTGAAGGCCCCACTATATAGGTAAGGTGATAAGTTGGTTGATGGGGAGTTATTCATGGTGACAAAACCATGGAAAAAACTGATGATAAATAATATGAGGAAAGATTGTTGATCTTGTGATATACCCTTTTTTTTTCTTCCCATTTTCATTGTTTTTCTGAGAAAACTAGCTAATTCTGTTTGTTCACTTTGAGAAGTAAAGAAAAGAAATGTAAGGAAGAGGAATTAATGGAAAGTTTCATGGGGCAGAGCAGTTTTGGTTTGATTACAGTTATGTAAACCTCAGAAAATGATGAGGATGATCAATGAAATCTTGGGCATATTATAAAAGTAAACAGGTTTTTGACTTTCTTTGGGAAAAACGATATTGATGTGGGAAGATTGTACTTTGATGCATCTTAATGACTTATATCACCCGGATTCGAGATGATCGATATATTCAATTTTTTTTATATATTTAGAAAATTATATTTTATATTTATATTCGAATATGTGTTGAATAAAAATAATTTTTAAAAAATGAAAAATGCGAGTAACATAAGTGATTACGGATGATTGCTTAACTTGTCTTCTATTACCTTTACCATCTCAAATGTGTTTCTTTTTCTTTTTTTATTTCAACATATGATCAAGATTTATTGAGTTTTGGACAATACAATAGAAAATTACCTTCTCTTATCTTATTTATTTCACCATTTTATCTAAAAATTTAAATATAAGACTATTAAGTTGAAAATCTAAATTTTATATGATGTTGTTAATGTAATTATTATAATTTTACAAATTATAAAAATTACGGTATAATTACAATACGATTAGATTAATTCTCTCTTATATTATCGTGAATCTCTTGTATATATATATATATATATTATTACAATAATTACATTAACAAATGTATAAGTTGCTTCTACTGTATTTTGTAATCAGTTTGGTCAAATATTATAGGCATAAAAATTGCAGTTTTAAATCCAAGAAGAGTTGACTAATAAATTATCAGGAGGTAGATAATTAGCTAGGATCTGATAAAGCCAAAAATTAATTAAAAATCTAAAGAGTGATACCATTAACAAATACTAGTAAGTAGTATAAATTATTATATATTCATGCTGGTTTGAAGCTGACATTAACAACTTTTACGGTCCACAAGAAAGAGCAAATCTCTCGTACTCCTAATATGGGGCCTTCGAAAGATACAGCAAGCTTTCCATTTTGGTTCAATATATGAAACTAAAATGCAAATTTGATTTCAGATAAAGAGAACTAAAAATAAAAGAAAATTGATCTTTTCCTAAGCAATGAAAAACTATGATAGGGATTAGGGATGTTTGCTTTTTTTTTTTTTATATATATATTTATTTATAAAAGATATCGTAATTTGAGATAAGAAAAGGGATTGCAGTTATTGGAGTTTTAATCTCAAACTTGCGAATATCATATCTTAAGATCATTGCATGAACCAACTGAGTTAAATTACGGATTCGGTGATTGCATAAATTTGAGATCTGCTACCGTTGAACAACTGGTGTGTTATATATTTGTTATATGAAAGGATCAAATTAGAACACTGCACATGGGAATATTAAACCTTTGCTTTGTAGATTGCTAAATAGTCAACATTTTACTGCAAAGGTTGGATTTGTTTTGATCCTAACTCTCCTATCCGCTAAAACCATTCATATTTCCACCCTTGTCTAATTTGTTGGCTAATTCTTTAATCTTTGTTTCAATGTTTTCATTGGCAAGACGATTGACTTGAGGCTTCTTTCATTTTCTATCACACATCAAGTGATAAAAAAAAGAAAATCATTATTCTAGCTAGTCATACTGACATATCGAAATGTCTTTCACCGTAGATCCAAATAGATACCCTTAATTTCTTTCTTGAAAAGCTTCATATATATGTGTGTCTTATATAATTACTTGGTTGATTTTGAATCTTGAAATTCACTAATTGATGAGTGCTTGCTGAGTTTTGGATAACTGAAGAAGTCGAGACTTTCTGATGCAAGTGGAGTTTCTTTGAAATCAGGGGGACATATGGGGGCAAAGTAGTTGTCAAAATTTGGATGTAAGTTGTGAGAATTCAAACTTGTTGAACTACTTGTGAGTGAATAGGCAGTACTGTTGAGTAGATATATATATATATATTATAATATTCCTGGTTTTAATTTTCATACTTGCTCTCATCAGTAGGTGCTAACTTCTCCTGGCTACCTGTTCTTTGCATGATATGCATGCTATTGCTACCCAATAATGAATCTTATTTTCATTCCCTATTTCTCCTATTCCTATACTTAAAATAAGTAATTAGACCTAACCTACCCTATAAAAATGGAAGTTTTTAAGTTTGAGAAAATTGTGATTAGTAAAATAGTGATGGTGATTAGTTAACTTTTTCAACAGGAAACAATATTCTAATAATTTCAAATTAAAGCGAATGAATGGAAATGACAAAAGTTGTTTAATTATCAGGGGGATGTAATGTAACCCGAAAAGATGGATTGAGAAAGTAAAAAACAAATGGTTGCTTGGAAGCATGAACATAAGATATAATCAGAGGACATCTATACATATAATTAGCAACACTAAATAGTTAAATGACAAGTGTGTTCCTTCTCTAACCAAAAATAATAATAATTAAATGACAGAGTCAGGAATCAATCATTTCCTAGGGTCTTTTACATCATTTCAAAATCAAAATGAAAGTTACATGCACTCAGCAAATTTCAATAACTTGATTGATATATATATATATATATATATTTAAATTGAGTAATCATTTATTTCAAAAAATTAAGTTAGATAGAAAATAATTTAATTATGATATTTAAGTTTTAACATGTTTTTTATATGCAACTTGAATAATAATTAATGAATTTTCACGTGAATCTAAACGTAAAAAAACGTGCAAATTGAAAAAATAAAATAAAACAGCAAAACAAATTTGATAAACAATAAGACATACATTGAGTGGAAAATATTAAAAGATAAAACGATTGTCCTGATTTGAATTCGAAAACTCTAATATCATATTATTAAGTTGAGTAATTAATTATCTAAAAAAAAATTGATAAAAAATAGTCAAATTATTGTATTTATTATTTAAGTTCCAACAAATACCGTTTGATTAATATTTTTGCCTTTTACCGTTTATTGCAAAAGCACTAACTAAACGAAACTAAGCAGCTGATGAAAACTTTACTAACTGTTTAAATTGATAGATATCAATTTCATTTTTTTTCAATAATTTTGAAAGACATATATTTTCGACACATATCATTGCATAAGAGTGTTTTTTTTTTTTTAATCACTATTATTTTGTTAAGTGACATATTTTTTTCTGAAAAAAAATAATTTTATGAAATAATGTATTTTTTTATTAAAAAAAAAAAAAAAACTCTTTCTTGAACTATAATACCATGAAGAAGTTGACAAAACTGTCGTATTCGAGTGCTTAACCCGGCTGTGGCCTATGTGATTGAAATTGAATGAATTGGAATGGGACCTCTTTGATCACCGACGAGCCAAGAAAAAAGTTTTAATAGTCGGTCCAAACTAGAGGTGCTTATAGTAAAATGAACTTATTTTTTTATAAGCACCTCTAGTTTAAAATATTAAAAATTATTTTTATATTAATATTAATATTTTTTATAATTAAATTTAAATAAAAAAAATATTTTTTTATTATTGAATAGTAATTCGAGTCTGGACGGACCGATCCGAATTATAAATATTCTTATCCAAACCCGATCCGGACCAAATCGGACTTGTCGAGCCGGTGGGCTACCTGACCATTGAGGATGTCTAGTCCAAACCCTCTCCAACAATTGAAATTTATGTATGTTGAAAAAATCCAGCTTTGAGGGTTTGGATCGATTATTTAATTTAAGGGAAAAAATTAAATTGATAAATTAATTATTTAATTTAAACTTTTTTTTTCTACAAATTGATCGATGCTAGAAGTCAGAACTCAAATTTGATGCAAAAAGTAACCTGAAAAAATTCCTGTTAAAACTTAATTGTTTAGTTACAAATTGTATATAATTAACCATAATATATATGTTTGAATAATATATATTAATTGTGTCATTTATTTTGCTTTGAATTAGACGGTCTAATTTGGTATATATTGATGATTTATTCAAACATCTTCTACGTGAAAGGTATGCATTGTTCTTAGAAATTGAAAGAGAAAGTCGACTACATAAATTTCAAAATTGGGAAGGCAAGCATGTGTGCAATGCACAACCATGTATAATTAAAGAAATATATAAAAAAAAAAAAAAAACTTCAACAAATGGGAGAGAAAATGCTTATTATTTTCTATAAATATTTTTTAATAGACAATTTGATAGGCTTTGTCTTTTAAGTCTAAAAAATGATGGGATCATGCCCTACCCACTTTAATTTGGATATTGCCCTTTGATGGAAATTAAGCTTTGAATAGCTGAAAATTTCCATTCCCACTTATATTCATATTTGAAATATATATAGTTTATATAAATAGAATGTCTTTTTTTTTTTTTTTGTAACCTAAAGGAGGTCACAGTTTAAGGATAGAGGAAGGAGTTGCAGATGTTGAAATTCGAATCTCAGACCTGTTGGATACCATCTCTTAAATGTGACTGTATGAATCAACTGAGTTAAATATCAAATTCAAATAAAATGCCCTTTAAAGAAATGCATTAATTAATAATACCAAAAAAGAATAAGCTAAATTTTTTATTTTTTATTTATATATTTGAGGTTTTCAAGAGTTAAATTTTGATTTTTGAAATCATAGTTATCATTATTGGATCGAATAATAATTTGTTCAAGGTTTTGGATCTTGATTGGATCAAATATTTTAACCGTTGAATTATTCGAGTCAATGTTGAATTAATGAAATTATTTTAAAATATTATAAATATTTTATGTAATTATATAAACTAAAAATTATGATATAAGAAATATTTATTATCATTTAAAAAAAAAAAAAACATAAGCTTACAGAGATTTTTTTACTTTTTACTTTTTTGTAATGTAATGTATTTTTAGTTTTAATTTTTAATTTTTTAAAGAAAAATATTTTTAGTAAAAATAATAAAAGAATCAATAATTATGATGCAAAATTAACAAATTATTTTAGAAAATATTATTAAATTGATCCGAATCAATAAAAAATCTGATAAATCACCAATTTTTTCATAAACTCGAGAGATCAATATGAATTTTTTTAGATCGATTGCATAAACAATCCGAGTTAATGATTGAATCACTCGATCAACCTATTTAAACACCAAATCTATTTGATTTTAATAACTACGATTGAAACTAATATCCTAATATTTTATCATCAGATCACACGTAATGCCTTTGTTTGTTTCATATTTTGTGTGCATTGGATGGAACACATTTTTTTCTTGTAAGAAAAAAAAAAAATTAGTGGACATATTACATATATTTGTTGTTGTGATTAGGTGATGAAAGAACAATCTTTCTTTTCCCATAACAGACTTTTTGAGCTCACTCACTCGCTCACTAGTTGTATCCAACATGCAAGAAGTTATGGCCTATTACCTATATGATCTATATGATATCCAACTTTTTTTTTTTTTTTTAAATAAGAAAACTTTGGTATCTTCATTATAATTTATAACCATAACCTTACCTATCCATAAACCGTTATTTCCACTTATGATGACGTGGGCTTTCTCAAGCAAAAGAGAAAAAAAAAATTATTATTCATTATATCCGCAAAATTTTTAATTTCACTAAACAATTCAAAAATTAGAGAAATTAACTCATGTCCATTTAAAAATATATTTTTAAAAATAAATTAATTGTTTAATTATTAACTGAATACGTGAAAATGGTATAAATATTTTTGTGAAATTAAAAATTATATAATAATAATAATAATTATAATAATAATAATATGACAATAGAGAGCTTATTTGCGATTGAGATTTTTTTTTTTTTTTTGCATAAATTGAAATTTAGTACGCGTTTGGTCTATTGGTTGGAAGGCAATTATCCTGACGGTTGGAGTACAAACGCTTGTTAGGCTTGGAATATCGTTTAATATGAAGAGTCATTAGCAACGGCCCAAAACTTTGGGTTTATTTGGGCCAAAATTCGGCCTGCTTGATCCATTCTTCGGTAGAAATAAAAAAACCAAAAAAAAACTCAGAAGAAAAGAAAATAATTGACCAGTTAACGGCTTTCCTGGTCATGAAATATCAACCAATCCAAACTAGAAAGAACGAAGAAGAAAAAATAATTTGTTTTTGATCAATTTTACTGTAAAAAGATCCCAAAGTTATAGACTTTTTTCCTTTTGAAATTTGATATCAAACGATCTGATCGGAAGGCGAAAAAATGGAGAAGGTGATGAATATGATAAAGCCAGGAATGCCGCAACATCGAGCTCCAAATCAGTGGCAAGTTCCTACTTTTTTAATTTAATTATTTTTAATTTTCCTTTGATAAAGTTGTTTTTTTGTGTGGATAAATTGAAAATTAGTATGCGTTTTCCGGGACTCGAACCCGTATCTGACCTTTGGACTACAAAAGTGCAAATGCTTGTTAGACGGGATATCATTTTATATGGACTCGGAATAGGTTAACATATGCAGCCAAACAGTCTGTTGTAACAATGAGGTGAACATAAAATCGAAGGCCCGGTAGAGAGGAGAAGCCTAGGGATAATAAAGGAAAAAAAAAAAAAAGAGAAAGAAAGAAAGAAGCAGAGGAGAAAAGATGGGGGGAGGAATGGAGACAAACAAAAACAAGTTCATAGAAGATTGGGGCAGTGCAAGAGAGAATCTGGAGCTCAACTTCCGCTGGACTCGCCGCAACTTTGCTCTCGTTGGCATATTCGGCATCGCCATCCCCGTCCTTGTCTACAAGGGCATTGTTCGAGAATTTGTATTCCCTCTTTTCATCTCTCTTCAGTTTTATGCTTACGCTTGATTTAACGATTTAGCCTTTGATTTGTTTCTTTCGATCTTAATTTTTTTTATTGCATTTTTAAAGTAGTTGAATTGGGGATTTTGTTTGATTAATCGATTTGGGGCTGCACAATTCTTGTCGAGATTGACTGGCTGACTGCAGACTATTGTCGTTTTAGGCGATTTATGTTTATTGGGTTCTGATTGATTTTCCTTAGGGTTTAGTAGTTTGAAAAAGGGCTTTGAAAATTCAATTTTTTTCTGACTGAAATATTTTGTGGAGCAAATCCTTGGGTTGGCTTGATTTTAGCCACTACTCAAACGGTTTTCATGCGCTAAATTTTTTGTGCCGAGATGTATTGCTTTAGTAACAGAACCGGTAATGCACTATAATGTAAAAGAAAAAGTATTTGTGAAATTAGTAAACTATTGTTGTATTTAGTTTTTGTTCAATATATGAACAACAAGTATTGACTAGCTAGATAACTTGATGGTAGAAGAGGGCATGATTTCTAGGTTCTTCCCTTTCATAAAGGGCAAATTGATCCACTTATTACATATTCTTGTTCTACAGTGATTGTTATTATTTTTTAAAATAATGTGTACTTAGAATATTGGATGCCTATAGAATCTGTAGTTGATGTAACTTCTCATATTACCCGGTTATGTGAAGTATAAAATTCATTTTTTCTCCAAATGAAGTTTTATGCGAAGTTGATGTTAAGTATCTTGATAAGTGTCAATTATGTCAAATGAATGGTTCAAAAATTTCTACTTAGGAGTGGTCAATTAACTTGTGTCTTCATCTTGATTGTGTTAGAATTGAACTTGGTCCCTTACATGGAAATGGAGGTGCCTCAGGAACAGGGTTTTGACCTGATCAGATTTTGTATTGTCAGTTCCTGTCAACTTCCGGCCTGCTCTTCCCCTATGTTACACAAACTCTTCATTTCACCTTAACGAACCTTGTGCAACACTTCTTGGAAACTGTTTGATCCTCAAATTAGTTAGAAAGTTACCAAAACCATGAAACCTGTGTCCAACAGAGGATCCTCACTTCCTGAGTCCATGCAGTGTAGCTCTAATCCCAGATTAAGTTACTTGTTTCCATGTCCAATAACTCAGTTCTTATCTGCTAAACATTGTGGATTGGTTTTATGATCACGTTGGAGATGCGGCGTTGAGAAATGCTGAAACTAGTGTCCTTTATATTATTTCTCAGATTGCATTGCATTGCTTGTTGTGGTATTCCTTGAAGATATTTTCTGCACATAGACCAAGTTTCCTTTTATCAGATACTATTGTTTTTTGTTTTATTGCTAATTTTTTTTTTTTTTTTTTTATATTTGTTTTCTGTTGTTTTATTATGCTCTAAAATGCAATGTTCCTGCTATAAAATTTCTCTCTCTTGGTTAGTATATATTTTTTTGGTGCCTTTAGAGAAGGCTTGTGGAGGATAAGAAGAACTAGGCCAAGTTTGAATTCTTATTTGCTATAAGATTTCTAAGATCACTTATTGAAATCTCTTGGCAGCATATCAAATTAACTTTAGAAGAATGTACTTGTTTGTGGGCCATGTACAAGTGTAGATTCATAATCTTCTGTTGACCATTAAATGCAGTTTCATCTTTTATTCTTGTGATTTTCTTCAGCTTTTCTTTAGGTTGCTTGTTTTACTTATAGGGTTGTGTTGCAAGATCTTATTTGATTTTTGTCTTGTGTTGTTTGCAAGCTCATGTTGCAATAGAGTTACAAATTTATATTTTACTTGTGCGCATTTGTCAAATTGATTTACCTAATGATTTGGTAATTATGCCCACAGCATATGCAGGATGAAGATGCAGGTAGGCCATACAGGAAGTTCCTGTGAGTTTCTCACTGACGATGCTTGATAATAAAGGTCGATGAGTAAAACTGGATTTTCTCTTGGACAACAAATTCTGTTATTTATTCAGTTTCGAAACTTGTCCATTTTGTTCATCTTGATCATATCTTGTGTTGCTTCTCGTAAGTTTCTGGTGTACTTTTTCAATCTACTATTTGAATATTTGTGCACTTTTCAATCTACTATTTACAGGTTCAAATAATATTCAGGTTCAATTCCCCCCCCCCTTTTTCGGTTGGGGTTGGTGTAGGGGTGACATAACGGTTTGGTTCGTTTTTGGAAAATAAATTACGATTAATGTGTAGTATTCTGATTTTTTTTTAAAATCGAACTGAATAGTATCAAAAATCGAATTGATTCGAACCGATGAAATTCGGTTCGGTTCAACAATTTTTAAAATTTAAATTCGAACCGATGAAATTCGGTTCGGTTCATCAATTTTTAAAATTTAAAAAAATCATCTTTTTTTATAGTATTTTTTAATTATTTTTTATTAATTTAAAAATAAAATATTTATTTTTATATTATAAAAAATAAAAAAGTAATTAAAAAATTAATTAAAATAATAGAATTTGGTTAAGTTCGAGTAATTGCGGTTTTTTAATTTATGAACCGAAAATCGAATCGAACTGAATAAATTTAATTATTATTTGAATTGATTCGAATCGAATTCAATAAAAATCAAATTGAATACTATGGTTTGAATCAATTTTTGATTTTTTCGGTTTTTTTTCTCAGCTCTAGTGGGGGGGAGGGGGTTAAATTTCAGTTGATACAAGCTTATGATTAGAACATTAGTCTTGTAAGCTTGGGGATCAACTATTTGGTAATTGATTATGCGAAAGAAGAAAAAAAACCAAGGAAACACATGGCCTAATTGAAGCTTTAATAATCGACCCAAACCCTCAAACCATTGAAATTTATATATGTTGAAAAAATCCGGGCACTTATACGGGTTTGCTAGTTATTGCTAAAAGACATCAAAGCAAATATGTGGATCCACAACCACTACATAATAATCTAGTAATAAATAACCATATTTACTTTTCCTTTAAGATAAAATATATTAATTCTATCACTAAACTAAAACTTTCTTTTCTTAACATTTGGACTACAAACTTGTTAGGCCTTGGTTCGTTTTATATGAATTCTGAGCCTTGAATAACATCCCAAAACTTTGGGTTTATTTGGGCCAAAATTAACAATGGTCCTTACAACTTTCTTCATGCAGCAATTCGGCCTGCTTGATCCATTCTCCAATAAAAATGAAAATAAAAAACCTCAGAATAACAAAAGAAAATCATTGACCAGTTAACGATCTTTCCTGGTCATGAAATATCAACCAATCCAATCTTAAAAAGAACGATGAAGAAAAGATAATTTTTTTTTAATCAACTTTACTGTAAAAAGATCCCAAAGTTATAGACTTTTTCTTTTTGAAATTTTATATCAAACGATCTGATCGGAAGGGGAAAAATGGAGAAGGTGATGAATTTGATAAAGCCAAAACCGAATCCACAACAGCAATTGAGAGATTGGCAGCGTAGGCTCCGCCAGGAATGCCGCAACATCGAGCGCCAAATCAGAGGCAAGTTCCTAATTTTTTTTCCTATTACTTTGTTGGAATTATGGATGGTGGATTTGGAGAATTTGGATTGATGGGTAGGGTTAATTTTTGGTAATTGTTAAATTGGTTATTGTCTGACCCCAAAAAAATTTGGGTATTGAATTCTTAGTTCAGATATTCAAAGAGAAGAGAAAAATGTACAAAAAGCTATTAGAGATGCTGCCAAGAGAAATGACATGGTTTCTGCTAAGGTACTTCAACATTCTTTTTATTACTTAATTATTTTTAATTTTCTTTCGATAATTTTTTTTTTTTTTTTTTTTTTTTTTGCTTTTTGATGATTATGAACTTTCAATTTAATTTGCTTGCTAGTATTCAAGAAGAAATACTTAAAAGATGTTAAATTTGCTACGTATTTTTTACTGCATTATATATATATATATATATGTGTGTGTGTGTGTGTGTGTGTCATACTTATTAAGTCAAGAAATTACTGCATAAGTTTATCAGAAGTATTATTCATACATTAAACTATAATTGTTTACATCCTTGAATGTTCGAATACCGTAATCAAATAAACGCATTAGTAGAGAATTAGGCTTCTTGCATTTAGTTCTTATTGTTGATTGAAAAGTTGAAATAATCATTTTTGCCTTTTATTTTTATTTCTTTTGTCTATTTCAGGCACTTGCCAAGGAGATTGTGAGATCCAGAACAACAGTCAATCGTCTATATGAAAATAAGGCACAAATGAATTCAATATCAATGCACCTTGGGGAAAGTGTAGGTATAATGTTTTACATATCTAAAGTTTACATTTCTGTTCTGCCTATATGCATTTTACCATGGTAAAGAATGGTATTATCACCATGGTCGCTTGTGTTCATCAATGTATCTTTTACATTCTTGAATCTTGACAGTAGTGTCGGGTCCAATAATCCTTTTCTGGAATGGTTAATCTGCTCATGTGTTCTAATTTGTGGATCAACTACTTGTTTCTTCAGACTGATTCTCATTAATTTGTTTGTATTTCTGAAAATATTGCAGCAATTGCCCGTACAGTTGGGCATTTGTCCAAGAGTGCTGAGGTCATGAAGCTTGTCAATAACCTCATGAAGGCTCCCGAAGTGGCTGTCACAATGCAAGAGTTCAGCAAAGAGATGACTAAGGTTTCTTAACTACTTACTTTTGATCTTAAGTACCAAGGAAAAGATAGATAATCGATGACCTTCCATTTGATCAGACCACCTTTTGACTGTATATCTTTTTAGTGCGAATGATATCTGACGTTTATCTTATTGCCCTTGACTATAAGTTGTGTCAGCCTGAGCTATTATTCTCCACTCTAGCCTTGTTTGTTACATTTGGTTCCCATTGCTCTCTAATAGCTTAAACTTTTTGGACTAGTAGTCAGCCAACTATCTCTTTAACACGATGATGAATTATACCCGCCATCTGGAAAGAGATGTAATGTACTAAGCATATAGTTATTCTCTGCATTACTTTGTAGGCAGGTGTTATTGAGGAGTTTGTCGATGATGCTCTTGACAACGCACTGGATTCTGAGGATATAGAAGAGGAGATAGAAGAAGAAGTTGACAAAGTCTTGACAGCAATTGCTGGTGAGACTGCTGCACAGCTTCCAGAAGCAGTCAGGAAGGAGAAGATGAAGCAGCCATCTCAGGCAGCAGCACAGGAAGTACGTTTGGCACAAATACTTCGTAATGTACGTCTGGCTAATCTTTTCTCATTAGAACCTTAAGAGTTCAATTTTTTTCCCTTTTTTAATGCTTTACAGGAAGAAGCTATAGCCGAAGGAGTTGATGATGAGGAAGAACTAGAAGAAATAAGGGCTCGACTTGCAAAAGTTAGGTCATAACTCATAAGTCAAGCTTTTTGCATCTACCTATTCTCCTTGCTTAATATAAAAATGGTAATCAGGCTGATTAGTGAGCTGCCTCTGGGTTCAATTTCAATCGCTGCAGGAAGAACCCAAATTTAACAGTAGGAGAAAGTAAGCTTCTGTGTAGTGTATTGCAAACAGGATATCTGTTAATCAGCACGTTGTAGCTATTATCGTGTAATGCCTACAGTTGTTATTTAGTTATTCCCAAGATCTGTATTATACAAGGGAGAATTAATGTGTTGAAACTCTTTATATTCTCTATATATTGATCAATAATAAACCATTTTGGGGAAACCATTTTAGTAATTTGTTGTATTTATCTGTTATAAGTAATTTTTTTGTTAGTATTGTGGTTAGAGCGACACTAAAAGCAGATTAAATTCTTATATTTGGACAATTGTCATGATTGTGCATTTTGCGTTTAATTCCCTGGAAAATTCAAGTTACAGAAAGCAAATAAACATGGGCTGGCAAAGACATTTTGCACTTGTTGAAGAAGAACTATTAGTATTAGGAGGCTTTGATCTTTCATAAATAATGCGTGCAGGATTCCGTGTACAGAGAAACAAAGACATATATGATTCAACTATGGCTTGAAAAGGTCGCTTATACGGAATTTATGTCATTTGTTGGAACAGGGTCAGCATCAATTCTAACAAAATCTATTAAATAGACTCTGATATTCAACATAAACAAACATCAATTCAGGAAAATTTGTCAAATGGAAAGACAGATTATTCTTTTTGGCCAAAAAGCTATGACTTCAATACTTCACGAGATGGCATGACCAAATAGAGACAATTCCCTTTCAATTAATCAAGGGTTGTTGCAAGTTGCAAGTTGCAAGTTGCAAGAGAATAAACAAGAACATTTATCTGCAGAAAATATCAGGTTTCTTCAATGTTTTTGGTGTGAAACATATATCTTCCGACAACAATATTGTGAGATGGCATTACAATTAAAAGTTAGCAGAAACGAAAGAATGTGTTGAAAACAAATCCCAACTCCAACATGCTACTACACGTTTTACAAATGCCACATATAAGACAAGTCTTTACGTTTCATGGCCTTATTAATTTCTTGGTTTCTTTCACATTCTTTGCTGATATAAAGGTATCCTTCCATATTTACAGTCTTTACCTGCATCACTTTTTTTCGGTATCTTATTGACCAAAAGACCAAAAGTTGTAGATTTCAACGACGGTTTCAATATCTTCAACTACCAAATAAGTCTTTATGAATAATTATTGCATGAAACAGCTATATATCCTTTGCTTTCTCTGGGAATTGCCTAGTTGGATCATTGTAAAATAAGTTTTTCAAAGAGAGAGTTCTTTTATCAACCAATTAATGAAACTATCTTTTTCTCTCTTACAAGCCCAAATTTAGTGAAGCTAATTCCATTTTGTCAAAACTAGAATTAGGATTCTTGACAAATGGTTGCATATACTGTGACTTATAAAGCAAATAGCATTTCACTTAGCAGCCAATCAATGATCAATCACATTCTTGTTAGAAGTTAGGCATATATATAAGAATGGTCCCAGTAACTGTGTTTAGGAAGATTCCATGTTGCTTTCATTTCATTCTTCGATTCAAACGTTGAGTGAAGTCAAATGTTTTGTCATGTTTGGGGCCGGGGCTCCTTTTTTATTATGTTTTTGATGTCTTGTACGCTAACATTGTTGTTCTAACCTTGTCTTCAAAGCCCAATTTCCTATTATTGAATGGGAAAAAAGAAAAGGAAAAAGCCTGTTATAATTAGGTTCATGAAACAATAAATATGGATAAAGAAGAAAACATGAATCTTGTACACAATACTTGACAGTTACAAGGCAAAGAAAATAACTTCTTTACACACTTCATTGTCATTGTTAAATTCAATGAATGAATTAATTTTATAATTAGGGAATGGTTTGGTTGATAATCACTATTTCAGATTCATGGTTTCATTTATAAAAGTTGGATGAATTTATATTTATAGATTCTTGTAAGATTTTAAGAGTTAAATTAAAACTTTTGAATGATTTCAAATCTAAAATTCAAATCACCCTTTTCAAATACATGAAGCTAAAAGTATAAGACAAATTCTTGATGTACCACTTTCTTAGTACATGAATGTAGTTTATTTGCTATTTAAAAAAAAAAAAAATTCACCATTGTAAGGATGAAAGTAGAAATCTTTTTGAATTTTATTATTGGAGCAATTTTCTTTCTTTGTATATAGAGAACATATATATATATATATATTCTTTAATTAATTTGTTAAATCCTAAAGTGGGAAGTTGGAGAAATAGTGGGGTTAGTGGGGGTGTAAGGAGGTTATAGGAGTTACTATAGTTATCTTTGCTTGTTAATGAGAAAATATCAGTACAAATTATTAAGTTACTGTTTATGTAAATCATTAACATGAATGATTGGGTCACTAGAACAATCTTTGCTTATAAATAATTTCATACTATTATTCATAATCATAATAATTAAGCCTTAAATTGAATATAGGGTTTAGTTCAGTTTGATTCATATAGTTATTCTTAAGATATGACATTCAGCAGATCTAAAATTCGAATCTCAATATCTACAATTTTATTCTTTATTTTCAAGTGCGGACTCTTTAATACCAATAATAAGTCTTAAATAAAATATTTGATCTTCTTCATTTTCTTGATAACGTTTAATACTAAAGTGTTATTTGATAAATTGAAAAATTATATATTGAATTTATAAACACCGAATTTGATTATAAAAATTATTTGATATATTACTGAAAATTAAGTACTAAATATAGTTATATTATTTGATAACGATAAATCTTGAATTTTGAAAATTATTCATTTCATAATTTTAAGTTTATTAACATAATATTTTATATAATTTTGGATAAAAATTAAAAGAGTAATTTAAATATCTCATCTCTTGTAATAAAAAAGAGATAATTTAGTTTAAATACAATTCTTTTTAAAAATAAAATTGACTTAAAATTTTCTACATTAAGTATAAATAGCTTTCTATTTACTTATCTCATTCAGCATTTTTTATTGAAATTTTTTTATTAAATAAAATTTAATATGAGTTATAAATACATTAAAAAAAGTTAAATGCAATTTTTTTTTTCAATGCATTGCAAACTTTCAATGCTTTATTAAACACATCCTAATGCTAAAAGTCAAAAATTATCCAGCTGTGTAATCACATGGAGATTAATTAAGATTTAAGCATACAAAATAATGAAGTGTGAAAAGGAAATAGAAAAGAAAAGAAAATCAATGGACGTTGTCCCCAAGTGGGGTTTGATCAAACTCTATATAAACCAAACAAGATTTTCATCAATCTCCCAAAATTATAACCCCCCACAAAAATGGCCTCAACTTTCTATCAAAAACTCGTTTTGCTTTCTCTTTTTCTACTCGTTTCAGCATTCTCGGCTAAGGCTGTTTCCCCAAGGAAAAAAACCCAACTTCACTTATCTTCAACTTCTAGCCTGGCAAAGTTACAGGCAGAAAAGCTCATAAGAGGACTTAACTTGTTCCCTAAAGATGTTGCTAATGCTGCTGGTATCGATGAACTTACAGTTGAGACTTCAAAGATTGTTGAAAAGCAATTCAGATTCCCTTTGCTTGGTTCTCCTGGGCCTTCTGTTAAGGAGTTTGGTCACCATGCTGGGTACTATAAACTTCCACATTCTAAAGCTGCTAGGTAAGCCACGAATTCTTAATCATATGTAAGTATTAGTAGCATTTAGTTATATCTTTCAGTTGAAAGTAAATCGTGGAACAAACAAGCCCTGCAATGGAAAACTATGTTTCCGGAACAATTATTCTCTATCTAGACTAGAGACATAAACCAATTCCATTTCTTTCTGTCAAATGATATCATTTCAGAATTCAACTTATATATGCAGTGAAGCATAATGTATATGTAATGGTTCTTATATGCTAACCGCAGAACATGCAATTATATGAAACCTTAAATCCAAAGTTCCAGATTAAATTGATTATATAGGCGTAGTCCCATAATCATGGCTTATTGTTCTGTAGTTATAGGTAGGATTCAGAGCTGTAATATACCTAATGCTAACATATATACATATACTAATGTTGCTTCCAAAAGATGATGCTTTGGCATGTACAAGTTTGAAAATGATGGCACAATTAGAACTGGTTTGCTCACGAGAAATTGATGGACATACCTTGCTTAAATTCCATTTAGATTTCGCTTCTTTTTCTATCAGTGTATGCTAAAAATGTCTTCTTTCGTTTTCATAAACTGATTTCGGAATTTCGCAGGATGTTTTACTTTTTCTTCGAATCAAGGAACAGCAAAAATGACCCTGTAGTGATTTGGTTGACTGGAGGTCCAGGATGCAGCAGTGAATTAGCATTGTTTTATGAAAATGGTCCTTTCCATCTTGCTAAAAACTTGTCACTTTTATGGAATGACTATGGCTGGGACAAGGTATCTAATAGAATTACAAAATTTTCTCTAATACATTGTATCTTATTCTATCCCCTCTTATCAATCCACATTTTGGCAGGCATCCAACATTCTGTTCGTAGATCAGCCCATTGGAACTGGTTTCAGTTACACTTCAGATAATAGCGACATTCGTCATGATGAAAATGGTGTCAGCAACGATTTGTATGACTTTTTGCAGGTCTTGTTTCTTTCTTATTTATGTTCTTACATTCTATCCATAACAGAGAAACAGTTTCAGATTTATCAGAATTCAGCTCAGAATAATTACATACCGTCTTTTTAGGCCTTTTTCAAGGAACATCCTCAGTATGTTAAGAATGACTTTTTCATAACTGGAGAATCATATGCTGGGCATTATATTCCTGCTTTTGCTGTTCGAGTTCACCAGGGAAACAAAGCAAAAGAGGGAATTCATGTTAACCTTAAGGTACATACTATATACCCTTTGAAATTTGAAAATCGACCTTTTATTTTGATGTTCTAGATTTAGATTAAATTTGAATGGTTGAACAGGGTTTTGCCATCGGTAATGGGCTAACAAATCCTGAAATCCAGTATCAAGCATACCCAGATTATGCTTTGAACACAAGTTTAATTTCACAATCTGATTATGTCAGTATCAAGAAGTTGGTTCCATCATGTGTGCAAGCAATCAAAAGCTGTGGTACTTCCCTCTTAGCTCTAAAAGATTAATAAATCAATGTCTATACGTTTTCTTTTGCAAATTGATATTCATGTTTTCAAATACCATGTCAGGCTCTAATGGTGGAGATTCTTGTGTGGATTCTTATGAAATCTGCAACAATGTATTTCAACAGATCATGAGAGTCGCTGGTGATGTAAATGTAAGACACCACAAACTTTTATCCTTTGTTATATATATCGCAAAAGTGATTTTGATTAACAATTCTCATATCTTCGATGTTTTTTTTTTCAGTACTATGACATTAGAAAGCAGTGTGAAGGAGATTTGTGCTACGATTTCTCAGACTTGGAGACATTCCTGAATCTGAAATCAGTTAGGGAAGCACTTGGTGTCGGAGACATCGATTTTGTGTCATGCAGTAGCGTAGTATATGAAGCTATGATTATGGATTGGATGAGAAATTTTGAACTTGGCATTCCTGCTCTTCTTGAAGATGGCGTCAAGGTCCTTATATATGCTGGAGAGTATGATCTTATATGCAACTGGCTTGGTGAGAGACTCTTTTCCTTCATCTAAAAAGCTCCATTTTTTATTTGTTTACTTGGATGAAAATTTGAAGAAAATAAAAGATTGTTTACTCTTTGGATAGGAAATTCAAAGTGGGTTCATGCTATGACATGGTCTGGACAGAAAGATTTCTGTTCATCTCCCACTGTTTCATTCGTAGTTGATGGTTTAGAAGCGGGAAAACTGAAAAGCCATGGCCCTCTCACTTTCATCAAGGTCCAAAACAGCTCTCTCTCTCAAAGTGCTTTTTTTTTTTTTTTTTTTTTTTTAATGTTTCTTAATTGTCTTCGTGTAATTTAGTTTTCTAATAATTATGATCTTCACTGTATGCAATCTGGAAAAAAAAAATGCAGGTCCATGATGCTGGTCACATGGTTCCAATGGATCAACCAAAAGTTTCATTACAGATGCTGAAGAAGTGGATGCAAGGGGAAATAGCCTCGTCTGAGACAGCTGAGAGAGTCGCTCCCAAATAGTGAGCCGACTAGTTATGACTTATGACACAGTTTGATCATCAATGTGGATTAGGGACTAATGAATTGTAAACTTAAATTGAGATTTTCTAAGCGTTTTCATTGTTCTAAACAGTCCACCCCTTTGTGGGATACCATTTATCAAAGAAAATGAGATTATAGTGACTAATCAAATGGATCCAATTCTTTTTCATTTTCCCTTTTTTTTTAACCCTTCCCCACCATTGTGCTTGCAATTACTGACAAAAGCAAGAAACAAAAAAGAAAGTTGTTCAATTTCGATTCTCAAGCAGCAGAAACCGATTTGTTATCTAGATGACTAGTAAATTGTTTCTCAGAAACTGATACAATAACCATAGCCAGCAGCTACTGCTCTAAAGAAGCTTTCCTTTTTAACATTCATCTGCACTTTGAACACATTGAAAACAAAAAGATGCAAGCCCCAGATGATCCCCCATTAGATTGAACCCACAAAATGTACCCAAAAAAAAACCTTACAAAATCTACTTTCTGAACTTAGTCTAGACTCTAGAATATCACTGAAGCGTTGTGCAGAACCAAGAATACTACGCAGATTTATCTCCATTTAGTACTTTATATAGGTCTTTCAGGGTCTTGATTACTGGCTCAAAACCAGTCCTCAAAGGAACAACGTTTGTCATACGAAGATGCTCTGCTTTTCCCCTTTTTGGTTTGTTCAAAGTGATTCTTAACAATTCCCCCTCCAAAGCATCACTAGCATTTTTAGCTGTATAAAACGACACACGAACCAAAAATTAGAACAGAAATAACACAAATTCCCTTGATGATAAGAATGGTTTGAATCAGAAATCAAGGCTTCCAAACAATAACTAATTAGTAATACCAATATGAAATGAGCTTTGAAAGTAACAGTAAACAGAGTCATACCAAAAGAACAATTCCGAAACTACTCCTTTACGCAATGTTTGATTCTTTAAGAGCCAGAACAAAAATTACTCATAAATTTGGAAGTCTTGAAGATTTCCAAGAAAATATGGGAAAATGAATGGAAACCATAAACATCAACATTGTTAAAAAGCAAGAAAAAAATACCAGCAAAAGGGTGTTGAATTGCAAAGTCAAAGAATTCTTGAGCAGAACAGCCAAAGATAACCTTTGCAGCCTTGTCGAAGCATACGACATTAATAACCTGTGTATCTGTTGCTATTGAGAACTGCCAAAACCCCAAACGAATAAAACAAAACAAAAGAAATACTTCTCACTTAGCAGTTAGCAGTAATACACAAAAATAGAACATTTTAAAAGAAAAAAAAAAAGTCTGAAATTTGAGATGACCCATTTTGTGAAAAACCAAGACAAGGAAAATAAGAAGCTAAGGGGAAGACATTGACATACAAGAAGGCGGAAGAGCCGTTTAGAGGGGTAACGACGACCGTTGCATTTGCTACTGTTGCAGATTAAATCAGAAGGAGAGTTTTCAGGTATAGCCGTTTCACAATTAGAGCAGACTTTGTAAGAAAAACAAGACTGCTCCATTACTAGAATTGAACATATCAGTGTTGTTGGTTGATCACCTTCCATCCTTCTCTCTCCCTTATTTTTTTTCTTTTGCCTAACAAAAAAAAATTAAAATCAATGATCCACCAAATATACCAAAAACAAAAATATTCTTAACTGTCAATCAAATCCCAAGACCCCCAAAAAAAAATGAAAGAAAGAAAAAATACAACAAAAAGTAAGAACAAACTCAGAAACTAAAGCTCCAGAATCCTTAAAATTTATTGCAGTTCTCAAATTCAACCCAAAAACAAAGATCCAAAACCCTAACAATAAGAATCGGTGGTTACGACTTCCGAGCCTTTGACACTTACCCAAGATTGGGTTGCGAATTTCACTACTTGGGTTTAGGGTATGAGAATGGGAGTTGGCTGGGCACTAACTTCTCTTGATAGGGGTATGAGAATGAAGAAAAATGGTGGTTGATTTTTGATTGAGAGACACGAAGAGAAAATGTCAGACAGAAAAAAAAAATTGGGAGCGAGGGACGAATGGGAATGAAAGAAGGATAAAGTTAAAGGTATTTAAATATTTACTATTTTCTTCTTCATAATTTTTTAACTCTTTTCATTAAACAATTGTTAAGAACCCCCAGCCCCGCCCTTCCCTGCCGCCCCAGATCTAGATCCGCCTCCCTTCCCTCACCCAGCCGGCCCAGCCTCCAGCCCCCCTCGCATCCAAGCCCCCCCTCTCCAGATCTGAAGGACAGAAGAAGCATCAAGCAGCGCCTCCTTTATACCCACTATCACCTCCGCCGCTATTATCCCCACTGCCCCCTCCTCCTCCGCCGCCGCTTCTGTCGTCAAACTTGTCTCCTCCGTCGCCGTTTCCTGGGTCTACTTCGATGATGATCCCTCCCTTGGAATAATCAACAGTGTAAGTAACAATCGTGGGTGCTTTGGAATCAGAAGATACTACCCCAGCTACAGTCACCCCTTTCAAATGAAGGTGACGGTTGCTAAACACTGCAAATCTTGGGTAACCGTTATTGTTAAAGAGCTGTAGCCTTTGAAATGATCCAAGTTTGGCTGAAGTTGAAGAAGAGACGACTGTGAAACACCTACCAAAGCGTCGAGAGAAACAGATCTGAGAAAAAAAAAAAAAAAGATCCGCTCTGAGAAACAGATCTAAGAAACAGATCCAGCATAAAAAAAAAAAAAAAAAAAAAGAAACAGATCTGAGAAACAGATCCGCTCTCTCTCTCCTTCCTCTTCCATCAACCGCTGTCCTCACGCCTCAGCTTCTTCAGCCAAAACTAAACTCCCAAGTAACGCCTCTCTCTAGCTGTCGGAGGGAAAGAGAAACAGATCTGAGAAAGTCGGGAGGGGAGGAGTTTGCGAGGACTAGCGACTTTCGACTCCTATACTGCTTCAGATTTGAAAAAAAAAAAAAAAAAAAAACAGCGGCTGCCTTGAGAGATTGGTTGGGGTTCCGGTTTATGCTTTCAGTATTTCAGAGGAGGAATTCGCGTTGGTTTCGGGTGTTTCAACTGAAAAATCACTTGGGTTGTGTTTCAAGAAAGAGGATGCTGAGGCTCTTTTGGAACAGATGAAGAGTATGGATCCTGGCATGAGAAAAGAAGGTTCTACAGTGGTTGCTGTTGCTCTCAACAACGAACCAGGTTCTCATGATCTCATCAATGGTGATCCAAATACTGAATTATCCAATGTTCGAGAGGATCGTGAGACAGTTACGGAGTGCTTGCACATTCCAGAAAAGTTAGTTACAACCACCTTTGCTGACGTGGCATCAGTCAAGACCAATTTTGATTGGAAGAAGCTCTTCACAATCTCATCCGATCAATCGTTGCTGTTTTTCCCACCTCAACACTCAAATGGATCCATCACCGTCAAACCTCCAGCTGAGGTTCTTGAAGAAGGAGCAACTGTGTGGATGAACTCAGTTGTGGCGCAGTTTGTTGGCAAGGCACCAAACTTCAGCATATTTCAGAGACTTGCCAACATGTTATGGGGAAAGAATGGAGCAGTGGTGATCAAATCTGCTGGCCTGAACTTATACCTAGTTCAATTTCCGAATGCTGACACCAGAGAATGGGTTCTTGAGCAGGGACCTTGGCACATTCTGAATAAGCCACTCATTCTGAGAAAATGGGAGCCAGGTATGAAATCATTAGAGTTTAATTTGAAGAAATTACCTGTTTGGATCCATTTGGGAGGAGTTCCTCTAGAATTGTACACCAGACGTGGCCTCAGCTATATTGCTAGTGCCCTAGGAACTCCATTGTATATGGATAGAATCACTGCTAGCCAACAGAGATTGGCCTATGCAAAGGTATGTGTGGAGATTGCAGTGGATGTCCCCATCCCAAAATGTATTAATGTTGAGTTATGTGATGGCACTATTGCAAATGTTGTTGTGGATATCCCTTGGTACCCTCCAAAATGCAAGCATTGCAATTTGTTTGGGCATACAGACAGAAATTGCACCAAACAGCCTGTAGGGGCTACCAAAGTTTGGATTCCAAATGAGGGGCCTAAAGCAGAACTGTCAAAACATGATGCACAGGCTACAAGCAGCGTAGAAGTTGAAAGCAGTGCCCTGCCTATGGCTCAAGAACAGAAAGAGGTAAGTATGAAGGAAACAGAAGTTAATGAGGACAGTAAAGGGAGAGGAAGCAGAAGCATACAGAAAAGCAAGAAGTCAGTATTAGCTGGTTCCCAAAACAGATTTGACATCCTGAGTGACTCAGAGAGGACAAATGTAGACCCTGGGCAAACTAGTGGCTCTGAGCAATGGAGAGAGGAGGAACAAGTGGTGGAAATCCTTCCAAACTCTCCTAAGAAGCAAAGGGCAGCAGCAGCAGGAGTTGCAGACTTGATGAAAGCCTTGAAGAATAAGAAGAAAGGGCCCATTGACAAGGGGAAAAGAGGTAAGGCAGTTTTACCTGCCTCTGGAGTGACCCCCCCTCAACTTTCATGAATTTTATAGTGTGGAATACTAGGGGGCTAAACAACCCTCAAAAGCAGAAAAGTATTATACAGAGAATAAACTGCCTGAAGGCAGACCTTGTTTGCTTACTGGAAACAAGAGTGAAACAACAAAACATGCCAGCTATAGTAGATAGGCTCTTTCAGGGATGGAAGCTACATCACAACTACTTAGAAGCTTATAATGGGAGAATATGGTTCCTATGGAGAAATCAGATGCAGGTTGATCTTATTGCAACATCTGATCAGAGCATTACATGCTGCACCACTTATAATTCTACCAGGTTCTACATTACAGCAATTTATGGAAGCAATGAAGGCATAAGTAGAAGAAGGCTTTGGCACCATCTTCAGGACATTCAAGGCAGAATTGATGGCTCTCCTTGGCTTTTGGCTGGAGACTTCAATGTTATAGCAAGACCACAGGAAAGCTCAGATTTCAATGGCTCCTACATGCTTACCTCTGATATGAAGGATTTTCAGGACTGCTTGACACAGCTATCAGTGTTTGATCATACCAGTACTGGACCAGCATTCACATGGTCCAACCACCAAACTGATGCTTACTTGGCTAAAAAGCTTGATAGGGTTTTGGTGAATGATTGCTGGCATACACAGTTTGCTCACTCATTTGTTGAGTTTTTGGCTCCAATGGTTTCTGATCACTGCCTAGCATACATAAAGATGAACTTGACTGCTCATTCTCCCCCAAAGCCATTTAGGTTTTTTAATTTCTGGACTAGGAATCCAGAGTTCCTGAACATTGTGGAAAACTCTTGGCAAGAGCCTTTCATTGGCAATCCTATGACCACTCTATTCCACAAATTGAAGAGATTAAAGGCAGTACTGAGGGCATTTAACCTGGCCATATATGGCAACATTTCAGGGAAGGTTCAAGATAAAAGGCAAGAATTGGAGAGCATGCAGATGATCAATCTGCATCAAAGGCCATCTAATACTCTTGTTGAAACAGAAAGAAGACTCTATGCAGAATTGATGGAACTCCAAAAGGCTGAGGAAAGTTATTACAGGCAGAAATCAAGGATAAAATGGCTGCAGGAGGGGGATCAGAACACTCATTATTTCCATAAAATGGTGTCAGCAAAGCATAGCAAGCAATCCATCAGAGTCCTCTATGATGATGAGGGAAGGAAGTTGGAAGATTTTAGCCAAATCTCAAAGGAGGCTGTAAGGTTCTTTCAGAAGTTGATTGGGACTGAGGACAAACAGGTCACAGACTGCCCTAGGGAGCTTCTTACTGAACTTATTCAGCCTGCCTTGCCTACTGAAGCTAAGGACAATTTAGCTAAGGCTGTTACAAAAGAGGAGGTGAAAAGATCCATGTTTGAGCAGAATGGGGACAAAGCCCCAGGGCCAGATGGATACACTGCACAGTTTTTTAAAACTGCTTGGCCTATTGTGGAAGAGGATGTCACTGCAGCAATCTTATCCTTCTTTCAATCAGGGAGCAGGATATCAGTATTTAACTCTACATGTATTGCTCTTGTCCCAAAATTCCAGAATCCTAATCATATGAAGGACTTCAGGCCTATTTCATGCTGCTCTGTCATTTATAAATGTATTACCAGGATCATCACTGCCAGGCTCACTCCACTCCTTCCTACTATGATCTCCAGCAATCAGAGTGCCTTCATACCAGGGAGAAGCATCTCAGATAATATTCTCATGGCTCAGGAACTGGTCAAAGGGTATGGAAGAGCAACCTTATCCCCCCGTTTTGCAATGAAGATTGATCTCCAAAAAGCTTTTGATTCATTAAATTGGGACTTCATTCTCACTGTTTTATCAGTTTATGGATTGCCTGATAAGTTCATAGGATGGATCAAGGCATGCATCACTTCCCCAAAGTTCTCAATTTCTCTTAATGGAAGATTAGTAGGGTACTTTGAAGGAGCAAAGGGGTTAAGGCAGGGAGATCCTCTCTCTCCTTATCTTTTTGTCATTGCTATGAATGTTTTATCCAGACTTCTGGATGCAGGGGCTCTTCATGGAGTTTACAGCTACCATCCTAAATGTCACAGAATCAAGCTTACTCACCTGTGCTTTGCAGATGATCTGCTGATTTTTGCAAAGGGTAACTTGGATTCTGTTGTGGGCATACAGGGTATTCTCCATTACTTTTATACCATTTCTGGTTTGCAATTAAACCCTTCCAAGAGTGAAGTCTTCTCCTCTGGTGTTAGTAGGACCACTCTACTTGAGATGCAAGAGTTGACAGGGTTTAAACTTGGCAAACTACCTGTTAGGTACCTTGGGGTCCCTTTGGTCACAAGAAGACTCTCTGAAAAGGATTGTTCTCCTTTGATTGATAGAATTACTCAGAGAATCAATGGCTGGGCAGCACGCATGTTATCCTATGCAGGAAGGCTTCAGCTCATTCAATCTGTTCTTTTTAATGTGTCCAATTTCTGGTGCAGGCACTTTGTTTTGCCTAAGGCTGTTCTTAAAAGAATTAATCAATTATGCAGCAGGTTCTTCTGGAAAGGAAGAGATGACTCAGCTAAGGGAGCAAGAGTCAAATGGAGTTCCATTTGCTGTCCTAAGTCAGAGGGGGGTCTTGGATTAAAAGACTTGGGAATATGGAATAAGGCTTGCATTATTCAGCACCTATGGGCACTTCTCTCTCAAGCAGGTTCATTGTGGATTGCCTGGCTTCATGCCTATGTACTGAAAGGAAGAACAGTGTGGCAGGTTCAACCTTCCCCAGGAAGCAGCTGGACATGGCGTAAAATGCTTCAGCTGAGGGCTTTGGCTTTGAGGTTCACCTCCAACCAGAATGGTGCTCTAACTTGGAAGTTCCCTGGGAACAGATTTATGGTGGCTAAAGTCTGGAATGATCTCAGGCCTAGGCAGGACAAGGTGGAGTGGGATAAACTGATCTGGTTTCCATTTCATATTCCTAAACATGCACTGGTAGCTTGGATGGCTATATTGGACAAACTGCCTACAAAGAACAGATTGATGTCATGGGGCATGGAGGTGGATGGCAAATGTGAGCTATGTCAAACTGAGCAAGAAACCCGGAATCATATATTTTTTGAATGTGACTATTCAAAGGAAATCTGGGGGCATATACTATGCTTATGTCAACTTCATAGAAGCATAAGGAGCTGGCAAGCAGAGCTTCAATGGGCAGTAAACAGAATCAGAGGAAAAACTCTCAATTCTGTTATTTTGCGTTTATCATGGAGTGCCTTTCTTTACTCGATCTGGAGGGAGAGAAATAATAGGTGTTTTAATCGCCTTCAATCCACACAAGGAGCCATCATTGAGCGGATAAAAGAGATCATCAGAATGCGATTGTTGGGGCTCAAGAACATTAGTCCTGATGAAGTGAACCGAAGATTGGATGCAGATTGGGGACTGTCTCTTTTTTCCTAGGATCTTTGTCCATTCTGGAATAGCTTTAAGTATTGCTGAAGTATGTTGCTATTGTTCCCTGATTAATTAGTGGTCTTAAGTTTTGTTCAAGTATTGTTTAAGTATGTATAGCTTTAAGTACATGTTGCACATGCTGTTGGATGTAGCAGTTTAACTGCTTTCTGGATAAATAAAACACTTACTTATCCAAAAAAAAAAAAAAAAAATTATTTTACTGTGCAAATATATTTTTTAAAATTTATCCAAAAAATTATGAGTTAAAGTTGTCTTCGAAATTCTTTTATGGCTTGACTTGACATTTGACAGCCAAAAATTAAAAATAGAAAAATAGCGACATGACGATTCAAGCTTCAATTTCAGAATTGCTATAATAGTTTCACTTTATCTGTTGTCTGGGGAAAAAATATCAATTGTCAAATCTAAATGTGAGATTCCGACTTCTGAGCACTTTGGATTTGGGTTAGATCTTCTTGGACATATTAACTCGGATTGTTGGATCCAATATTCTACTAAATTCCAATTTACGGTTTAAACATGATGCATATGGGCCGCAAGTATAACCGGAAAACCCAGCTCTTAGCCTGCTTTCAAATAGACCATCTCACTTAAACACCTGACGTTTGCTGCTTGCATCAATTTTCGACAGCTTAAGATTATACTAGATTTTCTACAACTCCAATTGCATAAGCAACCAGCACGATACAGCTCATTTAATTGAAATAAGATTTTATTTTATCGTTACTTAAAGTTCTCCACCAGAGAAGGCATGTATGACACTTCTAAATGCCCCAAATTATGTAACCATAAATTCTACTAATAGTTTTAAACACTTAAATTGTACAACAATTTGCAGCTTGAAATTACATATACTATATTGTACGAGTTTGGGAATGATTGTATGGAACTTGCCTAAGGACTTGACTACCATTGACATAATATGTTTGTCTGGTTGTATTAGATGCATGGCTCAGAATGGAAAATCGATCGATATGGATCCCCAGATAAGAAATAAGAGGATCTGCTCGAGACTTGTCAATAACAAACTTCAAGTACTGAGATTGAACTGTTGGAAATTGCAGCAACCTTTTATATCCCACTGTTGTGCCATTAAACACTTTCTTCCATCCACTTCCATTCAGGATCTCAAGATGGAACTCAATGATACGTTGTCCCATGTGAATTGGCTCTTCAACTTGCAAAGCATTAAAAGATACTGATTCTTGAAGGTCTAAATATAAGACCCAAATAGATTGATCCTCTTCAGGAGCCCAGTAGGTGTAAATACTTTCCTCAAGGACATTATAAGGGCTGTATTGAGAATTATCATTACCTCCTCGTATACTGCTGGCGTTTAGGAGAGCAGTTTTTGCCAAATTATTTGAGAATATTGACCTCCGAAGCTCCTTGAATTCTTGGAGTACTTGTGTATCTTCATCTGAAATAAGACCTGAAGAATTTGGGGGCACATTTAGCAGCAAAAGGCAATTTCGACCAGCTGATTTGTAGTATATGTCGAGAAGCTTCAATGCCGACTTTGGAACTTCAGATGCATGCCAAAACCAACCAGGCCTGATTGAGACATCACACTCAGCAGGTACCCAGTCATGACCATGAGGGTCTCCTCCTTGGGAGTATCTGTTAGATAATCAAACATAAATTTGATGAAAACTTTGGTTCTAGTTTGGATCCGAAAAAGAAATTGGCTTGTTAATGATTTGAACTAGGACCATGACTTCATAGCATTCAAGGAGAATTTTTAGCAATGGCATAACCTATATTGCTCCGACTCTTCATTTTTCTTGAAGTACCCGTGTCTTACACCCGTGTCCGACACATATCCGGACATGAGTATGAGGATATGATCCTCCAAGGACCCTCCAAATACATGAAAAACTTATAAAAAATTGAACATACCCGTGTTGGACATAAACCTGTATCTGAAACTCACACTTGAGTCCGAGTAACATAGGGCATAACCACCGGGAAGCAGATGCCAGTATAGTTTTGAGCAAACAAATCATCTTGAGATGGATATGTAAACCAAAATTATCAACTTTTAAAAGGTGAGACTAGAAAATATGCTTACTGAGGATCAGTTCCACCAATTGTCGCATTGCTTCGATCGAAAAGAGACCAACAAGTAGAACCAGCAACACCAGCCTCATCGCCAATCCACCTTGTGTCAGGACCAGCATCAGAGAAGATGACAGCCCCTGGTTGGAGTTGACGAATGAGACTAAACCAAGTATCAAAGTAATATTCCATATCCTTTTCCCCCTCCCCTTTTGCACCATCCAACCATACTTCCTTGATATCTCCATACCTGCATAAATTTAGAAAAGGGAAATTTAACACTCTTAAATTCTCAACTCAGTAAAAACCTAAAATGGAACAAAATCTATTAACACAGGAGCACTAAATAGCATAATCACATGAGTAGCAGAAATTAATCAAAGAACAAACCTCGAAATTTGAAAGAAATTAAAACCAAGCTCAAATTTAGTTGAAATTTAATCTAGACGATCAGCTAAAGTGGTGTATATATGGGGGGAAAAGTAGAATCAGATTAAGGTAAAGAAGCTCAAAGAGAATGCAAGAGTTACAAAATTAATCACTCTGTAAGCAAACGACCAGTTCATATGAACATAAATCAATGAACAAAACCAGAGCAAGATTTCCTTAGAAAGAAAGAAAAAGCCAATGTAGAGCATAAAGATTACCCAAATGCTAACATTAGAAAATGATCAACAAGCACAAAAATGCAAAACATAATAGAACATTAGAAACAAAATCAAGATACGCAAAAACAAGAGAAAACACAAAAGACCAAACAAAACAATCAATTACCTAGTCAACAACTCAACCATCTGCCCCATATAGAATTCATTGTACTCCACAGTCTGCCCATAGCAATTCTCATGCCTATCCCATGGAGACAAATAAAGCCCCAAAGAAACCCCAGCTTCCTTAGCAGCCATAGCCAGCTCAGCGACAATATCGCCCTTCCCTTTTCTCCAAGGACTCGCCTTCACAGAATAATCCGTGTATTCACTTGGCCACAAGCAGAATCCATCATGGTGCTTTGCTGTAAGGATCACCCTCGAAAACCCAGCTTCCTTAGCTACATGGACCCACTGGGAAGCGTTTAGTCGGGTCGGGTTAAATATAGACGGGTTGGCATGGCCTGTACCCCACTCTGAGTCAGTGAAGGTGTTGGGTCCGAAATGGAGAAAGAGAGCCATTGAAGAGAGTTGCCATTGGAGCTGAGAAGCTGAAGGAAGGGGTAAAATGGGCAAAGGGGGTGGTATTTTGAGGGAAGAATGGGGAATGAAGGTGAAAAACAGGATGATTAGGATTGTTAAAGTGTGTACTGGAATGGGTTTTGTAGAATTTAAGTTTTGAATTTGCATTTTGATGTTGGTGATGTTGTCGTTGATGCTGCTGCTGTCTTTGTTCATGGTGAAAGACAGAAAGAGGCGAGGGAGGAAGTCTGAAAGTGGGTGTTTTAGTGTAAGAACTAACAAGTGTTAAATCTGGGAGAAGGAATTAGTTGTCGGCATTGATTCTTGTTCTGATTCTTTTCAGTTCTGAGGATTCAATGGTTTGGGTTTTCATCCTATTTCAAGATTTGCCTGAGTCTTTTGAGTTTTGAGTGTTTGACCAACGATCAAGCAAAGTGGTTTTTCAAAGTTGTTGCTGATAATTACACTTGGCCACGTGTAGGCAAAAGCTTGGCATGGTATGATATATGAGTTTATTTCTTGAATAAAATAAAATGATCAAAATAAATTTTCGTTATAAAAATAAAATAATTACTTTCAACATCAGTGTTTAATGTATATTTATAAATAAAATGTAATTATGTATTATTTTTTACTTTAATAAAAATTATATATTAAATATATAAAAAATTTAAAATAAAAATTAAATAATCTTTAAATATTGACCACAGTGTATCCTACTTGTAAAATTTGTTTGAACTCTCAGCAATATGGTTTTAAAAGGATTTTACTGTGTGTGATAGCTTTCACTTTATTCTAGTTTTTACAAGATATAAGTTGACTCAAATAGTTTAAACATAAAATTATAGTGCCAGACTAGCAAGTTGTGTAAACTGAAAACATTTTTTATATTCTAAATTTCTAATCAAGGCTTGACAATAGGGATTTAGAATTTTGATGCAACTTTATAGTGGGCATGCATGAGCCTTAGACTGTTCCCATGCTTTAAAGCTAAGATTGGGTCGTGGTCATGAAGAACCGAGGGAAATGTTTTTAAAACATTCTACACTATCCCCTTCATGTTGCTGGAGGGGTTTTTTTTTTTTAGTCGCAATCTGGTAATAAAAAAAATTTAATATTAAAATTTTAATTTTAAATAATTGTTTAAATTAATTGAGATAAATTCTGAAATCGATGGAGTTTCTCTGCCTAAAACAAGTCAATTCGAGCTAATCACCCAAACAAAATATGCTTTACGAATTGGCAAAGATGAGTCATGTCATGTGTGAGTAACTTCAAAGAAAGGACCTTGTTTTTTTTTGTAGAGTTAAATATTGGTTTTTTTATTATAATATAGCCACACAAAAAAATCACAAATTACCGTTGGTTTCGGATTAATTCTCAAAATACGGTCTTTTTTTTCCTAGCTGGGAAATCGCCATCCCCCATGACGATTTCCCAGCGTTATTTTTTGAAAATTTGTAAAAAACATGAAGGAAAATCGCCATGGGGTGGCGATTTCCCTTCATGTATATATATATATATTTTTTAATTAATAAACAAAAATTTAATTTAATTTGATAAATTTATTTTTTAATTTTAAAAATTATAAATTAAATTAAAATATTTTTTTATAATTTAAAAAAAATCGTAATTTTAGGTTTTTTTATAATTTAATATTTTGAAATTTGTTTTTTAAATTTTAAATTTGAAATTAGAAATTAGAAAAAACAAATTAGAAAAAAAAAATTTAATTTGAAAGGGGGGCAACGGTCCCTCCCCACGTCCCCCCTCCCCCACGTCCCCCCTCCCCCCACACCCCCACCCACTAATTTTATCTATAAATACCCCCCCTCTCCTTCAATTTTTCATTCCTCTCATTCAAATTTTCATTCTTCTTTCAACAATTTTTCATTCTTCTACCAAAAAAATTTCTTTCTACAACAAATTTTTTTTTCTACAACAATATTTTAAAATGGCTTCACTATTGAGGTTACAAGAAAATCACGTCTCGGAGGTTATATTTAACGAGGTAAGTAAATTGTTATATTATTATTGTTTTTTATATTATTATTATTTTTTATATTATTATTGTTTTATATTATATTATTATTATTTATATCATATTATATTATTATTGTTTATATTATATTATATTATTATTGTTTTTTATATTATTATTGTTTATATTATATTATATTATATTATTATTGTTTTTTATATTATATTATATTATTTATATTATTCGAATATTGTTTATATTATATTATATTATATTATTATTGTTTTGTTATTTTATAGTTTTATTTATTAATTTTTAATTGTTATAGTTTTATAATATATTAATTTTTATTATTATAACAGGAAACTCGTCGCGTGTTACGTGCGAGGAAATTTACATTGGAGGACCCACATCCATCTATTATTGACCACTTAAGAAGAGCCGGATTTTATCACGCAAGTCAATTTCGACGACTTGTGATACAACCCGATTTAATCAGTGCGTTGGTCGAACGATGGAGACCCGAGACGCACACTTTTCATTTTACATGTGGTGAATGCACGGTCACTCTCGAAGATGTTGCGCTGCAACTTGGACTTCCGATCCATGGCGATGCAGTTACAGGCGGGAGCCTGCTAGATTGGGATGAAGTGTGTCAAGATCTATTGGGTGAGGTACCTCCAGAAGAGTATGTATCTGGCTCAACGGTGAGACTAACTTGGTTGAAATCGTTTCAAAATCTGCCATTACATGCAACCGAACAACAAATACAATATGTTGCTAGAGCATATATTTTACGTTTGATTGGAGGATTACTGATGCCTGACAAATCGAGCAGTCGGGTACATTTAATGTATCTTCCATTGCTACGTGATTTAGAGCATGCGGTAAATTATAGTTGGGGTTCTGCGTGTTTGACGGTTTTGTATAGAGAACTTTGCCTAGCTACAGTTCCAAAAATCCATGACATAGGTGGATGTTTAGTGCTTCTACAATCATGGGCTTGGTATCGGCTACCATTTATTGCTCCGCGCGTGGATATTTCGGCTGTATACCCCCTTGCAAGCAGGTAATAATATTTACTATTTTATTAATTTTGTACGAACTTGTATTTTTATAGGTCATTAAGATATTATATGCATTTTAATAGGTGGAGTAGGAGTACGAGTAGAGATTTTACAGAGACTCCGAGCGATCTTGCAAGTATAAGAGTACGACTAGATCGACTAGGATATGATAAGGTAAATATTTCGATTGTTACATTGAAGTTTTTTTATTTATTTAATCCATATGAAACTAATAATTTGTAATAATTATTCGCAGTTTCTTTGGATGCCATATTCCTCGCGTGAAATTATGGCATGTCTCCCATCGGATGCCTACAATAATTTCAATATATGGAAAGCAAACACAGCATTGATATGCTTTTCATATGTAGAGTGGCACCAAACTGACCGGGTGTTGCGACAATTTGGGATGCAACAACCAATTCCTGCAACCCCGGTGAACCTTGATAAGCTTCACAAGGTCGACATGCGTGGTCGTAATGATGAATTCTGGCCTGCGAAGCATGAACATTGGATCCAATGGTGGAACATATGTTTTCAACGAATTCCGACAGGTTACCCGATTGTTGGTAATAATTTCAACCCATCTGCTGATTACATAAGATGGTATAGAAATGAAGGTCGATCTTTCGTTTGTCCACCGTCGATGCATGAGGATGTTAGGAGTATGCCATTTACCGGACAAACTTCAGCTCCAGTCCCTCCTACACAGGATATGGATGCTCCTAGACCTCGCCGACAACGTGGGCGAACGCGTCAACCGACCTCATCGGAGTTCACAGCACCGAGGATGTCACTTGATCATCCTGAACCTGAACGGGATCATGGAGTACCATCCAGCCATCGTTATTCCGTAAGTCACCCCGGATATGACGTTGATGCGTGTTACCGACCATCACCGCCAAGAACGAGGTTAGATGACCAGCTCCCCATCCTAAGTCCAAGTTCAGCATATCTAACATCCATGTATCAGTTTGGAACCCCTTCGTCAGCATTTGATGCTACATCATTTATGGGTGCATCTAGTAGTCAGGTTCCCGTTATGGGTGAACTAGGTGTTGGCTCATCCAGCAGTGGGTTTCAAATTTTTGATACGGATGAAAGGACTGATGACATACAACCGGAACCAGTGGCGGTTATAGCAAAAGGTCGTGGTGGACCGCGAATACGTGCCACTGACGAGGTTGAACGACGGGTGCAACCACCACGCACTAGAAGAGCTCGACACTGTTGCTCTACACCACGCAATAATTAGAATAATTGTAATGTGTTTTAAATTTCTAATATAAATTTATATGTTTTGCATTTCATGTTATTTATTTTAAATTTGTTCGAAAATTAATTGTTATATTTTATTTTAATTTATCTCTTAATGTTGTTATTTAATTTTAATATAATAATCCAAATTACATGATAAATTGATGTCACGAGTTAATCGAATACCAACTCAAAAAAACTAATCAAATTAAAAAAATTATTTTACGATACCAACTTAAAAATAACTTCTTTATTTAAAAAAGTGACTCGATAAATTTCTTTAAAAAAAATTTTATTTACATTTTACATCATTAAATTATTTTTGATATAATTAAATTTTCCTTTTTATAATATTACAAAATTATAAAAAATACAATTTTTGATATAAAAATTTAATAAAAAATATAATCTTATTTTTAAATTTTAATAAGAAATATATTTTTTATAAAATTGTAATAATAAATTAAATTACATTTTTAATATATATTTTAAAAAAATAAATAACCAAACCTATAAAAAAATATTTTAATTTAATTTATAATTTTTAAAATTAAAAAATAAATTTATCAAATTAAATTAAATTTTTGTTTAAATTTAATTTTTGTTTATTAATTAAAAATATATATATATATACATGAAGGGAAATCGCCACCCCCATGGCGATTTCCCTTGGTATTTTTATCAAAATTTGGAAAAAACACCAAGGGAAATCGCCACCCCCCATGGCGATTTCCCTTGGTGTTTTTTTACAAATTTTCAAAAAATAACGCTGGGAAATCGCCATGGGGGATGGCGATTTCCCAGCTAGAAAAAAAAATGGCCGTATTTTGGAAATTAATCCGAAACCAACGGTAATTTGGGAATTTTTTTTGGCTATATTATAATAAAAAAACCGTTAAATATTCAGGTTTGTATTTGATATATTATTAATGTATAAATTTATACACTGACAATAAATCTTATACTGACACTTCATTAAAAAAAAAATTAACCACTAACCCATAATCCTAACCCTAACTCTAAACTCCTAACCACTAATCCGACAAATAGCATAATAAGATACACTATCAATATACAAGCTTATATACTGATAGTGCATTAAATATAAATATTAAATACCTATTTCCAGAGTTCCTAAGCCTTCAAACCCACTGTAGCTGGGCTGAAAATGGTCTTTGATTTTCCACTCTGTAGTGGGCTAAAAGCCTGCAATACTCATATGGAGAGGAATTGCCAGAAGCTTTGGACTATATTTGGCCTTTTATATTTGTTCAAATATTGTTGACCCTTCAAACTAAAAGCCCACTATGAAGTGGATTGTAGGCTTGCCAAGGCAAAAACGGTCCAAGAAAATGAAATTATCGAAAACATATCATCTTTAATAATTGCAATGCAATTAATCAATCAAAATTTAAAGTTATATAAGATTAACTAAAACATTATGTGAAGTCTATATTTATAAGTAATGAACACTTATAAATTTTTTGATTGTGATTAGATAATTACATGATTGTAATAAAAAGAAATTGTAAGTGAAAATGCCTCTTGAAATTACCAATTCAAGATTACAGACCAGACCAAGTAAAAGGGGCTTCATAATTTTGTCTAGTGTTACTCAATCAACAAACTCAAAAATGAAGAACTAGAAACTTTTGTAATTTTACATGGTTTTTTGTCTGTTAAAGTGAATAAAACTTAGATAAATTCATTATATTGTTTAATTTATCTTTCTTTTTTTGTGGTGGAGAGAGGGTGGGTAGAAGAGAAAAAATTAAAAAGGTCACAAAAGAATTTAAGATCAAAAGTACCAATCAAAATTATAAGTACTGTGTTTATTTGAGGAAACAGAAAATGCCTTTTTTCCCCTTTGCCTGGTTAGGATATAGAATATACCTCACATAGTACTATATCTATCATTATTAAGTCACTTTTATCTATATTATTATTAAAAAAATTACTGAATTTGACGTCATAAATCCACATCAACCAAAAAAATTTATAACTTAAACTAAAATAATAAAAAAATAAAACAGAGTATTTATATCTTTTTATTTTTTATTATTTAAAAATTATAAAACTACCCTTTATGATAAAAATATTTAAATAACTTTTCTCTTTAATTTTTTTTGAAAAACTCATGCATTATAATTGTGTGTATCAAATTGTAGTATATACATATTCTACTATTTCTTTATGTTTAATTAAGAAAAAAAATTTAGATATGACTACTAATTTGATAAAAACTGGAACTAGTGTCCATTGCAAATAACTTTATGCTTAAAAAAGATAATTATACCATATGCTATATTGATAGATATAAAGTTGAATTACCTATATAGTCTAGCTTATACTTAAATTTTGGTTATGAGAAGGAGAAGCATATATCATGCTATTTTAAAGGTTCAAACATTTACTACCAAAATATCAAAACTATTTTTTTTCTAAAATAAAAAAGTGCAATACTTGCAATTCAAATTTAAAATCTTCAATTAATGAAGTCTTTTTTGTGAAATGATTTTTTTTTTTTCAAGATTGTTGTTATATGTTGAATATGATTGTTACTTACAATTTTTTTATAGGACTTACCTTTATTTTGCAAGAAAATTGACACCATTTTTAAACCAAATTTTCTTACCAACCAAATCAAAATGCATAGATCTTGTAAGGTACAAAGATATGACAGGATCCAAAAAAAATTTTAAAAATAAAATTTATTAATTTTTTTTTCTCAGTAGAAGGAAAAGAAAAAGGATAAAAAAGCGTGCAATAACATGAGTTGATTGATTGATTGGTTACCATCTGATCTGAGCCACCTCTCAGCCAAAAACCTGCCACGTCATTGTATCACAGTCCTCATCAGAGTGCGAAAATTCACGTACTCGCTTCACCTGTTGGCCACGTCTGATTTGAAAAAGAAGAACTGACCCAAACTCCCAAAAACCTGCTAATGAGAGAGTAAATCACGCGCGAGTGAAGCCGCCCGCACGTGGGGACCATGGAAAGAAACCGAAGAAAAGACGAAAAGCGGCACGGAGGTCGAGGCAGAAACAGACACGTTTCGAGCAATAAAAAACACTAATCTTGAAAATGTTTTATTTTTGGATTTTGCTAACACTTTTTAATGTTAATATATAATAATCTTTTACTTAATATATTAAAAATAATAAATAAAATTATTAATTATTATATTTATGTATAATTTTAAAAACACTCGTTAAACTTTATTTGTTTATTAAAATTAAAAAAAAGAGCTCTTACTTTTAGTAAGTAAAATCTAAATAATAAATAAATAAATTTGATTAACTCTATAATCTATATATATAGTGTCTGATTAACTTATATTTATAGATATTAATTAAAAATTATTTAAAATTTTTGTTAATAAGTGTTTTAAGTGTATTCTTCAAAATTATTATTTATAATAATATATTCATTTAATATATTAAAAACAATAAATAAAATTATTAATTATTTTATTTAATACAATATTATATTATAAATAATATATTAATTAATCTTAAAAAAATACATTTGACAAAAAACCCTTTTATTTATTACCATTTAAAAAAAAGCTTATTTCATATATTAATTTTACTGAATTAAAAAATTATTAAATATATTTTTTTTCATAATGTATCACTTTAATTAATACGATTAGACATTAATTATTATTTCTTATATATATTATTTTTATTAAATTTTAAAAATAATATATTAATTATATATTTATATATATATTATCTTTATCAACGTCATAACATTTTTCATACATATTTTATGATTTTGTAACATGGCCTACGCTACATGTTACGTGTAGAGGGTGTTTTTGATCGGGTGAGGAAACGTTGCAAACCAGTAAAACGAGATATCGTAGAGAGATGGCGGAGAGGAAGATTGGAGCAGACCCTGGAGAACAAGTGCGGTGGCAGGTGGTGGTGATGAAGGCTGTAAGTGGCTGAGGATGGTGGAAAGTATGGTGGTTGTAGAAATTGCAGAGAAAATGTTGCAGAGAATTCTTAACGTCCGAAAGTTTGTCAAATGGCCAAAAGATCCTAAATGAAGCATTTGAGCTTCTATTTATAGCCTCTTCAAAGAGGTTATCAGGAGAAATTATTAACAGAGTGGGAAGTTATTTTATATAAACTTCCTCTCAATCATGGGTGGTGGAGAGGTTATATATGATAGTGGGAGAAATGCCAGTTATGGGAGGTTACATTAAGAGAAGTGTTTCAGTCACATGTAGTGTATGAAGGCTACTGACAGCACGCTTGAGAATGCACTGTCTGTTCAGCGGGATAGGGAAGCACTTGTGTTCCAGGGAAAGGTTAAGAAGCGAACTTCTTAACAATCTCCATATCTGAGCCTCCAAGCCATGCTCTCCAAGACATCCCAAGAGTGGAGCAAACTCAAGAATCCTGCCAACCTTCCCGGGTTAGCTCCACAGTCTTCATGTAGTTGTGTATTACTGCAGAAAGTCCTGCTACCAAGAAGCGACGTGCCAAGCGACGTGTCAAGAGACGTGCCAAGAGACGTGTCAAGCGACATGCCAAGCGACGTGCCAAGAGACGTGCCAAGAGACGTGCCAAGAGACGTGTCAAGCGACGTGCCAAGAGACGTGCCGAACGACGTGCCAAGCGACGTGCCAAGAGACGTGCCAAGTGACGTGCCAAGCGACGTGCCAAGAGCGCTGCTGACAGGGAGACTATTACTAAAGCCCGCTGCATATAAGATTTGTTCCTGCATAAAAAGTTATTGACCAAAAACGAGTGTCTACATTACGTCATTGGAGACAGCTAGCGAGAAAAGGGTTTTGTCTTTTGTCCACTCAGAATCCCAGTTTGAGGAGAGTTTTTCATTTGAAGCCTTGAGACTTTGAGAGAGTACTTTTCTTTGACTTTTGTTTTTTGTCTCTTGGGTGAGTTTCCTTTCCTTTTCTTTTTGTTTTTTTAAAAGCAAGACCCTCTTTTTATCATAATTTTCTCTTTGCTCCCTAATTCTTCTAAAACTTTTGATTTGGACTATTTGATGTTATTCTTCCAAATTCAATGTGAAATATATATGTAATGTCCACATGAACTTCACAGGTATTATGATTTTTTTTGGGATCATGATATCTTTCTCCACTCGAACAAAAATCTATTATTTTTAGTGATCATATCATTAGTATTTTTGATGTTGATTTTCATATCATATAGCATAATCTACATCAACTTACAAAATATTGTACGTTTTGACTAATTGAATCTCAAAATTTTATCTAGCAAAAGGTATTTCGCAGATAAAAATAATGTGAACATTTAAATACTCAATTAAAATCTAATATGTAAATTCATATTTTTTTTTTTTGACCATGACATCCTAAATGTCAAACTTTGAGAAGCACTTATAAAATTAGGCAATAACAAAGGGGGCGAGGGTGCAAAAACATTGAAAAATAAACAAAGTCTTAATTAGTTCATATATAAGATGATATAATATTCACTTATTATAGCATGCAAAATTTTCTAGCTTAGTTTGCCAACCGTTGAGAAAGGTAAGAATATCGCGAGTGATCCCTCTTTCTTGTCTAAGAGTCAATGCAGATGACGACAATTGTCTTTTTTAGTTTTTTATAATGCTTATTTTATGAATAAAATAATAAAAATCATAAATTTTAGGGTTAATATGAAAAATATGCACTCAATAGAAAATTATTGTGAAATGATATAATGAATAAAAGTTATTTGAAAAAGAGAAATGAATAATTAGAAATTGTTATAAAGGATATTGTAAAGATAAAATTATCCTTGATAAAAAAACTTTTTCTTCCCTTTTTCTTTTATTTTTTAATTTAATTTTTAATTAAAAAATAAATATTCTGAAAATAAAAACTTTTTAATTTTAAAAAATAAATTTTTTTATTTTTTATTTACTTTTTTTAATTAAAAATTTTAAAAAAATAAAATTAATATGCCTAAAATTAATTTTTCTTTATTTTTTTAAAATTTTTTAAATTTAAATATATATATATTTAAAAATTTTATTTTTTAAATTTATTTTCAATTAAAATTTTAAAAAAATAATATTTTCTTAATGAAAGGAAAAAGAAAAATAAGTTTTTTCATTAAAGGTAATTTTGTCTTTAAAATATCCTTTATAATAATTTCTAATTATTCATTTCTCTTTTTCAAATAACTTTTATTCATTATACCATTTCACAATAATTCTTGATGGAGTGCATGTTTTTCATATTTTCCCTAAATTTTATCATTTTATCTATAAGTAAATTCTTATATTCTTATTGAATAAGTTATTAATTAATCTTTATATGTTTAATTTATATCAAATAAGCATTAATTGTATCCAAATAAATATTTACTTTAAAATAAAAATTTATGTGGATACAAATTAAAAGATAAAATCTTATTTAGATATAATAAAAATATATGAACTTACTTAAAAAGTAAAATAATTCAAGGACTTTTTTATTATTATTTTAATCTTATTTTATTTTATCCAAATATCCAATCATATATTGATTTGATTAACTATCCATATGATTGTTATTTTGAAAGCGAAATATTAATTGGGCTTATATATAAAATTGCCCAGTACTATATATATATTTTTTATTTTACTTTGATATCTAAAATTTTTTTTTCTGTACTTTGGTATCTATAGTATAATTTCGTACACCAATTAGGCACCGATTTGGATCATATTGGGAAAAAAATTATACTATAGGTACCAAAGTAGGGCAAAAAAGTATTTAAATACCAAAGTGAGAAAAGAGTTATAGTACATGAGGCATTTTTATATATAAGCTTATTAATTAATAATAAGGATAACCCTTTAAATTGATTGTTAATATTTGGTTTAATTACCCACATAGTCCCTGTACTATAGTGAAAAGAGTAATTTAGTCTCTATACAATTGAAATAAGTGTAAATAAGTAAAATTGATAACAATTTTAATGAAAAACCATTAAATGTTGATGTAAATTAGTAAAATTTAACAAAATTAATAACTTAAAATAAAATATGACTTGAAATATAAAGAGATAAGTGTGAGCTGAGATAGGGGATAAGATGTCCTGCATAGAGAGGGCAGGTAGTGGTGGGCGTAACAAATATATTCTCTTTTTTCTTGTATTAAATAAGTTAGTTTTAGTTATCCTATAATCTGTATTAGACAACTTCATGATGTGGGTATTGGGCTGTAACCATATATATATAGACGAGGAATAATCATTGAAAGCATGTATTTTATATGTTATACATATATATGCCTATTTTTGGAATGAATTTTACAACCCCAGGGAAGTCCAACTACAGCACGACCAAGGAACCAAGAGTTGAATTTTCATATGACCTATAATATCCAGTTGTAGGGTACTCATTCATTCCCAAGGGTACCTTACACTTAGGGCTCTATTCCCTATTTCCCTTGTGTCACTTAGCAAAAAAGAAGGGCTCCCTAGTTAGGAAATGTTACAATGTAGCAGAAACAATCTGTAAGTATTGTTTGCCTACTTTTTACTAATTTCTAAACTGTGGCAATAGCCTATATATTGATGGGTCAACAGTTTCAAAAGGTATAGCATTGATGAGTCAGTCGGAAACACCTGATCAGATGAAATTGAGGACAAAGAATCTGATAAATCATAGATGGGGGCCCTTCCTTTCAATTTTGTGTTCATTATCATCACATTTACTATATGCAATTCTGTACAAATATATATATATATATATTTATATATCTGAAACTTCAACAAACAGGTTTGATTTTGTCATTTCATGTCGATATATAAATTAAGAGAAGGTAAATGAGATTATAACCCCCACATTCTCCAAATAAGACGGCTTAAGTTATCATTATGCCAAATTTGATATATATCAATATTTTGAAGTATTGTGAAAATTAAAAAAATTATTGTTGTAAGATAAGATAGTATTTTTTTTTGTGTTGTATATGTGACTGTAGCCATATGTCTTTAGTAGCATTTTTACATATGTATAATAACATTTATCAAAATACAACTATTTCTACTTTATAACAATTTTTCAAGACTTTTTGCATGCAATTTTGAATTGCTGCAAAAAAATCTCAATGATAGCAATTATAAGTATTATTAAAAGCATTTTTATATGATAACATATATAACAACACATGTCAAATACTTCTAAATTTTTTTAAAATACTGTAATTATTGGTTATTATAATATATAACAACAATATGCAAAATAATGTTAAAATACTGTCTTTATTATTTTTAACAATATTTAAAAAATATTATAACAAAAATACTGTTTTAAGATTAGTTTTGATCTTAATGTATCCTAATTAATTTTTATTCTTTATCTGGTCTGATTTCAAGGAATAATATATACTCGTGATTTATGAATTGAGCATAAGTAGTCAAAGTTTACTACAGCTAGAGTCTACTGCTAATAATTAATTTTTGTCAACATGGAGAATAGTCTGCGGTTTGGAAAATGTCTCAAAGTCTATATAGTTAGTTATCATTTCATGGATATAGCCTTTTGTTTCTACTTAACAATTAACATGGATTTTGGATACCTTAGAAAATGAAGAAAAAAACGAAGAGTTTTTACTTAAAGGGCACCAAAAATTTTGAGATGGAAAGTTCTATTAGCTTAGCTAATTAAGTATAGGAGTTGGAAAACTGATATGAAGTGCCTATCATTTTGACTTAAATGTACCTCTGAATAAATTAATCAAAGTAAAAATGTTTTTTTTTTCCCACACAAAGTCTGTTATATTAAAAGGCAGCAGGCACCACATCCCCCCACCAAAGTTTATTAGAAAGGGAGAGCCTTTGGTTTCTTAAAGAGGTCAGCAGATATCTAAGACCTTTGTTTGAGAGAGAGAGAGAGAGAAGGAAGAAAGGCTGAAAGAGAGATATGGGGAGGGCTCCTTGCTGTGACAAGGCAAATGTGAAGAGAGGGCCATGGTCTCCTGAAGAAGACTCAAAGCTTAAGGAGTACATAGAGAAATATGGAACTGGTGGGAATTGGATTGCTCTCCCACAGAAAGCTGGTAAAGATATATATAGTCAGAAACATATAGATATTGCCTCTGTCTCTCTCTCTCTCTAGTAGTTTCTTAGCTAATTTTTTTGTTGTCTTTGAATCAGATCTGAAAAGATGTGGGAAGAGTTGCAGATTGAGATGGCTAAACTATCTCAGGCCCAACATTAAACATGGTGAATTCACTGATGAGGAAGATAGGATTATCTGCAGCCTGTTTGCTAGCATTGGAAGCAGGTACTCCTAAAGCCTAAAGTTTTCCATTTTTGATGAGAGCTTCTTCTCCTATTGACTCATGATTTCAAAGCAAAATTAAAAAGGAAAAAAATCCAAATTTATAAGCTGAATCATTTTTTTCCTTTTTACCAAAATTATCAGCTGCCTTGATGAAGGAATATTAATGAAATCTACCAAAAAGGGTAACAAAGAAAAGATAGAAATAGATATTTAAAAATATATATATATCAGAAACATGTTTACATCAAGAATCTGCTATTTCCTGATAATTCTTCTGCATGCATGCCAAAGTTTAGATTCAACGTCTATCACCTACTTACAACTGTTAAGAAAGAGCACGGATTTTACTTCTTATGGAACGTTTTCTTTCCTAACATGCAATTTGCAGATGGTCAATAATAGCTGCTCAGTTACCAGGCAGGACTGACAATGATATCAAGAACTACTGGAACACTAAGCTTAAGAAGAAGTTCATGGCCATGACTTCTCAATCCCAGAGAAAACTACCTCCATTCCCATCTTCTCATCACACTCCACCTGTTTTATCTCAATCTTTATCATCACTGTACAAAGACTGCACTTCTTATTACACTCCAACCACATCTCTCACAACCTTTGAACCCATGTCATCGGTTCAATCTGATCTTTTGAACAATGACAACACTAACTTGGCTACCAATTCTTCTCTTCTTCACACCCCAGAAAGTTTGGTGAGTCACATTCAGTATTATCCAGCGAAAGAAAGTTTTCTCATGTTTGGGAGTGAACCAAGCTGCAGTTCATCTGATGGTAGCTGTAGCCAGATCAGCTATGGCAGAGAGATGAAGCAAGAATACATGAGTTTTCAGGGTTTTGGTGCCTCTAATGGTTATGAAGAAAGTCAAAAGTTCATGTTAACTTATGGCACCAATAATGTTAATCAATGGACTGAGAAGCCAAGTGGGTACTATGGAGAATGCTCATTAGACTGTGATCTTGAAGAAGATTGTAAGCGACTGATTAGCTCTACCAGTAATAATTGCTGTAACAACAACAACAACAACTTCTTGATTGATGAAAACAAGACACAAGACAAAGTCATGTACTACTACTGATGGACTGACTAAAAGTTTAAAATCAGAAAGATTTGATGGGGTAAGGGGCAAAGGGAGATGGGTTTTGAATGGATGGATTGATATTCAGATAAAAAGACTTTCAGTTTCTGGGGTTTTGTGTTCTGATGAAATGAAACATTTCTTCTTTTCACAGTACATGGTAAAGCTTTTTATTTTGTGCATTTCTTTTTGGGCCCCCCAATCAGAAATCAATGTTTATGAAAACAAGAATCCCTGATGTCTAGATGAACCAAGCATCCACTGTACTTTTTTTTTTAAAAATTAATTTCTGAAATTTTTACTGCACTTTCTTCTTAAATTTTCAAGACATTGGCCAGTGAGTCAGTGACTAATGGGATGCCAATACAACATGAAAAGGCAATTATAGCCCTCAGAAAAATATTCTGTCCCTCCATTGAAGGACAGTAGGGTCTTTTTCAGGCTCTTTGATGGCACTGTTTGTCAAGAATATTGAAGGTCCAGAATCTTTTTTTTAATGAACTTAGTCAGACTTAAAGGTGGAAACTTGTTTTACAATGTATTTTAAAACAAATGGATAATGGTGAAGATTTTGGAATTTTATGGAGGGGGCAAAGCTTTAAAAATGACTTAACAGTTAAACATAATCTCAGTTTTTTCTAACAGAATCCTCTTTAATTATATATATATATATATATATATATTTCTACCTATTTTAAAGAACTGATGAAAAGGTCATCAACTCTATGCATATGTGTTCATTTTGATAACAATAAACAATATTCAAATGTTTGTTTGGAAGTTGGTTTGATCAATCACCATTTGAAACCTAAATATGAAGACTTTTTTGGCTGGTAGTACTCTGGATTCAAGACAGGACATGAGTCTGACTATTGCTGATCTCCAATTTATTTAGGATAACATAACAAAATACTAACTAGTAAAAGCCATTTTAATTGTAGTTTGGAGTACATTCTTAATTGCTTTGATTTTTCATAAGCAGTAGTGTTTAATTAAAGGTCCTTTGAGCCAGAATGCCTTCAAACCCTTTCAAAGACTAACATATAATTTATATTTGATTAATCCGATCATTGTATTTCATACTCTATTCATATAGATCGTGCATGTCAAATTTTGAATAAATTAAAAATATTTAACTAATTGTTTTATGTAAAAAAATGGTATTTACGATCAGCATGATATAGATATCTGATCGATTCAAAACTTTACGTGCACGACGAGTGCGATTATATTGCTAAATTCAACGATCAATTTGTTAAAATATCAATCATATACGAAGTTACAAAAACGTATAAAATTAATTAATTTTGCATAGGTGTAAGTTGATTTCTCTCTTCACATATATATATATACACTTAGGTAGAGTTGTTCAATATTATACAATGGCAGAAGTTAGAATGTGTGTTTTGCTAAATTTGGTCATTTTATCTCTTTTTGGATAGTAAGAACTTCATTTAAAAAAGAAACACCAACATGTAAGAGACAGACAACAATAGTATTAGCTACTATAGGAAAATACATTAATTATTTGCATGGATGTTATCACTGCCTAATGTATCTCTTTTCTAATTATAGTTTATAATTTTAGTATATTATTTTTCTCCCTATAATTTGCCGGTACTTGACACTTCAATTGGCTCAGCAACATAAATTATTCAAGATTCTCCTGTTGAAACCTATACTGTAGCTAGCTAGTTCAATAAAAAATTTCATGCGAGCTTCATTGTCTTTACCCACTATCATATTCTAAACCATTAATCTTTACATATTTGTGGATGAATTTGGAATGGAAAGATTGAAGGTTATATATTTTGGCATTGTGATTGAATCATTGACAGGGAATCCCCATTGGGAAACAGTCCAAAGGGCTCCAAAATTGCTTGATCACAAGATATCTGTCAGGCTGCATTACTGTGTCATGAGATCCAGCCTTGTTTTGTGGTAAGCCTAATATATATAAAATAAATAAATAAAATACTGTTCCAATCTGAAACTATATATATATATATATATATATATATATTATATACTATTTGCTTAATAAATTGCTATTACTAGTTAGGCCTCGTTTAATATTGCTTCTGGCACAGCTTTTGAGGTCAAAAACTGCTTTTCACCGCAAACGCAATGCTAAACAGATAAAAAAAATTAGTTTCCGCTGTTGAAACCATGGTTTGAAAAGCCAAACCAAAAAGCCAAAAAATATAGCTTTTGGGCTTTAAAAGCTGGCTTTTGGATAAAATGATTTTATTATCCTCACATCTCTACACTTTTATTATTTTAAACATATCTTTTTTTGACATTTCAATTTCCAACAACACTTTTTCACAGCAATGCTAAATACTTAAAAGTTTTTAAACCACACTTTATAAACACACTTTTTCCAACTCGAGCTTTTCCCAACTCAAGCTTTTTCCAACAGCAATGCTAAACTAGCTCTTACTAGTAATAATTTTCTTTAGGTATAGATTGTTTTTTTAACATTAGAATGCAATTTAGAAATTAAAAAGAAAAAAAGAAATCAAATGCTGAAATTTGAATTTTAAATATATTGAATGCTATTTATTAAAGATAATTACATACATGTACTACTCGGATTAAGTTGAATTTATAAAATTCAAAGGTTGAGTTTCTCTTAGAAAACTCTTATTTTTCACTTTATCCTGTCTAGTACACATATCAGACAAGCAGAAAAAACACACACTGGAATGAAATGTGGTTCAATTAAAATTTCATGGATGGGGTTGAGTTCCTCCCTCGAGAAGTTCTGGAAAGCAGAAGAAATCATGTATGAAACTGAGACGATGAGTGAAACCTGCAACATATGCCATCCTTGTTTCCTGCATCAAGACCAATGTGTATCAGATTGATTTGCAAAATGATCTACAAAGACAAATAAGCAATAAGAATTACCCTTTATAAGATGTAAATCTTTGCTTTTACCATGCTTCTAAAATGTAAATAAGGTTACAGACAAGTGTATGGCTATGGGAACCTATGTTACTCGGACTCGGGTGTGAGTGTGGACAAGAGTATGTGTCCGACACGAGTATGTTCAATTTTTTCCTAGATTTCCATGTATTTGGAGGGTCCTTGGAGAATCATATCCCTATACCCATGTCCGGATATGCGTTGGATACGGGTACTTCAAGAAAAATGAAGAGTCGGAGCAACATAGATGGGAACAAGTAACAAAGTCCATCAAAGAAGAGCAGTGGCTGACAGAAGTCAGCCATAGCTTTCACTGAGATTAAGAAGTAAATCATAAGGGGACCAGTTTCGACAGAAGATCGGCAAAATAAAAACTCAAAGAGCTACCTGAACTTCCTGATGCACTAACTCAGGCAAAACCCCTAACTACTTCTCCAATAGTTTTCAAATCAAAGATTTCGATCCAGTAACCATCAGGATCCTTAATGAATGCATACCCTGCAAATCAGATTGATAAATTAGGCATGAATAAAAGCATTTTTAAAAGGTAAAAAACTGAAAGCAAATATTTCTTAGGCCTTGTCTTTTCTCATTCATACCTTGTAACTACAGGTTAATATTGCACAACTGTTTTTGCTATTTTAGTTTTTCTCTCTGTCCTGTTCTCACATTTATTTATCATTTTAGAACTAAATTACCATCCCTTATTAGTTTTACTCCAAACCACCTAAGTTATGCTGATGTGATGTGACAAGTTACCCTAACAATTGATTAATTTCCTCAAAAGACAATGCCACAATTTCTCTACCAAATTACCGGCTATCAATACCAGAAATCCCCATGGAAATCAAAATATCCATTGAGACATCATATTGTTATTAATAAATTCTATAATCTAAACTAGTCCTTGGCACACAATTATACGGTTTAGATAAATGTTAAAAGAGAAAGAAAGAAAGAAAAAAAGATAAATTTATTTGAAATTGTAAAATAGATAAAAAGTATTTTGAAATCGAGAAAAATAGGTAAAACTGTATTTCTTTTTTTTTTTCTAAAAATATAAAATTTTAAATAAAATGAAAGACTAATATAACCTTATTAATTTAGATTTTATTATGAGATGATGGTTTTTTTTTAAATCAATTCCTCAACTGAATTGGTGCCTAGTTTATTCGGTGACACCTACTCAGTGAGGGGTTTATTATTATTATAGATGAGATGGCTTACCCTCATCTGGTTTTTTGACAAACTCTACTCCAAGGCGTGCAAATCTCTCACATGCCTTGATTGTATTATCCACAGTGACGCCAATATGCCCTGAAAAGGGAAAAAGGACAGTTAGTATGTAAAAATCCCAAAAACTTCTTAAATACAGAATCCTCATATTTAGAACGGAAAAAATAAACAAGTTCTTCTTCTATCAACTTGAACATTGAAGTGAATCTACTTAGAAGCAGCAACTGTTTGATCAAATTACAGCATATTGATAAGAAATGCTAGCGGGTTTATTGAAAAGAAATGGTCAAATTTTAAACTACACTTATTTGAAGCATAAATCACAAGACACTAGAAATACGTTACCAGATTCGGGGATGAGTGTTGGATACGGGTATGTGTGCGACACGGGTATGCTCAATTTTTTCTAAGTTTTTTCATATATTTGGAGGATCATACCCCCATACCCATGTTAAAATATATGTTGGACTCGGGTACTTTGGAGAAAATGAGGAGTCCGGATAATAACAAAACTAACCTTTCTCACCATGTAAGGTTGGCAAATCATAAGAAGTCCATGGGTGAATAATTTAGTTAATTCTAACCAATAAAAATCACTATTTCAATAACAACAACACCAAATAAAAGATAAACCTAAAAAAAATGCCCCATAAGAGATAAACCTACAAAAATGCACTTTAATGAAGATTAGTACCAATAATACAAATTTTTTTTCCTATCAGTATCACCAAATAAAAGCATTTTTGATTTCAATAAGGCACAACAAATGAATGGTATATGCCATCAAATTGTTCAGTCTCTACTTTGTAAACCAAACAGTTAGAAGAAATAAACATTACAAAAAGAGGCAAATCTATTCATACCGAAGCCAAAAGGTTCTGAATTCCCAGTGTGGTATCCTTTGAACTCAGGGTCGCTTTCTGTACCCCAATTACTGTAGGAAGCATTAAACTGTTAAACATGCTATAAGGCAGAAGAATGATGACTTTGTCAACAAAAAAGGAGGATTAAATTTAAAAATAAAATAAAATAATGCATTCTTACTGTGTTAGTTCTATTGTGGCCGGTCTTCCAAAGGTCCAAACTGTTTTATCAACTGGGTCACTTGGAGCTAATGAAACATCCTACATCCAAGGAAATATGCATCTAGAATCAATATCATTATTATTACCAAAATGGTGACACCTAAAACCAAGAAATGAATACAAAGATACTACAAATAAGCCACTAGGAGATGAGACTAATACAGGATAATTTATTGCAATGTAATTATATGGATTTTTACCTCATAGCCCAAAAAATACAATGAAAACTTCAATTCTGGAACATCCACTCTCTTAAGCAACCTGAAAACGATGATTTAGTAGATTCCATTAACTATCAAATCACAAAAAATGCTATAGAAATGAAAGTTTCAATTCACTTCAATTTTCACAACACAGATATTTTCACACACAAACAAAAAAAGCTTTAATTCCTCAATAAATAGCCAACTAATAAATCAAATTAGAAAAAGAAAAAAAAAAAGGGAAAATAACCAGTCAATTAGAAGAAGAAGAAAAAAAATAACCCAAAAAAGCGAAAACTGAAGTATAACTTACGACATGCCCAATATACGAGAGTAAAAATCAAGAGTGACTTTTGGATCCTTAATTCGAAACATCTGCAATCCAAAAAAAAAAAGAAAACAAAAGCATTAACATAAATTCCTAAAAAACAAAGTATTTACATATATAAACACCCAAAAAAAACTTACAGTTTGCTGCATGAAGTAGCCTTTGGTGGCTTCCTCAGGGGGAGTATGAAGGCCAGGGTTATTGGCAGCTGATTCTTTTGAGTCTGATGACGCCATTGTATACAACCTAAACTGGGTTCGATCCTTCAAAAGTCCAAACCTTTCGACTAAATTTCTGAAAAGAAAGATGTTTTGAGAGTTGGGTTTTAGAGTTTAGAGTGAAATGATCAAAACTTTTGTTTATATGGGTTTTGAAATGTAAGAAAATGAGAGTGAAGAAGGTGATTGGTAGGGTTTTCTAGTTAAATAAAACAGAAAGAGCCGAGACAAGCCGGCGGAGATTGAAAATGGAGCCATTTTTGACATTGACATTAACATTAACAAAAAAATTCAAAGCAGACTTTTCTTGACCTTTGAATTTTAAGAGTTGGTGAGAGTGAAGCAGTTGCTACGGCAAAGGATTATCCAATTCATTGAAAAGTCAAGTAAGGAAATGAGTTTAAGTACCCACCTTGCTCTGTATTGTAATAAAAAAAAAAAAAATTAATTTTTATATTATAAAATTGAGTAATTTAATATTTGTATAATTAAAATATGTGCAAATAAGTAAAATTAATAATAATGTTAATGAAAAATCATTAAAATACTGATGTGGACTCGTAAAATCTAACAGATTTATATATATTTCAAGTCATATTTTATTCCAAGTCATTAATTCTGTTAGATTTTACGAGTCCACATCAGCATTTTAACGGTTTTTTCATTAACACTGTTATCAATTTTACTTATTTGCATCTATTTTAATTGTACAGGGATTAAATTACTCACTTTTACAATATAATGACTAAATTATTTTTTTTACTATAATACAAAGATTATGTGAATACTTAAATCAAGGAAATGTAAATGAGAAAAGAATAAATGTTATAATACGAAGATTATTTATTTTGATCAAATTGTTGCTTTCTTGAACTTGAATTTCTAACAAAAATTAAGAAAAATTATAAAAAGTAATAATAAAATTTTAATGAGAAAATAAAAATAAATAAAAACAAGAAAAAAATGTAAAAAACTCAAACACCAACCAAAACCAAAACGAACCTATGAAAAAAAAAATATAATTTTAGTCATCAAACATTTTTTTTTTCAGTTCAGTCCTAAAATTTTTAGATATAAATATTTAATCTTAAAAATTATTAATATATTAAAAATTAATCTTTCAATTATTATTCAAATGAAAACACTAATAGAAAAATTTAATTGGCATATAATTAACACATGTGAATGTCATTTCAATAATTTATAAAAATATTAAAAATTATTTTAAAAAAACAACCTTCTTATAAAGATTAAAAATTTACTATTTCATTTATTTACTTTTCTCTTCTCTTATTAAATTAACAGTTTCTTTGTTTTTCTCACTAAACCAACAGTTTTTAATGAAATAAAGTAGAGTTTTTTTTATCTTTTATTTGAAACTCTTTTTTTTTTTTTTTTTACAAATAATTTTTCTAATATTTTACAAATTAATGAAATTCTACGTAACCTTCACATGTGATTTATTATATGTTATATAAGTTTTTTATATAAACTTTCAGGTAGCGTTTATATTCGGAGAGTGACTAAAAAACTCTATTTTAAAACATTGATAACTTTTAGGATTAAATATGTACAAGTAAAACTTTTAGGATTGATATGAAAAAAATGTATATATTTTAGAACTAAAATTATAATTACCTAAAAATAAAACAAATAAGAGTTTTTCGGCAAAGATAATGTGTCATCTATTTTAGAAATATATAAGGAAATTTAAGCAAAATAATTTTTTTTAAATGTTTATTTTTTATATATTGATAGTGAATTTTTTTGGTAATTTTTATATTCGTGTCGTGTTTATGTTTTTTTTTACATCATAATTATGTTTAAGATATTATATATTTATATAAATTTTAATACATTAATAATTTATTTTATATTAATTTTAACACATTCATGTCTTATTGTATTTTAGTTATTATTTTGGCTTGTGTTCATGTAATATAACTGTGTCGTTTTTAAAATTGTCAGACCGTATGTTTTCATTTTATTAATTCAATTTCATGAATTTAAAATTTGTATTGACGAAAAAAAAAATTTAATGATAAATATTTTTCTAATCATATAATAAATGCATTTCGTTAAAGTTGCCATCGTGATGATAGAAACATTTATTCTTATTATATCACTTCTTTGACCTTCTTTTTTTTTTTTGAATAATTATTTTAATCTAAAGTTATGAACGAGTGATCAAAATTAAATGATTTAATTATAACCGGTTTCTAATGCAATATACATAACAAATTAATAAGTCATATTTCTTATAAAATCAAATTTAAATAAAATAATAATGGGATGGAAGAAATATAACTATTTCCATCATCATAATCAAATACTAGAATGTTTCTCCCCCGTTAGAAATTTGAATTTTTTTAATGATTTAAATTATATTAAATAGTATTATTTATTTAAATATTTTGATATATATATATATATATATTTATGTATTATAATAATTATATTTTTAATATACAAATTAAATATTTTAAATTACACCTTCCTCACAAAAAAAAATATTACTAAATCAATTTTAAATATAAAACTATAAAATTTAACTTTTTTAAAATTAAGTGACAAATTCATAAAAAAAAATTTACGTCGGTTTTTTACCAATCAAATTTCATTTTCTTTGATTGCCGGAGTCCAAACCATCAATTACTATTTCAAGTATTTTTTTTCTTCTCAAAAGATAAAAATAATTGTAAAATCTTATTTTCACATTTTTTTTCTTTCTATTTCCCTATTAATAATTATTTATTGTAATAATAATAGATAATAAATATTTTTAGTTAATTGGTCATTTTGTAATTCATCCAATATTTTTGGTTTATTAGTTAATTTATAATTCTTCCAAAAAGAATTTTGTCACAGATAGGGATGACACTGAATTGGATATCTACAATTTTTTAAATATTCGAATTCGCTTAATTTATCCAAAATCCGAATCTGTTTATTATCCGCTTACTATCCAAATTCGCATCCGATTTAAAGAGCAATATCCATCGGATATCCTAATCCGATAAATATCCGAATTTATTAAATCATTTAAAAATAAAATAAAAACTAAAAATGTAAATAAAGCGGATAATGGATTCGGATATCCGAACCAAAATTAAAGTAGATTCAAATAACGGATATCCAAGGGTTCATATTCGAATCTGCTCCGAATAGTAAATTTAATATCCGAATCAAAAAATTATCCAAATTCGAAAAAATTGGATCGAATCACAAAAGTAAAAAAAAAAAAAGATTTATTTCTTTCTTAACAATTATTTATATAATGACTATAAATTATAAATAATTTTAATTGATTCAGTTGTCGCTGTAAATATGTAAATAGAGCGGATAACGGATTCAGATATCTGACACTATTCGAATTAAAATTAAAGTGGATTAGGATAACAGATATCCAATGATTCATATCCGAATTCACTACGAATAGTAAATTCAATATTCAACTTTGTAATATCCGAATTCGAGAAAAACGAAATGAATCACATGAGCTAATTTTTTTATTTCCTTATTAATAATTATATTTTATAATAACTATAAACTGTAAATAATTTTAATTGGTTAACCTATTTTATAATTTTTCTAACAAATGAAAAAAAAATAGCTGTCCCCTAACCTTGCTATGAGATTCTTTTAATATAGATGTATATAAATGTATAGATGTTTATTTTTTTAAAGTCTTGAAATTTTTTATGTTTATCACAAATTTTTTTTTTTTTTCAAGATAACTCAAAACTTTTTTTTTCTTCATATAACTTATATCGTTCAAATATATAACAAAATTCATATCATTAAAAAAAAAGGAAAATATAAGTGGTCTCAATGTTGAATTTTATAAACCTTCATGATAAATTGATAATAAAAAATAAATCCATTTTTTATACACAATCAATAATTTTTTTTTAATTTTACAATTCGAATTAAAAAAATTATCATAATCTTACTTTTTAATTATATCATAAAAATATGTGTGATCTGTTAATTTTATTTATAAAATTTAAAAACTCATGTGGATCTGATTATTTCTCATGAAGCTATTGACTGACTCTTTATTTTTGTTGGTTTTTGTTTTTTCTTTACCAACTGCTCTTAAACTTTAGATGTAAAAGCACCCAACCTTTTAGGACAAGAGTTGACTTTTTCTTTTTGAAGTAGGCTCATCACTTTTTCTAATTACGTAGAGGAAAAATTATAGTACAAACGAGACTAGCCAAGTATGAATCCAGCCGTCTGATTCTCATCTTACCCAGACAAATAATGCAAATCAAGCTTCGGACTTGCAAATGTTTTTTTGTAGGTTGAAATTAGTGCCCATTTTGTCCTGATATCTTTGCCATTGTCGTCATTGTTTGTGTTCTTATCCCCACTTGCAGTTGCTTATTCAACCGAATCTATCACATATTAATTATAATTTGTCATATACTTTCTCAGTCTCACGTTGCTCTTTCCATATTCCAATCCAAGGTTCCAATTTTCATTATCTCAAAGAATCACCAAAAGACGAAAGAAAAAGATTTGAATGGAGAGATCTGGGTATGGAAGAGATGGCATTTACAGGTCTTTAAGGCCGCCTATAGTTCTTCCCAAGGAGCCAAATCTTTCCATGATTTCATTTCTCTTCAGAAACGTCTCGTCTTACCCTGACAAACCAGCCCTGATTGATGCTGATTCTGATGAAACCCTCTCTTTCTCTCAGTTAAAATCCACTGTCATCAAGCTTTCCCATGCTTTTCTCAATCTGGGTATCAACAAAAACGACCGAGTCTTGATCTTTGCACCCAATTCAATCCAGTTCCCTCTTTGTTTCTTTGCTGTAACCGCCATTGGTGCCATTGCTACAACTGCCAACCCCATTTATACTGTCAATGAACTCTCAAAACAACTCCAAGATTCCAATCCGAAGCTTGTTATCACCGTCCCTGAATTGTTTGACAAAGTTAAAGATTTCAAGCTCCCTGTAATCTTGCTTGGTTCTAAACAAAACCAACAACCATCTGATGTAAAAAATATCCCAAAAATCCTATCTTTTCACGATCTTCTCGATTTAGCGGGGAATGTAACAGAATTTCCCCCGGTTTCTGTTAAGCAGACTGATACAGCCGTGCTTCTGTATTCTTCAGGCACGACTGGGGTCAGTAAGGGTGTTATTTTGACACATAGGAATTTCATTGCAGCAGCTTTGATGGTCACCATGGATCAAGAACTTGCTGGGGATATGCACCGGATTTTCTTGTGTATTTTGCCTATGTTCCATGTTTTTGGGTTGGCGGTTATCGTATACGCGCAGCTGCAGAAGGGAAATGCTTTGGTGTCAATGGCAAAGTTTGATTTTGGGATGTTTTTGAGGAACGTGGAGAAGTATAGAGCAACCCATTTGTGGGTTGTGCCTCCTATTGTGCTTGCTTTGGCTAAGCAGAGTGTGGTTAATAAGTTTGATCTTTCCTCATTGAGGCAAATTGGTTCTGGCGCTGCACCTCTGGGAAAGGAATTGATGGAGGAGTGCGCAAAGAAGTTTCCTCAGGCTGTGGTCATGCAGGTACTTTAGTTGTCAATTATTGATTTAAAAGTGGGAAAGAATTTTGACTTGTTCACAATTTTTACTGAAAAGTTTATTTTTGATAAAGAGGCACAAGGAAAAGAAAACTAAGTTACAAGCTGATATGGTCCTATGTAAGCATAAAAAATTTGCAGTAAATATCCAAATTGTGTTAATCACGGTTGTCTTCAATCCATATTGATCTCTTGGGGACTATTCTAATGGGAAGCAAATGAAACCTATTGGCATATATGAAGTAGGATATGTCATTGTAAAAGGATGTTCAGATTTTGGTCTTTTATATTGCTCGGATCAGAAACTTGGAAGTTGTTCCAATTCATGCTTTTTTTTTTTCTTTCTTTATTTTAGGAATAACTTGGAGTAGAGAAGTTGCCTTTCTCATCATGAAGCTTTCTGTGATTTCAGGGATATGGAATGACCGAAACTTGTGCCATTGTCTCGATGGAGAATCCTACAGTTGGTGTCCGACATACTGGTTCGACTGGAACGCTTGCTCCAAATATTGAAGCTCAGATAGTCAGTACAGAGAATCTAAAGCCTCTTCCTCCAAATCAATTAGGGGAAATATGGGCTCGAGGGCCTAATATGATGCAAGGTAAAGAAGATTGATGTTTTGGTATAAATAACAAACTCCAACTAGCTATTACTCTAAGAAGTTGTCCTTATTAATTAGTAATTTAATTTCAGCAGATACTGAATTTGATTCTCTGCAAAATTTGATCCCCATGGTCTCCCTGATGCTTCTTTGCTTAAATTGATAGGGAGGCTAGGGGTGAGCTTTATGGTTTTCTTCCCCTACTTTATGCTCTGCAAACCTGGTGATCCATAATTAGCTTTTGCCATATCTAATTACATGCTTAAACTATTATGTTACTGATCTGTTTTAATCTCCATGGGACATTTTTTTGGCCAGAATGACTTACTTTTCTTCAATTTTTTTCAGGTTCAAGGCAATTTTTTGCTTTTCTTTATCCTGGCCAATTCCTGGATAGTATTGAATTTGATGATATGCACAGTTGCACACTATAGATGCTAATGGCATCTTCTGCTATTTTCTCTGACACTGCAATTCGAATAATTATTTTCAGGTTACTTTAACAATCCAGAGGCAACAAAACTGACAATAGATGGAAAGGGTTGGGTACATACTGGAGATCTTGGATACTTTGATGAAGATGGGAATCTCTATGTTGTTGACAGAATTAAGGAGTTGATCAAGTACAAAGGTTTCCAGGTAACTTATTTTATTGCATTTCTTTTATATAATTTATTGGCTACTTTGTATTTTCTATCAAATGATAGAAATCCTACATCAGTTAAGTTTGGGCATCCTGAGCACATAAATATTATTACAAGGGCCTCTCTATATCAATTGCCAATTGGTTCTAGGTTGAATGCCCGTCCTAAAATTCAACAGTTATTGTAACTCAATGTCTTAACTTCCAAAACTTACTATGACTGATGTCTCAGGATTGCAATCTCTATACATGTGTTGCATTGAATTTTTGGTAGAATGGATGGTTTCTATGCTTCATTTGCTTTATAAATACTCACCAGGTTGCACCAGCAGAGCTTGAAGGACTACTTTTATCTCACCCTGAAATATTGGATGCTGTTGTTATCCCGTAAGTTATACCTGAACTTTTTCTTACTGTTTGCATCCTCTAAATCTATGTTACTCAGACTCGGGTATGAGTGTCCGATACAGGTATGTGTCCGACACGGATATGTTCAATTTTTTCCAAGTTTTTTCATTTATTTGGAGGGTTTTTGGAGGGTCATATCTCCATACCCATGTCTAAATATATGTCGGACACGGATGTCGGACACGGGTACTTCAAAGCTCTAAATCTGGGAAATATCTATATGGAGTTCTACCTTGTAAAGACATCATTGAGAGTTAAGACATTTCCACACTACAGATATCCTGATGTTGAAGCTGGTGAGGTCCCAGCTGCATACGTTGTTCGCTCACCCAACAGTTCGCTGACTGAAGAAGATGTTCAAAATTTTATCGCTAAACAGGTACGATAGCCAAAATAAATTGATAGCCTTTTTAAGTTAAGTCTCTCCACTTGAATCAAGTGACCTTTATCTTCTTATATCTGATTGTTAATAGGTGATTTTATCTTGAACTAGTAAGCCTTTGCCATTATTTTCTCCTTGCTTATAAAAATTGAATATTTTTGTACCCCTTCACAGGTTGCACCTTTCAAAAGATTAAGGAGGGTCACATTCGTAAGCAGTGTCCCAAAGTCAGCTTCAGGGAAAATCCTGAGGAGAGAACTTATAGAGAAAGTACGATCCAAAATGTGAAATTCTATGATTGTGTTTTACGCATAACATGATTATATACAAACTAGTGGTTAAGTTATAGCCGTCTTTATCTAATTTTGCAACAATCTTATTGTGGTAAAATTACATGAAAAACAGATTGTTGCTAAATTATCAAGGATTGTTATCATTGTGTTCTCAGAAAAGCACGAATAAACCAGTCTTTTGAGCATTATTATTATATGTCTGGATATGGAAGATGTACATCATTGCTGAGCCAAGCAAACTAAATGGTGGTACTCTATGATTACCATCTGCATCTTCTAGCTAAACTGATTAGGGGTATCTACAATGTTCTTCAAAACCAAGCATTAAACTCCTTCAATGCAACTGGTAAACATGTACAAGAGGTGGCAAAACCAGCCCAATCGCCCGGTCTCATGGAGGGTTAAAAGGCCCCATCGCTAACTTTATGTGTGGTAACCATGGCTCCAGGGAACCTAATCTAGGCATTGCTAGTCCTTTGATTTATTACGCTTTATTACAGGTATTAAAGGATTGTTTTAATGCTAATCAACAAGAAGAATTTAAAGTGTTTGATTTGACTACAAGAGTAAGAAAACCCTAGATATAACAGAAGAAAAGAAATAAACGAAAAAAAAGAGAAAGGGTTTGAAGGAAAGGGAAAGGTTTTTTCTTTTAAAATTCATTTTTGATGTAATGTTAGTGTATAAATTTTATACATTGATAATGAATTTTATACTGATATCTCATAAAAAGCTAACCGTTAACCTTAATCACTAACCCCTAACTTTAACTACTAATTCTTTAAACTCTAACCCCTAACCCTTACAATCTAACTTTAACACGTGATATCGTAAGATGTACTGATAATGTATGATTCTATACACTGTCAGTAAATCTTCCTTTTAACTATGAGAATATTTCATTAAGATTATTTAAGTTTTTATAATTTCTTTAATAATAATTTTTTAATTTTTATTTCTTTTTTATAAATTATTTTACAGCATTAGATCATTGAATAATTCTTTTACTGTGCAAAGCATGTTTTTTAAATTTACTCTAAAGTTAAACCGCCTAAAGTCATAAACTTTGTTAATTGTGTTTCAAGCTCCTATTCCTGCAAAGCTACTCTAATTACATAGGAAAATACCCATAGAAAACTTGATCAGTCAACTGAACCTACTGAAATATTGGGAGTTGGGATGATTCTGGTCCAAAGTACTTCTCAGAAGGGATCGGAAATTGGGATCATATTGAACTCGATTATTTAATTTAATTGATTAATATAATTATTTTTAAAAATAATATTTAATAAATTTAAAGTTTGATTTTTAAAATCTGTAATTTTTTTTATCTTAAGTTATGATTTTTTTTGTAAAAAAAATAAAAAATTGAGACCGTATTTATTAATTTATTGAATTGCTTTGAATATCATATATATACTTGCATTATCTGCTTAGTGTTTGCTTGGAATGAATAAGCTTGACATCCACAACATTAATATTGCAGATCATATATAGGCAATATCTGAGCCTTGTTTATGATAGCAACAAGAATACAAGCGTGCAGTGGCAATTGACAATTATAAAATATCGATTTCGTATAAATAACAAATTAGATTAAAGCAATGCTTTAAATTTTTTTACCCCTAAGCTGGCAACATATATATATATATATATATATCCCTTCTAGAACAAGCCCTAAAATTTACTTGTTACAGGAAGAAGCAAAACATGACAAATTCTTAGATTTTGAAATAAATTCTTTTTTTTCCCCCTCTAATTCATGAGCTTCGAACTTTTCCACAAGCCACCTTGTCAAAAATTGTGCTAAACAATGCTAAAATGAATAAACTATGATAAATGAAACAACGTCATCCTTTTCTTTTTTTGGCTACCAAAAAATTTTCCGGAGATTGATGTCTTTGTTTTTCAGAAACGTATCTCATTTCTCGATATCCGACTATCCACATATATTAATCTGATCTTGATACAATAATCCAATATATAGATTGAATTGATATATAATATAAAACCCAATTTTTATCTTATATTCAATATGCAATAGTGATATAAAAAAAGGCCTGATTTCGTCAATCCTTGAATAATGTACTGCGATTTGCCTCAAAATGTTCATAATAACTAGGAACTAAGAAACCTGCCAATAACTGAAAAGTTTGAGAGTTAATGAGACAGTAAATACTAAATAAAGAAGTTATTTTCAAATCAAAACATTCTCAGAAAGCTCATTTTGGTAATTGGAGTTGTAGCAATATCCTTCTTGTTTGCAAACATAATTTTTCTTAATATTCTTCCTTAAGCAAGGGAAGAAACATAATTATGAATTAACCTCTCAAGATCCTATTAATCATCATTTAAAGTGCTGCCCCTTACCTTTACTAATGCTGGTTAAATAAGCCAATACAATATTTGGGTAGTTGCTCATCTTTCATAGTCCTATCTTCCACTGCCTCATGCAAATATTTAAATCTTAGCATACTTTGAAAAGAATAAGCTGAGAAACAACTACTGTAGTAATTAGAAATGCTAGCGTAAAAAGCTCATCTCAGAAGCACGCTATGATCTCTCAAGTTGAAGATTATTAACTATTATCTTAAAAGTGACAATTTTTCAAATGCAGTAAAGTTGAGAGAGAAACAGAAAGGAACAACTGCTGAAAATTTAGTGAAAGAGCTTACCAAGAAAAAGTTTGGGGGCATTTTTGCAGAAACTGGGTAAAACCAGGCCTCATATAGCTTTTCAATCGTACCTGCAGTAAATGTAATACTATACAAAGACATATTTATTTAGCATATCATAACTAATTGGGTGAGTAACTTTTTTTTAGTATAATTTCAAAGATAGATTGATTGAATTCGATCCATCCTGAAAAAGTTAGTCATTGTGCTGATCAAGGACTTATCTAGGGTTCTAGACTTGCACCAGAGGTAGATCCACAACTTTCCACTCTCCACAAAAGAAGAAACAAAATCATATACTCTTTGTCTAAATATTGCTGTGGTTACCAAGCTAAATTGGTGAACCAATTTAAGACAAAATGTGGCATTTGATGGTTTTCCCCAAGGAATAATACTATATTCCAAGCCCCCCGCCCCCCTGCACTGCATTTCAGTATTTCCTTTCCGAAGTTTATGAATTATGAGGCTATAGGAAAAGACTGATAAATAATTCTCTGAACATATAATATTTTATAAGAAAATGGGACCTCATTCGAGAGGAAAAGCTTAGGAAAAAGAGAGAGAGAGAGAGAGAGAGAGAGAGAGAGAGAGAGAGAGAGAGAGAGAGAGAGAGAGAGAGAGAGAGGAGTAAATACCCAATAAAAAGCTTAGGAAATCAGTTATGTATATGACAATGTTAAATTTGATCCTAATCTTAAGTCACCCTCTTATCAGGAAATCAACTTTTCTTCATACCATAATTTATTCTCCAAAAAAATCAAAGGAACAGATGCCTGTCCTAGAAAGGAAAGAGAGAACATTCTTGTTACCTTGAGAAGCCTTAGAGATGTTGTAAGCAGCTCGCATCCTATCTAGCTAGCAGTATATCGATGGGTGATAGGATCTTTATTCAAAGAAAACCTGAAACTTAAAGCCCTTTTGGCCTTCTTTTAGAATCACACACTGTAAATAAACCAAGGAGTTGTGAAAGATCTTGACAAGTGAAAACTGAAACTGTAAACATATATCAGATGTGTCTGAAAAACAGAAGCCAAAATGGCATTCACCTGCAACTGCACCTGCACCTCTTTGCCAGGCTTTGGTTTCTGAAGCTGAAACCAAATAAAAAAAACAAGAAGGTGCAGGTGCAAATGCAGATAAAGGCTACATCTTAGCAAGGTTTGGTTGCTGCAAAAATATTGACACCACCCAGACAAAACTAACCCATCTAGCACCAAAATTATCAAAGTATATTTATAAGAGAAGTTGAAGGCTTCAAACTTCAGTTTAAGGGAGAGAGAGATAGAGAGAAAAAAAAAAAAAAAGCACAGAAAGAACCACAGGGCAAAAGCCAATTTGATTGTTAAACCAAAAAGAGAAAAGTATTAAGTGAAATAATTATAGCCTCCATTATTTAATGTCTTTATTTGAAGCAAACTATATTCATGTCTGTCCTATTCCTATGAACCAACTGGGTAGGGGGGGTTCCTCCAAGGCCACGTGATGCAACCCATGGTAGCACGTGGGCTTTGGGGTACCTACTAATCACGAAGTGCCACGTGTATGCCACGTCTGCCAGTTCACTTGAATGGGAAAAGGTGCCTCGTGGGCTTGAGATTTGAGTTTTGTGATAAAAGAAAAAGGGAAAGGAATTGGGGGAGTGGGAGATATTCCACAAATATTCTCTCTTTCACTTGCACAGTCACCAGTGGCACTGGCAATGCAAAGTCAAGATCAGAAGAAGCCATAGTCTTAGAGCAGGAGAGTATAAATCTTATATTAGTTATGTAGTAAAATTTGATTAGGTATATAAGTTTTCATATCATTTTTAATGTATGAAGCATCTTTTGTGAATAAAATCGTAAGACTTAATGAATCAACGGATAATAATTTATATGTTAGTATGGACCGTGACATATAACCTCTCAGCAAGACCTCTCTCTCTCCCTCTTTCTTTGCCTGATAGGGACACCCTCCCTCCTCTCCTTGAATTTGTGAGAAGCCAGGCGAAGCCAAACCAAGATCGTAAATATAGTGTTGCTATCATTTTCTTATTTAAGTATCTTAATAGTATTATATTTTCTATGTTCTCCTCTTCTGTATTTGTGTTTTTTTTTTTCCTTTTTTTTTAATATATTGCTATCATTTTCTTATTTAAAGCAGTAGAAGTAATGTTTAATAATCAGATCATATTTTGAATATATGAAATTTTGATTCTAGATTTAATTTACTGATTTGGTTCATCTGAATTGATTTTAAGATAATGTTTTTGCTAAAATGTAGATTTAATATTAAATACATCCATTTATCTTCACTAATAAAGATATAAGAGATTCACCACATCATTTATATAAAAAAATTAAATATTAAATAATAAAATAAATGTAGCTACAAACCATCCTCCCAACACTTTGTAACTTTTGTACAGATGTAGCTACAAACCCTCCTCACAAATAATGTAACTTTTGCACGAATAAAGTTACAAACTATTCGATCTCCTCACAAATAATGTAACTTTTGCACGAATAAAGTTACAAACTATTCTTCAAATATTGTAACTTTTGCACGGATAAAACTACAAACCTTCCTACAAACAAACTTGACTCACCACTCAAAGAATCTCAATACAACTACTACTTAAGTGTATAGACCTTGAGGTGGTGGTGATATTTTCCCAAAAGCCAAGGTTCCTATTTATAGGTGAGCACTCCTCTTGGCTCATCAATACTACTCAATGTGGGATTAGGATTCCCTTTTGCTTAACCAATTAGTTACTTGATGTGGGATGAACACTCCTACTCAATGTGGGACTTAGACTTCTACTCAAACTTAATGTTGGACTTGAACTCAAACTCAACAATAATTTCAATCTCAAGTTAAATAATTCTTTTAAACCATATATAAATATTTGGTATGAAACTTAGGATTATCACTTTCTCTCATTTTGCAACTAAAATTTTGTTTAGGTTTGTTTGGGTTGATTAGATTGGTTTAGCAAGACTTGTCGAGGAGCAAAGATATAGTTAAAGAAAAAGCTAATTCCGATGCTTAAATCAATAAATATTCGAAAAAAAAGAGAGAAAATAAGCATGCAATGAAAGAGAATGATAGTAGAATAATATGATCTAAGATTTTGAACCTTATATAGTATCTTTATATCTTGGATCATATGTGCATGGAAATGGAAATGACAATTTTAAACAACAACATGAAAGAAAAATAGAGTCGATCTTAAACCTAAATGAATGAGCACCGTTCACATGCAATATTTTGGATTGTTTGTAAAGATGAAAATAGAGAGAGAGAGAAAAAAAAAAGCAATGTTATGCCTGTCCTCATTTGTTATCCTGTTCGTGACCTTATAATTCAAAGTGTTTATTTATTATGATGCCCATGGTCCAATTAGGCTTCAGGGCCCCCCCTGGAAATGTGAATCAAACATGTACGAAACTGATAATAATGGAGAAATTTGTTGAATAAAGTTGCTATTTGCCATAGTACATCTCCCGCAGATGGGGCCTGGATCATCAAATAATTCCAGCTAGCTTTCCCCTGTAATTTTCCAAGCCCTACACGTGCAGATTAGTTTATCCCATCAGCCTAACTGCAATTTGGAAACGCTTTAAAGTTTAAATCCTAGAAACTAACAACAACATTTGACAGGTTTGGATGCTACCAGGGCCTCAGGCTCGAGGAATTTTCCATAAACGATAAAATTTCATGGGCCTTGGCAGATTCCTGGAAACCGACCAGGTTTTAGATATTTGAAAGATTATATACAGATACATGTGTTAAAAATTAAAATCCAAGTCACATATAATATGGCAATTGTAGTATCAACTAGGGATGAAAATTTAAAATACGGATTTGAATATCCAATCCGTTTTTTTAGGATTTGGATTTGCAAATTCGGATAAAAATTAGATTCGGATATTATAATTACTATCCGCAGCGGATGCGAATATGAAATCTCGGATATCCATTATACGAATCCGTATTACTTATGCGAATTCGGATAGCGATTCGGATATCCGAATCTGAATTCGCTTATTTATAAAACACATAAATTTTGTTTGATTTTATATTTTTATTTTAAAATAAATGATTTATTGAATTCGGATTTTTAACGGATTCGGATATCCGACGGATAATGTTATTTAATTCAGATTCAGATTCGGATAGTAATATGCGGATTAAATGCAGATAATTTGCGGATTCGGATTTTAAAACAGTTTTACGAATTCGGATTTGAATAGTACAAAAAATACAGATATTCAATCCGCTGCAATCTCTAGTATCAACTATATAAAACATGACAATGAGAAAGCCAATTGTCTTGGCTAGCCATATATTTTCTGGTCCACAAATGGCATAGTTCTGTTTCCAATTTGCTTAATTTTAGTTTACATCAGTTTGAAAACGTTTCTTTTCAAAAGGACAACATTTTTTCTGTTCGTATGTTCAACTTTGCAGCCGCCCATTGACAACAACCTTTCTTGTCTACTTATTCTTCATAAGATCGGATCAATCCACTAAATCAGGCCACTATACTTGATATTTTCCACTCTGAGTGGCTGCAAATTTTGAATTAGATGCCATTATGCATGATTTTCTTTGTGTGTCGGTCTAATCATCTTTTTACCATTTATAGAAGAAAAATAATATGCTTCAAAATTGGAAGGGATTCTAGAAGTAGGAGGGACCAAAACCCAAATTTTGATAAAAGTATATAAATATCTAGCTAGATAAGATATTATTCTCCGAGAGAATGGATTAATGGTTTACACTTTACAGCAATAAAAGTAAGAGTATTGAGTCAACCTAAGGTAACCCAAATCCAGAGCATAAATTATCAGCATGTGAATTCAAAGATTCACTACCTTCAGCATAATACAAGAACTTAAAAGTGTTTTACCAAAGCTTATGAGTCGATTTTAAGAAGTAAACAAAACCATATTTGTCATAATTTTTTAGACTGATCCAGAACAATGAATTAAAAATCGAATTGGACTGGCCGGTTCAACCGAGAATCGGTAGGTCCGACGGTTCACCAACATAAGTTAAACCAAAAATTTATTGAACCGTAAAAAATTGGGATAGGGAACCGAAAATCAGAAAAACCGGTAAAAAACCAATAAAATCGAAAATTATAATTATTTTATTGTTTTGGGCTTTTTTAATTCAATCATTGAACCATTGGACCGAAACAAAAAAATGGCCCATATTGATTCGGGGGCCTTACTGAATTCTTCTTTTAACCCAATTGTAAATTTGTAACTTTGTAAGCCCTTTGCCTTAGGGGCTAAAGGGCATTTGACAGCTGAAATTGAAAGTGTGAAAGTGGAGACTGATTTTTTTTTTTTTTTTTTTATCGTCATTCGACATTTTGAGTTCTAGCTTCATGGTTCCTTCTTGGCTTCCTCCTCCTTATAGACGCAGGCAAGAGGCTGGCGGCGGCGGCATCATCTCCTCAGTCTTCTCTGCATTCAACAGGCGGCAGTCGACAGATCAAGGTTAGTTGTTGAATTTGTTGTTCTCTTGTTTAGAATTTATTTGTGAGTTGTGAGTACCAACCACTTCCCTAAACCTTTTAATTAGTTTTATCATTTATTCTCACCCCTTTTTTAATGGCTACACAAGTAATGCTATTGGTCTTTGTTGAGTCTAAATTTAGGAGTAGATTTTTTTTTTTCTTCTTTTTCATGTGGGTTTTTTAAGTGTTAGGTGACTTACACAATTATGTATCCTTCTGTCCTGTGGAAATATATGTGGCCTGGGTTTATTATTCCTTAATCCAGCCTTTTACACAAACCAATCAAATAGTTTTTGAGGTCTGGGTTAGGTTTCCTTGTTGGGCCAATGCTACTATCAGAGATATTATTATTTTCTGGGTCAGTAATCATGACTCCAGATATATCACTAGAAGTTGGGCGTTGGGTGGGATTCTACAAAAATCAAGGCCACCATTTATTAGCCTAAAATTCAATGCTCATGCTCCTGCTGGGTCATGCTCTTTTTAAGACGATCTACTTAAATGACTACAAATTTTACAAGTAGTAACCAATCTTCAAACCATGAAATCTAACACCAATAAAATCAATTTTTAGAATCGAGTCCACAGACACTAGCATATGGACCGTAAAGTTTGGTGAGATTACTGATCTTTCCTACTTGATTGGAAGCAAGCAGTCAACAGTCTAGTGAGATTTACTCATCTCTCTTTACTCAAACAATGAATTGTATGCCTAAATTTCACTATGATGTTGGGGGTATTAAGTTAAAGAGCAAAAAGAAAAATTATGAAGGGTAGAGTGTCCTAGAGAGCCTAGTACTTTGAGGCAGGTGGTGGTGGAGTAATAACTCTTTAAGAACCAACTGCTGCATAATGGACAGAAAGAAAGAAACAGCCAAAAACTTCCAATCTCCACCCCTTTACTCATCAAACCGTACCCTTTTTTAACCCCACCACTTTAGTACACCCCAACCCAAAGCCACCCCCCTCATTTCACGCGTTTAAACCACGGATGCACCCATACATACATACATACATACATCATCCATCAGCATATCAGCATTTAAACTCTACTATGCCATCTCCCCCTCTATAAATACTGCATTTCTTCTGCACATTTATTTCCTCCTATTTCCACTCATCAGAAAACCAATTAACATAACGGATTTAGACTCACAATGGGAGAGGTCAGTTACCAAATACTCCCCTCCCCCATTTCTCTATCTTTTTTTTTTTTTGGTGTTTCATTTCATTTTCTTTTATTTTTGGTTGATAATATATACTATCTTGTATGTGGGTTGTTCTCTTCTCTGTTTATGTTGCAGAAAAAGAATGGAAACAAGAAAGGAGGGGATGGAGAAAAGAAGGAAAAGGGTTCCTTAACCGTTGTTTTTAAAGTTGATTGTCTTTGTGAAGGTTGTGCTATCAAAATCCTCAAATACATTCGTGAGTTTGAAGGTATTATCCTTTTTTTCTTGCGTTTAAGATTTCCATTTTTGTTACTTGTTTTTCCCATTTTTTAACTCAGATTTTTGAAACCTTCTCAGCTTTTGTTATTTACTCTGTTGTTTTTTATTTTCTTTCTTTGCAGGGGTGGAGACGGTGAAAACAGAGAGCAGTTCAAACAAAGTGACAGTGATAGGAGCTGTGGATCCGACAGCCATTAAAGAGAAACTCGTGAAGAAAACCAAGAAGAAAGTTGACCTCATTTCTCCTCAACCAAAGAAAGATGATAACAAAGAAGAGAAAAAAGAGAAAAAACCTGACAAAGAGAAAAATCAGGATTCTAATAATAAACCAGAGAAAAAACCCAAAGAGGTAAAAAATTCCATTTCCATTTCTCATTCTCAAAGCTTATTTTCTTTTAGACAGTCAAATAACTGTATTTGTGTTTTGATTTTGAAGTGCTTCAAATCATCATCTCTGTCAAAAAATTATTACTAACTTTCTTGTTGTTTAAGTAAAAAAAAAAAGTAAGTAGTATTTTTAAATCTTTTTTCTATTTGAAAAAATTTAAATCTAAGCTGGTTATTTATTATCTTTGATCAGGCCCCCGTAACGACGGCGGATTTGAAGGTGCAACTGAAATGCCAGTGCCAGGGATGCATTGTTAAGATTCGCAAAATTGTCTCCGAAACCAAAGGTGATGACTTTGTCATTGCCTTTAGCTAGCATAGATTTTTAGTTTTTTACCGTTCCGTTGCTATAACAGCGTTAAAATCTTGTTTTAGTTTCTGACTTTTTAAGTTTTGACGGCGTTGCAGGTGTGCATGAGTTGAAAGTAGACAAACTGAAGGAGCTGGTCACAGTTAAGGGGACTATGGATGTTAAGGCCTTGGCTGAGGCTTTGAAGGACAAACTCAAGAAGAATGTTGAGATTGTGCCACCTAAGAAAGAGAAAGATGGCAACAATGAGGGTGGCGAGAATGGTGGTGGCGGCAGCGGGAAGAAGAAGAACAAAGGTGGCAATGGTGGTGGAGATGGTGGAAATGAGGCTAATGCTGCTGGTGGTGGTGGTGGTGGTGGTGGTGGTGGTAAGATGGAAGGGAACAGGATGGAATTTATGGTTCAACCCCAATTTGGATACATGCCTGATTACCCTGGATACATGCCGGGTTATCCTGGATACGGGCACCCGGGTTACGGATATGGTTACGGACAGCAGCATGGGCATGGTTACCCTGGGTATGTGCCGGGTTACCCGGTATCTGTTCATCCTCCTCACCACATGTTTAATGATGAGAATCCTAATGCTTGTGCCATTATGTGAGGAGAAATGGGGTTTATGACTTTATGTTATAGGATTTTAAGTTAAGGTAAATCAATGGAAAGTGTAAATAAGAAATAGAGAAGAGAGTTTACTTGGAAAGGAAAATTTTGGGTTAAACTTGGAGCTCCAAATCCTGTTTGGGTTTTTATATATGTTGGATTCTAGGGTTTTGATCTTTGTTATTTGTTGTTTAAAAAAGTTGAATGTTGGCATTTTTAATATGATTAGTGGTATTTTGTTATGTGGCCAATGTGTTTATTTCTCTTCTTTCAACTGTTTCACTAGTTTTTTTTTTTTTTTGATAGGACTGTTTCACTAGTTACTAGTACTAGTCTATAACTTATTGTGATGTGGGGTTTGTGGGATTTGTCATTGCTTTAATTTGCAGCTGGGAATTCTACTTTGGGTGAGACACTAAAAGGGAAAGAACAGTGGCTGGTGCCACTCAATAAATGTGAAGAAAAATGACCCAAGGAGGAGTGGGGCTTACTCTTGTCTTGTGTGATGTATATATAACGACTAAGATCTGGACATTGGCACACAAGGTCCAAAGGAAAAGGGGAGAGGGAAAGGAAAACCTTTTCTAAAATTATTTGAATGCATACATGACCTGGAAGATTCTTTGTTTTTTAAAACCTGGTCATAACACACTTACCCATCACCCCATTCAATGTGATGAACAATTAAGGGTTTTTTTCCACCTTTTTCTGGTTTGCAGTTTGCACCTGATGAGGCTGCTTTCTTTGAATCATAACAGCTTCAGAGTTTGTATCATGTTTCTAATTTGACAGAAACTTGCTTGGTAAGTATACATCTGAAATCAAAATTGTATAGTAGTAGCAAACTAGCAATAAATCAAAATTAGGTGAAGAAAATTGCTAAGGTATAAGAGTATATATGAGAAACGTCAGGAACTCAGAATTGAACAATTTTTATCTTTCAAGTATTCTAAAATGTAAAGGAAAGCTCTCAAAGTAGGAAACCAGGGGAGAGAACTGAACCTTGCATGATTTTGTGAATGTGCAAAAGCTTTGCTCACTATGGAATCAGCAAATGGTTGGTAAGTGATGACACTGACACAGACAAATGACTTAGCACTTAGCAGAGACCTTCCGCTTTGCTGAAGGAGTTATATAGTTTTGGGTCCACAGCATAAAATAACATGAAAAAGAGTTTGAATCATAGGGCCCTGACCTACCAAATTGTTCGACAAAAAATAAGCAGGCCTATGAACCTGCCAAATGCCAATACACCCCTTAACTTTTTGTGTGTCCTTGTTAGTTGTCCTCAGCATTAAGGCATTTGTTAACCAATTCCTTTGCTGTCCTGGTTATGAAATAGTATACAGGATGAGCAATATGCAGCATTTCCTGGAATGTACACAGGCAGACAGGCTCTTCTAAGCCCCATGTGCTTAGGGGACAATTTAAAATGCGGATTCGGATATTCACGGATATTCGATCCGTTTTTTATGAATTCGGATAAAAATCGGATTCGGATATTATAATTACTATCCGCAGCGGATGCGGATATGAAAGCTTGGATATCCATTATCCGAATCCGCATTACTTCTGTGAATTTGGATATCCGAATCCAAATCCACTTATTTGTAAAACACATAAATTTTATTTTATTTTTTATTTTTAAAAAAATGATTTATTGAATTCAGATTTTTAGCGGATTCGAATATTCGATGGATAATATTATTTAATTCGGATTCGGATAGTAATATGTGAATAATTTGAGGATTCGAATTCAGATAGTACAAAAAATGCAGATATCCAACCCGTTGTCATTCCTATCTTTGTTGAAGTTTTACACATTAGTAAAAGGGACACACCAGCCAGTCAGTCAGCCACCAATTGGCAGTGTGTGCAAGAAGCCAATGCATGTTTCAAGTTGGATGTTGCCATTACCTTGTTGTAAGCTTTGGTACAATTTTTGGGATATTCTTATATATTATCTAAACCAAAAAAACTAGTAATAGAAAATATGGGAAAGACAAGTTCATGATGAGCAAGTGTTCTTTTTTATTTTTATTTTTCCCTTTAATCAAATGTTTGCTTGGCAGTATTGAGCAGCTTCACATCTCTTAACTTATTAGACAAATCCTTGATTTTTTTTTTTGAATCAAAATTTTCTGTTTTTAAATTCTTGTCATGCTTGTAATTGGGTTGAGATTTAGAACAACATATTCCAGATCTTGTTCTTTTAATTATACTTTATTTTCTATGATCAGAATATAACTTAATCATTATTAATTCATTTTTTCATCCCTTGAGTGACTTAAAATCTTCTAATGTATACTTTTTGCATCTCTATTTAAGAAAAAAAAAAGGGGGTTAATTACTAGTTCAAAATTTCTTTTTCTTTGGACTATAATGAAAGACAACATTTTTGCCCTTGATAAATACTCCTATTCCTTCAGTCATTATTTCCATCTTCCAAATAGTTAAGTTTCCTTGTGCAAACATATATATATATTCCTTTTCACTTTTTTTTCAATGAAACTCATCATTCAGTTTCATGTAGACTTAACCCTTTTCCTCAAGCCAAAAAAAACCCTTATCTCTTTTGCATGTGCACCTGTAAAATCATGATGTGGGTCGTGTGCATGTACATGAATCTCATCATAATGATGCCTAAATGTGCCATTCATGCAGCAGATAGCAGCACTACCCTGCTTCAAATGCCCCCATTTTCCTTTTGTGAAATTAAGAGGAACCTTCCCATAAAGAGTGGGAAAAGGTAGTACACAAAGTCACAAACAAAACCAACAACACTTTACAATATTACCCATTTTTTGGTAGCAAACAGCTAATCTTTTATAAGTTTAGTTTTGTTAGTAGTAATTCCTAATTTTCTTTGTCTGCTAGAAAAGAAAGAAAAGAAGTTAGGGCTTTAGAAAATGAAGGAATATTCTACCTACCTACCTACCTACCTACCTACCAAGAAAACCCAATACTATACATTTTAATAATGAATAAGTGTTGACTAGAAAGAAATTGGGAAAAGAAAAGAGTGGTTTAATTATTTCATGGATGAATGGAGACTGTTCTTCCTTGTAATTTCGAGAGTACAAAAGAAAAGAAAAAATTACTTAAGATTCCAAATCCATGTGATCAAATCAAAGAGTCTTTTGAATCCTTTTAAAAGATGTGATGATTGCATGAGCTCAATCCCATGTGAGTAGAAGTGGACTACATCAAAAAAGGTATATTAAAGAGAAAAAAAAGGGACTAATTTTTCATGCATGAAAAAGTCCTTTTTATATGGTATTGCCCAAGAAATAAGAAAGGGAGAAAAAGATAGAAAAAGAAAAAAAATGATAAAAAATATGCTAAAGGTTCTTTCTTTTTGATAATTTTAATTTGAGATATATATATCAAGCTTATCTTTTTTTGATAGTTTCAAGCTTATCAAATGGCTAATATCTTGATAATTTATAAACTGAGTTTTCTTAATTGATGTCTATAAACACGGATTAAAGATTATTTAATTATTATTATTATTATTTTTTTGCAATTAATATATTATTTTAAATGAATACAAGAAAAAATAGTGCATTAATTATATTTTTTTATGTATATCAACTTAATTAGTATCATTAAACACTTGTTAATATATATTTTTTTTTTTATAAATTTTGATAAATTCAAAATAAATACTACTATTGTTATTTTGCATGGATTTTTGTACTTTATTCCAGAGGCAGAATCAGCATATACTAAATATTCATGATGATTTTTGGAAGGCAAAATGGCACAAACTCCTTTGGTATATTAACGTGGAAGAATCCTTTGGTCATCATGATGATTCAACAAACTATTTTCGCCGGGGTTGATTTTTGTTTGGTGCGGTGAGAAACATTAATTCTCCCCACAATGGAGGCTAAACGCCACTGATCTTTCACCGAACGAAGCATGCTGAAAATTTTCATTATTAGATTATGAATTATTGAGCTAAGATTGATTGATGTGCATGTAAACAAACAATTTGTTCCACAATTTGAACTAATAATGTTTTGGAAAGTAATGCAATCAAAGAGACTTTTGGGTGGGGGGGGGGGGGGGGGGGGGGGAGGGAATTTCCCAAAGCTTGTTTTCACTTTTCACCTTTGTTTCCTTTCCATCCCACCATGTCTAAGGAAAGTCCTTGCATGATATTTTAGTCGTTGAAAGTTTGAAAAGTTAGGCAAAGAAAACGATTTTTTTTTTACTCCCAAACGTGCAAAGAAAGCATCTATAATCATGGGTTTTAGACATTGTTAAGGGAGAGAGTGGAATGGTTATGTTGCCCTTCTTTTCTCCATAGCTATAACGAAATGAAATAGTAATTCATTCATGAGAGAAATGGCCAAATTTCTACTTCTAAAGTTTTTCATATTCTTAGTATATATGAAGAGTTTTATATACATATGATCATATATATTTATATTTATAATCGTCCGTCAAGTAAAATCTTAATGTTTTTATGGGATCGTTTTGATAATCAGAGACGATAAATGTGAAAATTTTATTTGTAAAGCATTTTTCCTCTTTATAAACATGAAATTTCAACCATATACCTTATTTACTCTTATGTTTAGCTAAGTCAAGGCAATGATTTGAATGTGTGGACAATAAGTATTTTGTCATCTTGTAGTGGTTTTGTCGGTAGAATTTTCAGACCCATAGCTTACTGTCAAAGGAACATCATGGGAAACATGAAAGTGGAAGCCTGGAAGTTGCAAATCAACCATGACTGGAACTAGAGCCCAAACGTGATTTGCAACATGTTTATTTTCCAAGTTGAAGGCTTGGAAAATAAAGAGTGTTTTAGGACATGTTTGGCTGCTGCCATGGAAGCATGGATGCAGATAATTATGAATTACTTATGAACAACAGTTGCATACATGATAAATCCATAAGCTGTCTTCGACTGGCTTTTGTTTTCTTTTCCTTCTACTTTGTCAAACTAGAAAAGGGGAAGAGATGTATTATTATATCAGAAACTTGGCCTGGATGGATTATCTTCATTATCTTCAAGAACAACCTTAACTCCATTGTTCTTAAGGGCATTGACAACAGCCCAAACCTTGGTTCTGTTCTTAAAGCCTTTCTTCTCAACCTCCTTGTTTACATCAACATGAATCCCTCTTCCCTGTCCTTGCTCAAGACCGTCCACCTTGAGTCGCATAGCCAACACCTCTCCAACAATGGTTGCTGCCTTGGCATTGCAAGACCGGCCACACTCCAATGAGTTCTTGATGGCATGTTCAACTGTTGACGCCGTCGAAACTATCCGTCCGTTGTTTCTGTCTACGACATTTGCTGTGATGTACTTAAGTGATATGAACAACCTCAGCACATACCTCTTCAGCACTGTCATCCTTTTGAGCTACCTAACATTCTGTTTAACATAATAAAACAACATCACTTATGAACTAATGGAGTTAAGTTTCCTATCAGACAGGGTTTATATTCATTGATGAATAATGTTAAAGTTTGCTATAGTTTCTTCAAGCCTGGTGGTGCTGACTGTTAAAATGGTGACCAATTATTCCAAAATTTTAAGTTGATAAAAAAAAGTTTAACTATTATATTTAAGTTTCAAGACGTCTTCTTACATGCAAGCTGAATGAATAATTAATAGATTTGCACATAGATCCAGTGTAGAAGAAGCTAAAAAAGGATTAGATCAGCAACGCATAGTCCGATGGATAATAAGACATTGTGTGAAGAAATATTAAAGAGGGAAGTGGTTGTCAGAATTCGAATTCGAGAGCTCTGATATCATGTTAAATTGAGTGACCAATTACCCCAAAAATTTAAGTTGATAAGAAAGGATTCAACTATTATATTTGTAAATGTAAATAATTCTAGCAATTAACAAGTATATCATGAAGATTAAAATATGATGATGGTTCTGAGTAGTTTGTTTCCAGAAAGAAGAGAAAATGTGAGGAGAAACAAGCGCCTGCTTGCCTGAAGTATGAATTAAGCTTCGTATAAAGCAGTAATTGCTCAATCCTTTCATGCAATGGCACTATGGTTTTAAATCTTCTAACTTAGAACTATTACGAAATCTATAGCAGAAGACAGAGAAATATAAACAACACAAAAAGAGAAAACTAAAACATCTATTTTCCATCTAAACTTAATCTTCCATTTCTTCATTACTGTCCATTTAGATTTTCAGTGAAGTTTCCTCATGTAAACTATATTTACTTCAAAAAAGAAAAGGCTTTACTTCAGCAGAAATCTAATAACTCCACAAGTAAGTAAAAGTTCAATATTTTACCAGATTAAAAAAAAAAAAACACCACTTTGATATTCCCTTCAGCAGCAATTTAGTAATCCCACAATGACCAAAGCTTCAAAATTTAGAAAACTGAGATAAAATATATATATATATATATATATATATAAAACTTGGATTTACCAGGAATATAAATATTAGACAGTTAAACATGATAAAGAAAACAAGGTCCAATTTTCATTGAGGCAAATGATCAAACACTATGTAAACAAACAAATTCAGCCAGCAGAGAAATGAACATCACCTCAAAATAGAATTAAACTCAAACCCGAAAAGAAAAAAAAAAGAAATTAAACTTACCAAAAAAGGAAAGCCCAAACCAAGACAAGAATCCAAAGGGAAATCTATACCACTGAGGCACTGATAGAGCAATTAGCGAATAAAAGAAAACTATACTCTTTGCAGAGACAAAGTGAGAGAGAACAGAGAAATGGGCCGGGCAAACATGTCCGCTCCAAAGCCCAAGAAAAAAAAAAGGTGCTGGAATTGATAACCTTAAACGACAACATTCGATTGGAATACATTTTTGCTTAACCGAAGACCAGACACATAAAAAAATGAACCCGGTGGCGATATCACCGTACACGTGTCACCTCCTCCTTCCCTCTTCCTTAGAAACTCTCCTCTTCTGAATGCTCTCCATCTCACAACCCAAATTTTCGGAGTTTACCCCTTTGTTTCTCTCAAGCAACACACTGTAGCACCAAAACTCCGTACGTCCAAATCCTAGATCCACATTCACCTTCTCCGATCTTCCCTCAAGTAACTCTAAACCGAGATATTGATTTTTTTTTATTTATTCAGATTTAACTTTTACTTATTTTTCTTATTAATTATAATTCTCGATAAGTTGTGGTGGTTAGATTGAAGATGGTGTCGGACGCGAGCAAGAAGAAGGCAGCTCAGAAGAAGGCTTCCCGCTGCTGCGAAGAGAGGAGGGAAGGCGGCTGCAGCTGCTGCATCTTCCAAGGCGGCGGCGACTGCGGAGAACGGTGTTGATAAGGTTTCCGATGGAGTTAGTATGCTCCTGTACCGGCTTTCTCTGCTCGCATCCTCTTTCGAGAGATATTCGTGTAAGTTGAAAGATTCTTCCTTTGTGAGCTTAAATGTGATTGTATTTCTATTTTTGTTGATTATTGGAGAAAATGTTAGTATTTGATTGGTTTTTGAATAATTTGTCTCTGCAAGCCTTTTACTCTTTTTTTTATGCTAAATTGTGAGGGAAAGAAAAAAGAATGGATATTTGATTTTTGCATTTGTAAAGCTTGTTCTTTTAGCTTAGTGTTGCTAGCTTAGTGCGTTTGCAACCCATGCATTTCACCTACTTTATTGGAACGTTTAATTAGTCTGAGATTTCCATTTATGAATATAGACAAATTAGTTGAACATTTTTGGTATCTTTGATGGATTTCGTTATTGGAGGTAAAAGAATCTTTCTGTGTGTCAAAGATGAGTCGTCAAGTCAGAACTGGTTTTCTTGTTGCAGATAGAGTCCTTATCAGTTACTTTCCATGGACATGATCTTATTGTTGATTCAATAATGGAGCTTAACTATGGCAGGTTTGTTGACCTTACGTATACCACTTGGGAATATTCGTAGTTATCCTGTTTGGGATTTTTATCTGATGAGAGAGACCACTGTCTATTTCATATTATCTTTGCAGACGCTATGGTTTTCTTGGATTAAATGGTTGTGGGAAATCCACGCTGCTTACTGCAATAGGATTGCGTGAACTTCCAATTCCGGAGCACATGGATATCTATCATCTGACGAGGGAGATTGAAGCTTCTGACATGTCTGCATTGGAGGCTGTCATAAGTTGCGATGAGGAGAGGTTGAGATTGGAGAAAGAAGCAGAAACCTTGGCAGCACAGGTTTATTCAGCTAACCAAGTGTTCAGTGTTGTAATCATGCTAGATTTCTTCAAAAACATACATTGTAACCTTTTTTTCTTTTTACATTAAATTTTGTTTTAGGATGATGATGGTGGAGAGCAACCTGAACATATCTATGAGCGATTGGAGGCCATGGATGCATCAACTGCTGAAATTTTATTTGGTCTTGGTTTCAACAAGATGATGCAGGCAAAGAAAACCTGAGAATTCTCTGGTGGCTGGAGAATGAGGATTGCATTAGCACGGGCTCTATTCATGAATCCCACCATTCTTTTGCTTGATGGGCCCACCAATCATTTAGGTGGGTCTTTATTGGTTATTTTTGTTTAACGTCATACTGTTTATTTATATGGTTAGTTCACGGGCTCTATTCATGAATCCCACCATTCTTTTTCTTGATAGCCCACTAATCGTTAAGGTAGATCTTTATGAGTTATTTTTGTTTAACGTCATACCGTTTATATGGTTTTTTCTCCTGTTTCACACCGGAAGCTGTTTGACATGGAGAACTTTTTCACTATGCTTCTCAACTCTGATGTAATTTACAATTGTCTTAATTTGAAACAGATTTAGAAGCTTGTGTCTGGTTGGAAGAAAATTTGAAGAAATTTGATCGTATCCTTGTTGTGGTATCACATTCCCAGGATTTCCTGAATACTGTACAAATATTATCCATATGCAAAACAAAAAACTTAAGCTGTACACTGGCAATTATGATCAGTATGTTCAAACTCGTGCTGAATTGGAAGAGAACCAGATGAAACAGTACAAGTGGGAGCAGGAACAGATTGCTTCAATGAAGGAGTACATTGCTCGCTTCGGTCATGGGTCAGCCAAACTAGCCCGGCAGGCCCGGAGTAAAGAAAAGACATTGGCAAAGATGGAGCAGGGTGGACTCACGGAGAAGGCAGTGAGGAACAAGGTTCTGGTCTTTCGATTTGTTGATGTTGGAAAACTTCCTCCACCAGTACTGCAGTTTGTGGAAGTTACTTTTGGATATACACCTGATAATCTCATCTACAAGAACTTGGACTTTGGGGTAGACTTGGACTCAAGGATAGCGCTAGTAGGACCTAATGGTGCAGGGAAGAGTTCACTGCTGAAACTGATGACAGGGAACTTGGTTCCTATTGATGGTATGGTCCGACGGCATAATCATCTGCGAATTGCACAATTTCACCAACACTTGGCAGAGAAACTCGACTTGGAAATATCTGCCCTCCAATATATGATATAAGAGTACCCTGGAAATGAGGAAGAGAGGATGAGAGCTGCAATTGGGAAATTTGGATTGTCAGGGAAAGCACAAGTGATGCCAATGAAGAATCTATCCGATGGACAGAGGAGTCGGGTCATCTTTGCATGGTTAGCATATAGACAACCCCACTTACTGCTGCTAGATGAACCTACTAACCATTTGGATATTGAGACAATTGATTCAATGGCTGAAGCATTGAATGAGTTGGATGGTGGCTTGGTACTTGTTAGTCATGATTTCAGGCTGATAAACCAGGTAGCCGAGGAGATTTGGGTGTGTGAAAATCAAGCTGTAACACGGTGGGAGGGTGACATTATGGACTTCAAGGAGCATCTCAAGAGTAAAGCTGGTTTGTCTGATTGAAGCAGCCATTAATTAGGATGAGTGTTCCCATGTGGTGGATTAAGATTAATATCTATAGAGCAGAGGTAACGAGGGGCTTTGTTATTGTTTGAAGCCATCGGCTTTGATGTCCTCTGTTGGGGTTAGTAGGTGGTATTTGTTGTCATTGCTTATAACCTTGTTTTTGTTCACCAAGGGTTATTCAGCGATATTTGTTTTAGGTTTAAAGAGTTGAGGCTTTGTGCCAGTGAGTTGTCGCATCATATATTCAATCCTATGCTGTACTATGTACATCTTCTTCTTTTTTTCCCTAAAAAGATTACTATGCAAATATTATACCCAGCTTGAAAATTCATCGGTCTTGGACAACTGCAGTGTAAAATAGCGTCAAGATTTTAATTTCTCCTAATTAATTAAGATTAATACAACAATTGAGATTGAGGTATTTTAAATAATTTGTGCTAAAAGAATCTAAGTGAAAACAACAAAAAATTGCCTTTGACCATGGAGTCCAAAGGAGAAATATACCAAATCAGATGAAGGGTTTTTTAGTGTTAGAAAACTTGGAAGTGATGATTAATAATAAGGCCATGAATGAAACTAGAACTGCTTAAGAACACAACACAAAAAAAAAAAAAAAAAAAAAAAAAAAAAAAAAAAAACAAAGAATTAGTTTTTAATTTGCACCATTAATATTAAGAATCCCCCCCCCCCCCCCCCAAAAAAAAAAAAAAAGAAACATATTACGTACAAAATGTTAAGAAATTGGCAACATGTGGGGGAGCTAGCAAATCAATGGTCTATTCTTATTTCTTACCCAAAGCTCATCAGGAGTTTCACTTTCAAGTTTCAATCCAAGGACGTCACTTTGGACAATGAAACAAAGGGGGAAAAAAAACTTTAGAAGGATTAACACCTAGAGAGCCAAGCCATGCAGATCACAACTTACCCTCGACCTCGAGTGAATAATAGCCTCTCAAGCTCCATTGGCTGACATGGTATTGTCAATGCACCTTCACGAACAAAACCATACTCCTCAGCAGCTTGCTCCAACAGCCTTAAAAATGTTGGGTTATTCAGATAATTCAATGGAACAACAAAACTTTTCAGTTCATCTTTGTCCATAGCAATTACGACGAAATGCCCTTCCTTCACATCTTCACCCACATTATTGCTGGATATTTGATCATCATCCCTGTTTGAATTCGATTTCTTACCCAATAGAATAAGACTCTTTCTTAGCTTCTTAGCAACACTTTTTAGCTTAGCCTTTTCCTCCATCCCTACCTTCTTTCTTTAGCATGTTAATGACTTTGGTTTTTATATATATATATATATTAAGTATAAGTTGAGAGCCAATGGGGAGAACAGCACATGTGGGTGATCTCAGTTGAGTCTTTCAACTTACCAATGAAACGTCCTTTTCCCTTTCAATGGCTTTGGTCATTACATCTTCTGCCTAGTCATATCATGTCTATGTTCAAAAATAATTGCTGCTTTCTCAGTCCTCAGCAGCTTATATATTATTTGTTTTCAATATAAGTTATAGACATACATGTAGAGATGATTATTCAATCCAAATAATATACTGAAAATCAAATTGAAAACTAGTATAATATCTAATTCTAAAATTAATGATTAATGTATGAGATCTTTCAATCATTGAAAAATAACAGCTCATTATTGACTCTAACTCTTTAAGTATTAAAATACAGAATAATAAAAAGAAATGTCCAATTAATGCATTAGTTTTAGTGAATTTAATAAAAATATTGCATTAAATACAAAAAATATTTCCAAATCGATAAATAAATAATCCTTCATTGATACTTATAGACACCAATAAAAAAAATTTAAAATCTCAAGAAACAATTCAATCATTCCATATAATCACAATTGTAATAAACTAATATAAATAACATAGATGATCCTTCAATAAAGGAGACCTAAACAGCAAAATAAGTAAATTGTCACAAAATCATTACAAGATCAAACAAATAATAAATTGTAATTGTTTCCTTAACTTTCTAGTGACAACTAAGGAGAAAGATATAGCTTTAACTTACTTTGCTTTAGCTATTTCTATAGGAACATGTGATAAAGCGAGAGGATAATCAAGCTTCCAAGAATCAAATCAGTAAAAAGAAAGAAATTAAATATGACCAAGGCATTTGCATTTGAAAATGATATAAACGTGAATTAAATGCAAAAACAGTAAGTTCAACAAGAAATATCAACATCTATCCACAAATAAATTGCCATATAAAAACGAGATAAATACATGTTTATCCACAAAAGATTTCAAGCTTTGTCCAAGTCATGAAAGCAAAAATATCTATGTCTACGTAGAACAAATTTATTTCTAATGAATAAAATGAAATTTTGAAGCTAAAGAGACATGATAATATTATTTTTTTTTAGATTCTCAAGATCTCTCTCAGTAAAAATTTTACTACGTCAAATTTGACATATAACAGTATTTTGAAGTGCAGTGAAAACTAAAAAAATATTGTTGTAAAATAAGATAATTTATTTATGTGTTGTATATGTGGCAACAACCTTATATCTTTAGTAGCATTTTTATATATGTATAATAACACTTATCAAAATGCTGCTATTTCTACTTTATAACAGATTTTCATGACCTTTTACATGCATTTTTCATTTGCTGCAAAAGATCTCAATGATAGCAATTATAAGTGCTACCAAAAGTATTTTTATATGATAAAATTTATAAAAACACATGTCAAATACTTCTAAATTTTTTAAAAATACTATAATTATTGACCATTATAATATATAAAAATAATATGTAAAATACTGTTAAAATATTATCTTTACTATTTTTAATAATATTTAAAAAATATTATCAAAATACTGTTTAAAATTAATTTTGACGTAGTGCGTGGAAAGCCATTAATGCCATACTCGATAGAGAATAATGCAAGGCCACATGTTTCAATAACTGATTGTTTTTTGCACAAGAAGACGATTGAGATTTGAGATATAGATATTGAAAGGCCCCAAATATATATCGTTGTTCTACAACTATGGGAGACTCTCCTGCCCAAAGTCCGGTATGATGTTCAGTTTGAGAGTTTTAGGGTTTAGGGTCATTTAAATTAGTAGTATATAATACCTAGCTAGGGAAGGATAGGATATATAATCTGAACTCGGATTTTATTCAATTGATTCATATAGCTATCTTTTAATAGTAGTACGAATTCGAATTTCAACATCCGTAATCTTTTTCTTTATCCTCAAATTATAAATTTTTATATATAAAAAAAATTGAATACATAACCTAATTATGCTTTTAGCTAGAGGTGGGTTTTTTAGCTGCAATTTATATGGGTTGAAAAGCCTATTTAATAAGTGATTGTTTTTAGCTAGAGATGGTTTTTTTTTTTAACCCATAAAATTCCATTTGTTGTAGCAAAAAGTATCCTTATAGTATCTCATAAACCCTATATATCACTTAACTGAAATTCGAGTCTGAATCTTTTACATAGAAATCTATTCTGACTATTGAGGGTATTAATTCTTGATATTTAATGGAGTAATTATTCTTCAATTCTTTAACACAAATACACCCTCACAATATATATTATTTAATAATTATCTTCAGTTCTTCAACCTAAACACCACCCCATAGAAAGTATTGTCACTTTGTCAGCTCTAATCCTCCATGTAAGAGATGGCGTGGAACTAAAAAGTGTAAAAAGAAAAATAAATAAATAAATAAATAAATAAAAAAGAAAAGTTCATGAAAAAAGCATTTGATAGATTAGTCGTGTGGGGGATGATCAGGTCTAGCTGTCATCACTCATCAGATATCTTTGGAGGCGACATGAAATGAAAACCTCATCTCTTTAATTAGAAACAACAACATTATTGCAAATGCTCCACATTTAATCAACATTTTTCTATAACAATTTATGCATTCCTATTATGTTATTTTTTTTTTATTATAATCGTGTTAAAAGTTATATATTTATAAAAACTTTAACAAATTAATAATTTGTATTTTATTTTATATTTTAATTATTTTTTCGTTATTATATTCATATCGTACAATCATTTCATGTCTAAAATTATATGATCTGTCTAAAATTATATGATCTGTACCAGCAATCAACTGTTGGCTACCATATCAAAGGCCAAGTTTTCAGGTTGTGGAAATTTCATTTTCTATAGGCCCCCCTATCCCCATTCTTTTCAATGGAGAAAAGAGGAAGGGGGTCATAATTATGTTGACCAACATTTTTCATCTGTACATTTTTTTTTATTTGAAAAAGCAAAATTTTGTTTGAACATGCAGGCTTTTAGTTGAAATTAATGAAGTATAAGACTAGGTATCAAGGTGGTTTTTTTAACCAACATACATATAATCATTGAATTGGAAATTATTTTATATGTCTTCCTCTCTGTTTTTTCCTACTAAACATAAACAAAGTTGTTTTGAAGAACATAATGTCAATATTGCAGTTTGTGGTCCATTCTTTAAAAAAGAAAAAGAAAAATCAAAATAGATGCTTCAAATTGGACTCTCATTCGAATCTTTAGAGAAAAGAATAGAAAAATCCGTTCCATTTAGTTGGTGTTTTGTTTTTTAAAATATAAATATGAATTAAAAATAAAAGACAAATAATAAAATAAAAATGTCAACCAATCTAAAAATTTATCATTGCCTCTAATTTCTAATACATTAAGAAGATTAAAAATTAGTAATTCTCCTTGAAGGACAGACATGTCCTACAACATGTACATGTGTGAGAATTTAATGGGGTTTTTATTTATTTCAGATAATTAAGTTGGGGAGAAATTTAAAATTTTAAAATGTTAGAATTATGGATATGGTGGCACTGGCAGGAGGGAATAGCCAGAAGAACACAATTTAGGCCACGGCCCCTCCCTTGACTTTTCAAAAATACACTGTACGTTATCAATTATTTCTTGACCCAATAATTTGTGTTAAATAAAACTCATCATTTATCCAATGAAAAGAGTACTTTAAGTTTGATAAGGGAGGAGACAAAACGTACGTTGGATTCGAAGTCATTCAGGTTCCATTTGAAACCAACTGAACCCCGGTGCAGGACAATCGAGGCTTCTCCCGCACTGAGAGTCCTTTTTTTCACCGGACGCTTAAGGGTCCGGTGAAGAAATTCACCTCCACTGGAGATGAATATTTCCAAAATTATCCCTACCTTTTTCTCTTTTTTTTTTTTTACCTTCAATGCCATAGTGCTTTGTAATTTTATTTATTTTTTATTTTTTAAAGTTATTTAAATAACTTAATAATTTTTATTTTAAATAAATAATTTATATATAATTTATATATAATTAATATTTATTTTTTATTTTTTTATTTTAAAATATGTAAATATATATTATTAATTTTAATTTTTAATTATTTATTATTTTTTCAAATATGTTACAAAATTTTATTATATACACATTTTAATCTAATGTCCTTAATTGTTATTTTCTCTTCTCATTATAATTTACCTCACCGCCACCACTACGTTTGATTTTAATCTCACCGTTACAGTATCCAATCTCACCGCTACAGTAACTAATTTTACCTAAATCTTTATTTTAATCTTATCGAAATCAATCTTATCGTAGTGGATGCCCAATAAATGAAACACGGAAAAAATTCAAAATGTTAAGAATAAGGACAATTTATGATGTAAAATTACCAAAAGATGCCAACCAGGACAATTTACATCATTGCACTATCACTTTTACAATGATTGTAGATGCCAACAAGATTACCAAAAGATGAATTACTAGTAGTAATGTTGGAAAAAGTTTTCAAAAGATTACAAGGACAATTTATGATGTAAAATTATTCTATTCATGTAATAAACTACACAACAAACCTAACTCTACAAACCAATCATTTTATGTTGCAACTCACCTCTTTTTGATGGCTCAAAACAGCTAACAAATTATAAAAGACTAAGCTCATCCTACAAGCAATTTTGGATTATTTTGAAACTACAAATGGCATGGCATACAACAGGCTATTTGGATTCCATGAGGGTGGTTAGTAATATCTACCAAAAGAATAAAAAAGCCTCTAAATGGAAGCACGTGGGGAAGATATTTGTTTGTAACTATCCGTGTATACTTATCTTTTTGGAAGGTTGAATTGAAGTGTGCATTTACAAACAGAGAAGGCTGTAGAAGACAAGTGGTATAAAAGCATTATCAAGTTGCGTTGTGTAGGCCTCCAACAAACCACTTGTGGTCACGGCTATGAAAATAGGGAACCATTGCTGTAGAAATTGGAATTTAAGTCATCACTATATGTATGATGTATCAATAACCCAAACACTAAATTAGGCCCATGGAACCATCTAGGTCCCAGGCTGAATTGACTCATCCAGGAGAGTCAAGTCTACATTTATCATGCCAATTCAAATAACTTAGCAGTAGTTTTCTTTTTTTATTAAACAGAAATATCCAGACTTAGCCAGGGAGGATGTTTGAGTGAACAAATTCATTCCTGGCTAAGTTGCCCACAAACGTGCCTATGATGAGTATGTCAGTCAACATAAGCATGTATCTGTGTGTGTGTGAGAGAAAGAGAGAGAGACCTGAGTTAGAATGTATCCGGTGGATGCCAAAAGTGGAAGCAAAACAGAGCAAGCAGCGAGGACAGACGTTATACCAGCTGCAGTGCCTTCAATAGTTTTCTCTGAAGTGTAAGAAATTTGCTAGAGTTAGCAGGTATATTGTAAAGCCCCTCAAAAAAAGCTTAAGCATTAAAAAACAATAAAAGAAGAAGAGAGAAAGAAAGAAAGAAAGAAAATCCTTACTGCCAGTTTTGCTCCACCTAAGGACACCATACTTGTGGCCAACCATTGATGCCTAAGCATAAAAGCAAAACGATTACAACTTTATGATCAACTTGGAAGGAGTAATAGGCAGGCAGCCAATTTTATTACTTTGTAGACCTTTTCATATTTATACCTCTACTAGTTCATTATCCACATTGTTTCAAATTATTTTTTAATATAGCCATCATAAATTGGACTCCCCTGTGGTTACTTCATAATAGCACTAGTGGTGGTCGTGGAGTCAAGGTGGTTTTTTAATCCTTAATAAAGATGGCTAAGACTTTCCCCTTCTCTCTCTTTCTGGATTGGCTTGGAGTAGAATGCTTGTCTAGGTTTAAAAACCTTGGCAATGTTTGCATGGGATGTTAACACTGTTAATCATTTGATATTGAGCAAATCCAAGTGGAAAATTGCATAAAATTTTAGTTCAAGAGCCAAATTTGACATCAAAGAAAACCGAAAGAGCAGCAAGTGACAACATCATAACCATTGTGACATGTAGCACAATATCAACAAGCAAAGATAATTGTGATCATCTCCGTTACATGGACTCGGCACTTTAGGGTGCCGTACCCGTGTCGACACGACACGACACGGGTACGGACATGGAATTCGAGTCGGACTCGGTGCTGAGCATTGAGGTACGGTGGTTCTGGTTCTGGTTTTAGGGTGCTGGAGAGAGAGTTTGGAGAGAAGAGAAGAATGAGGTAGAGGTAAAGAATCAAAACAAAAAAGGAAAACCAATGATCTGACCATGCAAGCATACGCAATCTCGTGAACTTTAGCTCCAAAGAGTAAAAAGTTGTCTTCTCCAACCTCTTCTGGACTTCTCGTATTTCAACATTGGCACCCTGTGAAACTTGAAAGTCTGAAAGAGTGAAAGGGGGTGGCACTAGGGCACTGAAGATTGAAGAAGTGAAAGAGTGAAAGGGCCTTATGGTTTATGGATGGGTTGGGACCTGAGATGGCCCAATGGGAGTGGGACCAAATATGTTATGGGTTTGGGTTATGTGTATTGGGTTTGGTTTAAATAAAAAAATATTTTTATGATATTTTTTTAAATAACGTATCCCCGTATCCGTATCCTATTTTCGGACACTTTTTAGCCGACTCTGAGTGTCCAAAACTTTAAGCAAAAGACGAGTCGGACCCTTAGATACATACCCGTGTCGGACACCCGAACCCGAGTCCATGTAACATAGGTAATCATAATGCGACTTTTTTCTTTATTAAGTAAAAAGTATAGAGCCTGCAAGCAAAATTATGGGAAGAGGGAGAGGGAAGGAGTGGTGGAGAAGAACAAATGTCCAAGAAAGTTACGGCCCCAATGGCAACAATAAGCACACTTACCATCGTATCCCCAATGCCAAGGCTTAAAATTCCAGCAAAAGGGGTAAGAGGTCGATCATTGAACCCAGAGGACATCCAGATAGGAAGCGCACATCCCAACAAGAGTGAAAAGTGGCTACATAAGTAAAAAAGGGACCTTACTTGGAATTGCTTGCAACAAGTATATGCATTTTAGTTTCCAGTAATGGTTATACATGTCATACCTGACAATAATAAGATCCGAGTCACGATGATCTGTAAAGGCACTCATAAATTGATGTACAAGTTGCCCTAAAGGCCAAATTCTCCAAACCTGGCTACAAAGGAAAAGTTATGCAACATCAACCAAGAAACTTTAAAAAAATCAGCAGTTTCCCAGCACATTAGAAAACATAGACCTTGCCTGTACATTGTAAACACTAGGATATGAATTGTTAATTTGTGATACTTGCAAAAATACCACCCTTCAAAATCCTTAACTAGTGAACATTTGGACAGAAAGTCGAGCAACTTCACTCAACATGATTACTTGATAATTTGTCAACATCTACAAAATATTTGCAAGTTTGGTGAACTTACTCGAATAATTTCTAATACCAAGAAAACTGCCAAAGCTGCACCAAATGCTAGATCAAGAAATTTTGGCTGGAAAAAGAAATTATAAAGTCAATATAATATCTAAGCAAGCAAGTACTAGAACGAAGGAGCAAAAAGATTGCTAAATAATTGATACATGATACTCAAGTGTATACTTAGATCACCTGGTAAATAAGAGCGGGCAGAAACATTGAAACAGCCAGCAGATGGTAGTACTTCCGAAGAAGAATCCTCTCGATCTTACTATTCTTAGAAATGTTGTAGAACCTCAAGACAGATGCATATATCAAACCCAACCAGTAGATACATAGTGACAGTCTTTTAAATGGTTCCGAAAAAACAAACTGGAATATCCTGTTAAAAAGGAATGATGTACAGATAAGACACTTGGAAAAATTGGAGGGAGAACAGAAGACAGCATGAGTGAAACCAAATAATGGTAGCATAGGAAGAAAACCATCTTTATCTGTAACAATAATTCCTTTAAAGTCATGTGATAGCATAAATCAGTTTTTTTTCTGCTGCACAACCTTTTATCTCTAGAATGGCCAGCAAAGCACTGTAGCACAAATAACTTGTAACCCTAGACGTAAGTATTCTAATAGCAACACCAGAGCAACATAGGATCATCAAATACCAAGGAAAGCAAACCACCATTACACCAATAATATATGTATCCATTACCAAACAGTTAAATTTAAAATCACCAAAACCTCTTCATAAACACCTACTTACCTCCATATCAGATTAGATTACAAAAACCAAATGTAAAGGGGATAGATAAAAGTCAAAGAAACAAGATGTTGATAAACATTATATTAAAAGTCAAATTGAGAAAATCTTTGAGCAAAGTTATACCATAATACAGGATGTACATCAAAATCTAGGACAATCATCATCCAAGATGGAGCAACAGCAATCATGATAAATCCAAGGGAAGTAAAGAATATAAGAGATCTCCCAATTTCTTTTTTTTCTCTTGCTTCAGAGTTGTTAGCTCCCCAGAAGTATTCCCATAAGCGGATAAGAAATTTAAAGACTGCTGAAAAAATAAGAAGTCCAAGCAGCACACCCTGCATAGAAGAGAACAACTCTCACTTTCCAGCTAGACCATTTATGAAAATTTCATCATTTGAAGATTCATACCTGGATAATAATACCTATCTGACTTCTTTTAATTCCATATCGTATGGATACCAACTCTGGTGAAATCAACAGTCTACAAGCCTGTTCTAACAATGTTGTTAACATTAAAATGCTAATTCTGCAGGAGATTTCAGCGATAACAGCATGTATCTGTGTGATAAAGCAGCTCTAACCTTTGAAATGGTACATGCCAACATGTCACCAAAATATAGTACAAGACCTGAAGTCACCAAAAGTGCTTCCCCTGCAAAAAGGAGGGACGTAAAAAACCTTTTCATTGTGCTCAGTAAGAAACATTTGGGTGATAAAAGTTGACATATAGAAATAGTAGCATGAAACAAACCGATTGAAGCACAACATGGGAACGTATAGACAAGATGTTGAATTAATTTCACAGCTGCAAATCCATGACATAGCAACCACAGTAACTTTAAAGCTGTGTTAAAGCCTGTATGCAGACAAAGGAAACCATTGGTTACTCAATGCAAGAAACTAATGCTAATTTTCACCTTCACAGCTTACCCAATGCATGAAACTAAAAACAACAATGCGATCATAACAGAAGAACTAACTTACCAGTATGAGATATTGTGGCAAGCGATATACAGCAAACCACCGAATATAAGACGACACAGCTTAAGCTAAACTTTGCATCCCATACACTACAGGAGAAATGGGGATTCTTATTGTTGGCAGCACACCATATAATTATGGAGAGGAATATAAGCACACCGCAGCAACAAGCCGATGTGGCCCAAAATTGCATTGTCATATGTTCAATCTCTACATACAAAATTTAGAACACACAAACAACAAAAATAAATCCATACTTTTCTTATATATTCCCTACAATTCTTTGTAGAATTCATTTGTGAATCTATAATTTGCTTTGTTAATATAACTAAGAGAATACTTTCGAGGCGAAAATGAGGTACCTCCAATCTCAATTTGTTGCAAAGAGAAAGCTCTTGAGAGCTGAATCAACTTCGAGAGCATTACAGTTGGCAACGTAACTGCTCCTAACAATATTCCTGATGAAGCACCTGGCCTATTAAAACAAACAAAAACTCAAACTTTAACATTAAAAATTAAAAGAATTTAACGAATTGAGATTCTCTAAAACCCTAATTCTCCAATTGAAAATAAAATTGTTTTTGTTTGTTCTTTGTACTTACCTGGTTTTGAAGAGGGATAGCGAATCGTCGGCCCGGATCTCGACGACGAGAGAGAAGAGGGAGAGGAGAGACAGGGAGAGGGCGTGAGGGAGGAGGGAGAGGGGGAGAGAGGAGAGAACACGGAGGACGAAGACGAGAACCACGGCTCTCTCTCCGTTCATCGCCTTCGACGGCGAGATCGCCATGGAGATCGGAGACGATTAAACGGGAATTTACACGGGAAGGATTTTTAATTTTTAATTGTTGCGGATTGTCAGAATTCGGAAATCGAGGCCCATCGGATTTCGGTCGACGCGGACTGGCGCCTGCTCCATGGGACCCGCGTTCTTAGAATATTCTTTCATTTTATTTTATTCAATTCAACACATTTTTTTATGGCTCTAATTATTTACTTTTTTTAGTTGATTTTTATCTAATAAATACATTATCTTTTCATATGCCGCTGTTTTCGTTTAATTTTCCGAAATTTAAGAAAAAAAAAATACTTTTAGTGTATTTATATTAAAATTTTAATTTTATTTTACAAAATTGATGAACATCCCAAAAAAAAAAAATGAAAAAAATAGGTAAAAATGAGTATTATTATTGAAAATTTTAAAATTTATAAATAAAACTAAAATGTTAATGTGTTTTTATTTATTATATTAATTATTGATTTTTAAAATCTTAATTGAAATGTAACAATCTTCTAATTACACTGTTGAAGTTTAAACACTCCACAAACTCCATGAATGTTTTAAATAATCTTTTATACTATTGATTATATCTTTTTTACAAAGTAAATAAAAGAAATTTGGATTTGTAACTTTTTTTATTTTATAATAGACAGAGATCAATCAATTTGTGGAATTTAGGGGCATTTTTTATTTAGAAATTTAATTTTCCTAGATATATATCTCTTTCAAAACTTATTAAGATTTATTTATTGATTATTTTTATTGTATTTATTGACATTAGAAAATTAATAGACCTAGCATTTATGAAATCATCCAAGATTAAGGCTTACTTGAATGTTTTCTTTTTGATATTCAACTTGAATGTTTAATGCTAATTAATTTGATGTTTTTGTTAAATCATTATTAATCTATTAATAAAAAATTATGGTTTGAATTCTTTTATTCTTTTTATTGTTTGTTACTATCCAATTCAACTTTAATCATTGCGTGCATAAATTTCAAAATTCATAATTGAGTTCTATACATATAAATGATATTGATGAATATATTAAAAACGAGGTCACCGAACTCGAAAAATTATTTGTATGCAAATTAGTTGGGATCTATATATTTCTAAATATAGTACTATATGATGCTATGATGAACTTATATTGATTGTTTTTCCCTTGGGAACATTAGGTCATGACTTTGGAGTCATATCCATATGTTTTCATTTCCAAATGCAAAGTTTCATCCATTGCTTAATCCAAATTTGAATTGGCTATCTGCTATTATATATTAACTTGTAAAAGTCCACTGTTTGAAGGAATATAAAAGACACAGCAACCGCTTGGCATTTTGAGAGGGCCAAGGTTAGGGTTTATCCAAGACTACAAACTCTGGAATTACAATCTACATGTACGAAAATTTAGCTCATACTCTTCCTATTTCTTCCTTAATTTGGACTTCTAATCTTAAATTATTTTCTAATTGATTAAACTTTTTTGGACTATCAAACATTTGTAAAGCATTATTAATGATTCATGTCATATATATGAATTTTTTTTATTTAAGAAAAACGGGATTCAAATCATACTCTTTGAGTAAATGTTCGGGTGTTATTCATGTTATTCAAATTTTTTATTTTTTTTAAATAATCATATTCGATGCATGCATCCAACACAATTTCGAACATCGACATAAAAATATATAATCTTTTAAATATATTTAAAAAAATTAAAATTAAGTATAGAGTATACTTGTATGTATATCTGACACTCACTTTCGAGTACGGATAACATAAGGTGTTACTATAACATGCCTCCGAATCATGCTATGCTATTTGTATTATGATAAAGTAATATAAACAAAACAAAATTATGTAAATTGTACCTTTCATCTTGGGATAAAAATAATTTATCATTATCACTACCGTTAACTTCACAAGTATATTTATCCTAATCATAGAAAGATAAACAAGGATGATTACCATCCATCAATATCCGAAAATGAGGCAAAATCGGTCATTCTAGACTATGTTTGCTCATATTAGCTCATATTAGCTCATATTAGTTATGACGTCCATGAAAAAGAAACCTTCAAAAACTCAACCTCTCTCTTTTACAAAAACGCTTTTCTGTTGCTCTATATCTCTCCCTCTCTCTCTGCAACTTAAAGCTCCCAACAATGGCAGAGACAACCCAAAAGCCTCATGCAATCTTCATACCTTACCCTCTTCAAGGCCATGTAATCCCATCCGTTCACTTAGCCATCAAGCTAGCATCAAAAGGTTTCACCATCACTTTCATCAACACACACTGCATCCACCACCAGACCTCCAAGGCCCAGCCTGAGATAGCTGGCTCGTCGGACATCTTCGCTACGGTCCGTGAATCAGGCCTGGACATAAGATACACCACCGTGTCTGATGGTCTCCCTGTTGGGTTCGACCGGTCATTGAATCACGACCAGTTCATGGCATCTTTGTTGCATGTGTTCTCGGCTCATGTAGAAGAGGTGGTTGGCCGAATAGTAAAGTCAGGAGAGAAGGTTCATTGCCTGATTGCTGATACTTTCTTTGTTTGGCCTTCAAAGATTGCAAAGAAGTTTGGGTTGCTTTATGTCTCTTATTGGACAGAACCAGCTTTGGTGTTTACATTATACTATCACTTGGATCTTCTTAGGAGAAATGGTCATTTTGGCCAGCAAGGTAATTAGTCATGTAACTCGTGATTTGCAAAATCAAACAATATTTTATATTTCACCACAATGTTTAAGATATTTTTTTCATTGAATTCTTTGATCAGATTGTCGTGAAGACACCATAGATTACATACCAGGAGTTGAAGCAGTTGAACCGAGAGATATGATGTCATACCTTCAAGAAACTGATATAACATCAGTTTGTCATCAAATAATATTCAATGCATTCCAAGATGCAAAAAATGCAGATTTTGTTCTATGTAACACAGTTCAAGAACTTGAACTTGTGACTATATCAGCTCTACATGCCAAAGTCCCGTTTTATGCAATTGGACCCATTTTCCCATCTGGGTTCACCAAGAGCATTGTGGCTACAAGCCTTTGGTCCGAGTCTGATTGCACCCAATGGCTCGATAAAAAGTCTCATGGCTCAGTTTTATATGTGTCTTTTGGTAGCTATGCCCATGTTAAAAAAACTGACTTAATAGAGATAGCTAAAGGGCTTTTGCTTAGCAAAGTGAATTTTCTTTGGGTGCTTCGACCTGATATTGTGAGCTCTGATGATGCTGATCCCCTGCCCGTTGGATTTAAGGAGGAGGTTGGTGACCGTGCGATTATCATACCTTGGTGTTGTCAAAATGCAGTGCTGGCCCACCCAGCAACAGGAGGATTCTTGACTCATTGTGGGTGGAATTCAATACTAGAGAGTACATGGTGTAGAGTTCCTTTGTTGTGTTACCCTTTGCTAACCGATCAATTCACTAATAGGAAATTAGTGGTTGATGATTGGAAGACTGGGATTAATTTGAGCAATAAAAAACCCATTACAAAGCAGGAAGTTTCTGATAATATTAACCGTTTGATGAGTGGAAAATCAGGGGATCAATATAGGAACAAGGTCAAGGAGGTGAGGAAAACATTAGAAAATGCATTGACACCCAATGGATCATCAGAGAAAAATATGGACCAGTTCATCAAGAAATTGAAGGCTAAGATTCAAATCAAAACCATCTCCTCCCAATAGTCTTCTAACAATTACTCATCCATTATTTGGACTTAGGGTTTTGATGATTTCAATATGAATATATGAATCATCTTTCATCATCTTCTTCTTTTTGTGTTAATGTGTTTTTTAATGTTACTAATCCATGGTGTAATGTGAAATTATGTAGCATCAATGTCAAATTGTCAATGACATCTAATTTAACATCAATTTCATTAATTATACAACTCTTTTTGAGAAGCATTTAAGGAACACTTCTTTAACTGGCCTCCACCACATTCCTTGCAATTTAATATTTAAGTTTTAAACATATTCGGATATGGATATCGGACATATACCAATATCGACACTCACTCTAAATCCAAATAACATAATTCATATACTGAGCATTGTTTTGAATGGTCTACAATCAAGCTACCTTTTCTTGTGTTAGCCAAAACCCCAATATTCCAAAAAAAAATTATCACATTCGCAGGCTAATTTATGAATGATATATATAACATTGGGTTGGACAAGCAAAGCTAAAACAAAAGGGGATTATACAATTTAAATGGTCGACAAAGATTTCATGATAGTAACACTTGCATTCATCTCAGGTTGTTGAATTGCGATTACACTGCCAAATTCTACGTAGGGACACATTTTTCCTTACACGAAAATGTAGCAAAACAAACACAAGAATTCTATATCCAACAGCCATGAGGAACAATACCAGTAAATTCTTCCACTTGGAATTACTGCTGGAAGAGATATCATAAGCACTATGGAGTGCCTGAAACCCAGATATGGTCCTCACCTGCCCGACGGCAAAATCGGTCCCTATGTACTCATTCTCCAAAAGCCCCTATTGCAAAAACGTAGGTGATAAAAATAAAGATCCATTCAGCAAAGATCAAATTGCCCAGAATGAGCAACTACAGTTTGATATGAAGAAAATAACACAATGCTGTTATGTTGCTCCGACTCTTCATTTTTCTTGAAGTACCCGTGTCCGACACCCGTATTCGATGCATATTTGGACATGGGTATGGGGATATGATCCCCCAAGGACCCTCCAAATACATGGAAAAACTTATAAAAAATCAAATATACCCGTGTCGGACACATACTCGTGTCCGACACTCACACCCGAGTCCGAGTAACATAGCGATGCTGAGCAATATGGTTTGTAATAAGGAACAGATGAACTAATGTTTATAAGATGCACACACCTGGATGGAATAAGTGTGGAAAGCAATGTATGATAATGGATACGTCCACACAGGTCTGGGCAACTCATTTCGGATTCTGAAATAGCCTGCTGAAAGCATCATTACCACCTGAAACATCATGAATTTTGGTCATAAGATTAGCAAAGGCTAGGTAAAAGGTAAAGAGTGTAAAGGAAAAAAAATTTAACTTCTAAGAATGTAGACAAATGGAGAAGAAATTAGTTTTAGGTGCAGCAATAAAATTTTGTCTCATATATAGTGGAAACTCACATGTATGGTTACAAGTGTTAAGACACTCCAGAAAATATTTTGCCACAAAGAAGTAACAGCCAGAAGCAATCCTTCATTTACAAAGAGGCACATGAAGAAATTCAGCACAAAGTACATGAGCAAGCTGAATTCATCTCGCAATCCGATTAAGAAATAGAAGACAAGACTTGATGATATTGAGATGAGGAACAGGAATGGAATGCTGGAGAGAAGTTGCCCAAACAAAAAGACTAAAGCTCCTGAATGCCGGTTTGACTCCTCGCTGGCATATATCTGCAAAATAGAAAAAGCACCAATCATGCAACTTTCAAAATTGGGGGAAGAAAACCAAAAAAAATTGATCAATCAAAATTCAGAAAACTTCTCTTATTTTTTTAGTTGAGATGGGAAATTAGGGGATTTCGAATTGGATACCTCCTTTTAGCAGGCAAGATGTGGCTGCCATTAGGCTTCAGCCAAGAACTTCTAGAGGCCATCACACTAAAACAAACAAAAAAGGATAAGGTACCAAAGACAAGTAGGATCACCTTGATTTCTTTCATTAGTGCAGGTACTCCAGCGATGCTTAAAAGTGAAGTAAATGATACAAATACAAAAATTGCTGCAACTCTTGTCTGCAATGAGAAAAGATAAAAGTTAGAAATACACCGATGCTTCATGAGTGAATCAGTTATTGTTAAGAAATACAAATTCAAAAAATAAGTCGAACTTTAAAAAGCAGGATAGACAAGCACTTACAAAATGTATCCAAGAGGCAGGAATAATTATGATGAATTATTGCATATGTGTTAATCAAACTACTTCTATTTGCTTATCACAACAAGGTCATAATATAATTTGCTGCAAACATCCCCGTTAAATGCATCTATAGGACTATTGCTTCATCAACTGGATGAAGTGAATATTGAAAAAAAAAAAATGGTACTATACCAATGACAGTTTTTAAATTAAAGTTACTTGAGAAAACTTGACATTCACAAAAGAAAGCTAGTAGAAGTGGATCTGTGCAGCTCAAAAGCATCAGAGACTTACCATAAAAGCATGAGATTAGCACATGCTGACTATGACAAACCATCTATAGAAGCAGTAAGCATAACTATAAGAAAAATATTCTACAGAAAATAAACAAGATTCAACTTTAATAAATACAGATGTATGCATCACATTGGTATGGATACTTATCAAACAAGTTTAGGTCAAATTAAGTCAAATTCACCTAAAACATAAGAGCAAAGATATTTTGACTTACGCACAAATGGTTTTACTCACCACAACTGAGGACAAAGAATGCCCCAAGCCTGAAAATACTGTTCCAATACACAGTGTAAGGAACATGGAAAGAATAAGACGAAGCCAGTAGTATTTCCATTCCCTTGACATAATTAATAATGATCTCCAAGTCAATACTGCAATTCGTGTGGCATTACTAGCCTTTCCCTTGCTTTTGAGAAGAGGACCTTCCTGTAGAATGCAACAAAAGTGAAAAAATTACAAAGGCTGAGACTTCAGGAAATCATGCGAGAAAAATACTTAATATACATGGCAAACAGATGTCAGCCAGCTATACTCCATCATTCACTTACCTTTGCTCATTCTAACCTTTAAAGTGTACACCTGAGGTATGTTAAACTATTCCTTGAACCTGGGGCTTAACCCAAAAAAATGGTTTACCCACCTCTCTTAGGAGGTGGATTCCTGCAAGGCTGGGGTTCGATCCTCAGCACTTGCAAATTCCCCTTCCCTAAATTCCCCTAGGCCTTGGACTCCTTTGTACCAAAAAAAAAAACTATTCCTTGTAATGTATGTCAAACAGTAAGGATTTGGGAGCACCATTAGTTTTGAATCTAACACATGCCCCAAATAGGAACCAGTCATACGTGATGATACATCTAATTAAAGCTTCCTACAATCATATTAGTAAAGGCCAAGAAATGATAAATGGTTATGGTTCAACACGAATAAGAATACATATTGTACCTTCTCTGTAAGTCTCAATATCATAGTTTCAACTGCAGCAGCATCAGCTGACGATTTATATGTTGCCTCAAGAGTACGAATTGCAACAGCAGTATCCATGTTCACAGATGAAAAGTCCCCATTGTCATCCTGTCACAATGTACCAGTACATACAAAGTAAATTACGCAAAATGTAGCAACAATAAAGACTAGAAGCCATTATTCAAAGGTAAAATACTAAAACATAGAAACAGTTCAGATTGATAAGGCCTCCATTTTTGGTAGAATCAATCTCGATAATGACTTTTTTAATTTATGAGACATAAAGGGGCAGCCAAAAATGATGGACAAGGTACAGTTTGTGGGGTTTATACCAAATAATATAACACGCCATACAAGTATTTCTAATCCTCTTAATTTACCATCAAGCCAACATGATCCAACAGCTTTTGAGATCTGACTCAAAAGTTTTATAGACTCTTTTCTTACTCTTTTATTTTTGGGGTTTTACTTGTTCACTTTAAGTACCATTGAGGCTTTTAACTACAATATATAGAATGAGAATCATTGAATACCTGCCAATTTTTGCACATCGCAATGATCCTGTCAAAATCTGTATTTATGGCACGTAAAAAGTGATCAGAAGGACTTTGCATAATTGGGCAAGGGAATCCAGCATTTGAGAAGTGCTTCATCAAGAAAAGGGAGATACATTAGAACAATAAGAAGGCACAATAGTTACTCGTAAGGAAAAATTAAAAGAAAAGCAATTTGGACCTTTAAATGGATTATATCTTCTTCTCCTCACTCCACATTACAGGAACCAAATGAGCATAGAACAGAATCTTTAAACGGACTTTTTTTTTTTTCCTTCCATACCAAATGATGCTTACATGATGAAGTCACAACTAGAAGAAAATCAAAACAAAGACAAGAGTAACAAAAATAATTATAATCATATTATCACGTACCTGCAAGCAAGCTAATGTTTCCCCAAAAAACAGGGTGTTTCCATTTGAAAGCAGACAGATACGATCAAAGAGACCAAAAACTTCTGTACTGCTCTGGTAAATGGTGAAAATGAGAGTGCATCCTGTGCTTGCAAGTTTCTTCAGTGTTACCAACATCAAAAGGGCAGAGACACTGAACAAAATAAAATATTAAAATTTAGCTGTAGCATCAGAAATGATCTTGATTCCATGGAAAGCAGATGGCACACCAATCATACAGCAGCAATGTAGAGCATGCAGGAGACAAGAAACAAGAAAGAATAAAACACTTTTAAGAATTAAATTAAGGAAAATAAATAAGAAACCTACCTGTCAAGATGATAAAGAGGCTCATCTATGAATAAGATTCGTGGCCTCATCACAAGTTCACGAGCAATACTAACACGCCTTCTTTCACCACTAGGAAGGCCTTTCATATAGCAGTGGCCACCAATCAGTTTGTTTGCATAGTCACCCAAGGACATGGCATGGATGGCTTCCTCCACCACACTCTTTTTCTGACAGAAAAAACCAGGAAGTTGGAGCAAAGCTGAGTAGTATAGATACTCCCGGACTGTGAGTGAACCAATTAGAGTGGTTTCCCTGTCAACAAATCCCTGCAGATTGGATTTTCAAAGTAAAAAAAACAACCTTGAAACTGAATGCTTCCTTGCAATTTCTGTTCAACTAAAATAGAATTAATTTTGAAAAGGAAAAGATTTAAAACTAGCACTTTCACAATAAGAAAAATTAGCCTGATTTCAACACAAATAATAAAAGGTATAAGGAATAAAAATCAAATATCAGATCAAAATAAGGGAGTTCATAGAATCCCTACTCATGATGCTTGCTAAATTGGAAACCTAAGTGGGACCGAGTATTAAAGGATTTATTACCTAAGAGGATTTACATAATGATACAAGTGAAAAAAAACAAGGATCTATGTATTACATAAGATGATTGCTCATCAGAGATTTTCCTATAATCTATGATTCAAAACTGAAATGAGATTTTGCTGACAATTTCAAGTATATTTCAACTTCTCTAAGGTCAGTTGGACATATTATAATTGCAAAATACCAAATCCAAAAAGTTTTATGTGAGAAAATGCACAAAAAAAAAAAAAAAGACATCAATTTGCACAAAAGAAAAAGAGATCAAAAGTAATCAGTTTCACCAGAAAAGAATCACCCTATCAAGATAAGAACCATAGGAAGCATCAAAAGTAACATCTAAAAACTTCACCCTCCGTGAAAATGTAACTGAAACTCACATATGAACCATAAAGCATGTGCGTTTTCGCCCCATTAATGAATACTTCACCATACATTTTAGCCGAAGGATGTAATCTTCCTAAATTCAAGAAAAAATAGGATTTCAGTCTTAAAAATATGAAATGAAACAAGGGAAAAGCATAAAAAACTCGTTGTTTAATAAGTAGCCAATACAAATGTCACGCTAAAAGACCTGCTATAGCCCTCAGAAGTGTGGACTTCCCAGATTTTGCAGGACCCATGATTACTGTCATTGTGCCTGGTAATGCATAACCATTGGAACTCTTCACAACCTTATCAGAATATTTCCTTTTCCCCTTTATAGTAACAGTCAAGTCTTTCCACACAATTGATGCACCAGCAGTTTTTCTTGCAACAGCTGCACCCTCTGGCAGCGGTGGTGATGGCAAGGACCCACTATTGAGCTTTGAGAGAGATGGTGAGACTGGCGTAATTGCAGCATTGATAGAGTCGCCTCCTTCCTCCACCCTGACATCTGTATCCTCCCACTCAGGTGAATCCTCAAATGAGATAGGTTGTCGGAGAGAACCAGGTTTCCGCAAATAGAAAAAGTTACTTGAGGGCACCCTACTTGCAGGACTACTGGCTGAAGAGGATGAAGACCTATAATTGTCTGATTGAGACTGTATTTCTTCCATTTATCACTCCTGATTTCCAAACCTTCCAATTGTAGAAACAGCACTGGCAAATGAATTGGGAAACTTCCAAGTACCCCAATTAAATAATTAAGGGATGAGACTAATTTATAACTGCACACATGATTGTACCATCCACCTTTCAATGCTTTCACAACCCTAATTAAAACATTATATCACCTGTTAAATGAAAACAAATATTAAGCAATGATTCTGAAATTCGTACAAAGGTACCGTAGGAAATCGAAAGCTTAAAGTCTAACTATTAGGTATTTGAATCTAATTTTCCTCAGAAGAAAAAGGTATTTGAATTTAAAAACCGCAGCCTGTATTCAACACGGGAATTAATTAAACAAAAGATTGTTCATCCTTTCAACCAAAATCAGGAGAAGCTCAACTTCCATGGAGATAATAAATTAAATTTAACACCATCAATGGAGCACAAAAACAAAAAACCAAAAAAAAAAAAACAATTGCACAAAATTACAAATAATCCACCAATCCACATCAATGTAATATGTTTGCCATCATTTCAAAGCAAAATACTAATCCATTTTAGCTTCTCCCCTGACCAAATATTATCTGTTTACTTGATACAACTCAAACTACCCAGTACTCCATTTCAGAACCAAAACAAAATAATGCGGGAAAATACTCCAAAAATGAAAACTTCAACAAAAAAACTGACCTTCCTAGTAACTAAAACAGAAACCATTATTCCTTCGTACAAAGACCGGATTATTGAGCCAACCCAATACCTTCTTCAGCTCAAAGAAGCTGATGCTGAGTTACATATAACCAACAAAAAACAACCCCAAACCTTCACACACAAAAAAAAAAAATTGTCTTTTCTTAGTATCTCAAGTACCCAATAGCAGACAAAACAATAAACTAAAAAATAAGATCCCATGTCAAACAAACTAAACTACAAAATAATAAGAATCAAAAGCTAACGAGAAAGTGTGAGGAAGAGACAGACCTGGATCTGAGTAAGAAAGAACTTCAATGAGAGAGAAAAAGAAAGAGAGTTGAATGTGAAAAAGAGTGTAGTGAGTCAGTGCGTGAATGAATGAATGAAACTAAGGCCTTAAATTTCAATACTAAATAAAGAATCTAAAAACTCGGCAAATGTTCCTGGATTACTTGACCCGCTTTTGCCGGGTTTCTTTTTGATACTACTGCTTTGCTTCTCTCTGTCTACTCTGAAACTCTTATTTTTATATATATAAAAACATATTTTTTTTGTCTATGATCTTTCTCTTTTTCAAGGGTCGCTTTAAATTTTTTTTATTCTGAGGAAGAATATAATGATGTTGTTTTGCCAACACACCATTTCAAAAGCGCTCTTCTTCATTACTTTAGCGAGATTTATTGTACCTTTTTTTTTCTTTTTGTTTTAGATTAAAAAAGTATTTTATTTATCTTTAGTAGAATTTTAGTAAAATTTTTAAATTTTATAAATAGATTAATAAAATAATATATATTTTTTAAAATATATTTTAAAATAAAAAATAATTAAAAAAATAAGATAAATTATAATTTTTTAATTTTATTTATAAAATTTCAAAAAAATACGTTTAATGTACTAAAAACGAACTCTTTAAATTATTAATTATTTTAGGGAAAATTATTTCTACCCCCTTAGGTTTGATATAAATCCTACTTACCCTCCTAAGATTTAAAAAACGCACACTCCCGACACAAAATACACTAAACCCCCCTAAGATATTATTTCTAAATTAATTTTAAATGAAAAGATAAATATACCCTTTGGCATTTTTTTTTTATTTACTCAAAACTTTTTTTAACTATAAAATTATCTTTAATTACTATCAAGTTAAATTCTAATTAAATTATATTTCAATTCAAGTATACATGTTAAATATTTAAAACTTATGTCAATGTGAATTGGTTCAGTTGGTTAAGTACTCATTAGCATCTTGACAAGCACCAGAGTTCGAGTCTCACCAACAGTTCCACTTTGTAACCCTCTCTAAGATTTGTGACGTGTCCTGACCTTGGATTGGGTAGCCTCTCTCACTTAAACTTTTTTGTACAAAAAAATATTTTAAACTTATCTTTAATTCAATTATATATATTAACTTTGATATTAATATATTATATTTTTTTTATTTAAAAATTAATCAATTGTCATTATTTAAAAAATTTAATGATAAAAAAATTGGTTAAAACAAAAAATGAAAAATGGACCCAAAAAATAAAATAAAAATCATATTTTTAATATTTCCAATAAAATTTGAATAAATATTAATTTGATTAACATAATGCTAATATAATTACTTTTTCAAAATATAAAATGTGTTTTTCAAAGTAATAAGGGTAAGTTTATTTTCAATAAAATCTCATGAAAGATAATTATATATTTTTCTTATTCTCTTTTCTTCCATTTTTTTCAATTTTTTTTAACCAATTTTATTATCTCTTAAAATTTTAAATAACAGTAATTAATTAATTAAAGATATTTTAATAACTTCATTTCAAAGTTAATATATAATTGAATTAAAGATAAGTTTAAAATATTTAACGTGCACTTGAATTAGAATATAACTTAATTAAAATTTAATTTAATAGTAATTAAAGATAATTTTAAAACTAAATAAATTCTTATTATTTTGTAGTTAAAAAAAAAAATGAGTACAAAAAGAATAAAAAAACAAATAAATAATAATAAATGATTAATAATTAACAAAGGGCATATTTGTCTTTTAATTTAAAATTAACCTAGAAATAATAGGTTAGGCGGTTAATGTATTTTTTGCTAAACCTTAGGGGGATAAGTGGGTATTTTTCAAACTAAAGAGGATAAGTGGATTTTTTATAAAACCTGAGACGATAAGTGTCTTTTATCCATTGTTTTAATTTAATGGATGTGCAATGTATAGGTCATGTTATATTAATATAACTAATAAAACTATTATAAACAACAAAATTTCATACATTACTCAAATGTCAAAAGAAATTTATCAGAATAGGCTAAATAACCCATTTTTATTATTTTTATCGAAATTTTTAATATTAAAATAAAATTATTATTTCTTGAAACCTATAATTTTAACTTTCTTAAAAATAGGTAACAACTAAAAATAATGCTTAACATAATCCATCTTACTAACAACAAATCCAAATTTTAACTTGGAAATACCATAAGTTTTTACTATACCCACAAGCACAAAATAAAATATGCTTGATTTAGCAATTAAGGAAGGTTAAGGGTTTAATTCCTTCCCCATAACAAAATACTATATATATTATTAATAAAATTAGAGTTCGTTTTTCTACAAACGAAATTAAAAATTTATCATACGTTTTACTTTTTTTTAATTAGTATTTTTTAAATTTTTTTTAATATACTTTGAGGAGTATATCTCACCTTATTAACTTCGCGTGTAAAATCTAAAAATTCTACTGATAATAAATGAGATAATTTTTCGTAAAAATATATACTATAAATTCTTAAAAAAAAAACAATTTATATACTAGAAGTCTTGCCTTGTAGGGAAAAAAAATTAAGCCCTTTGAAAGAAACTGTGTCCACAAGATTTGCTACTTTTTCTATTTTGTTGTTTTTCAAGTGTCTATCAATCATTTTAGAAATTTGGTTTGCCTTTTTCTTGACTACTAAGGTTGATAAGATAGTACTGTATTAAATAAAGAAGGAAAAATTAAAACGTGTGGGTCACATATATGAAACATTTGAGACCTTTTTTCTTACCCAATAATGCTCCAAAGACTTGTTGGAGAAATGTCCAAAAAAAAGTTGTAATTAGAGATATGATTTGAGCTTAATTTAGGATTTGACAACGTTAATACCAACATTATAGTTACTCTTTATACTCTCTTATCTTTGTCTTTCAACTTTTTAATAACTTATTTATTTGTAGAACTATAAGAAAACAACATGGTTTTTGTCAAAAAGAAGAAAAGTAATATAGATAATGTAGGATAAAAGAAATTCACACTATATAGAACACAAACGAATTTCATTATATATATACACGAACTTGAACATATTATATAGAACTGAATATACGAACACTTACAGGAATTGATTTGAAAAAATCAATATCGAGTTAAGGTTGGACCTCTGACCTTAAGACGTTTTTTGTCTGTCTAAAGGTGCTTACAGTTTGATGCAAATCGTCTCTCAGGTTTTCTCGATTATTGTTACAAATGAAAACACACTCTGATGCAACACAGCGAACCAGAAGAATGCTTAGTCTCTCTCTTATAAGACAGAATTAATTTGAGTGAATTAGTGAGTGAAAACAGACACAGGATGTCTGTATTTATAGCAGTCAATCTGTAGTTACTCTTTATACTCTCCTATCTTTTTCTTTCAACTTTTTAATAACTTATTTATTTGTAGAACTATAAGAAAACAACATGGTTTTTGTCGAAAAGAAGAAAAGTAATATAGATAATGTAGGATAAAAGAAATTCACACTATATAGAACACAAACGAATTTCACTATATATATACACGAACTTGAACATATTATATAGAACTGAATATACGAACACTTACAGGAATTGATTTGAAAAAATCAATATCGAGTTAAAGTTGGACCTCTGACCTTAAGACGTTTTTTGTCTGTCTAAAGGTGCTTACAGTTTGATGCAAATCGTCTCTCAGGTTTTCTCGATTATTGTTACAAATGAAAACACACTCTGATGCAACACAGCGAACCAGAAGAATACTTAGTCTCTCTCTTATAAGACAGAATTAATTTGAGTGAATTAGTGAGTGAAAACAGACACAGGATGTCTGTATTTATAGTAGTCAATCTGTAGTTACTCTTTATACTCTCCTATCTTTTTCTTTCAACTTTTTAATAACTTATTTATTTGTAGAACTATAAGAAAACAACATGGTTTTTGTCGAAAAGAAGAAAAGTAATATAGATAATGTAGGATAAAAGAAATTCACACTATATAGAACACAAACGAATTTCACTATATATATACACGAACTTGAACATATTATATAGAACTGAATATACGAACACTTACAGGAATTGATTTGAAAAAATCAATATCGAGTTAAAGTTGGACCTCTGATCTTAAGACGTTTTTTGCCTGTCTAAAGGTGCTTACAGTTTGATGCAAATCGTCTCTCAGGTTTTCTCGATAATCTTTGCAAATGAAAACACACTCTGATGCAACACAGCGAAACAGAAGAATGCTTAGTCTCTCTCTCATAAGACAAAATTAATTTGAGTGAATTAGTGAGTGAAAACAGACACAGGATGTCTGTATTTATAGCAGCCAATCTGCCTGTTCAGAAAAGACACACCATATGGAAGAAATCTGTTTGATCAGAATAGGCACTCCTAATGGGGACGAACCAGTTCGGTCAAGCAGGAGGCCGAACTGACATGTCTTGACCGAAAAGACAGATTCTAGAAAAACACGAACTGGTTCGCCCCTGAGCCGAACAGGCTGAATTAATCATACAGAAAAATAAGTTGGTCCGACTGGGCAGCAAAAAGAATATTGTTGGCCCAAGCCCAAGTTCAACCCAGCCCAACCCGACTTGGCAGCGGCGGCACATGTGTGCGGTCCAGCTCAGTTTTATGTAGGTTCTTATTCACCACAAAACTTGGATGCTCCTTGGAGCCCAACCTAACATGGAACACAAGCCTATATAAACTAGTTAAAGCCAAACTTTATTCTATGTGGGATTGATAATGACACACAACTTCAACCGATTTTCTTTCTCTTCAAGTGGGTGTATAATGAAACTAATTTCTCATTCACATTTTGATATCAATTGTGTACATTAATTATACATCGTGTATCTAGTTACGACAACCTACATATTAGAATACGTATTTTGTATGTATACACATAATTATAAGCTATGATATCCAACAGATAATTTTGTGTTCTTTTGTCAATAACTTAATAGTAGTAGTAATTTTGATTTAGAGTTCGTGTTTTATACATTAGTATTGATGTTTTTTAATTATATAAGCGAAAGTAAAAAATTATCACATATTTTATATTATTTTTATAAATATATCAAGATATGTATCACCCTGTCAACCGTCGTGAAATCTAAAAATTCCATCGACGGACGATGAATTTCCCTTTTGCTTTATTCACAAATGATTTTTCAATTAATGTTTTAACATGTGCTTGATATATGATATTCTAACTTCCGATTAAAGTAATATTTAGAGAAAAATATCAAAATGTAACTATTAGTTAAGGTGAAAAAATATCATATCACAATATTAACCATGATATTTATGATTATAAATGAACTGAATATATCTATGAAGATGAAAAATGTAATAGGAGACATACTAATAAATAGTTGGTGGAAAAAAAAATCTTTGCCTACCACAACTTAAATTCGAGGGTGGTGTGGAATTATTTTGTTTAAATATTCATAGAAAAATTCTTTGTTTTTTCAGAACAATGAAAGATAAAATTCATTGTCATTTCACAATGATTCATGTATTAGTGTAACTTTAATTACATAATTAAGCCAATATTTATCAAATGTTAAAAATAATTAAATAAATGCATATCCAGAAGCTCCAAGTCTTAAGAAGTTTGTTTAGACCCTTCCTTCCATTGGTTTGAATTGTTAATAATACATTATTGTTTAGCAAAAATTAAATTGCTTTAAAATCAAAATTAAACAAAATTTATGTAATTCTTATGATAATATAAGAACACCTTAAGTTGGGTCGAAATTTCACTTAACCTAAGAAATTATTATCTAAAAAGTTATGATTAAACTTATTCACGATCAGAATCGAGTTTGAAATTAAATTTTGTAATTTGGATAGATTCGATTCAGTTCAAAATACTATTTAATTAATAAAACTGTAAAATGAGTTTTTTTTTTTATCGAGTCAACTTTGAACAAGTAATTTTTTTGTTATTCAAGCCTTGTAAAACGATAAGTTGGCAAGTCCATGAACAAGTTACCGTGATAATAAATCTTGAAATTTTTTTCATATATTTAACATAATTTTAATTGGCTTGTGATTTAAGAGAAATAGCAATCACAAAGCCTTGTGGTTGCCCTCATAATTTGATTGTAAAAAAAAAAAAAAAAAAACTATAATGATGGAAGGATATGTGTTAACTTGTTTGATACAACTAATCATCATAAGCTTTTGGATCTTCTTTCTGTTAAATTAAATTAAATTAGATGTTTTCTGCTCGAATATTAAATTTCATAATATCTGATATATAATTTTATATTCAAATAATAAGGTTCGAATTTTTTTTTTTAAATAAAAAATTCTTTGATTTTTTTTTCATCTTCCTAATTTGGGCTTTGAAACGGACTTCAACGGCTTTCAGTCATTGTTTCTTGAGCCAAAAAAAAAAAAACACTTCTTTAATTGGGCATTTGGATATTTTTGGATGGCAAAATTTCAAGCCCTAAAAGGAATTGGGTTTTTTTTATCCAAATATAGTAAAAAAAAATTATATCCCAAAATATCGATCTTTTCAGATTAATTCTCAAAATTCGTTTTTTTTTTTTTCTAGCTGGGAAATCGCCATCCCCCATGGCGATTTCCCATTGTAAAAATTTGCATTTTGACAAAAAAAAAAAACAAGAGAAATCGCCATGGGGGTGACGATTTCCCTTGGTATTTTTTTGCAAATTTTGCAAAATTTATCAAAGGAAATCGCCATGGGGGGTGGCGATTTCCCTTGATACAATATATATATTTTTTTACTTAAATTTAAAAAAATTGTAATTTTATTTTTAAATTTTGTATTTTAATTTTAAAAATTATAAATTAAATTGAAAATATTTTCTAGGTTTGGTTATTTTTTTTAAATATATATTAAAAATTTAATTTAATTTATTATTAAAATTTTATAAAAAATAAAATTATATTTCTTATTAAAATTTAAAAAAGAAGATTATATTTCTTATTAAATTTTTATATCAAAAATTGTATTTCTTATAATTTTTTAATATTATAAAAAGTAAAATTTAATTTATGATTAAAATTTTATAAAAATAAAATTTTATTTCTTATTAAAATTTAAAAAAGAAAATTAGATTTCTTATTAAATTTTTATATCAAAATTTTTTTTCTTATTAAAATTAAAAAAAAAAATTATATTTCTTCTTAAATTTTTATATCAAAAATTTTATTTGTTATACTTTTTTAATTTTATAAAAAATAAAATAAAATTTATTATTAAAAATTTATAAAATATACTATTTTATTGCTTATTAAAATTTTAAAAATAAAATTATATTTCTTATTAAATTTTTATATCAAAAATTTTATTTCTTATACTTTTTTAATTTTATAAAAAATAAAATTTAATTTATTATTTAAAATTTATAAAATATACTATTTTATTGCTTATAAAAATTTAAAAAATAAAATTATATTTGTTATACAATTTTAATTTTATGATGTAGAAAATATTGGAATTTGATTCCTTCTGCAATGGATGAGACTAATGATTTAGGGTTTGGGAGAGGTTTCAGCTATTTTTCAGTCCATCAAATGCTGCAGAAAATATTGGAATTGGATTCCTTCTGCAATGGATGAGACTGATGATTTAGGGTTTGGGAGAGGTTTCAGCTATTTTTCAGTCCATCAAATGCTGCAGAAAAAATTGGAACTGGATTCCTTCTGTAATGGATGAGACTGATGATTTAGGGTTTGGGAGAGGTTTCAGCTATTTTTCAGTCCATTAAATGCTGCAAAAAATATTGGAATTGGATTCCTTCTGCAATGGATGAGACTGATGGTTTAGAGTTAGGGATAGCTTACAACTATTTTCCAGTCCATCAAATATTGCAAAAAATATTGGAATTGGATTCCTTCTGCAATGGATGAGACTGATGGTTTAGAGTTAGGGATAGGTTTCAGCTATTTTTCAGTCAATCAAATGTTGCAGAAAATATTGGAATTGGATTCTTTCTGCAATGGATGAGACTGATCATTTAGAGTTAGGGATAGGTTTCAGCTATTTTTCAGTCAATCAAATGCTGCAGAAAATATTGGAATTGGATTATTTTTGCAATGGATGAGACTAATGATTTAGGGTTAGGGATAGGTTTCAGCTATTTTCCAGTCAATGAAATGCTGCAGAAAATATTGAAATTGGATTCCTTCTGCAATAGATGGGACTATTGGACAGTCCAGTACAAAGGATGGGATTTATCAATAAGATTTTGCATTGAATAAGTTATCACTTTTTCAGTCAAATAACCCTAGGCAGAATATGAGAATCAGATTCCATCCTATACAAAGGATGGGATTTGTCATCTGGTACAACATAATGAACCATTATAAATTCATAATACTTATGAAGGTTTACAATACCCCCTACAACAGTTTTTCAATCAGATTTTTCCTGAGTGCTAAAACCTCTTCATTCTCATCCTTCTATATTTCTTCTTTCTTTTGCGGAGTGATAATACCTACATTCTCATCTTTCTTAGTTTCATTACTACACAACATGAGCAATAGAGTGATCGCATTGGTCTACTATAATGGCCAAATTTATAATACTGACGAATGTGCTACCTTTGATTGTGAACGTCCTAAAAGTTTTCGTGTTGAAGAAGACGTCACATTAGAGGAACTGAAGCTGCAAATTCATACAAAAATTAAAGCTGGAAATAGAAAAAGAGTTTCAGAGGTTAAGTATAGGCATCCTCTTTCTATTGGTGAAGGATGTGTCTGATATAGAACATTTTCACTTGAAGATGATGATGATGTCAGATGCATGTTTTATGCTCATGAGACATTTGCAAATGTTGGTGTACTTGAGTTATATGCTGACATAGAGGATGTTGACGATGATTGTGGCCCTTCAAATGTTCGCACAACAGAAAACTTTCCTATAGAAGATGATGATTCTGGGCCGTTCTATGTTCACACTACATACGACGTTCCCACAGAAGAAGTCGTGCCGTTATCTCAAGCTACAACTTTTCAGACTTCATTAGTCTCACAAACAATTCCTACTACCCTCGAAGATGAGCCAGCTGGTGTTGATCCTGTTCATCCACGTGGAGTCCATGGTGAATATGTTGGTGAATTTTGTGAGCAGGAAAAGGATGCTGAATTCGCAAGTGATGACAATAGTGATTCTGACCCAGACGTCGTCCCTGCTGAGATCAACACTCATGGAGATCTTCCCCCATATGAGGCTGCATCCCATATGCATACCCTGGATCTGGAGGCAATGCAAGTGCCGAAATTTCCTGAGTATGCTCATACATTAGCTACGCCTCTGACATTTGATCCATCTGCAGTTGATCTGTGTGTTGGGTTACAATTCTCAACGAAAGAGGCTGTGCTTTCAGCTATCAAGCACTATAACATCAAAAACTCTGTAGATTACAGAGTAATTGAATCTGAGCTGACGAAATATTATGCCAAGTGCGTAATGTATGGGAATGGGTGTAATTGGAGAATAAGGGCAACTTTTATGAAGAAGAAACATGCATGGGAGATTAGAAAATATGAAGGGCCTCATACTTGCACATCGGGGAGGATTTCACAAGATCATTGCAAGTTAGATTGTAACATGATCTGTTCATGCATTTTGTCATTGGTCCAAGCAAATCCGGAGATCTCCGTTTCAATTTTGATCGCTGAGATGCGAATCCGGTATGGATACATCACCTCCTACAAGAAAACGTGGAAAGCAAAGCAAAAGGCAATTGTTCGAGTTTTTGGCGATTGGGAAAGATCGTACAATGAGCTACCTAAATGGTTAGGTGCAATGCAACATTTCGTGCCTGGTATAATTGTGGAATTGCAAACGGTACCTGCATATCACGTTGATTGACTGGTCCAGGGTAAGAGAATATTCCATAGACTATTTTGGACATTTAAGTCGTGCATTGAAGGGTATCCGTATTGTAAACCTATTGTGCAAATAGACGGTACTTTCTTATATGGAAAATACAAAGGAACATTATTGTTAGCTATTGCACAAGATGGCAACCGAAACATACTGCCAATTGCCTTTGCCATTGTGGAGGGTGAGACAACAGAGGCTTGGTCATTCTTTCTCACTAACTTGCGTAGACACGTGACAAAACAGCCTGGCATTTGCTTGATGTCTGATCGACATGAAGCCATCAAAGTTGCGATTACACGCGATGGTAGTGGATGGAATCCTCCACATGCATATTCAGTGTACTGCATTCGACACATTGTAGCGAACTTTATGAAAAAGTTTAACAATAAGGAATTGCGTCGACACATTGTTAACATGGGTATGGAATCAAATCATAGTTATTTTATCTCTTATATTTCGTTTAGTATATAAAATAATACTGAAACTCACAAGTCTTTTGTTTTAAAATTTATTAGGATACGAGTTGAGGCGATCGAATTTTCATTTCATGTATGACAATCTTCGTGGAGAAAATGCAGAGGCGGCTAATTGGCTTGATAGGATCCCCAAGGAGAAGTGGGCCCAATCATATGATCAAGGAAGACGTTATGGCCATATGACAACCAATCTAGCTGAATCTATCAATTCGGTGTTGAAGGGAACGCGTAATCTTCCCATTACTGCTTTAGTGCAATCAACATATTACAGGTTGGCTGCACTTTTTGTTAAGATGGGGAACAAGCAAATTGCAATGATGGAGGGAGGGCACACATATTGTGAAACAGTCACACATGCTATGCAAGAAAATCGCAGGAAAGCTAACTTCCACTTTGTTCGTAATTTTACGCGAGCAAATCCAATCTTTTCTGGTTGAAGAGTTAGTTGATCCACAAGAGGGTGTTTCTGCAATGAAGTACAAAGTCAAGCTTAGTGACATGTGGTGTGATTGTGGAAAGTTTCAAGCACAAAGGTTCCCTTGTTCACATGTAGTTGCTGCTTGTGCACATGTCCATGTAGATTGCATGCAATATGTGGACAAAGTCTATAAACTGGAAACTATATTGAATGTTTATAGACATGAGTTCGAAGCTGTTGGAAATGAAGGTTACTGGCCTCAATATGATGGTCCAGAAGTGTGTCCCAATCAAGAAATGCGGAGAAATCCACATGGTTGGCCAAAATCAAGTCGTATTCATAATGAAATGGACCTCAGGGAGAAAGGCCAACCAAAACGTTGTGGATTATGCAGAAATGAAGGTCATAACCGTTGAAATTGTCCGCATCGATCTAGCACATTGGGGGAGACTTCGCATCAACAATAAATGAATTACATGTTTTCATAACCTGTAATATTTACATATTTTGCAATTAAGAGAAAATGTTATGCACCTTTTTGTCAACTTATCATGTAATTTGGATTATTATTTTATTTAAAATGAAAAAAAAAAATTATAAAAATATAACTCAATTATATTTTTTTTTACAATTTTATAAATTAAATAACAACATTAAGATTTTAGTTACACATGCTGAATAAAAAAAATAAAATATAACAATTAATTTCCCAACAAATTTAAAATAAATAACATGAAATGCAAAACATATAAATTTATATATTAAAAATTTAGAACACATTATTCTCGTTATATTGATAAAAGTACATTTATTCTAATTATTGCGTGGTGTAGGGCAACAGTGTCGAGCTCTTCTAGTGCGTGGTGGTTGCACCCGTCGTTCAACCTCGTCAGTGGCACGTATTCGCGGTCGACCACGACCTCCTGCTATAACCACCACTGGTTCCGGTTGTATGTCATCAGTCATTTCTTCCGTATCAAAAATTTGAAACCCACTGCTGGATGAGCCAACACCTAGTTCACCCATAACGGGAACCTGACTACTAGATGGACCCATAAATGATGTACCATCAAATGCTGACGAAGGGGTTCCAAACTGATACATTGATGTTAGATATGCTGAACTTGGACTTAGGATGGGGAGCTGGTCATCTAACCTCGTTCTTGGCGGTGATGGTCGGTAACACTCATCAACGTCATATCCGGGGTGACTTACGGAATAACGATGACTGGATGGTACTCCATGATCCCGTTCAGGTTCAGGATGATTAAATGACATCCTCGGTGCTGTGAACTCCGATGAGGTCGTTTGACGCGTTCGCCCACGTTGTCGGCGAGGTCTAGGAGCATCCATATCCTGTGTAGGAGGGACTGGAGCTGAATTTTGTCCGGTAAATGACATACTCCTAACATCCTCATACATCGACGGTGGACAAACGAAAGGCCGACCTTCATTTTTATACCATCCTATGTAATCATCAGATGGGTTGAAATTATTACCAACAATCGAGTAACCTGTCGAAATTCGTTGAAAACATATATTCCACCAATGGATCCAATGTTCATGCTTCGCAGGCCAGAATTCCTCATGACGACCATGCAGGAATTGGTTGTTGCATCCCAAATTGTCGCAACACCTTGTCAGTTTGGTGCCACTCTACATATGAAAAGCATATCAATGCTGTGTTTGTTTTCCATATATTACAATTATTGTAGGCATCCGATGAGAGGCATGCCATAATTTCACTTGAGGAATATGGCATCCACAGAAACTGCGAATAATTATTACAAATTATTAGTTTCATATGGATTAAATAAAAAAAAAAAAACTTGAATGTAACATTCGAAATATTTACCTTATCATATCCTACTCGATCTAGTCATACTCTTATACTTGCAAGGTCGCTCGGAGTCTCTGTAAAATCTCTACTCCTACTCCACTTGTTAAAATGCATATAATATCTTAATGACCTATAAAAATACAAGTTCGTACAAAATTAATAAAATAGTAAAGATTATTACCTGCTTACAAGGGGGTATACAGCTGAAATATCCACGCGCGGAGCAAGAAATGGTAGCTGATACCAAGCCCATGATTGTAGAAGCACTAAACATCCACCTATGTCATGGCTTTCTGGAACTGTAGCCCGGCAAAGTTCTCTATACAAAACCGCCAAACACGCAGAACCCCAACTATAATTTGCCGCATGCTCTAAATCACGTAGTAATGGAAGATACATTAAATGTACCCGACTGCTCGATTTGTCAGGCATCAGTAATCCTCCAATCAAACGTAAAATATATGCTCTAGCAGCATATTGTATATGTTGTTCAGTTGCGTGTAATGGAAGATTTTGAAACGATTTCAACCAATTTAGTCTCACCGTTGAGCCAGATACATACTCATCTGGAGGTACCGAGCCCAATAGATTTTGACACACTTCATTCCAATCTAGCAAGCTTCCGCCTGTAATTGCATCGCCATGGATCGGAAGTCCAAGTTGCAGCGCAACATCTTCTAGAGTTACCGTGCATTCACCAAATGGAAAATGAAAAGTGTGCGTCTCAGGTCTCCATCGTTCGATCAACGCACTGATTAAGTCGGGTTGTATAAAAAATCGTCGAATTTGAGTTGCGTGATAAAATCCGGCTCTTCTTAAGTGGTCGATAATAGATGGATGCGGGTCCTCCAATGTAAATTTCCTCGAACGTAACACGCGACGAGTTTCCTGTTATAATAATAAAAATTAATATATTATAAAACTATAACAATTAAAAATTAATAAATAAAACTCTAAAACTATAAAATAACAAAACAATAATAATAAAAAATTTAAATTTTTTTATATAATTATTAAATAATTAAATTATATAATAAATAATAAATAAATAACTATAAAATTAAAAGACAATAATAATTACAAAATTATAAAACAATAATAATATAAAATAATATAATATAAAAATTAAAATTATATAAAACTATAAAATGAAAAAAATAATAATAATTAAATAATTATTATTACTATAATAATACAAAATAATATAATATAAAATTTATAATTATATAAAAATATAAAATGAAAAAACAGTAATAATTACAAAATTATTATTGTATATAATAATAAAAAAATCATTATAATATAAAAATTAAAATTATATAAAACTATAAAATGAAAAAATAAAAATAATTAACAAATTAAATAACTATAATAATAAAAAATTAAACAATATAAAAAATTAATAATTATATAACTATGAAATCAAAAAACAATACTAATTAATAAATGATAAAACTATAATAAGCACTATAACATTAAAAATATAAAAATTATAAAACAATAAAACTATAAATTTACAAAATTCTAATCAATAAAAAATAACTAAAAATTGATAATGTAATACAAATAATATTATAACAATTTACTTACCTCTTTAAATATAACCTCCGATATGTGATTTTCTTGCAACCTCAATCGTGATGATGAAGCCATTTTTAAATATTGTTGTAGAAAAAAAAATATTGTTGTAGAAAAAATAAATTGTTGTAGAAAATAATTTTGTTGGTAGAAAGAAATTTAATTGTAGAAAGAAGAATGAAAAATGAAGTAGTATTTATAGAAGAGTGGTGTGTGTGGGGGGGAGGGGATGGAAAAAAATTTTGATTTTGATTTTTTTTTTTGTTTTTTGTTTTAATTTTATCTACTACAAATCAATTAAAAAAATTTTAAAAAAAAATTCATAAATTTTAAATAAAAAAACATACCTTTGGATTTTTTTTTAAATTATAAAAAAAATATTGTTAATTTAATTTATAATTTTTAAAATTAAAATACAAAATTTAAAAATAAAATTACAATTACAATTTTTTTTAATTTAAGTAAAAAAAAAATATTGTATCAAGGGAAATCGCCACCCCTCATGGCGATTTCCCTTGATTAATTTTGCAAAATTTGCATAAAATACCAAGGGAAATCGCCATGGGGGGTGGCGATTTCCCTTAGTACTTTTTGCAAATTTGACAAAAAAACACCAAGGGAAATCGCCACCCCCATGGTGATTTTCCTTGGTTTTTTTGCAAAAATTCAAAATTTTACACTGGGAATTTGCCATGGGGGATGGCGATTTCCCAGCTAGAAAAAAAGAGCGGATTTTGGGAATTAATCCGAAAACAACGGTATTTTGGTATTTTTTTGTGTGGCTATATTTGAATAAAAAAACCAAGGAATTGTCAATTGTGTCTAAATTTAGTCTCTTTATTATCTCAATTATATGGTTTTGATATTATATTTTAATGATTTAATCTTATATTTAAAAAAAATATTGATTTAAGGATAATTGATAAGGATTTTAAATTTTTGTAAATAAATTGGACTATATGATTCTTTTTGTTGATGATGTAACATGTTAATTCGAATTCTTTTGACCACGTGATAGCGTAGACACAAATTAGTAAATAAATAAAAAACTTTATTTTTAATAAAAATACTAAAAAATATTTTTTAGAATTTAAAAATATTAATTATTATTTAATTAAAATAAAATATATATTTATTAGATTGATATGTGTCATGTAATCAATGAATTAATCCACCTCAATGTCCCAAATATTACTAACATTTCATGTTATTCAAATTAAAGTTAAAATCTTAACATTGTTATTTATTGTTCTTAAATCTATTTTTAATAAAAAAAAAAATTAAATTCATCAAAATTATTAGAGTAGAAAGATAAAACAACACAATTAAGATAGTAAAGGGGCTAAGGCTTCGTTTAGGATTGCGGTTGGCTGTCCAAAAGCTCGTTTTGGCAGCCACCGCAATCCTAAACGAATGATGGTTTGAGATGAAAGCTTTTTTAAGCAGCAAAAGTTCACCAAAACGCAAACACATCTTAAAGGTATGTTTGCAGTTGGTAACTTATGTTTTGATAGTAAAATAATTTTTATACCCATTGAATAATCATATATTACATATTTATATATTTATATAATGTGTATACAATTATTATTTTTAGATTCTATTTTAAATATAAAAATTATCCACTTATAATATATTTACATATTCTGAAATTATAAAAAAATATAATTATATTTAGGATGAAATAATTTTATTCTTTTTGAAGAAAATCTATTTTTTATATATATAAATTTTTAAAATTAAATTTCAAAATTTTATTTTTCATACATCTTAATATTATTAATTTTCTCAATTAGTATTAAAAATAACTTGTTCATTATTTTTTAACATGATATCTTTTTTAGATATTTTAACTTTTCACAACATTTTTTCACAATAACACTAAACACTAAAAAATCTCAAACCATCATTTTTCACAACAATTTCTTAGAGCACTTTTTAAATGCATTTTTTCAAATTGAGCTTTTTTCAACCGCAATAACAATGCTAAACTAACCCTAAATATAGATTTTAACCTTCCATGGCATACCATTCCATTGTCCATTTATGCCAAGTGGTAGGCCATAGCCGAGAGCTAAAATTGAATAAATTAATTGTTTAGTGTAAGAAATTTAAAATTTTTAAATTTGCAAAGATTATTTATAGGATAATATAAAGGATAAATAAATTGAAATGTAAAATTTTAAATTATTCTTTATATGCTTTTTATTAGGTAAAAGTTTAATTTGAGATTTTAATTTTGTTGTATTTGAAAAATGTGACATTTAAGTTTAGTTCAATGACATTTTTTAATATGATGCACAATCATATTTAAGTTTCATTTGAAAGTACGATAAGAGATATATAATTAAATGAATATATTGTTTTAAATTATATTTTAAAAATTTTAATCATAAAACGATATCTGATCGCAAATGAAAGGACTAATTATGCTATCGATCCCTGTACTTGTTAAATTTTTTAAATTTAGTCCTTATATTATAATTCATATACATTGAGTCCTCTTACTATTATGATTTAAAAATAGTGATCCAATTGATAACGGTGTGAGTTTTATGCCGTTAGAAATGCTTATTTGGCATTTTCATTAGATAAAATAAAAAAGAAAATAATGATGTGTCATTCTTTTTCCACGTTGATTTAATCCCTTAATAAAAATGTTTTTTTTCTCTTTTATTTTATTAAGTAAATTAAAATAAAATTGAAAACAGAAAATTTCCAAACCTATTGGTAAAACTAAAAACCTTCCCAAATTCATCCATTGAAACAAAATTTCCTAAAAATTTTCTAACCCTAGCCTAAAATCTCTACCCAATCTCATGAAAATCGTTTGAATCTGGAAAAAAAACCACTCAAACATTATTCTTTGAAAACCCAAAAAAAAAATCATCTCCCCTTTATTTTTGAAACCTAACAGGGATAAATAAAAATATTCTCCATTTTGGCTGTTTTCTATTCATTGTCTTGTCTTTTTTATCTTCTTCTTTTGGTAATGGTAATGGAAGAAAAAAATTAGCTTCTTCTTCTTCTTCAGTTGTTGCTGCTACTATTCAGCACAATCTATCGAGCTCAGGTGGTTTTGATGGAGCTCGATACAAGCTACTGGCTTCGACTAAGCTGTCGATCTCAAGATCAGCTTGTATTACAATCCCACCTGAGCTTATTCCTTCTTCTTGGAGTCTACATTCTTCTTTTAGATGTTAAGGTTAGAGCTGCTTTTAATTTTTTTGATGTTGGGTTGATTTTGGGTTATGGTTTCTGGGTATTGGTATCCTTTTTCTTTGATTTTGGTTTTTGGGTATTGAGGGATTGGGTTGTGATTTTTTTTTTTTAGATTTGCATGGGGTGTTTTGTTTTAAATTGGGGTTTTGAGATTTGAGATTTGAGATTTGAGATTTGAGATTTGATTTTTGGTTTTTTTTTTTTTTTTTGGGGGGGGGAATTAGGCAATGCTCGATTATGTTTTGTATTTTGATTGTTGATTTGTAGATAATTTGATACTCTTATTCTTGAAGTTGCAAATATCAGGTTAAAAAATTATTCATTTTCAATTTCTTTCTTTTGAAGCGAAGAACAAGCTTGGCAATATGATTCTAATTGTAATATGGTAATGGATTAATCTGATAATGGATTCAACGTGATCAATAATATGATTAAAATTGATTAAAAGTACTAGGATTTTTTAAGTATTTTGATTTTTTTCAATTATAAAATCAAAAAATGAAAATGACACGTTGACATTTGTTTTGGCAAAAATGGCCCACCTAAGATGACAATTATGCCATGTAGCATAAAAAATCCACCTCAATATTTTTTTAATGAAAATGCCACATGAGCAAAATCAATTATCACGTCAACAAAGTCAACTGTCATGTCAACTCATTTAACGAAGAAAATTTAATTGAGTTATCAATTGGACTCAAATTATCAATAAAATAAAAGAACTCAATTTACATGAATTATAGTAGAGGGATTAAATTTCAAATTATGATAAAATACAGGGATTAATTGCATAATTAGTCCCAAATGAAAGCTTAAGAGTCAAAAACATTTCAACCGAACTTATATTTATCTTTTTTAGTTTAAAAAACATAAAAAAATGAAAAATTTAAAACCAAACTCTTTCCTTTTTAAGTTTTATTATAAAAATCTACAAAAAAGTATTTTAAAAGATTTAAAATTATTAGTTAAAAACCTTAAATAATATAATTTAATTTCTCTCATGTTTTTCTTTTAATTCTAATATCCGAGAAAAATAAAATAACAGGACTCCAATTTCAATTTAAACTGGAAATCCCAAATAACAAAGAAATCCATTTTCTTGTCGAACAAGATAAAAAAAAATAAAAGACTATAAATATCCATCGAAGCTTTACCCAACGCTCACTTTTTAATTAATCTGTTTTGATATCTCTTCTGCTCTCTCGTGCTTTTTCGTTCTCGGTTTAAGAAACATGAGTCACCCAGCTGAATCGTCCGACTCGTGAGTCAATTTAGTTCTTCCGATTTTCCTTTTTTTTTACTAAGATTTTTTATTTTCAATTTTATTCGGTTTAATCTTAAATTTTGCTGCTTTGATTCAGGAATTCGGGAAAGAAAGACTACTCGACGGCGATTTTGGAAAGGAAAAAGTCCCCGAACCGGTTGGTCGTTGACGAGGCGGTCAACGATGACAACTCCGTCGTTTGTTTGCACCCCGACACAATGGAGAAGTTGCAGATCTTCCGCGGCGACACTATTCTCATCAAGGTAAAAAAATTAATATATATATTTTTTATCATTATGGTTAAGTTTTGGAGATATCTGCTACAGTTTGGTTAGGGTTCGTTTATTTTTTTTAATTAATTTTGGCTCTTCAAGACTGTGTTTTGGAGCTTTAGAACCTTAATTCTAAGGCGATAAGAGTTAGATTTTATGATTATCGGAGGCTTAATTTTGGGATTTGATGAAAATTGGTGTTAATTGAAAAGCTGAAATTTGAAGTTTTAGGGTTTTCCGCCTGTTTTAAGTTTTCAATGCTGTTGTTCTTATTTGAGGATTTGGTTGGTGTAGGGAAAGAAGCGAAAGGATACAATTTGCATTGCTCTTGCTGATGAGACATGTGAGCTGGCAAAGATTAGAATGAACAAAGTTGTTCGGTCGAATCTGAGGGTTCGACTTGGAGATGTTGTGTCTGTGCACCAATGCCCTGATGTTAAGTATGGGAAGCGTGTTCACATTCTTCCCATTGACGATACCATCGAAGGTGTTACTGGGAATCTGTTTGATGCGTACTTGAAGCGTAAGTTTCAATCTATCTCCTGTAAATATAATAGTTGTGGCTAGATTTTGCTGACCATGTACATATCTGTCACTGTTTTGTTGGTTTAACTTTCCTTTTTGCTGTATTGTTCTTTGTTTTGGTATTGTTCTATTGTGTTTTTTGATGTTTGTTTGTTGCTTGCAGCTTATTTCCTGGAGGCTTATCGTCCTGTGAGGAATGGAGACCTATTCCTTGTTCGAGGAGGGATGAGGAGTGTGGAGTTCAAGGTCATTGAGACTGACCCAGCAGACTATTGTGTCGTTGCACCAGATACAGAAATTTTCTGTGAGGGGGAACCTGTTAGAAGGGAAGATGAAGATAGGTTGGATGAAGTTGGTTATGATGATGTAGGTGGTGTTAGGAAGCAGATGGCTCAGATTCGTGAGTTGGTGGAACTACCATTAAGGCATCCTCAACTTTTCAAATCAATTGGTGTTAAACCACCCAAAGGAATTCTGCTTTACGGACCACCGGGTTCTGGTAAGACATTAATAGCCAGAGCTGTTGCTAATGAAACCGGAGCTTTCTTCTTCTGTATTAATGGACCAGAGATTATGTCCAAATTGGCTGGAGAGAGTGAAAGCAACCTTAGGAAGGCTTTTGAAGAAGCTGAGAAGAATGCTCCATCTATCATCTTTATTGATGAGCTTGATTCAATTGCTCCTAAGCGTGAGAAGACCAATGGTGAAGTTGAGAGAAGGATCGTTTCACAGCTTTTGACTCTCATGGATGGACTGAAATCAAGGGCTCATGTGATTGTTATTGGGGCTACTAATCGTCCAAATAGCATCGATCCTGCTTTGAGAAGATTTGGCAGGTTTGATAGGGAGATAGACATTGGTGTTCCAGATGAAGTTGGTCGTCTTGAAGTCCTTCGCATCCATACCAAGAACATGAAGCTTTCTGATGATGTGAGTTTGAAATATGCATTATTTATTTAATGGTAGTTCTATATCTAGCAAATAAATTATTAGATAATGATTATTTTTGGATAGTTAGATGGACATGGATTTAACTGCTTAAGCCACTGACCTTAATGATCGCCCTGAGATTAGTTGGATTTTGGCTCTCAAATTAGCTTAAATTCTGTGCCAGAATTTCTCCATGTCTTGCTCTCTTTTGTGTTTGCTGTTGGTTAACTTTTCTCTTTCTTTTCAGGTTGATCTAGAAAGGATTGCAAAAGACACTCATGGTTATGTCGGTGCTGACCTTGCTGCTTTATGCACTGAAGCTGCACTGCAGTGCATCAGAGAGAAGATGGATGTCATTGACTTGGAGGATGACTCTATTGATGCTGAGATACTTAATTCAATGGCAGTTACAAACGAGCACTTCCAAACTGCCCTTGGAACTAGCAATCCTTCTGCTCTGCGTGAAACAGTAAGTGATTTAATTTCCTTTGAACTTTCATCGTGATATGCATAAATGATCAATTTCTATCTCAAGGTCAATGAATTTTTTCAATTGTCTTAAATTGCTCGCTTTTTTTTGGTCATCCAGGTAGTTGAAGTGCCTAATGTCAGCTGGGAGGATATTGGAGGCCTTGAGAATGTTAAGCGAGAACTTCAAGAGGTGATTGTCCTTATTTGATCAGTTAGGAGCCTTAACTCTTTTAATTTATTTTCAAGCTTGTTGCTAACATTTCTATTTTTGTTTCTGTTTGGTGGGGCAGACTGTGCAATATCCTGTGGAGCATCCAGAGAAGTTTGAGAAATTTGGCATGTCACCTTCAAAAGGGGTCCTTTTCTATGGTCCTCCTGGATGTGGTAAAACTCTCCTAGCTAAGGCTATTGCAAATGAGTGCCAAGCAAACTTTATCAGTGTCAAAGGCCCTGAACTACTTACCATGTGGTTTGGTGAGAGTGAAGCCAATGTTAGAGAAATATTTGACAAGGCCCGACAGTCTGCACCTTGTGTCCTTTTCTTTGATGAGCTTGATTCCATTGCTACACAGGTTTGTTTATTTCCTCCATCAATGACTTCAATTTTATATGCATATGTTTTGGTAAAACGTGAATACTGAATAGATATTTTACTCATTTGATGACATTATGTAATTGCTGCAGAGAGGAAGCAGTGGTGGGGATGCAGGTGGTGCTGCTGATAGGGTTCTAAACCAACTTCTAACTGAAATGGATGGCATGTCAGCTAAAAAGACTGTTTTTATCATTGGGGCCACCAACAGACCTGACATTATTGACCCGGCACTTTTGCGGCCTGGACGGCTTGATCAGTTAATTTATATTCCTCTTCCAGATGAGGAATCACGTTATCAGATCTTCAAGTCCTGTTTGAGAAAATCACCCGTCTCTAAAGATGTTGATTTGAGGGCACTGGCTAGGTATACCCAAGGTTTTAGTGGGGCTGATATTACTGAGATTTGCCAGCGAGCATGCAAGTATGCCATCAGAGAGAACATTGAAAAGGTACACACTAAAGCTTCAACTACATTATAAATGGTTTTAGAAAGTTAAGCCTTTATTTTGTTATAAATTTTGATATCTGTCTTGTGTGGATAACACTTCATAACTAAAACATTAAAACCAAACTGGAACCATTTGCAGGACATAGAGAGGGAAAGAAGAAGAAGTGAGAATCCTGAGGCAATGGATGAGGATGTCGAGGAAGAAGTTGCAGAAATTAAGGCTGCACATTTTGAGGAATCCATGAAATTTGCTCGAAGGAGTGTTAGTGATGCTGATATTCGTAAATACCAAGCATTTGCTCAGACCTTGCAGCAGTCTAGGGGTTTCGGATCTGAATTTAAGTTTTCACAGACTGGAACCACCACGGCTGCTGGATCTGATCCTTTTTCAACTTCTGCTGCTGCTGCTGACGAAGATGATTTATATAGTTAGGTTAAGTTACTTAGCTTTAGCAACGACTTTTATCGTTTCTGGTTATTGCATTTATTTTGGATTTTTTAGCATATTACTCCATAGTTTAGTCCTATTTACTAGAACGCGTTATTGTTTTCTAATTTCTATGGATGATTACTTCGAACTTAAAAAGCTCTCTACTCTTTTAATCTCTTTGGCTACCAATATTTATTTAGATGTTTATTACTACTAGTTTATGCTATAGATAATATAATATGTCAATACTATTTATTTTAATATAAATTCACTATTAAATATTTTCTTTTCTTTGATAAATTTACATATTAGATAGATAATTTTTTTATTTTGATATAAAATTATATATAATATTACATATTATATACACCTACACCAGTTCAAATCCACGATTCCATTGGCGGGTTGGCGCCATCATCCAGCCCAGTTTTTGCCCATTAAATTTCTATTGGGTTGTAGCCTGTAGGCCCTACTACATTGCTTAGTTTCACATGTTTTTTGAGGAACCCTGGTCCCTGCCTGAAGCCTGACCCCAGCCCTGTGGGGTTCTTTCCAATTGGCCAATGGTCATGGCTCCTCCATATTAGTATCATTGATTTCTTTCCTTAATGATTACACTTTTCCAATTTTTTGGTTTCCTAGCACCTAATTCTAAGCATAGGTATACCTTGCGAGTTAGGATCTTATTTTCGAAGGGTCATCAATTCCTAGTGGAGTGATTGTTTTGTTAATTTGGATAAGCAATTCTCTGAAATCTCAGGATCAGTGATTAACAATTTTGGTAATGTTTGTAAGAAGAAAATTGCCTCTTCCTTGGTACATATATATTTAAGCTCATTCCAAAGTATACTTAAGAATAAACTAATACAATCCAAAACATAATAGCAAACATACATTCAAGATCAAGACAAATGTAGTTGAACTCTTACATATTTCTCTCAAACTCAAAACAAAAAGTATGGCATATCCTCAAGGTAATTTTCCAGAGTGTGCTTTAGTAGCACAAGAAGAACCAAGATAGTTAACATAGCGGCTTGGAGCTGATGAATGTTTAGAACCTTTTGGCTTACAACCCCTAACTTCCTTCTCATTGAAAACCACCTCGTGCTTATTATGATTTAGTACTTGAGGAGGATTCTTCTTCACAGAATCTACGGATGCAGGCCTCAATATTGTGCTTGGAACACTAGATGGGATGTCGCGACCGGCCATAACAACAACATCCGAAGATGAAGAAAACATCAAGAGGAGATAGATGAAAATGATGCAAAATATTGTGGCAGACATTTTTTGGAGGGTTCGTATATCGTTTCTTCAATTCTTTTGTGTGTGTGTGTGTGTTTTTTTTTTTGGGTTTCCTTGTGAGAGGAGAAGAGGTTTTTGAAAGGGTTTTATTATGGGGGTGACTAATGAAAGTGCCAAAGGGAACTCACTCTTAAATAGGCTCGTGAGTAGCTGAAAACAAAGAAGATATAACATAAGTCATTGCTATAATTAACGTTGCAATAGATTTGAAGAGTGAGTTGATGCTGAGTTGGTGAGGTGGGTGCCCTTTTTTTTTTTAATTTTTTTCCACTGTGGAAGGTATTAAGATGCCCGTGAGCTTCTTTTATTACTACACAATCAAACCAAACTTTGTTGCTTCAAATGTCCCAAATCTTGACAGTTTCTTTACCCTCAAACTTTGAATTCCCATAGGGCCCCCTTTCTTGGAATAGTAAAAGATTTGTGAAAACTCCGTAGTTTTCTCTTTAATAATTAGGATGGTTTCAGAATAGAGGAAAAATTAGATTGCAAGTAAGAAATTTTGTATATAGAATATGTGTTAAGAGTTTTATTCGAACTTGGGACTACAATTAAGCATTAATGAAAGTTAATTTAGTCGATTAGTTAGAGACTAGGCTCATTGCATGCAACATGAAATAGGCCGATGGTTTTGTTTATGATAGGTACTCAGTATTGATTGTTGCCCTGCCTCTTCATGTTGCTAAATCTCATTATCAAGTAACATTTAGATCCATTATATATTCCAATTTACTTAATTTTGCAAAAGAAATACAACTGATCCGAGCTGAAACATCAAATAAATTTCACCCAAATGTTTGGCAATGTTACAACTTAACTGAAAAACATGAAAAACTTGGAATCCTAAATCGAGATTTTCTTATTGAGGGCTGCATTTGAGATTTAACAAAGCTGAGAGAGGCAATGTAATTGATACACTGTGTTACTTACTCAAGTCATCTAAATACACCCTTGGGAAAAAGTTGAAAAATCTTACAACTTTCTGAAGTCAACCTTAATCTCTTTTTGCTCTGTGAACATGGATTCATTAAATATATAGGCCACTTGTCAAATGTAGTTGATTACTGAATCCAAGCTGACCTACACAAAAAGGTTATACTTCAATGTTCTGAAGATCATAATCTTATTTCATTTCATTTCAAGACAATCTTTTCTTTTCGTGTTAACTTGCATATATAATTTGTCTGTTAGTGTGTTCTGTCTCTAGCAAAAAAATAAAGAGAATAAAGTATCCGACAGTTGGACTTTCATAGCTTCAACCTATATTATCGTTTGATTCAATGTAGCAAGAACACAACTGTTGGCTGCAAAACTTGGTAATCAATTAAGGGTTGGTTGAAAATTATGTTAGTCAGACTTTCATTTTTTTTTTTTTAAGTATTCGTGTCTGACACATATTCGGATATGGGTATGAGATATGATATTTCAAATATATAAAAAAAACTTAAAAATATTAAGCATACCCATACACATACCCGTATCCGACAATTATTCCTCGAAATCAAGTAACATAGGTTGGCAATGGCAAGAAGGTTCCTAACAAAACAAGTATTGATCAAGTTTTTTAGCAGTAGGTGAGAGAAGGTGCACTGTTGAAGGAAAGTAATCATATAGAGGTGCTCATGGGTCGGGCCGAGCTTAGGTTAGGAATTTTTTTTTTGTCCAAGCCCGTTTCGAGCCGGCCCATAAGCCCATTTTACTATTCATAAATTATTAAAATATTAAAAAACTATTTTTATATTAATATTTATATATATTTTATAATTAAAAAAATAAAATTTATTTTTTAATTGTTGAATAGTAATTCGGGCCAGGTTGGCCCGCATTACAAATACTCTTACCCAAGCTCAACTCGAATTGGGTTGGGCTTGGACCGGACGGATTACCCGACCCTTGAACAGGTCTAAAAGTAGTCTAAAAGTAGAGAGCTAAAAGCAGAGAGGTCTTAAATTTTCAAAATTTAAGCCATTTATGTTTGAAGATGTTGACATTAATGTTGTGGAGTAAAATCACAACCAGTCCTGTAATTTTCCACGGTGCAAATTGGAGACTAGTTTCACGTTTTGTCTATGCATCTTTAAACTTCGTGCCAATATAAATATGTTGAATAACCGTCCAGAACTTGTGGCCCTTCAAATAAATGCTCATCAAGATTCAAACTGGTAGGAACATAAAAACTATATGCAGTAAAAACTTAGTAGTTATTGCTATCATTGTTTAGAAATTGAAACCAAAAATTAAGAACCTTCATATAGCTTGGGAGTGTTCACCTATGGTTTTGAAATAGACTTTTTTTTCTTTCCCTTTTATCTCTCTTTATTATGAACATGACCACTCAAGCTTTATGAAACTAACTGGAAGTAGTTCTAGTTGTTGTAGATGCACTTAAATTTTAAAACAATGAAAATCCCAGTAATGAAAATTACCCATTAAAGATTAGGCCTGGGTATCTACCAGGTGGTTGTTTATCTGAATATATGAATTTGTAACTTCCACCTGCAGGTGGGTTTCTTGTATTCTTTTAATGAAAAGTGAAAACTCCATTGGCCATTCATTGTAATCTTTATGAAGAAAGGTTTGTGATTTAATGGTGCAATTACTTAAGGTAAGGATAGTTGCTTGCACTTTTTTTTTTTTTGTTCAAGCTGATGATAGTTATGGCTGGATAAAGGGAAACATAACAATGGGGGGACAATAGAGTTAATGTTAGTTGGAGATTATTGGTTCAATGAGAGTTCTACTATTGGATGGGTGAAGGGAACCATAACAATGAGGTCTTTTAAGTGTTTATGATACACTCAGTTTGGCCATATTATGGAATCTTTTGTTCCATTCGACTAATGGTGTTAGTTTTGTAAAAATTGTGATTGAAGCTAGTTTTATGAAAATGTGATGTCACTTGCTAAAAATTTAACATTTTAATGGATTATTAAAAGCAAGATAAGAAAAAACCCTTTGATATGCTCTAACTCCTTTTCACAAATTGTTTTTCTAACACTGAAGTAATTGTTATTTTATCTCTCTGCTGGAGAAATTGAAGTGCTTTAGCTTTAAGTAAAGCTGGAAACAAGTTTCATTTCCACTAGGATTTGGGCTCTGGTTTCCTGTCTGCTCTGTTGGTTAATCTATTATTTGATTATAAAGCTTTGATCATCTTTAGCAAGCAGATTTATGTTTAAGACAATCTATATGGACTCTTCCAAGTTACATTCTGCATTATTTTCATTTCATATTATCTCACACAAGGCAATTTACCTCTTTGTTGTTGGAGAGTTTATGCCGGATGATGATTTTGATTGATGGATGTACTTTGTGGCAAATTGTCAGTTTGATTGGGCCCTGAGAGCTATGCTTGTTTGATCTATAAACATCTGAATATTAGAAAATAAAAAGGCTTCGGCCAAACACTTGAAAAGTCACATAAACTTTGGTCCTTAAGCAATTCATTAATGATGATACAGTTTTGTTAAGTTGGGGATGCTTTTGCTGATATTTCCTTTCAATGTTGTGAAGCATTTGGAGGTTCCTGCCCAAAAGTACTCCAGAGTGTGCTACTATAGAGTCTGTTCTTTCCCCCTTTAGTTCCCAAATTTTTAAAAAATGTGTTCCTTTATGAATTAGTTGGATTCCATAAAATTTCCAAGAATATTTCCTGAATCAATTCCATTCCTATTTAATTCTTAAATTAGAAATAATTTTTTCTGGGGACATTATGTTAAAACATGTAATAATACTCTAGTTTATTTCCAATACACAAAAGAATGCCTCAATACAATTCCCCTCCTAGGCCATCAACCTAACTGCATTTTTCTCCCTTTCAAATTGAAGGTTCCTTTGAGACCATGTGAAGATTGTGGGAGTTCTGGGATATGTTCAGAGTGTAAAGGTGAAAGAAATTTGTGTTGATGAAAATGTCAGAAGAAAGTGCTGAAAGGGCAAGATTGACCGCAAAGAATATGGCCACTCGATACACAGCTGGGTATATATTTCCTAATGACGCCCCTCATTCTTTCTTCCCCTGCCATTATCTATGTCTATATATATAAACCCTCCTTGACTATGTTTCTCTGACTCTTCATTTTTCCTAAAGTATCCGTGTCCTTCCGACACATATTCGGACATGGGTATGAGGATATGATCCTCCAAATATATGAAAAAATTTAGAAAAAATTGAGCATACCCGTATCTGACACTCACCCCGAATCTGAGTAAAATAGCTCCTTGATGTTCTGTTAAGCATTTGAGCTTAATCATTTCAGGCTTCCCAAGAAATGGAGCTACTGCACAAAGTGTTCTTCTGCTCGATCTTGTACTACTTGTGGAGGCAGTGGAATGTTAAGCTACTGATTTTGCTCTAACCATTTTGCTGCTTAAAAGTTTGCTGCCACATGGAAGGATAGAATCAACTTTCACCTAAGAATAGAAGTGAGACAGTGAGTTGACTCTCTTCTATGTCTTTAAATTGATGGACGATGTAGATAATTATTTTTCTCTTTCAGAGATCATATAAAGGCCTTGTTTCATGCACTAAAGTGCTGATAATTAAGTGAAAATTTTTGTTACTAGGAATATATATAATTTTCTGTTCTATCTCACACTACAATAGATCTCTTTATGTTTTTTAATTCTAGAATAATTTTATATATTTACTTTAATTGCAGCCACTTCTCTTTGGCATCTTGAATTTAATTCATGAAAATAGATCGATCAAACTGGTACTATCAGAATTATGCAAGACTTCCTCTATATTATGCATTTTGGGTGTTAATAAAATATACCTTATAGCTTCTTGGAGTGAAAGAGGAGCTCTGCTGGTAGGGTTGAAATGAGGAACTTTGAAGCATTTGACTTCTGAAAATTTGTTAACATAGGATGTTATTTATTCAGAAATATGAAGAAACAAGTTGAGAAAGAAAAATTCAAAGATTGTTGGGCTTGACTCTTGAGAGTCTGCTGAGTTGCTCACCTACTCTTTTAAATTTGTATGTCATTTTCATACGAAAAATGTTGATAAATGAAATCAGGGCCAGTGAAAGTTTTTAAATACTTTTCAGATTTAAGAGGTTTCTAAACAGAATTTAGAGCCCTGGATGTTGGATGAGAAAAATATATGGATACAAAAAGAGTTACATATATATATATATATATATATATATGAGCTTCACCCTTAATCTGATATGTTTATATCCTTTGAATTTGAAATATATAGCTACTTTGTAAAACTTATCATCTTAATTATATGTTTTCCAACTTAAGATATTAGATGCGGGTATATGTTCGACATAGATATATATTCAATTTTTTTTTTTTTATATATTTGGAGGATCATACTTTCATATTCACGTCCGAATATGTGTTGGATAAAAATATCGGACACCAATACTTTAAAAAAATAAAAAATTCGGATAATATGATTATTATCAGATAATCAGATTGGTTCACGCGGACATTTGGTATAGGACTTCATTTACTTAACAAAGTCATGTTTAGCATTTTAAATCGGAATATTCGCAATACTAGCAGCTGCATGAAACTTGCATTTGGTCACTCGTAGAATACACGCAGAGCATATCCCATTCCGATCATTCAAGTTATATATATATATATATATATATATATATATATATATATATATATATATATATAAGCACCATCTTCAAAAATATAAATAGTGAACGATATATATACCCTTATTAATTTTTAAAATTAAACTATTTTATCTTTAATGTTGAAATTTAATTATTTTGACATATATACCCTTACTAATTTTTTAAAATTAACTATTTTATCTTTAATACTGAAATTTAATTATTTTATATTTAAAAATTAATTATTTTATCCTTGATAATGATCTATTATTTAAAAAAAATACTTTTTTATTAAAGTTTTAATTTTAATTTTTTAATTATTAGACTCTTGGACACAATCTATGACCCATAATTCTTTCCTTTTCATACTCAAATACTATCCCTTATGCTTTAACTATGAATTAAAAGTTTATTTAAGACATTTTAAAAATATCAATTAAGAACCTTACTGGTTAAAAATATTTTTCTTTTTTGTTATTAAAAAATAATTCTTTATTAAAATTTTAATTTAATTTATTATATTAAGGTCTAGGCCTATAATAGTATGTTTTGATGTTGTATACAGTATAACCATGTGGACCAACTCCTCCTACAAAAGATGCTACACCTGCAGTGCATATGATGGATTCACGTATATTTTCAGCCACCATAGCGCAAGTAGCATGCTTGATCGTGGCAGCAACACCTCGAACATTTGACGTTGTCAAAGCCATCCATGTCAAGTTCTAAGATTTTAATTTTTAAAATACTTCCTTATTAAAATTTTTAATTATTAGACACCTATATATATATTCTATGACTTATTCTTTCCGCTTCATACTCAAATATAGGCTACTACAAATCATTAATAATAATGTATTAATTTTTTTAACAATTTTAACTTTGATAATGATTTGTTAATTCTTTTAATAGAAAATCTAAACTTTTTATAGACTACTAAAAATCATTAATTAATCATAATTATTTTAGTCCTAATTATTATTAGCATTTTTTTGTTTTAGGCCTAATTCTTATCCTTGAATAGTTATGTCCAACACTTTTTGACAAATATATATTATCGGAGAAGCTGAAAAGAAAATTCAGTCCACGTATTTCCTTGGTTGGCTGATGATCAATCGGTTAAGAAATGATTTTACGATTTGAAGTTTTTTGTTTTGAGACTTGAAATGGCTTTAATTGGTTATATATATATATATATATATATATATATATATATAAAAGAAGTCGTAATCTGAAATTAAAAAAAGGATTGTAAATGTTGAGATTCAAATCATACGATAATCGATGTTATATTATTTGTTTGTTTAAGTTTACAATCGTCGTTAAAAATCCATTTTTGATTCGTGGATCCTCAATTTGAATTCATTCTCTCTATTTTCAAATATAAAAATTAAATAAATAATATTACTATACCTTGCTAATTTTTAAAATTAATTATTTTATCCTTAATGCTAAAATTTAATTATTTTATCCTTAATAATAATTTTTTAATTTTTTAACTATTTTATCATTGATCCTGGTTTATTAATTTTTTCTTTAAAAAATCTATTTTCTTTAAGTTACTACAAATCATTAATGAATCCTAATTACTTTACGCCTAATTGTTATTTGCATCTTCCGTTTTAGGCCTAATTATTTTATTAGTTATTATTATTATTATTTGCATTCTAATCAAAGTAGAGAAAGCTCTTAAATAGAAAAACCCTAATTAAGTCTCTGTATAATAAAGATGAAAGTTATGATTGATTTATTTTGTAAACTTTTGTCTGCATTAGCATTCTAATATTGCACCATTGCTTCTTTTACACAGTAAGCTTATTCTATTGATTTTATGATCTATATCTAAGTTTTAATTTTTACTGATTTTTTTAGTCTTATTTGTAACAAACTTCTTTTACACAGTAAGCTGATTCTATTGCTTTTATGATCTGTCTAAATTTTAATTTATATTGATTTTTTAACCTTATTTGTAACAACTTATTATATTATGTTTTTTTATAGATATCTGCTAAAGATATATATTCGTTTTCTTTTGTTCGCAAGTACATATAGTGCAAAACAAATAGTGGGACATTATTTTTCTTTTTTACATGTTGGTCAGCCAATTTGTACTACTTGGATGGATAATTTATGGGCATATATACTGATCATAGACATAAAAAGAGAAACTGATTTTCAAACCACACGAAACTTGAAAACTTAGATTTAGTTTTGTGGTTAACATTTATAAATTAGCCTAAATATGCAGAAAGTCCCAAACTTTCTTTATATTGATGCAAAAACTTTTAAGAAACTAATATATATATATTATATAAATATATGTAATTGTTTTATCGAGTGGAAACAATTCCTCTTATGCTTTCCCTTATTATTTTCATTAAAGATAAGTTGATTTATAAGTTGAATTAGTCTAATCTTAAGCACAAGATTTTTAACGAATTTTATTTACTACATGTATTGAAAGAGCCTATTTGCTATAAATTGTAATATCAATATAATTACGTATCTAAAATATATAGTTTGCCTCTTTTGCTATCTGACTTGCATCCATAAATATTAATTTTTTATCAACTCCATCCAAAATGTGGGTATAATGATTATATCATGTTAAGGCTTTAGATATAATTAACAAACTTATAAATTAGCTAATTGTGAGTGCATTACATTGGTTTGTGTTTTCTTAAGAGAAATTTTTTTCTCGATTAACACATACTCGACAAAGCTTTGGTTAGGGAATTAGGCAATGTTTAAATTTAGTGTTATTAGAAAGAAATATTATCAATTGTCAATTTCACTATGAAAATTGGATCTTAAGGTGGTGGTTAATCATTACATGAATAGTTTCATCAGAAAGGGTGTGAGATAAGTATAATCATGAATTATTGCTGAGCATTCTCCAAGCTATTCAATAAAGGGAATTCAAAATATAAGGTGGATGCATCTGTCATTGCATGATTAATTTGATTATATAAACCATTGCTTTAGAAATTGAAAGCTCACTCCAATACTTTAGAAGATATCATTCATTCATCGATGTTATTTTCAAAAGTAACAACAATTATATATTTTTAATAAATATATATTAAAGACTATTTTTGTTAAAGGAAAGCTTGAAAGTCTAAATTTTGTTTTACACGTCGAACATGATTTATTCGTTCAAAGTAACGGTTATAAATGTTATCAATAAAGACATACATATTACAATGCTTGAAACATCTACAAAAGAAAAGTTTATATTAATGATAATCAAGCACAATGCTATAAATACAAATATTGATTAAAAATCAAGGTAAGTAAATAAATATATCAATTCATATATACATAAAGTTAGGTGATACCTAATTAATTTTTTACTGCAGATATCTACTGAAGCTTGAAGTTAGTGATGGGAAACAAGAGTTACAGTAACTGTACTTGAAGGAGCAAAAACACTTATTGATTGTCCAATCTCAGAATATATAAAATTCATTGCAACTGGAGTATAAAATTATTTGTAACTTTGATTTCAATTTAAATATGAATAATTGAAAACTAATAAAATTATTTTTTTCATGTAGGAAAGAAGAAAAAAAATGATGGAGAACCAGACTACTACAATAATATAATTTCAAATGTAGGCAATAAATATCTATTCTTTATGCATATGGATGTGAGATAATAATTTGAACGAACTCAAAAACGTTTGGTGGTGGAACAAATGAAGAAATTTGAAGAATCTAATTTGATATCGAACATAAAGATAGAAAAAGAAGAAAAGGAGGATACAAAAAATGAAAAAATCATTTTCATAAAAGATGATGGACATGCATCACAGATAAATAAAAGAATTTCAAAAAAAAAAAATGCAAAAGAAGAAGATGAAGAGTACAATTTATCATTAAACAAGTTGATAAAAAAAGTGAAAATAAAAATCAAAGTAAAAAAAGAATAGGTTTCAATTTATTTTTTTAAAATTTTCAAGTAAGATTTCAATAATATGTTTCATAAGATTTAATTTAATTTTAATCTTTTTTAGAGAGATAACAATTATATTATTATATTAACATTAAATATATATTATTATTTTAATATATATTAATTATATGATTTATCATCCACGTGCAACGCACGTGTAGCTAAACCTAGTCTTATAAAAAATTTATAATTAAAGAAATACATTACTATTCAAATGTATCTCTACATGTAAATTAGTTTCTTCTATTGACCAAGCTTCAAGTATTTATAGCTTTTCCTGTCATTGTTCTACTTAATTTGAGATGTTAAACTTTTCTGGGTAACAACAAATTTCTTTTTTGAACTCAACAAGACTACAGAATTTCAGCTGTTCAGAAGCTCTCTTGGATCTATAAATCGAATCCCTGGAGTAATGGTAATAAAATAGTTGAATGAGCAAAACTAATATATAGTTGCATTAATTTCTTTATTCCTTGAAACATAAGAAACAGCAGAAATCGTTTCCCATGCAGCACAAATTAGGGGCTAAGAGTCAATTCTTTATTTACCTTTGCTTAATGGAAGCCAGGTTACTTATCATTAATTTGTCTATCTGTACAGCAAGAAGAAAGTGTACCTTTCATTTGAACAACTGTTAATAGCTTATCATAAATTAAGTCAACTTCTCCGGAAACTTAGGGAAGTTCAACTTCAAGCCTCATATACATTGTATTGTTTGTCTGTCAAGTTATCTTTTTTTTTTTTTTTTTTTTTTTTCACGAGTCAACTAATAATGCATAAGTGATCATCAAAAAGACTCATCCTCCCATTTTTATTGAAAGACCCAAATTTTTAATGCAGATATGAGTCTATATTCTTCATTAGCATTCAAAGTACAAATAAAGAAAAAGTTCAAAAAGCCAATTTTATACAGTACTGGCTTGCTGATATAGATTTCTATGTACCTAATAGTTTATCTGATACTGTAGATAACTTACATATAGTAAAAAGTAATAGGAGGAAATTCAGAGATCAATTTCTTTCACACAATTTTAGCTAATTAAGTTCGACTTATTGCAAATATATGTCGATTTTTAACTAATTCTATATGTACATTAAACATTGACTGGTGTGGAGTTTGGTGGGGTTGCTGCAGAAGAAACCTCATTACCAACCCGTTTGCCACGTTCAGATCGGCTGTTCTCAGCAAACTTGACGCTTCCTTCATGCAAACCCTTTTGTTTTTCCTCCTCAGTCCATTCTGACATGTAATAGAATTCTTCAGTAGATTTCACAGGGTCTTTTGAAGGAGGAAAGAACATGCTTCCCCACTGTGGAAAGTGCAATAGGGCTACAGGAATTGTGCAAACCACAGCCATTGCACCCATCAAAGAGAGACCAGTGGCTGTAGAGAATCTTGAGTTAGAGAAAAACACTAGCTGTGTCAATCCAGAACCGAAATTCCCTCCTGCGCCAGTTAGACCTGATAATACTCCCAAGGATCGTCGTGAAACAAATGGGACTACCCCATAAGTTGCTCCACATGCAGCTTGAGTCCCAAGAGAGAAAAGGATCATTGCTAAAACTGCAATTGGAAGTGAATCAGCCTGACCAAGCCAGATACAAAAGGCACCTCCTAGAGTTTGGAAGAACCAAAGGATCCATAGCCTGCCTCTCATGCCAAACAATCTTGCTGCTACATCAGAGGCATAACCGCCAAAGGGACGAGCAAAGAAGTTGGCCATGCCAAAGCTAGCAGCTATAGTCCCAGCAGTGTGGAGTTTAAGATTAAATCTGTTGCACATACAAAAATTCATATTGTTAATTATGGCTGGTTTGTCATTTTCGAAAACAAGGGGCAGAATATATAGTACCTGTCATAAAAATATCCTGAGATGACATTGTTAATAGTCAATTCAATGCCCATAGAAAACCCATAAAGGAGGAAAAAGATCCATGTTCTGTAGTTTGTGACGGCATATCGAAAAACCTGAACATAAAAAGCAAATCAGCACTATATTTTGTTGGATCATACTGATAGCCAGCTCAAGTTATAAGAGAGAATGGTATGCAAAAAACTTTATACCTTGGAGAACTTATCTTTGGCAACTTCACCCCTCTTTTGTAGGGTACTAAGGTTTCCATCAGGCAAGTCTTGGCCAAGAGTTAGAACCAAGATGCCCATAATGACATGAAACCAGCCAGGAATGAAAAAAGCAATCCTCCAGGCAGTGAAGGGAGTTGCACCAGCTCGCCTGATTAAATGATAAGCTAAGGGCATCAAGAGTTGAGTGACTCCACCGCCCATATCACCCCATCCACCTGCACATCCATTGACAAGTCCTATAATTTTGCCATTGAACATTATTGTTGTCCAATACTGGCACGAAACAAATGTTGCAAGGCAAAATCCGATCATGAACCGGACGGCTAAGTAGCCCTGGGCATCAGAAACAAAAGACATGCAGAATACAGTTGGGGCTGATAGCATTAGAAGAAATGCAGTCCCATATCTTGGACCAATTAGGTCACAAACTGCACCCATCACTAGCCTGGATAATATACTTCCAGAAACAGAAGCAACCCCAGCATTTCCAATATCTACTTGTTTTAAATCAAGATTATCACGAATGATGGGAATAAGGGGTGCTGCAGCAAAAGTAGAGATAAAACAGGTGAAAAAAGAGATCCAAGCTAGGTGAAACGTTCTCATGTGAGGTTTAGCAAAAGAAAATACTTTGAAAACTGTGGCCCTATGCTCTGAATCAACAGGTAGAGCAAATTTTGCCATGGTTTGATCAGTTGGGATACTAGATGATGCAACTGAGAAGGCAAACGTTTGTTCTCTACCCGTTACTCCATGCATGGAAGTCCCTAAAGAACCTTCAATTTCAGTCATTTTTCTATGTATTAGAAGAAGACTGTTTTACAAAAGTATGCAAAGAAAATAAGAAAGTCTCTTGATATTGCTTGATTGAGGGTACTGGGGAGGTACGGTATTTATAATTGAGCTAAGCCAAGGTACCTTCACATGGCGTGGTATTGGTCGATTAGAAAATGCACTTAAAAAAACAATGAAATGAATAAAAAATTTGTTAAATAAAATTATTTCTAACTTTAAAAATCATTTCAATAAAAAATGATTATATACATCATAATTTTTTCTACAGTTTGTATAGAAATTATGCTTGAAATATTATATTCTTGTAACTCATAGGTATTAGAGGAATATTATTAGTTGGTCTCCTACTCTTAGTCATGGCCAACCATCCAAGTTTTACCTTGAAGTAATTGGTAGTTGGAGAAGTAAAATTAATGATTTTATTTTATTTTTTGGTAAGACGGTTAGGGTTATATCTATTTAAGGGTCGGGTCGAACTTGGATAAGATGTTTAAGCTTAAGCTAGTCCAATCTTATCTTATTTTTAATTAAAACATATTTTTATTTAATTTTAATTGTAAAATATATTTAAAATATTTAAAATTCAAAATTTTAATATTAAAAAGTAAAATGGTTTCGAGGCTCAATGGATCGAGTTGGATCGAGACTTGATCAAGGATTTTTTCTTGCCATTCGAGTTTGGTTCACTTTAACTCATGGACAACTCTAGGTAGGTATCCCATATTTTGTTTGGGTTTAATTTTTTTCAAAAATTTTAAAGACACATTCTCTTACGTTAACTTAATATATCATATATTTAAAATTTTACTCCTGGAATATGCTTCTCATAAAAATCAAATCTAGGGTGACAAAGAAAATGCGTCCCTAATCTTACACTAGCCTAATGCCTAATGCCTCATGTTTTATGATTTTATTTTCTTGTTCAGATGATCTACTTTCGAATCAATTTGCAAATGGCTGACTCTTTTTTTTTTTTTATAGTTTGAGGATGGAGGAATTTGAACTTTGTTGTTTTTAGCAGGAAAATATGTATCAATTACTGAGTCAAATGTTCAGATGCACAAATGATTGACTTGAGCACCGATTTGCTTGAAAGTGACCCATGTATATGAATAGTCAAGTAATTTGATATTTATGACTGATTGATTTAAGTTAGTTCCCTTGAGGACGATACATCCTTAGATCATCTTTTAATAAAAGAAGTAAAAGTATCATTTTAAAATTTCTAAATTTTTAAACAAATTAAATGAATAGGTTGATGAATTTGTTGGATCAAATGGCCATGGAACTAATACCAAAAGTACTGGTAATTCCTAGAGAATCAAACATGTTTTGAGATTATTTAATACTGATAATATCCATTTCTAAGGAAATGAACTTTTAGGCACCCACTACTCAAAAATCTATATATCATCTCAAATTTATGCTTTATGTTTCATATGGACGAAGAGTGAAAATGTATTTCTAACCTTTTGCAGGGAAGAGCATATCTCGGTTATAACCGAGATAACCGATCGACTGAATCTAATTCGGTTAAAACGGATTGGTTAGGTCCATTTCGATTATTAATCGGTTATTTTAATTGGTTTTTTAGGTTAAATCGGTCGATTTTCGATTAATATTATGAGTAACTGAATCGACCAAATTAACTGATATTTAATATTATATTTATATATTTTTAAATATATTTATAATATATAATTATATATATATATATAAATTTATCCAAATGGATCAAAACTCAACCCAAATATCCAAACCCAATAAATTTAATAAACCCATTAATTACTCAAACCCAACCAAATAATACCCAAATCCAACCCATTAGTTATTAACCGAAATAACCGAAATAACCAACAAAATCGACCGAATTAAATCGATTCGGATAGGTCAGTTTCACTGTGCATTTCGTCAGTTTTCGATTATTTTTTAATGGAAGTCGGTTAAGTCGATTTTTTTTTTTTAACCGAATTGATCGAACCGACCGATTGTTCTGCCATAACCTTTTGTCATTAAATTTTAAAGGTTTAATGTCGTTTTAAAATCTTTTTCTAGATTTGAATTAGGATTGGATGCAGTTTCTTTCAACATTTTCTCATCATTCTCCATTTTTCTTGCACCAAATATATATTTTCTATAGCTAACCATTAAACCATGTATCGTTAGAGGAAACATAAAAGAAATGTACAGAAAGAAAATGTAGTGCGTCATTTCGTAGTTATAAAAATAAGTCAATACGTAGCAGTCAGATAAAAACAAAATAATGGGAGATTTGAAGATTAAACAAAAAAAGTTGCCAGATAATACCTGTCAATTTAATATATGAAAAGACAATAAAAAAATTGAGAGGAAAAGGAACAAAACAAACTAAGAATACATGTGAGATATCTAAAAAGTCAAACAAAGAAACATTTTCTATTGCAACAACCGCATTCGCAGCTCATTATATAATTTTAAACATAAATAAAATTTTTAAAATAAAATATAAAATATGATATGATAAAAAAAAATAAAAAAAAATACGATACGAATATATAAATATGTTAAAATTTATATAATACAAATTACTAATATATTAAAATTTATATAAATATATAACACTTTAAACATAATTATAATATAAAAAATAATAAGAATATACACGAATTGCCATTACTAGCCCAAATTAATACACTTATTTTGTGCAAATACACAAAAAATGAAACCGTTGACATTGGACTTGGAAAAACTTTGGATTATTCTGATTAAGATTCCCAACTACTCTAGACTCTGTTACATTAATTTTCTTCGGTTCAATATCTTTATATTCTATTCTAAATAAACAATAGCTTTCTTCAACCATTTTTTTCTCATCAACTTGGGGAGTCATTATCGTGTCTTAAATAATATACCGATGGATCTTATTGGATCATGCAGTTTTGTACGGCCTTAGATACATCAGCAGTTGTTGAATATGTACTTTATGTGTACCCTTCATTTCATTTTCATCATCTCATCATCAACTCAACCAGCTTCGTAGTTCTTGATATCCCAATATAAATTATGTGTAACATTTCTAGGAAAAACAAGATATGATATAACTATTAATACACGCATTTTACGCGTAACAATTAATGTAAAACGTTTTTATACTTTTAAACTATAGTAAAATCATTGTATTTAAATTTAATAAATCGATCGTTGGATTTAATAATATAATCGTATTCATCGTGCATATAAAATAATGAATCAATTCGATATCTATATCATGTCGATCGCAAAAACCTTTTTTTTATATATATTTAACAATTGATTTTTTTTTTTACATCAAATAAAAAGTTAGATATTTTTAATTTACTCGAAATTTGACGTGCACAATTTATATTAATAGAGCATGATATATAACGTTCGGATTAAACAAATATAAATCATATAAAAAATTACGAAAAAGTTTAAAACTAAATTAATTTTACAATAATGTAAGTGAATTTCATACATATATATATATATATATGAGGGATTCATTTATACTAGTAAAAAACTAGATTAGTTTTATACACTTTCGTAACTTTTTGTATAATTTATATTTTGACAAACCAACCGTTGGATTTAACAATATAATTGTACTCGTTGTGTACGTAAAGTTTCGAATCAATCCGATATTTCTATCATATAAATCGAGAATATTATATTTTTCGATGTATATTTAACGGTTGAAAGTTTTTTACATCGAACAAATAGTTAAATATATTTAATTTACTCGAAACTCGACGTGCGTGATCTACGTGAATAGAACATGAATTACGGCTGTCGGATTAAATAAATATAAATCGTATAAAAAATTTACGAAAGTATGTAAAACTATATTACTTTTACACTATTATAAATAAATCTCTTTTTTTCTTTCTCTATATAAGGGATAATTAAGGTTACTATATAGGATGAGTTGCTATCCGTGGATATTAAAACACTTAAGTTCAACAACTTTAGTAGAAGTGTTTTGTTTATTAGGATGGAACAACTTGGTAAAATTAATAAAATTATTAATGTAGTATGTGGTAGCTAGAACTTTCAAGTTAAAGTTATTGAGATTGAATTTAATGCTATTCCCTCGACAGTCGACCCTGGATTACTGTAACTAATCTTTACCGAATGATAATGACTCTAATCAGCATACTCAGTAAGAAGAGAAAATAAGAAAGAAGCTTTTTCTGATGGCTGATGCTTTCTGCTAGCTGTGGCGCATCTCATGGTCATGGTGCGGCAGTACTGCCAATTCCTACCAACTGACTTTGCCCCTCGATCACGCCTTGCATCACGCACACGCCACACCCACCGTGTTATAAAAATTTCTATTTTCTTTCTACCTTTAACTAACCCATATACTAATGTATAAATAAATATATATATATATATATATATGATGTAATATCGTGTATAAATTTATATATTGATAATACATTTTATGATGTCATCTATCGTATTAGGGGTTAATGGTTAGAGTTTAGAAGTTAGAATTTAGGGTTAAAAATTAATGGTTAGTGATTAATTTTTTAATAAAATCTTAATATAAAATTTATTATCAGTGTATAAATCTATACACTGATAATGCATCAATTACAAATCTTATATATATATATATAAAATAAAATAATTAGAGTAAATTCTAGCCATCCAATGATACATAAAATAATGTGAAAGTGATTACAAGTTATCTAGAAGGGACCGTACATTTATTATATAAAACCGTACTAATCACGACTTTTTTATTTTCTTTTTCTTCTTACAAGCAAGCAAGCCCACGTGCCGATGACTGACAAACAACATATTCATTTAAAATCAATTAGCTTTCAATTTTTTGAACAAAAAAAAAAATGGTTAATATGAAAAACATGCACTCAATAGAAAATTATTGTGAAATGGTATAATGAATAAAACTTATTTGAAAAAGAGAAATGAATAATTAGAAATTGTTATAAAGGATATTGTAAAGACAAAATTATCCTTGATAAAAAAACTTTCTCTTCCCTTTTTATTTTATTTTTTAATTTAATTTTTAATTAAAAAATAAATATTCTGAAAAAAAAAACTTTTTAATTTTAAAAAATAAAATTTTAAAATTTTTATTTACTTTTTTTTAATTAAAAAATTTTAAAAAATAAAAATAATATGCCTAAAATTAATTTTTCTTTATTTTTTAAAATTTTAAAAAAAATTATATATTTAAATATTTTATTTTTTAAATTTATTTTCAATTAAAATTTTTAAAAAATAATATTTCCTTAATGAAAGAAAAATGAAAAGTAAATTTTTTCATTAAGGTAATTTTGTCTTTACAATATTTTTTATAATAATTTCTAATTATTCATTTCTCTTTTTCAAATAACTTTTATTCATTATACCATTTCACAATAATGCTTTGCTGGAGTGCATGTTTTTCATATTTTCTATAAAAAAAAACATATTCATATGTTTTTCAATTAGTAAAAGGAAAAAAAAAAAAAGCCTTATATCCTACGTCTTTTCAAATGAAGGTAAAGAGACATATCAACTACTTTGAGTAAATTAATTTCCTATTTTTTGAAGATTACTTTAGTTTCCATGCATATTGGAGAACGGAGATAATAATGTTTTTATGGTTCAATTTAAATGGGGTTAATGTCACATAATTTTATGGGATTAATTCATTATAATTGTACATATAAGAGAAGGGTTATATATATATATATATATATATATATTTGGGTTTTAATTTTCTCATATATGATATGTTTTGTCTGAATATATAAGATTAAAGTTTTAATATTAGTTGTTAAATAGGTCTAATTTAATTAAAATTTAATGGTTTATTGTCTTATCTTTATCGGTAATTAAAAAAGTGATGATATGAAACTTTTAAAGTAAATTATTATGATTCAATGAGACAAAACCATTGTTGTCCTGCTTGCATGGCCAAACTTATCTATGACATCTAAGTTCATATAAACTAGATATATATGTTTTACGTCTACGTGGTTGTGAAATTTCGTATTCGATGGCTTTTGTATGATATAATAATATTGTTTTGATTATTTATGTTGATTTTTAAAAATTTTGTTGTTGTTTTTTTTTTTTTTTTACAATTATTATGAGGACTTGTAAAATAAATACAATCAGAAATATCGAAATTAATGCTTCGACGCGTGTTTCGATATTCAAGTCAATTTTTATTTAATAAATTAAGAGATAAAATAAATAAACGGTATAAAAAAAGAATACACTTTTATCTCTATGAAAGTTTTAATCTTTATATAAAGCATATAAGTAGTGAAATTATTAAAATACTTTTAATATAATTTATGGACATAACAACTTGAAATTCTTTATATAAAGCATAACATGGCCAAGTTGAAATTCTTTTAATTTTTAATATATATATATATATATATATTCATCCTCATATTTTCACGTGCCAAGTTGGTTGGTTAATTGATTCTTGAAACTTCATAATGAATATATTCTGATTTTGATTGCAAAATGTCAATAAATCCTTATATATCTACAGTTAATTAGCTCAACATAAATTGAAAAAACCTTTATGGGATAAGATTAATACAATAATCCTTAGCCCTCTTCATCATTTTGAAAACTTTGTAACACTATATATATCTTAAACTAAACTAATCAAAAGATAGGATCTTACCTTTTTTTTTTTTTTTCTTTTTCACATTTCTTTTTTGACAAAAAAAATAAGAAATTTGTCAACAAGCTTTTGGTCGAGTGGCCAAGAGATTTGAGGGCATGAAGTTTTGGGTTCAAACCCAAGCAACCTCTCGCCTTACCCAATTATCAAAAAAAGAAAGGATAAGAGATTTGACTATATCACAAATTTTATCTAGTTTAAGATGACAGAAATCCTTTAATTTAACCTAATAAATTTTAATTTGTTAATTAATTATTTGGATATACATGTCAAGTTTTGTTGAGTTTTTTACTTCATAACACAAAGTTGTATTCTCTTGTAAAAATGTTAATTTATGAGTCTAGTCATGTCCCGTTAATTTTTAAAAAACCTTGCTCAAAGCTTAATTCGATTTAGTTATGCTTGATATTGTTAAAAAAAATATATATAAATATATAAATTATTTTATATTCATATTTTAATATAAATATATCTTTAAATTAAAATGAAATAAAAAACTTTTCTGTTAATTAAATAATATTTCGATCAAACCGGATTGGACTCGGACCTAAAAATTCCTTTCCACATGGATGGATCTATATATTCTCCTATTTCTTGCTAACCTTTTTTACTCACAACTTTCTAGTAAGTCATACTAACAACAAGGCACCCATTGCCAGAATTCCTCCGGATTTCCAGAGACACCAAATCGGAAATAATAACAGGCTATATATGTTGCTTTGTCTCAAGTTTTAAAATAAAACATGGAATGCATCAAAAACAAATATTTTTGAATAATTATCAACAAAGATTTTCTTTTGAAGTTAGTACTTCCTAACTCCAAAACAAATCCTTGAAAGTTGAAACAAACATTCGCTGAGCCCGGAATTGTGGGCTTATCAGCAAACATTTACTTTAGTGTGGAAATTCGGCCTGAAATGTTTGATCTAGACGAGTCCAGCATAATCATAGGCATGAGGCATCAGACCTGATATTGGGCCTGCTGGAGGAAGAAGTTGGATCTGAGGCTATCCAATGAGCTGGATATACCCAGTGTCTGGATAGAGAAAAGTAAATATCATACTTCTAGCCCAATATGGTGGAAGCCCAAAAGCCATCAATTTGAAGTTAAGATGGCGGATAATGCTCTTAAACCAGCTGGGCAAATAAGCCTTAATGCAATTTCCTATATCGAAGGCTAAAGATCATTTTACTTTGAATCATCTTGAGATTGTTATTGCTTTACTAGGATTACACAAGGCATGACTTTAAGATATTAAATGTTATCTTAAGATGCCATTTGTTGAAGCTGCTATTGATCTAATTTATCTATTCACTTAATTTTTTCCTTTTTCTTTTTTAATTTATGTTTTTGATACAAGGGAAAGAAACAAAGGGAAAAGGTTACCTAAAACAAAACAAAAAAATGGCTAAGCAACACCTATCCTGTCAACACTTTTTTTTTCTTTCTTTGGTTCTGTCTTTAGTTGGCAAGGCCAAGTCAAATTCCCCTGAATCTCAGGAAATAATTTAGGGATTCCCTTTATATTGAACAAATTAATATAACTTTCAGTTCAACATCCAATCTAATGATACCATTTCTGGAGTGTTCTTAGCTAACTTGGAAAGTGACAACTATATTTATTTTTCATTACTCTTCAGGAATCAACCAATAATTCAGCTAAAAGTATTAAAAAAATGATCACAAATATCTGTCTTCCGTAGACATATGCCTTGTGCTCTGAATCCACTGGTAATGCAAATTTTGCTGTAGGATCCAGTTAGGAAGATTGGTGAAGCAACTGCGAAGGCTAGAACTGTTTTCATACCAGTCACTCCATGCATGGAGCTTCCTGGTGACCCTTCAATATCAGCCATTTCTGTCTCTGTTGAATTGGTCGTTAACGTTGTAAAAACCCTGAGCGAGCTAGTAGAGATTCCTAGCTATTGTGATTCTTTTGGGATATTTGAATAAACAAAAGAAACCCCTCACCCCTTTATCAAGCTAGACATGAACTTGGGGGGCCTTATCGTATATCCCAAAGGATCACTTTGCCCTTTCTTCATGGCCCATCAACTTGTAAACTATAATAAGAGAGATGACAAGCCATAATTTTATTATTTGTTCTAATAAAACAGCGTTCCCACTATTTTGTTGTTGTTAGATGGTCTTTGTAAACATGTTTGACTATCAATCTGTGGTTCAAAATACATTAAGGTGTGGTAATTTGCATGATAAAGTCTAAATTAACAGAGGTGGTTTAGGATGCATTGCTATTATTTACCGTCCAAAGAACTTGGAATTTGGGTGCAGTAGATGGTGGTTTTCAATCTCTTTCTATGGCTAATCTCAAAAAGGATGAGTCATCCATTTCTGATGTGAGGATTTGTCTTAATTAACTCTTTATCTCATCCATGATTTAAGTTAGTATAACTCAAGGATAAATATCATGATACTTAACTTTACCCCTGCCTTAAACATAAATGAAAAAATTTAGGAGGTATGATCGTCATTTAACTTCTAAAGATGGACAAACAAGTTGCAATATTCTCAACAACAAAAAAAACCCAATTATTCAATTTAATTTGTTTAAAATAATAATGTTCTAAAAAACTCTCAAGTTTCCCAAGTCTCAATCAAGATATTTTTTGTTTTTCTTTCTTCCTTTGTGTTTTGAACTTTTGGGAGATGGCTACCTAATTCCAATGATGAAAGGGGTAGCTTCTGCACAAAATCTAACAGAGATAATCTATACTTCTGCTGACGCAATGTACCAAATAAGCTATTGAAATGTATCTATCTTTTAATATGTTTTGCTTATGTATACTTGGATTAAAATCTAGTTTTGTTTCACAATCAAAGACATGTCAACTTTCCCTTAAATCCCAGAAAATAATTGAGATCCTCCAGGCCCAGTGTATGATATTAAAATTTGGAATGCCATCGAATCACAAACTGACATGCATTGAGTGAAGCCACAAGTATATATATTTTGAGATCTACATTGAAAATTCTGTATGGACATCAATAAACAATTCCCATTTTGATTCTTTTCTTCATTACCATTACCAACATCAACTGGGAATCCTGTTTATGTATATAATAACATCTAGTTGCACCTAAACAACTAAGCTTAATTTTTAAAGTGAAACAAGAAAGGGTTTCTCAAGAAAAAAGATAGAAAGGGAGAAAACAGGAAGATTCAGAATACAACAGATCAGCACAACCTTTCTCATTATTCAACAAGAAAGATAAATTTGTAACTTGTAATCTTGCCTCCTGGAAGGCCTAAACATGGGATGGCGTTGTATTAGTCGGGGTTGGTGCTGAAGCCACACGCTTTCCACGCTCGGATCGGCTGTTCTCGGCAAACTTGAGACTTGCTGAGTGCATGCCTTTTTTCTTTTCATCCTCGTTCCACTCTGATGAGTAGTAATGTTCTTCGCTGGATTTAGTTATATCTTTTGAAGGTGGAAGGAACATGCTACCCCATTGTGGGAAATGAACCAGAGTGACCGGAAGAGTGCAAGCCACAATCATGACTCCCATCCATGTAAGACCTGCTCCTGTGGAAAATCTTGACGTTGAGAAGAAAATTAGCTGTGTCAATCCGGACCCAAAGTTCCCACCTGCCCCTGTTAGACCTGAAATGATTCCCAAAGATCGTCGTGAAATGAATGGAATGATGCCAAAAGTGGCTCCACATGCAGCTTGAGCTCCAATCGAGAAGAGGATCATTGACAAGACAGCAATGGGAAGTGTATTGGCACGACCTAGCCAGATACAGAAGACACCTCCAAAAGTTTGAAGGATCCATAGGACCCATAGCCTGCCTCTCATGCCAAACAACTGGCCAGCCTTATCAGAAGCGTAACCACCAAAGGGGCGAGCAACAAGGTTTGCCATACCAAAGGTAGCAGCAATTATTCCTGCTGTGTGGAGTTTGAGATTAAACCTGTTGGTTGCAGTAGATTTTATTGTCAGTATGTATTTTTTTAAAATAAAATAAAATAATAAAGATATACTTATTTGCAAATAGGAAGACTAATTACCTGTCATAGAAATATTCAGCAACGACATTATCTGTTGACAATTCAACTCCCATAGAGTAGCCATAGAGAAGGACAAAAATCCAAGTCCTGTAATTTGTGACGGCATACCATAGCACCTGAAATGATAATACCATTTTTTTAGCTATTGCAAAGAATCAATATCATGGAAATTTGCTGGGAAATCAAAAACATATAAATATAAATATATATATATATTTACCTTGCCGAATTTATCCTTAGCAACATCACCCTTCTTTTGCAGACTACTAAGGTTCCCATCGGGCAAGTCCTGGCCAAGGGTTAAGACCAAGATCCCCATGATGATATGAAGCCATCCAGGAATGAAGAAAGCAATTCTCCAGGCAGTGAAAGGAGTAGCTCCAGCTCGTCGAATAATGTCATAAACTAAGGGCATCAAAAGTTGAGTTGCACCTCCTCCCATGTTACCCCATCCGGCTGCAGTTCCATTCACAAGCCCAATAATCTTGCTATTAAACATTGTGCTCATCCAGTACTGGCAAGAAACAAATGTAGCAAGGGAGAACCCGATCATAAACCGAACAGCAATATAACCTCCAGCGTCTGAAACAAACGACATGCAAAACACAGTTGGAGCTGATAACATGATCAAAAATACGCATCCATAACGAGGCCCCAAAAGGTCACAAACAGCACCCATTACAAGCCTTGAAAATATACTTCCGGAAACAGAAGCAACCCCAGCATTCCCAATATCTTGTTTCTTTAAATTGAGGTTGTCACGGATAATGGGAACAAGGGGTGCGGCAGCAAAAGTGGAGACGAAACAAGTGAAGAAGGAGATCCAGGATAAGTGAAAAGTTCTCATGTGGGGATTAGCAAAAGAGAAAAGCTTGAAAACTTTGGCTTTATGCTCAGAATCCACAGGCAAGGCAAAATTAGCTGTTGTATCAGTTGGGACCATTGGTGAAGCAACTGATAAGGCAAAAGCTGGTTCCCTTCCAGTGACTCCATGCATGGAGCTTCCTGGGGATCCCTCAATGTCACTCATTTTCTCTCTTTTCTTTTCCTGGCTTAACCTCTCTTTAGAAAGTGGAAAAGTGTACAAAATAAGTTCTTCGATTGTTGTTTAGACTAAAGGAAAGTTGCCTGGTATTTATTGGGGATTACCGTTGACATTTTAAGAGCTGTTTAAAGAGCTAATGGAGATTCCCAACGGTTAAGAAATTAAAAAAAAAAAGCAGTGGAAAGGAATCCACTTCGCCGCATCTATCTATGAACAGCAAATTAAAGTCTCGTCGTATATCCCAAAGGATCAAATAGACTGTGTACAGTGGCCCACCAGCTGCTTAATTACCACACTAACCTCAGATTATCAACAATAATCATTGATCTTTTATGGTGTATGTCTGTATGACTTTAGTCATTATGTACTTAACAGATAAGGGCATTACAGGGTATTGACATTTGCCCTGGCTGGAAGAGGTGAAGTGCTTCGGACTCGAGGGCCAAGTAGCTACAAAGATTTAATTAAAGGAGATGTAATGAAATTAACGAAGTTTGTGGTCCTGCTGATATTTAACCTAATAAACTAGGAAGATTATGACCTTGATTAATGTAGGGCTTTTGTGATTTTGTATGGTTTAAAGCTAGATTATCTTCAAATGCTCCTGTCAATTACATCTGGCGATCAACTTCAATACAGGAAGGAAAAAAAAAAAAAAGCAACAAAGAAATTAAGTACATGGTCCTAATTAATTGGCATCCTTTACAAATGGAAGAGTACTCCACCAGACCTTACTTTCATACATTTTAACATGTCTTCCACAGGAGTATTTTCATGATGGAGATCGTGTTTATAGAAATTAAATATAATTATATAGGTCGGCAAAACTAGAATTATATATGTTTCAAAAGGTTTGAACTCGCCAAGATCAATCTGCAAATTTGGCAAGTGTAGCTTTCACGGTACACTCAATGCTAAGTTGATTTTCTTTTGTTTCCCTTTCTACTCAGTTAATTTATTTCCTATCATTTAGTTGATATTGCATTAGATCAGATATCACCCGAAGCAACAGTTTGCCAAATGGTAATAGCAACCCCAAGCTGTTTCCTGGAAACAAGTGGAAGTATATGCTTACTTCATCATCTCCTATATGTTGGTAAATCTTGGCTTCGTTTGTTCTGAATTAATTATACTTATCTCCTCAAGGAGACGAAATGTTTGCCAAAATTAGTTATTTTTTTTTAGTTTTAATCTATCCTTAACTGCTCGACCCTTATCTATTTAACTCATTTAAAGAAGACATTACGCAATTAAATATTCTCAAACTCGTAATCTCGCTAAGAATGTGTCAGCTGCATGCATGTCATCTACGCTAATACTCAGTTGACAATTAATTGCGTACTTGAATTCTCAAAACAGGAAAAATAATGCTTAATAAAATAATGTTAAAGGATATGTCCAGAACTACTTGAGCTAGCTTGGCAACTCAAACCCTGGTTAGCTTCGCAATATTCAAATACCTTGCAATTTGCAGGTCAACTGGGTAAGCAAATAATTTGGATGAAATTTAATAAATCCTTTGCCATTTCAGTCTTCCAATTCAAACCATTTCCTATTAAGAGTAACACGTCACTTGCTACTAATTGAAATATTACAAAACTTAAACTTACATTTTTCTTCATTAAAAAAATGCCCACAATCTCATACTTCTGCTTAAGTCAAATGGTACATTTTTTTTTTCTTAATGCATAAACTGGAGTTTTCTTTTCTCCTCATAGTTTGCTTACCAGTTTATTGATGCAAAAAGAAACTATACGATATAACTCATTCTTACCCTTTCACAGGCTCTGAGAGTTTTTTTTTTGGGATTATATTACTTTCAGAAGTATATAATATGAATAGGATGACTTGGTTTATATGGTTGGGATTTGTTGGAGATGAAGAGGAAAGTAACTTTAGTTGAAGCTCCTTTTTTTTTTTCCCATTGTTTAAGAGCCTGATATCATGAAATGACTTGGATTTGTCTGCATTTTTTTAAGAGCTGAAGTTGAATATACAGAAGCAAGAGCTTGATTAAGGGATTCTAGCGGTTGAAAAATGGAAAACAAAGAGAAAAAAAAATTCATTATGAGACTCTGTGTTGATTAATAAGAACTCTATTATAGGATGTTTAATTGATCAGATTGCTTAGTAGGAAATGGATAAAGGTTGCCAGCTTTTAAAAGAGAAATTGTTCAGAAGTGCACTCTTAAAATTAAAGATTCCTATTTTTTTTTAACTGATATATATTCATACACTTGGGTGGAGTGATAGAAGGGTTTATTTTTGAAATTTTTTAAAGTTTTTAGCCTACACTTTTTAAGATAAATGAAGCTCTTATTGACTAATATTTAAGTCATAGAGATTCAAACTCATACTTGTGAAGTATCTTTTGTGAAATAAAATTGTGAAACTTTTGAATCAATACGAACAATGAAATTGCATTCTCAAGTGATTGTTTTAAAAACCACAATATATAAACACCTAACCATGAGAATCCAGCTCAAGATTATCTCCAGGGGCCAGAGAGAAAGCATGAAATATATATGATTAGAGTATATTATCATGCAAAGAGAGCATTGACTTATGCATTATTCCTAAAATATTTGGACAAACATTGTTTGAAAGCTTTCCTTTGCTTTAGGAAGATAAGTACCTACCGTACACAAGTACATTGTTTGTAATATTTCTTAAGAGAATTCATGCATCCAACTAATTCCCAAATGCTTATCACCTAATAAACAAATATATTTCATATATTTTGACCTCTCAGAATAAATAAATAAAAAGACAAAATAGTTGAAGATTGAAGATAAGCTTGAGGGTACTCGGCTCATCTCAAAGCACCTGTTTCTATCAATAGGTGGATAGATTAGCTGGTAATATCCGATGATTGAGGTGTTAGCAACAGAAAAGTCTTCTCATATGATTAAAACATAACATAAAGCTATCAAAATGGCAGGCATACCCATCAAAATGCACCAATCCATTAATTCAATGCCCACAAAAATACAAGAGCTTTAAGTTTAGTAACATCCTAGGCAGGCAGCAAATAAGCTCACAATACCACAAATACTGGTTAAAAGAATAACGAGAAAGCTTTATATATGTATCACAACAATAACTGATATTTCATGTCAAATGTCAACTTTCAGGTTCAATGGACAACCCCTAAGTCATCAAAGTGCTGTGAAAGTGAAACCAATAAATATTCTTTCTGCTAATTCCCTATTTGAGTCTATTGCAACTAATTCCATCACTAGGGCAAACCAAACAACCCCCAACGTGAAGGTCTATTCTCTATTCATATGTTAATTGTTAAGTACTGGTACTCCCCGTTCTTGGAACTGGTTTGTATAGCACAACAGTAACATACTTCGAACGGAAGCGATGAGTGAACCCAAGTGCCACTACAGATCTTGGTGCCTCTCGGTTTTCAATGTAAAGATGATTTAGAATCACATTTTCTGGCAAAGGAAGATTACCAGAAGCATTCATGCTTGTGGGGTAGCTAAGTAACGTACGATGCAGGTGTGGAGGGACAACTGGCGGGTCACGTGCATCATCTTCATTCCCAGGGTACGCATTATTGTAACTTGAATCAGGTGATTTTGGCACTTCAAACCCAACGACAGTTGCTTCATGCTGAACAAAAGACTGCATGTTTAAACTCCCAAAATTTTAATAGTACAAATAATCACCAAGATTCCATGACTTACTTGATCTTCACCATATTGGTTGTTCATACTGAGCAGTGACACGAGAGGCTAACAGGGTGAAATCATAAACAAAGCAATATTATAACACCAAGTGAGCCTGGAAAAAAAGCAATTATTTCTACTGTAAGCATTTCAAAGTTTAACAAAGCAACATGTAAACTTAACAACTACAGGAATATACAAACACTTCTGATATGACGTTACAAAGAAAAACAACCACGAAAAAAGAATTCAAGGCCCCATTCAAACTAGAATGAGCAATACTAGAACATTATTGACTGAATGGAAGTTTAACAGAGGTCAAGAATATAAAAGATGAGGCTTTAAGCTCATCAGCTGTTTTGAGTTGCTTTCTGGAAGACTTGAAAACACATTCTGCCTCCAACAGGGTTCAGTATGCAATATGCAAATCATCTAAAGTCGCAACTAGCATGTATGTTAATTATGGAGCTGAGAAACATCTAACTTATTTGTGTTTAAGCCCCCACAGACTCAGATCCAAAAAGTAGTCCCAAAGTCTTCATTTCATCTAATCCAAGAACAGCACATGAATAGTTCATAATCTGATAACCACAAATTCTCACTGATGGATTCCTAAACAAGAGTCATCACATCTAAACCTGAGAATCCAATATTCTTTGAGCACCAGTCAGCTTTGGTTTTATTCTTCATGAAGAAAAAAAGTACTAATAGTTAAGCCACCCTGAAAATGCAGATTGTGTTTTAAACTACACAGCAACAGAACACTCAACAATGTCCTACTGTGAATAGCAAGTGCAGAAGACAGCAAATGCAGCAGCACAATGCCGCAACCTTGTAAAAGAATCAAGCATGTTGAACTCAGAGACTACAGGATAAAGTTGCAAACCAGATTGCTGAGAGAATGTTTAAACAAAAACAAGGCATAGTTCATTAAGACCAGCAAAAATGCGATAAAAAGCTTAGACTATGTCTCAACTTCCTAACATAGAGGGGGGAGGACGGAGGACGAATCGAATCAGAAGGGCCTTCAATACTATCATAAGCAAAAGCCATTTAACTTAAGCATCAAGAATGACCATAATATCTTAAGTTGTCTGAGAAATACAAAGAAGCGTCATTTAGATAGTCTGAATAAAACATCTTTTTCTTGCCCACAGTTAACATAACAAGGGTAACACTCACAAAGATGAATCCTCTTATTTAATGTATATATAGCTGACATTCAGATGTATTTTACAGGGTCACCTGTGAACTAAAATGCTTTCATTTTTTACAGGTATATCCTTGTCTGTTCAATGATGCCCAATCTTTATCAAGAAAAAATGTCTTTTTAACGCTTCTAACTTGGAATCGTCCACAAAGTGGCACAAAAAGTTTATAATGATTTCAGAGATTTTTTACACAAGCAATAAAATTTGGTCTTATGTAAAAACTTTAGAAAAAAATGTCGTTTCTGATGGAAGAGCTATGTGATAAATTAAAGAATAATCCTAGTTTTATTTCTATGCAACCAAAGAGATATCTTTTGGCATTAAGTGAGAATCACATCGACATTGACAGACTTTGGATTGTAAAATAATAGGACTGTGCATTTTTATACTTAAGATTTCTTCCATCACAAACGTCTGTTGAGGCTATTGCATCAACAACCAAAACCCCAAAGTGGGACATATAAAGTTCTGTTCTGTGAAGCATCAATTCTAAGCAACTCATAAACGTAGTCTTACGCACTCATTCTATAGCATTCTCTAACCAAATACCCCTACAACTCTCGAATTCATTGCAATATCCAATCTTATATCTTCAAAGCATACAATGCAAAGCTTCGTAACATCCACATCTTATTTGAACCCAAAAAATTTAACTCAATAAACAACAGTTGTATTACACAGAAAGCTAAACAAAAGAAACGAAATCCCTTGCATAACATACAAGCCAACTCTAACAGCAACATTAAAGCCAGAAAATTTAATTTACTAAATGACAATAATAAAGAGACTGACCCGGTTTGATTGTGGCCCAATCGCCTTCAATCACTAAAACCCCAGCTTTTCAATACCACGTCTCTCCTTAAAAAACTAAACTTTTCGCTAAAATAGTTGAATAATTTTTCGATGTCACCAAGCTTACCTGCAAAACTAAATCAAACCCAATCCATTAAAAACTTAGCAAAACAAAAAACACCCTACAATTTAAATCCCAGAATTCAATGAAAATCTATAAGCAAATAAAATTCAGCTAAAAAAAAGATGGGATTTCAAGAAATAATAAATGCAAAGCAACCAAATTGTGGAAAAGAAGAGAAAAAAAAAAAATCAAATACATAGAAAGAGTATGGCTTACCTTGAGAAAAAGAGAAATTTTTTCAGAAGAAAATAAAGGGAAAAAATAAGTAATTGTCGGAGAAGAACCCAAAAATAAGAGACTAGCTAGTGGTATGGGAATCCACCACGAGAATCTGCCATGAATATTGTTTTATTAAAAGCATCAATGATAGTAAAGTATTTAAAATAAATAAAAATCATATAAGAAGAGAAACAGAGGAATAATAATTATTAATAATTAACCTTTTTTTTGTCTTTTGAAAACTCTCAAAACTCTCTTAATGAATTAAAAATAGTGAGATTAGAGGGTATATCCGATCTCAACAAAATAATATCTATAAGAAGAAAATAAAAGGAAATTTATAAGAATTAAAAGCGATTTTTTTTTTTAGGCAGAAACAAATTTCAGGGCGGAGCTTAAAATTGCAAGACATGCACAATTATTACTATGTTTTTGTTTTATACCTTTTTGCTTTTTAATTGCCCTTGTCTTTTTTTAAATTGACGTTTTTCTCCTTTTTGGTTTTTGAATTTTTTTTTTTAAATATGATAATTTTAAAACAACATGAAAAATAATACAAAAATAAAATAAATATATGAATTTTTTAAAATTTATATAACATAAATTATTAACATATTAAAATTTATATAAATATATAACACATTAAACATAATTACAACATAAAAAATAATATAAATATGACATGGTAAAAAATATATATAAGATTTACTTCCCTTTTCTCATTTCATTTTCTTAAAAATTAGATGGTAAAAAATATTATATTTTCAATATGTGCGGTAGTATTCAAATTGTGGCTTTTTTTTTGTTTTTTTGTTTAATTGAATTTAATATCGTTTATTCAAAATTATAATAAGATAATTGAATAATTCAAAAGTAAACAAATTAAAATTGAATATTTCATTAAATAGATATTAAATAATTCACACTCATTTACAATTTTAATTGTAAAAAATAATATTAGTGAACTATTTAATAAAAAAAAAAGTTTATAACAGTTTTGAATACCACTAATTCTAAAAAAAATTCCTTTTTTTTCTTGGTCTGGGGTTTTAGGTCATTTAACTGGAAATAGTGTGATGGGCCCAAATTACTATTCTAAATCATAAAATTTTTTATTGTCGTCTAAGCCCATTTCTCCAAATAGCAATGAGTTCAAGCCCAAATTTGCTAAATTTCAGCTTTTCGGCTAACCCAACAGCGGATGAATCTCTAGCCCATTGGCAGGGTGTCACTGTGATGGGCTTACACTGTTTATAGCCCATTATATTTGGGCTTATACTGTTGAATTATTATTTAACTAATAAAAAATTTAATATATTTTTATACTACTCAAATACAGCTCTAGTAAGAAGCTGAAAGTAACTAGCTATGAAAACAATAAAAGGCTGGAATTAAAACTGTCTAAGCCATCCTCTATTACCACTAGGGGTGTAAACGAGACACCTGTGCTCGTAATCTACTCGAGTTCGACTCGAAAAAAACTCGAATTCGTTTCGGTCATTATCGAGCCGAGTTCGAGTTCGAGCAGCTCGAGCTATCGAGCGAGCCGAGTTCGAGTATCTTAATACTCGATTCGAGCAGCTCGCGAGCCTAATCGAGCTTTTTTTTATTTATAATATTTTTATTATTAATTTACTATTTTATCCTTAATATATATATATATATATACATATACATACTTAAAAACCCTTAATTCGAGCTCGAGCTCGAGCTCGAATATATAAACGAGCCTAATCGAGTCGAGCTCGAATAATTCGATTTTATCTCGAGCCGAGTCGAACTTAAAAAATGATACTCGATCGAGCTCGAACTGAGCTTCGAGCCTCGAGTTTCGAATCGAACTCGAGCTCGAGTTTCTCAGTATTCGAGCTCGGCTCGACTCGACTCGATTTGAGCCCTAGTTACCACGCTCTTTTCTGATTATCATACTTTTTTATTTTTGTCTCTTATTCCGTCTTTCACACTCAACAACAAGAAAATTTGCTTCTATCAATGTGTTTTGAAATAATTTAAAAGCCATTTTTATATTCCAAAATCAGATGATTATTTTATATATGAAATGTTTTGATTCGGCCTTCAAAGCTAAACCTTAAAAGGTGAACTAGCGTTGTGGGACGACGACACATATTGAGGTTAATTATTTTATTGAAGCCGGCAGCCATAAAAAAGAAATATTGTTTTCTTTTTCTTGGGTGTGAGGTTGGTTAAATAGTGAACCCAAATTAATTTTTCCCATAGCAAAAAAGTACAATTGATTTAGAAAATTCGAATTAAGATATATAGTCGGTGACCGCCCCAAACAAAGATTACCCATTAGTGCAAAGAAAACAGCACTATCATGAACAAACATGAACCAAAGATTCTGCTTATGATAAATTCAAAATTTAATTTAATTGATTAATATAATCATTCTAAACTATGACATTTAATAAATTTTGATTCGAACCTTAACATTTAATATAATCATATTGCTAACTCCTTTATAGAAGGTGGCACGATCAACTTGGATTATTTTGACCAAAAACATGATGAACCAGTTGCAGAGGTAGAGTCCAACTCGATCCAGAACAGTATTAAAGTTTTAAGTTTTAGCATCTTCCTTTACAATTATTGTTTAAACAGATCAGGTATATATATAGTGGACCGACCTCAATAGAGTGTTATATATATATATATATATATATATATGGTGTGGAATCACCAGTACCCTAATTTTTGCTGCTTTTATATATTTTGGGGGGTGAAAGATGCTTCAATAATTCACTCTGGTGATGGTGTTTTTGGTGGTGGATGATTCTAAGGTCCGAAGGAAGAGAGAAGCAGAGCAACCACGTAAGATTTTAGTGTTTAAGGGTATTTAAAGAAAATCAGAAAAGATCTATTTATAGTCTTTTCTAATGAGTAGTCGTACGCCACGTGTCGGGGATTTGGTTAAAGACAGGTGAGCTGAAGTCTCACGTGGGTTCCGACGTGATAGGTTACGATATGATAAGTAGGGTGGCTATCAGATGAGTCACGTGATTCTTTGAAGTGATGAACGTTGAGATCGCCCAACAGTGGTGATCACTTGATAGCTCAAGTCCGACGAGCTCAAGTCTGACGAGCACACCTTCTTGAATCTCGTAGTGAAGAATTTGTTAGGCTTGATGAGTAGTTATTGGACCTAAGAGATTTATTAGGTTTAACAACTCTCAGGGTTAGCATTCTCTTGCCAAGAATGGATAAAGAAGAAGAAAGCTTGGCCGCCAATGCCATGTCCAGGTTCAAAGCTAGCTGCAAGTTGACGTACCACATCAAAACATATCGTCTTTTTTTTTTTTTTTCACACTTAAAAGGATACAAATAATCCAACACGTGTTTAAAAATTATATTAAAAAAATCATAACAAATAGTTAGTACTATACAAAATAATTTAATTTTTCTTATTAATAAATATAGCAAGCAGACGACGATGTACTCTCTGAATGTGTAATATCCGCAAAGCCGAATCTTAAAGGACTACCTGCAACTGCATGTAAGCTTAAATTGTCCTATTTTCAGCAGTTTGATTTATATAATTTCCCAATCTCCCACCATTCTTTTTTGAATGAACAAATTTCTAAGAAGAACGATACGTTGTCTTCTGCCTTGAAACTGATTGATTTCCAGGACGAATATAATTTATAGATTGTGTAAGGTACACAGTCCATTATTTCCCTAACTATTATCTCACTCGATCTCCTTTTTGGAACTCTACAAACAACAATTATTCCCCACCCAAAGAAATTATTGAATGCTTTCACTGTACAAGTTGCGATATAGAAACCATTAAACCACCCTGGAAGTGGGCTTTTATTCCTCATGTATTTCAAGTTGCTGTTTTATTAAAGGGTTGCCAGAACTTGAAACAACTGATTAATTTGTCAGATGAACCAACTGCAGCTGCAGGAGCCATGGATGGAGGAGCATAAATCACCCCCCCGGATATGAGCTGGTTGCCTCAACTGCAACGAAATGGCAGAATATTAGGCATCTTATTAAGCATTTCCAATAATATATCCACTTTATTAGGGTGGTAAAACTCGAACCGTCCGATGGATTTCGAACTGATCGGTTCTGAATAGACAGTTTTTTTTTTTTGAACAATGCAAGCAGAGCGGGGTGGACGATTTTTTTTGTTTAAAAGGCAGAGATGGAGCAGTTTTGGTAATTATCTACTCCGTCCCGTCCCGAATATTGAAATTATTATTTTACACTTTAAATATTTAGTTTTTAAAAAGATAATAAAGTAATACAACTAAACCTATTTAAAAAAAAAAAAAAACTAAACCTAATATTTTATTTTTTCTGTCCCTAGATTAGAAACTCGTTTATGTTGAATTTATATTTAAATTTTTTTTTACAATATTTTATTATTTGAAAATTTTAAAAATAACTAATAAAAATCGGATGAAACAGAACGGTTATAAATATAACCGACATCCATGAAGATAATAATGATATTAAAATTTTAACATTCATGACAAAAAGAAACAAAGTATTCAAATTACGAAACAAAAACGAATATTACAAAATTCGTTCCGCTCCGCTCTACTCCATTGACATCCTTACACTTGACAGATAACTTGAGCAACTTCTACAAATTCAAGCAAAGAATAGTTTTATACGTACAGCAAACAACTGTCTTCTTTTTAATTATTAACCACAAAGTAGGCAGTAGAATCCAAAAATTATGGGGACTTTAGATTAATTAGAGAGTCAAATTAATTAAATAAAGTGAAGTGAAGAAAAGGGATGATATTCATTCATTAAACTTGAACCTACAGTTTTTAAATGATGTGACATAATTTGGATGTTATTGTGTAGGCAAGCGAGTTAGCTACATGCCTATAGTTTGGTTCTGTTGATCAATGTCTACGCTTTTGGCCAAAAAATTATACAATTTGCACGCTATTAATTGTTAGAAATTGTTAGTTTTTTTTTTTTTTTATTATTTATAAAAGAGATCAAAGTGCAGAGGAATTGAGGATCGAACACTTTAATTTGTTGTAAATGATTTTTTCGATGAACTAGTGATGTAAATTTTATGTCGTTAATATTAAAATTGATAACATTATTTAATTTTTTGAAAATTCTTTTTTATGGATGATATAGTTTTTTTTTTTTAATGAAAATATTATTGAAAAATTTAGCCGGAAAAAAAAGTATTTTTCCGTCCGTTGGAAAATTTGTCAAAAATTTACTTTTGCAAATCTTTTTTTTTTGTTGAAAAAACTTTTTTCTTGTAATGTCGATTCTCAAAATTCTTTCTCTACTTCAAATTTTATCATCATTTTTGAAAATTGAATAAGCAGCAGCAACAACAAAAATAAATTAATACCGATATCATCTGTTACTAGAGTATCAAAAAAAAAAATTAGATAAGTTAGAGTATCAAAATTTAATCTCGAGAAACTTTAAATATGAAAAAAGATAAATTAATTAAAATTATAAACCCATAAATATTATTTTTAAAGTCATTAAAACGTAAGGCACACGTGATATGATTGAAGAAGAGCGTTTTTGTGCAAGCTGTCTTTGTCCTTGATCCATTGATGGTTTTGGAATGAGTGCTTGGGTATCTGATCATTTCAGAATATATTTGATGAATAAAAAAAAATCATTCTACCAAAATAAATTTAAAAAAAAAAAACAATAATATTTTAAATAACAAGGAATAATTACTAATGAATAAATAAACCACATATATCATGCTGAATCCCTTATCCACAGAAAACAGATTTTAATATATATTTCACACATGAAACAGGAATATTCATTAACAAAAGAAAACTTGGAATTCATTATTTATGAATGTGATCATTTGAAATTTTGAATTAATTTTTTGTTGAATATATATATATATATATTCTGAATCATGATGATTGGAAAGAAAAAGGAGTCAAGTGGCCAACAAAATGAAAACAAAAATCTGCATCAGCCACGTCAAATTGTACGGACATGGGCCCTGCTTCAGGTGGAGGCTTGATGGAAGGAATCTATCAATTCAATATTATTTTATTTATTTTCCCATGTAAAAAAAAAAAAAAAAAAACTGTGAAAAACAGGTGGAATTAAACTGTTTTTTGGGGTTTTTTTTTTCTGCCCATTTTCTCTTTGTCATCATCGTTAGTACATATAAAATCTAGGGAAAAAAATGACAATATGCCAACGATCTTACATTACATGTTTAAATACATCTTTTAGCAAAAGCAAAACAATGAAACCAATTGATCCATATTGAATAATATATATATATATATAAAGCAAATTGAAAAAATTGAATAATTTACAAAATATTAATTTAAAATTTACTAGAAGTTGGTAAACTTTAATTCTCATTATCAAGTTGAGTATTAACCATAAAATAAGGGTGTGTTTGAATGAAAAATTTTGAATTTTTTTTAAATGTTAGCATTTTAAAGTGCACCAATTCAAAATACTAATATTTATAATTATATTATTTGGATAAATATTTTTTATAGAGAAATTTAAATATTGGAATTTGATAAGATAAAATATATATATTAGAGATAAATTAAGAAAAATATGCAATATAAGTGTCATTAGATTTGTACAAAAGCTTAGATATTACTAATAACATAAAAAATAAAATAAATAAATTTTAAAATGAGTTTTCGTAATTAGAATTGAAAAATTAAAAATTGCGTAAAAAAAATAAATTTTCATATTTTATTAAAAAATCAAAAAAATTCACAAATTTCCATCCCTAGAGGTGGAATTTGAAAAGGGAATTTGAGCCTTCTAAAATTACTCTTTCAAATTTTAAGAATTTTGATAATTTTTATTTTTATTTTATCAAACAAAGTAATTTCATTTTAGAATTTTAAAAATCTCTCTATAAATGAATTTTTTCCTTGAAATCTCTAATCTAAACACACTAGTTCTAGTTTAAATCGAATTTGAAATTATTTAATATTATTTACAATTACATTCCCTTTTACACATTAATAATTGTAAATTTTATTCAGATAATTTCTAACATGAGTCCCAGTCCAGGACATTTGTGATTTGTACTTATTTCCAATCATTTTAAGTCAAGATCTTATATTCAAATTTAAGGATTGAAATAATAATAATAAAGCATATAAAATAGTAGTAGTCTCTTTCTCATGAACTGATCTAACCATGCATGCTATAATATATATATATATATATATTTTATTTTTAATCTTATAGTATATCACATAATTAATAATTTAGTAGAAGTTGAAATAAATTTTTAATATGTAACCTATAATTGATAAGCAAAATCTAACGAGTGTTTTAAAGAAATTTGTTAACTAAATGTTTAAAAATATTTTTGTTTTTCGTGAATAGATTTGTTCATCAGTCGTTTGTTAGTTAAGTCCGCGACAAGTCTTGAATATGAAAATTAAGACTCAAACTCGATTTAGTTTGGCTCAATTTATTAGTTTATCAAAAAATTATTTATTTAAATTCAATTTAAAATATTTAAAATAGTAAAACATGTCTATTCAAACTTTCATGAGCGAGTTGGCACTACGCCAAATTTGACATATAACAACATTTTGAAATTAAGTGCTACCAAAAGTACTTTTATATATATGATAAGATTTATAACAACACATGTCAAATGCTTCTAAAAATTTTTAAAATGCTGTAATTATTAGCCATTATAATATATAACAGCAATATGCAAAATACTGTCAAAGTGTTGCCTTTGCTATTTTTAACAACATTTGAGAAATGCTATAAAAAAAATGTTGTCTAAAACTTGTTTTGGCGTAGTGTGGGTTGAATCTCAAGTAAGATTTTGAAAATGCCAACTAAATTTGACTTAACTCTTTGAAAATGCCAGCTATATCCGATTTAACTCGATTCAATCTATGAACATCTCTATTTCTGAAGATGATCCAAGTTAATTACTTATAAATGGTAAAAGAAAATGGGGAAGAACTCCTTGTTTTTGACATTTTATAATCAAAATTCTTAATGCTAAGGAGCATGTTTGTCTCTCCTGTCATGGGGATGTGTTAGGTACCATGTAATTAGTGTGGCTGCTCATATGTAAGTGTAGTTAAATTCTTTCATTATCGTGATTTTAATTTTTTATTACTAAATTCAAGCAATCATTATGAAAAAAAAAAATGAGTGTATTAGTTTGATGGATTAAAAATTAAGTGTTGCATCGAATCTTAATATTTATAATTTTTTTATTTTCAAATTACGATATTTTTTTAAATAAAAAAATTGGGAGGATAAGCACCACTAGCAAGAAATAAAAACTAGGGCTTGACTCTATGAGGAAGATGGCGATGTGTAACTGCGGCAACATGAGTGCTGTACTATACAGCTAAGCATCAACCAATCAAAACCCAAAGATTGTAAAAACCCCAATAAAATTACAACTAAATTCATTAAAGCCACAATTAAAATTTGAGTCATCTTTGTCTATATATGTAATATAAATTAACCTATCTGTCACTCCTACTACTATTACTACTTACCATCTCTGTTAAACCAAAACCCCCTCTCTCTCTCCTTCCTTTTCCTTATTCTTTTCTTCAGTTTATAAATCTCCAAACCCTTTGCTACTGTTGGATTTAGATCTCAGCTTGGCTATATCTATATATATAGTTTCGTTTCTTCTCCTTCCATAGACATTGAGTTGAGTTCTCTAGGTTTTCTTATCTTTCTTGCTTGTTTTTAATGCTTTTTCCAAGGCATTTGAGGCGTTGGTTCTGTTTGTTCTAGCTATATGTACTTTTCGACATGGGTATTTTAATTTGCAAAGAGAAATCAGAGTTTCATACAATTTTGATACTAGCAGCTTAGCTTCTGATCACATTTGCCAGTTTCATTAAGGAACTCCTGTTTTTTTTTTTTTTTTTTTTCTCCAATGAAAAATGTACTTAACTTCGCTTTTTTACTTCGTAATTACTTATTATAAAGAAGGAAAATAGGATTTTTGATTGTTTTGTTTGTTTATAAAGATGGAGTTCAACTTGTTAGATTCTTCTTGGGTAGCTCTCACGTAATCTCTTTATGTTTCAACCACTGGTAACAAGCCAGATCAGCTGGTCCTGGTGCCCTCTTTGATGCTAAGAGTACGAAAATTTTCTTTCAAGAAAATATATAATAAAAGAATAACTTCTGGATATTAAGTCTTTTTTTTTTTATTTTCTTTTTTCTTCCCAAAAATTTTCCATGATCTTTGGTCCTTTGGGTCAAACTCAAATGTTTTCCTGATCTCCTCTTCTTTGCTCCTCTCCTTTTATATAAATCCCATTTTATTGAGTTTTACCAAAACTCTCTTTCTTTCTTTCTATAAATAATTATATATATATATATATATATATATATGTGTGTGCATGGATATTTGGATAGATAGATTGACAGTCGTTGTTTGCGGGTGTAGCATCATCAAGATTCACATATGCAAATGCACGGAGGTGATGAATAATAGAAAACTCTCTTTTACACCCTTCTTCCCTTTCTAATTTTATTGCCAAAGTTCTTTGAAAGTGAGAATCTTGATGATGCTGCATCGGCAATAAAACGACTACACAAAAGAGAAAAGAAAAGAAAAGACTCTCTCTTTCTCTCAGTTTCAAAGTACAATTTGCCACTTTGCACTTCATAACATCAACAAAACCAAGATGATTCTCTCTTTGCAAAGTTCTCCCTTCTCTTCTTTTTCTGTTGTCGTCAGGTGGGTATATATATTTTTCTTTTATACATACTTCAATCTTAATTTATGGGGTATTATTCTTTAATTAATAAAGGGTATCTCCATAAATGGATTTAATGTTTTTTTTTTTTTAATAAGAATATTATGTTCTTTTTTTTTTTTGCACTTTGCAGGGTAAGGTATAACCATAACAAATAGTGTCTACTAAGCTGTTTCAAAAGGACTTTGACTTGCAGATCGATCCAGATCTATGATTATTCTTCTGAGCCAAATATACTGCTGCAGTGGAAATGGGTACTTTTTCATGGAGAAGGGTCTTAATTAAGATATATAGAGCCTTGAGCTATTGAGAGAATATATCGAAAAGGTGAATTTTTATTAATCCATGTCCCTTCCTCTTTTGTTGTGTTATATTTTCTTGATAACTATTAAAAGAAATTAGATCCATTCTTATACTTTGCAGATCTTTGATTTTTGATTATTTCATTAATGATTTTTGCTTGTGGGATTGCAGATATATTAGGCAAAGGAGCAATCTTTCCGGTAAGGTTGGTACTGGTCTAATGAGCTTCGATGAATTAGGCCAACAAGGTCTTGGAGCAGAAAATGTGAACTCTGAAGAAAGGTGAGAGAAATGAGGTATTTGAGATTTGTTTCTTTATGGGATTTGATGATATCAGCTAAATAGCTTACTGCAAGTTTTTGGTTCTTCCCACCACCTTTCTCTTCACTAGAGAAAAGATTCAAAATATATTTGATCTTTTTTGGACATTTTTCCAAGTGGATTTTGTCTGTAGAATTAGTAGATCGTTGAAATTGAAACTGATCTGCGGAACTTCAATGTGGAAGAGAGATCATGGTGGGAACTGTGAACATGTCATCTTTGCCATTTTTTGTGATTGATAGCTTTTGCACTAATCACCCACCTATTTTTCGTCCCTTCAATAATACTAGTAAGCCAGAAATTTCTTCATAATATCTCTAAATTTGCTTCTTGAATCATGATACTGATGATTCAGTCTAGAAAATTATGGATAACTATGAGCCTCTATGACTTTCCAAGCTTTGGTACTCATAATCTGTCTAGATTATATATTAAGGGCATATGCCTATAGTTTCTTTCAGCCCCTTTATGGCTTTACTGCTTTAATTCTAAGCCAAACTGATTCAAAAGGTTTGGCCAACTGATTTATCAACTCTTACAAACATATACAGTACAGCCTTATTAAACTCTTTCTTTTGAACTTTTATATATATATATATATATATATATATATATATATATATATGTTGGACAAGTACTTACTGTGACTCTTCGAGTCAGTTTCTTGTTGAGTTTAGCAGAAAAAAATTTCAGGGTTCTTTGGGTCGTGTAGCAAGCTAGTCAGGGTTGGAACTTGAGCCTTTTTATCTTGTTTTGCTTCTCCAATCCGTTCTTCAATCTTCAATTAGTTAATTAAGCTCCCTTATAAGTTCTCTGCCTGTGAGTGTGCAGTCACATCATTCACATGCCATTTCTAAATCTCTCCAATTTTTATGGTCATGAGTCCCTTGATTTGAACTCCATATATACACTTATCAACACATTACTTGTTCAATATTTCATGCTCAGGAGTTAGCAAGCTAGCTTACAAAATAATATTATTTTCTGCTAAGGGGTGGATCTTTTGAATTTGATGACTTCTGGCAATACTTGGGTATAGTTGTGATGGTATTTATTAGAATGCTCTTACAAACTCAACCAATAGTTATCTAAACCTTCAATCAAACTTATTCAACTTTGACAAGTAATATGCTTGGTTTGAGAGACAAATATTCTGAAAATTCTTGTTCTTCAACAAGTACAGTACACATATATATACATAACTCTTATCATGTGCTTTCTCTATTTGGTAATTATTTCCTCCTTTAATCTTTGATAAACACAGTATAAATGGATGACACTGGATTAGAAAATTGAAGTCTCATCATCATTGATTGATGGTCCCCATTTAGATTTTATCTGATACTTCAAAAGAAAGATGGACCAGGGTGCATATATATCGTACAATGGCTCCAGCTAGTACACTTATGCAGTTATGCCAGCATATATAACACTTATTTCTTTCTTTACTGGAAACACTATATATAATTTGCTTTTTCTTTTTTATACAAAAGAGATGACAGTTTAGGATAAGAAAAAGGGTTGCAGATTCGAACTTATATTTATTAGATGTTATTTTTTAAAAATGATTATATGAATCAACTGAGTTAAATCCGAATTCCTAATTTGCTGTTATTTGCTACAATACCACCTCATTTTCTCTTAGATTTCGGCTTTGCATTGTTCATGTGTGCGTTTTTGTGTACAAATGTATTGCCATCTTTAGCAGTGTGAATAGTGCATTTATGAGTTGGCATCCTAAAGTCTTAAGATTGAACTCAATCAAGAAACTTGTTTATTCTCCTTATACTTCAATTAATCTTTGATCTTCTATTAATCATTATTATTTCTTGATTTGCACATCTGAAAATCTAATGGAGTAGTCCATCCATCATCAAGTACTTCTTCTTCTCTTGGCTTGAAACCAATAGTTGAAATATATAAAACATTATTGCAGGGTATGTTTAACTATTCAAATGCTTCCACAATCAAGGAAGAAAGACATCTAATTTTATAGGGTATATATATCCACCTGAGACTCAAAGGTACATTAATATTTTTTTTCAACGCAATATATAATATTTTTCTATATATAGTCCTACATATATACTTTGTACAAAATATTCTTGCTCTAAGATTCCCAAGTCATGTCATGTTGGGCTGTCAAGGACAAAAACTATATATAGTTGTCACATGGTAATGGAATTTGATGACTTCACTTCTTAATTTGCAGAATTAGTGCTGTAATAATATTATTTATGCTGCCATGCATCTAATTTTTTCTTATAAGATTGACAACTAAATTCTCTGTATCAATCTTGAACCTGATTTTTGACAAAAACATTGAAACTTTATCCAATTACCAACATCTTTTAATTAAGAACTTTCATTACATAGATAACTGATCTTAATCTTGGGAAAAATACAAGGAAAGTATGAATTCTTGCTGATATATCTTCTTTTTTTTTTTTTTTTTCCTTCTTTTGCTAATAATGAAAGTTCAAGTGCTAACAAGCCAGAAATAGGGTGCCTTTTCGAAAGATGAATCAGACTTTCAGATGCTAGCTGGTGCTTCAACAAATGATATGTGATGATTTCCAACCCATATTGGCTTGGGAAAAGATGCAACAACCGAGCCAACACATGGGAAATGAATATATATATATATATATAGGCTAAGAAAATTTGTGGAAGCAACAGACTTAAAAAAAAAAAAACCCTTTTCCTATTAAGTTTACAAGGATTACCATATCCCTTTTGTCTTGCATGCATGGTTCAGTTCAAGTTCAAGAAATTGAAGTTTGTTAATTAAGCTTATGAATACAAGCCATTATAACTGAATGCTTCGGCATTCCATCGAGGATAATGATATTTTCTTTCCTAAAACCTCTCCATCATGTATCTCTATTCACATTCTGCCCCTAGACCTTCCATGTTACTTCTGATAATTTAATGCTTCGGCATTCCATCATCAAAGATTAAGTTTTTAAATATATCTCCAAATTAAAATTTCCTTTGATTCATGAAATAAATCAAAGCTATTTCTGTTTCGATTGTATGAAAGATATTGTAGGCGTGAAGAACCTGCTAAAGATTATCGTATGTCAAAATCGTTGAATCAAAATTATTCATGTATGTGAAAAAATCAGATTAGACAATTAAAGCAAGCTCGATAACCTCTGCAATTTTTTGTGAAATGAAAACTTGATCCAAACCTTTGTTTGAGTGGACCCAAAAAGCCAACAATGGTCCCCTAATGTTGTATTTGTGGTCCATCTGATAGAACCCGTGGGTATTCACGTGGCAGACATGCAAGGGAAGGACCAGCCATTGGTCTCTAGAATGAGATCTTTCATGTTTGGACAGCCAATAATAATGAATTTGAAGGGTACAGTTACGGGTGATTCTTACAGCACCTCAGCCTATATTAAGTGGTTACTTTACAATGAATGAAATGAAGTTTCTGGTTTTTAGTGCAAAGGTAACCCACTGAAATACCAAGGACGGAAACTTTTTCTTAGAATCATCTTTAGCTCAGAATCATGGAGAAATGTGGTCACAATTACAGCCATTAATTATCGAGGGCTTATATATATATATATATATATATATATATATATTTAACCCCACTAATTTGGCAAAATAATGATGTCAAGTTCAGTCTCAATTTTCGTTCATCCTGGGGAAAATCTTCACCGCTTCTCTCTGGTTGGCAATGGTGAGTAGCTGATTCCCAAGTAGTTCCCCCGCCCCTTTTAGCTGCGAAGGAAAATAATGCTGACTAAAACGAAAAAAAAAAAAAAACATACATTTTCAATCTCTTAAAAGGCTTGGAACAAACATGAAACATCCAGCAAGTGTTGCTCTTGAACCAGGAGGGGCAATGTAATGGTTACAATCAGAATCAAATCCTTGTAAAAAGGAGCTTACGATGTGCACAATTCATAGCAAAAGCAAGCCACCACCAAATCAATTCAAAGACAGCATAACCCCACACTTGATCGACTAGACATAGCTTAGACCAACTAATTACATACACTTGCAGACTTTGATTATTACTTCCCTAATTTGCTCAGGCCAACACAAGCTTTGAAGTTTAAAACCTTTGTACCAAAAAAGAACAGTTTAAACCCAAAATTTGGATCATGGCATTTATCAAAAAAAACCAAAAACTTAACATTAAAGCATCATTGCCATTTCCCAGTCATAAAACCATACCAAGCATCAGTATACACGAGAGGAGAAAGTGGGCAAGGTAAGGTTAGCAACTTGGATTAAAATTACCTAGTAATTATAGGAGCCACAAAAGGTTATAAAGAAAACATCAAATACCATGAACAAAATTTTTTTGCTACCTTTCAGGGGCCCCAGAAAGGATGGGATCACTAATTATTGATCCATGCTTCCCCAAAGCTGGAATGCTGAGGGAGCGTTTTCTCACTTTAACATTGCCAAAAGGTGCTACTCCCCTCTCATTTTTCTCCATAAGCAACGAAGAATAAGAGCATAGTGGCTCGGAAAACTGCTCATTTATACTTCTAAGGAAGAGGTCCAAATTCTTGTTATATTTATCCCCTCTTTTGCATGTTGCTTGGTCCCCAGAAAATGTCACTATCTTATCGCGAGGGTCTTCATCATCTGAGCAGTAGCCATTCTCCAGCACATCCTGCATTGCCAGATCATCATACTCTTCATCTGACTTTGTTGAGCCTTCATCAACAGAACCTACCTGTAGAACAGAAAAGAAGAAAAATTAAGAGTAAAATCCACAAAGTATCTGAAAGCAAAATATAAGACCTTGTTTCATATGGAATTCTAAGATGAAGAGTTAGATTAGAATGAAAATCTATACGAATTAGAAAGCAGAACCTAATGTCATTTCAATCATCCACCATTCATAAAAAGTATCGGTGAACAAAGCTTACAATATGGATAAACGAATAATAAGCCATGTCATAAACATCTTCCACATAACATAGATAATGAACCGATAAGAACTCCTCTTGGTATAATTGCGTGGCAGGTTGCAAGGTAGTTTGCAACTTAATCTCTAAAATCAATGCGATAATGATATACATTTTTTACCTATTGTAGAGTCTAGCACAAGTTCATACCTCTTCATGGACCTGTTTGTCACCATCATCACTAAAATCCTCATCACTGTCCACCTCAGGTGGATCGTCGACTTCTTCATCACTGCCATACACTGAATTTTCCTCCTTCAGCTGTGAGATAGAAAGAGAATCGATAAACCAAGCCAAAAACAAGCACAGCATAACTAAATAAATTAAAAAGAAAAAAATTCCACACTATTAGTATTAAAGGTGACTTCCATTTGCTTATTATTTCATCTAATTTGAAATATACACATCAAACATAACCAAAAGCATTGATAAAGAGTGTTTAAAAAAGAAAAACACATTGTAAGATGCTACCTCCTTTGACGGACCATCGGACATCCTTGGTGAGCTGCAGCAAGAAGATTGGTATCTACTGCCATTATCAGTCCCATCATATCTTGACTCATCTACACTTCCAGCACGACTTGTGCCACCATCACTAGGCCAGGCACTAATTCCAAAGTGACCAAATTGAAGATTAACGGGTTCGGCCTTGCCAATTTTTAAAGGTCCATACAAGGGAATGCCTATTCCACCCTCAGTCCCATGGCCAGAGATGGGCCTTCCATTACTATCAACCGATTCAACAGGCCAAGCTTTTGCCACGGATCCATCGGTGTTAAGAAGGGCCATCAGTTGCCTAGAAGAACCATTCCTCTGGATCAACTGAAACATACCCTTGGAGCTCAGTGAATTGGCAGCACACTGGTTCCGGTATTCCTCATCAACCACAGCAACTGTATTTGTTATAGGATCATAGAGTGGCTCCCCAGCTTCCCGCCTGCGGAGGCAACTGAAAACTGTTGCATGTATGGCCGCCACACTTCTGTCAACGTTTGTGTTGTTTATTTTGGGGACCAAATGCTTGTCAGCTCGTTTACATAGATAATCTTGTATCGTCCTGATATTCCTTATATACTTCACATACTTATTTTTTGCAGGGTCCAATGTCATGTACTTTGCACGAACTGCAAATCTTTCCAAGTGTTTGTCTTCATTTGTAATGTATATCATGAATGGTATGATTGAGGGGTGTTTCTTCATAAGCCCCATCTGTACATGAAGATCAAAAATCGATATAAGAATAAAAGAGATGTTTGGGGAATGAAAACATTTGATTGCAGGAAACAAAAAAAAAAAAGTATACTTACAACAAAATTAAGGCTTAAGTGAACACCCTCGACAACTACAGACTCTTTCCTCTCTTCCCATGCAGTAATCAGCCTGTCTAGACTGTCGATTACCATCTCACTTTGTGCCTTGAATCCTTCAACTGCCATCTGTTTGGGACCGATCAATTCAGTACTAGTAGAACCACTCTCCATTGGCCGGGCCTCCTTGCCAGCTGAATAACCATCAGCTACCTCACCCTTAGGAAGTGATTGAGCAATGCCTGCCAACTTTTTTGCCCTTTTTTTAGCCTTCGCTTCTGCAACCGCCACAGGATCCAAACACTCCCCAGCATGGTAGGTTGAAGCCCAGAGTAGAGGATTTTCCTTCTCATTTACAAAACTCCTCATCATGTGGCGAATAGAGTCAGTTGAAATCACAGTTGTAATTCCCAACCTACCACCCTGCATGACATTATCAAAAGCACTAAGATTAGCTATTATGTGAATGCAGTTACAACTGCTAGTGCCACCCAAAATTAATATGAAAAGCAAAGATACCAGCAAAGCGGACAAAGTAGATTTGCCACAACCACTAGTGCCACACAACAGCACAGTTACAGATTCTTTCCTCTCTCGGATTCTGCAGTGAAGACCAAATACAGTTACAAGGGGAGACAAGAAGGTTCTTGCATCTAATTTGAAGCCCCCAAGCATAGGACATTGAACAAGACCATTCTAAATCCCACTATCACAATCCCATATCAAATCATATATGCACATTTGCTGCAACTAGGCATTAAAAATCTATATATGTTACATTAAACTTATGGAATACTTGTGATAGTGAACTGTCTTGCTGGCAAAACCACCAAAAGGGGGGCAAAAGAAAAAGTTGGCAGACAATTGAAAAATTTATGGAGAAACTCATGCTTGAATAGTCTCTCTTGAAATATAGTCTACGAAAACTTTTGTCATGTCAAATAAGATAGAATAAATGAAAGAAGTGTGAATTCCCAATCTGCAAGCTACCACAGTCACCTCTGGAAATTACCAGAAAAAGATGAAAATTTTAAGGAACATTTGCAGATTCAACATGCAAGCAATTAATTACATGCCATGTATTATTGCAAAATCTTTTGGTAGGTATAAGATGTCACAGTCGCAAGATACCTGCATGCCAAAACCAAGTCAGCTCTCTGGTTTGGACCCACATACTTATATTCAGCCAGAGCTTCACAGACAACATCTATGAAAGTTACTCTTTTAACAACAATCGATGTACGTCTTTTGTACAACTCAAATGGTATACTCTTATTTCTATCATCTTTGTCTGAAACTAAACGGCTGCCTGCCTCTGCTCTATGAAAGTCACCATTGGTGGGACGAACATCTTCCTTCTCAGAGTTTCCTTTGAAACCATCAGAATTCAATGTCTCACTTCCCTCATGACGTAGAGAGTTGTAAGAAGGATCACTTCTTATCAATTCAAAAACCCTCTGGCTAATCTGGTAAGAAATACAAAGAGGACATTCAGCAAAAGGATCCACTTGCCATAACAATTAAAGAAACATGAGAGAAAACCAATCATGTCAAATTAGAAAATTAAGACCAAAAGACATATCACAACACCAAACCATAAAATTATTAACAATAAACTAATAATAACGTCAAAAGTGACCGCATGACACAGAGAATCTGGACAGTATAGATTATACAAGAATTCTATATAGGCATCTGATTGAGGAAAAGAATCCCAATCTCGATATGCATACTTACAGAAGGCAATTAATTCAAGTCTCAACCTCTCAGTAAACATGATAATAAAGATCTCTATCTCCCAATAGGAAGCAAAATAATGTACAAACTGAAAATTAAACCAATAACATGCACATTATTAGGCAATAAAATAACAAAATGATGATGGGACCACATGGTAGAACAAGATCCACAATGCGGAGGTGCCAACAAAAAGAGAAACAGATCAAAACTGATTTCATCTAAATTGATTTCGATCATTTGCAAAGGTCTGAAAGCTTTTGCAGAAACAAACATGAACCTAAAAACCTAAGCAATTTGAGCTTCTTGAGGAGATAAATATCCAGTCAAAATTCTATGACAACGACAGAATGCGGGTTTTTTTTTTTTTTTTGAAAAAAAGAGAAGCACAAAAAATGCTACTATCAAATTGTTAAAATTCTTATAGTTTTGACTCAGCATTAAATCAGAAAAATCATGTAAAATTGAAAAGGAATTTTATAGAACACGTTATAAGCAATCAGATCTAACAAATCATCATCTACACTTTAATTTATCATTTTGTAATTATAATCTATCAATCAAACAAAAAGATAAAAGAAAGAAACAATTTTAATCAACGAAATCGAGATTAAATCGTAAATCCATAATAAAGCGAACTCAACCAAATTGCTTGAAGTAAAAAAAAAAAAAAAAGGAATTCATCTAAATTCATAAAACAATTAATAAAAAGGAAAACCTTGAAAGCATGACGAGGTTTGCAGCCCATGAGTTGGAGAGTGCTCTGAAGAACGGAACGCGTGTATCGAAACGACGACGTCTCCTCCCTTTTGTCACCTTCGTCCACCACCACTATATACAACACCTTCGCTAACTCTCCCATCCCTCTCTATCTCTGCGCACCAAAAAAAAAATCAAAACCAAAATCAAAATCAAATCGTCAACTTTGTGAAATAAGGCAATGTAGGAGAATCAATGAAGAGGACTTGAGAAATCCTACCTGAATATATTTACAGCGAAAACAGCCGAAAAGAAAAACAAGAAAAAAGGTGACCAAACGGGAAAGATAAAAAGAGGAGATTGTTAGGTTTTGATTTTTCTATAAATCATGAAAATGCGAGAAACGCCATTTTGAAGAAGAAGAAGAGAAGAAAAGCAGAGGGAAAAGGATCAATAGCCATTTCTTGATCGTGTCATCACGCTACCACGCATCACGCGAGCAAAGCTTCCACGAATCCTTTCCTTTCCTTCCCCTCTCTCTCGAGGGAAGAATTGCGGGGAATGAAAAAGACAGATATCTCCTCGTTCTGGGTATGGAATTACGGTGATTCGTGTCTTTTGGTTGGAGGAAGCATAGGGGAGAAGGGTATTTACATATATATATTTTTAAACTGAGTAGGAAAGAGTGTGGGCCCCCTTCTATTGGCACGAGCATCGAGGTTTGGTAATAGAAGTAATTTTTAAAGGAGAAGAGGGTGAAAAAAATCCATTTTGTCCCTGTTGTGTAATTAAGGAATAGGGTAAGGAGGAGGACACGGAAAAGGACTTAACATATAAATAAATAAATATATATATATATTTTAATTTCGGTTTACAGTACCGCGGCAGTGAAAAACGATATTTGTGCACCGACATAGCTCATAAAAATTAAGGTTAAAATATTAAATTAGTCAATTTTTTATTTTTTAAGTATTTATATTTTATTCTATTGAAATAATTTGTTGAAAAAAAAAACTTAGATATGAATTAAAACTTAAGATTTATTTAGATATAAATTAAATGTTAAAATTTTATTTAGATATAAATTAAAATTAAATACTTATTTAAGAATAATAAAAATATACAATTATTATAAATTATAATATTTTCACCAAATATATTAAAAATAATAAATAATTTTTTTAACTACTACATTTAATGCAATGTTATTATTATAATTAATATATTAATGAGTTTTGTTAACTAGTGTATTTATAGTATTTTTTAAAGTTAGTTAATATATTATTTATTATAATAACATTGTATTAAATGAATTAATTAATAATTTTATTCATCATTTTCAATGTATTGGATGAAAATATAATTATATGTAATAATTTTAAAAAATACGTTTATGACACTCGTCAGTAAAATTCTATATTAATTAATCTTAAAAAATATCTAAAAATACTTATTAACAAAACTCTTAACAAATTAATAGTCTTAAAAGAATTGTTTGTTACTTTACCTAAAATTGTTTTTGATGATTTACTTTACCTAAAATTAAGAACTTAATAAAATTACTGATCTAATTCTCTTAAAACCTTTTTCTTGGAAAAGTATAAGTAATGGTCGATTTAGAATAAAATACAATTAAAACTAATTAATCTCTTTAATTACGTAATTGACTTTTAACTCGCTATTAATGGGAAATAATTTTGCTTTCCTTTTTCATTTTGAAAGTTTATACAAAGGGAAATGTGAGAAACCGAGGGAGATTCGTGTTTATATTACTAAAATTTTACAAACTCACCATCTGAATGAAAATATATTTTTTAAAAAATAATAAATTAAATCTAAACAAAATAGATAATTTTAGTAAGTGGATAGTTTTTTAAAAAAATAAGTAATTTTTACAAAAATTGATAGTTTTTTAAAAAGTAAATAAGTCATTTTTAAATATAAAATATTAAAATACATAATTTTTTTATTTAATTTTTTTTATTTTTTAACACTTAATAATTTTTTGATATTTTCACTGACTGAATTAGTATTACTTGATTCAGTGAAACTAATTCAATCATTCTTTTTATAATAACTAGATTTTGACACACTCACTATGTGAGTGAAGAAAATATATATATATATATATATTGTAAAGGAAGTTACTTAATGGGTTGATAGTTTTGAAGAAAAAAATTAAAAGAGATGATGAAGTTATAAAAATAAAAATGTGATAGTAATGTGTAGTTATAAAATATATAAATATCTTTTTAATTATTTTATAATTTTACGTAATTTTATTAATTGAATTGATATCAATTGACTCGTGACATAAATTATTATTTTTTAAATATAATATAGATTTTATAATAATATAAATATAGATAAATTGATGATAATGTTATAATCTTTCCTCCACCGACCGATCTAATCTACAACGCGCAACCTTCGACCGAAACAAAAGGGGTGATAACGTACGATAGCAGGTGACATAAATCTACAGCACCCTCTTTACTATCGGACGCGTGTCATAAGTTTTTGATTTACACATGTTTTGCATGCAAACTCACTTTAGTATTGAGTGAATTGTCGTCAAGTCAAGAGGCCATGGCTTCGGCTTCGGCTTGCGGATATAAATTCACTCAATAATATTTTCCTTTAATTAAGGTTTTTTTTCGGTTTTTTTTATGTGTTTATTATTTCATAGTTGTTTATAAAAATATTAATTAGTATACATTTGTTTAGATGATATTTTTAAAAAATTGTAATTAATAAATAAATTAGATTAAAGGGTGTTTATAAATACAATTAAAAATTATTTAACTATCATTTTAAATTATTTTTATATTTAATATGTTATTTTTATTAAATCTTAAAAAATAATATATTAATTATATTTTTCTCATAAAAATAATCTTATTCATTACGCAATGATTAATTTTTTAATGAATAATTTCCTTTAATTTAATAAAAATAAAATATTAAATGCAATTTAAAAAAAAAAAATTTAAATAATTTTTAATCTTTGTTTATAAACACGGATTAATTAGACTCGTTATTTTTTTTACAATTTGAGAAACACTCTCCAACAAGGACCCACTTAACTAGTTGGCTTAATCAACTATTCTTTCGACAAATCTTTTTATAATTAGTCTAACTAATTGGATATGATTTGAAGACATTCATGGTTTAGTGCACTTTGGGAGAATTTCAATGCCCATTGCTCTTGGCTTTACGTTAACGACTTTAACTAATCCATCTTAAATAATATATTTAATTAATTATCAACCGCCCATGCATATGACCGTTCACTAGGAACAGTTAAGGAGAGAAAGCAAAAATAAAAAATAAAAAAAATTGATGATTGAGTATATTGGGATGACAGGAGGTCGGATATATATATATATATATTTTTTTAATATCTGAATCTGTAAATCTATTTTAAAATTCGAATTCATTTATTATCCGCATTAAATCCGAATATTATTATTCGAATCTGAATCCGAATTAAATAACATTATCCGTCGGATATCCGAATTCGTTAAATATCCGAATTCAATAAATAAAATATATATATAAAGTCAAATAAAATTTAATTTTAAATTCAAATAAACGTATAATGGATTCGGATATCCGAATCCTAATCCGTAAAAATAAACGGATTCGGATAATAGATATTTGAAGTTTCATATCCGCATTCACTCTGAACCCGTTGCAAATAATAATTATAATCTTCAAATCTGAATTTTATTCGAATCCGCAATATCTAAATCTAAAAAAAATGTATCAAACAATTATAAATATTTAAATCCGCACTTTTCCTAATTGGGTAGGACATCGAGTTAATTGACTTCGTCCCCTTAAGTTATGGAACCTTCCCAGTCCCACGTTGAGTTGCAGAGTTAAAACCTATTTGAGATGGATGGTATTGGTTCGTAAGATAATTTTTTATTAATTAAATTAATTTTATAAAATAAATATACAGAATATAAAAAAATATATTTTTCGTAAAATAAACAAACCCAAAGAATTAGTTCAATCCTTAAGTTCTTTTCGTTTTTACTCTATTTAATCTTAACTTGGAGTTTCATTAACGATTCTTTTTAATGGATTTTTTATAAAATTATTATATATGTAAGTATTACACGTAAAAATTAATTAATTAATCAATCAACAAACGAATTAATTAACGTATAATAAAATAAATTGAATAAATCATTGATTGCATCAAAAATCCAAAATTTTCTCCTCTCATTTGTCATTTGAATGGTAATTTAAAACTGTTGTTATGTGAAATAATTTATTTAGAGGAAACACGTATTAAGTCAAAGTATAGTAAATTACAAAATGCCCAAAAAACCCAAAGGAAAACAAAAAATGCGGGCACACAGTTCAATGAGCTGACTCAAACTTTTGGCTGTTCACCCATTTATTGTATACATAACAATATAATAATGAAAAGTAAAATAGTAATAATAAGCTATTTACCAATTTTTTTTTTTTTTTTTTTTAAAAATAAGGACCTGAAGCCCAACAACCTTCAGGCCTGAAGGCCCAAGCTCGTATTCACCTTTTCTTACCCCAATGCCCAATAATATCCAAATCCAATTCAGAAACCCCAAGAAATTCTCCCATTCTCGCCTTAGTCACCGATCTTCGTCGCTCTCTGAGCTCACTCTATTAGGTTTGCAGATTCTGAATTTCTCTCTATTTTCCCTTTAATTTTATACAATTTTCCATTATTTCTGGATAAAATTTACTGTTAAATTCTTGAGCTTGTTGTTTGTTGATTTGAATGTTCTTGAATGAAATGCTTTGATTCCTTTTTAATTGTTATATGTTGCTGAAATCTAATAAATTTAGTAGTAAATGGGATATAAATTTGGAATAGAACGAATAACTGTATACCTTTTAAGTAGTAGGTAAAAGACGAAAGGCCAGAATAGTAGCCAGATAGTAACAGCCGTAGTTGAGTTTTGAGAGTAAGACAGTGATTGGGATTCTTCTCTCGGTTTCTTATGTTGTGAGCTGATATTAACTTGATCTCAGTTTTAGTGGGAGTCTCACTTTTTTAACAGAATCCGGGCCATTAAGGGACCTATCGGCGCCGATGATGGTCTTTTCAATAACAGAGTGAAAAGACTATCCTAGAATTATAAGGTACCTTCTCCCATTACTTTTGATGTTTACTTTAATTTGCTTGGTTTCAAATTCAGCAACTTCGTTGTCGTCTCTGTTACAACACTAGTGTGTTTAGCATTGATTTGATGTGGGAGGGGGATCAAAGAATATGACTTCTTGAACACCTAAATTTTTTTTCATCTTAAAAGTTTATCTGCAATGGTAATTAATGTATATAATAATCTTTTGGAAGTATTCTAACAATATAGCTGGTTTTCTTATGCATCAATATATCTGTAATGTTTATTGTAAATAGAATCAGAGAACAATTTTTTTGTTAACTATCATTATTGCTGCAAAATTGCTGTAATAAGTACAGATGTTTTGTAGTTAAAGCAAAAGCATTGATTTGCTTCAAATCTTGGAATGAACGCTACATGAGTTAGGATTTATTTTGAGAGAAAGGGGGGGGGGGTTCTACTGAAGTAACACCTGTTTAACATATTTCTGTCTATCTTGCTTTCAGCTTTGCAGGAGGATTTGGGATAGCTAGAAATAATTTTCAAGGGAAGCTATTGTCAACATGGGTAAGAAGATGCATGTAAAGGAGATGGGCATGAGAGGGATATAACAAGGTTGAAGAAGGCAATGCTGTTAGAAAAGAAAGTGATGTTTTGAATGTGTCAACTGAGAATATGAATGATGTTTCCAATCGAGCAATAGAGATGATAAGAATAAGAGAAAGGAGGATAACAATGAAAAGAAGAAGGATCGAATAAAAAAGAGGAAATCAGAGTTTGATATAGATGAAAAGGATTCTCAGAAGGCTCAGGAGAAGCATAAGAAAAGTAAAGATGTAGTTGGTGTAGTTAGAGAGATTTCAATGGAAACTTGTTTGGGTGGAGAGAACACAGAAGAAGAAAGTAGTGAGATAATGTATTTGGAGAACAATTTTGATTGCGAAGCAAAAAGGGTTAGGAAGGATAAACAAAGAACAAGAATAGAGATGGGATTGATGCAAGGATAAACAAAGAACAAGAATAGAGATGGGATTGATGCAGTTGCTACTGTGACTGAAACCCTTGAACAGAGTAAAATGCAAGAGCCAGTTGAGGTACAGAAAATCTGCAGCACTGAAGACATTAATAAGATGGTGAGGTTGTTGAGTGTTTCCCGTGTGCAGATGTTATAGATGATGCAAACAAAGATGGGAAAGAAGGCTTAGTGTATGCTGGGCGTTACAATTCTGTGTTCTGAATTTTGCTTGGTGCCAGGAGACGGATCTGATACTGGTTGCTTTTTCTATAAATTTCCTCATTTGTTTGCTTTTACGTAATAGATAACACTTTTAGAAAAAAGAGAAAGAAACCAATTGATTGAGGATGATAAGTTCATTTTGAGCAATAATAGCATCTAACTTTTATGATTATTCATCTTAAAGACTTGCCTACAATAACATATGATGGAAGATTTTTATTCACCAAAGTTTTGATTTGGTGGTGGTAGTGTATGGTGATTAGATGTACTATAAATGAGTGAGACAGGCTTGCTTAATGTTTTAGGTAGGTTTATGTATTTGATTCAGCTTCCCTCTTCAGTCGCGCACTTCCAAGTAATAATTTTTTCTTTCATTCTTCATAAACCATTTGTGTATTTTTAGGTTTGTTCCACATATCCGATGAGTACATAATTAGTCTTTTTCCTTTTATTCTTTCGGTGATGGGTTATCCAGATTGAGCTTGAAAGAGATATGCCATGTTTTGTATTTATTAGGAAGAGGGTTATTTTCATTCAAATAATATTCAGTTTCTGTGCTTCCATCCCCCATAACCAACCTGCACTGCTGCATTCTCTCTATACAATTCAAAACCTGTTGGTCCCCACATGCTAGGTATAAGGGATCATTTCCAGCCATTGTTGGAAGGAATATAGGCCCATCATTGTTTAGATTACTTCATTTTTGGCATTCCTTTCTATCTACTGTAGTTTCTCTTTTGTTCTTAGAAGATTTTACTATTATTATTGCAGGTGATTGATTCGCCTTCATGGCTGACCTGAAGCACAGAATTCTTATGGTTTCTGATTTTTTCTATCCCAACTTTGGTGGTGTTGAGAATCACATTTATTATCTGTCACAATGCCTACTAAAACTTGGTCACAAGGTCAGAGAATTTTAGTATGTTTGTAGGTTTTAAATCTTGTTTGTGATCACTGTTTGCTATTTGGCCATGAGCAAAGAAATGGGAAAAGAGGAATGATGTTTTTTTCCCCAGAAAAAAAGGGGGAATGGTTTTAGGTCTACGACTGTAAGGAGGAAATCTTTTTGTTTTCTTTCAAAAGAAGGGAATGGTTTTAGATCTGCCATTGCTTAGGTAGAAAAATACTATTAATGTCCCCCTGGAAGTTTCTGGAAGGGTTATCTCTATATTTCTTCCCCCTTCCTCCTCTCTGCCATTCTTTTTACTGAAACAGATATCTTTTTTTTTCCCTCTTTTCTCTTTGGTCAATAAGAGACAACATATTATAAAATTCCTTGGTCCTTTTTTTACCATCCATCTCTGATTTACATTCCTTTCCTGCGAATCAAATGTTTTTCTTTTTCCTCAAATTCTCAACGCAATAGTACAATCAAATTTCAGTCCTTTTGTCTTTCCTAGATTGGATGATATATTTACTCTATTATTTCAGGTGGTTGTTTTGACCCATGCTTATGGAAATCGATCAGGGGTGAGATACATGACAGGTGGCCTGAAGGTTTATTATCTACCCTGGCGGCCATTTCTTATGCAGAACACATTCCCAACTTTTTATGGAACATTTCCAATAATAAGGACTATACTTCTTCGAGAAAAGATATCACTTGTGCATGGTCATCAGGCCTTCTCAACTCTATGTCATGAGGCTTTGATGCACGCACGCACTATGGGATACAAGGTTGTTTTTACTGATCATTCATTGTATGGTTTTGCTGATGTGGGAAGCATCCACATGAACAAGGTTCTGCAGTTTACTTTAGCAGATGTAACCCGGGCCATTTGCGTTTCTCACACAAGCAAGGAAAATACAGTGCTACGGTCAGGTTTGCCGCCAGAAAAGGTTTTTGTGATACCTAATGCTGTGGACACAGCTATGTTCAAGCCTGCTCAAGAGCGCCTTGGCCATAATGAAATTGTTATAGTTGTGATAAGCAGGTTGGTTTATCGGAAGGGTGCAGATTTGCTTGTGGAAGTCATTCCAGAAGTTTGCCGTTTGTATCCCAATGTGAGTTGCTTAGACCATGGTATTGCTGAAAAGATTTTGATTTATTGGTTTGTTCTGTTACTTTTCAGTTGTCATGGTATTAGTTAGAAATGAGTTCTCTCAGTTTTTCTGTGGCTTCCTACCAGCTACTGGCAAGGGTATGACATGGTTAGATATATTTATTACCTGTGTCCTTTGGGTAGATATTCTGCAATGAGGGTTAGTGTTTTTGCTACTTGCTAATTCAGACTAAGCAGAAAATGGCCACTGGTATTTATCTATATGAACTGAGGTTGGCCATATTTAGGTGATTTGGCGTATAATTCCTATTTACGTGTGAAAGATCTGTTTATGTAGAATAAAATATCCTGTCTTTTCATCAGTATCTGCCAATAGTGATGAATGTAATTGCTTTTTGTTATATCCAATTTTGTTTTTCATGGGCATTATCTTTTCATGTTATGGTTGATTTTGCTGTGTCAGTCTTACAAAATAATTCAGTAGTCACATTCTTTTGGTTTGTTTTCCGTAGTTAGTGTGAGAGGAATTGGTTGCAACAGGGTTTATTACAGTTTTCTAATATTTATGTAGGTTTATCCGTTACAGGGCCAAAAATCGGCATGTTTAGTCAATTGCTATGTTGCATCTGCTCTCTCTCACATACACAACCTCCCACCCACATACTCTTACATTAAGACATCTGAATTTCTGCTACACTTACACTGGTGATCCATCAATATGTTCTAATATTGAGTCAACCTTTTAGTAGTTATATTTCCATTGGTGATAGTTCCTTATTTTGGTATTTAAATGAAAGTAAAACTGTAACATGTTATAATTTTTAGTCTCCCCTGCTATTTTGAGTTTAATTTTCTCATTTTGAAACACCTGTAAAGGTTCGTTTCATTGTTGGAGGAGATGGACCTAAACGAGTGCGGTTGGAAGAGATGAGAGAAAAACATTCTCTTCAAGATCGAGTTGAGATGTTGGGGGCTGTACCACATGCTTCTGTAAGGTCTGTGCTGATTTCTGGCCACATATTCTTGAACAGGTAAACTGAGTTTGGTTCCTATAGACCACCCATTTTTAGTTTATTAGTTCTTTATGTAACCAGAAGAGCAAAGAAATGAGGAAAAAAGACAAAAGAAGACAAGTTAACATTCCTTGATCATTTTGTAATCAAGTGTAAAAGCTGATCAACTTTGTCTGATATTTTATGTTATTCTTGCTCTTCCTTTTGACAGTTCTTTAACTGAAGCTTTTTGCATAGCCATACTGGAGGCTGCAAGTTGTGGACTTTTAACTGTCAGTACACGTGTAGGAGGTGTACCAGAGGCATGTATTGCGAAATTCTCATTAACCTGGACATACCCTGTTGCTTTATACTTTCCCATCTAAAAGGGTTGAAAATATAGATATCCTATCGTCTAGCATTTTTATCCTGATAATTTTCCATTTCCTTGTTCTAGGTTTTACCAGATGACATGGTAGTACTTGCTGAACCAGATCCTAGTGACATGGTACAAGCAGTTAAGAAGGCAATATCTATCCTTCCTAAAATTGATCCACAAGTTATGCATGATCGTGTAAGTTATTTTCATTGACTTACTCTATATAGTAATTTGAATTGTGTGAGGTGGCCAAATATATATGTCTCTTTTCATTTTTCTTTTTTTGACAAGATGAAGAGACTCTATAATTGGAATGATGTTGCCGAAAGGACAGAGATAGTGTATAATCGTGCTTTGAAATGTTCTAATCAGAGCCTCCTAGAACGTCTTTCAAGGTATGCCGTTGAATGTTTTCCAAGTGGATGATGCTCACAAAATTGTTTTAACCAATATGTTACTATGATGGTTTCATGCTTTTTAAGTACTTTTTTCGGATACGGGTATGTTCAATTTTTTAAAGTTTTTTCATATATTTAGAGGATCATACTTTCATATCCATGTCCGAATATGTGTTGGACGTAAGTGTAGGACACGGGTATTTTAAGAAAAATGAAGAGTCGGATAACATAGGATATGTTATCTTGTAACTTTTAAAGGTTGGTAAAAGTACCATTATGCCTTTTTGAGGTTAGTATTAGGGTTGCTAATGAGGTGATGATTTGTTAGGTATCTTTCCTGTGGAGCTTGGGCAGGCAAGCTGTTTTGCTTGGTTATGATAATTGACTTTTTGCTATGGCGTCTGCTAGAACTATGGCAGGTACATAGTTTTTATCTTTTTATGATCCCCATAAAATGTTTTTTTATTTTTTATTTTTTTTTTATTATAGTTTGGGGATGGGGGATTCGAACTCTGCCCTTTTTTTTTTATTTTTATGTTTGTTTTTCTATGTTGTTACTTTATCTACTATTACTGTACTATACTGTTGGTACTGCTTGCTGCACCAGCCTGCAAAGGATATTGAGAAGGTGCCTGATGTGGTTCTACAACCCTGCTGCCATCATCAAGATGGAGAAAGGATTGAAGAAAGATTTCAATGAAAATCTGAATATATATATATATATATATTATAACAATTAACATTCAATTCAAGTTTATGAAATGTCAACTCAACTAACATGTTTAACCTCAATACCTAATATATTTCGTCTTCCAGCACTGCACTGCACTGCACTGCACTTTATTCTATTCTTTATGTATGTATGTATGTGGTTAAATTGAGGGATGCCTGTGTTTCAAAGTTAAAAAACCCATTGCTCCATCCACTCTTGAACGTGGTTTCATGGATTCGGTTTTCATTTATTACTTTTCAGTTTATTATTTTTTAATATATTTTTAATTATAATTCATAAATATGATTTTACAATTAATAAGTGAATTTTACTCATGAGATTGAAAAATAATAAATAAAAAGTAATGGATTGGATCTTAATTTGATTTTACGGCCCTCTTCGAATTTTTTTTTGGAGATTCTTATTTAACTGTATTTTTTTTAATTAACAAAAAAGGGAGTTAATAGATATTTCAAAGAAAGAAAAAAATAATAGTTTAATAATTGAAATTCATAATAATAAGTAGTTTTTTTTCTCACTTCTTTTTTTTTTACCAAATAAGTGTAATTTTCAAATACAAATCCAAAAAGGCAAAAAGTCATAGAAAGTCTAAGAGCAATAATTTGCTCAATTATCAATACCCTAGAAAAACGCTACTAATAAATAGGGGAAAATGCCCCAGGTAGGTGGAGAAGAATGAAGATGCCATAGCCGTCAATTAACGTTGACTGTTAGTCTCTTTCTGACAACTCTCTATATCAACTGACGGAAGCAAAGCAGAGTACAAACCTCGTGACGTCCTTCGCTTCCCCTATTTATTGTATTGTATTTTTCATTTTGTTTCCATTTTTAACTGTTTCCCACACTCCACCCTTCCCATTTCTGCGGCGTCTCTCGATCCCGCATTTCCTTCTCAATATTTTTTTACTATTATTTTCATGGATAATCATCTTAATTAATTTCCTTCTAATATTATTCAGCTTCTCTGGTATGTTGGACAATTCTCAATTTTTTTAATGAATGAGTTTGCTGCTTTTCTTGTATTCTTAATTCTTGTTAAAGTTCTATAATGCCATTGTTTAAGGGACACTTTGGGTTTTCTAATCTGAACATTTTGCTGTTAATTCATTGTTTATTTTATTCTCTTTTTTTTGGGGGTAAAATCTTGCTGATCTTTTTGACTTTTTGGCTGCAAATATATTAGTTAAAAGTAAAGTAAAACTTACAGAAAGTAGAAATATTTAAGCTATTATTAAATCCGGGTATTGCATTTTGTTGTTAAATAACTAAACTTTATCATCATTTTTTGTTGTTCATTTAAGGAGGAAGCACATTTTGGGGTTAAGAGATTTATCTACATTTGAGAAAATGGTTACATATGAGCAAGAACATGATTTTGTTAAGTGGGGTTTGCAACTATTCGATAGTGATCCCTATCCCTATGCTAATTGTGGATATGGCGGTGTGCTAACTCAAGAAGATGGAGAGTATTACCGTGGAAATTATTTCAGGGAGGATCATTACGACTTGGGAGAATGTTGCAATGTAGAAAATGATGAGGTTATTGCTCATACTCTTCAACTTCAAGAACTGTCACAACTTGCGGTCTTGGGATCTCCAAGCCAAGGGGAGGAAGAAGAATTGCAATTGCAAGTGTCTGGTTATCCGCAAGAGTGTGTCGATCAGTCTATTGGGGACTTTGGTTCTGGTATAAGCAAAATTCTGGATTTTCAGTTCAATGTTTGAAGTTGCTAATATGTCTTTAATGTGTTACATACCTGTGCTTATGTTTTGTGATTTGTAGGGCACAATTATGGTCAGGAAGAGCAAGATGATACAGCACCTTCTAGTTCATGTTCTAGCCCTGAAGAAAAGTTGTTATGTGAGGAGGATCGGTCATATTCATTGGAGCTAACAGATGAGTATGCTCTTGATGGTGAAGTGGGGAAAAGGCTGAATCAGATGGTTCCTGTTCCTGTAAGTGTGACTATAAGGTTTAGATTCTTGATTATGACATATGAACTACTGCTTTAGTTTATGCTTTTAGATTTCTCTCTGGTTGTGTGTAGCATGTTCCAAAAATCAATGGTGAAATACCCTCGGTTGATGAAGCAACTTTAGATCATCAAAGGCTACAAGAAAGGTTTGCTTTTTTGGAACTGGACCTTCCTTTGAATTCTTTATCTTCTCTCTCTCTCTCTCTTTTTTTTTTTTTTGCTTTTTGCTTTTTGTTCACAAGAATTTTTTTTTTTTCAGCTATTTTTGTAGTTCTATTGCTTTTTTTTTTCGTTTCCCCCTTTGGTTGACCTATTTGTTGAATATATGATTCTGGAAATTCTTTTGCTATAACAGATTGCAGGTCTATAATTTATTGGAGCTTAAAGTTCAAGGAGATGGTAACTGTCAGGTTAGCTTTAAAGCTGAAAGCATGGATATCAACATCAAAAGAGCTAGCATCCATATTAATGTTTTTGAGACATATAGCATCAATATAATTGAACTTGTTCTGTGTCTAAACTGTCATTACACATAACTTAGGTTTCACGTATCCATATAAAGCATGGGTGTATGTTGATATTGGTTCCCTTTTAACATTAATTTCCAGGGTCTTGACTTCATTGCTGGTAAAACTTTTGAATGTTGCTATTAACATAAAATCTCATTCCTTCGTGATGCTTTTAAGTCTTGATCAGTTTTCCTTTTTTGCCCTATGACATACTTCCCAGTGGTCATGGAAGCTCACTAATTGTTACTGCAGTGCTTAATATAAATTATATACCTGATGTCTCATTAGTTTCGTGATGTTGCCAGTTCCGTGCTCTATCTGATCAATTTTATCGAACTCCTGAGCATCATGAATTTGTGAGACAGCAAGTCGTAAATCAGGTTGGCCTTTGACTTACGATAATAAAGTTTGGCTTTTTAGTTTGTTGGGCTTGTGTTATAGTCTTTCATTGAAATCATTGTGCATTGCACATAAAGTTTGATGTTTAACGTTTCTTGTCTTGCTATATCTTGCACAATCAGCTTAAGTCTTATCCAGATATATATGAGGGGTATGTTCCCATGGCATATGGTGACTACCTGGAGAAGATGTCCAAGTATTTTTCTACTCCTCTATGACTTAACCATTCTTCCTTTTTTATTTTTCTTGATCTTGCTTCTTCATCATGTTGATGCTTATAGGAGTGGTGAATGGGGTGATCATGTCACTTTGCAGGCTGCTGCAGATTCGGTATGCTCCACCTATGTTGATTTTGTTTTCTCTTGTTTGTGATAGATTCTACATTTCCTCCCCCCCCCCCTTCTTAAATTTTGGTTATATTGTTTAATTTGTCTAACCTGCATAACAATTTTCTGTTGTCAATCATCCATCTAGTTTGTCTACAAATCGCTATGAATCTATAGACATTTGAAAGATTAGTTGATGTCAATTTCGCTGTGCACTGCTTTGTAGTGTACAATCATTGTTTTAATAGGAAAAAAACAGTATTGGTTATTGCAATCTTAAAAAAAAAAATTGCAAGTATTGCCTGTCTAATGCATGCTAATTGCTTGTTGCAGTATGGTGTTAAAATATTTGTCATAACATCTTTCAAGGACACTTGCTACATTGAGATTCTTCCAAATGTCCAAAGGTCAAAACAAGGTACAATTACTATCGCTTTTGCTTCTATTAGTTTCATTTATAGAATCTATGAGTAAGTTCTTTTTGCTTGATTATCATCAGAACTCTGATTGCAATTAATATATTTTAAAATTTCCTCCTAGCATTTGGGCATCTCTTAATATATCTCAGTAGTTAGGGGTGCCAGTTGTCGTTTTGTGGTATAGTTTGACCATTTAGGTTATGTTGGTTACTTGATTGGATATGATTTCCTTTGTAGATTTTCTATCCTTCCTTTTTACCTAGTGGTTTTTTAGAGAAGAAAGATGCACTACAACTCAACCATTGTGATGGTCGATGGAAATCTTATATCAAATTAATCAGTTTGGTCTGATTTCAGCAGTTATTTTTTTGAGCTTTTGGGCAGAGGTGCACTACAACTCAATATATCCATTTGGAGGTAAATATCTGCCCTTGGAAATTATTTCTTATGTATACATTTTTGCCGAAGAATATTAGAAGTGCAATGGTTTATTGTATTGAATGCAGCTGAGCCTGTCCTCTAAATTCTAAGGGCTGCTTCAGTTATAGATCAAGTTGACCTTTTTTACTTTCCAGTGTTGGGTTTGAGTTGACCAGTTACTTTTCTGCCTCTAGAACATTCTCAGTCAGCATTTGATGGAAAGATTACCCAGTGGCTAGTGTATGTCTTAAATGTGTCCAAGTTTTGCAAATCAATAACTTGCTAAGAGACATGGAGTCATATTCCATATTCTGTGTTTAGGCATCAGAATTCCCATGCTTTGAACTCTTTCTATCTGAAGAGATACCTTATAGTAGTTTTGGAAACTGGATCACTCAAATAGAATTTTTTGTCAGTGCTTCTTTCTATTAAGTGGTGAAAGCACAGTTTCTGTTGCACCTCAGATGCACTGACAATGGCTGTCAGTGTATTATTGAGATAATTTATGAGACAATTTAAGATCTTTTAAGTTTTTGGTTTGAGGGGATGTTAGTTGCATAATAGAATTTGCTAGATGCGCGTTTCAGCTTAATAGTACCTTTGACTGTGGATTATTTTGTTGGTTTTTGTGCATAAGTTGCACCGTTTCTATGAGGATTCTAGTCAAGGTATATGTACTTCTATTTTGCCTTTTAACTAAATTATGGGTTCTGGAAAGGGAGGAGCATTTCAGAAATGGAAAAAGACGCCCAAGTAATCTTATAGCTCTGTATGCAGGAGGAAAGGATAATATGAAACTGTGAATCAGTCATTTCTTTGCAAATTGATAATACTTGGTTTATTTTCCCATCTTTGTTCAGAGTTGCCTGCATTTGGGACCAAGAAGAAGAAAAGGTGGCGAATGTTTCGGAACAAGCATTTGGAGTCACCTGATGAATATCAATGAATGTGCTGACAATCTCTCCTGGGTTTTTTGTTTATTTTTCAAGCTTATTGCTTTTTCAAGAGGCTAATCTCTCTCACCATTTATTTTCTACCATGTTAGATTGAATGTTGATTTTAAGGACAGAAAGCAAAGCAAAGCAAAGCAAGGGTCAGAGACATCATCTTGCTTCAATGTTCCACTTAGATTGTAAATTTCTTGGATACAAATCTATCCTCATTTATTTTTCAAATAAGAAAATATATTATTTTATATTTACCTTGAGAATGAGCATCCTAAATCTGCCTTGGACCTGTCCTGACCCAACACTCAGGGGTGGGCTGGAAATGGCGTTTCAGGGTGGGCTGGAACCGTAGGCTACGAATCATTTTGTCATCCTGTTTTACAGGTAAGGGGGTCATTAATAAATTATGAAACAAAACAAGTTGAGTTGGCGAATTATTATATGGTAAAAGAAATGTTTGACAGACTTAATTGGAAAGTTCATCAGCAATGACAACAAGATAAGACCGATGACGCCTGATCAATTCATTTGATTGGTTTCCTCCATTCTCTCTCTTTTTTTATCTGTTAATTTATTTTTTAAAAAAAAAAAAACTTAAAAAATATATCTTATATTCGGCACTCACTGAAATTCAGAAAAACATATCAGAATTAATATATGTTCGATACGCATGTTGACGGAGACTCCAAACTAGAGTCCTTCGTTAGGTAGATTCAAAGACAAACTAGAGCCATTCCTTTTGAAAGGAAATTTGGAACCCGTTTTTTTTTTTTTTTTTTTTTTTGGGGGGGAGGCGGGGTGTCATTCAAAACCAATTCTTTGAAATGCTACACAAACTAAAAAATCCGAGCATATCTAGGTGCAGATTATACCTAATTATAAAAAATAAAAAGGTGAGGGGAGAAACATTCAGTCTCTGATAATGTATTTATTGATCCAAAATAACATGCAAATTCTTCTAAATTCTCTCAATCTTTCGCTTCTTTGTCATGACTTCCTGCCATCGACTGCAACATTGCAATCTCATTGGCAGAGAATTCCAAATCAAAGTTTGCAACCAAATCAAACTCAAAAGGTGGCAAAGTAGGTTCAGCCCTCGAAACCACACAGTTCTTCATCATATCTTGATTGTCAGAGTAAACTTTTGCGTTACAAAAATCCAAAGAAGGCGAATAATCCGATGAAAGCAAAGGCGAGCCAGAGGAGAAATTAGTAACCAAACCAGTGGGGGTGGATTTGATGCCAGTGCCTGTAGCTGCAATGATCGACGGCTCAGCTTGGCGCAAGAGCCATGCTATGGTCTCACCATCTGTTTTGTACCCAAGTTCTCGAGTGAGCTGAAAAATCCTAGCAGCACAAACAGGCGGCAGCCTGATGCGCCTGTCTCTGCCATCGACCTTTGCATGGCGGTCTTTACTGGTTTTGCTAGTGACAAGCTTGTTTTTCGAGGTACTTGGCTTGTTTTGGGAAAAGGGCCTCGTTTTTCTCGTTGAAGGGTTTGACACAGCCATCTCTAAACCCATATTCTTCGAGGCCATTTGATATTAGAGAAGGAATTCAGTAGGGTTTTCAGGGTTTATATAATATATGTGACTTTGTTTTTTCTGAGATCAGAAAGAGAAGAAAAAGACCTCCGAGTTTGAATACTGGAAATTTCAACTGACAAAATGTATATTGCCTGGTGTAGCTTTGTGATGGTTCTTTTACAAATGTGCACTAAAAACCTTGAGTTTCTTCTTTGTAACGTGCCAATGGTGATGTAAGCCCAGCAAAATATATATATATATATATATATATATATATATGGATTTGTATTTGATATACTGACAGTGTATAGCTTCATACACTGTCAGTAAACAAGATGATGCCACCTCATTAAAAAATTTAAAAATAAATAAAATTATTTTATTTCTAATGAGATGGTATCATCTTGTTCACTGACAGTGTATGAAGTTATACACTGTCAGTGTATCAAATATTAATCCTATATATATATATATATATATATTATGATTATTATTTTACGGTTTCGGTTTTTTTATTATAGATATTTACTGGCTATATTCATTGTCATTTGACAATGATAACATTTGTTACATCCGCAACCATGATAAACAGTAGACCTGGCAATTCATGTATCCGTGTTGTGTTCGTGTATTTTATCGTGTTATAATCATATTTAAGATATTTTATATTTATATAAATTTTGATACGTTAATAATTCATGTCGTATTCGTATCATGTAATCATATCGTGTTCAATATTGTCAAGTCTAATAAACGGAGCGCAATAAAAAAAATGCATTCACAATTTAAATCATACATATATATATATTTCATATATACATAAATTGAATTGGTTAGTGAAATCATGCCAAGTAATCCAATATATGGTAATTAAACATATATATATATATGTATATTTAAGAGAATGTGCTGTTTGGTAATTATTTTCTTACTGTAAATGGATATTAGGGAATGCAGATGGCCATTTTTGAGCTGTTTTGAGCAGACTCTTGCCAGGTTGCAGCTGATATCCCCAATGAACACATTTAATAAGACTAATACTCAGCCAAACTTGAAAATAAATGTTGCTTACTTGTCATTCAAAAAAAAATAGCAAGTATATATATATATACATATATATATTTGTTTTAGAAATTAATACATATATATAGTAACCTAATTATATGCCATATGTTTTTCTTTTTTTTTTTTATGAGAAAAGAATGTTAAGTAATGCCTTATTTGCAATATAATGGCGAATAATCCAATTTTTTTCTTTCTTTCTTTGCTTTTCATTTTCTCTTCTTTTTTCCACACCCTCTCCCAAAAAAATGAAACTTGTTTAGAAAATCAATGACTAACGTTTACAAGTATAAAGAAATAATAAATAGTTTACAAGTATAAATATTATATATAAATAGTTAAGTTATTTTTTCGTTTTTTATTAATTTGTTAAGTTCTTTTAAAAAAAAAAAAAATCAAGTATAATATTTATCTAACTGAAAATCACATTTAAGATAATTTCTTATAATTATTTATTGGAATTGGACCACCCCGCAATTCTTAACCCAAATACCAATTATTTATTTAAAAATCCACGAGCACTCCCCTAAAAGAGCACAAAAATTATATATAAAAAAAAATCCATTATAACAACAAAAATAACCATAAATAAATATACATTATTATCTAAATCCAGGCAGTATATTTAGACATGAATGGATGATTATTTACTTGATAAGTTTTTGAGTGGATGAAATTCCTAAATGGTAATTTATTATATAAGTTTTTACATATATACGATAGCATGTGCATCCACATGGTTTTTACTTTTTCCCATTGAATTTAAGAAACTCTAATTACAGTATAATTTTACCCTTTTTTTTTGCTACTCAGTTAAAGCCATCTCTGAAATAATTTTTTTTTTGGGTACAAAAATACATGTTCTTTGAGAATTAAGTTAGAACAATGTTACTACTCAAAATAAATGTCAAAAGAACACCACAACAAAGGCAAACATTTTTACATACCATCCAATAATCAACATGGTTTCAATCTATTAAACAGAAAATTAGATATTCATAAAATCTAATTACTAAAACTAAGCAGTTTGTAGACACAAAAAAAAAAAAAAAACCATTTATAGAAGCAATTTCCACCTCCCATATGTGATGTTCCAACCTGTCCAGCCTAATCTAGAGAAAAGCAAAATGTAAAAAAAAAAACAAAACAAAACGAGGATAAAATTCAATCTCAATAATTGCCTATAAAGAAAACAAACAAGCAATATAATGGTCATAAAGGTTGATTAGTATTCAAGTAAAAATATTTTGGAAAATTCACATTAAAATTTCAATTTAGTTCAAATAAGTATGTTATTAAGTGGGAGACACTGCTTAGGCTAACACAAAGCTCTCATACAAATCATAGCATAACAGCAAACAAAGGCAAAACGATGTTTCTTGCCAACCTTTTTCTCACAGCTTCCTAATAACTAATAACGTCCACATCACAACTTTCCTAGATTTCCTCCTATCTCCAAGAACACAAATGGAAAAAATGATAAGAGGCTAATTGGCTTGCTCTCAAGTGTGAATATCAGACATGTGAACTTACGTTCTTTTGGAGTTCATCCTTGTATTTGGAGACCATACCTTTAATTACAGGATTACTGTAAAAAAAATAAGGAGTTGAAGCAACTTAGATAACAAGAAGTAGGATTGGATTTTACATTAGGAGGCAACAAAACGAGGTAGGTATGTGTTCTAAGTCCTTTCTGTCTAGTCGAGGCAAGCCAACTCGTTTTTAATGCAACAAACCAGGAGCTAGCACATGAGATGAGATTATATGTGCAGTATCCATCTGAAATTTAGCAGATGAGCTCAGAAAGATTTGAGACAACTAAGTTGAGTGGATTTCCTCGTCTAAGAAGTCCAATTGACACCAAGATATAGCTTGATATGAAAGGCATTATTAATTGTATAGACCCTTGCTATAATGCCATGCTAATATTAGAATAAAACAAGGCATGCTATAAATACATAACTGACATTTGCTAATGAATCCATAAACAAGAAAAAAAAAGAGATTAAAAGTAGCATAAGCATAGGGGCACATACCCACTCTTCCGGTCAATGAAAATTCAGCATAAAGAAAACGCCCCTCTGCACGCAAGATCAGGACAAGTATATTAGACAAAAAATGACAAAAAGAGAAGTAATTACATGGAGCAAATTCTTTACAAGTGGAATATATGAAGGGAAGTTAGATTACGTTTTACTGCAGAAATCATAAGGCAGGAGTCGTGAATCCCTCAGAAAAATCAATAGATTTGGTTTTCAAGTTAGTAACTTCGTGGCTGGCCAACTTGAGGTGTTTGGAATTGGATTCATCAGAAATACAAGAAGTGTCAATTCGTGCATCTGAACTATGCTCAACCAAATCCAAAGTGCCAACTCGTGCATAAGATTTTTTGTTATCATAATCAGTGTATAAAGCAAAGAAACAGAACTTTCTACCCCTTAATTGGAATAAATGCCATTGAGTGGGATTAGGACCATCGAGCAGAGAATCGTCCTTAAAACTTGGAGGATCTGATGAAAAGGCTTGAAAAGGTTGAGACCCAAAATTAAGCACAAGAAAATTGCCTTCTTGACTACTTAACAAGAAACCATTTTCCTGTACATGGAGGCAGTAGATAGTAAAACAAGGCAATTGGGCAAACGGATCTTCACGAGACAATCTCATTATAGTCCATTTCATTGTGTTCCGCATCATACATAAAGAGAAGGTTACCATCCGCAGACTTAGAATTAATAATGATCTTCTTATCATTAATGATAAAAGACCCTTTTATGAGTTGTTGGCTGCGCATTCTACTCGACAAAGAAGAGGGAGGAGGAGACAGCACTTCCCAGCCGCCACCATCAACATTAATGCTATCAGATTTCAGGACCTCAAAAGGGTCACTGTATTTATCGCCTACGGAAAGCACGTAAATGTTACCCGCAAGAGAGAAGACCAAAGGCGTTCCCTTGTAAGTTGTAACTATTCAGACTATGGCACTGCTTCCAGTTCCATTCATAACCTCCATCACGCAGCTCGGGGCGGAGTTGCCACATCGCAAAAGTAGACGTCAATGGGACCACTATTCACTTGGATCGGCGAAGTAGACCTTCATTACTTGATTGTTTCCCACAGCGAAGCACAGAACACCTTCTTTGCACCACGTCTCCAAAGCATCCATTGGTAATTTGTCCACTCCTAAAGGCCCCAAAAATTTCGGATCACATTCAGGTTTTTTTTTTGAAGTATCCATTTCTTCAATAAAACGAGCGGCAAAATCCTTCATAGCCTCTTCAAGCACATCTGGTGGATATGTGCGTATTTTTGGAGGATCCATTCTTTCAAACCCTAATTGGTTGATAAACAGAAACTAACCCTAGCTGATCAAATACCTTTTAGGAGGAGGTCAGTTTGTATATTCAAAGGATAAAGCTTGAAAAGTGCTACAGATGAAGAATAAGAAAAGGGGCTAGGGTTTTTCAAGTTGTGCAAGGTGCAGGGATATTTTTTATTTTTTGTATTTATTTACAAAAAAAAAAGAGAAGAGAAAATATAAAATTTGACGAAAAAAAAAGAAAAAAGAAAATCATATCGGTATTTTTATAATTTACACGTCACATGTTCTCTGTCATTTAACATTTATTTTCACGGTTGTGCTAACGGATAGACCATATTAATAGGAAACTATGCCTGATTGTTACGTTTTAAAATTTTGGAACTAATATAAAATATGTCCTATATTTTAGAGACCATTGATGTAATTAATTTTTTTTAAATCAATTAATTCAAATTATTTTTTTATCACTACTACTAAACAAAATAAAAAAAATCTTTTAAAAAAATGACAACTGAGTCCCTCAGGACTCAGTTTTCATTATAGTTGATAAAATGATTAAAATAAAGAAAGGGGCAAACTAAAGATGTGTTTAAAGTGTTTTATATTTGTATAAATTTTGACGTATTAATAATTTATATTATATAGATTTGACATGTTCTTGTATTCGTGTCGTGTCTGTGTTTCTTTTTCGTGTCTTGTTTTGACACCCTCTCTAAACTTCCTCATTTACAAAATTTATCTTATGGATATAATATCTTAAACACGATTATGACACATAAAAAATAAAAAATAATAAAAACAACATGAATACATGAATTACAAAGTCTAAAAATAACTTAAATTTTCTCACCAACTCTTTCATTTATATCCATAACATTTTTATTTTTATTTTTTAATATTTAATAAAATAACTTAAACACGATTATGATACAAAAAAAAATTAAAATTATAGGAACACGACATGAATACACGAATTATAAAATCTAAAATAACTTAAATTTTTTCACCAAATTCTCACCAATTCTTCCTTTTATCTCTATCACAATTTTTTTACTGTTTTATATTTAATAAAATAACTTAAATTAAAAAAATTAAACTTAAATTTAAAATAAAAATTAAAAAATGATTAAAATAAAAAAAAGAATAAAATAACTTAAATTAAAAAAATTAAAAAATTAAACTTAAATTTAAAATAGAAATTAAAAAATGATTAAAATAAAAAAAGAGAAAAGAAGAGACCAACACTTCACTTTATCCCTATAAATGAAGATGAACAGTATTTTTTTAATATAAAAAAAACAATTCATGCCATGAGGATATTTTGTTCAAAATAAAAAATAAAAAAAAGCAAGTCAACAGTAACCTAAAAAGTAGAGGTGGCAAAATGAACCCGAACCCGAAAATCCGCCCAGGAAAACCCGAACCTGAACCCGCTCAAACCCGATTTGACCAAAAAGTCAAAAATCTGAACCCGAAAAAACCCGAACCCGAATGGACCAGAACCCGAATAGACCCGAACCAGAATGGGCCCGAACCCGAATGGGCCCGAACCCGAATGAGCCCGAACCCGAATGGACCCGAACCCGGGACCGGCCCGAACCCGAACCCGAATTTAATACTAAAAATAAAAATAATCAAATTGCAATCAATTTTTTTTTTACAAAGCAATAACTTTAATTATTAATTTTATTCTATTTTTTTTAATAATTTAATTAAAATTTAATATTATATATATATGATGATGAAATAATAATTTTATCAAAAAATAAATTATATTTTGTACTTATAAGTTATAACTTTAACGTCTCATATCATGATGAATTTACAATCTAAATATTTTAAATTCTTGAAAATTTTAGAAATGTGAAAAAAATTTTGACAATAATTCAATTATTCTTTAAGGGTAAAAAAATTTGACAATAATTCAATTATTTTGGCCTTTTGGCTTATACTTATACGGTTAGGGTGGGTTTAATTGGATTATGGCTTTCATGGGATTTTATTTTAGCGGGTGAGTTTAATGGGGTTTTGGGTTTTATGGCCTTTTGGTTTTGGGTATATTTATTTATATTAATAAATAATCATATTAATTATATATTTATTACGTATAATTTAAATATAAATTATATTTTTTTAGTACTACTTTATAATTTATACTTTATACTGATGAAAAAAATATAAATACTCGATATATATATATATATATATATATATATATATATATCTTGACTATAAGCATAAAATTTTTGCATTTTATAAGTATATAAACGAATAGATGAAGGCCATGATTTATTTTTAAAAGTTTTTTATTTTATAGTGAATATAAATTATAATGTATTTATATTTTGAAATTCGAGTTCATCAAATCAATTATTTTAAATATCAATATGATTAATTTATAATATATCATATTTTTTATAATAAATTATTTCAAAATTTGATTTTATATAACAAATTAATTTCTTATTCTTTTGGTGCTAAAAATATTAATTTAAAAAAATAAATATAATTAAAAATATCATATAATAGTAAAAGTATACAAATAATAATAAATTAATAATTTGTTTTTAGATATAAATATTTAAATTACGTAAAAATGATTACATCTAATATAAAATAAAATGATGTAAAATATACCCGAACCCAGACCGAACCCGAACCCAGACCGAACCCGAACCCGAATGGGCCCGAACCCGAATGGACCCGAACCCGAATGAGCCCGAAACCGGATGGACCCGAACCCGAATGAGTCCGACCCAAATGAACCCGAACCCGAATAAACCCGAACCCGAATGAACCCGACCCGAACCCGCCCGAACCCGCCCAATTGCCACTTCTACTAAAAAGTATAAAAAAAAAACAGGTGAACAGAATCGGACGACGTGGACAAGCTGGCCGGGCTTCAAAATATCCTATATTTATAGTATGGGTGGATATATATATACAAAGAAGACATTTTTGACGACAGAAACATTTAGTAACCAGCTGACTAGTTATCCATCTCACTTGAATTTCGCAGATGAAGGAGCTTTTAGCAGAGCTGACTATGGTTGAAGGTGAGATAGCTCGTCTAGAAAGCCAAATAAGTTAACTTCAACTTGGTCTGACGTAGGAACAGGAAGTCACCAAGGAAACAAAATCAAAACAATGGAATCTAATGAGTAACCAACCTTCAAGGCCTTCCATCCAGTACATCTAACCAAAACCCCATAAAGCAAGGTGGCCAAGAAAAGATGGCCTTTGAGACCAAGGCTTTGCATTTTACTAGCAAAGCTATTAAAGGGAATTATACTCTTTAGTGACTTGGGTCTAAATGACAGAATGAGAAACTCAAGAGTACTTTCTGAGCAGAAAGAAAACCAGTACCATAGAGAGGTTAAATTTCAAGAGAGGATTCCAAGAAAAGTGGTTTGTTGAAGGCAGCCTCACCATTGCGAGACCATCGACATCCATCGCCCAAGGTAAGGCCCCAGTTATTTTGTCACCTTACATTCTGTTGGACATAATATAGCTATGGCAAGTTCTGATGAACATTTATATACAATTTTCAGAATTGAGTTTATTTTTCTCCAAAGCAAGAGACTAAAGAAAGACAATTTCTGATCATTTCTCTGTTTTCCATCTGCAGAGTCCTGATGAACAATCTCCAGAAGGTGGATCTGACTTCTGAGAGCATTGACTTACCAGTAGAAATTAGCCTGGATCAACATGTACAATGCCTGTATCATGCTTTCAGAGAAGTCTTTGCTTGATTTATGCTTTAACTAAGAGAAATTGTAGTAGCCTTTACTAAATGTTGAGGGATGATAAAGTTTGGAATTGGTATGCAATGAAGGATTTGAAAGGTTGATAAAGTAGGAAACAACTAAAAATACCAAGACAAACACCTAATCAAAAGCAGTTGAATAGAAGATTGTACATATATATCATAGAACATGAAAAATTTATGGGTGGTTGATGAGTTGGTCATAATTGGTGCAGAAAAATAATGAAGTAAAATCACACTGAGACCAAAATCTACCATCAATTTCAGTCAGTTCAACATTAAATCTTATAATCTCGGGAGAAACAAATTATGGTTTCTGCAATTGAGAATATTAAGAGCAGAAAGAATGATTGAAATTTGCAAATACAGACTATTTATTCGCCTGGATTGCTTACAGAGTTTATCAGAAATGTTGGATGTCAAGATTGGGTCATCATTAATCTTCCCATTGGAGAAAAAACCCAAATGTTTCCCCACAAAGGCTAATTCCATAATGAAACAGAACAGGAATGGCAGCAACCAGGCAAATCAAACCTTCAAATATCAGATATATTAAGTACATCAGTTGTACAGGAGAGTTAAAAGTCTAAACGTAAATGAAAGAACTCTCTAAAAAATTGTCATTTTGGTTCCTACAATCCATCATTAGGAATTAACAAACTCATATATCTAAGCAGGAACTTGATCCATGGAGAAACTAAAGCAGTCCATGATATTTGCAGACTCTCTTTGAAGTCTCCCAAAGGTAGTGCCTCAAACAGGATATCAGTTTCAAATTCCTCTAGTTGTTGACTCAATTATTCTCACTAAGTCACTATAATTACGATCCGTTTCCCCATGCTTCTGCAAAATTCATGGGAATAAGTTATCTGACTATACATCAATCTCTCCAGTCTTGTGAACCCCACTTCTCCAACTACGGCCATCTGATTTTTCATCTTCTTCTGCGTCCATGCTGTCACTTATGTTACCCGGACTCTTCATTTTTCCTAAAGTACCCATGTCTAACACTTGTGTCCGACACATTCAGACACGGGTATGGGGACATGATCCTTCAAATATATGAAATTTAAAAAAAAAAAAATGAACATACCTGTATCCGATACTCATTTCCAAGTCCGGGTAGCATAGGCTGTTACCTCCGGTACTCGACATACCTTTAGCAGAAGCACTAGCAAGGAGGGGACCTTGTGGAGAACCAGACTGAAATGTTAGCTTTCATGTACTCACCAGACTGATTCTGAGCAGACCATAGGCCGTTTCCTTGCTCAGCTGATGAAGCTGGAAGTTTTTGGATATGAAGTCTGTATTTCTGTACATAAACCAAAATTCACACACTAATCAGTAACCAGAAAGGAGATAATAAGATGATAACATGAGCAGATTTTACATGCTAAAGACAAACCTGCAAATAGCTTTTCACTTCATCATTGGTGAGACCATCAATTTGCATCTGTTCTCTAATCTGTTTAGGAGTGGCCACTGTGAAAGAGTATAAACCAAACAGATTTATTCCACAACTAAACATAAATATTTCAAAAAGAGCTTGATTCAGGTGTTTTCTAAAAGAACCAAATTCATCATTGCTTGATTTATGCTTTAATCTTTACTCATATCAGCTCTGGGTTTAGTGTAAATTTGGTGGGTTTGCATTTCACGTTTGTTTGGCAGCAGTTACCTACATCTAGCTCACTAAGGAAATCAATGATGGACTGCTTCAGGAGCCATAACAATGGCAAGATATCTATCACTTTTGAGAACATACCAAACGACTTTGAATTCCTATATCTGTTAGCAATGTAAACAAATTGTTTTCCAATTTTCTTTTTTTGGCATGAAAGAAAATATAAAATCAGGAAGAGAAAATGATCAAATTGCTTACCTAATAAGAAAAAGAATCAATCTGTTCATACTTTCCAATCCATTTTAATTTAAACAAATAAAAAAATAATTATATGTTATCCCAATCAAATTTTTTAAGCTTTTTGTTGAATAAACAGAACAGAACATGAAAATCTGTATTTTTCCACTTCTGTCAAAATCAATTGAGCCTACCTACTACAAATCAACAATAAAATTTAAATAAAAAAGTAAAATAAGATTAAATTAATGAAACCGCCATGTTTGCAACTCATCTGGGCGCCAAGGAAACCGAAATGCCTGTCGGAACATTCACATTATCTGACCAAATTCTCGACTCCAGATAAAGCTTGGATATCTTACCTGCCACGCGTCCCATATCTGGCCGTTTATCCGGATCCACCTGTACGCAATCCAACGCTAGACGTATCAACTTCTCCGCCACCTCAAGTGGAAACGAATCATTCAACCTCCTGTCAATCCACCTCCTCAACCCTTCCCTTCCTTCCACCGCCGCAGCCGTCTCCATCACGGACGTCCGTACAAAATCACCTGTCTTTTTATCGTAACGGTATTTCAACGGCTCCTCCCCTGACAAAAGCTCCAAAATCACCACCCCGAAGGCAAAAACATCAGACTTCTGTGTCGCGACGCCGCTGGATCTGAACTCAGGCGACATGTAACCCCTCACTCCTTCGAATTGCCTCTCTCCACTATCAGATCTCTTCAATTTCCTAAAACTCGCGGCGTTAGCTTCTTCGATTACTTCTTCAATTTCTGTTTCGCGTTTCGGTAAGCCGGTTTCTAGCGTTTCCTTGTCGTCCGTTTCGCCACAAAGCTGCGCTGTTCCAAAATGGCAAATCTTGGCATTAAAAGAAGGCTCTGTAACGATAATGCTACTGCTCTTAATGTGATTATGAACAATGCTGAGATTTAATCCGGTATTGTTGTGAACATAATCAAGGCCGTGAGCGAGGTCAGTGGCGATCTGCATTCTCGAAATCCAAGTCGAGAGGACAGTAAAGCTCGGATTCCTAGGGTTTCTCAAGCACTCAACGAGATTCGATCCTTGGATGAAGTCATAAACAAGGTAAATATGATCGCCCGAGATGGAAGCACCGAGGAGCTTGATTATACTCATGTGGTTGCTCCGGCAAATAATTGATAGCCGTTCTTTGAGTTGAGACGTTTGAATTTTGCGGCGGAACTTGCGTTGAAAAACGACGGTGTCACGTCCGCGGAGATTGCAACGCCAGCAGGCAGCGGAGGAAGCGGCAGAGGAGGAGTAGCGTTTGGCTAAGAAGTTGTTGGTGGCGGCTCGGATTTCAGCTATGTCGTAGATGTGAGGGTTTTCAGAGAGGGAATCGCGGAGGCTTGAGAGTGAAGTACGGTTTGAAATTGAAGTCCCCGAAGACGTCGCTTTCGTGTAAGATGAAGAGGAAGTGTAAACTGCGCTGGTGGGATTTGAAGTGGAGGGAGTTGGGGATTGACTCGGGCGACTTGATGGAGCTCGAGAGGACTGACTCGAGCCAGTCACTTGAGTTCGTGGGGTACGGGACAAGGTAGGTTCCGACGCGTTGGCCGCCTTTTTGGATTTGCACATAGAACAGAAGAGGTGAGGAGATGAAATTGAAAAAAACAAAAAATGGGTGAGTTTGGGGTTTAATTATAATCCGTTAAATTTTTCGAAGGGGAAATTTGGTCAAAGAAGCATAATGGAATGACGATGGGGATTTTTAAGACGCGGTGGTGGGCTTGGAACGGAGAGGGCGGCGCTGCTGCTAGACTGCGCATGTGGAAACGGCGTAGGATAGGTCGTTAGGTTCTTCCCTCTCCTCTCCCCACCCAAAAAATTGTGGAAAATTGTGGCTTTGGTATTTTTAGATATTAAATTTCTAAATTTTATTTCAATCAAAAAGTCTGGAAGTTGACATGACAAGAAGATAATAGGCAAGGGTAGATCCTCTCCTAGGCCGGTTGGGCCTTGTGTACCTTTTTAAAAAAAAAAAATTGGTACAAGTAAAAGGGTTTATAATTTATTATTGAAAAATGCTTAATCAATTAGTAATTAAGATTATACTTTTTTTAAAAAAAAAAAAACATAATTGAATATGTGGATAAAATAAAGCTTGCTTTCCCTCTTGATGGGGAAAGGCAAAGGCTTGAATTTCAGGTCGAAACTTGTTTGTTGGTTAAATTTGTAGTAATGGTTGAATCAAAGAAATTATTGGCACATGCTTGAACTTAATGCTTTTCATCAAACCTTGTAGAGATATGGTGAAGAAGGGTATTGGTTTTCAAACTCATTTTGTTGGGCTAATGACAATCTTAAAATGTCAAAACAAAGCTAACAAAACAAATGCTGCTATTTTCAAACACTGATTTGTTTGTGGTAGTAAAGCACAGCTATGGAATCAGTTTGAATGTTTAATTTGGAGTGAGGCATGATGAGAAGTCAATTTTGACAACAAAAAGACGCACAAAAAAAAAGCTTAATTGTTCTATGCGGCAGCATTTAATCATTTTTGTTAAGTGAATGGCCCTTCCTCAACATGTTTGAGTGGGAAAGCAAAACTCTTGCATGGCCCGCAAGTTCAAAACACCTTTAGAAAGGTCAGTTCAGTTGCCACTACCCACCCGCCCGATACAATTTTCAAAGAGTAAAATTACATGTTTGAGTCGGAAATGTTTTCCCTTGAAAGAGGCAAGGGAACTGAGTTAATGTTCGATGTTGATAGTTAGGCAATTAGGGAACAACAATTTATACTAATTTTCTTTTTTCGGTAAAAAAAATCGTGACTTAAAGATTAGAGAATGAGAACTACAAATGCAACGAATCGAATTTCAATTTTATAAGAATTTATAAAAATAAAAAAAATGAATTTTTTGGATTAAATTTTAGATTTAAATTATACTAATTATTAACGCACCCAATACATGGGTAAAAGATAGAATTAAATGATTAGAAAATTGTGATAGAAATTAATTGAGGAATAAAGTGAAAATTATTGAAATTGAGAATATTAATAAACATGTTTAGAAAATATTAATATTGTGACAGGACAAATAGTTCTCCATTGTTGATATATATTTTTTAAATTTCATGAAAGGGAGGCCGGAGGGAATCTTATATAACTCGCATTTATATAATTTATTTCATATTATTAATTTCTTATTTCAGCATGAAGCTTACATAAAAGATAGTTACATAAACTAGCATCCATTTTATTTCATTTTTCTTCGAACCCTAACATGAAACCTTAGGCTATGGACCAAGTGACATTCACAAAGAGAAGGTTATTCCAATCGACCCTCAATGCTCTCCACACAGCTTCAGATCCAGCGATAATGTCATTCGCACAAAGGGGTCTATATCCGTTTGCTCTATCGCACCCTCTCCTAGAATCGCACTCATCTACCACCCTAGCAGTCGTGCTTTCATTACTAATTGTAATTTTTATTGTCTGCCCACACCTTGATCCCCCATTATACCATCCTGTCGACAATGCCACTACACGTTCAGAGTCCCTATGATACTCTCTATCACATGTTGATGGACGACCATTGTTATCATCATTGCTGAAATCTTTGTATGTTAAACGAGCTTTTGTCGAAGAATTGACTAGTGGGGAGCATGTGAAAGTTGGATATGTTTGGCCCCTACATATAAGTGAACCCGAAGGCGTACAAAATGGAGGTGGTGGCGATCTTCTAGGAGGTGGAGATGATGTTAAGGGTGGAGGTGGAGGTGAGTTTCTTGGAGGTGGAGGTAGGGGCGAGTTTATTGGAGGTGGAGGTGATGTTAAGGGTTGAGATGGAGGTGCATTTCTTGGAGGTGGAGGTGGCAGCGAGGTTATTGGAGATGGAGGCAGTGGTGGGTTCCTTAGAGGTGGAGGTGATGTTAAGGGTGAAGGTGGAGATGCGTTTCTTGGAGGTGGAAGTGGCGGCGAGTTTATTGGAGATGGAGGTGGTGGTGGGTTCCTTAGAGGTGGAGGTGGTGGCGGAGGTGATGTTAAGGGTGGAGGTAAAGGTGCATTTCTTGGAGATGGAGGTAGAAGTGCATTTCTTGGAGGTGGAGGTGGCAACGAGTTTATTGGAGATGGAGGTGGTGGTGGGTTCCTTGGAGGTGGAGGTGGAGGTGGAGGTGGTGGCGGAGTTAAGGGTGGAGGTGGAAGAGAGTTTCTTGGAGGTGGAGGTGGCGGTGAGTTTTTTGGAGGTGGAGGTGGCGGCGAGTTTATTGGAGATGGAGGTGGTGGTGGGTTTTTTGGAGGTGGAGGTGGAGGTGATGTTAAAAGTGGAGTTAGAGGTGCATTTCTTGGAGGTGGAGGTGGCGATGAGTTTATTGTAGATGGAGGTGGTGGTGGGTTTTTTGGAGGTGGAGGTGGAGGTGATGTTAAAAGTGGAGTTAGAGGTGCATTTCTTGGAGGTGGAGGTGGCGATGAGTTTATTGGAGATGGAGGTGGTGGTGGGTTCCTTGAAGGTGGAGGTGGAGGTGAGTTTCTTGGAGGTGGAGGTGGCGGTGAATTTATTGGAGATAGAGGTGGTGGTGGGTTCCTTGGAGGTGGAGGTGGCGATGAGTTTATTGGAGATGGAGGTGGTGGCGGAGGTGATGTTAAGGGTGGAGGTAGAGGTGCATTTCTTGGAGGTGGAAGTGGCGATGAGTTTATTGGAGATGGAGGTGGAGGTGCATTTCTTGGAGTTGGAGGTGGCGACGAGTTTATTGGAGATGGAGGTGGTGGTGGGTTCCTTGGAGGTAGAGGTGGAGCTGATGTTAAGGGTGGAGGTGGAGGAGAGTTTCTAGGAGGTAGAGGTGGCGGGGAGTTTATTTGAGATGGAGGTGGTGATGGGTTCATTGGAGGTGGAGGTGGTGGCGGAGTTAAGGGTGGAGGTGGAGGAGAGTTTCTTGGAGGTGGAGGTGGCGACGAGTTTGTTGGAGATGGAGGTGGTGGTGGGTTCCTTGGAGGTGGAGGTGGAGGTGAGTTTCTTGGAGGTGGAAGTGGCGCCGATTTTTTTGGAGATGGAGGTGGTGGTGGGTTTTTTGGAGGTGGAAGTGGAGGTGATGTTAAGGGTGGAGTTAGAGGTGAACTTCTTGGAGGTGGAGGTAGCGACGAGTTTATTGGAGATGGAGGTGGTGGGGAGTTCCTTGGAGGTGGAGGTGGAGGTGAGTTTCTTGGAGGTGGAGGAGGCGACGAGTTTATTGGAGATAGAGGTGGTGGTGGGTTCCTTGGAGGTGGAGGTAGTGACGAGTTTATTGGAGATGGAGGTGGTGGCGGAGGTGATGTTAAGGGTGGAGGTAGAGGTACATTTCTTGGAGGTGGAGGTGGCGACGAGTTTATTGGAGATGGAGGTGGAGGTGAGTTTCTTGGAGGTGGAGGTGGCGGCGAGTTTATTGGAGATGGAGGTGGTGGTGGGTTCCTTGGAGGTGAAGGTGGCGACAAGTTTATTGGAGATGGAGGTGGTGGTGGGTTCCTTGGAGGTGGAGGTGAGTTTCTTGGAGGTGGAGGTGGCGGCGAGTTTATTAGAGATGGAGGTGGTGGCGGAGGTGATGTTAAGGGTGGAGGTAGAGGTGCATTTCTTGGAGGTGGAGGTGGCGACGAGTTTATTGGAGATGGAGGTGGTGGTGGGTTTATTGGAGGTGGAGGTGGAGGTGCCGGCGAGTTTATTAGAGATGGAGGTGGTGGTGGGTTCCTTGGAGGTGGAGGTGGAGGTGATGTTAAGGGTGGAGGTGGAGGTGAGTTTCTTGGAGGTGGAGGTGGAGGTGAGTTTCTTGGATGTGGAGGAGACGGTAGATTCCTTGGAGGTGGAGGTGGTGGCGGAGGTGATGTTAAGGGCGGAGGTAGAGGTGAGTTTCTTGGAGGTGGAGGTGGTGATGGATTCCTTGAAGATGGAGGTGGTGGCGGAGATGATGTTAAAGGTGAAGGTGGCGGTGGGCTCGTTGGAGGTCGATGTCCTCCAATACAAATTTTTACGCTCACATTAAAACCATCAACACATATACCTCTCAAGCAAATGAGTTGACCAGAGCAATCGTTTACATTTTGACATGGCCCGTAGCAATCGGAGATAGCATTTGAGAGTGAGGGAGAAAAGATGATTGTGAATAATAAAAGAAAATAACTAAAAAGCAATGTGTTTGCCATAGAAAATTTGATAAGTAATGTATGTTGTTTGGAGATGGGATGGATTAGAACTTGTGCAACTATTTATAGATAGATTTGGTACATAAACTTTAATTATTTATCACTGAAGTTCAAAATTTTAGATATAATCTTTAAAGAATAAAATTTGATTTATTGCTATGAACTATCTAGCTATGCAAAATTTACCTTCTTTTTATAAATGAAGTGTATAATATATTATTATTAATATATGATCGATCAAAATTTCAAATTTCATAAATAAATTATAGATTTGTTAGAAATTCATTCAGTAATTGTGTTAATTATTCTAGTTTTTTTTAACTATAATCCAATGAACATGTGGTAACTTATATATAGAGAAGAGTATGAAATTTATAAATTCTATTATCAGTGTCTAGGATTATTTTTTCCTTAATAGTAATAATTGTATTATGTATATGTCATTTGATTTAGTTGTTAACGTTTTTCTGTTGTTTCAGCTAGAACTTGATTGATTTTGTTCTTACCAAAAATTTGAATGATTTTTGGGAAATAATATAACTATATATTTCCTATATATGTTATATGTTATATTTTCTATTTATTATATATTATATAGCTTGTTGCCTAGTACTAGAGGTTTTTATAAGTTGGGTCAAAGTTTGAATAGTAAAAATCTTGTTGAAAATTTTATTTTATTGTTTGAAATATATTAAAATATTTTTTTATTTTAATATTTTTATAATTAAATTTAAATTATAAAATATTTTTTTGATTAAATAGTAATCCTATCGTGGATACAACACGAACATGATACGTTTAATAAATACGAAAATCTGTAATAAATAAGACATGTTTAAACACGATTAACACAACACGTTTAATATATGTATCATATTCGTGTTTAAAATTTTGACACATTTAATAAATTTTTTATATTTATGTTTCATGATTAATACGAAGAAAAAAAAAACACGAAATATGACATGCATATACATATTGACTTTATTTGTTAATTACTTAGTAAGGTATTATAATTAGGTTTCCATAAATAGTTTGGCCTCATGGAAGGTAGACACATAAAAAAAAATGAAAATTCTTATTCCCTTCATTATTTTTGTTTCAAAATTTTATATTCTTTGATATAATATATAATTATTGATTTGATTGAAATATCAAAATTATAAATTAATTGACTTACCGTAAATTGATAGATCCCAATCCCATATTTCAAATTATTCAATAATTATATATCATAATAAGAATTATAAAAATTAAAAAAAAAAAATTATTGGGGTAAGTAGCATGACTTGAAAAAAAATCGGTTAATGCAAGAACTTCATTTAGGATTTTTTTGCATTAACTGATTAATTAATAGAACTATAATTTCAAAAAAGAAAAGGAAACAATTGGGTAAGCCTATAAATATTTAGGAGTAAACCTTTCAAAATAATTTTTATTTTTATTCGTGATTTAAAAAATTTTATTTTTAGTTTGTTTAACCCATATCCATCAACACGTACTCCATTAAAATATCGACGAAAATTACCAAATGTATACGCCCACATATATATATATATTTTAAAGGTAAGTACAAATTAAGAGATTTGAAACATAGTCAAAAACTTGTGAATTACAAAAAGCATTTTAATAAAAGACACGTACTAATAATAATAATGCAATTTATCCCATATCTATAATCTATAACCATAATTAAAAGTTATTTTGATCAATTTCAATTTTGAGAGCTCTTATTTGGAGATTGATTAGAGTATTAAAGATCTTTGAAAGATTAGTTAGGATATTTTCAATTTTTTTTTTTTTTGAGATGAAGGAAAAAAAATAAAGGAAATAGAAACAAAAGAAAGAGGGAAAAAATTTTATGTCTTCGTGTGGTGTTCGTATTCGTGTTATTTTTTAGAATATATAAAATATTATAAATTTATACAGACGTTAAAAAAATCTTTTTATGTACTTTTGACACGTTCGTATATTTGTGTCGTATTTATGTTATTTTTCATGTCGTATCGTTTTTTAATTATTTTTTTTCATGTTATATTCGTTTCGTATCTTAATTCATCTCATATTTTGCATAATTTGTCATAAAAATTCAATTTAGATAAAAAATTGTGTGTTTGTGTCTTGTTCGTGCCATGATGTCTCAATTCATCACATATTTTGCATAATTTGTCATAGTGATTTAATTTAGAAAAAAATTTGTGTGTTCGTATCGTGTTCATGTTCGTGTTAATTTTTTGTGTATTCAAAATATTATAAATTTTTACGTATTAATAATTCGTTTTATGTAGATTTTGACACGTTCGTGTATTCGTGTCTTGTTCATGTTATTTTTCACGTCGTGCAGTATTTAAATTATTTTATTATATTGTGTTTGTGTCATGTCTCAATTAATCTCATATTTTATATAGTTTATTATAATAATTCAATTTTAACTCTATATTTATTTAAGAATTGGATCTTTATATCTGTCATATATTAATATAAATATTATATTCAAAATTTTAATCTAATTTCTCGAAGCTTAAATAATCTAATATAATAAAAAGAAGTGCCTATGGCCATATTTAGTCAAGCTTTGCTAATCCCATAACTTGGCCTTAAAAAGTTTTCTCGAACCCACCCATAAAATTTCTAATTAATAAGATTTTTTAATTCGATTTCTTTATATTGGAATAGAAATACACTCACTACCACAATTTTGACATGGAAAATCTTATATTAGAATAAAAAAACTTATGGTTTGATTAACAAAGGTTTATAAACATTGATAACGAATTATTTAATTATTATTTTAATTTTTATATTTAATATATTATTTTTATTAAATTCAAAAAACAAAATTCATTAATTATATATATATTTTTAATATCACATTAACCGATATCATTAAATATCGATTAACATTTCTCAGAGAAATCCTCTTCTATCAGCTATATAAGCTATGTATTAAATTTCTGTTTGGCTGAAATTAATCACGCAGTACATAAAGAACCTAGCTAGAGCTAGTAAGATGGTAAGTAATAATATAATTCTATATTAGATCAAATTTGATAATTACGAGTACCACAATTACTAATTCTTAGCAATTTGCATGTTAATTAAATTTGTTGATGGTTACTTTCTTTTTCTCTTTTTATTTATGGGTTGTTAATTAGGGTTCAGCAATTGGCTAATTGCTAGCTAACCTCTGTAATAGCTCATGGAGTACTTCGATGGGGCTGGATATTATTGATATTTTATTTTGGTGAAAAATGATAATTTATTTCGATGGCCTATATATCAGCTTTGTTAGTTTGGATTGGGTTTCAACAATTTAAGGATTTTTAAGTTTTAATTAAGCCTCTAATTAAGGGCTTAGTGATGGTCCATGACCATTACTCGAGTACGATTATCCGGCTAGCTAGCTAGGTTTGGGTTGGGTGGATATTAACAATGATTAATTAAGCACTTTGATGTGAAACAAAAAAATGTTAAAGAAAGGGAAAAGAAATTAAGTATGGGTAATTGTTAGAAAATTTTGATAGCTTTTTAGACGTGTGAATACTTCTTCTTTTTAATATGAAAGTTGTTTAACTAACTCTAATATTATTGTTTTATTTAGGTGTTTAATAATTTTATTGATTGAGTTGGTGTTTGATTAATTGATGACACCAATTTTGTCAGATATTTTAATATTAACCAGAATTTGGTACATCCATGATGTGGATGAGTTTTTTTTTTTTTTTTTAAATTGAAGAGATAAATTATTTAGGTAGTTTTTATTGTAAAAATTGATAATTTTTATAACTTTTAAAATAAAAAAATTTAAAAAACATAAATACTTTTTTTTTTGTTATTATCTTTGTTTTGGGTTTTTGATAATTTTTTTAATTGAATTGGTATCACTTAATTTATGATACCAAACTTAATAAAAAACTTTAATAATAATATAGATATAGATGATATGAACGTCATCGATCAACATATTACAGTCCTTAATTTTGTATTATCAAATTCCAAAGTTTAAATTGACACTTATGTTCAAAGGACGGATTAGAAATCTTCTTGTAATTATTAACCAAAGTACCAAACCAAACCATTTTTGTTCATAATCCATGAAAGAAATGAGAGATCAGGGCTTGCAATATTTCCAATCTTTCTTGAATGGGAAAAGGAGAAGAAGAAAAAAAAAAAAAACTAGTATACTCATGCAGGCAATGAAATTAAACATCTTACCCAATTAAATTTTACTGTACATTTGACTAACTTACATTAACGATCAGCCCATCCAATTAGTTATTAAAATTGATTTACCATTAAATTTTCTCAGCTAACCTAACCCTCAGCATGACGTTAATCATATAGAAGCCACAGATTAAGATCTTATTTAATTAACCTTAATTAGCATTAATCTTTTTTGGTATATAAGACTAACATTTTCTCTCATTTTTTCCCCTACATTTCTATGTACATAAATGATAAAACTTCAACTATTAAAGATCATTATATCGTTGTTCTTAAATCCATAGCTACGCCATGCATCATGCATGGACCAAGTGACTCCACAGACCCGCCGGCCGCCGTTATACGATTCGGCGGACAATGGCATTATACGCTCGGAGTTAGGGCTTGAAGCTTGATAAGAATATGTTTGTTGACTTGTTCTGGATTGTGTGGGCTAAGGCTTGGCAGCCATAACCCATATCTGATTAATAAAAAAATTGTAAGTATAAACTATGATCTTGAAGTCAAATTTAGTTATGGCCACTGAACTTATGCACGCATGACTTGATAGCTTAAACAAAAGAAGTACATATACAAGATAATTGATATATCTAAATCAAATTGATTATTTAATAAAACTTAATGATATGTATATCTTCGGCGCAGAAAATGTATGAAAGATAGGTTTGAGATATCAGGAATGTATATATACTTGTAGTAGGTTCTTTGGATACATAAAATTTAGCTTATCCAAAAAAAAGATATCAAGATTAATTTAAAATTAACATGAAGAGTCCATAAAATTGACTTCAAAGTCTAAGCCTTTCCTGAAGAAATATTTACTCGATCAATGCCATAATTTCGATGATTACTTAGGTCCCATTGGATCACACCGCAAATTTGAGCAAATTTGCCCCCCAACTACATCTCTAGTGGAGGTTTAAATGATTGGAGCTCCAAAGGTCCAGTCATGGATTGAAGCTACAGTAGAGAGAGGTAATTCTCCATTTACCCTCTCCACTATTTTTTTTAAATTATTTATTTTTAGATTTTTTTTAACATAAATATATATTTTAAAAAATTTAATAATTATTTAATATAAATATAATTTTAATGTATATTTTATTATTTAATATAAATATATTTTTAATTATTTACATTTTAATCTAATACCTTTAATGATCATTTTTCTTTCCCACTATAATTCATCTCACCGTCACCGTTGCGTTTGAATCCAAACACATATCTCACCACTGATTTTAATCTCACCGTTACAGTATCCACTATATTGAATCCAAACACATATTCCAACACCTTGACCCAACATTATACCACCCGATGGACAGCGCCACTATACGCTCGGAGTTGTTACGGTACTTCTCATCGCATTCAGATGGACCCCCTCCATCGCCACCTTCGCTGAAATCATTGTTTGTTAAGCGAGCTTTTATGGAGGATGTGACTGGAGGTGAGCATGTGTAAACGGGAGGAGTTTGGCCGCTGCATCGAAGAGAACCCGAGGGCTGGCAGTTTTCTCGAGGTGAGGGGCTACTTCCTTGGCAGATGTGAGTGCCGACATCAGGATCATCAGCGCACTTGCCTTTGATGCAAATGAGCAGACCAGAGCAGTCGTTTAGGTCTCGGCATGGACCGTTGCAATTGGAGAGGAAATTATGGAGAATAGACGAGAAAGGGAGGCTAAAAACAAAATGTTTTCCATGTTAGCAAAGCTAAAGGGTCTGATTCTTGGAGATGGGATGAGGAAAATAGCTTGGCCAATGGTATATATAGACAGTATTTCGTAGGAGAGAGGCAGTAGAAGATTTGACACAGAAACTTTTTGTGATTTTTGAATGAAATTTTCTAAGCGGACAAAGTAGTTGACACCATATTAAGGGGGCGACACCGCAGACCGTTTCTCTGATGATTGGACAATTTTTTGGGTCTAATTGTTGGAATATGGCTCAATATGGCTCAAAGTCACATAGGTGGCTTAGCACCAATAATGGAGCTACCACTTGCACCACTTGCACCACCAATAATGGAAGCTACCACTTGCAAATGGATGGTGGCTATGGTGGCTACCACTTGCAAAGTGTTCACACCAAGATAGGTGGTTGAAGGTGGCTATGGTGGCTGCCACTTGCTTAGTGTTCACACCTTGATATTATGGCTATAAATAGCCATGTAGAGATGAGAGAGTAGAGTAGAGTTGAGTAAGTTAGAGCTAAAGTGTTGAAGCAAATACTCTGTGTTTATAGAGTAAATTCGGTATTGTGTTGAGTTGTGAGTTCAGTGCTTGTATAGCACCTTGAATTCTGTATTTGTTTGTACTCCATCTTCATTAATACAAAGCTTCAAGCTCCTCCTCCCGTGGACGTAGGCACAGTTGCCGAACCACGTAAAATATCGGTGTTTTTTTCAGTGTGTTTAAATCGGTTTTAGTAATATCAATTCGCTTCCGCACAACAAATTGGTATCAGAGCCAATTTTTACGTAAAACCGAGTTTGTTCGATTCTGTCCGTTTTTCAAAAGTGCTCCAATTTGTGTTTTGAAAATACCAGGTTGAAGAGGTCGTCGAGAGGAGTGCAGCAGAATCAACCGGAGCGCCAGAAGCCGCCGCACGCGCCGCCACGCGCCGCCAGAAGAGGAGCTCACGCGCCCCACGCGCCCACGCGCCGCACGCGCCTCTGGAGGTTGAAGACGCGTGAAACCCACGCGCCACACGCGCCGCACGCGCCAGCCAGAGGTTGAAGACGAGTGGGCCTCACGCGCCCCACGCGCCGGTGAGCCAGCAGCCTTCACGCGCCCACGCGCCGCCGCACGCAGCTCCGACCAACTTTTTCGGGCTATTTTTTGAGCCGTTTCAGAACACTATTCCGAGACTTTTCCGAGCCGGTTGAGCTAAACCGAGTCCATTTCGAGCCACTGGTAGCAGAATATTCGCAGAATATTCACCGTGTGTCCAAAAATTACACAGTTGGACCCGTTCCTGGCTATTTCGACTATTCCGGACTCAACCGCGGCATCCCTTTTTCCATACAGGTACCGGAAAAACACTTTGTTGGTAATTTTGTTTTATTACCATGACAGAATCATTAGAGACACATGAAACAACCAGCAGCGCACGATCAAGTTCTTATATCAGAAAGAACTCGATGACCACTGCAAAGTTCGAGGTGGAGAAATTTGATGGCACCACCAACTTTGGCATGTGGCAGTGCGAAGTACTGGACCTGTGAGTCCGCGAAGGACCAGTAGACAGTGAAGATCCCGTCTAGTAGGAGGTGAAGACCCCGTCCAGTAGACGGTGGAGATCCCGTCCAGTAGGAGGTGAAGATCCTGTCCTGTCCAGTCCAGTCCAGTCCAGTAGACGGTGAAGATCATGTCCAGATCCCGTCCAGTAGGCGGTGGATATCCTATCCAGGAGAAGAATCATGTTAATCCGCGAAGGACCGATAGATGAATGAAGATCACGTCTAAGAAAAGTATCATCGACAATCTGCAAGGGACGAGTGTGCCCAGTGTTGGACACTGGAAGAAAGACTGTCCAGACAGAAAGGTCGATTGAGATCCCGCTCAAAGAGGGGATCATCGAGAACACGACTCTCGAGGGACGAGTGTGCCTTTTTCCATGAGAAAGGGCATTGGAGGAATAACTGTCCCAACATGGAGAGGTCGATTGTGAGTGTAGCTCAAGAATCTGAGGGAGAGGAAGACTCTGCATTTACGATTTCCACAACAACACACTCTTCAGATCAATGGATTCTGGATTCCGGATGTTCCTACCATATGTGTCCGAACCGGAAGTGGTTCTCAAACTTCAAAGAGTTTGATGGAGGGATTGTCCATATGGGCAATGACAATACTTGTCACACTAGAGGCATCGCAACGATCCGACTGAAAATGCATGACGGTACAATCAGACAACTTACAGACGTAAGGTATGTCCCTGATCTCAAGAAGAACCTCATATCACTGGGGGTCTTAGACTCAAATGGTTACAAGGTGACCATTCAGAATGGAGTCCTGAGAGTTGTACGTGGAGCATTCTTAGCAATGAAGGGTTATATGAAGGGAAATCTGTATCTCCTTGACAGAGAAACCGTGACAGGCAGAGCAGCAGCCTCTCACAGAATGATGGGATAATTCGACACTTCACTGTTCCTGGCACTCCCCAGCAGAATGGAGTTGCAGAAAGGATGAACCGAACTTTGGTTGATAAAGTTCGCTGCATGTTATCCCAGTCGAGCTTGAGCAAAGCATTTTGGGCGGAGGCTTTATTGTTCGCCTCCCACATTATCAACAGACTAACCTCCACCGCAATTGATGGGAAGACTCCCATAGAGGTGTAGTCCGGATATTCTGCCATTGAATATGATCGGCTTCGTAGTAACGGATGCAAAACTGGATCCTAGAGCCAAGAAAGTTGTCTTCATGGGCTTTAGTGAATGAGTAAAAGCAGTCTGATTGTGGAACCTTGAGTCAAAGAAAGTCATCGTAAGCCGAGATGTTGCCTTTGACGAATCTGTAATGCTGAAACTGTCAACTCCAGAGAATGTGAACCAAGATTCTCTAAAGCAGGTGGAGTTTTGAATCAGAAGATGCTGGTCAAAATTCAGATGAATCTGAACCAGAATCTGATGACACCTTAACTGAAGTGGAGGAGTCATCACCGGAAATCTTTCAGCAACTTGAATCAGTTGTCACCAGTAGACCGAATAGACATATTCGGAAACCTGCTCGATACACAGACGTGGTGGCATACGCCCTTCCAGTAATTGATGATGATGTTCTGATCAATTACAAAGAAGCTGTAAACAGCCCTGTGCATGCCCAGTGGAAGGAGGCGATCAGACTTGGAAGTTAGTTCCACTTCCAACACTCAAAAGATCAATTGAGTGCAAATGGGTCTTTGCCAAAAAGGAGAGTGCTACCGGCAAAGACAGCATCAGATACAAAGCCAGATTGGTAGCCAAAGGTTAGGCTCAAAAAGAAGGAATAGACTACAATGAGGTATTTTCACCTGTTGTTAAGCATGCATCTATTCGGATCTTATTGGCTTTAGTAGCACAGTATAACCTATAGATAGTTCAACTTGATGTAAAAACTGCATTCCTCCATGGTTCCGTAGAGGAGGAAATTTGTATGACTCAACCAGATGGTTATGGAGTCCCCGGTCGCAGAGATTACAAAAGCAAGTTGAACCGATCACTGTGGTCTGAAACAATCCCGTGACAGCTGTACAAACGGTTGGACTGTTTCATGACAGGATGAAAAGTACACACACAGTCAATTTGATCACTGTGTTTATTTCCGGAAACTTCAAGATGGATCATTTGTCTATCTGCTGAAAAAGGCAAGGTGGAGATCGACAGGCTGAAGGCTCAACTGAGCTCAGAGTTCGAGATGATCTTGGAGAAGCTAAGAAAATTCCTGGGAAGTAGACAGAAAAATTGACTCAGGCTTAGTGCATTGATGAATCATGCCAATGCAGTAGGTGCCCTGATATGTGAGTAATGGTGTGTACATTTGAAGGAGAAAGGAGGAAGCTCTGATCTGTGAATTCTCTCTGTGGATTCTCGCCAAGGTGGAGATTGTTGGAATATGGCTCAATATGGCTCAAAGTCACATAGGTGGCTTAGCACCAATAATGGAGCTACCACTTGCACCACTTGCACCACCAATAATGGAAGCTACCACTTGCAAATGGATGGTGGCTATGGTGGCTACCACTTGCAAAGTGTTCACACCAAGATAGGTGGTGGAAGGTGGCTATGGTGGCTGCCACTTGCTTAGTGTTCACACCTTGATATTATGGCTATAAATAGCCATGTAGAGATGAGAGAGTAGAGTAGAGTTGAGTAAGTTAGAGCTAAAGTGTTGAAGCAAATACTCTGTGTTTATAGAGTAAATTCGGTATTGTGTTGAGTTGTGAGTTCAGTGCTTGTATAGCACCTTGAATTCTGTATTTGTTTGTACTCCATCTCCATTAATACAAAGCTTCAAGCTCCTCCTCCCGTGGACGTAGGCACAGTTGCCGAACCACGTAAAATATCGGTGTTTTTTTCAGTGTGTTTAAATCGGTTTTAGTAATATCAATTCGCTTCCGCACAACACTAATCTGGTGTGTTGTAGGTGACACTATTATGATAGATGGAAAGGTTCCGACTGTGCCACAATCCTGTTTAATAACTTGAAGAAAATTCCAATTCCCACCGCTGCTTCCTTCTAATTATAAACTTTTTTTATTGTTGAGAAATTGTAATATTTGGACGAAAATATCTTTCATTTGATTCTAATAGTTAAGGTTCTGCTTCAATTAGAACTCGATGATTTGTAGGCTTGATCCATGGCACATATATATATATATATATATATATATATATATATATATATATGAAATTGGATAACATGACTTGGTCATAAAAAATGATAAGCATTGAACCCGGAGCTTAGCTCGGTTAGTTCATGCAGTCACTTTTAAGAGGTGCCATCCAACAAGTCTGGGATTCGAATTTCAGAATCTGCAACCCCTTCCTCTATTTTTAGGCTACGACATTTTTTGTACCAAAAAAAATTGATAAGCATTGAAGCTCTAATTAACCTATCATTTTCATTTTCTCCAATTCATGCAATGCAATTCATGCAATGCAACTCATTCTCAATGCAGTATCAAATAATATGAATTACAAATTCATACAATTATTTAGTTGCTTCATTTCCTTCTTCTTCTACTATTCTTTTTCTTTTGATATGTATTTTTCCCCATTAGGGGCATATTATAATTTCTCCAGCTAAACCTTCTAACCAATGAATTATCATCATATCCCTATTTCACTTCACGCTTGCCAGTTGCCAGCCCAACCCCCTTCCCTTTGCCCCCCAATGACCCACAACCAGCACCTTCATAATTTAGTCATTCCATTAAAAAGGATTTTACCCCTGGGGTAGCCTACCCTTTCCTTTCACTTGGAGCGTGCAAATCCAATTTGCCTTTGATTTTATAGTTGATTTTCCATCCTTGTTCCCCACGAGGCAGAAGATGAAGTGGCCAGGTGAGGAGTGAGGACATTAATCTTTCTCTTTATTATTATATTGTGGGCAATTCTCACTCTCCAAATTCACACTATCTCTATTCGCTCCCCCTTATTGCTCTTGCATTTATATGGTGATGACTTAGCTGAATTTAGTGTGCGGTTGTCAATTTTCATGTGTTAGGCAAAGTCTATATCAAAGGGCAAAGGAAAAAAGGACCCACCATTTCTTTTTTGATGCTTTCATATCATCATCATCAAGGACATGAATAGTCAATCTGACTCGTCAAAATTAAACACATGATGCATCTATTTATCTCTTTTTTGGAAGTTCCAGAAATGCTACATATAGTGACCTATATATGAATCCCTATAATTGCAAGTGAAATTACATTAATGTTAATTACATTCTCTCTCATATATATATATATATATATAGTATAATTAAAACTTCAATTCTCTTTTTCTTTTTGTCTGATTTTTAATGGTGCAGAGTTTGAATTATGCTATAATCAAAACTTAGCACAACTATTATTGACAAAGTTAGTAGATCCAATCATGTGGTTATGGAATAATTATCCTTTTCTTTTTGTTGGAAAACATGTGAAAAGTTGAATACACAGTAACACAAAATGCTTGAGTCAGAATAGTATTTGATTCCCAAACCTAAAACCAATACAATGAAATAACAACCTTCATGATGGGCATGCAGATGCCCCTCCAGGACTGGACAATTATGATTGTTCAAGCATGGTAATACAATCATAACAATTTCATAGCAAAATTATTATATATTTCACAGTAAAAAAATCAACTTAACTATCATTGATAAAGAAATAAAAAAGAAAAACCTAACAAACAGTCTTTTCCTTGATTATCAATAGCAAATTATGTCTTCTCAGGTGATGATTACTGTAAGAATAATATGTTACACCTTTGAACTAAATTACAAAAACTAGAACTAGGCTGATGGATTGAAAAGTAATTAAGTAGAAATTCTAATTGGAAAAAAGGATCCAGCATTATTTTTAACAAATTTAAAACTTTAAAACTCTCCTAGTTTCATGTTAATTAGGTTATTTAACTGTATTTTTAAATACACACATGTTTAATTTTTTATTTTATTTTTAATATAGAAATGATCATATAATTTCACTTTAAATCTAATAATTCGCACATCTATATTGTGTTTATGTATTTTTTATATTATAATCGTATTTAAAATATTTTTTATTTATATAAATTTTGACGTATTAAAAATTTATATTATATAAATTTTGATATACTCATATTTTAATTATTTTATTATCGTGTCATGTTTAATATTTTTTTATCTATTTTACTTCATCATTTACTTCCTTGTTTTCTTGCAATGGTATTTTGTCTCTTACAACTGAAAATTTGCCCTGAATTTTCTGCAGCTACATTGGACAACTTATAGAAGTTAGAAATGAAACTTCATATCAAGTTAAAACAAATAGTAGATCATTGTAGTTGCAATTTAAATTGATATATGTAGTTTTTCGCTTTTCTCTCTCCAATGATTTTTGGACACGAGCCATACATCACATAGGGCAAAACAGTGCGAGTTAAGTGGTTTGGTTTTCCATGAAAGGGCAGATCTCCACGAAGAGGGCAGTTCAGTAACTTGAACCAGTACAAGAAAATAGTGGGCAGCTGAAGAACAGGCAAATGGCAGGGCAGCTACGTTATTTCCCGAAAGATAAAAAGAAAGTTGTAGGGCATCAGAAAGATGTGACGTCCCCCATAAATGAAGAGGAGGGAGACAACCCCTACAACAGGAAAAAAAGAAAAAGAAAAAATAATAACCTAGGGACCCTAAAAACCAGTTTCTGAACAATTGAGGTAGGCCAGGTTGATGTCACAGTTCAAGGGCTATCGTCAAGCTGCCGATTGTTCCTTTTGCACTTTCTTTTTCTCTAACCTTATTATTTTAAGTATATTTGCTTCATCGAATAGAAAGAGAAACACTATACTTTGTTAACTCTCTCTCTCTCTCTATATATATATATATATATATATATATATATATATATATATATATATATGAAGAAATGAGCCCTTAACTCACAATTTGCCGTCTCTGGGAAAAAGGATTTATTTTTCTTTTTTGGATTTTGGATTTTCTGTAGACTGGCTGCAATTCTGAATCTACTGGGCCAGGGAGTCCCTGCTCTGATGAGAGTTTTTAATGTTTTTAGGAAAAATATGAAAAATATGTAATGCTAAGTAGAATTATTGTGAAATGATATAATAAATAAAAATTATTTAAAAAGATGAATAATTAAAAATTATTAAAAAGGATATTGTAAAGATAAAATTATCATTAATAAAAAACTTTCTCCTTTCTCCTTTCTTTTATTTTTTAAATTATTTTTTAATTAAAAAATAAATATTTTGAAAATAAAAACTTTTTAATTTTAAAAAATAAAATTTTTTATTTTTTATTTACTTTTGTTAATTAAAAAATTTTAAAAAATTAAAATAATATGCCTAAAATTAATTTTTTTTTATTTTTTTAAATTTTAAAATATATATATATTTAAATATTTTATTTTTTAAATTTATTTTTAATTAAATTTTTAAAAAATAATATTTTCTTAATGAAAGAAAAAGGAAAAATAAGTTTTTTTATAAATGATAATTTTATCTTTACAAATTACAATATCTTTTATAATAATTTTTAATTATTCATTTCTTTTTTTCAAATAACTTTTATTCATTATATCATTTCACAATAATTCTACTGTGCACTGCATGTTTTTCATATTTTCCCATATTTTTATTGCTATCCCTTCACGGTTTATGGGTGCAAAAGATAGACAGGAAATATAAAAGATTTGATGGGTATTTAATTATAAATCAAATCACTTTTGTATTGGGAAATACTAATTATTTTGATATGATATCAATGTATTCCTAAATTTTGAATGTCTTTTTTTTTTTATCGATTTAACTCTTTTCTGTTTTTCTCATTACTATACATATATACTATACTATATCACTTCAGATGTAGTAATGTTATATAGTAGTTGAGATTACATGATCCGTAATGATTTTTCATAAAAATACAACATCTAACTTCAATAGTTTTCTTAATGTTATTAAGAAAACTATTTTATTAAGAATTTTGTTAATGAATATTTTTAAAAATATTTTTTAAAAATTATTATATATAATAATATTTTTATTTAATATATTAAAAAATAATAAATAAAATTACTAATTTTTATATTTAATATAATATTTTTATTAAATAATATATAAATAAATTTCTATCATTAGAGGTACTAGTTAGAAATTTTTTTTTATTATTTATTTATTTTATCGGTAAGAGAGAAGAGTTTAAAAGCAAAGATTTGTGTGGCGGTCGGCATTGAAAGCGAGAGGGGAAGAGGGCCGGGGGACAGTGGCGGTAGTTTCTAGGAGAAACCGGTAGCTGATATCATCTCCAGTTGCCCGTACAGCTCGGGGAACTCTGTTCAATGAATTCCTATCCAATCAATGGCTTCCATTTCAGACAAAAATCTATTTGTTTCTTACCCAAAATTTTTGTTTCTTTTTTTTCTTTTAATTTAAGAGCATAATATATTATACTTAATAATAAATTCACATATAATACATAAACGAAGAAAGATGGAGATTTGTTTAGCAATTCTTCTACTAATAATTTTGGGGTGAGAAATTTTAAATTTACCTACTAAATTACTAGTCTAGAATAACATGAGTTTTATAATAAATGAATCATAATTTTGATGAAACTAGAAGTATATTAAACCTCTATTGACTCTAATATTAATCAGTATTCAGCAAGAATAAATAGTTTTCTTGTTGTTTTTGTATTTTACTAAAAGTTAGTCATTTTTTTTCATTTTTAGCAATTCTTATTCGATTCTAACTTCATTACCTTTTCCCCTATATTCAGGCTCAAGATTTATTAAATTTTTACTAGCTTCTTTATTTTTTTGATAAGCAAATGAGTATAATAAATATTACTCTTTCTGTCCCTATTTATTGTTTTTCATGAAATTGTTAAAAAATGTTAATTTTAATATTTTTAATATTTTTATAAAATTCACATTTCATAATTTTTAATGTTATTCAATAGAAAATTTTCATTAATAAAATAGGAAATACAAAAAAAAACGTTTAATTAGTGTCTATAGACACCAATGAAAAATTATTTAATTATCATTTTAATGCATTATATATAAATATATATATATTTAATGTATTATTTTTTTAATTAAGTAAAAGTAATATATTAAATATAATTTTTTTTTAAAAATAATAATAATATAATCATTAATTGATGATTATAAATACTGTTAAACGAATATTTAAAAAATATATATTTAATATATTAAATTTTAAAAAATAATATATTAATTATATTTTTTTATAAATACCACTTTAATAAATGTCGATAGACATTTATTAACATTTTTACAAGGTTGCATTATTTAAGGTGAAATCTTACTCTTAAAACAATGATTACTTTGGTAATTTACCTGATTAAGTAAGGATGTTTCTTCTAAACCCCGCAGAAGTAAGTTTTTCAAATGCGGATGAAATGATCTGTTGATGAACATGTTTATTTTATTCTTATTTATTTCTTTATTATCGATTTTCATGAAATTTAAAAGATGTTGATTTTAATATATTTAATTCTTAGTTTTATTAAATAAAAATTATTAATAAAATAAAGAACACAGAAAAAAAAAATTGAAAGCAATTCGAATGAGACTTAGGCCTCGTTTAACATTGTTTCTGGTACAGCTTTTGAGGTCAAAAGCTGCTTTTCACCGCAAACGCAATGCTAAACAGATAAAAAAATTTGGCTTCTGCTGTTGAAACCATGGTTTGAAAAGCCAAACCAAAAAGCCAAAAAATATGGCTTTTGGGCTTTAAAAGCTGGCTTTTGGATAAAATAACTTTATTATCCTCACATCTCTACACTTTTATTATTTTAAACATATCTTTTTTTGACATTTCAATTTCCTACAACACTTTTTCACAGCAATGGTAAACATTTAAAAAATTTTAAACCACACTTTTTCACCACACTTTATAAACACATTTTTTCAACTCGAGCTTTTTTCAACCCAAGTTTTTTCCAACAGTAATGCTAAACTAGCCTTTACAAGTTCAAAAAATATCAAAACTAACTCGAATAATATGAGACTTAATGTTGCATGAGGCTAAATAGTGAGTTAATAAAATGATTCCTTTTAACAATTTTTTTTATATGTGATTTTTTGTTTTCAGTCTACAGAATTATATACATGTAAACATAGTTCATATGTAACAGATTTTTATTTCTTAGATAATAAAATACAATTTATCTAAAAAAGAAAATTGAAAGCTGTCCAAAGGTTGCATTCATTATTTAAGGTGAAATCTTAGTCTTAAAACAATGATTACTTTGGTAATTAACCTGATTAAGTAAGGCTGTTTCTTCTAAACCCGCCCCCACGTATTTAGCTTTAACTTTTAAGCAGGAAAAATTAGGTTCAAAGGGACCCTACGAGGGGACATGAGAATTCAATTCTTCAAGACCTTGTGCCCCGTTAAATCTAACACTCCTCTTTCATCTTTCCAAAGCTAAAAGCCTAAAACCCATGCTTAAACGTGAAAGCTAACGCCCATTTATCACTATTTTTTCGCAATTATTGTCCCTCTCACAGTTCTTTCTTTTCTATCCAATCAACATTTTCTTGCCGGAAAATTCCCTCACCCTGAGAAGAAAATTTCCTTTCTTATTTGAGATCTTCTAACTTCTTAGCAACACAAAAGATATTTTTCAAGAGGTAACTTACTTTATGAATAAAATGAAAAATTTATAATACTCTTTTTCTTGCTTTTTATTTAATTATTACTCCATTGTTTTTATACTATGAAGTTAGGCTAGCTGTTGGTTCTTTTTCTTGGTTGGTGGATATTGAGTTAGCCTTTTTTTTAGTTTCTGGGTCTTCACAGCATCATGGCATCTTGAAAAATTTAACACTATATTTTTATATATAAAAAAAAAAAATAAACACATTACTATTAGTATTTTTTATTGCTCCTTATAAAGCATTTCTACAAAAAATCATGCATAAGAATTACGTTCGTTGAAAGATGCAAGTACAAAGCTTCTCTTGGTCTTATTTTATTAGATCTAAGCTTTAAAAAGTTGGGTGTTTTCAGTAGCTTGCAACTGACGGGTAGCCAAGGTTCGTCAGCTTTGAGAAATTAGGGTTTTCAGATGTTGACGTGAAGCTTATGATTGCTCTATACATGTACTTTTGGCGGTGTAGGCTTTAACTGGTTTTGTAAAAAAAAAAAACTATGGCTTGCTTTGATCACTGTGCTTCTCTGGGTTTGCTTTGTTTTCTTGTTAACAGTCAAGTGTTTGCTTGGTCGGATCTGAGAGATTGTTTTCAAGAAGCTTGCAAATAAGAAAGGAAACGAAGTAAAAACTTTGAGATAGAGTGAAGTTTTTCTTTTGCATTGGTGAGAAGTGAAGTAAAAATTTTCTTGCTAAGCTATAGATTTCGCTTTCCATGTCTTTTCTTATTAATTAGTATTTTATTGCTTCGTCCGTATAACTTTGTCTGCACTATTTTTTCAACTTCACATGAATTTCTGTTCATGTTGAGGGTACTTCATGTCATGCATCAAAGCTCTCTCTTTCTCTCTCCTTCCCCGTCTTCTGGGACGGGTTAGCTTAGTTTTTTGTCTGAAGTGTGCCTTTCTGCTTAGATAATTATTATTTATTAGTACTTATTATATATCTTTGTCATTTTATCGCAGATCATTGAACATGAAACGGGATAATAAGCTTGATGAATTGCGTCGTTTTCCTCTTGAAAGCTAGCTTTGCTTTGCATGAGTTCTCTAGGGTAGGCAAGGCCTCGTCAACTTGTCTAGTGACTTGATAGCTTCTTCGAAGTGAATCATGTTATCTTAGTTAAATCGATTTAAGTAACTGTCATCTTGGTTATGGATATGAGCAAGTTTAAACCTGAATCGCATGTAGCACAGCAAAGCCGCCGAGATAAGTTAAGGGTTCAGCATTTGGAGGACTTTCGTCCTAACAGTTTGGAACAAGGGTCCTCAGTCCATCCGGGACTAAACCCAGATCTTGATCAAGTTCGAAATGTTAGAAATGCTAATTTGCTTTACGATCCAACTGCTATCTCTTCAGGTATCATTCATGTCTCAACAAAATCTAATGTTTTACCACCTCAAGGAGATACAATGCTGCATCAGGGATTACAAACATCTCAAGAAAACAGGCAAATGCCGTTTCCCGGTATGTCCCATTCTATATTATCCAAACTCAATGCTTCATCTAAGGTCTCAGGTGACCCACAAGGTTGTGGTAATTGGAAGAGTGTTGATTCACAGCATAGTTGTGATTGGATGGTGGGTTATGCAAGTGGATTAGCTGGTAGGGAAAGCAATCAGAACCCTATGTTTGTTGGGGAAGTCTTTTCAAATAATGCAAGGGAAAGCATCATATCTGCAGCAGCCACGCAGTATCTGAAGCCTAATTACAGTGCCTACCAAGATGTTCAATCTACTCTATCCAATCCAGGGAGTGAAATTTCTAGCCAGAAGAGCAAAAAGCATTATGGGGAATTGCATTTTGTTTCACCTTCACTTTATCAGAATGCTTTCCAGGATGTTATTACTACAGCTTCTATTGGCACTCAGGGACTAGAAGTGGCTTCTGATGTACATCAAAATGTTAGAGAAGCTGCCCGTGGTTCATGGATAGATTACTGTGGGAATCAAGCAAGTCCTTTGCAATTTGATAACGCTGGTGCTTGGATGAATAGGCCACCATTGGAGCATTATCAGCAGTGGGGTGGTGAATTGGGGTTTTTGGCCAGCAAGAGTAACGAAGAACTGAGGGCCGGTGCGAGTGATGCTACTACCCAAGGGCTATCTCTATCTCTTTCATCGAATCCCACATCGGAAGTTCGTGGTGCAGCTCAATTCACAGAGGATCAGTGTGGTTGTTCTGATGGCTTTCACTCTAAGCCTGGTGAATTCAAGGAACCTCAAGATTCAAAAACTTTAAAGCCTGGTGGTCATTTGTGTTCGATGCAGAAACCATATGTAACTAGTAAAAGTAGTGGAAAATCCCTTCAGGACACGGGTGAAAATTCAACTTACGTTCATCGACATACAGGCCCCCTTGGTCCATTTACTGGATTTGCAACTATTCTTAAGAATTCAAGATTCTTGAAACCAGCACAAGAACTATTGGATGAATTCTGCCATAGGACCAACTCAAAGCTTGGTAAAGTTTGTAACACATCCGAGGGGATCTACGGAAATGTCAGTGCTTCTGCCTCAGCTTCAGCTTCAGCTGATGCAGTTGATATGGAAGCTGAAGCTATTAAGGGAAATAACTCAGGGGCTTCATTCTCTACTTTTTACAGTAATAATGAAATTAGAGTTGATTTTGGCGTTGGGAGCAGCTCTGGTGAATCTTGTAGGCCTGAGTACCAACAAAAGAAGGCAAAGCTTTTATATCTGCAGGAGGAGGTTGGTTATCATTTTCTTTTCTCATTTATAAATCGTCTTTCATTTAATTTTTATGTGCAATTCTTAATGAACATTAATGAAGAAAACTATCACATGTTTATTTTGAAGTCATTTAACATTAATTAAGGCCTTCATCTTTGTATTTATATAATGATTGTAATGCTTATATGCCATTGAAAAATCATGTGTGCTTATTATCTTTATTTGAATGCAAAAGTTAATCTTAAAAAGAAAAAAAGAAAGTCCAAAATTGGTGAAGTGGAAGGTGAAACGTGGAGGTAAATCAACACTTTATCATTATTCTTTAATAGCTTAGATCCAACAGAATAGAATTTTAAACTAAATGATTACTAATTGAAATTATGACTAATGTTGTGGGATTGTTATAGTTAATTAAGAGCAGAGAATTTCAATGGTTGGAATGTTAGTAGCCATAATTGGGGTGAAGGGTTAATTTCATTTCTATGGATGGATGATGAAAATTATCAAATTAATCATTTTTATTTATTTGTCTAAACCGCATATACTTTCTTTCAATTTGTTAGAGACAAGTTATGAAGTCCTCTGATTGGTGATCAAGAGCTGCCCCACTAGCATTAAGATTGTTCATTTGGGGTCTTTTAGCTCTTCCTTGCATATTAATTTGTTATCTCTAAATTTCTCTACTATTATGAAATTTGAATCTCTTATGTTCTATTTATCATCTATTCAACTCGCACTACTGTTTGCCACCGAAAAAGAAATCCGTATTATCCATATTATTCACTCATATCGTATATGCATCTAAATATGATATTTCATTTTTTATTGTACAGCCATATTTGTACTTTCTTGAGCAAAATGTTTAAGCAAATCCTAGAACTACAAGTTCTGTTGAAGACCTTGTCTAAACATATTCCATATTTTAAAAATTCAAAATTGAACAAATGCATGACTTGTTTCCTTTTAATTGTATTGCATTCTCATTTTGGTAAGATTTGATCATAGAAATTAGAAAATTCTCTTTCCTCTTTTTTACCAGTCAAGCAAATTGCGTCTTGGGATTGGTTATAAACTGTGTCTAGCTGGGCATGGTCTTTTCAAACACATAGGGTTGTGCATAGCATGTTGCCTATTCAGTAAGAGTTGCTGAAATTGAAATGTATTTCGACCCCCACCCCCTCAAACAATGCAGCTCAGTTATAGTCCTTTTCTTTTGGCACTGGCTAAGGATTTGTAGTCTTGTGAAGTTTCAGCAATCAAAGTTCTAATGTTTGCCTGTATTTATCAATTATAATGGTGGAATGTGATGCTAATTGACATTTGGGGAAGCAATATGGTCAAGGATACATGCTACTCCTTGTCATAGTTTGCACACGATCGATCCCTCTCGGAGATGCACCTTTCTATTTTGCTGTCAGGGTGCAGCCAATGCATCTAATCCTTGCTTCTTTTTGTACTTATTTTACATTATTTTGGGGTGTTTTTCTAGTTAGTTAAGTCCTTTTTTCGGTTTCTTATGACCTTAACATTGATAGGAAATTAAGTTCTTGCAATTAAGAGCTGATGATGAGTGAAATTTATCTAACCTCCCAACAGTTTATTGATGGGGATTGGTGCTATTGTTGTTACTTGTTAGAGAAATGCTACTATATTCTTATTCGTGTTAGACAGCATTTGGTGATCAAATCAAATTACATTTAAATTAACAGTGCGGACAAACTCTTTCAAAGCTACTTTATTAAAAAGTTTCAACCCCAATAAGTTGTCCCCTTGCATTGGCTGAAGGCCCCATCATAGGTTGAAATAATAGGTTATGCAGATCTGTATTACTATTGATTTTCCTAATTTGGCCAATGTGTTTGGTCAGAAAATGAATACTACAGTAAAATTGCTGTTCTCCATTAACTTCCATCATGTTTTCAATGTTGTGAACCATTATTGTTTTTGGACCTAATCCAAATAGCATCAATTTTCATTATGATAAATTATTTTTGTTCTTTGTTTGTTTTATCATTTTTTTGTTAATTAAGTAATGCTAGCTCAAGTTTACTCTTATGAGAACCTGTCTATGCCGTGCGCTTGAAAGGTTTGCAGAAGTTACAAGCTATATTATCAACAGATGAAAATGGTGGTTTCGTCTTTTGAATCCGTAGCTGGTCTTGGTGCTGCCAGCCCCTACATTTCCTTGGCTCTGAAAACAGTAGAAAGGAACTTTCGGTGCCTAAGGAATGCTATCTCGGACCAGATCAGGCACATATCTAGAGCCCTGGGGGAGGATTTATTGTCCCCAGCTACCGGTACTAGCAGTAGCAAAGGCGATATAAATATGTCTAGGCAAAAGCATGTGGATCAGAAATCTGGCGGGGTTAATATGGGCTTCCTTGAACCCCAACAACATGGCTGGAGGCCCCAGAGAGGACTACCAGAACGTGCGGTGGCTGTTCTTAGAGCTTGGCTCTTTGAGCATTTTCTTCATCCGTAAGTCTATTAGTCTTTTTATTTTTATTTTTGTATGCCCTCCCAAATATCTAATCTGGTGTGAATTTCTCTGTATCTGCTTTTCTTATAGGTACCCCACAGACACAGATAAGCACATGTTGGCCACTCAAACAGGTCTTTCTCGAAATCAGGTGGGCTCTCTGCTTCCTGTTTGTTTGTCTAATTATTTAGACTGACACTGTTTGTGTGATTGAATTAGAATGTGTTAAGCTGTTGATTTGGCTTGTAGACCATGTTTATGAATAATTGAATATTCATTTCCCGCGTATTTTTTTAGTTGAAGCACCTGTCGTTAAAACCTGTCTTAGTTTTCATATTTGCCGAAGTCCTGAAGTTCAATTTTAAAGCTGGAACTGCATTATCCTGAATTGCAATCTTATGCTGTTGCATGATAATGCTTGTTAATTAGGACACTACAATTCACGAATGACATCAAGTTGCAAGGAATTTATCATGCAAATATCTAGTTTTCGTAATGTCTAATAATTTGATTTCTTAAGGCAGGTGTCTAACTGGTTCATAAATGCACGAGTTCGTGTTTGGAAACCAATGGTTGAAGAAATACACATGCTTGAAAGCAAAGGCTTGGCAGAAGGTAATCAGAACTTGAGCAAAAGTAATGGAAAATCCACTAGTGAAGGAGGTACCAGTTGGCCTAGTGAAGACCAATCTATCAACAGGTCACGTATAAACCCAATGTCTGACAAGCAATTGGGTTGCTCAGATATGCTTGTTGCTGGCATTGCGGGAGATGCACATGATGCAGAACACTGGAATCATGGGAAACGTTCAAGGATGGATTTTCGTATCCCAACAAGCATGGAGGGTTCATTCATGGGTTTTGCACCAAACCAGCAAAGCAGGCTTGAGATGGGGGGTCTTGGAGCTGTGTCACTTACCTTGGGCCTCAGGCATGGTGTAGAAAGTGCACAAGCACAACAGCATCAGCAACAATATCAGCGGCAGGAGGATCAACTTCGTCGGCAATTTGGAGGTCAAATGATTCATGACTTTGCCGGTTGATGAGCTTATATTGATCTTACTGAAGTTGAAATGAGTAAAGCGATTAGCTAGCTGTTCCTCGTGATAATTTTCCAGAATTTGGCAAGGAAAAAGACTGTTAATACACGGTTGCAGCCTTGCAGGTCACCTTGACCGAATTTGTTTGTCTTACAAATACACGATTGAATGAAAAGAGATAGCACCATGCACTCATTGGTGCTTGGTAGTAAGAAGGCGAGAGCAATCATGTTGATGTGGTAATGGTGCTTTGGAAATGTGCTGGAATAAGTTGTTTGGAGTGTACTCAATTTGTAATTCAGATGTGGGAAGAGGTTTGGATTTGTCTTGGTAGGATTTAGTTCATCAGAATTGTATAGAACATGTTCTGATTTGAGTGTAAGAAAGATTGACATCCTAGATCCACCAATAAGTTGGCGCTGTATAAACTTTGAGTTTGAATGTAGGGGCAATCACTTTGGGCCGTTTCTTGACGAGGAAATAAGAGTATGTTCTCTCACACTTTTAAACCTGATAGTTCTTAGAAGTTTTTATTGCTGCTTGAAATTTTCCTTACATTTATATAATCTAATAACTGATGGTGACAAAAATCTACTTGGGCTCCAAATAAAAAACAAAACATATATTTGGGCTGTTGTGCATCAGTGTCTAAATATGCAGGTTAGCTTTCTGATAAAATGGCCCACAATCGAAGTTCCTGATTGTTGAAAATGATTAAGTTAACATGTTGTCAGCCCATGGACGTGAGAAGGCAGTCTAACCCAAAGCATTGAAACGGCTAGCTAGGAAACCAGCCTTAATTTCTCCAATGGTATTTTGGCCATCTCGTGCAATGCAGCCAGCCATGCATGCATGCATGCAGTTATATGTATATATCCTATACATATTATAACAACAGAAATATGATACTACTAAAACCAGAACAGTGTTGATACAAGGTATACATACTACAATACAGAAGCTAATTAGATCATAAATTTATAGATGTCGAAAAAGCTAATTAAACATGAAGTAACATCATGTTATCATTTGACCAGTAGTTATATAGTTTATTCCTCACACCATCACCATATTACTGATCTCATTAATTTACCCACTTCCATCTCCATCTCCATCGCCACCAGGGTAGTTGTTAAAGTCCTGCCTAGGAATGTAATGGTGGTTGTTGACATTGCTCTCTGGATAGCCGGTTTTGGCATTGCCGCCATCATCATCAAGCAGCTGACGGCCATGGACAAGGGTGTGGTCATGCTTGAGCACATCTACTTTTATAACTTTTCTGTTTGCAGCCAAGCAGGAACTCACCATCATCAATATTGCTAAAGCAAGAGCCAGAAGCCTCAGTCTTGCACCCATTGCGTTTTCCTGTCTACAAAAATCAAATAAGTGAGATATCTAGATCTAGAGCAGCTATTATATATTAAGTTCTGATCATTTATAATAATCCAAAATATCAAAGTTACAAATGCTTGATAAGCAATTAATTTAGCATGTAAGAGCACACCTTTACTTTAGCCAAGTGGAGAAAATCAATCAAGGATTGAGGTGATGGCCTTGGGGAGAGTACTCAGGGAGGAGAGGAGTGCAAAGCTAAGCCTTATATAAGGAGACAGGATAGGGTTCATGTCATTTATATTGGAGAGAATTAATATAAATTTGGTGATGGGATCTCCACCAGATGAGGGAAGATTAAGTGGGATGACTATATTGTCTCATACAAGTTGTTTTAAAATAGTTAGATTAAAATGATGAAATTGAAAGAATTTTTTTTATCCATAAATAGGAAAATTCCACATTAGGAGTGGATTTAATTAGTTGATATGCAAAAGTCAATGAAGTACGATAAGGAGTGGATGTTCTATTGCCTGGTGATGTCAAAGCATAGTGACCTAAAAAACAGTATCCCCCTGAAGTTCCTTGAAGCTCAAAGCTGATCGTCAGATCTAATTCAGGTCAGACGCTTGGATTGAATTTAATGATTACTTGCTTTCAGATCAATCTATTATTGACATATCTGAGTACATCTAAATATGCCCACTGATGAAAATTATGAGCCATTTGGCAGCCTAATCTGCAACATAAATTTCCAGAATGCCTATAGAGCTATATATAACCATTTTCATTTACTCCATAATTCATCTAGCTAGAACTACATGACAAGCATTTCCTTGCAAACTACTTTTTATCTATATCATCCACAATTGAGATACATATAAATTAAAAAAATGATCACTTTCAAGCTCTAAAAGATCCTTTTGCATTTTATAAAGTGTAATGGGATGAATTATTGTAGCCAATTGCAATATATGCTACAGCTTCTTCATCAATGGTGTTGTAGAACTTTGGAGGATTTGATTCACACCAATATTGCACCTTATTGGATACAAATAACACATTATTTTCTTTAATTATTAACGTAAATGACAGCAAAAGTAACAAAAATATCTTCGGCTCTATTATTGTAGGTTTTTAGTCAATGTCTGTCATGATAGCTCATGAGGAAGTGAAAGCAATTTAGAATCTGTATTTTCATAACCCCCAAAGTGATTTATAACCTCAAGAGTACTGTGATAACAACCAATGTCAGTAATAAAGGAATAAAATCAACATAATCAAGAATAATGTGTAAACTAACATTTTTAACTCTCCAATTCTGAAGTTAAATTAAGGCTCAGCCTTCTATAATAGAAAATTAAAGCTTACTAACTACAAAATTTCATGTATCAATGGGGGTAAAGTGCATAATCAATAAGTAAATTAAATCTTTTTTTGTTCTCTAGTTTTTTTTTTTTTTTCTTGGGGGGTATCTGGTTCCATCTCTCCTAGTGATCTAACACGTGGTTGGAAGTTGGAACTGCTGAGCGATATTTTTTGGATTGAAAACTAGCTAGGTTCCACTGCTTGTGGATTGAGTTCAGTGCATGAGGATATGAGTAGAGACGTTCTTATCTAGTTGGTCTTTTGCTGGATACATCAAATCCAACAATGTTAATTATATATAATATATAATTTATTTTATATAATATAGTAATATAAATAATTTATTTTTTAAAATAATTAAAATTGATTAAATCGATTGAACCAATCGAGCTAAATCAATTTTGATTTTTTCGGTTAATTAATTTAATTCGATTGATTCAATTATTTCAATTTTTAGATTTACACGATCGAATAGACCAGATCAACTGAATGCTCCTCCTAAGAAATATTTCTACAAATCACGTGTTTATCTCTAAGCCATAATTCACACCTAAGAAAAATCTGTTCAAGAAATTTCTTAAGGTAGGGAAAATACATTTTTCTTTTGCTTTTCTTAAAGAAACAAAAACGGGAAACATTTTTCTTTCGAACGTGATGTACTTCAGTTCTGGTTGGACTCTATATATATATATATATATATATATATATATATATAATCGAGAATGCTAAGATTTTTTTTTTTTTTTTATTTAAATGAGATTGTAGTTTAGGAATAAAAGAAAAATTGCATATGTTGGGATTCGAACATCAAATCTATTAAATATCACTTTTTAAAAATGACTAAGATCATTTAATCTTTCTCTTCTTTATCAATTTCTAGCTTCTCTGACTGAAATTGTTATCTTGAAACATCTTCTAGGGTTCCTCAAAGAAAGAAGTAGAATATTGGCTTGTATGGCGATTTGAGGGCGAGGCCACACTTTCAGATTTGATACAGAGCAAAGAGTTTCCCTACAATGTTGGTACTTTCTCTCATTAGTTTTTTTTTTTTTTTAATATTCTGCAAATATTTTGTGACGGTTAGAATTCCCCAAGTACATCCGTGATTACTTTTGAAGTATTGGGTCTTCCACTCATCTGTGCTCTAGTTTCATATTGCAAAATGTAATCTTCTTTTTGAGCCTATGCCAAAACTTGTTAGGTTGGGCAATAAGTTTTTAAAGATATAATAATTTCAATGTCATCTTCAATAGAATTATTGTTGTTCTTTAATGAACATGATGCTGGGTTTTAGAAGGAGCTTGACTTCTTATTCTTATTCTAATGTCATTTCTTTTAAAATAAAACTAGCAAAATTTATGACAGTAAATTTAATGTAATCATTACTATTAATATCAAATTCAACTAGAGCATAGAAGCATGGATGTAATTCCACATGGAAATTTGGGCCTGTATTAACAGTGAGTCAGTAAGCCTATAACTATGACTATTAACTGCATCTTCATTTCAATTTTTGCTATATATCGATTTTTTATTTCTTATCATGTATTAACTAGTAGAGCTTTGAAATTACTGACTTGTATATTCTGTTGGTTTCTGACTTCTCGTGTGCTATGAGTTGAGCATAAAGTATATTATATTCTTCCGATGTCATTTATGCATTGACGTTTCCTTTGTTTTTATTCTTTTCTTGATTTCTATTTCAGGGCCGAGAGCGGTTAGGAGATACACCATTGTTTGTTCTTGTAAGCTCTGCTTGATCTCACAAGTTTTATGGTGGAAGAGCATGTTTTTTTTTTTGGATAAGCAAAGTTTTTATTTATCCAAAAGCAGCATGCACTGCTACATCAATACAATCAGCATAGCTGGCAAACAAATGTACTATTTTACAATGTCTTCTTTATATAGCTAAGAACCAATTATGCTATCAGTGAGCTTTTTAACCCCCATGCAACATGCAAATCTCTATTAACAGTATCATCCTTTATGGTTTTCATCCCCCCTAGTCTATAGCTAACCTCCTCCTTGATTTTCTCAAGCATTTGCATACATTGCTGAGATTGTTTACCAAATCTGCGATTATTCCTCTCCCTCCATACATGATATATGAGAGCATTCCAAGCAATTCGAAGCACTGTAGCAATAAGAGATTTACCCTTTAGCTTCCTCTTTGCCCATTGAACTTCAAAGTCCCAGCTTCTGATGACTCTATGAAGCTTACATAGGTGCAGAATCTCCCTCCATACTGCCTTAGAATACTCACACTCAAAGAATAAATGGTCTCGAGTCTCCATTTGTTGACTGCACATATCACAAGTTCCATTAAGTTCCATTCCCCATTCCATCAGTCGATCTTTTGTAGGGAGCTTGTTCTGAATTGCCATCCATGATATTTGGGAATGCCTTGGAATATGGTAGACATACCATACCAATCTATCCCAATCCACCTTTGGCTGCCTTGGCCTGATTTGCTGCCACACTTTAGTCACTGAAAACCTGTCCCCAGGAAATTTCCAAACTAATCTTCCATTATTCTGATAGGTAAATTGAGCTGCTAATGGTCTCAATTGTAGGAGTTTCCTCCAAATCCAGCTACTTCCCTGGGTGATTGGGAACTGCCAGAATGAGGTGCCTTTTAGAACATAGTTGTGGATCCAAGCAATCCACCATGAACCTGCCTTAAAAAGCAATGTCCATATTATCTGCATTATGCTTGCCCTGTTCCAAGAACCTAGATCCTTCAGGCCAAGTCCCCCCTCTGATCTTGGACAACAAATTTTCTGCCAGCTCACCCTTGCTCCTTTGGCTTCTGCATCTTTCCCTAACCAATAGAATCGAGAACAGAGTTGATTAATTCTGGAGAGCACTGCCTTAGGTAGAATAAAGATTCTACACCAATAGTTTTGTATATTGAACAAAACTGATTGGATAAGCTGAAATCTTCCAGCATAGGACAGAGTCTTTGATGTCCAGTGAGTGATCCTAGCAGTAATCTTTGAGATAAGTGGGAGACAGTCTTTTTCTGTCAGCTTCTTTGTTACTAAAGGAACCCCCAAATACCTCACTGGCAGCTCTCCTAGCTTGAAGCCTGTCACCCCCTGGATTTCCTGTAGCTGAGCTCTACTGATTCCAGAAGAATAAAGTTCACTTTTGGCACAGTTGAGCTGCAAACCAGAAAGTTTATAAAAACTTTCCAGGATATCCTGCACTCCTTGGATGGATTTCAGGTGCCCTTTAGTGAAAATCATCAAGTCATCAGCAAAACATAGGTGAGTGAGCCCAATCCTTTTGCACTTAGGATGGAAATCAAAGACTTTATGCTGTGCAGCAGCATCCAAAAGCTTAGAAAGTGCATTCATAGCAAGCACAAACAGATAGGGGGAGATAGGATCTCCTTGCCTTATACCCCTTTCTCCCTTAAAGTAGCCCACCAAGCCTCCATTTATTGATAGAGAGAACCTAGGACTAGTGATGCAACTCTTGATCCATGTTATAAATTCTGTTGGAAAATTCAAAGCTGCAAGAACCAGTAACATGAAGTCCCAGTCAAGTGTATCAAAAGCCTTTTGAAGGTCAACCTTTATAGCACTTCTAGGTGACAGAGTTTTCCTGGCATAGCCTCTTACTAACTCCTGTGCCATTAGGACATTATCTGAGATATTCCTTCCTTCCACAAAGGCACTTTGACTTTTGCTGATGATTGTTGGCAGGAATTTTTTTTGAGTCTTCTTGCCATCACAGATGTAATACTTTTGTAGACTACTGAACAACAGGAAATAGGCCTGTAGTCTTTAATACAAGTAGGATTTTGGTTTTTTGGCACTAGAGCTACAATTGTGGAATTAAAGCCTGCCAGCAAATCTCCTGTCTGGAAGAAATGAAGAATGGCATCAATGTACTCTTCCCCTACTACTGTCCAAGCTTCCTTAAAGAAGTGAGATGTGAAACCATCTGGCCCTGGAGCCTTGTCCCCCTTGATGGCAAAAATGGACTCCTTGACTTCCTCCCTGGATATTGGTTTTGAGAGTTCAAACTTCTCTGCATCCGAGAAAGAGAACTGCAAAAGTTCTCGTAGAAACTCCCTTGTACATCCCTCAATATTATAGTCCTTAGTGCCAATAATTTTCTGGAAATGAGAGACTGCTGCCTGAGATATCTGTGAAAAGGTTTCAAGCCTATTTCCACTATCATCATACAGGACTCTCATTGTGCCCCTATTCTGCCTAGCTGCAACCATCTTGTGAAAGAATCCAGTATTCTGATCTCCTTCTTGAAGCCATTGAACCCTTGACTTCTGCCTGAAGTGACTCTCTTCAGCTTTCCTCAGTTCATTATACTCTTGAGCTAACATCCTTTCCTTTTCTACCAATTCATCAGAAGGATGGCTGAGTAGAACTACTTGGACATCCTCTAACTCCTTCCTCTTAGTTGTAACCTTCTCAGATATGCTACCATAATAAGCATGATTAAAGTTCTTCAATACTGACTTTAATCTCTTCATTTTGGTATGCAGCCTGACCATGGGATTACCACCAGTAGGTACCCTCCAAGAGTTCTCAACAATGTGCATAAACTCTGGATGTCTGGTCCAATAGTTAAAAAACTTGAAAGGTTTAGGTGGAGAGGCACTCACCATATCAAGCTTTATGAAAGCTGGGCTGTGATCAGAAATTTCTGGAGCAAGGAATTCTACATGAGACTCTGGAAATGCTGTGAGCCATTCTGCATTAATAAGCACTCTATCTAACTTCCTTGCCAGGAAACCTTCAATTTGCTTGTTAGACCATGTGAATCTAGGCCCTATGAATGTGTGATCAAAACAAGATAGAACTTGTAAGCAATCAGTAAAATCCCTTATATCAGTGCTAGGTGCTTGAGATCCATCATAACTTGAGCTTTCAAAGGGGTCAATGATAGTGTTGAAGTCTCCAGCAAGCATCCATGGAAGGTTAGACAGTGTGCTATTTAGATGAACTAAATGGCTCCATAACCTTCTCCTTTCAATGCCCTCATTAGAAGCATAAATGGCAGAGAATAAGAACTTCTTGCCTGTGTAAGATATGCTACATGTAAGGCTTTGGTCCATTGAAGCAACCAGACTCAGCTGCACATGGCTTTGGTAAAGAAACCAGATTCTTCCATTATTGGCCTCAGAATAGTTATGGAACATGCTCCATCCTGGAAAACTTTTATCTAAAATCTGTTGCATATTCTGAAGCTTGACATGAGTCTCAATCAGACAGACAATGTCAGCTCTTAGCTTTCTTATTCTACTAACTACATCTTTTTGTTTAAGGGAATGATTGAATCCCCTTACATTCCATATGAATAGATTCATTAGGATTGGATAGACAAGGAACTTCCTGAGGTAGTGGGATTTACCTTTGCACTGGTCCTTTTTCCTTTGTCAATAGGCCCTCTCCTCTTTGTCTTCAGATTCTTCATAAGATCTGCTACTCCAGCAGAAGCTGCTCTTGGTTTCCTAGGAGAGTGCTCTGTCCTGTTTTCATCTTCAGTAACTGCCCTTGTATCATTCCTGATCTCAGGCTCAATTTCTTCCCTATCCTCTTCCTCAACTACTTCTTCCAAAATGGCATATCGATTGAGTGAACTTGCCTTCCTGGTTTCAATATTTGTTTTCTGGTTTGGCATCATAACTTCCTTATTGATGAAGCTTGACATCATATTTTGATTCTTGGGGCTTACTAATGAAGTTCCAGCATCACATTCAGCTCTTTTGCCATTCTCCTCAATAATTTCTTCTGCTATACATTCTTCCTGTCCTTGCTTCTTTTCCTTTGGCCTCCAAACCTTTGCTACAGCATTAACAGGCTTAGATGGGCAAGCTTTATCCAAATGGCCAAAAATCTTACAGTTTGAGCACCTTTGTGGCAGCCAAGGAGCTTCAACTGTTATGGACGCAATGGATCCATTCTCTAACACAACATCTATAGTGCTTGGAATGACAGTTGTGGCTGCAACTTCAATACACACTTTGGCATAGGCCAATCTCTGCTGGCTGGATGTTATTCTGTCCATGTAGAGAGGAGTGCCCAACGCACTTGCTATATAGCTCAATCCTGTTCTTGTATAAAGCTCCAATGGAACTCGACCTAAATGAATCCAAATAGGGAGTTTTTCCATACTGAAATCCAGTGTTTCCATCCCTGGCTCCCATTTCCTGACAATAAGTGGCTTATTGTGGATATGCCAAGGGCCCGCTTCAAGAACTCGATCTCTTGCCTCTGAGTTAGAGAATTGAATCACAAAAAGATTTAGCCCAGCTGGCTTAATCTCCACAGTGCTATCTTTCCCCCATAGCAGCGTGACCATTCTCTGAAATTGACTGAAGTTTGGAATTCTTCCAATGAACTGAGCCACCACAGAGTTCTTCCAATGCTGAATTCCTTCTGCAAAAACCTCACCTGGAGGCTTTACTGTCACAGCTCCATTGCAGATTTGAGGCGGAAAAAACTACAAAGTCTGATCAGCAGAGGCTGAGAAAAATTTCCTCCAATCAGCTTTTGCCACCTCACCAGAAGTTGTTGTAACTGCCTCTGTCCTTTCCCCCCTTCGAGCTCCCCTCTACTCTTGATCTGATTGTGTAATGTCACCATGAACAATCGCGTGATCTGAAAATTCCATCCATGTCCGCGCCTGATCTGAAGCCATTGAAGAAACAAGGATTCCAAAACGATCCAAAAACCAAAAACAGCTTCAAGATGCAGTTCTGCAAAAAGCCAAAAAAATCCAAGAAAGAATCCAAGAAAGAAGCACCGATCGACTAATTCCTTTCTTACTCTCTGCTTCACATTTCTCACCAGATGAGGTTCAGGCTTCTGGGTTTGACAGCGCAGATCTGAACCAGATCTAAAGAGTTCAGAAGCAAGAACCAGATCTGAACCCGGTTCGCGTTCAATGTTAATGCAGCAGCGGCTGCACTTTTCTGATTTCAGCACTTATCTCTTACTCTTGATTAACGGTCATGTCGCAAGCTTCACTGCGCACTTCACGTTCCGCTTCACTGCGCACTTCAAATTCGTATGCCGTGACCCATGACTGTCGGAGGAGAATTATGGCCAACCCAAGATGGTGCTGTATGTGCCTGGCTTCTTCTTATTCCTGCTTTGCTTTGCTGGAAGATTCAATCAACCCAGATCTGTGGGTTAGAAATAGCTAGAGATCTTTGGTTGCTTGATCCGTGAGCTCTCTCTCTCTCACCTGTTTCTTCTTTGGTTGCTTGGTCCCAGATCTGTGACTTCTTCCTGTTCTTTACCTAAAGCGTTGGTGATGAGAGCGCTTCAACTCCTTAATGGATTCTTTCAAGATGTCTCTGATGAGTCTTTGACAGTAAAATGCCTAGCTTTTTTTTTTTTTTTTTTTTTTAAAGACACCAAGATCCCGTCCAAGCAAGATACTTGATCGACCCAGCAGACAAAGAAAATTAGTGTAGATTCAATCAACCCAGATCTGTGGGTTAGAAAGAGCTAGAGATCTTTGGTTACTTGATCCGTGAGCTCTCTCTCTCTCACCTGTTTCTTCTTTTTCCCAAAATCAGGTTGATTCGGAATGAATAGATCTGTGATGAAGCCTTCACGTTCCCTGGTGAGACGGGTTCTAACAATCCCTGGATGAACGTTGATCTCAGTGTTGCTCTTGCCCGATATGTCTGATTCTAATATTAATCTCTGTCGAAATTTTCTTTCGTATTGTTGGAAATGAAAAGTTCTGGAACCATACTTCCACTTGCCGTGGCCTTAGATTCAGCTGTTCTGCTAAAGCTTGCTTCTGTTTAGGATTTAGAGTGCTGTTTTCTTTGAAGCTGTCTTCTAAAATGGCAGATTGTTCTTTCCAAGGACTTGATGTTTATAGAACACAAGAATCAGAAAAACAATGATCGCTATCTGATAAATGATTCAGACCTGAACTCAAATACGACCGTGAAAAATCCCTGTCAAAATAGTGGAAAATTCTATGAGAATTTGTCTTCTTCCATTTGTTGCTATGGAAGAGCATGTTTCTTGGCCTTTTTGAGTTTGCAATATAGCTTACATGGATCATCTTGCTTTTTGAAATATAGTTTGCTATATGGCCTTTTTGAATTTGTTAAACATGTTTATAGAGAAGCAAGTTTTACGGTTAGAATTCCCCAAGTACATCCGTGATTAAATTCTCCCTTCATTACCATCTCCATGGTAAGACATCTTCGATCTTAAACTCTTAAGTACTTCTGTCCTCTAAGCATTCTCTGCTTATGACGAAGTCAGATATAATTTTAAGTTCAAAATTTGAAGTAGTTTGCACATGAGTTATATGTATGGGTTAAAGTCAACTGATATGATGGATATTTTTACACCAACTTGTAAGAGGATTCTTGTCCATTAACTTAGTTTGCACATGAGTTATATGAATGAGTCACTCTTTATGAACCTCTTGCACAGATGATAATGTTCTAATTTTCTTGCATTTTTATGGAATTTTGCAGGTAGAGGCAGGCCAGTTATGGATTGGGCTGTACGAGTCAAGGTTGCTGTAGGTGCAACTCGCGGGATAGCTTACCTCCATGAAGGCTGTAATCTACTTGTTCTTCTTTCTTTTTTTCTTTGTTGTACTTTGAAACTCTGACATATGCTGCAAAAGCTTAAATTATCTAGACCTAGGTTTGCCATGCTATAATGTAATATATACTTGAGATCATATAAAATTGCTCTTCCTTTGATATGTTCCTTTGGTAATCAACTAATCGTCACATCATTTCCATCGTACGTAACTTCTAATGCCACATTTCTTATAAATATTTTGCTTCAATCAAGCCATCCTCGCATCATTCACAGGGATATCAAGTCATCAAACATTCTTCTTGACAACAATTTTGAGACTTGGGTATGCCCATTTCTACAATCTAAATTTTTGTGAACAATTTTTTGATCTTGAATTGCTTTGTGGGGGATTTTGACGTTGCTTATGAGTGCCTTATCATCTTTTGTTAACTATAGAATTTTTGCTTTAATTTTAGAATTATTAACATGTCTTACATTATTCTTAGGATGTATATTGGGGTTTTCCTTTTTCATTATTTTAATTTCCCTTTTGCCACTCTAACTTTCTATCTCACAATTCATGTTTCTACAACAGATTTCAGATTTTGGACTTGCAAAGTTAGCTTTGGATTCAAATACCCATGTAACCCACGTGTGATGGGAACCTTTGGGTAAGTTAACTTAGTATGTTGGTTTGTCATATATCTAGAAGAATTAAACTTTCACATGCTTGTGCATAATTTTGTTTTTTCTGTGTTGCATTAGCATAATCATTTTTTTTTTTTTACTTTTTGATCTATTTAAAGCTTTTTGGTTGTAAAGCTAGCAGTTGATGTCTATGTTATAAATGCATATTCTCACTTTGATCTATTCAAAGAACATAGTTGAGATTTAAAGCATTTTAGATCAAATAATTTTTCGGTTTGATAATTTATTTAAATGTGCATTGCACTTTTCATTTTCCCTTTTATTTGGTCTGTAAACATGTATGGCGTGATAGTCAAATATTGTATTTAGGTTTTTCTGATAAATGAATTTGTTCTTTTATAGATATATGGCTCCAGAATATGCAAGAAGTGGCAAGTTAGCTGAAAAATCTGATATTTATTCCTTTGGTGTTGTGCTCTTGGAATTTTCGATTTTAAGATTGTATTATGTCTTTAGTTTGTGACTTCTATTTAGTTTGTGAAAATTATATAATTAAGATAATTTAGTTGTAATTTTATTTTAATATTATTAAACATTTTGTACTTTCTTATGATGCTTTTAGTTTATATATGAAATATGTTGGATTAGATTATAAATAAATCAATATTAGTAATTGAAAATATAGTATAATTTCATTTTTACCGACGCTTTGAACTTTATACCGAAAGACCATATATGAGCAAAAATGTATAGTATACTAACGGAGTAGACCGTCGGTAAAACTATGATAAAACCGTCACTATGGGTTAATTACATATTTAACATTTATATCTATACCGACGGATCTTTATTCCGTCGGTATAAATAAAAACAAAAGTTACTAACCCAACATAGGTTATACTGACGGTAGTAACATTAGTGACGTCTAAAACCGTCGGTATAGGTTATACATTTTATTCCGACGGTCGCTTTTTCCGTCGGTATAGGTATATACCGACGAAGGTTTTACCGTCGCTTAAATTTTTGTCGGAATAGCCATTTCGACCGTCGGTATAAGATTTTAAGACTTTTAGCGACGGATTTGTGAGTTTTACCAACGCTTTTTGAACTGTCACTATATGACAATTTGTTTGCAGTGAACCCACACCAGATTATATATACACCCATTCATTACGAATATTGCATAAGCAATGACATATTTAAGTACAAAATTGCTGATCAAATTGATACGTTCAGCCTTTGAGATAATTAGCCTAGTATTGATGAAGTGTATATATTAATATATATTGCTTGACTTGGAAGAGCTATATATAATCGTAAGTAATTTAATAAATAAACCCTTTAATATTGACTGCCGGATCCAATATATATATATGTATATATATATATATATATATATATATATATATATATGGGGTTTAAGGAATCGAGAAGGAATTTGCAAATTCACCATAACAATGGCGAAATTGATAACTGTTTGGTCTATTTATAAAATGTTAAATTTTTAATTTTAGTGATCAAATTTTAATTTCTGTCAATTTCAAATATAAAAAAAAAAATCTTGAAAATTACGGTGATAATTGGGTTAAACAATTGAGTTAAAATTGACACATATTTTTTGTCCCTTCGAATAACCAAATAAAGTTTTTTACAGCAGTTGTTTGACTAACTAAGACCGGTTGGTGAAGACATAGTTAATTATTTTTAATTTCTTCAACCGGTCATCGATTATTTTTTTTTTTAAAGGTAATAAGTGTAAACATGTGCCTTTTACCATTACAATCATCAAAATAGTAAGAAAAAAAAAAACTAGCTCCGTAGATAAGTAGTAGTTTCTTCGCAGGGGACCTGGAAATGCATGTGAACCAAATTAACAGCGTCAATGGCCGCTAGCTAGTTTTCTTAGTTTCTTTTCCAAGAAAAACCCATTCGAAATCTTCAAATTCATTCCAATTCTGGAAGCATATATTCGCCATTTTCTTCTTGGGAGAAAATTTTTAGTTAGTATTCTTTTTAGAAACTAAGAAGCTTATTGTGTTACTGTTGCCATATATATATATATATATATTGGCTTCCAACGTTTGAAACGTGGGCTATGACTGACTATGGTGTCTAGCATTAATTCTTCTGAAGGGAGTCCAAATTTTCTTTAAAACGTGATTTAATGGTTGAAGTCAGAAGGAGGAATAATGAAATATTTTAATGGAAAACCCAAAATTCCTTCCTTTTCTTTCTTTTCTTTGGTCAAGCATATAACATCGTGTTATGAACATTTTGGACAGTATATAGTATTTTCAAATAAAATCAGCATTTACGTTGTTCCCAATCCATGACTAAAAAATTGTTAAAAGGAAAAGCCGAATTAATTCAAATTCATGGAAGATATACCGGTTGTGATCTCATCATCTTTGTCAAAAATAATAAAAAATTTTGAACACTTTGACAAGATTATATATACATTCACTAGGGGTTGCATAAGCATATTGACATGAGAAATAATTTGTTGAACAATGTTTTAGTTCTCCCTTTTGAAAGCCTGGTTAATCATGATTGTATTGGGTCTTTTATTGCGATAATCTCAGTTCATATTGTTTGATTCGAATATATATATATATATATATGTGTGTGGACAGAAATATGGGACTTGTGTTGAGGTTATGATTATTATTATTATATATATATATATATATATATATATATATATATATATATTGACTAGCAGAAAGTTCATATATGTTGTTGAAAATTGGGCAAATTAAGATGAAAATAGCGAATATGTATCATGATAACTTGATGATAGGGTCTTAATTAATTAATTAATTAATTTAGTGTCCAAGATATTATTTAATTAGTTTTTAAAACATCTATGTTAGACAGACAAACTTCCCAAAAAATGGAAATTGAAAAATAAAAATGAAAAAAAAAATATTTTTTGCTACAAAAGAGACTTATGTTTAGAGAGATAAAGACGTGAAAATTGCAAATGATGAATTTTTTTTTTTTTAAATGGATAAATTATTTGAATTAAATCTAAATTCAAAATATAAAATATACTGACAAATCACTGTTGTGCGGAAGCTAATCGAGATTACTAAAACCGATTTAAACACACTGAAAAACACCGATATTTTACGTGGTTCAGCAAGTGTGCTTACATCCACGGGAGGAGGAGCTTGAAGCTTTGTATTAATGGAGATGGAGTACAAACATATACAGAATTCAAGGTGCTATGCTAGCACTGAACTCACAACTCAACAATACCAGAAAACTCTAATAAACTCAGAGTATTTGCTTCAACTCTTAAACTCTTAACTCACACATTTTTCTCTCTCACTCTACATGGCCTTTTATAGGCACCATCCATGGTGTGAACACATAGCTAGTGGCAAACAAAGTAGCCACCATCCACCAATTATCATGGTGGGAACACATAGCTAGTGGCAAACAAAGTAGCCACCATCCACCAACTATCTTGGTCTACCATCCACCAACTATGGTTGGTGGTAGCCTCCATTATTGACCTTGGTTGGTGGCTTTGATGGAAGCTTCCTTGGTTAATCTTTGAGCCATATTCAACAATCTCCACCTTGGCGAGAATCCACAGAGAGAATTCACTGATCAGAGCTTCCTCCTTCCTCCTTCAGGTGCTTTAAACTCGAGAGATATTGATCAAGTCCAAACAATGTTGAAACTTGATCCCAGAAACTATTTTTGTTAGCATATCTGCAGGATTATCTGCAGTCCCGATCTTCTGTAGTAGAATGTTTCCTTCATCTACTATTTCTCGGATAAAGTGGTAGCGAACATCAATATGCTTGGTCCGACTGTGATGAACTTGGTTCTTAGCTAGGCAAATGACACTCTGGCTATCGCAGAAAACATCTACCTTTTCCTGTGCTATCCCGAAATCATCAATCAATCCTTGAAGCCAAATTGCTTCCTTGAAAGCTTCCGTTACAGCCATGTACTCTGCTTCTGTTGTAGACAGAGCTACCGTTGACTGTAAAGTTGATCTCCAACTTACTGGTCCTCCTGTTATGGTGAACACATAACCAGTAGTTGAACGACGCTTATCAAGATCTCCAGCATAGTCTGAATCCACATATCCGACAAGATGCTTGCCAATAGTTTTACTTCTCTCGAATTTTAAGTCTGTTTCCACAGTACCATGAATGTACAGTAGAATCCATTTCACAGCTTGCCAATGGCCTTTACCAGGATTATGCATGTACCGGCTTACCATACTGACAGTATGTGAAATATCAGGTCTCGTACACACCATTGCATACATTAGGGCACCTACTGCATTGGCATATGGAACATGATCCATCTGTCTCTTCTCACCATCTGTACTTGGTGACATCAATGCACTGAGTTTGAAATGTGCCGCTAAAGGAGTACTTACAGATTTGGTCTTATCATTAATGCCAAATCTCTGAAGTACTTTGCTCAGATACTGAGCCTGGGTCAATTTGATCACACCATTTTTTCTATCTCTGCTGATTTCCATCCCAAGAATTTTCTTAGCTTCTCCAAGATCCTTCATCTCGAACTCTGAGCTCAGTTGAGCCTTCAGCCTGTCGATCTCCACCTTGCTTATAGATGCGATTAACATATCATCAACATATAAAAGCAAGTAGATAAATGATTCATTTTGGAGTTTCCGGAAATAAACACAGTGATCAAATTGACTGCGTGTGTACTTCTGATCCAACATAAAGGTGTCAAACCGCTTGTACCACTGTCGCGGTGACTGCTTCAGACCGTATAGAGACCTATTCAACTTACATGCCCAATCTTCACGACCGGGGACTCTAAAACCATCTGGTTGAGTCATATAAATTTCCTCCTCTAAGGAACCATGGAGGAATGCAGTTTTTACATCAAGTTGAACTAACTCTAGGTCATACTGTGCTACTAAAGCCAATAATATCCGAATAGATGCATGCTTAACAACAGGTGAAAATACCTCATTGTAGTCTATTCTTTCTTTTGAGCGTAACCTTTGGCTACCAATCTGGCTTTGTATCTGATGCTCTCTTTGCCGGTAGCACCCTCCTTTTTGGCAAAGACCCATTTGCACCCAATTGTTCTTTTGAGTGTTGGAAGTGGAACCAACTTCCAAGTCTGATTCTGATGAAGTGATGTCATCTCTTCATCCATCGCCTCCTTCCACTGGGCATGCTCTGGGCTGTTTACAGCTTCTTTGTAATTGATCGGGACATCATCATCAATTACTGGAAGGGCGAATGCCACCATGTCTGTGTACCGAGCAGGTTTTCGAATATGTCTTTTCTGTCTGCTGGTGGCAATAGATTCAGGCTGCTGAAAGATTTCCGGTGATGACTCCTCCACTTCAGTTAAGGTGTCATCAGATTCTGGTTCAGATTCATCGGAATTTTGACCAGCATCGTCAGATTCAAACTCCACCTGCTTTAGAGAATCATGGTTCTCATTCTCTGTAGTTGACAGTTTCAGCATTACAGATTCGTCAAAGGTAACATCTCGGCTTACGATGACTTTCTTTGACTCAGGGTTCCACAGTCGGAATGCCTTTACTCCTTCACTAAAGCCCAAGAAGACAGCTTTCTTGGCTCTAGGATCCAGTTTTGATTCACTTACGTGAAAATATGCTGGGCATCCGAAAATACGAAGCCGATCATAATCAGTGGCAGAATATCCGGACCACACCTCTATGGGAGTTTTCCCATCAATTGCAGTGGAGGGTAGTCTGTTGATAATGTGGGAGGCGTACAATAAAGCCTCCGCCCAAAATGCTTTGCTCAAGGCAGATTGGGATAACATGCAGCGAACTTTATCAACCAAAGTTCGGTTCATCCTTTCTGCAACTCCATTCTGCTGGGGAGTGCCAGGAACAGTGAAGTGTCGGATTATCCCATCATTCTGACAGATTTCCTTCAGTGGATCTGATTTGTATTCTCCACCGTTGTCAGATCTTAGTCTCTTGAGCTTTCTCCCGCTCTGGGTTTCGATCATCTTCTTCCATTTTACGAAGATATCTACAACTTCATCTTTGTGCTTCATAGTATAAACCCAGACATATCTAGAGTAATCATCAATAAAGGTCACAAAATAGTGTTTACCTCCCAATGAAGCATTTTTGGAAGGCCCCCAGACATCAGTGTGAATGTAGTCCACTGTTGCTCTCGTACGATGAATTGCAGTGCCAAACTTGACTCTTGTTTGCTTGCCTAGGACGCAATGCTCACAGAAATCAAGTTTTCCAGTTTTGGCATTCTTCAGTACACCTTGCTTTATCAGGTTTTGCAAGGCCTTCTCTCCAACATGCCCTAAGCGCATGTGCCAAAGTCGAGAAGTGTCAGATTCATCGCCTCCATTGTTGTGGGAGACTGCTGCTCTGCCGGTCACAGTTTCTCCATCAAGGAGATACAGATTTCCCTTCATAGAACCCTTCATTGCTAAGAATGCTCCACGTACAACCTTCAGGACTCCATTCTGAATGGTCATCTTGTAACCATTTGAGTCTAAAACCCCCAGTGATATGAGGTTCTTCTTGAGATCAGGGACATACCTTACATCTGTAAGTTGTCTGATTGTACCGTCATGCATTTTTAGTCGGATCGTTCCGATGCCTCTAGTGTGACAAGTATTGTCATTGCCCATAAGGACAATCCCTCCATCAAACTCCTTGAAGTTTGAGAACCACTCTCGGTTCGGACACATGTGGTAGGAACATCCGGAATCCAGAATCCATCGATTTGAAGAGTGTGTTGTTGTGGAAATCGTAAATGCAGAGTCTTCCTCTCCCTCAGATTCTTGAGCTATATTCACAGTCGACTTCTTCATGTTAGGACAGTTTTTCCTCCAGTGCCCTTTCTCATGGCAATAGGCACACTCGTCCTTTGAGAGTCGTGTTTTTGATGATCCCCTCTTTGAACGGGATTTACCTCGCTTGTTTTCTCCGGCTCCTCGGTTGTCCATCCTGCCTCTGTACACAGTTAAAGCTTCTGGTGCAGTATTCTGGTGATCATGCTGATCCTTTTTTCGATACTCATTATTCACCAGAGCATTACTAACATTAACATATTCTATCTCATTTTTACCATATAACAGTGTAGTGGTTAAATGATCATAGCTATCAGGCAAGGAATTTAACAGAGTAAGAGCCTTATCTTCATCAGAGATATTTGCATCTAGATTTTCAAGATCAGCGAGGATTTTGTTAAAACTTACTAGATGCTCCTGCATGGTGATACCTTGCACATACTGGAAGCGGAACAGCTTTTTCTTCAGATAGAGTCTGTTCTCCATGCATTTTGTCATGTACTTGTCCTCGAGTAGTTTCCAGAGAGTTTTTGCATTATTCTCTCTCATGACAAAGTACTTCTGGTCCTTGGCTAGGCATAACCGGATTGTGCCACAAGCCTGACGGTTGACAAACTTCCAGTCATCTTCCGAAATATCTCTGGGCCTGTCTTCCAGAGCGATATATGACCCCTCTCGGAATAACAGATCCTGAACTTCGCACTGCCACATGCCAAAGTTGTTGGTGCCATCAAATTTCTCCACCTCGAACTTTGCAGTGGTCATCGAGTTCTTTCTGTTGTAAGAACTTGATGGTGCGCTGCTGGTTGTTTCATGTGTCTCTAATGATTCTGCCATGGTAATAAAACAAAAATTACCAACTCAGAGTTTTTCCGTTACCTGTATGAAAAAACGGATGCCGCGGTTGAGTCCGGAATAGTCGAAATAGCCAGGAACGGGTCCAACTGTGTAAATTTTGGACACACGGTGAATATTCTGCTAGTGGCTCGAAATAGACTCGGTTTAGCTCAACCGGCTCGAAAAAGTCTCGGAATAGTGTTCAGAAACGGCTCAAAAAATAGCCTGAAAAAGTTGGTCGGAGCTGCGGCGGCGCGTGGGGCGGCGCGTGGAGGCTGTTTGGTGATCGGCGCGTGGGGCGCGTGGGGCGCGTGAGGTCACGCGTCTTCAACCTCTGGATGGCGCGTGCGGCGCGTGTTGCGCGTGGTCTTCACGCGCCTGCAACCTCCAGCGGCGCGTGCGGCGCGTGGGCGCTTCTTCTGGCGGCGCGTGTGGGCGCGTGCGGCGGCTTCTGGCGCTCCGGTTGATTCTGCTGCACTCCTCTCGACGACCTCTTCAACCTGGTATTTTCAAAACACAAATTGGAGCACTTTTGAAAAACGGACAGAATCGAACAAACTCGGTTTTACGTAAAATTTGGCTCTGATACCAATTTGTTGTGCGGAAGCTAATCGAGATTACTAAAACCGATTTAAACACACTGAAAAACACCGATATTTTACGTGGTTCAGCAAGTGTGCTTACATCCACGGGAGGAGGAGCTTGAAGCTTTGTATTAATGGAGATGGAGTACAAACATATACAGAATTCAAGGTGCTATGCTAGCACTGAACTCACAACTCAACAATACCAGAAAACTCTAATAAACTCAGAGTATTTGCTTCAACTCTTAAACTCTTAACTCACACATTTTTCTCTCTCACTCTACATGGCCTTTTATAGGCACCATCCATGGTGTGAACACATAGCTAGTGGCAAACAAAGTAGCCACCATCCACCAATTATCATGGTGGGAACACATAGCTAGTGGCAAACAAAGTAGCCACCATCCACTAACTATCTTGGTCTACCATCCACCAACTATGGTTGGTGGTAGCCTCCATTATTGACCTTGGTTGGTGGCTTTGATGGAAGCTTCCTTGATTAATCTTTGAGCCATATTCAACAATCACATCGTATAAATGGATGTTGATGTTTCTAATCTATATTTGGTATGAGATTATTAATGTTGATATTAATATACGTGTCATTAATTAACATATATATCCCTTAAAATATAAGTAGTCGGACAAAATGGTAGATATTGTATAATTCATTATCATAGTTTATATAACTTATAATTTTAGATTCTGAAATTAGAAGAAGGGTAAGAAAAGGGAAAACAATATTTCTTTTTCTTGGCTGCTCTCCAAGTTCCTTTTTTGATCCATAAAATTCAACCACTAAAAAAATTATGTAATTAATTGCTGATCAAGTTGTTATATTATTTTAACACATGCTTTTGAACATTTCTTTTATAGCAATGAATTTTCAGTTATAATTAATTGCTGATCAAGTTGTTATATTATTTTGTATATTTCACTTTCAGTTAAACTTCCGAGAATTGAATTAGAAATTGCTTTGAAAATGAAAATATGCACACTTTTTATTGACAGAAAAAAAAAAAAAAAAAACTCTATTTAAACCCTTTTGGATTCAAATTCAATCGTCAGTTCGTCACCCAAGACGTCAATGTAAAAAAAAAAAAATTTATTTTTAAGAGAAAAGCAGAAGAAAAGGCACATACTACTGCAAAAAACCACCTGGGTTTTTTCTTAAAATTCAATTCCATTTATTCGAAATAAAAAAAAAAGTTGGCTATCAAATTCGTGTTGATTTCTTGTGTTCATACTTGTTATCAAAATCCACAATCTAGGAAGAAATTAATCCCCCAAGTAAGCCTTTTTTTTTCAACATTAATTTTCCTAAATAAAACTAAACTATATAAAGCTGCCTCCCCTCTCCATTCTTTAACTGCAAACTCTCTTGGATATTGTAAGCTATACATTAATTAATAACAAAGATGGCAAAGCTACCAACCCAACTCTTGCCTTGCATTTTCTTCCTTGTTCTTCTTGTCTTGCATTCATTCCCAGCAACATCTCAAGAAGTGGGTAAGTCAATCTTGGTTTTTAATATCCCAATATTCCCATATATTTGCATATTTTAATTGGTTTACATCAAGAATATTCAGATTAATTTTTCATTTTAATTTCTTCTTCTTGTTGTTGTTGTTGTTTCAGAGGATGAAACTGAGTTTGATTACAGTGAAAATAGTGAAAAAGGGCCAGCAAAATGGGGTGAGATTCATCCAGATTGGGGTGCATGTAGCAATGGATCAATGCAATCTCCGATTGATATGTCGAATGAAAGAGTTAACATAGTTTCCCATTTAGGGAGGCTTAAGAGAAGCTACAAGCCAAGCACTGCAACTCTCAGAAATAGGGGCCATGATATGATGGTAATAAACTAATAATAATTTTCTCCTTGATTTGATGTTTTATAATTTTCACTTTTCTTATTTTTTTAAACTTATTTTATGCTCTCAAATGTCCATTTTTTTACCCCATTCAGCAAATGAAGATTCTTTACCAATATTCGAAAAAATTTCACTAATTTGAACCAATTTGTGTATGCAGTTGAGCTGGGAAGGTGAAGCAGGATCAATAGAGATAAATGGGACTGAATATGCACTGCAACAATGCCATTGGCACTCACCTTCCGAACACACCATCAATGGCAGAAGGTAATACATATCCTTTCTTTTATCTTCCTTGATCATAGCTAGAACCAACAACGTTAACAATGGTTAAAAGATAGAACAAATTACTTATAGGAAAAGTTTTCTTCCTTTAAATTCAACTGTTCAGGTATGATCTAGAGGTGCATTTGGTTCATGAAAGTGCAGATGGCAAGGTTGCTGTAGTAGGGATCATGTACAAGATTGGAAGACCAGATTCTTTCCTGTCATCAGTAAGTAAAACAGTTAGCCACTTTGCCTTTCCAAATTCTTTTCCTTTGTTCATGAAAATTATTGAATTCGAATCTTAGTTCAATCAGTTCATACAACTAGTTCGAAATTTGAATTTTAATATCTGCAACTCCTTCCGTATATCTTCAAAGTCCGGCCTACTAAAAAAAAATTAAAAAAGAAGAAAATTATGAATTATTTGAATCTCTCTCACGCAGCTGCCTTGTTGTTTACCAGTTGGTGGATCATTTAGCAGCCATTACTGATATCACAGAAGGGGAAAGAGTGGTAGGTGTGATCGATCCAAAGCACATAAAAATTGGCAGTAGAAAGTATTACAGATACATTGGCTCTCTTACTATTCCTCCTTGTAATGAAAACGTGGTGTGGAGCATTGTTAGAAAGGTTTAATTGCTTAATTAACCAATTCCTTAATAATCTTATTGCTCTTTCTTAATTTATAATCTAAATTACTTGTCTAACAGTTATTAACCCTATTTGATCAGGTTAGGACTGTAACCAGGGAGCAAGTGAGATTGCTTCGTGTGGCCGTTCATGATGTAAGTTTCTAATTAATCTATTTTAGTTCGTTATTTGGTTGATATTTTTATTTTTATTTTTTTGAAAAGAAAAAGTAAAAAATCGAAGACAAATAATAATCCTACTTATTTTTCCATATAGAAATCTCAGAGCAGAAATTGAATAAAAAAAAAAAACAATACCTTACTCTTCAATCTTAATTATGAAAAAAAGGAGATTTTCAAAATGTGTAGTGTTTTTTAAAATTTATATTTGCTTCAATTATACGTACTAGAATTTGATACACCCGTGATGTAGGTGAAATTTTAAAATAAAAAAACAATTATTCATATAAGCTTTTTGGCATAAATAGTTAGTTTTTGTAATTTTTGAAATAATAAAAATTTAAAAAGATATAAATACCTTTATTTTTATATTTTTGATTTTTTTTTTTGGCCGAAAGAACACACCAACAATAAAAGCTAGCTAATAATTTTCTGATTAAGTTTGTATCATTTGATCCATGAGACTTATGGAGATACTAATATATATAATATTAATTAATTTTGCAGGCTTCAGATTCTAATGCAAGACCACTGCAACCAATAAACAAACGATCAATTCAACTTTTCAGACCAGCTGATGACGAAAAGAATTAAAAAAAATATATTTTTTATATAAAGGAGGCCACAATAAAAATCGAGAAAAGGGTTACAGATGTGAAAATTTAACCCAGACTATACTGAATGTTATCTTTTAAAAATAATTTGCCTGAAACAATTGGAATAAACCCAAGCTCAAAATTAAAATCTATATATAATTATACAAACTTCCATTGATTTTTTTAGGAATATCTTTTGAATTTTCCAAGCTTTTGTATTAATTTTTTCTTATTTGTATTATTTTTAATGTGTATTATTAGCACTGAGTTGATTGGAATATACATGGTGATTTTAACTAGCCCATTTTCCTCATATCTTTTTATTATTTTAAAATAGTTAATTACTTGATTTTTTTACATAAGGGTAATTATTGTTTCCAATCCAATCCTTTCAATTAAAAAATAATAGCTGATTTGATAAAATAATTACGTTCTTTCAACTTTTTGTAGAATTCCTTTAAAATTCATATTTTTTAGAATAATTATGATTTCAAAATTTAATTGTCAAATTTTTAAAATTTTAATAATTTTAACGGCCATATTTTTAAATAGAAGGAATAGTGATTTCAAACCCATAGTTTCCAAACATACTCCAACATATATACATTTTCTTAAATTTATATAAAAAATAGATATAAATAAATACATTCTTAAAACATACGAAAATAAGTAAAATAAATAAATAAATTAAATAAATTTTCAATAATAAGAAATTAAAATAAATAAATTAAGGGAAAATGTAAATAAAAAAAATAATAGAAAACAAACAATTCCACCCATGAAATAATCACCCAACAACCCAAAGTAAAAGGTCAAATTTTTTTTTTTAATTTTCAGTACTTTTTTTTTTTCTCTTAGCTAAAAAAAAAAGAAAGAAATAAAGAAAATGTCAGGCATATGCCTTTAGATACTTGGTACAATTGTGTGCGTAAACTCTATATTTTTAAAATTAATATTTGAGACAATTTTCCGATAATTTGATTGGATTAAAATTGATGATATGACATAATTTTGATTTGTTTTTTAATAAAAGTTTTCTTGACACACTAAATTTCCCCTTAATTGAGCATCACTAGACTATTTCGAAAAACATACATCCAATGCTTAATTACATTTGAACATAGCTTGCTAATACTAATGATAATTTGCTTGCTATATTAACTTTTATTGTTTATCATAAATATTTTATTTGTATTTATTATACAATAGATACACAATTTTATGTTTACTTTTGTTTTGGTTAAAGTAACATTTTCTTTTTTTAATTTTATCATTTTTTAGTTAAGTTCTATATTTTTATTTTTTATTACATCAAAATAAATCTGCTCAAAAGTCGGATAGCCTGTTCGGCCCGACAAACTCGATCGAATTGGGTCGAATCTAGGTAAAAAATTTTGTAATTCAGGTCGATCTGGCTTAAATTACTATTCAATAAAAAAATTATTTAAATTTAATTATAAAAAATATTAATATAAAAAAGTATATTTATATTTTAATAATTTATGAGCAATAAAATGAGTTTACAACTCAGCCCGAAACGATATTGGGCAAGGAAAATTCGGGTCGTAGCCCAGCCCATGAACAGGTTTACACCAACATAAGTTTTAAAATTTTATTTTGTATTTAAATTAGTCTTTAATTTTTAATTTATATAAAAATAAATTCTTAACATTTAATTTGTATCTAAATTATTATTTTTTCATTTGAAATAAGAGTTTATTTAAGTATAAAGTTAAAGACTTGTGTAAATACAATAAAAATATAAATACTTATTAAAAAAAAAGTGAGAAAACTCTTTATTTAGTATTTTAACTTTTTGCTTTTAACAATAATTTTTTTATTATTTATTTTATGTCTCCCTACTCTATTCTCTCTCTTCCATGGTTGCTTAAACTTTTTTTTTTTTCGACTAGTACTATAAGACACTTTTTAAAATTATTATATAATAATAATATTTTTAACCAATATATATAAAAAAAAATTGTTAACTATTATATTTAATATAACATTATTACTATAAATAATACATTAATTAACTTTAAAGAATATCCAAAAATTATTTGTTAACAAAACCCTTAAAAGAAATAATGAAATGTCAAAATGACTTTATTATTGTAAAAAAAAGTTAATAGAATTAAATAAAAGGTCGCTTAATCGGTATTTATAATCACTAATTATGGATTATTTATTTATTATTTTGAATTTTTTTTTTTACTTTTACTAAATTAAAAAAAATTAATTAATTATATATATATATATATATATATATATATATCATGGACAGCTCTGAGAAGGAGAGAGGGCAATAATTCCAAATGCGTTTTCCACATTAACAGCACCGTACCGTAGCACATAAATCTTAAAGGTCAATTAAGTCATTTCAACTTCAACGAGGCTAAAACAGTCAATATATACTATAAAACCTAGGGCATTTTTGTCTCCATATTAATATGGACGGCAACTTCGCCCTTCACGACTTCGGCTTTTTTATTGCAATATAGCCAAAAAAAAAATTATCAAATTACTGTTACTTTTTTATTATTTCCCAAAATACGCCTTTTTTTTTTCAGCTGGGAAATCGCCATCCCCCATGGCGATTTCCCAGCGTGTTTTTTTGCAAATTTGAAAAAAACACCAAGGGAAATCGCCATGGGGGATGGCGATTTCCCTTGGTGTTTTTTGCAAATTTGCAAAAAAGTACCAAGGGAAATCGCCACCCCCCATGGCGATTTCCCTTGGTAATTTTAGCCAATTTTGCTAAAACCATGAAGGGAAATCGCCATGGGGGGTGGCGATTTCCCTTCATGTATATATTTTTTTTTTAATTAATAAACAAAAATTATATTAAAACAATATTTTATTTTAATTTGATAAATTTATTTTTAAAAATTATAAATTGAAATATTTTTTTATAGGTTTGGTTATTTATTTTTTTAAAATATATATTAAAAATGTAATTTAATTTATTATTACAATTTTATAAAAAATAAAAATATATTTCTTATTAAAATTTAAAAAGAAGATTATATAATTTGGATTAAAACTGGATATTTGATAAAAAAAATTTAATTTAATTTCTGATTAAATTTTTTTTTCTTATTATAATTTAAAAAGAAAATTAAATTAAAATGAAAAAAAGAAAAGCAACTTATCATGTAATTTGGATTATTATATTAAAATTAAATAACAACATTAAGATATAAATTAAAATAAAATATAACAATGAATTTCCGAACAAATTACATGAAATGCAAAACATATAAATTTATATTAGAAATTTAAAACACATTACAATTATTCTAATTATTGCGTGGTGTAGAGCAACAGTGTCGAGTTCTTCTAGTGCGTGGTGGTTGCACCCGTCGTTCAACCTCGTCAGTGGCACGTATTCGCGGTCCACCACGACCTCTTGCTATAACCGCCACTGGTTCTGGTTGTATGTCATCAGTCGTTTCATCCGTATCAAAAATTTGAAACCCACTGCTGGATGAGCCAACACCTAGTTCACCCATAACGGGAACCTGACTACTAGATGCACCCATAAATGATGTAGCATCAAATGCTGACGAAGGGGTTCCAAACTGATACATGGATGTTAAATATGCTGAACTTGGACTTAGGACGGGGAGCTGGTCATCTAACCTCGTTCTTGGCGGTGATGGTCGGTAACACTCATCAACGTCATATCCGGGGTGACTTACGGAATAACGATGGCTGGATGGTACTCCATGATCCCGTTCAGGTTCAGGATGATCAAATGACATCCTCGGTGCTGTGAACTCCGATGAGGTCGGTTGACGCCTTCGCCCACGTTGTCGGCGAGGTCTAGGAGCATCCATATCCTGTGTAGGAGGGACTGGAGCTGAAGTTTGTCCGGTAAATGGCATACTCCTAACATCCTCGTGCATCGACGGTGGACAAACGAAAGGCCGACCTTCATTTCTATACCATCTTATGTAATCAGCAGACGGGTTGAAATTATTACCAACAATCGGGTAACCTGTCGGAATTCGTTCAAAACGTATGTTCCACCATTGGATCCAACGTTCATGCTTCGCAGGCCAGAATTCATCATTACGACCACGCATGTCGACCTTGTGAAGCTTATCAAGGTTCATCGGGGCTGCAGGAATTGGTTGTTGCATCCCAAATTGTCGCAACACCCGGTCAGTTTGGTGCCACTCTACATATGAAAAGCATATCAATGCTGTGTTTGCTTTCCATATATTGAAATTATTGTAGGCATCCGATGGGAGGCATGCCATAATTTCACTCGAGGAATATGGCATCCACAGAAACTGCGAATAATTATTACAAATTATTAGTTTCATAAGGATTAAATAAAAAAAAAAAACTTCAATGTAACAATCGAAATATTTACCTTATCATATCCTAGTCGATCTAGTCGTAGTCTTATACTTGCAAGATCGCTCGGAGTCTCTGTAAAATCTCTACCCGTACTCCTATTCCACCTATTAAAATGCATATAATATCTTAATGACCTATAAAAATACAATTTCGTACAAAATTAATAAAATAGTAAAGATTATTACCTGCTTGCAAGGGGGTATACAGCCGAAATATCCACGCGCGGAGCAAGAAATGGTAGCCGATACCAAGCCCATGATTGTAGAAGCACTAGACATCCACCTATGTCATGGTTTTTTGGAACTGTAGCTCGGCAAAGTTCTCTATACAAAACTGCCAAACACGCAGAACCCCAACTATAATTTGCTGCTTCCTCTAAATCACGTAGCAATGGAAGATACATTAAATGTACCCGACTGCTCGATTTGTCAGGCATCAGTAATCCTCCAATCAAACGTAAAATATATGCTCTAGCAGCATATTGTATTTGTTGTTCGGTTGCATGTAATGGCAGATTTTGAAACGTTTTCAACCAAGTCAGTCTCACCGTTGAGCCAGATACGACGTCTTCTGGAGGTACCTCACCCAATAGATCTTCACACAGTTCATTCCAATCTAGCAGGCTTCCGCCTGTAACTGCATCGCCATGGATCGGAAGTCCAAGTTGCAGCGCAACATCTTCGAGACTGACCGTGCATTCACCACATGGAAAATGAAAAGTGTGCGTCTCGGGTCTCCATCGTTCGACCAACGCAGAGATTAAATCGGGTTGTATCACAAGTCGTCGAATTTGACTTGCGTGATAAAATCCGGCTCTTCTTAAGTGGTCGATAATATAAGGATGCGGGTCCTCCAATGTAAATTTCCTCGAACGTAATACGCGACGAGTTTCCTGTTATAATAATAAAAATTAATATATTATAAAACTATAACAATTAAAAAGTAATAAATAAAACTATAAAATAACAAAATAATAATATAATATAATATAAACAATAATAATATAATATAATATAAAACAATAATAATATAATATAATATAATATAATATAATATAATATAATATAATATAATATAATATAAACAATAATAATATAATATAATATAAAACAATAATAATATAATATAAAACAATAATTTCGTATAAAAAAACAATAATAATATAATATAAAAAAAAATAATAATATAATATAAAAAAACAATAATAATATAATATAATATAAAGAATAATAATATAATATAATATAAAACAATAATAATATAAAAAACTATAATAATATAATATAAAACAATAATAATATAAAAAACAATAATAAAATAATATAAAACAATAATAATATATAAAACAATAATAATATAATATAATATAAAACAATAATAATATAAAAAACAATAATAATATAATATAAAACAATAATAATATAATATAATATAAAACAATAATAATATATAAAACAATAATAATATAATATAATATAAAACAATAATAATATAAAAAACTATAATAATATAATATAAAACAATAATAATATAAAAAACAATAATAATATAATATAATACAATAATAATATAAAAAACAATAATAATATAATATAAAACAATAATAATATAAAAAACAATAATAATATAATATAAAACAATAATAATATAATATAATATAAAACAATAATAATATATAAAACAATAATAATATAATATAATATAAAACAATAATAATATAAAAAACAATAATAATATAATATAACACAATAATAATATAATATAATATAACACAATAATAATATAAAAAACAATAATAATATAAAAAACAATAATAATATAATAATATAAAAAACAATAATAATATAAAAAACAATAATAATATAAAAAATAATAATAATATAAAAAACAATAATAATATAACAATTTACTTACCTCGTTAAATATAACCTCCGAGATGTGATTTTCTTGTAACCTCAATAGTGAAGCCATTTCAAAATATTGTTGTAGAAAAAAAAAATTTGTAGAAAGAAATTTTTTTTGGTAGAAAAATGAAAAATTTTTGAAAGAAAATGAAAATTTGAATGAGAGGAATGAAAATTTGAAGAAAAGGATGGGGGTATTTATAGAAGGTGGGGGTGTGGGGGGAGGGGGGACGTGGGGGGTGGGGGGGAGGGGGATGGGGGCAACGGTCATATGACCGTTGCCCCTTTGAATTTTTTTTTTTTTATTTTTTTTTTCATTTGAAATTTAAAATTTAAAAAAAAAATTCAAAATATTAAATTATAAAAAAATCTAAAATATATTTTACGAATTTTTAAATTTTTTTAAATTATAAAAAAAATATTTTAATTTAATTTATAATTTTTAAAAATAAATTTATCAAATTAAAATAAAATATTGTATTAATATAATTTTTTTTATTAATTAAAAAAAAAAATATACATGAAGGGAAATCGCCACCCCCCATGGCGATTTTCCTTCATGGTTTTAGCAAATTTTGCTAAAATTACCAAGGGAAATCGGCTGAAAAAAAAAAAGCGTATTTTGAGAAAATAATTAAAAAGTAACGATAATTTGATAAATTTTTTTTTTTTGCTATATTGCAATAAAAAAGCCTCACGACTTCACTATCTAAACTCTGGAGGCGTTGCCGTTTAAAAAAAAAGCTTCCAAAAAAAAAAAGTCGCATTCCAAAATTTACAAATATCTCGTAAAGATTCCTTAATTTTCCGTCGTTTTCTGGGGAAAAAGATTTCGCTTAACTTGCTTATCAAGATTGCTTCAATTGAAAACTTAACTAAACGTTAAAATAAAAAAAGAAATACAATCTTTTAACATTCCAGACGAAACTTTTTACCCACCGGATTTACATGCAGGTAACTCCTTACTGCTTTAGTATGGAAAATCGCAATCTTCTGACAAATTTGTTGTCAAGTTAGTCAGGGTTTTAGTTTGAGCCGTATGCGATTAGATAGGAATATCTGAATTTGTTTGTAATTGATGGTAATTTTGTTTATTTACTGTATTGGTGGCTTGGGTGAGGTTTTTAGGGTTTTAGTTCTGATTGTGATTTTTTTGCATTAAATATATATGGTTGCTCTGATATTCATGTGAATTTTTGCAGATTTTCAAAGTTTATAGCAATAAATTATCAACTCTCAAGTTTATTTTGTCAACAAATTGGCTTTTCTAAGATGTGAATTAATTGCGAATCTGTGCTTCTTCTCTATACATGGTCGTTTTAAAATAATTTTTTTGTTCACGTTGAAGGTATGGCGAATGGTACTAGGTCTAGTAGGAAAGCTAATGATGATGAAGATAATGATTCAAAAGGAAATCTAAGTAGTGGTAAAAAATCAGTGCATTCAGGTGCTGCTGCAGGAGAAACATCTGGTGTTAGGAGGTCACATGGGGAAATCCTATCTAAGAAAAACATGACTCCGTGGAGTTCTTCTGGTACTCGGAAGTCGGAGCGTCTTGAGAAGCAGACCGCAAATTTGAATTCAATGGCTACTCCAGCTAAGAGGAAATCTGAGGGGGAAATCCTATCTAAGAAAAACATGACTCCGTCAAGTTCTTCTGGTACTCGGAAGTCGGAGCGTCTTGAGAAGCAGACCGCAAATTTGAATTCAATGACTCCTCCAGCTAAGAGGAAATCTGAGCGAATTGAGAAGCAGAAGAATCCGAGTCCTTTGAGGCGATCTGAGAGGGGTAAGATGCCCTCCTCATCTGGTTCTTCGGGATCAAAGATGTCTGATAAGAGCCCAGATTTGTTGGATATGAAAAGGAAGAAAGAGAAAAAAGAGAAGAAAGTCAAACAATTGACAATGCAAACTGTAGAAATTAACAAATTTGAGCAAGAAGATGGGCAAGCTGACGAGGCACAGAAGAAGAAAATGGATGCTCGTGCCTGTAGAGCATTGTTCAGGAAACAACCCAAGAAAGTTGGTGGAACAGGTAACTACCTTATTTTTCTCATTCTTCCTGTTATAATTGCTCTCAGGAGTAATACAGATGGGCTATGCATTATACTACTTATGATTTGCTTATTTCCTCGGTTGCTTGGACAATTTTATGTTGATTTGAGATATTTCTGTTTTATTCTTTTTAAGTAGGTTTTTATTTGATTAAATATATCATTCTTGATGGCCAAAAATATCTTTCTTACTTTTCAGCTTGTTCTGTAGATCATTGTGATGATCTGAAGGAAACTGATAGTGGAAGGAGGGAGGACTTTTTAGAAGAACTTGCTGAGAGAACTCGTGAAAGGACTGTGGTGACAAGTACAAGTGAATTTGCTAAGGAAGCCCTTGAAAAAGATAATGAGCATAAATTGTTTCCTTCTAGCCAAATGGATAGTTGCGAGGATATTTCTTTAAATGAGGATGGTCTGCAAGTTTCTAAGAATGGTTTGGTAGCCGGAGAAATGAATGATGATGCTGAAAAGGCTGTGCAGGAAAATCTGCAAAGTCCACAGTTGGTAAATTCCATCCTGCATGGAGGGGTACTTGATTGTGATATCAGTTTGGAGATGGTTCAGAAAGTCATGCCTTCCAAAAGGAAAGGACATGATATAGACATTGATTCTGTTGCTTCTCCAATAATGTCAAGAAAAGATATTTGCACCTCCACTGGTGCTGGAACTTTATTGTCATCTGGTTGCAGAAGAAATGATTGCAATGAGACTTGTGGAACGTGTTCTAAAAGGCAAAGGTACTGATTTTACTTAGTTGGATGATAGTTCAACAGGTTTTATAGTGAATTTCAGCAAGTTCATCAAACCTAAATGACTAATGATAATTTGCTTGCTATTGTTGTATGTAGGAGTTTAGGATTTTGGTGTATTCTCTAGTTCAATTTGAATTTGATATTATCAATATGCATGTACCAATTTAAGTCATGTTCACATGTAAATTCGTTTTGCTTTCACCATGCTTTTGGTATTTGTCATTGTAAATGTAGCTAAAGCTTTTCATCGGTAAGTAATTATGTTGCCATTGTACTAAAATCACAAATTATACACATCTCTTAGTGCTTTGAGCATCCATTTTGTGCAGTTGCTAGATTTGTTCAATCTCTTATCTATATCCCTATTAAAAAAATAAATCTCTTATCTAGGTTATGTGATGGTTGGCAAGATTGCAGTGTGTCATAAATCATTAAAAAAAACCCTCTAGATAGGTAACTTTCATAAAATGCCTGCTGAAGAACTACATCATGTAGCACCTATAATGATATCAGTTGGTCTAAACTAGTTGAAGTGTACTTATGTTCTCCCCTACCTCTGAAACCGCCCATAAATTGCTATGAATTTCTTTTTCTTTTCTTAGAGCATCTTATCATTGTAAAATAGCACAACTAAGGTCTGCATAGATGATAAGTTTACATGGTGCTTTGTGATTTTCTATCTGTGGTCTCTATTATACTTATCCTTTAATTTCCCTAAAGGAGTCCTACCATGTTAGATTCTTTTGCTAGTTATCGAGAATGCTAGTTTTGTTAATACGTAGGTTGAGGTCCTTGAGGTAGAATATGCACTAAATTTTCTGAAGTTTGATATTAGTTTTAAATGGGATGATTTACTGTACATTTTGGGGAGCATTTAAGCTAAAGTTTGTGGTTATTGAGAGGCTTATTTCTAAGCAAGAGGGAAAAGAATTGCATTGTTTTCTAGGTTTAATTTGTAATAAGGGGAACATTTGGGGTTGAAACATGATGCATATAAACGCTCAATTCAGGGGCTGTTGGTGTTTGTGATTGGTGCATGTAGACATCCTAAGAATAATAGTGCTTAGCTGCTTGATGAATTTTGGTTATAATTGGTTGGGATGTATTGGTTTTTATTTTTATGGATGGGGTTTGTTATATACAAAATAGAAGTTGAAGGGCCTGATACAGCTGGAAAGTTTCCCATTCTGTATCAAAGTTTACATGATAAAAAAAAGAGAAGATAGATACACTAGATTCTGATGGAGACCTTTCAATGATCTTAGGATTTGAATGGATATCATGACTCACCATGAGAAGATTTGCGAAACTTTAGTGAATGATTTGTAACCTACTTCTGTTTTAGTGAATAGAACCTTTTGCTTAGTAAGAATTTTTCCTAATTTAATAATGTTCCTTACAACTAAATTAGACATAAATTAATTCAAACAAAATGAAATAACAACTCTCACAACCAAATATCTATGGATTGAGATACTGAAAATTTAATTGTGTGAATTTAGAAAAAAAATATAGCTGGTCACTCGATTACGAAGTACTCGTGGTTACTAATTAAAATGTCTCTTTCAATGCTTATTATTAAGAAGTAAAAGAATTCAGAGTAATGCTACAGCCTTTCTTCTAGCAATTTTAGCTTGTCTTTCCAAAACTGTGGGAATGCCTTCATAAGCTGAATATTTGACCATATAATCTATATTATGATTTGATCTTCTTTAATTTTGAAACATTTCTCTTCTTTGAAAGAAAAATATATCTTCATATTTCCCAGGGTTGACTGCCATTCAACAAAGCAGGAGATTTGCTCTTGTAATACAAAGTTAAACCAGTTATTTGGATCCTCTGATATTAAGGTTGTTTTTTCTTCTCCAGTTTTTCTTGTCTTTTGAATATCCAGTTTCACATTTCTTTTTTAACTCCTTTTCTTATATATATATATATGTATGTATGTATGCATGTATGTATGGCTAAAGGATGGTCTTGTGCCTTGGAAACCGAGTAGGCTTAGCATTTTACTCCTCTAGATAGCCAGTACTAAATATAAAGAAGAGGAAGAATATGATGAAAATAAGTATTATTGTGATTGTATTAATTGGAATTGCCTTGCCTTCTCTTTGCCACTGCTACCTCTTTGCTGAACATGTCTTAATTGGTGAGAGTACCTGAGGAGGTTTTCAATCTTTTTTTTTTTTTTTACTTCTTATTTGTGACTGAAAAGGGAAGTCCAATATTTTTTCTTCTTTTCTGTTGATTAATTGATTTATTGCGAGCCAGACAAAGTTAGCTAAGGTAAGTTGAAAAGAGGGAGAATTACAAGAATCAGGTTGATGGATTAAAGTGGTATGTATGTCTTTGATAGACAAGGTTTTGGTTGTCTTGAGTATGTCTTCTGTGGCATTGCCTTTGATTTGTCTTTCCTTGAAGTAAAGCTGGATGTCCAATAATTAAAGTCAAAGACCAACCATATATGTCTTGGCTGATTATTAACTTTCATAACAAATGATCAATTTAGGAAGCTTTAGTGTAAAACTTTGTTGGCTGATCTTTGGATATATTCTCACCCCCCCCCCTCTCTCTCTCCTGGTTCTTCTTAGTCTCTTTGTGTGTAAGGAATAAGGATCTAGTTTTCTATTAAGGTCTCGTGAATTTTATTGCTAAATGTTTCTATGTTTTTTTCTAATATTAAATGCTTATATTTTGTATGTCATTGACCTTGTCATAACTGTTTCCATTGTCTTGCTGTGTTGCATTAGGATAGAGGGAAACTTGATGTTGGTATTAGCACGGGACATGTTGAAAAGCCCTGTAACTGTATACAACAACATATGTCCTCCGCTGATCTTCAAAGAGGCAGTGATCAAAGTACTTGCATCGTATGCAAACTTGATGGGGAGCTCTTGTGGGTAACCCTTTTTCATTGGTTTATCTATATTGTAATTTTATATAGTTTATAGGTGAATATTGGTGTTAATGAGTAATCATTGGCATAGTGGGTATTTTTGTTCTGGATTAGATGCTTTGTAGGATATTTGGATTCACTATGCTTATAAATCTGGTTGTCCTTTTTGATGTATCTTCTTGTCCTTTTTGATGTATCCCTGCTATAGAGAATTTTGTAATGCTAATTTAATTTGTTCGTAACTGACTTTATGTTTAAAAGAAATTTCAGGCAATTAGATAAGAGACAATGGAGAATTGAGTTCCTTGACATGTCTTCAGTAGGTCATGCATATTGCTATTTTCTTCGCATTAAATTCAATGCTTTTTAGTGTGCTCAGTATATTTTTTATTATGTTGGATCACTACATTGTGAGTAAATTTTGGATGTATTTTGTTATCTTACACTCTGCCATCCTATTTTAGATGCTGTCATGGAAAAGGGTGCCAAAGAAGCTACCATCTTTCGTGTCTAGAACCTCCCCTTGAGGAGTTTCCTCTTGGACTTTGGTACTGTCTAGTATGTGTGAGGAAAAAATTAGAATCAGGGGTCCATTCAGTTTCAGAGGGAATAGAAGCAATTTGGGATTATAGAGAACCGGAGGCTTCAGAGGATGGTACGGGCTCAATTAATAATCTGCTTATTTCCATAGATGTGTTTTTCTTTGATAACATATTTCTATAAATTGTGCCACAGTTGTTTGCTGACAGTTCTGGTGAATTATATTGCTGAAGTTTTTAGCAATGCTATTCTAATTTCATTTTGTTTGATAATTGCTCTACTTTGTATTACTAAAATGTAGGATGAATGAGTAGTTGCTGATAATAATCTCCTTGCATTTGGTATTGGTTTATAGGATTGCGAAGACAGAAGCAATATTTTGTGAAATATAAAGGTCTTGCTCATGTTCATAATCGTTGGCTACCAGAGAATAAGGTGTTGCTTGAAGCTCCGTCACTTGTTGCAGAATATAACCGAAAAAACCAGGTTCACAGTTGAATACGATTACTTCCAACCAGTCATATTCCTTCTGTTGAGGATCATTACATAAAATGTTACTTGAGATGCATTTAGTCATTCAGATATGCTATGTTGTTCAGGGTGTTGTTTGGAAGCAACACTGGGTGGTGCCACATCGTGTGCTACAGAAAAGATTGTTGATGACTCCCAAGGAGTGTGATGAGCATCATAGTAAAGGGCATGATGGTGATAAGTTAAATTGTCATGTTGAGTGGCTTGTGAAATGGTGTGGTCTTGGCTATGAGCATGCTTCATGGGAGTTGGAGAGTGCTTCCTTTTTCAGTTGTCCAGAAGGTCAGAGCCTTGTACGAGATTATGAAACTCGTCGCATGAAGGCAAAAAGAGCTTCTAAATTTGATAAGGTGCCTTAAGAAAAATGTCAAATATTTTATATTCTAGCAAGACTTGTTCCTACTTAATAAGCTGGTATTTTGTTGTTGCGAAGATGCATATCTGTCCTGGAAAATTCATTATAACCTGTTTAGTAACTATTTACATGCTTGAACCAGTGAACAGATAACCTAGGATACACATAACATGTTTTTTTTACTTGGGTATGTTGGGAGGCCCTTTGGGTCTCAATTCTCAGGCAACACAAGGGAGGTAGTCCTCTCCAACCTCATAAACCAACTCCCAACCTAAGGTGTGAACTTGTAACCTTCAAGTTGAAAGTCCCAAATAATAACCATTGCAGTGTCCTGTACAATATGCTTCCTCTATTGCTTCAAGTCCTAGATACTTTTTGTTATTTGAACTTGTAATTTGTAAAAGCTGCTGCCATTAGATTTGATGTTATCCATAATATGTGTATTTCAAACATCATTATGTTGGACCACTATGAGCCATATGAATTATGTGGAGATTTTTGTTTGGCAAGATTTGGTTTAGGTTTCATTTACTCGTTATGCTACTATTATCTTGAATTGTTAACATAACAGGTATAAAACACTCCTAAAAATACGTCGTACTTTTCATTCCCTTTTTATTTAAATGGCTTGTTTCTAACCAACTAGGAACATGCACAGGAAAGAGCAGTTACATCCCAAAAATTTTCTGAATTACCAGCTGGAGTGTTATCTGGACTGGGTGCTAATCTTGATGCTGTTAACAAACTATGCAACTATTGGCATAGGGGCCAGAATGCTATCATTTTTTATGACCAGGTGTGCTTGATCAAATATGTTGTTATTCGGGTTTGTAGTGCATCTCAAAATGATCTGATCAAGAAGTTTGAGTGAGATCATGATAGTTACTTGGTCTGATCAATTTGTTGCTTGAAATTTTGTTTGTGCCTTGGTAATATGGCTTAAAAATGGTCTGCTTGCACACGCACACTCATTAAGCTAATGAAATGTCTGATGTAGCATAAAATGTGAAGAATGCACCCTATGAATGCACATGAGTACATATATGTATTCACATATGTATATGTATATGCATGTGCAGTTATTGGGTTGTTATTTCATATTTTGATATGTTATAATTAATTTTTCTCTTTTTGCCAGTGCAAAAATCTGACCTGCTGGCATGCATACATACAAGTATCAGAACTTATAAAAATATATAATACACACAAGATCCATATTATACACTATACATGTATATATGTTCATATATGTGCATTTCATCATATTATCATGGGGTTCATTGTAAGAAGTTTGTACGCTTATATAACTGTAAACCACATAAATTTTATATTAGGCTTTTTCTCTATGCATGATTCTTATAATGTCAATTAACTCTTATCTTTAGAATATTATTTTATTGATCTTGAAAGATAATAAACATCATATATCAGATGTCAATGGTTGCTCAGACCTTCATACTAATGATCACTTTGTTACCATTCCATGATGGTAGTAAACTGCATAGTTTCATGTGCTGTGGTTCTGAATTGTCCCTATTTTTTGCAGGAAAGGATTCCAAATGTTATTTATTCCATTCTATCTTTTCCATCTGACATCTCTAGGCCTTTTCTCATCATCTCAACTTCCACTTTACTATATTCATGGGATGAGGAGTTCTTGCATTTAGCACCATCTGCTAATGTTGTGGTTTACAGTGGCAGTAAAGAAATTCGGAATAGTATTAGGAACCTGGAGTTTTATGAAGGAGGTTGTATAAAGTTTCAAGTACTTATAACCTCACCAGAAGTTATCAGCGAGGTATATTTGCAGCTTTTGTGATAAATTAAGTTTTGAAAGTTGTCTGTTTTTAAGTTTGACGAGTTGTGCAAGGATCATACACTGTATCCTTGTTTTGTGTGAGAGTTTGTACTTCTGTGCATCTTGTTTTTATCAATTTGTGTTCAGAATTCAGAGTTACTAGGATGTAGTACTGCATCATTATTGTTATTAGTGTAATGAGTTTGCTCGAATTTTAGTTTTCCTATTGTCAATTGAGGTAAAAATAATCCGTTGCCACATTTTTATTCACCTGGCATGGGTTTGCCTGTTAATTTTAATGGTTCTGCAGGACCTGAATGTGCTTGATTGCATAGGATGGGAGGCAATAATAGTGGACGACTGCCAACGTCCAAGAATTGCTTCATGTTTTGAACAAATTAAGATGTTAACTGCTAGTAAGAGGCTTCTAGTCATCAGCAGTCAACTGAAGGTTTGGCATTTGTACTTTTCACTTGTTGTTGTTATTGTTTTCTGCAGGTTGATTTATGTATGCTACCTGGTTTCTGCAGGATAATGTGGCTGAGTACCTTAATCTTCTTTCTCTGCTTGATTCTCAAAGCGATTCAAATGGTAGTGACAGCTTGCCAGCGAATTCAAGTGATAATATTGGTACTTTGAAGGAGAGGTTGGCGAAGTATGTTGCTTATAAATGCAAATTAGAATCATCTAGGTTTCTCGAGTACTGGGTTCCTGTACTTTTATCCAATGTGCAGCTAGAGCAGTATTGTTTTACTCTACTTTCAAACTCTCTCTCTTTTTGCTCACCTTCAAAGACTGATCCTGTTGGAGCTCTCCGTAGTATTCTTATCTCCAGCCGAAAGGTTGAGTTTACTAAACTTTTTGCTTCAATTACATGATTAAGTGAGATTTAGGCTCTTTTTTTTTAACTTATGCCTTTGACATCAAACCATCTAATATATCAAAATATTCATGCCAATTTCTTGACTTTTAGTGTTTGCCTGCAGTATGGACTTCAAAAATTAGGATTTGGTTATGTTTCAACTATAAGCTTAGAAATTTCGGGGTGCATTATCGTAAGGTTTGCTGTTTGGAGTTAGTAACCTGATGATGCTTTTCGAAAATCTTGAAATGCACTTTAATTTATTTATATTTTTGGACGGGAGGGATCATTATGGCTCAATCTAGGAGACTAGGATCTTTACCCAAACCCCCACCCTACCCTACTACTTGAGCTTTGTTGTTTGAATTTCTTTTATTTGTTTTGGATTTCCAAAAGCTTAAAAAATCATGTGGTTTTTTTTTTTTTTTTTTATCATACTTTATATATTAGATGAATTTGAATTGAACTTTTTTCGTGATATATGCATTAGAATGAGGATGAGTGAGATATGTAGAAATTTACTATTATGACTGCATATTATGAGTTGATATTGTGTTTTCATGGTAATTCTTGACAGTGTTGTGATCATCCCTATGTTGTGAATCAATCCCTTCAAATGTTGCTCACTATAGGCCTTAAAGAGGTTGAGTTTTTGGACGTTGGCATAAAAGCCAGTGGCAAATTACAACTTCTTGATGCAATGCTTTTGGAGATCAAGAAACGAGAGTTAAAAGTGCTTATTCTTTTCCAGGTACATTTTGTCTTGACAATGGGTTTTGAACCAATTGTATTTAGTTGTATGATGCATGTTTTGAATCATTGATATTCTCTAGTGTATGATGTTAAAGTGATAACGTAACATTAAAAGCTTGTTGTTGAAGGAAAAGAAGAAATTGTATTTTCTTATCTTTTAGTATGTACATCAGAGGGCCTTTTATAAGCCAAAAGAATCAAGAAAGTCAACTCTACAACTAGGAAAATATTAAAAACTCTCCCTGTAATTAGGGAATAAATCAAGAACAAAATAAAAGCAAATATTCTCCTAAAGATCAGCAGTAATATCCTCCTAAAATTCAGCAGTTAATGCAGTCAATGCTTTCCAACAGTTAATGCAGTCAATGCTTTCCAACACTTGTAAATATTTGCCCCTTTAAATAATCGAAACTTCTTTAATCATTTATGAGTTTGTGAAAAGCAGATGAAGTTATGGGTTCTACCATGTTATTCTTCAAGTACTGCATCTACCATACACCATTTTGATGCTTTGAAAGGTGGTAGAAATCAAAAAGGCTCTGATGCTTGTCCAACATGTAAAAATTAATGTGTAGCTTAGTACCTGTTTGGCCTTGCTTTTGGAGCATCTTTCCTGCTCCAAGAAGCTGAGCAGGAAATTTTAGCTTTTGAATAGTTGAATATGAGCTTCTAGAGGCTAAAGCTGAAATAGTTAATTTGACCTTTCAAGAAAAGCTGCAATGAGAAACTGATGGACACATTTAGGGAGAATTTTTAATGAACAAAACATATTCTTAGTGATTTCAGATAAATTCTATATAACAGCTCTTTAAAAAGTTATATTTTCAACTGCATTTTCTGATGAAACTCCTGCCAGGCCAAACTGGCTATTATGTGGCAATAATGTTGGTTAATGGAAGAAGCTAGTTCAGTAGGTCATTGTATCAATTAATGCCTAGCCTCTGTCTTTTTTATTTTTCAATGTCTTAAAGTTGCATTTGCGATTGAAACTGAACATGCAATGGTTTCTTTTCTGCTGGTATGAATATTGTTTTTTTGTGTCCTGACCTACTTTACTGTCAGTATTGTGTAACTTTAATTAACCCTTATTGTCTAAATAGTAAAACTTCTTTACTGTCTGTGGTGTGCATGCATATAACCTATATATATAATTTCTCTTGCAAAAAACGGATTTTGGCTATTTTATGTTTCTAACGTAGATGGTTTATTTGACAGTACATTGGTGGTTCTGGAAGGGATTTAATGGGAGATATCTTGGATGACTTTCTGCGTCAAAGATTTGGTGCAGATTCTTATGAACGTGTTGATAGTGGTGTCATCCCTACAAAGAAGCAATCTGCTTTGAACAAATTCAATAACGAGAGGGAGAGATTTGTCTTTCTATTAGAAACCCGTGCTTGTCTTCCCAGTATTAAATTATCTGCAGTTGGTACTGTCATAATTTTTGGAAGTGATTGGAGCCCAATGAACGATCTAAGAGCCCTGCAGAGGATAACACTTGATTCTCAGTTTGAACAAATAAAAGTATTTCGTTTATATTCATCATTTACTATGGAGGAAAAACTTTTGATGCTTTCAAAGCAAGATAAGACATTTGAAAGCAACATAGAGAACATAAGCCCTAGTAGTAGTCACATGCTGCTTAAATGGGGGGCTTCATACCTATTCAGTCAATTGGATAAATTTCATGGTATCCCAACATTGGATGCAAGTACCTTGTCTGAGCAATCACATTTAAAAGATGTGATTCAAGAGTTCTTTATCTTACTGCATCAAACTGGGATAGACAAAGATGCTAGCAAGTTATCCCTAATTTTACAAGCCAAACAAAATCAAGGAATGTATAGGACAGAAATGCCATTGTTTGGTGAGCAGAAAATTCAAGTGATGAATGAAGAAGATCCACCCCATATATTTTGGACAAAACTTTTGGAGGGAAAGAGTCCAAGGTGGAAGTATTCTTCTTGTTCATCTCAGAGGAATCGAAAAAGGGTTCAATATTTTGATGATTTGCAAAAGAAACCTGAGGCTGAAAATGCTGAAGTTGTAAAGAGGCGCAAAAAGGTAGTCAGTGATGGCAATGATCATCCCTCTCCCAAAGCTGGGCTGCAAGAGGGGAAAATTGCTGCTTGGGACAGGGAAGGTAACGGGCAATGTAAATGCAATGAAGTGCAGTATTAGAAGAAGAGAATCATCTCTTTACTCGATACCCTTTCCGACTCTTTCTCTTATTTTTTGCAGGAAGCTCAGGAACCTCAGCATATGGTTTGTCTCCTTCTTTGAGTAGATCAACAGCTTCTGGGATTGATAAAATTCATGCAGCCTCTAACTCACTTCATCTGGCGAATAATATCTCAAAAATACCAGCTCTTAACATGGTTGAATGGGAGAGCCGAAGAAAACAGCGTGACTCACAGAAGAATCTCCATGTTCTTTTGAGGCCACAGATAGCAAAACTCTCTGAAGTTCTACATCTCTCAGTATGTACCTTAATCACTACTGGAAGAATTAAATTTAAACGTGTTCGGGACTTGCTGTTAGTTATTTATCTTGTCAGCCTATAATGTCTAGTTTGCTTGCTTGAATGAAAAGAAACCACAGGAAAAATATAGTTCTCAAAAACACTCTCTATCGAGAACTGCAGTTCTTGTCTACTTTTATTTTCTTATAGAACCATGCCTGGCTGGGTAGAACGGATCATTCAAGTTTTATTTTATTCATTTTTATCTTAATGTGACTAAAAATGGAAAAAGTTACTTCAATGGGGTTTTTGTAAAATGGGTCAATTTAGCATCTCATTTGTAGAAATGTTGCCCTGCTTGTCCTGTATTCCACTTCTAAGAAAATTTCCCATGGAGATAAGGTGGAAAAAAGGACCCTTATTCATCTATTTACTAATATAAGGGGTTTTTTGAGCTAGTTATTATAAATATTTTATATGTATTTTCTGTAACAGTGGACCTGCAATTTTCTTTCTCTCTGTCATGGTTTTACATCGAAGTCTTACTATTCTTTTACCCAGTATTTATGACAGCCTGCTTTATGGTACATATTATTTGTGTTGCAGGAGGAGGTCAAGGCTATGGTTGAAAGGTTTCTTGAATATGTCATGGATAATAATCTGGTCAATAGGGAACCAGCGACCATTTTGCAGGCATTTCTGATTTCTCTGGTTAGACCTTTATCTCTCTTATTCTCTCAATTTCATTGCGATTGTTGATAATGGTGTCTTTCATGTGCTGATTGGTGTCATCTATTAGGCAGTCCTGTATGTATTAGAGGATCAAGTTATGCTTGCCTTGTTCTTGCTATTAACTGCATTTTTCTTCAAGTGCTCTATAATTTGACCTCAAATTTTGATGTCCTTTCCTTTTTCTCATAGACAGCATCTGTAATTGTGCCTTTGTATTGCAAGTGGATATGATGGAAGTCCTGTTTGTATGGAACACCCCTTGTTTAGTAGTCAGGATCACGCATCTTTCATGCCTAGCTTTCTATGAAAATTGAGCTATGTTTCTTTCTATTTTTTTTTTTTTTTTGCATATGTTTGGAATCTGGTTTAGATTATGTGCCAAATCTTGTGATGGTATACTTAGTTCATGAGTTTGCACTTGGCATAGTCAAAGCTGTATTTCTTTCTTCATCATGTTTGCAGCTTTTGGTTGAAAAAGTTTATTATGTTTAATCTTGGTCTCAAATGGTGAGGAGTGAAAGATGAAACTTCTATCATCCCTTTGAGAAAGCTGCATGTCTTATTTAATTAGAGCTTTGGACTCAAAATGTTCTACCGAGTTTTTGCTGTTGAAGTTAGCTATCTTTCTAATAATCGACTCAATAGAGTTGGACACAGCATATAATTTAAATGGAATGGGTTGAAACTTTGAGCTTCAGTCTTGATTAAATAGATTAGGTTTATATCAAGTATGTCTCTCATATGTAACCAAGTGAAAGTTCAGTTCAGTCAGAATTACTCTGGCTGTGGAGAGAAAGGGAGGTAAAGAAATACGTAGGTCATGTGTAGTTCTTAGGTCTAAAATATAATCAAATGAGCCAGTCTGTGTCTGTTTCTCTCTTCCCCTCCTTCCATCATTCTTTGATATAAACACCTTTTTTGGATGTATTTATTAATATATGTGCTTATATATGTTTGTGGGTATGAGTTCACTTTGATGCATAAAAATATTCATGTAACATTGAACATTCGATTGGGATGGTGCACTGCTGCTGCATTTTTGTATATATGCTATAAATATTTTAGGTTTCTAAAACCTTTGCTGTATGTACATTCAGTGCTGGAGTGCGGCTTCTTTGTTGAAGCAGAAAATTGATCACAAAGAATCACTTGCACTTGCAAAGCAGCATCTTGGCTTTACCTGCAAGAAAGAAGAAGCAGACTATGTTTATTCAATGTTGCGGTGTCTGAAGAGAATGTTTCTTTACCGTACAGGGTTTTTGAAGGTTCGAATCTCTCCCAAAGCTTCTAACCTATCAAGTAAAGCTGTTGGAGGAGATTATTCCAATGCAACATCTTACCAGCTAAATGTAAACGGAAAGATTGAAGATTTGTCAGGGTTTCAAGAGGGTTCTGATATACAGGCCATTGCAGAGTCTGGAGTGGCCCTAGAGTTTCAATTGGCACAGAGAGATCTTCTAAAAAGCATCAAAGAAATTCAGAAAAAATGTGATAAGCAGATGAAAAAACTTATTGAGAAGCAAAGGGAGGAAATGAAGCAATTTAACCAGAAGTATGAGGAAGAAAAGGCACAGCTGGAGAAAAAGAAAAGAACAGAAGCAGCTGTTATTCGTTTGCATAGTAATGTCTCAATGAGCACTGATAAGCTTAAGAAACTGGATATTGAATATGCAAAGAAGTTTGATGAACTCAAACAGCAGATCGATCTACACCTTAAGAATCTTGAGGCATTGCAGGTGGCAGCAAAAAACAATGTTCAAGAGAAAAAGACTTGTTGGGTAGAAGCAGTTAAGTTCTGGGCTAGGGTTGAGTTAGTGAAGCTACCTGTAAATGAGGCAAATATTTCTGAAGTAGTGAGTTCTGCAGGAGTTATTCAATCTGCCTCAGGAAGTGAGGTAAGATTGTCCAAAATTGTTCCAAAGAGCACATCTGAGGTTGCAACTTCCAGTGATGTCATGGACAATATAGTCTGCACGAATCCCTCTTCATCTAAAGAACAAATACCTGATACAGCTGCACTTTCCATTCCTGCTGAAGTGGTCTCTTTGACAGAACCTGAAACTGCTATTAGTGAAGTCCTCGAGGGTTGTAGTGTTCATAGAGAGAATGATGGAACAAGTGCCATCCAAATTGACCGGCGGGATGGCGGACTATGCACTATGAACCTGGAATCTGAATTCCAAGAAGCGTCTCATGCAGATCTATCTTCAGTGCAGCCTGTGTCTACCTCGGACCAAGGTGGTCCACTGCCACCAGATCTGGTATGTAAGGTTATTAATTTTTTAATTACATTAAGGTTTGAGTACTGTTGACAAACTTATTTCCTATTTTCTAGGGATTTTATTTTATTAGGATATTTTCTAAATAAGGAGATAAGGGATATTATTTCCTATTATCTCTCTATATCTTTTCTATTCCTTCATCTAAGGGATTGATAACTTAATTTAAGGGATTCTTAATTTATGTAATTATTCTATAATTAAGGAGAAAGATTGGTAGACTTGTTGCCAAGTTTCTCTATATAAGTTTTTTACCTATCCACATAATAAACAACTGGAATTGAGAAATATCTCTTTCAACTCCATATTTCTACAACTCTTTCAACTCCAAAATTCTACATGGTATCAGAGCAAGGTGCCGTCTCTTTCTAGTTTTTCATGGCTGGCAAACCTCCAACGTTTCCCTGGGGGACAGCTATGACTGGCAACAAAGGAAGTGACGGATCAGAAATCTTGGCTCCCTTGCAGCCGAACCCAATGATGGCTGCCACAGTTCAAGTTCCTTACTCAGATAATTCCTCTCTTCAAATCACCTCTCATAAACTCAATGGCAAAAAGTATCTGCCATGGTCTCGATCTGTGGAGATGGTTATTCGAGGGAAAGGAAGGTATGGTTACCTTAATGGGTCTGCCGAGAAGCCTGCAGAATCAGACTCAACCTTCCAGACTTGGGATGCTCAGAATTCAATGGTAATGGCTTGGTTAATCAACTCCATGGATGAAAAGATTAGTGAAAGCTTTATGTGCTACACAACTGCTAAGCAAATGTGGGAGGCAGCCAAGAGACAGTATTCTGATCTTGAAAACTCATCACAATTGTTTGAACTACGAAACAAAGCTCAAAATCTAACTCAAGCCGAGATGGATGTTACAACCTATTTTAATACTCTTACAAAATTATGGCAGGAAGTAGACCTTTTTAATAATGGTCATTGGCTGTGCTCAGAATGCATCGAGAATCATCAAAAGATGGTGAACAAGGAAAGAATCTATGATTTCCTTTCGGGTCTCAACAAGGATCTTGATGAAGTACGTGGGTGTCTACTTGGCTCTAAGCCACTGCCAAATATTGAGGACATTTTTGCTGAAGTTCGAAGAGAAGAAACTCGCAAACGTGTAATGCTTGGTACTATAAAACCAGCAATTGAAAACTCAGCTTTTTCAACTCGCGGACCTGAAAATCTTCGCGGGGAATCTCGGAACTAGAAAAAGAATGGCAACCTTTGGTGTGATCATTGCCAGAGATCAAATCTCAGCCGTGATAAGTGCTGTAAATTGCATGGTAAACCTGATAATTGGAAGGAGACTCGCAACAATAGAAGGGATTCCAGAGGTCTCCAAGTTGCTACAGATACGGCATCAATGACTAGTGACAATAATTTCAATTTCTCTCTAAGCAAAGAGCAAATGGAGCAGCTGCACCAGATCCTGAACGCCCAAGTATCCAATCAGAATCAGTTCATCACCCAAGGTCAGCAGTCACAACCAACCTCGGGTACATCACTTTTGGCCCAAAAAGGTACTTTCCTGACTGCTCTAAGTGGTACATTAGAAACGACTCAACCCTGGGTAATAGACTCTGGGGCTACGGATCATATGACAGGCTGTGCAAGCCTTTTTTGTTCCTATAAACCTAGTCCAGGGAACTTGCAAATTAAGATTGCAGATGGTTCTCTTGCAACAGTTGCTGGTACCGGTACCATTAATATTAGTCCTCAAATATCTCTCAAAGATGCTCTCCATGTTCCAAAGTTATCATGCAATTTATTATCGGTTAGTAAGATTACCAAAGATCTAAATTGTACTGCCTAGATCTCACATTCCATTTGTGAATTTCAGGATATGACTTCGGGCATGAGGATTGGCAGTGCTAAGGAACACAATGGTCTCTATTTCTTTGAGGAAGAAATCTCCAACAATAAACAAGCTTTGACCGCTGATTGGAAATTAATCTCGTTATCCAGAGAACAACAAATAATGTTATGGCACTCTAGATTAGGCCATCCTAGCTTTCAATATCTCAAACAATTGTTTCTTTCACTTTTTCGTAATACAGATGTTTTTCAGTGTGATGTTTGTCAAATTGCTAAACACCAAAGGTCAGTTTTTCCTTCTCAACCTTATAAATTGTCCAAACCATTTACATAATTCACAGTGATATATGGGGTCCTTCACGGGTACCAAATGGAATTGAAAAAAAATGGTTTATCACCTTTATTGATAATCACACACGGGTTACCTGGGTTTATCTTCTAAAAGAAAAAGGGGAGGTTGAACAAACTTTCAAACACTTTCATTTGATGGTGAAAAATCAGTACAATGCAAAAATACAAATCTTACGTACTGATAATGGGAGAGAATATTTCAAATCCATTCTAGGGGGTATTTTTTGGAAAATGGGATTATTCATCAAAGCTCATGTGTTGATACTCCTCAACAGAATGGGGTGGCTGAAAGGAAAAATAGGCATCTCTTAGAAGTAGCTTGCTCTATTATGATGACTAATAATGTTCCTAAATTTTTTTAAGGTGATTCAATTCTTACAGCCTGTTATCTTATCAACCGTCTTCCTACCCGGGTTCTCAGCTACAAAGTACCTTACCAGTTCTTTCTTCAATACTACCCACAAACAAGGATAATGAGTTCATTGCCTCTAAAAGTGTTTGGTTGTAAGTCTTTTGTTCATATTCATAATCATAATCGGAGCAAATTAGATCCCCGAGCTCTACCTTGCATTTTCCTTGGATATTCAACCACTCAAAAAGGGTATCGTTGTTATTCCCCAGAAAAATGTAAATATTTTGTCACTATGGATGTCACTTTTTTTGAAAATCAGCCTTTTTACCACAAAAATTCACTTCAGGGGGAGATTGGGAATGAAGTTCTTTTTTGGGAACCCACACCAAGTCCTATCCTGTCTCTTTCAGATGATCCATCAACTCCTGCTGATTCTTCACCCACATCAGCTGAGCAAACACAAGAACCCATACCAACAACAAATGACCTAGAGTCTGCCATAAACATTGATAAAAACGAGGATAATTTACAACAACAAACTGAGTTACGTGTTTATTCTCGGAGACATAACTCACGAAGAATAGAGAATGTTGTGGACCTCAATCCTTGCCATGAATCAGAACCGAATTCATCACCTGAGGTTAGTGATCTTGACTGGCCTATTGCATTAAGAAAAAAAGTTTGTTCTTGTACTCAGCATCCTATTTTCAATTATGTTTCCTACAATCATTTTTCACCTTCTCTCCAAGCTTTTATTACTCACCTGTCAAAAGAGAAGGTTCCTAGAGATATATGGGAAGCTCTGAAAATCCCTGAGTGGAGAAATGCATTAACAGAGGAAATGCAAGCCCTTGAGAAGAATCAAACTTGGGAACTCATACAGAAACCTGAAGGGAAAGCTTCGGTTGGGTGTAAATGGGTGTTTACCATGAAGTATCAATCAGATGGGACAATTGAGAGATACAAAGCAAGGCTGGTTGCAAAAGGCTTCACTCAAACATATGGTATTGATTACAACGAGACTTTTGCCCCAGTTGCCAAACTCAATACAGTCCGAGTGCTTTTATCCATCGCAGCAAACCTGGATTGGGATCTACAACAACTTGACGTAAAAAATGCCTTCCTCAACGGTGACTTGGAAGAGGAAGTCTACATGGACCTTCCACTAGGATTTAACAAAGATAGGGAGAATGGGATGGTCTACAAATTAAAAAAGGCACTCTATGGTTTGAAGCAGTCTCCGAGGGCCTGGTTTGACAGGTTCACAAAGGCGGTCCTACAACAAGGATATAGACAAGCTCATACGGATCATACCCTCTTTTATCGACACAAAGATGGTAAGAGTACAATTCTTATTGTCTATGTGGATGACATAATTTTGACAGGAAATGATGCAATGGAGATGACCAAATTGAAAACTAGTCTAGCAAAGGAATTCGAGATAAAAGATCTTGGCTCCTTACGTTACTTTCTTGGTATGGAGGGTGCTAGAAACAAGAAAGGGATATCAGTTACTCAAAGAAAATATGTCTTGGATTTATTAAAGGAAACAGGGATGCTAGGCTGTAAACCAGTAGACACACCGATGGATCCCATCGCAAAGAATGTAGACAAGAAGGATGGAACTCCGGTTGATACTGGAAGATACCAGAGATTAGTTGGGAAGCTGATCTATCTTTCTCACACTAGACCAGATATTGCTTTTGCTGTAAGTGTTGTTAGTCAGTATATGCATGCACCATGCGAAGAACATATGGAAGCTATACTCCGAATCTTGAAGTATCTCAAAGGATCACCTGGTAAAGGCTTTTTTTTTTTTTGCAGAAATGAGTCCAGGAGTATTGAGGGATTTACTGATGCAAATTGGGCAGGTTCTATTGAAGACAGGAGGTCTACTTCAGGGTATTGTACATTCGTATGGGGAAATTTGGTTACTTGGCGAAGCAAGAAACAAACAGTTGTGGCCCGGAGTAGTGCTGAGGCTGAATTTCGAGCTGTGGCTCACGGAATTTGTGAAATGTTGTGGCTGAAACTATTGCTTGAAGAATTAGAGATGGAATCAATTCTTTCTTTAAAGATTTATTGCGATAATAAGAAAGCTATAAGTATTTCCCACAATCCAGTCCATCATGATCGGACAAAACATGTGGAAGTGGATAGACACTTTATCAAAGAAAAAATTGAGGATGGAATATTGTGCATAGCTTATGTGCCTACAGGTGATCAAGTTGCAGATGTACCAACAAAAGCTCTAACAAGGAAGATGTTCGAAAGACAAATTGACAAGCTGGGCATGTTCAATCTTGGAAATCCAGCTTGAGGGGGAGTGTTGACAAAGTTATTCCCTATTTTCTAGGGATTTTATTTTATTAGGATATTTTCTAAATAAGGAGATAAGGGATATTATTTCCTATTATCTCTCTATATCTTTTCTATTCCTTCATCTAAGGGATTGAAAACTTAATTTAAGGGATTTTTAATTTATGTAATTATTCTATAATTAAGGAGAAAGATTGCCAGACTTGTTGCCAAGTTTCTCTATATAAGCTTTTTACCTATCTACATAATAAACAACTGGAATTGAGAAATATCTCTTTCAATTTCAGATTTTTACAACTCTTTCAACTCCAAAATTCTACAAGTACAGAGTCTTTTTGGACTATTCTGTTGGGTTTTTTCTATTAAAAGCAGTTTCTTAAGTTGCCATTTCACACCCAAAAGATAAAGCCAAATAGGAAAAAATGCAGGAGGTAATATATATCTGCATGGTAATGGCTGCCCGACGTTGTGTTTATTTAATTTATCCTCGTAGTAAAGAGATTGTTTCAAGATTTGGAGAGATTATGCTATCAATACCCCACTAATGGCCAGCTCCCAATTAATGACAAATATCTTTTTTGGGCAGGCATCCCCAAATGTGGGTTCTCGTCCCTATGCTTCCTCTGGAATACAAGCTAGAGACGTTGAAAATAATGAAATGCGAAATGCTTCTCAGGTAGCTGAAACTTCACCATCTAATGGCACCATTGATGTTGCTTGCAACGTGTCCAATCCTGATGCACCGCTGTTCAGATCCACAGAATCAACTTCTAACCTCTCTCCTCCTGGTCTGCCTTCAGTTAGTGCAATTGAACATCAACCAAGCAATGAAGGCCAAACTGCTAACCAAATTTCTCAGGCTCCAAGGGCAAACCATATTGAGCTGTCCAATCAAGATGTTTTGCAGCCTGTGCATTCACCCATTGATGGCACCATTGGTGGGCTTGTGAGACAGGCTTCAGAAACAAGGACAGCTTCAGTCCCTTCTGTTTCTAGTGGCCTTCCCTTACAGACTGCTGTATCATCTCGGATGCCTCTGCCTTTGTATCATGACCCACTTCAAAATGAAATGGAAAGAATACACAAAGAAAAAGATCAAACCATTAAGGTTTATGAAGACACGGTTAGTGTCCTTTTTACTTGTTTGCTTATCTACTGACAGTGGTATATGGTTTACTTTCTGCTGAGAACTTCCTCTTTTTGAACAGAAGCTGCAGCTGAAATCACAGTGTCAGAAGGAGATTGAGGAGGTTGTAGCTCAGATTCATAGAAAGTATGAAGTTAAACTTCAGGAGAAAGAGGCAGAATTTCTGCGCCAGAAAAAGGAGCTTGATGTAAATTACAACAAAGTTCTCTTAAATAAGATCTTGGCTGAGGCTTTCAGGTCTAAATGTATAAATAATAGGGCATCTGGCTCAGCGGGAATACAGCAAGGTGAATCTTAGTATCTTACTTTTACTTGGTAATTTTAACTCAATAAATGGAAGAATAGAGAATCAGATGGATGCCTAGATTAATCTACTTGATGAAAATTCTAGCACTGGTACCTGCTCAATCCCAGATTTGTTGAGTGATCATTTTTGGGACATGGTATAGTTTTAGTCTCTTCAGAAAATTTAAGGGCAATTTGTATTGGTTGCTTAGGTTTCCGGTACTTCTTATATTGCAAGTTTTAGAGAGAGTGTGTGCTTGTTAACTGTGTGTACGCTTGCATATAGACCAATATACCTGTTTAAGAAAATGTAATGATTGCTATAAAAAGCTCAGAACCAAATATGCAAATACGTTTTGCCTTATATGCATGCACATAGCTAAGATTTGCCTTTTTGCAATGTTTCACTGTACTGACCACCTAGTCATTATTATTCTGGCAGAGGCAAATTCTAGTTTCATGCAGCAGCTACAGATGGTACAACAGCCTTCCACTGCTTCTGGTCTCCCTTCAATTGACCCAGCTACTAGAATGCAAACTGTTTCACCTGCTATAGTCAATGCACAAACCTTGAGTCCACCTTTGCAGCCTTCCACTGCTTCTGATCTCCCTTCAACTGACCCAGCTACTAGCATGCAAACTGTTTCACCTGTTGTAGTCAATGCACAAACCTTGAGTCCACCTTTGCAGCCTTCCATTGCTTCTGGTCTCCCTTCAACTGACCCAGTTACTAGCATGCAAACTGTTTCACCTGCTGTAGTCAATGCACAAACCTTGAGTCCACCTTTGCAGCCTTCCATTGCTTCTGGTCTCCCTTCAACTGACCCAGCTACTAGCATGCAAACTGTTTCACCTGCTGTAGTCAATACACAAACCTTGAGTCCACCTTTGCAGTCTTCCACTGCTTCTGGTCTCCCTTCAACTGACCCAGCTACTAGTATGCTTTCACCTGCTGTAGTCAATACACAAACCTTGAATCCACCTTTGCAGTCTTCCACTGCTTCTGGTCTCCCTTCAACTGACCCAGCTACTAGTATGCAAACTGTTTCACCTGCTGTAGTCAATGCACAAACCTTGAGTCCACCTCTGCAGCCTTCCACTGCTTGTGTTCTCCCTTCAACTGACCCAGCTAGTAGCATGCAGACTGTTTCACCTGCTGTAGTCGATGCACAAACCTTGAGTCCACCTCTGCAGCCTTCCACTGCTTGTGTTCTCCCTTCAACTGACCCAGCTACTAGCATGCAGACTGTTTCACCTGCTGTAGTCAATGCACAAACCTTGAGTCCACCTCTGCAGCCTTCCACTGCTTCTGTTCTCCCTTCAACTGACCCAGCTACTATGCGGACTGTTTCACCTGCTGTAGTCAATGCACAAACCATGGGTCCACATTTGCAGGTTGTTAACCCTTCGGAATTTTTTTCAGGCACTCCAACTAGACCTTCCCATGTCAATTCCATCTCCCCTTCCACAGGAAACCTTCAAATGGGCAGTGAAATTCGTGCTCCTGCCCCGCATCTACAGCCATTTAGTCCTTCAACATCCATTTCCCCTAGCAGTCTCCCATTGCAGTCTAGTGGAATGTCAAGTCAGCAGGTACATAATAACCACCCTGTGGCTTCTACGTCATTGCTCCAGCCACATGGTAACCCCCTTGCACATAGGCAGGCATCAACTGCAGGCCAATCTGGTAGGATCGTAGATGTTTTAATTGGTTTGAACAATCTATCTGGTGCCAAAGCAAATTCCCCAAGCAACTTGGTGCCAGATATTAGTTCAAGCTTGGCTAAATTGGTGCCAAGTATTGGGTCTAACCCAGCACAGCAAAGCGGAGCAACTGACATTGTTTGTTTATCAGATGTTTTAATTGGTTTGAACAATCTATCTGGTGCCAAAGCAAATTCCCCAAGCAACTTGATTCCAGATATTAGTTCAAGCTTGGCTAAATTGGTGCCAAGTATTGGGTCTAACCCAGCACAGCAAAGCGGAGCAACTGACATAGTTTGTTCATCAGATGATGACTAACCATAATCGCTAGAGGTAATGTTGTTTAACTTGGTTCTAATATGCAGTGGTGGATCCGATCCTTTTAGTTTTTAAGTCAAGAGGGCTTTTTAAATTACTAGACTTTGCTAGGGAATCCGCGGTTGGCTTGGTTGTATTTGTATATAGATAGTTAATAGTTATTTAATTTGTAATATATGTATTATTTCAATTATTATTGTTTCTCCTATGAAAATTGTTTGAAATTTGAGTGGGTGAGAGAGTGGCGTCTGCTAATTTTAAACCGGCTTCGTTACTGCCCGGGAACCACCATTGTCAAGAATGCTTGGTCAAACACCATATACTTAATACCTTCTATTGTATGCATCACTTATGGACTCCTATCTTCTATGCTGTTCCCTAAACTTTTGAGTGTTTCCCGTTTTTCACTTATACCCTTTCTTTGGTGCTACATAATTTTAGAGATACTGGATTTAAAGTACAAAAACTTCAATTGGAGACAATATATATATATATATATATATATATCATGCATGGAAATGAAAAAAAAAAAAAAGAGAAAGGTTTACCCAAATCATGAAAATTTTATGAAACTGCAAGTGATTTATGGTTCTTCCATCGACTTTCTTGTGAGTTGTGATCATCATCAACACCAAGATGGACAGAGCTAAGGGAAAGAAGTTGTTCTTTAGTGAGTAATATAATTTTTTTTTTGCAGTTGGATCATTTCTGGCTTAGTTTTGGTTCTCTGGAATTTTTTGTTTTCTCCCTCTTTTGATTTGATAATATATATATATATATATATATATGCACTCAACTTGTTTCCGATGTAGTTGTAGAGGGAGAGAAGAGAATCATTAAGTAAAAAAATCCCTACGGCTCCTTTTGTGGGGTTGGAGTTGGACTTCTCTTTTGTAGCCCTAAATTTACAACACTTTCTGGGGGCAAAGTCTACAAAAAGGTAGAAAGCAAGCAGGCTGCTTTTTCATGGGAACAGGAACATCCCCTCCTAATAGTGTCTCTAATAATTTTGTTTTTAGGGCTATGGATTAATTATAAAACTATATCATAACATAATTAAGCTTAACTGCATTTATTATTATTATTATAAGTTAGCAAGTTTATTATCACTTCTTTTATTTTTTTAATTGTTATATAATAATTAACTTCATGTCCCTAATGATTATATCAATATTAACAACAACAAAAAAAACTATTAAAACCCATTATGAATTATAATAATTATGAATTATATTATTATATGCCATAACAATTATTATACACCAAAAGCACACAAAAATAGACATAAACAGGCAAATTTAAGCATGTGAATATGTGATATTACCCTTCTTTTTTCCCTGTATATTATTTCTACATGAGTATTGATTAGCTATAGAGAAATTTAAAGCTCAGCATATCTCTTTGGCTAAGATTGTGAAATGTGGTTTGGGGACTCACCACTTAGATTTTTTCATTGTATGTGACAAGGATATTTGACATCAACAATATCAGGCTCCACAATTGTTAAATCAGCTTGGTTTTTGTACTAATTATACTAAAACTGCTTTCTATATAAAACAAATTCTTTGACAATATACCATGGGAATCTCCCAAAATATTGTTGGCATTTGGGTCCATCAAACCCAATTTGATGTCTAACCTACGGTTAGTAAAAGGAGAGTGCAAATATATATATATATATATATATATATATATATATATATATATATGCACTTGATTTGCAATTGGAGTAATGAGTGAATCCATGGTCCAAAATGCTAGCCTTCCTTTTTCTTTTTTGTCCCAATTCAGGAATAGCTGTGAAATTAGCTTTTTTAAGCTATTTCTATAAGTGTTTTTCTTTTTTTTTAATTTGTTTTCAAGCTATGTTAACTTAATCAAATATCAAACTGAAAAAAGGGTTAATTCCTCAACTATGCTTCATTCGATGCATGATTCCAATATTCATTCTCACTGCATTGGAACCATATTTGACCTATACATTAAATCGACTAAAACTTTTCACAAAGCTTTTTACAGGTATTTGATCAAATGAAAAGAAGTTACAAAAATATGTAGTTATGATTTGCTTTAAAACTCAAAATTAAGTTATACTAAAAGGATTAGTACTATAATAAAAAACTCATATACTTCTAATGACCTAAATCAAGGCTGGCTGGCTAAATTATTTCCCCTTAATTGTTCAATTAGGTAGCAGTAGGTTACCAATATTAAAAATGGGTTTTCTTGGAAGAAAAGAAAAAACCAGGCCATCAACTTATATATTGCAACCTTTGCTAACATTTCTTTTTACTTAACCCATAAATAGGATTTGTTGCCATATCACGCAATTGCATCAAAGAAGTACAAAAAAATTCAATTTCTTTTCTGCTTTAAAAAGCTTTCTAGGCTTATTGGACTTGCCATATCAAGCAAAACACATAGGTATAAGTATGGATGCTGCACATAAAATATATAGGTTAAATTTTGTAGGAACTATTAAAAAAATATAATCTAGAATGAAATTGAAATAATCAAAGAATATCCATTGTCCAACAATTTTAAATGATTCTGAAAGTCAAAAAGGATGGATGAATTGGAAGCCTTGATTTTGGTATTTTGTTGTGCTATGCTATTCTACCAACAAAAGAACCCAATTGGACAAGGAGAAGTGTTGGATTTGGCTTTCTAGAAAACAAATATTGCTGAACATGTGTTTTGATTTTGAGTTTTTGACTAATCTTTTCTCTTGAAAGTAATCAAAAATGGTTATAAGAAGAAACAATTAAATAAAAAAAAAAGTTCTTATTTCTCAACATTTTCTCTACTATTCAACAACAGCTCCATTCCATTTCCAAACCAGATTAAAATAAATAAAAAAGGCTGCTAAATCTGTGACCCAATCTTCCAAACCTAAAAGGTCAAAAGCTTCCCTTCCCTTACTTCCTCTCTCCCTCTTTCTGAATTAACCTCACTTCCAAACCTTATTTGTTTACACCTCACAACCTCAAACAAATGTTTCTTTTCTTTTCCTTCTTACATCAACAACAATGCCCTTATTTGTTTTCAACCAAAATGCCGTCTTTGCCTGACATCATCTCTGGTTTTTCAACATCCTGAAAAAGAAAAAAAAAAACCATGGCTTTTACTACAAAGGGGAGATCTTGAAACTGAAAACAAAAAACCCAATTTTTTTTTTTATCATGGGAAGTAAATGGAGGAAAGCAAAGTTGGCTCTTGGCTTGAACATGTGTTTATATATACCTCATCAAAAGCTTGAAGATTCATCACCATCATCATCAGCAGCAGTATCATCAACATCCATTAAGCATCTTCATGATGCTGCTAATGTTCCTTCAAGGTTTTCTTCAGATGATGTTCCTCTGTCTCCAGTTTCTCCTTCAGGCAACGAGTGCCGCCCCACAACTCCCACCCCTTCCTCTTCCGGGCTCCGACTGTCCAAATCCTGCCCAAAATCTTCCAAGGTCTGCATTTTTTCCATTTTCTTACCAAACTCACTTCTTTTTTCTTTTCTTTTTTTACTTTTGAATGAAGATAAAGTTGAGATTTTTTCCTATCCTTTTTAGATTTTCGGAAGTTGGTTATGTTGCTAATTTTAGTTGAATTTTTTATTTTATTTACAATTATTGATGTTTTATGGTTTTAATTTTTTTTCCTTGCTGGATCCTAAAGCAGATTCTGGTTGTCAGTGATTAACTTATTTGCTTTTTTTTAATTAACTTAATCTAACACTTGTGTTTTATTTTTTATTTTTGTTAAATCTTGAATGATAGTAGGATTTATGTGAAAGGTTATATTTTTACACTATTTTATTACAAATCAATGAAATGCTATTAGTGTAAGTTGTGTTCCCTGCCTAGTTTTTTTGTTATCTAATCTTCATCTTGAATAATGGGATTCAATTTATGAACCATGAAGGTTGGTATGAGGATAAAATATTGTACTAATATTAAGAACTACTATCTATTAATGTTGTCAAGTTTTAATTTATTTTGTTGACTGTAGAAATTTGATTTTTACCTATATATATATATATATATATATATATATATATATACCTGGTTTGAACTTTCAAGGCTTCTTCATGTGGGGTTGGGGTGGTGGGGGAGTGTGTGATAGTGTGCTGATTCTGAAATTTCTGAAGATGGGTATTTTGTTTCAACTCTCCCATAAGGCCATATGGAGCCATTGTGGGGATAAAGTGGACTAGTCCCTTTAAGGACCAGTGGCCTTTGGCTTATTAGAAAAGGAATACAATAATGTTCTCTCTCTCTCTCTCTCTCTCTCTCTCTCTCTCTCTCTCTCTCTCTCCTTTTCTTTCTACTTCACCTTGATGGAAAAGTGCTTTGTCTGGTCAGCATAACTGCACTATTCCACACCAAATATTTCTCTCCTTTTGATGATAATTTTGTAAAAGGTTGTGGACCGTTGATTGTGAGCTTTTGCTCTAATAAGCTTCAGCAAGAAAAAAGGAGTAATGGAAAATTATTGGGCAAACCCCATCATTTCCACTTCTTTTGATGAACTTTGCATTGTTTTTTTATTTCTTTTTTTGGGTTATTTTGTTTGAAAGGTTCATCATTAGTTTGAGAGGGTTGCTTGATTATTCTTACTTTTTAAAGTCACCCCTTTGGTTTTTGTTGAATTTCCTGATATGTTCTTTACAATGCTTTGACTATTTACCATTGACACTTTTATGGTTTATTAGTTTCTTAGCAATTTCACTGTAGTTAACCCTATCTAAAGAGTGGCACTATACTGGTTTTTGAAATTTTCACATTTTTCCAGAAACACTGGATATATTATATACCATATAAAGGTAATTGTTAGATGTTAGGTTTGAAGTGAGTTGGATTTGGATTTGACTCAAAATGGAGAAATTAAATTTCTGTAAAGACTAGAAAATGTGACTCTCAGTTCTTCTAGGAGCTATCTGCCAGCTTTGATGCCCATGAATTGCAACTTGCTCCCTCTTGTCCTTTTTTTAAAATCTATGGCACTTGGGGGAATAAGAAATTCCTTGACAAGTGCCTATAAGTATTAGTTAAGGTTCTATGCTTTTGTAATTTGATGCACCCTTTATACTAAATTCACAAAAATCTTTGTACAAATAACATCTTGACTAGTGCTGGCAGGCATTTGATTGCTTTTTTTTTTTTTTTTTTTTTAAAACCCCACCTTGGCATGAATGCTTGAGATATATGATTGTCTGATATATTTACTTGCAGCTGCCATGATTTATCAAAAGGCGAAAACATCAATTGCTCTGCTGTGACTGTGATTGTGTTTCATTTGAAGCCACATTGTAATCTTTGAGGATTCTTTTTGGTTGTTAATCCAGCTTCCGGAATGAAGACACATTATGGTGAATTAAATGTTATAAAGAGTGATTTTCTCTCCCAAGTTGTCTTAACTTTTTCTAGCTTCCTCAAGCTGCTGGAGTTTTGGAATAATGTGAATTGTCTTCTCTAGGATCAGTTTTTTTTGGGGGGGGGGGGAGGGTGTGTGTGTTAAAGTTTTTTCAGTCATTTTAATATAGTAATTGCTTTAAATCTTTGCTTTTAGCTACCCGATTATACTTCAGACATGTATTATTTTCTCACCTGCCTGTCCTTCAAAACTGCAGAGAACCTGTTCAATATGCCTGACAGCAATGAAACCAGGCGAAGGCCATGCTATTTCACAGCAGAATGCTCCCATTCTTTCCACTTTCACTGTATAACTTATAATGTAAAACATCGAAATCAGATTTGTCCAGTTTGCAGAGCAAAATGGAAGGAAATCCCCTTTCAGAACCCTGCTTCTGATCTTCCCAATGGAAGGTCTAGAATCAACCCAGCGGATTGGCCCCGGGATGATGCCTGGATGACTGTCGTACGACGGCTACCTTCCCCTCGGTTAGATTCAAGTAGGCAGATTTCTTCGCTTTTTCATGCGTCTGAGCCAGGAACTTTTGATGATGATGAAGTCCTAGATCAGCAGCATGAGACTACTGAAGAAAATGTCTTTGCTAAGAATGATATTAAGAATAATTCTTTTGGAGCAATAGAAGTTAAAACATATCCTGAAGTTTCAGCCATTCCAAGAGCAACATGTCATAATAATTTTGCCATATTAATCAATCTCAAGGCTCCCCATACAAGTGGAGGGCTAAATAGCAGAAATCAAACTATATTTTCCCCTACGACTTGAAATTCTCGTGCCCCAGTTGACCTTGTCACTGTTCTTGATGTTAGTGGCAGCATGGAGGGTACCAAGCTTGTGTTGCTAAAACGAGCTATGGGGTTTGTGATACAGCATCTTGGGCCCTCTGACCGGCTTTCTGTTATAGCATTCTCCTCTACAGCCCGTCGTCTCTTTCCTCTTTGCCGGATGACTGAGACTGGACGGCAGGAAGCGTTGCAGGCTGTTAACTCTCTTACTTCAAATGGTGGGACAAATATTGCTGAAGGGCTTAGGAAAGGTGTTAAACTGATAACAGATCGAAAGTGGAAGAACCCAGTCGGAAGCATCATACTGTTATCGGATGGGCAGGATACTTATACTGTCAGAAGTCCTAGCGAAGCTCATTCCAGGACAGATTATAAATCACTTCTTCCTATCTCAATTCAGCGCGATGGTAGGGCAGGTCTCCATATCCCTGTACATGCCTTTGGTTTTGGTGCTGATCATGATGCTGCTTCAATGCATTCAATTTCTGAGATATCAGGGGGTATATTTTCTTTCATAGAAGCTGAGGGTGTGATCCAAGATGCTTTTGCCCAATGCATTGGAGGGCTTTTAAGTGTGGTAGTGTAGGAAGCATGTGTTAAAATTGAGTTTGCAGCTCACCAGAATTTGCTAATTAATTCGATAAAGGCAGGGAGTTATCGAACCAGTGTGACAGCCGATGCAAAAGCAGGTACTATTGATGTAGGAGACTTGTATGCTGAAGAAGAAAGAGATTTTTTGGTGACTGTCAATGTTCCAGTTGATGAATCCAGCGATGAGATGTCATTGCTGAAAGTTAGATGTATTTACAGAGACCCCATATCAAAAGAAATGGTGTCCTTGGAGGAAGAAGCCAATGAAGTAAAGATCCAGAGGCCCAGATTAATTGGACTACAAGAAGTGTCAATGGAAGTAGACAGGCAGCGAAACAGGCTCCGCGCTGCAGAGGCAATGGCTGAGGCTAGAGCTGCTGCCGAACATGGTGATCTAATTGGTGCTGTCTCTCTGCTTGAGAGTTGTCTCAGGGCTTTATCAGAAACCATTTGTGCACGGGCTGGTGACAGGTTATGTGTTGCACTATGTGCTGAGCTAAAGGAGATGCAAGAAAGAATGGCAAACCGTCGTGTATATGAGTCATCTGGAAGGGCTTATGTGTTGTCGGGTTTGAGCTCACATTCCTGGCAGAGAGCAACTGCACGAGGTGATTCTACTGATAGTACAAGCCTTGTTCAAGCTTACCAAACCCCCACCATGACAGACATGGTGACCCGTTCTCAAACCATGTTCTTTGGGAACCTTCCACAACGAAAGCTTCGACAAGCTCAGTCATTTCCAGCCCGTCCACAGCCAAGGTAATCATTGGCGAAATCTTCAAAAATCCTCCTCAGTCCTCACCCTACATTCATTTTCTATGTACACAAACGTTTTCTTTTGGGAAATTTTTGTTTCTTCATTTTTGTGGCTTGGGAAATGGGGTATAAATTGGAGTAATAGAAAAGGGAGAATCTGGGAGTTTGTTGGGTGTTTACATATTTTGATAATGGAGCATTGTACATAGGGAGCAATGATTTTTTATTTATTTTTTTGTTCCTCAAAAAAGGGTATAGCCATGTAATTGTGGGTTACTTGGGGTGAATTCTTCACTTAAATATATGATATGGTATATCTGTTTTTCATTCTTTTTCACAACTTTTATTCTTAGATGAACTTAGCATTGATTTTGTTCTGATTTGATTCAAAATTCTGGTCCCCAATCTAAATCTTACTCATTACCCCAAGTCTCAAACCTTTTAATTAATTGAAATCTACTAACAACATGTTAGATTGGATTTTCCCCATAATCCATCCCTCTCTTGGCCGAATCTGTGGATGGTGCAAAGATTTGTCACATTTCCACTTGGGATGGGACACCACCTAATCAAATTCACTGTTTTTAATCTTTTCATTTTGTTCATCATGTCAGCAACCAAATTCCAGACTGTTTTAGCAGAAGAAAAATTAACAAGAAAATTGATACCAAGGTGCCAATTTAGATATTCCTTATTAGCACGCTACAAATAATACTAGTATTTGTTCTTAGGAATTTATCCTAAAATAAATAAAGCAGTGTTGTAAAAGATTTTCAGTTTTATCTTTTATTATACAATAAAAAGGTAAGACAATTCGCCAATCACCGTCACCATTAGGGTTATAAACGAGACATCTGTGCTCGCAAGCTACTCGAGTTCGATTCGAAAAAAACTCGAATTCGATTCGGTCATTATCGAGCCGAGCTATCGAGCAAGCCGAGTTTGAGTATCTTAATACCCGATTCGAGCAGCTTGCGAGCCTAATCGAGCTTTTTTTATTTATAATATTTTTATTATTAATTTACTATTTTACCCTTAATATATATATACATACTTAAAAACCCTTAATTCGAGCTCGAGCTCGAGTATATAAACGAGCCTAATCGAGTCGAGCTCGAATAGTTCGATTTTATCTCGAGCCGAGCTCGAGCTTAAAAAATTATATTCGATCGAGCTCGAACCGAGTTTCGAGCCTTGAGTTTCGAATCGAACTCGAACTTCTCAGTATTCGAGCTCGGCTCGATTACAGCCCTAATCACCATCACGTTTAATCCAGAATCTAATCCCAGCCCGATTAGTCGGCCCTCTCATTCATTTAGATCCTACAAGACCGATAAACAATCACATGGCCCCACCATTGCATGTGATTTCCACGTGATCAACTACAATAAACGCGCCACCTCTTCTTCCGTGCAAGATTCGTTTCTATTAATTTGACCCTCTATCGTCTCTATCTAAGTAAAAGTAAAACGTTTTGAAAAAAAAAAATAAAATTTTTATAAAAATGAGTTTAATCAAGATTAATAGATTATTATGTTTTTAAATCATGAATTAAGAAAAGGGTTTTCCTAAAAGTATTTTTGTCTGTAGCTGAAGGACATAAAAGCCATTATTTTCTCAAAGCAGATTGTTTTAAATTTTCGTGATTTAAAAATCAATAGGAATAATTAAATTTATCTATTTTTTATTTAAAAATCAATAGGAATAATTAAAGGACTTTATCTTTCTTTCACAATTTTTTTTTTCAAGTGAGTATGTCAGTTTATTTAATGACGTTTTTTAGATTACCTGTAAATCCAATCTTCCTAGAAGGAATCTAATCTAAACCACGTGATCATAATGATTGGCATTCTTTGATCCAACGGTCCGTATCAACTTAGGTCCCCCCAAATGACGCAAAATCCGGACAACGAGACTAGACAAAACAACAACGTTGAAGTTCTAACTTTACAAACGTCGCTTTAACAGTGCCCAACGTATTTGCAGTAACAGTAACCTTTGAAGCTAAGCCATGTTTCTTTTCTTTCTTTATTTTTAGCCGTTGGCAAATTTGGCAAAGTTCTAAAATTTATTTATTTTTCTTAATTTTTACAAAGAACCCATTAATCCTGAAAATGGTTGGGAAGTCATTTTCATATTTGCAAATGGGTAGCTTTCAGAGAGGTGGTTGATGGGTTTGTTTTCTGTTTCTATTCTATTTTTTGAATGCTTTATATCTTCAAAACATCATCAGTCTTTGTCCATTTTTTTAATTGTGCTATTATGTGTCTTTTCTTCATTGAAAATTTGCAACTTTTTCTTTTATCTTTTGTTTGTTTTCGACTTAATTACTATTATCTCTGATTGGTATGTTAGCATTTAAGAATAATGAATTATCCATTATTTTTATAGCTTCTCTCTGGAGGTTATGCTTGCTGGGTTGTCTTGCTTCTGCTTTTGCATTTTTTCCAGTTTAATACTCAGGTTTGAACTTAAACATCCAGTCATTTGTTCTAGTTTTTGTACTTTCTCTTTAATTTGGTGATTCTTTTGGTCTAAAAGAAGTTTAATTTTAACTTCTTGTTTTGTTTTAAAACAATGTGGATTGCAATAGCATGTTGGTTTCATGGTTTGGAAGTTCTGGGAACAAATGATAATTAGGTTTTCTAGCTAGTTAGGTGTCCCTTCTACCCCATTAATGCAGTTTCTGCTCTGATGCCATTATTTTGAAAATCAGTTTTTGCCCTGTAGACCATGTGTATTTAATATTTGAAGTTACTATACTATAATAACAGCTCCTAATTAGGTAGCCCTTTTGGACACTGGTGCATTATAGGCCTTTTCATTGCCTTTCTTCATTGTTGCTGTCTCTGGGACCGTAGATAGATACTAATGAATTTTGTGAAGTTTGTTATAGAATTTAGGTAGAGAATATGGGTATTGAGTGTATTTGAACATGGTATTACTTGTTCTTTGCTTGCTTGCTTTGCTTAACTGCCTTGTGGGAGGGTTAAAGAATTAGAATTAGCAGCCTAAGCTGTTTGTTGGCCAACCATGAATTTGGCAATACCTATCATGCTATATTTATTTGCATTTTTTATAGTCTTGCATCACATCTAGAGTCTGGGTATGAATGTAGGGGCTTCGTTTCTACTTAGTTTGAGATTCCAATGCATATCATACATGATCTTTAAATCTCTGAACCATCTTGTTATCTTTGTTTCTATATCCAGCTAATCTTGACATATGCAAATTTATAGTATCATTTGATTCAATTATTACCCTTCTTCTTCGTCACTTGAATTTTCCACCTTTTGGTTCTCATTTGTTTTTTGCAGATTGGAGGCATTTAAGATCTGGGAAGTTTGAACAGTTGCCCTCTGGCCCCTAATGAAGGTTTATATATGTATAATGTATTATGCATATGATTGTGGAGTTGTTTCTTTTCATGTTTTATCTGGTTGTGGAATTTATTATTTCATGTTAGTTATGCTTCTGAGATACATCAGGCAAATCAAATTTGGTAGTTAGATTATTATTTTCCTGCAAAAACTGAGGTTTTGCATCAATTTAGATTGTTGGAATGACCATGATGACTCAATATGTAGGTAGTAGAACTAATTAACTAAATAGTCAAACTGAACGAAGCTGAAGTCTACCATTTGGTTCAGACAGACTCGAAAAACTTGAGCAATTGTGCAAATTCAAGGGAATCTGCCCATGTCTTTGTTGCAAAGCAATTCTTCTGGTTTCAGTTTTTCTGCTAAGAATTCAAACCCGGATATACCCACCCCGTCCTCTGTTTTCAGTTGCATTGCTTTGATTTCTGTTGTCAACTTCTACGTTGTTGAAGTAGTACATGACATTTATTCTGGAATTATAACATAGAGATAACTAGATATTATTTCTCCAGCTTAGTGTTCAAATTGGAATAAATGAAGCTTGAAGTGGAAGTTGCTCTTGCTTGTCTCATTACCTTGGTTTGGATTCAGCAAGGTCTTTGTGGTGAGTCTTCTCTCTTTGAATCTCACTCTCTTTATCTCCTCTTTTTTTTTAAATTAATTTTGGTTATATTACCATTGGAAATCCTGTTTCTGTGTGCTGGGTGCACCATAGTTTGATATATCTTACACTTAAAATTAAGTCTGGCTTACAAACTTCCAATGGAAGGCTACTGTAACTGAGTTGTTTTTTCTTGGATATGTGTTCACAACCAAAGTTTACCTTTGGCATCCCCAAGTTTACTACTTGTAAATGCTTCTCATTGTATGTTTGCTATTTACATAATTGCTACTTAGCTGAATTTCCTTGTGATCATTTAATGGCTGATGAATTTTCTAATACGTCAGGCGTAAACAACTGGACATGCACATGCTCTTCCTTATATCCAGGAAACCAGAGCTATGTTCTTAAATCTAACTGTTCTAGATCCTGTGATTGCAGTCCAGGTATGCTGATATTATTTTGGTTGAAATATTTCTGAATCTTCAAACTACTTTCGTTTAATTCTGTTGCTGCTAGGAATTGATAGAAGATGCTACAATTTCTATTTAACTACTATGAAGCCTTAAATTTCTCCAATGTGCATATCCCTTTGCTTTGTTGAAGTGACAGTCTGATGAAAATTCCTAAGTAATAGCATTTTGACCGAGGATAGAAGGACAATGGGTTAAATAAGCCTGAGTAAATTCACATTTATCATGATTGGCTGTAGACCCTGAAGTGGGATTTAGTTTGTAACCATCCTTCCACCCTTATCCTTTGAAATGAAGTACAAGGGCTGTTAATTGAATATCTTATATGAGATTTGGCTAGAAAAATAGACTTTGTTGCGGTATAATATGCCACCCTTTTCCCTTGTTTTTTCCTTTTGCCCCAAATCTACCAAAATTATTGCATGATTTTTGGAATATATCGTGTTGAGGGTGCTTCATGCTTTACGTAATGTCCAGCATTTTGTGGAGCTATCACTATCTTTTTGTATCTAAAACACCAAATTGTGTGGCATCCTATTTGGCAGTTGAACCAAGTGGAGATAGGTGGAAATGTTTATGTGCTACTGATGGATTCCCCAAAGTAGCAGTCAACAATCATGATACTACCTGTTTTACCGCCTGCAACTGCACTGCTGGTATTTTCTTTCAACTCCAAATATAAATGTGTATTTTTGAAGAATTCAATAGTTCAGCTGTATGTACCATGAACCATACAGATTTGTCTGGTTTTGGTGGAAGGAGCTTTTAGAACAAATTTTAGATGGACTAATGAACATTAAGTTTTCCCTCCTTTTGCTTTAGCAAGTAATTAATGCATATTTAATCTTTCATCTGTGGTACTATGGCTTGTTAATCAAAGAAATTGGCCAGTTTTCAGATAAAGCATTAGGAGCTTATTTAGTGGCACTTAATTTTATATTTTGACAGGATCTCTTCCTGAGGTGCCAGCAAGAAAGCACTACGCTAACAGAGTTGTTGTGATTGTTCTATTACTCTGCGTAATTCTTACAACTCTGGCATTTGTTGCTTCGGTAACATGCTATTTCTATCGAAAGGACAAGTGCTCAAAGTGCCCCATCCAACCATCAATATGCTCGTCGGATAAAGAAACTAGTTGCAACAGTGCTACCAACTTAATAAGTCACAAGACTTCTTTGGTGTCAGAAACTAAGGTTAATATCAGCTTCCCTACTAAACCTATTGCAGGTATGTAAGCTGTAACATGTTATAACTTCCCTTACTTTGATGAACTTGATTTGCTTTTAATTGTGATTCAATTACGAACTCTCAATCATTTTTTGCCCTGTTTGCACTCTGGATTTATTTTGTTTTTGAACCTTGCATGCTGCATGCTGCATTCTTCATTCTGAACTTGGTTTGGATATGTAAAGCCTGATGTCTTGTCTATTTTCAGGATGCTTTCAAAAGGCTTCATTCCTTTGTTGGAGCAAAACAGGGACTGTACTTGGAACAATTTGCCAGTTTGCCTACTCTGAACTGGAAAATGCAACCAATAAGTTCTCCAATTCCAATCTAATAGGACTCGGAGGAAGTAGCAATGTGTATCGGGGCCAGCTCAAGGATGGAAGAATTGTTGCAGTCAAGCGACTTAAAATTCAAGGAGGCCCTGCCCCTGATGCAGATTCCATCTTTTCAACTGAGGTACAATCTCAACTTGCCTTTTTTTTTTTTTTTTTCTTAAGTTTTTTGGTTAATGAAAACTCTCATTTTTTTTAAACAAGAGATTCCATCTTTTCAACAGATGTTCTCAAAAACACAATAAGGTATTTTACAGTGTTGTTTTGCTTAGGTCGAGCTGTTGTCAAGGCTACATCACTGTCATGTGGTGCCCTTGCTTGGCTACTGTTCAGAATTCAGTGGGAAACATGCTGAGAGACTGCTGGTATTTGAATACATGCCTATTGGTAATTTGAGGGATTGTTTGGATGGAATTTTGGCGGAGAACATGACCTGGGAAACTCGTGTTGCAATTGCTATTGGTGCCGCAAGGGGCTTGGAATATCTCCACGAAGCAGCTGCTCCTAGAATTTTGCATAGAGATGTAAAATCTACAAATATTCTTCTGGACAAGAACTGGAGAGCAAAAGTAAGGAAGGATGATTACTTTTAGACATCTGTTACAAAATATTAAGCTCCTGATGCAAAGAGGAAAAGAACCAAGTATATAGAACAAATAAACACATATTGAGTAAACTTGAAAATGTGATGCTAACATAAATTAATTTCACACACGTTTGTGTATATATATTGATTTCTAACATAAATACTGAACATGTTCAGATAACTGATCTTGGTATGGCCAAATGTTTAAGAGCTGATGGACTTCCCAGCTGTTCGAATTCTCCAGCAAGAATGCAGGGAACCTTTGGCTATTTTGCCCCGGAATATGCAATTGTTGGAAAAGCCTCACTTATGTCAGATGTTTTTAGTTTTGGTGTAGTTCTTCTGGAACTGATCACTGGTCGGCAACCAATCCAAAAATCAAACAAGAAAGAAGAAAGTCTTGTTATTTGGGTAAAGTAGCTTGTTTCATGTTACTTCTTTAAGCAACGGTTACTAATTTCTCCTCTTTTTCATGCTGCTAAAGTATCTGGATGTTGGTTGATTTGATGCTTAAAACATTTGTCTACACTTTGTCCCATTCAGGCTACCCCTCGTTTACTGGATAGTAGGCGAGTGACCTCGGAGTTACCTGACTCACGTTTAAAAGGGAAATTTCCAGAAGAAGAGATGCAGATAATGGCTTATCTAGCAAAGGAGTGCTTGCTGTTGGACCCTGATGCTCGACCAACAATGAGTGAGGTTGTGCAAATCCTCTCAACTATTGCTCCAGATAAATCTAAAAGAAGAAATATTCCTGTAAACTTTTTCCAGGTAATGTTTTTAAATCCGTTTAGAAGTTGATGCTTGAGAATTGTTCGCCTTTTGCTCTATGATTATCACATAACAATCTCGAGACTCAAATAGTAAACTTTAATAATGGTCTGTAGTACCATTCAATGAAAACTACTGGTCTCATCCATTGATATCAAGAGGAATACACCTAATAATCTAAGGGTTGCCATGTCTGCTAACCTTTTAAATGAACCCAATAAAAGTTGCCTGTTCTTTTAACTGTGCAGATGTCACCCGCCCATACCATGAAGAATGAAGCTCTTTTAGAAAGACATCAAAGTGTAATTGAGGCTTTATATGATACAGAGGAGCACATGCCAACTACGTCCGTTAAGTCAGCGGAGAGCTCCCTGCGATCAGGCATGAATGATATTGGAATCGTCGGCAAACGACAAATAGGTACCGTTCCTGCTGAGTGCATGGATAGGCTGGTTCTTTTGAGTTCCAATGCTAGGAGTTTTCGTGTCCCTGATGATGAAGCAGTAGACTTAATAGAGCCTCGGTTTGAATCGTTCCACATGGCAAATGTTAAGTCTCCCTGAGAAGAACTATCCTGCTGACAGGATTAACATATTTTGCACACAAGTTTGCTTTTTGGTTCCATTTGATTTTTTATTTGTTGGGGGGATTTTTTTTGAAGAATAGGGGCCAAACAAAGGTTGTGTTAGTACTAGGTGATAGTTTTTCCTTGATTGCGTTTCATGCATTTGTACAGAAAATTATACAAAATTGAAAATTCAAATCACCTTTAAACTTGAACTTTAACCAGATGAGATGGCATCAAACATTCAAGTTTAAAGTTTAAATTGTCTCACTCGATTTATTGCTCCCAAAAAAAAAGTCCATAACCGATACAAGTTGACAGATTAATCGTGAATACCATCATGTTTAAGGTCATTTTAAATCATTCTCATCTACAAGATCCAGTGCAGCAGCTTTATAGGGCAATGATCTTTCTCATATGGGCCCTTGTTAAGAGTAACTTTGTTCATGTGTTAGTTGGGTATCTGTATTTTTGCAAACTTGAAATCTTCCTTTGAATGGTAGTTGGTAACTTGGTATATGACTTTGAGAAAGAATGGCATAACTCATCAATGCATATAATAAACTCACTAATTTAAGCCTTCTTTCCAAGGTCTTATATCACCACTGTGTCTGTCAACGTTCTAGAGTTAGCAATGGATCCACCTCTACCTCCAAGTGCACCGCTGCTAGCTCCGCTGCCTCCCGGTGGAGGGTTTTTGGAATCTTGGTAAGCTGTTCTCCCCAGTATCACATTTTACTTCTGCATGAAGAAACAAACACTAAAACAGGGTAAATTTTGACATTTCATTTCCTCATTTTCTTGACTCCCTATCTGTTTGCAGTTTGTGGTTTCTATGTTGCTGTGGTATATTTAGAAGCTGCTGCCCTCCACTTTTTGAGCCTGGGCCGCCACCTCCCCCTTAGAGCTGTATTTATTTAAGGAATAGAAAAAGAGTTGATTGAAGTTTCCCTTCTGTTTTGCCTATTTTTTTTAGCAAGTTGACATGACTTTGAAGCATCCTTGGTTTCCTTTTTTTCTTTCAATTATGTATTTATAAGGAATGAAACTTGTTGGAACTGACTTTTTTTGTTGTATATTCTTCTCATTCTTACATATATCTGCTATGTAGCTGCTGAGATTACAGTTGCAAAATGTAAGAATTTGTAGCTTCTCATATTCATGCCTTGAATAATAATGGAGTTGGAAACTTGAACAACATTCTTTCATTCAAGCAGATCAACTAAGCAAAAGCTAGTTGGTTTGAATCCGAGATTTAATCCAGTTAATTCATGTAACTACTCTTAAGAAGTAGCATCCAGTAAGTTTAGGATTCGAATCATAACATATGCAATCCCTTCTCCTATCTCATACTACAAACTCTTTTGTATATATATAAAAAAAAAAAAAGTTAATTGGTTCGTTTCCATGCATCAACAACCGAAGCAAGATATGCCATTTTTTTCTAAAAGAAAATTATGTCTAAGATAATTATCACCAAATTATGAACCTAAACTCTAAATATGATTAAATTAATAAATAAAAGTAAAAACAATTATACAAGCAAGATTTATTAAAAATAAAAAAGAAGCAAAATAAGCAAACCTTGGATTGTCTTTTACTGAAATTACTTGCTCTAGTTATCAATTTTACCATAAAATTTTTAAGGGGAGCAAAGATAATACTCAATAGTAATTCCATAATCCTGTAATAAATTAAAACTCTAACCATGATTTTCTTCTCTCATTTTCTCCACAACCAAACAAAGGTAATGAAAGGGTAATTGCGTCATTAAAGGGAACTAACTCAAGTATCACTCCAACGGTACCGTTTAAGGAGTAATAAATAAGTAAGAGTATTGGTTATCCCCTTCAAAACGTACCGTCTTGACCTGGCAGCAGAAAGAATAAAACTTGGAACAACTTGAAAATAGAGCAGAGCTGACTGAAACTAAAACAGAGGAGGAGAAACATCAAGAAGAAGAGAAAGAATGACCGCAAAACCCAGTTTAGCTCCGACAACGTATTCCCCGAACTTCGGGCTGAAAACTCGCCCACCTATTTTTAAAGACAATGATCTCGATTGGGTCCGACCTGATGGCCGCGGCTTCCACCAGTGCCGACCAGCATGTAAGCTTCTTCTTTTTTTCATTTTTAAACCTTTCTGTTCTTTATCTCTTTTAGCTTTTATTTATGGTTTTTATTTCTTTTGGTTTTTCCTTTTTGGGTTTAATATTATCATGGTTATAGGTAATTGGGTTTTGATTTTACTTTTTGGTTATGTTTTGCATGTGGTATTTCTTGCCAATAAAGTTAAGAACTTTGTGTTTTTCTTCGATGTTGGCAAGCTGTCTCTTGACTCTTTGAAAATCATCCTTGAGAGAAAGTTTCCTTTATTCTTTTGTATCTCTTTGTATGTTAGTGTGATTCACTACATGGGGTATGCTTAAGCTTATTTGCTTTTAATGAGTACATCATTAAAAGGCTTGTCTTTGTTCTTATTTACTGTTTAATTATGTTTCAGCCTTGTTTTGTATGGAAATAATCTAGTGTTCTCCATTGCGCTCTAGAATAAAGAGCATTAAAATGAGTAGTTAAGTGGTTTTGCTTCTTCATGTTTTGCATTTGCTTGTGCCAGTATGCTCGATCATGAATATTCATGCTTATGATAAAGTATGAAGTTTCTATAGTTGTACAGCTGTCATGTCATGGTATCATCAATTCCTGTTACTACCACCATGCATTGGTTTTCTTATAGTAGTTTTTAGGCATCTAGAAGCTAAGAAAGATGGATTCTCATAGAAAATGTATGGATATCCTTTTCTACATTGATATTTCTTGGATTTTGGTTTGCTAAATTGAAATGAATGCTCAAATGTTGGTGATTTGCAGTTTTCAGGACAAGTGCAGTAAATTCTGCTTCTGGATCTGCTTATGCAGAGTTTGGAAATACCAAGGTCATTGTGTCTGTGGGAGTACATCATCTTGTTAAATGCCATATTCTTCTTGATATCTGTTTTTGGGATTTCACAAGCCTATGCTTTCCTTACCAAAATTTTCTTTGAAATACTAGTAGATTTTTCTGTGATTATTGTACATATTCACATGTTATTGGTCTTGAACAATTTAGATTTGGGCCAAGAGAAAGTAAGAAAGCCATGATGTACAGTAATACTGGGCGATTAAATTGTAATGTCAGCTACACGACATTTGCCACTACAGTTCAAGGACAGGTATGTGAGATGATGGGAAGTGTGAATTTTTTTAGGTGCTATTGGATTATATCCATAATGTATTACATCTAATCCTTTTAGCTCCTTCTTTTGTCCAATGCAATTAATTCTATTTCTTGATCTCCTTTTCCTTAGGGATCGGACCACAAAGAGTTTTCATCAATGCTTCATAAAGCACTGGAAGGTGCAATAGTGTTGGAAACATTCCCCAAGACCACCGTGGATGTTTTTGCATTGGTGTTGGAATCTGGGGGCAGTAAGTCTTCTTATTGATATTTAGTAATTAGGCTTGAAGTTGGCCTGTTATTCGTCCTGGTGCAGATTCTTTTTTCCATGGCTTTTTCTTTTCTGCCCTTATGCTGGGATGTGGCTGGTGGTTCATTAGAAACAGATATTGACTTTAGCAAGAATAATTTGCTCATTTTTTCTTTTCCAAACTTGGTTTTCAAAGAGGATCCACTAGCATAACAGAAGATTTTCAGTTTTTTATGCTATATGAATTAGTTTATCATTAGGCTTTATCCACACTCTGCTTTAAGTTTCTTAATCAAATTTTCTCACATTTCTTAACCTGTCTATTCTTTAGATCCTTCTCGTGGCTTCTCTCACAAATTAGTTCTCAGTTTATTACAATTAGTTATGTTTCAAATCATGGTTATTTTAGTGAATAACTTATCTTAGATATTTCATAATACTGTAGATTATTGTAGTGTGTCAAAAGTTTCATCTTAATAATTCTGATGAAAATTCTTATGGGCTATGAATATGCCCTAAACTCTTTTATAGCCATTTGTTGTTAAGCTTCATAAAATTGTTTGCAGGTGATCTTCCTGTAGTGATATCATGTGCTAGTCTTGCCCTTGCCGATGCAGGGATCATGATGTATGACCTTGTTGCTGCAGTTTCTGTGGTAAGTTTTTTTGTTCATGCTTTACAGTTAGCATTAAGCATTACGATCATCGTGCAGGTATAAATTTGAGCAATTCTTTCCTGCTCATTTGTACTCATTTCATTTTGCTTCAGTTCAGGTTGCCTGCTTTGTTATGAATTGCCCTTTCTATCTGCACTAGTAAATATTACAACCATGGTATTATTGATGCTGTGCTAGTGGCAATATATCAGTTACATGCCAACAAAATTCGGTCTTATACTCGATTTGAATTGCTACAAATTGGAAAAGTAACAGCAGCATCAATATTCAGAAGCCTGTCCTTTTCTGCATGAACATGATGCCATTCTTGAAATTCCATTCTCCACACCCATGATAGAATGGATTTGTCCTTTTTAACCTCGAGGAATGATGTAGACTGCTTATAATTTCCACTATAAAGAACTTTCTCTTTCCAAGTATGTTTCTCTATGTTACTTCCTGAACTGATGCACAATTTTGGTTGATAGTCCTGTCTAGGGAAAAACCTTGTGATTGATCCTATTCTTGAAGAGGAAAGGTACCAAGATGGAAGCTTAATGCTTACATGTATGCCTTCTCGTTACGAGGTCACTCAATTAACATTTACAGGAGAATGGCCAACCCCAGATATTAATGAGGTATGTTTTTTTTTTTATATTATACATATTTTTCCTTTTGACTTTTATGTTAGCTCCATCAAGATTTTATGAAAATTGGGCAACAGGTTCCTGCAGAGCAAAATGCTAGTGTATGAGGCTGACACCTCTAATATTGCTTCTATATTACAGGCAATGCAGCTTTGCCTTGATGCTTGTGATAAGCTTGGTAAAGTCATGAGGTCATGCCTGAAGGAAGCCGCATCTGCTTCACAAGATTAGAAAGAAGATGCACATCTTAATTTTGTTTTCAAAATACAATCTTTATTTTTCTTTGGTAACTTATGCAGACTTTCTGAGAATTTTGTAATTGAGTTAAGATTATTTCCCCTCATTCCAAATGTTGTTTACATTCATTCCTAGTTCCATTAAAAATTTATTATATGAGGAGAAGTTTTAAGTTGCAGTTAGTATTTTACTGGATTTCACTCTGAAATTGTAAATACATTTTGCAGTTGATTTAGTTTCTATTCTCTCAAAGGAGATGCTGACAAACCATCACTCCCTCCCCAGTAAACTCTCCCCAGGAAAATTAATATTCTTATAAGTTGAATATGTTTAACTTTATATTTAAATGTTAATCTCTCTTGTTAGAGTTAAATGATTGCATGTCTGGGATTCATTTTGTTTTGTTTGGGCCAAATAAACTACAGGCCCTGATATCTGGTCATACTGATAGTGAATGTTTTCCCACCATCTGGTGCTTGAGTGTTTGATCCCAGTTTCAGGCCCAGACATTTTCCTTGCAGGTGGTTGGGGTGTAACTTAATTAATAGCCATACATATATCCTTGAAAGCTTGGATTGATCCATGCATAGCATTTAAAGATCTTTGTGGCTCCCATTATGTGACCCGTTATGGTTAAATCACCTGCTAGCTTTCAAGATATGAATGGCCCATGATTTAATTTCTAGGAGCAGGGTTCTCCCTACTGCTCTACCATCACCTAACATTGAGCAGATCTCATCGTGCCAGTTAGATCTGTACAAAAGTCGGGTTATTCGTTCATATTTATAAAGATTTGGACAAAATATTAGACTCGAAAAATAGGTTTAGATAAAAAAAAGAGGCCCGTTTAAAAAATGGACCGGGCTTTGGCTCCAACATTCAAAACTCGAGCTCGGCCCGGCCCTTTTTTAATTAAATAATATATTATTTATATATATATATATATTAGGTTATTTATGTCATATAAATATTAAATATATATATATATAGTATTATAGTTTAAACATTAAAAAATATGTTAAGTTGTCTATGTTTAAAAACTTAATAAAAGAAAAATATATAAAATTATTAAAGATTAAATAAAAAAATATTTTTTTTTTTAAATTAGAAAGAAAAAAATATGGACGGGTCTAAACGGATTTGGGCTATCTATTTACAAATATAGGCGAGCTTGGATAAAATTTGAGGCTCATATTTCGGGCCGGACTGGGCTTGGGCAAGCATATATGGTGTTGATACCATTCATAAGCTCGGTCCGGCCCATAGACATCTCTACTGGCAGTTAATCATCAGTTTTGCAATATATATAGATAATAATTTGTAGATTTATTTCTGATTTCTTAATAGTACCTTTCATTGTAACTAAAAGTTCAACATTTTACCAACAGATTATCCGATTGTTGGCATATATAATAATACTAGTTTATTTTACACGTGCAAAAGCACGTGAATGATATAATAAGTTTATATCAAATTAGATATTTTTTAAATAAATTTATATATTAAATGTTTTTTATTTTGGTATAGAATTATATAAAATGATATAAATATTATTATAAATATTATCAAAATTGTGTTAAATGTTACCAAAACTATTACAAATATTATTAAAATTATATCAAAGGTTACCAAAATTATCTCAAAAATTATTAAAATTATATTAAAGGTTACCAAAATTATATTAAGAGTTACCAAAATTATATCTATGGTTATCAAAATTATACCAAAGTTACCAAAATCATATCAAAAGTTATTAAATAAAATTATATCAAAAGTTACTAAAATTATTTTAAAAAAAATGCTACCAAAAATATATCAAATGTTACCAAAATTATATAAAAAAGGTCAAAATTATATCAAAGATTATCAAAACTATATCAAGGTTATCAAAACTAAATTAAAGATTACCAAAATCATATAAACAATTACCAAAATCATATCAAATGTTGTCAAAATTACATAAAAAAGGTTATCAAAACTATACCAAAAGTTATCAAAATTAATACAAATGTTATCAAAATTATATCAAAGGTTATCAAAAATATTAGAAATGTTATCAAAATTATTACAAAGGTTATCAAAAAATTTACACAGATTTTCAAAATTATATCAAAAGTTACCAAAATTTTACCAAAAGTTTTCACAATCATATCAAGGGTTACCCAAAAATTATGTCAAACGTCATCAAAATTATATGAAAGTTATCGAAACTATATCAAAAGTTATCAACATTATATCTAAAGTTATCAAAACTATAAGAAAGGATATTATATCAAAAGTTACCAAAATTATATCTAAAGTTACCAAAATTATTACAAATGTTAACAAAATTATTACAAAGATTACTAAAAGGATACCAAAATTATATCAAAGATTGCCAAAATTATGTCAAAATTTACCAAAATTGTATAAATATTATCAAAATTATATCAAAGATTATCAAAATGAAAAAAAAAAATCATATTAAATGTTATCAAAATCATATCAAAGGTTACAAAATTATATCGAAAGTTAGCAAAATTATTTCAAAGGTTACCAAAACTATATCAAAGATTACCAAAATAATAACAAAAGTTATCAGAATTATATTAAAGGTTATCAAATATCAAAGATTACAAAAATTATTAAAAAGGTTAACAAAATTATATCAAAAGCTATCAAAATTATATTAAAGGGTATCAAAATTATATCCAAGGTTGTCAAAATTATAGCAAATGTTATCAAAGTTATATCAAAAGTTACCAAAATTATATTATAGGCTTTCAAAATTATATCAAAGGTTACAAAAATTATATCAAAAATTACCAAAATTGTATTATAGACTTTCAAAATTTTATCAAACATTATGAAAAATATATCAAGGATTATCAAAATTACATCACAGACAATCAAAATTGTATCAAAGTTTACTAAAATTATTTTAAAGGTTACCAAAAGTTTATCCGAAGTTACCAAAATTTTATAAAGATTATCAAAATTAAATAAAACAATGATCAAAATGACAGAATCATATTAGAGAATAAAGACTATCAAAATCATAAAAGGTTATCAAAATCATATTGAAGGTTACCAAAATTATAGTAAATGTTACCAAACTTATTTTAAATGTTACTAAAACTATATCAAAGATTACAAAAACAGTTACAAAGGTTATTAAAATTATATCAAAAATTATCAAAACTATATCAAAGGTTATCAAAACTATTAAAACGTTATCAAAATTATATCAAAAATTATTAAAACTATATCAAAAGTTATCAAATTAATATAAAAAATTATCAAAATTATATCAAAGGTTATTGAATTTATATCAAAGGTCACCAAAATTATATCAAAGATCATGTAAAAGGTTATCAAAATTGTATTAAAAGTTATCAAAATCATATCAAATGCTATAAAAATAATATCAAAGGTTATCAAAATCATATCGAAGGTTATCAAACTTATTTCACAGGTTACCAAACGTATATCCTATGTTACTAAAATTATATGAAAGGTTATGAAAATCATATCAAAGATTTTAAATTAATATAAAAGGTTATCAAAATCATTTCAAAAGTTAACAAAATTATATCCAAGGTTGTCAAAATTATATTAAAGGTTATCAAAATTATATTATAAGCTTTCAAAATTATATCAAAAGTTACCAAAACCAAAATTTTTATCAAAGGTTAACAAAATCATATAAAAATTATCAAAAATTATATCAAAACTTATCAAACTTATAGAAAAGGTTATCAAAATTATATCAAAGGTTATCAAAATTTATCAAAGGTTACCAATATTATATAAAAGGTTATCAAAATTGTATCAAAGGTATCAAAATTATATCAAAAGTTATCAAGTTTATATTAAAGGTTATCAAAATTACATCAAAGATTATTAAAATCATATCAAAGGCTATCAAATCATATCAACGACTATTAATATCATATCAAAGGGAATCAAAATCATATTAAATGTTATATTATATATTTACATTATATAAAAGGTTATGTATTTATTGTTACTTATTATATATTTATGTCAAAATCATTCATGTCTAATCTCATATGGTAATATATATTATTGTAATTTAACATAATTTTATAATCCATGTGTCATATCATACTACCAATTTAATCTTAATTATCATATTTGATTATATTTTAATGTTTCGATTATTGTCAGTAAATAATGTCTTAAGATTTTTCGTCGCCTAATAGCTAGATAAATAAGATTTTGATTTTTAGCTAATAAATATTTTTTTAATATTATTTCAAAACCTTATTATTTTTTTCTTAACAATAAATTTGGAAGTGTTGTTCTTATTAAAAAATTTAATAAAAAAAGAAAATAGATAAACCAAAATTAATCAATTTTTAATTTAAATAAAAAAAATTAGAAAAATTTACTTTAACAAGTACTTTAATGTTTAAAATAAAAAAAATAGTTAATATTTTATTTATTTAATAAGAAAATCAATAATTAAGGATAAAATAGTTAATTTAATAAATTGTTAATGACATATATATAATTCAACTTTTTGCATTTTAGGAGTTGGCACTTTTATATATATTTATTTTTAGACACACGTTCTACGAGTGTAATTAAGTTTATTTATTTAAAAAATTAATATTAAGAAAATTTTAAAAAATTTAAAAATAAATTTACTTATTTAGATGAGTGCATTTAAAAGAAGGATTTCATTTCAATTAAGATTTTCAAAAATCAAAAAATAAAGTACTTGTTTGGATAAAAATAAGAGACTTTCAAAATTTAATAAGAATTTCAAGAGAGAATTTGAGGTGCTCAAATTCTTTCTTGAAATTCAAACTAAAGATGTAGTTTTTCAAAAAAAAAAAAAAAATTCAAATCTCTCGTCTCTTTACTGCACAAAGAGCATCATAAAATATAAAATTAAAAATAAAATTTTATTTTATTTTATTTTATTTAACTTTAAAATATATTTTTTTAAATTATTCGTAATATCTATATATTTTTACAAATCTAATGATACTCATATTGCATATTTAAATATATATGTTTTTATCTTTAAATATCATTATTCTTCTTTTTATTATTATTTTTTAATCTTATCAAATTCTAATAGACTAAATTTTCTTTTAAGAAATATTTATCCAATTTTTTTTTTTACAAATACTAACATATGAAAATAAGCTTATATCAATTTTTTTTCTTCAAAATTTTAATTTTTCATTCAAACGTACTTCCTCTTGTGAAAAAGCTTAGATATATATATATAAATATATATATATATATATTATCAACTTTATTAATATCTAAAGCAACCAATCATTTTTATAGGATTGAAAAAGTTGATTCGACTTTAAAGACTCATTTAATGTACTCGAATATGAACTCTACCACATTCGATTTGAATCTAAAATTCAAAAGATTTAAATTCTACCTAACTCAAATTAAAAAAATCCAAACTTGAATGAACACTCAATCCGAGTCCCTTTATTTTCTTTATTTTTCCTCTTCCAATTTTGTTTTACATGCTAAATTGGATTTTTCATCTTATATAAAGTTTTTTTTTTCCTTCAAATTTATTGATATCTAGCAATCAATTGTTTTTCATATAATTGAAAAAAATGGTTTGATTTGTTTTTGTCTACTTTATTTTTTGAAAAGTGTTATTATGCAATACTACTATGCATTAGTGTAATTGTCACATATATATACACCGTTCTCTTTTATTTTTCGAAAATTATAATTTTCAATTCTCATTATATTTATGACAGTTATAATAGTTTCTTTAAATGAATTAGATATTGAAATAAAAATAAATGTATTGCATGTTCAATAAAAAAATTACAGTATAGTAGATTGATAAATCAATGACACTATTCAACTCTTTTAAAGTAACTTGTTTTCTGCTTTTCAATCCCTATTGATGTTAAATACATTAGTATTGTATTTTGTTTATTATTTTAAGATTGGAAAACCTTTTAATAGAGCAATGATGCACATTAAAATTTATATTTTAACAAATTTTTTTGGTAAAATATATTGCAATATTTAATTATTAAGTTGTTTAACCCGCATTGCTTAATGTAATTTTTATGAAATTTTCTTTGTTAAGTAATTTTTATGAACTTATCCTATTAAAGTACACACAAATTTAAAAAAAAAAAATTATGTTAGAAGATTTTTTTTTACAATTTGTAATGGATTTAGATTATTGAGATGTTGTTACTTTAACCTATATTAACGTTAAATTATTACAAAAAATATAAAAAAAATTATTTCCATCAAAAGGTAACCATATGTGTTGGCGATTTTTTTTTTTGGCAAAAATAGTATTTACTATATGACCAGCAAATTTTCACTAAAGTAATAAAAAATATGACTATTTATTTTCATCATACTTGATTTCATGCAGGCATGTCTTTATTTTATTCTTTTATTATTTTTTAGAAAGTCAACTATTTTATATACTTTTGCATTCACATTTAAGATATTTCATAATTAATTGTTTTTGTTATTATAACTCAAAATCCTATTATTATTATTATTACCAATAACTTTGTTCTCATGTAAATTTGTAGGACTACATTCAAATTAATAAATAAGAACTAAGGATAGAAAGAAAAGATCATTTTTTTGATAAAAAAAGAAGAGATAATTAAATTGCTTATTGGACTACTAATTCATTTTGTTATCAATAATAGTTTTGATGGTGCAATAAGTTAGAGCCTTGATCGTAAGTAATTAACATTGTAATATTTTACTTAAATTCCATCAAATATAATGTTTGTCGTTAACCTTTTTTTTTGGCTGATTTAATCATGAAGAAATAATATTTTCGACAAATAAATTTGTGACATAATGCTTAACCTGTCAACTAATGTTATATGATATGCTTCTCTTTATTCTTAGTTTTCATTTATATATTTTTATTTGAATTAAGTTCTCCAAAATTAATAGTTTATTTTTATTTAATTTAAAAAAATAAGTTTATTTTTATTTGAATCCAAGTCTTTATTATTAGTGCAAACAATTACCATAAGAAGTGTCAATAGCCTCTTTAGGCTATACGATCATGTTCTTTTTTTTTTTTTTTTGGGTATTTTTTTAGCTAGATTTGTGGTGATTATTAACAAATAGCCTCTTTATGCTCTATGTCCATGTTCTTCTTTTTTTATGTTTTATTTTTTTGATAATTATTATCTATTTGTTATATTCCAATTTCATTATATTAAATGTTATAATTTCCATCATAATTGTTGTGTTTCAATAAAAATCTAAAAATAATGAAAATTTATTAATATATACATTAATTTAATACTATTACGTCTCTCACAAAAATTACATTTAATTAAAATTTAAAAATATATCAAATGATAATTTTGTTATTTTGATAATTTTATAAGGGTATCAAAGGTGATTGATTGTGATAATTAAAGTAAACTAAAATCGAAAGCACGAAGCAAGAAAAACTACATAGCATAAAAATTTAAAATTAAAAGTGCTAAAAGATTAATGCAAATTCATGTCATGCTTACAAGGAAAATATAGATGCACAAATCGGTGAGATTCTTATTGATGGGTGAGGTTTTAATGATGTTTTTAGGATGCCTTAAATAAACTTTTAATTCACTCTTAAAACATAAGTATAGTATTTGAGTATGAAAAGGAAAGAATAAGAGTCATAAATTGTTTTTAAGAGTCTAATAATTAAAAAAGTTAAAATTAAAATTTTAATAAGAAAGTATTTTTCTAATAACAAAAAGGAAAATATTTTTAATTAATTAAATATTTTATAAGAGTATTTTGATAAATCACTTTTAAAACTTTTGATATTCACACTTTTATATATGGATATAGATAGATGATATGTCAAGTAGTTTTTTATCAATCGTGTTAAGAGTAAGCTTAATGAAAATTTGATGTTCAGGATTAGGATGCAAGTATTTAATGAAAATGAAGCTGGTATGGGGCGAGATCTCGCTGGCTTGTCGGATTAGATGTAATAAAGTAGTAGTATTAATTAACATTGCCAAGTAATCCTCGTGATTTGATTATATATATATATATATATATATATATATACGGTTGGTGAGCTTAAGCTGGCAGTGTAAACCGATTGAAACATTGGCAAAATTTTAGAGGAACAAAAGAGAAGAAAACAGTTGTTTGAAATTTATGGAAATTGGAAAATGTCTGCACCGTCACAAAAACAGAGTGCAGGACAGGAAGACATGGTCAAGCTGGTGACCTAATCCTTTTACCAAAACTGTTCAACTTGTGACTTCAATGGTGACTTGTTCTTTATTCAGCTTTATTCAATTTTTCAAGATGATGTAGGGTAAACTTATCCAAACAAATAATAATAATAATAATAAATTGAAAGAAAGAAAAAAAAATTAATTTAAATATAAACCAAAATATTATAAATGTAAAAATTTAAAATTAAATCTTCTGCATGTCGATTTTTTAAGAAAGATTATATGAATTAATTGAATTAAAATTAAATCTAAATTAGACAGTGAAAAAAATTATAAAAATATTTTCAAAAGATAGGTTTGGTTTCAAAGGATATTTTATTAAAATATTCTCATACTTTCTAAGCACTTATTGATTTTTTTTTGTTTAACATTTAATTTTTATTAAAAATATTTAAAAATAAAATCTTAAATAAATTTTCAATGTGAAAAAGAAAGTTTTATTAATTGAAATGAAGTACAAATCTAATACAGTAATGATTGATAAGTTATTTTTAGGGGGATCAAAATCAGATCCCAAGATAGGAAACAAAGGAACTTGCCGTACTTTTATCGTGCTGCCAGTTCTTAAAGGTGAAAAAAAAAAAGAAAAAAAAAAGTAAAAGGAACCCAATGTCTAAATAAAGCCATGGCAAAAGACAATTCAGTTAGTCTAAGAAACCTTTTTCTTTCCTTCCCTTCTAAGATTTCTTCCTTTTGATTTTTTTATGACATTAGCATCTTTCAATTCCTTGACAAAGTCACATGATATGAGTTTTTGTCTTAGTTGGTGTTTTTGTTTTTTTATTTTTTAATAAAAAAATAAAGCACGATTATTAAACTAAAAAAAACTATTGTACTACTATATAAAAATACTTTAATTTGAATTTAACTCATAAAAAAAAATGATTATTGTCAGAATGATATACATTTTTCCAATAATTTTTTCATAAAAAGGAAAAAGAAACTTCTATTACCAAGTTGTAAACTTACCGTACATTACTGGACAAATACATGTCAAGATTTCATAACCATGCGTATCTAACGTAATTTACTCCTCGGATCTTAAAAAAAAATGAAAGGTTTTGCAATCAAATTTTTTAATTATCATTTAAAGTTGTTTATAATAATAATCTTAAAAAATATTCGAATATTCGTTACTAAAATTCATATAAATAAATAAAAACAAAGTACATAAACAGAGCCCTCTTCTCCTTTTTCTTTTCTTTTCTTTTCTGTTTTTTTTTTTTTTTTAAAGCCTTTGGACAAACTCATATGTTTCTGTTTCTCTGTCTTTCTCTTCTAACTTTCCATTAATAACTTGATTATTAAAAATTCAGCAAAATAAAACGATATGTTATTTTTTTTTTTTTATCATTTTCTTTCAATGTTTTAGCAATAAAAATACAGAGGTTTTATTTAGTAGAACTCTTCCAGCTGTCACTTTCTCAGAATTCTTTGGTTTTTAAGTTACTAAAATTTGTTAATATACAAACCCCATCAATTTTAGGCGAGCATAACGTGAAGGGTTTCTCTTCATTGTTCTAACTATGGAAAGTGTTGTTTAAACTTTCCATTTCCGGATTCTTTCCAGTTATTTTAAATGATTTTCATGGAAGAAAAAAAAAAGTTTCTTGTATTACTCTTTTCATTCTTAGAGATCATCATCAGATCAGTTGGAAACTAAATTAAAGAGAAGAAGAAAACTGAATTTCAGGATTTGACATGCTTTTGGCCTTATGAATGTAAGCTCCTCTAGCTGTTTTCTCCAGTTTTTTGGTGGCAACTGCCAATGTTATTCCCTGTATGTTGAAATCAGTATAAGGATCTAATTAGCTTTGTCTATTTAGAATCATAATCCATTTAGTTTTGTTTTATTGACTTATTCTCTTCCAAGTTGCTAAGAGCCTAAGACTTCCTTTAAAATCAATAAATTAAGAAAAAGAATAGCTATGGTTTTTGTTTTATTGTCATGGTCAATGTTTTATCTTCCATATTTCTGTTAGAATCTTGCTGACCAAATTTCTAAAATGGTGTGAATAGTGAATCCATGACTTTTAAGCCATTTATTTGCTGCTTTTTTGGCTTCTAAGGAAGGGTATCGAAATTTTAAATTTTGGGTGTTTGCTTTTGATTCAATATATACAATAAAATACAGATATAGCTTATAGCTATATTTGATATATTTTCCTGCTTCAACTCATACTGACAATATGGGAAATCAGACATCTTTTTAAGGAGCCCATTATGAAGACTTAAATAAAGAAAATGGTCACATGTTGACCAGCTTTTTTGGCCTAAAAAAAGGGATGGTTTTTAGAGCTGCTTCATTTTCAAGTTGAGTTATCTTTTATGCCATTGGTCACATGATTCCTGGTTCAAGAAGCTATTGAAGGGCCTTTTCTGCTCTTGCGACTTGCCTAGTCAATAACTTCAGTTGATTCATGACCTGATATCTATAAACAGTTTGTTTTTGGCCGGCCCTGTGTAAAATTATTTGCATTTCTCTCTTGTCCTTTTACACATCAAATCTAATAACTGAAACAACGGCAACAACATTGGAAGAAAAGCCATGGAGTATGGTAATTCAAGATCTGTAAGGTTTGTTCCGTCTTTGTTCTTTAATGTCTCTATTAACATTTCTTCTATGATTTCAATTTGATATGTATAAAATATATACTCCCATTAGCTCTGATTTCACATAAGTTAATAATTCAACCAGCAATGAAACAATCATTGATTTGTGGCTTCATGTATGTTTTCAGATTTCAAGATGATCTTGAATTAACAAAGCTCCCCACAATTAATGGAGATCATGGTATGATAAAGCTGAAATACAATATTGATGGAACGCAAATATCGGAGCCTAGCACCAAGAAGGCTGATGAGAAGGAGTTGGCCACTAGTAAGACAGGAAAATCCTTAAAAGCTGCTAAAGTACTGTCCAGAGTTTTCTCTGAGGACTTTGAGAGAGTAAAGAAGAAGATTTTGGATCCTCGAGGACCAATTATTCGCCGATGGAACAAGATTTTTCTAGTAGCATGCTTAGTTTCTTTGTTTGTGGATCCTCTATTCTTTTATTTGCCACTAGTTTGGAAGGAAGTTTGCATTGATATTGGAATACCCCTTGAAGTTATCCTCACTATAGTTAGATCATTGGCTGATGCCTTCTATATAATTCAAATCTTCATTCGATTTCGGACAGCTTACGTTGCACCTCCTTCTCGTGTATTTGGGAGAGGAGAGCTTGTTATAGATTCCAGGAAGATTGCTTCTAGGTACCTTCAGAAGAGTTTCTGGATTGATTTAATTGCTGCCCTCCCCCTGCCTCAGGTAAGTTATATATGATGAAAACTGATATAAATATTATTTGGTCTTTTTCATAGTATTTTAATGATTTAATTTGTTTCAATTTTGTTCCAGGTTTTGATTTGGATCATCATTCCAAATCTTAAAGGTTCAACAATGACAAACACCAAAAACGTGCTCCGGTTCATAATCATTTTTCAGTACCTTCCAAGACTTTTTCTTATTTTCCCACTCTCATCACAAATTGTCAATGCCACTGGTGTTGTGACAGAAACAGCATGGGCTGGCGCTGCTTATAACCTGATGCTCTACATGCTGGCAAGCCATGTAAGTGATTTTGAAACCTATTGTTAACATGCTTCTTAAGATTAGCTGTTATATATATATATATATATATATATATATATATATATATATATATATATGGGTGCTTTTAAGTTGCACTAGGTTCTCATACTTAAAGACCATATTAGAACATGGGGCTTAGCTCATATGATTCATCTATTTTCCTTAAGAGATGGATACCCATCACTTGCAATTTTCCCTAAACTACGATCTTTCTTATACAAAAAAAAAAAAAAAAAAATATTTACTATGGAAAATGCAGAACAGCAAAAATTTTGTTCACTGATAGTATTATTTTCTGATGTTTATATTCATATGTATTGCTTTCTTCATTACCGCTTGATAGCTATGTTACTCGAATTTGAGTATGAGTGTCAGATACAGGTATGTATCCTACACGGGTATGTTCAGTTTTTTCCTAAGTTTTTCCATATATTTGGAGGGTCTTTGGAAGGTCATATCCCCATACCCAATATCCGAATATGCGTCGGATACTGATACTTCAAGAAAAATGAAGAGCCGGAGCAACATAAATCGATAGCATTCTTAAATTAACAAGTTTAGAAGTTATTGATATGCTTGAGAAGCAATAAAATCCCTAACAATGTGTGGCATATAGAAATTACTCTGACAGAATAGGCTTTTGGACTGAAAAGGATTGTCAATTCCATTAACATATTTTTTTTTTCCTCTGTTACCTTGAGTACAAATTCAGTGTGCTTATATATATTTTTCTTAAAAAGGTTTTAGGAGCTTGCTGGTACCTTCTTTCAATTGAGCGACAAGAAGCGTGCTGGAGGACTGCCTGTGATCTTGAGGAGTCATTTTGTCAGTATAAATATCTTGATTGCCACAGGGTTAAAGACCCTGGCAGGGATTCCTGGTTCAAGTCCAGCAATATTACTAGCCTATGTAGTCCAAGTTCCAGCTTTTATCCATTTGGTATATATGGTGATGCATTGACATTCAATGTTACAACCTCACCATTCTTCAACAAGTACTTTTATTGCCTTTGGTGGGGTTTAAGGAACTTGAGGTAAAGTTACTAAGTTGTTTTCTCCAAAAAATTTCATTTTCATATAAATTATCCTTCTTTATTGTTTAGATGATTTCTTTATTTTTTTTTTGTTCAACAAACAAAGAAGAAAATTTCTTTTAAGCATCAATAGATTGCCCAGATTTTAATAATTAATTTGTCTGATGTTTCAAATATCAATGATTGCATCAAGCTTTCATAATTGCTCTCTTTATCTTCAGCTGCAGGGGCATTTTAGAGCTAACATTATTGCTGATAAAACATCATATTTGCATTTTTTATGCTTATTCTGCAACCTCCAATCTGCCGTAAATTTCTGCAAATAAAACAGAGAATTTGTTCATATCAGAAGGTATTTATTGCTTAAACTCTAATACACTGTCTCCTATGTGTAGTTCTTTGGGACAAAATCTTAACACAAGCACTTATGTTGGAGAAATAATTTTTGCCATCATTATTGCAACTCTTGGGCTGGTTCTTTTTGCACTGCTTATTGGGAATATGCAAGTAAGTCTGCCAAGTGATATCGCTAAAACTTTTCTTCCTTCTGCAGTAGTTACTGAAAATTTAAGCATCTAGATTGTTTTAGAAAAGATTGATTAATGGCATGTAGGCTATAGAATATGCCTTGGGACAAGCCTCAAGTAAAAAAAATTCTTAAGGCCAATATCCTAAGTGAAGTCTTGGAGATGATCAGAAAATTTGATGTCCAGACTTGACTTCTTATGTTGTTGGGTAATATTCTGATATCATTTTTTTCACTGGCAGACGTACCTTCAATCGACGACTGTTAGGTTGGAAGAATGGAGAATCAAGAGAACTGATACAGAACAATGGATGCGTCATAGGCAACTTCCTCCTGATTTAAGGCAATCTGTCAGAAAATATGATCAGTATAAGTGGCTAGCTACAAGGGGAGTTGATGAAGAAGCTCTACTCAAAGGCCTTCCTTTGGATCTCCGTCGAGACATCAAACGCCACCTTTGTCTTGACCTTGTTCGACGAGTAAGTCATCAGATCCAACATTTCTGATTATGTTAGATTTAGTACACTTTATTGTCAACTAGTCTAAAGGTCCCCAGTCATAAATTAATTCTGTGCAATGTATAGACAGCTTCTATGTTACTCGAATTCGGGTATAAGTGTCGGACAAGGGTATGTGTCCGACACTGGTATGTTCAATTTTTCCCTAAGATTTCTATGTATTTGGAGGGTCCTTGGAGGATCGTATCCCTGTAGTCATGTCTAAATATACGTCAGACATGGGTGTCGGACACGAATACTTCAAGAAAAATGAAGAGTCGGAACAACATAGGAAAGCTTGATATGTGACTTTATTTTCTTAAATCAACAGGTACCACTGTTTGATCAAATGGATGAAAGGATGCTAGATGCAATCTGTGAGAGGCTTAAACCTGCATTGTGCACCGAAGGCACATTCCTAGTCCGTGAAGGTGATCCTGTCAATGAGATGCTCTTCATAATTCGTGGCCACCTAGATTCTTACACTACAAATGGTGGTCGTACTGGATTCTTCAATTCATGCCGGATTGGCCCTGGAGATTTCTGCGGCGAGGAACTGCTAACATGGGCCTTAGATCCTCGTCCTAGCGTAATTCTCCCATCTTCAACTAGAACAGTCAAAGCAATATCAGAAGTAGAAGCCTTTGCTCTTAGAGCAGAAGATCTCAAGTTTGTGGCATCTCAGTTTAGAAGACTACATAGTAAACAACTAAGACACAAATTTCGGTCCTACTCACACCAGTGGAGAACTTGGGCTGCCTGTTTCATCCAAGCAGCATGGCGTCGGTTTAAGAAACGAAAGGAAGCGGCTGAACTTAGAGCTAAGGAGAAGAACCTGATGGCTGCTGAACCTGAACCAACCGCACCTGGTTCAGGCTTGGCTATGTATGCAGCCAGGCCCTGGCTAGCAGCAAGCACTCTGAGAGGTGTTAATATGAATTCTGGATCTGATTCTGGGGTTGTCAGCTCCTTGCAGAAACCAGCAGAGCCAGATTTTTCTGTAGATGAGGAATGAATTTGTTTATTTCTTCACTATTAGGCTGAAAACAAAAATGAACAACATTGAAATTATTGTTTCAATATTTATCTACATACATTACAAGGTGGAAATTCTTTACATGGTTAGAACAAATCCCTCTTCCAGTCAAATTAAAGCTGAGAAAGAGGAGAATTTAGAGATAAGGATGGGATAACATATGAGTAGCGATCTTAAATTCGAATTTAAAGACGTGATATTTTTATGGCATTTCTTGATGACACTAATGATTAACTGACATTGCGAATCTTTCTATGGATGCAATGAAAAAAAAAATTAAAAAAAAATTCGAGTTTAGTTTAATTGATTCATATAATAATTTTTAAAAAGTAATATTTAATAGATCTGAAATTCAAATCTTAGTAATCCTTTCGTTTATCCTAATCTGCCGCTACTTCGTAAATAACCGGAAAAAAAAATCAACAAAAAAAATGTCAAATTATGTTTGGGCCATAAACCCATGGGCTATTAGAAAACCATAAACTTCTAGGACAAAAAGAGCAGGCCCACTTTCATTGGGTTTGAAAGTGGTTCATATGCAGCTGAAAGGGAGCCACTGTCCTTGTATTCGGATACCAGAGTCCATCTCTCATGGATTTTTAAGGGAATAAAAGCAAGCTCACATGTTCAGCTTCATGGTATTTATAAAGAAATGGGAGGCCTAAACAGAAACTCATATTTTTAGCGAATGCAACTGTATTGTAATAAAACTCTATGCACTCTGTCCAAAAAAAAAAAAAATATGCAAAATTTTTTTTAATACAAAATTAATTCAATTGATTCATACAATCAATTTTAAAAAAAAAAAATTAACAAATTTAAATTCGAATCTTAATATTTTTCTTTCTTTTTAAGGACAATAGGAGAAAAAGTTAACAGAAATGTCAGAAATTTGTATAAAGCTAAACGCAGCCAGCCAAAGAAATTGTAAGGAAAAGGACAGAAAAATCTGACTACTTTAATAAAAAAAAAGTTACACTTCTCCTTCAAGGTTCAACTAATTCCCAGTACATACATTTCAATTCCACATATCTACACTTTAGTTGACATATGAATTCTTAAAAGTGTTATTTGTTTAAACAAAAGGCAAACCCAAAAAAACAGAAATAAATGTTAAAGTGTGAGCTCAATTATTATGATCAAACTTTAGGTGCTCATATTCTTTGACTAGGGTAACTTTCTTAGCCTTTGAATGCAGCAATTTCTTTCCCTAACAAATGGGATATGAGCATAAATTATCCTTTGTTGTTTTATTAGGCGATTTTTTTTTAATCTATAAATTTAGGTTATACAAGAGAAATGTCATCTTCTTCCATTTCTAAATCACATTCTTTCGATTTTAAGATTCTTGAAACTTTCAAATTAGGTATTCTTTTATGTTATGTTTGAAAATATGAATTTAAAAATTTGGATTTGAATTTTATTTGTTATACAAATTGTGAAAATAAAATGCATACATTATGTATAAATTAGTTAAGATTTAATATGATTATATATTTGAAAGATATAAAAATATGAATTTCAAATTCATAAATAACTATAGATATTTCAAATTTACCACTAAATATGCATCAAACAAATTTATAAATTTGAAAAATAATTATTAATGTTACATTTACAAGTGTTTTATTACACAATTTACATTATTTTTAAAATTCAAATCTATTTTTTGAAATCTAAGTTCTCAAACGCAATCTTAAAGATATTCCGATAAGCGAGACGTTACATTTGCATCTCTCCTTAAGGTTTAATTTCCCAAAAATGGATTTTATATGAAATGAAGAACAACTCTTTTGAGTCTATACATGATATAAAACCAAGAATAAGATTATAATTGTTTATATTACTACTATCTTGATTCTAGAAGTTATTTAATTTTGGGTTTTTGCACCTCCATTTAACATGGTGAAAAGGTTTTAGGTTATCATCATTGCTGGTGGACAATGTTTTTGGGTACATTGATGGATGTGTTTACTATCCATCACACATTTTCAATTCGAAGAAAAAAAAAATATATTTTTTGAGATTGAATGAGAGAGGAAGACTGTAAAAGATATTCAGGTAGTAATTTCACTTTATATAAACGATAAAGTAGACACATTGATGGAGTAAAAAAAAAAAGAATTTACCTGGAAAAGAGGGACAGTTATAAACAAGAAACAGAATTGGACCCCAAGAAGTTGGTCAGAGTCCCACATTACTCTGCCAACACCAACCCTCCAAAGCAGAAGGGAAGAAATTTATGGGCCCATTGCCTTTATCATACCCCAAGCCATTCCTTTTGATATGGGCTTAGTCATTAGAGATGGACCCACTTTGACTACTGGCCTTGGCTAGCTAAAGCTTCTTCAGTTTGAAGTTGGTCGAGGCAAAATTTAAAGAACTTTTTCACATCAAAAGTAACATACTAAATTGAATGTTTTAAAAGTGAATTAGAAACTTAAGCATTCCAATGAAGCAAAGTGGCCTAGAAAAGAAAAAAAAAAAGATTTAAAAGAAAGTACTAGTGATTTTACCTTTTGGGTCACTTTGATGTTCCTTAAATAAGACAACTTGGGTCTATGAGTTATTAAAGCCAAATTCATTGGAACAAATCTCTCCAGGCACACTTAATTATGTCCTTGACCATTGACAAATTAGCTTTCCGACAAGGAGGGAAGTTCTAAAAAATTGATTAAAAAGAGTGTTGATGCCTTGATTTAGATCTAATAATTTGTATATACGTGTTTTGTTTCGTGTTTTTTTATGTGTTAGTCGTGTAAACATAAACACAATATAAGTTATTAAATGTAATAAAATCTTCAATATGAATATGATACGTGTATTAGACATCTCATATTAATTATGTTTAAACATGTCGTGTCGTGTTTATTACACTATTTTTGTATTTATTTAACGTGTCGTGTTCAAATGATAATTTCGTATCATATCTAAAATTATCATATTTATCAAAATCCTCCTCTAATTAAATAAGGGATTATGCTCGTATAAATGATAAACCTCCCTAATAATCCAAACTTAAAATAGAACATCTTTTGAATTTACCACCAGGAGATGCTTGATTTCAACTTCTCATTTGTTGATATTAGTGCAATAATCATTGCATTAATGAGTTAATTAGAAAATTTGGTTGAAAAAAACCAAATTTCTTACTGTTTTTTCCCTTGAAAGTGGGAAACTTCTTTTTCTAAGTAACTTTTTTTCCCCCAATTAGTAGTTTTCCTTGGTTTAAAAGAAATTGCAGCCATTCAAATTAGTATTGGAATGAATCAGAGTTTAATCCAATTGATTTATACAGTTATTTTTGAAAAGTGATTTTCAATAAATTTGAGATTCGAATCTCAATATCTATAACCACTTCTTTTATACCCAAAAAAATTAATATTGAAATTCATAAGAGCTCGAAATAAATATGTAAAAGGAATTTTCACATTCTTATCTCTCAGTGTTATAACTATATTCAAAATGCTACTATTATTTACATGTAAAGTTTATAGATTGTGTCAATAGTCGTGTGGATTATTGATAAAATATTGTACTTTTAATTTTGATGATCAAGATTTAATCTCTATCGTTTTCGATTATAAAAAAAAAAAAAAATATTAATTGTGTGATCCGTACGAACATGTTTGAATTTAAAAAATTAGACATGGAAATTTTACCTACTATTTTTTTGTTTTGTTTTGTTTTTTGCCTAGAGTCTCAGATATATACAACAAAAGAAGAAATAATTACAAGAACAACTATGGAGCTAGGTATCGACCAACAAAAGAATGATAGTGTTGGATTTTCTTGTTCCATTGACAGACAGACAAACAAACTCAAGTGGTAATCCCATAAACGTTTTCTTTGGCTGCTGAGAAAATTTGGGCGTCATGGGATTCTGACTCAACTCGAATGCAGCCATTTTAACTTTCACAGGTGTTTAAGAAATCCACAAAAATTGGTGACCCACAAAAATGGTTGCAGTTCCCCATAGGATTGGCCAATTCCCCCCACCATTTTCCCTTTGCTAATATTTGTCTAACACACTCTCAAGTTATCTTAGCTAGCATGTCATGAAATGCCATGAAATCTGCAATTTTTTACAGGCAATGGCTAATTATTAATCCATGGTCGCCTCCAAAATTTTTCTTTTCAATTATTTGGTAGACATTACACACTTTCGTAATTTTTTATACGATTTATATTTGTTTAATTCGACCATCGTATTTCATATTCTATTCATATAGATCATGCACGTCAAGTTTCGAGTAAATTAAAAATATCTAACTATTTGCTCGATGTAAAAAAATTTCAACTGTTAAATATATATTGAAAAAGATAATATTCTCGATTGATATGATAGAGATATCGGATTGATTCGAAACTTTACGTACTAGTATAATTATATTGTTAAATCCAACGGTCGGCTTAAACAAATATAAATCGTATCAAGAGTTACGAAAGTGTGTAAAACTAATTTTGTTTTAAACTAATGTGAATGAATCCCTCCTATATATATATATATATATATAAACGATAGAATTACTTGTGAATGAACTTTTTTTATTGATGTGTAATCTGTTAATAAAATGCTGAATTCTTAATTTCAATAATTAAAGTTTAAATTTTAACAACTTCAAATACCAAAAATTTATCCCTTATAAGAAAAACCGACAAACCGAAATGTTTTTAAATTACTTTTTTTTTGTGAAAAGCCTCTCACTCTTTCTCAAACCATGTGAGAAATTCAACAAATCCAAACACCGAAATTAATAACACAAGGGCATAAGTATTAAAGGTTTAGCAGTAAAATGCATGCCTAAAGCACTTTAACACAAAAGGTGACAACACAATTGTAATAACCAATTTTCGTCCGGGTCGGGTTCGAATCCGACCCGGACCAAGTACGAACCGGGCCTGCTATTCAGCAGGCCCAATCTGTAAACACCAGGCCCAATGCCTAACTGGCCCAACCCCTCAACCCCCAAACTGGGCCACCAGTGGGCCCAAACCCATCAGCCCAGCCGGCCCATTTCCCCTAACCCTAACCAGAAACCCTAACCCTAACCAAAAACCCTAACCCTAAACCAGAAACCCTAGCCCCAACCTAACCCTAACCTGCCACCAGCCACCATCACCCTGACAGCCCCCTGCCACACGCCTAAACCTACCCCTGACCACCGACCCTTGCCCTGCCACAGCCACCTCCACGCAACCCAAGCCCCCACACTCAACCCCCAATAAAAAACCCCCCAAATCCGAACAGAAAAAAAAAAGAGGAGGAGATCCACCGATTCGGAGGCCCCTCACCCGGATTCAGACACCTCCCAGATCGGACCCCCACCGGTTCGGACTCCCTCCCCTAAGCAAAAAACAGATCGGCCCCCTCCCCTTCCCTTTTTTTTCTTTCACCGAAAACCAACCCTGCAAAAAAAAACGCAACCATACAAAAAAAAAACATCCAGCAACAAAAAAAAAACAAAGAAAGTCGAAAAGTTTTTCCTAGATCTAGGGCGGTGGACTCCGATTCGGGCGAAACGGAGCCCAGAATCGGAGAGAGGAGACCGACGCGGTTCCAGAGGTGGTGATTTGGAGTTCGCCGGCCGCCGGCGAGCGGCGGCCGGCGACGGTGGACGGCGGTCGGCGCGGTGGCCAGAGCCGGAATCTGGGTTCTGGCTGGGTTTCTGATGAAGAGAGAGAGAAAAGAGAGGAGAGAGAAGAGAAGAAAAAAAAAAGAAAGAAAATGAAAAAAAAAGAGGGGTTTGGGGTATAAATACGGTGCCAAAACGGCACCGTTTCTGGGGGGCGGGTCGAGGTGACCCGCGCGTCGACCCGCGGCTCGACCCGGGGTCCGCGCGGGTCACCCACTCCATTTTTTTAAAAAAAAAACTCCGGCGTCAAAACGACGCCGTTCAGACCCAGGGTCCGCGCGTGGACCCGCGGGTCGACCCGGGGTCCGCGCGCCCGACCCGGGTCTGTTAAAAAAAAAAAAAGGCAAGGGTGCAAAACGACGTCGTTTTGGTCCCTGGAAGCGGGTCCACAGGACCCGCGCGCGGACCCGCGGGTCGACCCGGGGTCCGCGCACCCGACCCGTTTCGGCCCAAAAAAAAAAAAGAATTGGGCCAGGATCGGACCTGGCCCAGCAGGCCAGGCCTGATCCTGGCAGCCCGGACCCTGATTCTGGGCCCAAAAAAAAAAAAAAAAAGAAGAAAAAGAAAAGAGAAAGAAATGGAAAGAAAAAAAAGAAAATAATGAAAATAAAATTAAAATTAAAATTAAAAATAAAATTAAAATTAAAAAATAATAATAATAATATAAAAATAATAAAAAATCAAAAAATCAAAAAATATAAAAATATAAAAAAAAAATCAAAAAATTAAAAATTAAATTAAAAAAAATCAAAAAAATTAAAAAAATTAAAAAAAAGAGAGGAGGAGATCCACCGATTCGGAGGCCCCTCACCCGGATTCAGACACCTCCCAGATCGGACCCCCACCGGTGGTCGAGAAAGAGCAAAGAACTTTGCGAAGATCAAGTCTGGCGTTTTAATTCTCGACATTTTTCAAGTATGATTTTAATTTTCTTATTTATTGTCATTACTATTTTTGTTTATTATTTTTTTTAGCATTCGATATATTTTTGTTATTTGGTTTTGATTTTAAAATATTAAAATAATAATTTTTAATTAATACATGTCTTTTAAATTTATTGTCGGTAAATAAAATTCTCTAAAAAACGGATTTTTTTTTTTTCGGATGGTCAGAGTATCGATCGTTCTTCGAAATGGTCCGAGTAAGAATAATAATCGAAACACTATCGAAAGTATCGGAGTGATTCGGGAATTACTCTTACATAGATAATTTCTTTTATTTCGGAAATAATTATTAAAAGCATTTTAATTTACTTTTCAAAAAAAAAAGATTTTAATAAATGCGAATAACCGACGACGGAATTCGAAGGACGTCACGGTAGTGATTCCTAAGATATCTTGAGGTGCGAGAATTTCGTTAAATATCACCATGAGTGTTGGGAGTATTTAGCGATATGCTCGATACAAAAATGCATAAAAAAAATGAAATAATAAAATTAAAAATAAATAAATAGCGAATGTTTATTGCGCTCGATATTTTGCCATGCTCGTGTTTTTAATATTACGATTCGCATGTTTAATTTTATAGTTATATGTTAAGCCGTATGCATCCGATATTTAAATATTTGCATCATACGCATTTGAATAAAAAAAATGGATGTAAATTGCCGACGACGGAATTCGAAGGATATCACGGTTGTGATTCCTAAGATGTCTTGAGGTGAGAAGATCTCGTTAAATACCACCGAGAGTGTCGGGAATATTTAATGAGTATTTTCGATAATAAATTTATGTTCACTTTCGATTTTTTTAAAAAAATAAAAAACAGTTCAAGAAAATCCAAAAAATAATAAACATGTTTTTTTATAAAATAAAAGGAAAAGAGAATTATTTTTAAATACCGATGTTAAATCCATTAAACCGAGATTTAAGATAACACGTGATCAAGTGGTACCGTTTTTAAAACGGGCGTTGCGGGGGTGCTAATCCTTCCCCGTACGTAACCGACTCCCGAACCCAATTTTGTTTTTACTCTGGTTCAAAGCGCGGATTTCGAAATTGGTTTTACAAAAACGTTTTAATTAATTTTAGAATATTTTACTAAAACCGGTTTTAATAGGTGGCCAATCACACCTAGCAAAAAAGATTGGTGGCGACTCCATTTTTTGTGTTTTCATCAAATTCGTCGCAGCGGTCCGAAAAAAATCGTTATGACAGCTTGGCGACTCCGCTGGGGACCCTTTTGAGAGTCGAGCCACAAATTGATCATGTGTTGTTTTAAAATCTCGAATTTATGAATTTAATCGGTATTTAATTTTAATTCTCTTTACTTTCTTTCTTTCTTTATTTTTATTTTGCTTGCAATTACACTTTGATATTCGTTAATTCTTGATTCATATTTTTTTTATGTCGTTTATTTATTTATTTATTTTTTTTTTAAATCGTGGAATGTTTAGAATAAAGAGTCGTAGACAAATAGTCGAAGGTTTGCTTGTTCCTTCTCACATACGAGCACATACATTTCATACATAAGCTCTATACCCGAGCTTTATCCCTTTAGGTGAAAGTAAAGTACCTACGCTCTCGTGAGGCAATAACCTCCGCATGGGCTAGCGAAACACTTTCGGAGTAATAAAGTACCTACGCTTTCGTGAGGCAATAACCTCCGCATAAGCCTGGAAAATATACTCCAACAAATTGAACCCGTTTTAAATCGGGATGCCTTACTAGCCTTCACGGGCGACAGTAAGGAGCAATTTGGAGCCTTTTAGAACCTAACTCAACCTCATGTAGCGAACTTGAGTAGAGCCATATCGAATTTCCGATCGGATATCCTCAAAATTTGGAAGGAACATGGTGATCTTTCGCTATTTGTTTACATTCCGAACAAGAACTGTAAATCGGGTAATGATGAACGCACACCGTGCTACCCGCAATTCAGTTTCATTTTTCGCTCCGAAGGCATCGTAATGCTTAAATAAGTCGATACTGTCGGAGCAAATGTTCGTTAACTTTTTGAGTCTGTAAATACGAAAATTTTTCTTTTCGTACATCTCGTACATTTCATGCATTGATACACTTGTAAATAAAGCATGTACATTTATAGTTGTACTTTTGATTTCACGGTGATAATAATCTCATTTGATAAACCGCATAGACACTTGTTGTTGATTAAATGAGAATTGCAAACCGGTAGTGTTGAATAAATATTTGGACATCAGTGCCATAATAAGACCCACTAACACAAAAGTTTTTGATAGAAATTGGTTTGTGAAAATAATATTTTGATTTTTATGAAAAAAAAAACATTTTTCAAAAAAAAAATTTCAAAACAAAAACAAACAAAAAATGTTGCGGATTGAATTTGGGGGCAATGTTTGTGCAATAAAATTGTTGAATGATCGAGTTCAGTCCAAATCATGAATGGTTTTCTGTATATATTCATGCATTAATTTGTTTATTCTTTAGACAAATCAAATTCGCATCATATTGCAATCATAACATGCATGGTCATTCATTGTAGAATACATTAGTGACATACATGATCGTGATTGCATTAATTCTTTACATGCATCATATCGACATCGTGATTGCATTCATAACAATAAGGTCATGCATTCCGTGACATACATGGTCACTCATTGTACATACTCATGCATTAATTTGTTTATTCTTTACATGCATCATATGGGTATCGTGTTACATTCACGGCATTCATAGCTCATGCATCATAAAACACACTTGGAGAATAAAAAAGAAGTCGGTTTAGCTTTGCAAGGATTTCTCTTCCAAATCAGAGGTATAAGAATCACTGCGTACCTCTATGACACAGGCCGGAATCATGGAGGATGAACAAAATAGACTGGATAGAGTGGAAAGAGCACAGAGAGAATTACAAGAACAGTTAGCCAGATCTCAGCAAGAAACACGGGAACAGATCATAAAGTCTCGAGAGGAGTCACGTGAGCAAATAGACAAGATGATTGAAATGATGACTAGGCTGACTCGAGGAAAATGGGTTGCTGAAGGATCGATCATAGGGGGAGAACCTCGACCTCAAGTAAACAACAATGAAGATCCGATCTTCCTACCAAATCAACAAGGCCGAGGACATTTTCAATTGAACTCGAAACTTCACCCCTCAGACTCAGTTGTTATTCCAAGCCGAGATGGTTCACTAGAACAAGAAAGGCTAAAAAAACATGTGGCAAAGCAAGTGGAAGACACAAAGGTGCAACAGAAGTATGATCTGTTTGAAAGGAGACTCAAAGCCATAGAAGGAATAGACGTTTTCGGGAATACGGATCCAAATGAGCTCAGCTTGGTCCCGTATTTGTTGATTCCGCCAAAATTCAAGGTCCCTGAATTTGAAAAGTATGACGGATCAAAATGTCCATCAAACCACATCATGATGTTTTGTCGAAAAATGGCTGGCTACACCAACAATGACAAGCTGTTAATCCACTGCTTCCAAGACAGTCTAACAGGGCCAGCTGCAAGATGGTATAATCAGTTGGATCGAGACCATATCCGTTCTTGGAAAGATCTGGCAAAAGCTTTCAAGACTCAGTATAAGCACATGATCGACATGGCACCAGATAGGTTGACCTTGCAAAATATGGAGAAAGAGGCCACTGAGAGCTTCAAAGAATATGCTCAGAAGTGGATGGACATGGCCACCCAAGTACGACCGGCTCTGACTCAAAAGGAAATTACTGTCCTTTTTGTGAGTACACTGCACGCTCCGTACTATGATAGACTCGTTGGAAATGCCACAAAGAATTTTGCAGATATAGTGGCCTCAGGAGAGATGATTGAGAATGCTATCAAGAACGGAAAACTCGAAGGAGATGAGACATCCAATGCCGAGGGAAACGAGACACCTGAAAGGAAGGAGGAGCATGTCCAAGCTATGGGAGAATTCATTCCGTATCTCCGGGTCTCTCCATATCAATCGTGTTACTCTACCAATGTCTCTTCAAGTCATTATCCTTACTTGCCAGATATTCAAACATCTCATCCTATGCCAGCCCTTGCAACTAGGTATGCTTCCCAGAAACGACCGAGGGGCAACCAAGAGAAATTTTCAGTCCCAATCTCTGACCTGTTGCAATTACTAATAAGGAACCGATATCTCACCCCTATGCCTTTGAAAACAGCTCCAAATCCATCAGCAAGGAGTTATGACCCGAACAGCAAGTGTGAGTATCACATGGGGGCAATCGGACATTCAACTGAAAAATGTAGACGACTGAAGGAAAAGATTGAAGGTCTTGTCCACAATGGCATTTTGACTTCAGAGCTAGTCGAACAGTGGAAATCCGCATTGCCAGAAATCAGTTTCTTCACCGCGGGTTTTGAGGATGAGAATGGTTACCTTTGAAAGCATGTCAACAAGCATTGAGGAATATGCATGTAGTTCTATGCCTCATCATGAAAGCACTTGTCTTATGTTGACATCATGAAATAAATAATTTTTGAATTTCAAAAGCTTTGTGTTTGTTGTGCTTTAACTTGAATTTGCAAAAACAAACATTAAAGAAATTCTTGATTTTTGAAGAGCGCATTCTTAAAAGAAAAAATCTTTCTTCACGTTAAGAAATGATGAGATATCTTGAGATTATTGATGATCATTGTTAGAAATGACCCAACACCCTTCCCCTCTCTTTCGGACTTGCCTATGCTTGAATCCTTTGAGTTGAAACAGTCAATGCTTCCAGGAACATATTGTTGAATTTCAGAAACCACAGTCAGTGCAATAAGGAAAATGCAGATCCTAGTTTAGGTTATGAGCAATGGAACAAACTTTTTGAAAAAAATTCGAGCTTTTTGTGTCTCAAACAAGTGAAACCTCTTTCAAGAATCTAGATCATGGTAAATTGATGTGTGTCAAGGTTATGCCAAAACCATTCCCATTCTTTTCCGTAACCACAAAACAAGTGTTGCCCAGACGTCCCTTCATGATAAACGTCTCGGGTAACAATGATTAAACCTGATTTTCTCGTGTTTCTAGAAAAAAGCTGTTTTCGAGCCATATTCTTTCTTGTCCCTTCGGAGAGCAAAAAAGACTCGAGGTGTTCCTCTTTATGATACGAATTCTCATGACCAATCAAATGGTGCATCATTTGTAGATACGGAAGACGCGTGGTGGATAAAGATGGAGTAATTTCGGAGCATGCATCAAAAAAAGAAAAAAATGAAAAAAAGAAAAAATGAAAAAAGAGAAAAATGAAAAATAAGTGTGACATCATGCATTTATGAAATTCAAGATGGTTTCAAGAAAGAAAAAAACCTTTTCATTATTTTCCTCTAAGGAATGACTCTTCGATTTACGTGCTTGTGTTCGAGATGAAAAATGGCCATCTTTCATCATCCTTTCACAAAATAGAAAATATCCTTTTGCTACCCCTTTTGAGCCTAGTGAATACTTTTGTTCTTTCAACCCCGATCAAGGATCACCCTCCATACTAGGGGGCAAAATTCGAGGAAGGATCTTTTCAAAGGTCACGGATAGTGAAGTCTTGGTTCAAAAACGAAAAAGAATGTCGTGAATCAAAGAGAAATCTGAGCTTCCAAATGACTACAGGCTCATCTTGTCAAAATAGAGATGCAAAAAAAAAAAGATAAAAAGAAAGATGAAAGCAAAAACAGAAAAGGAAGAAAAGAACGGATGAAAATCATCGAATAAAGAGAAAAGCTCAGAAAAGACAAATGTTTCGAAGAGAATCCTCCTCATGAAATGATCCTTGATTTGATCACCTTAAACACATGTTTGGGCCTATCTATCTTTCTTTCAGTACCTCGAACCTCGGCCTACATTACGTACCTGGAAAAGACCATTTCGATCGAGCATGGTCATTTAAATTGATGAGTCTATTCTTAGAGAAATGCATGAGACTTCGGTCTCCTTTCTGGTTAAAAATCTTTTTGGATAAGTCTTGATTTCTTGAATGCAGGGTGAAACATTTAAGGAAAAAATGAAAAAATGGAAAGAAGGAGACTCTAGGGTGAAAACCCGACATGGGCAGTCTAGAGTAAAATGGGAGAATTTCGGTGTTGCTTATGGTATCGTCGAGGCCATAACAAAAGAAGAAGTCATTTTGAAGAACTTAAGGAACATCTGGGAATTCCAAAATATTCCAAAACTGTCAACTCTCGTTTGGAGGTTTGACTTTAAAAAAAACTGAGACCGTTTTCCTTTCCAGAATTAATTCTCCAGTTTGAACACCCCAGCTAACCTTGACGTATGTCAAAACGCTATGATTTGGAAACTAAAAGAAGGTTGAATTTGTTTGAGTCCAAAAAATCATGTTCTATAAAATCTGTTCCATTTGTGAGTCTAGAAAGGATATACATTTTTCCTGTTGCGAAGTCTCCTTGGATCAACCAAAGTCTTGTGGTACCAAGCCTTCCGACTCAATTTGAAAAATCCGAATTGACACTCAGAAAAACTTCTAACAGTGATCATCAATCTTCAAAAGATAAGGATATCACAATATCAGACGATGACATTTTCAGCTCAAAAGTTTTCAGTAAGTAAGCAAACATTTTTCAAAAAAAGAAGCAAGCAAAAGCAGATAAATGAAAATATTTTTGGAAGAAACCATTTTCGATGTTGGCATAAGACGAAGGTTCTTTTGGCCCAGAGGCATGGAACTATTGAGGTAGAAGAAATGAACACTCGGATTCCAGTTGATAAAATTTTGAAAAACTATCGGGGCAAAGGGATAGTTCCAAAGTGAAGAAAAAGGTTGATCTCTTACGAGGCACGAGCGTTGCAGGATACACTCTGCTTCGAAGAGGAAAAACAATTTGGAAAAGCTAAACCAAGATCAGAAAAAAACAATTGGGGGCATTCGTATCATTCATGAACATTCGCATATTTATTAAGTTTTGCATCTACATCGTGTCGCAAAATGTGTACAGTATCCGAAGGTACTTGCACATGCATCATCAGGGGCATACGCATTGACATCGCATGACATTTACATTTCATGCATGGCATTGATTATTTGAAAATTTGACATTTGAATTCGAACATTCAGTGAGATTTTCTTCCAAGATATGATCTTCAGGTATGATCACCAAGACCTCCGGGCACCTCTTTCAAAAAAAACCTCCGGGTTACCTCTTTTAAGTCCTCCGGGCACAGGAAAAGAATTTAATTTCAAAGTTGTGGAGCCTCTGATGAGAGGAGCAATTTATTTTCAAAGTCGTAGAGCCTCTGATGAGAGGAGCGGTTTATTTTTCAAAGTTGTGGAGCCTCTGATTAGAGGAGCAATTTATTTTTCAAAGTGATGGAAAAAAAAAAAAGAAGACCTCCGGGCATCTGTTTAAAACCTCCGGGTTACATTTTTAAGACCTCCGGGCACAGCAAAAGAAAAAGGAAATTAGAAAAAAGAAGTCCTCCGGGCACAGGAAACCAATTTATTTTTTCAAAGTTGTAGAGCCTCTGATGAGAGGAGCAATTTAAATTTCAAAGTTGTAGAGCCTCTGATGAGAGGAGTAATTTATTTTCAAAGTTGTGGAGCCTCTGATTAGAGGAGCAATTTATTTTTCAAAAGTGATAGAAAATTAAAAAAAGAAGACCTCCGGGCATCTGTTTTAAAAACTTCCGGGTTACCTTTTTAAAGACCTCCGGGCACTTGTCTCAAGACCTCCGGGCATTCTTCTCATAAGTCACCTGTTTCAAGATCTCCGGGCATTATTCAAAAAAAATCATCATGGAAAAACCTCCGGGCGCCATTTTCAAAGAAGAGATATTTTTAAGACCTCCGGGCAACTGTTTCAAGACCTCCGGGCACTATTCTCGAAAATCATGGATAAGACCTTCGGGCGCCATTTTCAAGGAAAAGACATTTTTAAAGACCTCCGGACATCTGTTTCAAGACCTCCGGGCATTATTCTCAGAAGTCATGTTTTCAAGACCTCCGGGCACTATCTCGAGAATCATCGATAAGACCTCTGGGTATCATTTTCAAGAAAAAAGACATTTTTAAGACCTCCGGGCAACTGTTTCAAGACCTCCGGGCATTATCCTCAAAAATCATGTTTTCAAGACCTCCGGGCACCTTTCTGAAAAATCATTGATAAAGACCTCCGGGCATCATTCTCAAAGTCAAGAATAAGACCTCCGGGCACCACTTTCAAAGAAGTAACATTTTTAGACCTCCAAGTATGTGCTTTCAAAAAACCTCCGGGTAACATCTTTCAAAATGACATTTTTCAAAACCTCCGGGTACCATTTTCAATTTTTGCAAAGTCAAACTCGTTACTTTAAGAAGGGTCGAGCCTCAGTATGATTAGTCAAGTGGCGATGTCTGAAGAATCTGACAAGGAATTTCAAAACTGAACGAGAAAGAGATGGGATATCCAGAATGAGTCTTCACTTTCGTAAGACTAAGGTAGTAAGTGAGGTGATGATCTAAGTTGTGTTCAAACTCATTGTCAAAAATTCGAAGTTCGTATTTATTTTCAAAGTTGTGGAGCCTCTGATTAGAGGAGCAATTCATCTTTCCAAGTGGTAGAGCCTCTGATGAGAGGAGCAATTTATTTTCAAAGTTGTGGAGCCTCTGATGAGAGGAGCAATTTATTTTCAAAGTTGTAGAGCCTCTGATTAGAGGAGCAATTTATTTTCAAAGTTGTGGAGCCTCTGATTAGAGGAGCAATTTATCTTTCCAAGTGATAGAGCCTCTGATTAGAGGAGCAATTTATTTTCAAAGTTGTGGAGCCTCTCATTAGAGGAGCAATTTATTTTTCAAGTGATGGAGCCTCTGATTAGAGGAGCAATTTATTTTCAAAGTTGTGGAGCCTCTGATGAGAGGAGCAATTTATCTTTCCAAGTGATAGAGCCTCTGATTAGAGGAGCAATTTATTTTCCAAATGATAAGAGCATCGCTAAAAAGATCTCAATAACCGGACAAAATTGGTTATACTTTCTTTGCCCTATTCCTGATTCTCAGCAATGTGCAAAGAGGGGCAGCTGTAATAACCAATTTTCGTCCGGGTCGGGTTCGAATCCGACCCGGACCAAGTACGAACCGGGCCTGCTATTCAGCAGGCCCAATCTGTAAACACCAGGCCCAATGCCTAACTGGCCCAACCCCTCAACCCCCAAACTGGGCCACCAGTGGGCCCAAACCCATCAGCCCAGCCGGCCCATTTCCCCTAACCCTAACCAGAAACCCTAACCCTAACCAAAAACCCTAACCCTAAACCAGAAACCCTAGCCCCAACCTAACCCTAACCTGCCACCAGCCACCATCACCCTGACAGCCCCCTGCCACACGCCTAAACCTACCCCTGACCACCGACCCTTGCCCTGCCACAGCCACCTCCACGCAACCCAAGCCCCCACACTCAACCCCCAATAAAAAACCCCCCACATCCGAACAGAAAAAAAAAGAGAGGAGGAGATCCACCGATTCGGAGGCCCCTCACCCGGATTCAGACACCTCCCAGATCGGACCCCCACCGGTTCGGACTCCCTCCCCTAAGCAAAAAACAGATCGGCCCCCTCCCCTTCCCTTTTTTTTCTTTCACCGAAAACCAACCCTGCAAAAAAAAACGCAACCATACAAAAAAAAAACATCCAGCAACAAAAAAAAAACAAAGAAAGTCGAAAAGTTTTTCCTAGATCTAGGGCGGTGGACTCCGATTCGGGCGAAACGGAGCCCAGAATCGGAGAGAGGAGACCGACGCGGTTCCAGAGGTGGTGATTTGGAGTTCGCCGGCCGCCGGCGAGCGGCGGCCGGCGACGGTGGACGGCGGTCGGCGCGGTGGCCAGAGCCGGAATCTGGGTTCTGGCTGGGTTTCTGATGAAGAGAGAGAGAAAAGAGAGGAGAGAGAAGAGAAGAAAAAAAAAGAAAGAAAATGAAAAAAAAAAAGAGGGGTTTGGGGTATAAATACGGTGCCAAAACGGCACCGTTTCTGGGGGGCGGGTCGAGGTGACCCGCGCGTCGACCCGCGGCTCGACCCGGGGTCCGCGCGGGTCACCCACTCCATTTTTTTAAAAAAAAAACTCCGGCGTCAAAACGACGCCGTTCAGACCCAGGGTCCGCGCGTGGACCCGCGGGTCGACCCGGGGTCCGCGCGCCCGACCCGGGTCTGTTAAAAAAAAAAAAAAAAGGCAAGGGTGCAAAACGACGTCGTTTTGGTCCCTGGAAGCGGGTCCACAGGACCCGCGGGTCGACCCGGGGTCCGCGCACCCGACCCGTTTCGGCCCAAAAAAAAAAAAAAGAATTGGGCCAGGATCGGACCTGGCCCAGCAGGCCAGGCCTGATCCTGGCAGCCCGGACCCTGATTCTGGGCCCAAAAAAAAAAAAAAAAGAAGAAAAAGAAAAGAGAAAGAAAAAAAAGGAAAGAAAAAAAAGGAAAGAAAAAAAAGAAAATAATGAAAATAAAATTAAAATTAAAATTAAAAATAAAAATAAAATTAAAAAATAATAATAATAATATAAAAATAATAAAAAATCAAAAAATCAAAAAATATAAAAATATAAAAAAAAAATCAAAAAATTAAAAATTAAATTAAAAAAAATCAAAAAAATTAAAAAAATTAAAAAAAAGAGAGGAGGAGATCCACCGATTCGGAGGCCCCTCACCCGGATTCAGACACCTCCCAGATCGGACCCCCACCGGTGGTCGAGAAAGAGCAAAGAACTTTGCGAAGATCAAGTCCGGCGTTTTAATTCTCGACATTTTTCAAGTATGATTTTAATTTTCTTATTTATTGTCATTACTATTTTTGTTTATTATTTTTTTTAGCATTCGATATATTTTTGTTATTTGGTTTTGATTTTAAAATATTAAAATAATAATTTTTAATTAATACATGTCTTTTAAATTTATTGTCGGTAAATAAAATTCTCTAAAAAACGGATTTTTTTTTTTCGGATGGTCAGAGTATCGATCGTTCTTCGAAATGGTCCGAGTAAGAATAATAATCGAAACACTATCGAAAGTATCGGAGTGATTCGGGAATTACTCTTACATAGATAATTTCTTTTATTTCGGAAATAATTATTAAAAGCATTTTAATTTACTTTTCAAAAAAAAAAGATTTTAATAAATGCGAATAACCGACGACGGAATTCGAAGGACGTCACGGTAGTGATTCCTAAGATATCTTGAGGTGCGAGAATTTCGTTAAATATCACCATGAGTGTTGGGAGTATTTAGCGATATGCTCGATACAAAAATGCATAAAAAAAATGAAATAATAAAATTAAAAATAAATAAATAGCGAATGTTTATTGCGCTCGATATTTTGCCATGCTCGTGTTTTTAATATTACGATTCGCATGTTTAATTTTATAGTTATATGTTAAGCCGTATGCATCCGATATTTAAATATTTGCATCATACGCATTTGAATAAAAAAAATGGATGTAAATTGCCGACGACGGAATTCGAAGGATATCACGGTTGTGATTCCTAAGATGTCTTGAGGTGAGAAGATCTCGTTAAATACCACCGAGAGTGTCGGGAATATTTAATGAGTATTTTCGATAATAAATTTATGTTCACTTTCGATTTTTAAAAAAAAATAAAAAACAGTTCAAGAAAATCCAAAAAATAATAAACATGTTTTTTTATAAAATAAAAGGAAAAGAGAATTATTTTTAAATACCGATGTTAAATCCATTAAACCGAGATTTAAGATAACACGTGATCAAGTGGTACCGTTTTTAAAACGGGCGTTGCGGGGGTGCTAATCCTTCCCCGTACGTAACCGACTCCCGAACCCAATTTTGTTTTTACTCTGGTTCAAAGCGCGGATTTCGAAATTGGTTTTACAAAAACGTTTTAATTAATTTTAGAATATTTTACTAAAACCGGTTTTAATAGGTGGCCAATCACACCTAGCAAAAAAGATTGGTGGCGACTCCATTTTTTGTGTTTTCATCAAATTCGTCGCAGCGGTCCGAAAAAAATCGTTATGACAACAATGTTATAATCATAAAGGTATTGGGATCAATTGCCTCGTATTCATGGTCTCATATAGATGAAGTCTTCTTTTTATTAATAAGTCAATTCCCTTGTTGATAGTTGATACCAAAACAGAGTATGAAAAAAAAAATCTTAAAAAAATGTTTTTGTACGAAAATAGTTTAGGTAAGTTATCGTATTTTAAGGTTCGGGTATGCCACAGACTTCAATAAAAACTTACATTAAACTTACAAATCATCAATCAAAGAGAATTGCTGACAACGAAAATCGAATTTAAACATTACAAGCAAAATATTTGATCATTACCGATCAACCTATCCCGTTGGTTACAAAGAGATTTTGCAGCAAAGATTGTATGTTACGACTTGAAAGCATATCACGTACAATAATTGCATTACAATTAACCGTGTTGCAATCTAGAATTATATGGAATTCATCAAAATTTTATATGAAATCCACATTAATAAATGATGAACTTTTACATAATTCTTTATTGTAATTAAATAATTATAGAATAATAAAAAATAAAAAAAAACTATAAGTGAAATATTGCTTTTGCAACTTACTTTTATGGATTCGAATTTTGAATGATAAGAAAAGTCTAGTCCATATATAGGTTTTACTTTAGTTTGTCAAAAGAGCTAAGCCTTTAATTAATCCACCGAAATCCAAAAAACCCTATCCCATTCTTATAAAGGCAATGAAAAAAAAAATGCTTTCATCAGTTGGAAGTTTTGACCTTAATCATTTCAATAAAATTGTATCTTCAATTCCATGCATGCTTCAAGTATCAGACAAGTTTAGAAATTCGAAATCAAGTCACTAAGGACTAAGATTGATTAGGTCGGTTTACTATTTATATAACATTCATGAATGCATAGTATGCACAATTTCCATGATTAATGGAATTAAGGCTTTACTTAATAGGATGGAAAGAAAATTGAAAAGATGGAAAATTGAAAGAGGAGAATAGTGAAAATATGAGAAATATATTTTTTTCTTTCCATTGATATGCTTGGTAGAAAAGATGAAAAAGTGGAAAGAAAAAATAATTTTTTTTCCATCCATTACTTGGTAAAGTTGAAAAAAAAAAGGAAAGAGAATAAAAAATATATTGTTTTACCATTATAGCCCTTGTAAGTTAAGATGAAAAAAATAAAATTTAAAAAATAATAAATAATCTTGTAAATATACACACTTCACTCATATCACTCTCATTTTCTTTCCTTTTTTCTTTCAAATTTGGAGTGATTTGTTTTCGTTAATAAGTGTGAAAAATGATAATATTTCTTATTTTCTTTCATTTCATTTTTTTTTTTACTAAGCATACCAAAAATTCATTTTCTTTTCACTTTTCCACTTTTCTCTATCCATCCTTCCACTTTTCTATTCTACCAAGCACACCCTAAAGGAGTTATAGGATATCTTTAATAAATATAATAAAAGTTTATATTTGATACACCGATAATGTATTGATGAATGAGCAAGAAGTTATAAGCAAATTAATTTTCATTTTCATTGGCAAGGAGGTCATAAAATTTCCTCATATTGATATTGATAAACCCTGTAATTTATTGCATGAAAATTAATCAATTAGTTTTGGGGCATTTGAACATGGTTTGATTCTTAAAATAGAGTATGGTTTAGTCAGTTTCGTGAACAAGACAGACAAGCTCTTTTCCAAGTTCAAAGTGTTGTGCGGAAGCGAATTGATATTACTAAAACCGATTTAAACACACTGAAAAAACACTGATATTTTACGTGGTTCGGCAACTGTGCCTACGTCCACGGGAGGAGGAGCTTGAAGCTTTGTATTAATGGAGTTTAGAGTACAAACATATACCGAATTCAAGGTGCTACACAAGCACTGAACTCACAACTCAACACAATACCGAAATTACTCTATAAACACAGAGTATTTGCTTCAACAATTTAGCTCTAACACATACTCAACTCTACTCTCTCATCTCTACATGGCTATTTATAGCCAAAATATCAAGGTGTGAACATGCATCAAGTGGCAACCACCATAGCCACCATAGCCACCATCCACCACCTATCTTGGTGTGAACACATTGCAAGTGGTAGCCACCATAGCCACCATCCATTTGCAAGTGGTAGCTTCCATTATTGGTGGTGCAAGTGGTGCAAGTGGTAGCTCCATTAATGGTGCTAAGCCACCTATGTGACTTTGAGCCATATTTTGAGCCATATTCCAAGCCATATTCCAACAATCTCCACCTTGGCGAGAATCCACAGAGAGAATTCACAGATCAGAGCTTCCTCCTTTCTCCTTCAAATGTACACACCATTACTCACATATCAGGGCACCTACTGCATTGGCATGATTCATCAATGCACTGAGCCTGAGTCAATTTTTCTGTCTACTTCCCAGGAATTTTCTTAGCTTCTCCAAGATCATCTCGAACTCTGAGCTCAGTTGAGCCTTCAGCCTGTCGATCTCCACCTTGCCTTTTTCAGCAGATAGACAAATGATCCATCTTGAAGTTTCCGGAAATAAACACAGTGATCAAATTGACTGTGTGTGTACTTTTCATCCTGTCATGAAACAGTCCAACCGTTTGTACAGCTGTCACGGGATTGTTTCAGACCATACAGTGATCAGTTCAGCTTGCTTTTGTAATCTCTGCAACCGGGGACTCCAGAACCATCTGGTTGAGTCATACAAATTTCCTCCTCTACGGAACCATGGAGGAATGCAGTTTTTACATCAAGTTGAACTATCTCTAGGTTATACTGTGCTACTAAAGCCAATAAGATCCGAATAGATGCATGCTTAACAACAGGTGAAAATACCTCATTGTAGTCTATTCCTTTCTTTTTGAGCCTAACCTTTGGCTACCAGTCTGGCTTTGTATCTGATACTGTCTTTGCCGGTAGCACTCTCCTTTTTGGCAAAGACCCATTTGCACCCAATTGATCTCTTGAGTGTTGGAAGTGGAACTAACTTCCAAGTCTGATCGCCTCCTTCCACTCGGCATGCACAGGGCTGTTTACAGCTTCTTTGTAATTGATCAGAACATCATCATCAATTACTGGAAGGGCGTATGTCACCACGTCTGTGTATCGAGCAGGTTTCCGAATATGTCTATTCGGTCTACTGGTGACAACTGATTCAAGTTGCTGAAAGATTTCCGGGGATGACTCCTCCACTTCAGTTTAAGGTGTCATCAGATTCTGGTTCAGATTCATCTGAATTTTGACCAGCATCTTCAAATTCAAAAGTCCACCTGCTTTAGAGAATCTTGGTTCACATTCTCTGGAGTTGACAGTTTCAGCATTACAGATTCGTCAAAGGCAACATCTCGGCTTACGATGACTCTCTTTGACTCAAGGTTCCACAATCGGACTGCTTTTACTCCTTCACTAAAGCCCAAAGAAGACAGCTTTCTTGGCTCTAGGATTCAGTTTTGCATCCGTTACTATGAAGCCGATCATATTCATTGGCAGAATATCCGGACTACACCTCTATGGGAGTCTTCCCATCAGTGGAGGTTAGTCTGTTGATAATGTGGGAGGCGAACAATAAAGCCTCCACCCAAAATGCTTTGCTCAAGCTCGACTGGGATAACATGCAGCGAACTTTATCAACCAAAGTTCGGTTCATCCTTTCTGCAACTCCATTCTGCTGGGGAGTGCTAGGAACAGTGAAGTGTCGGACTATCCCATCATTCTGTGAGAGGCTGCTGCTCTGCCTGTCACGGTTTCTCTGTCAAGGAGATACAGATTTCCCTTCATATAACCCTTCATTGCTAAGAATGCTCCACGTACAACTCTCAGGACTCCATTCTGAATGGTCACCTTGTAACCATTTGAGTCTAAGACCCCCAGTGATATGAGGTTCTTCTTGAGATCAGGGACATACCTTACGTCTGTAAGTTGTCTGATTGTACCGTCATGCATTTTCAGTCGGATCGTTCCGATGCCTCTAGTGTGACAAGTATTGTCATTGCCCATATGGACAATCCCTCCATCAAACTCCTTGAAGTTTGAGAACCACTTCAGGTTCGGACACATATGGTAGGAACATCCGGAATCCAGAATCCATTGATCTGAAGAGTGTGTTGTTGTGGAAATCGTAAATGCAGAGTCTTCCTCTCCCTCAGATTCTTGAGCTACACTCACAATCGACATCTCCATGTTGGGATAGTTATTCCTCCAATGCCCTTTCTCATGGCAAAAGGCACACTCGTCCCTCGAGAGTCGTGTTCTCGATGATCCCCTCCTTGAGCGGGATTTACCTCGCTTGTTTTCTCCGGCTCCTTGGTTGCTCGTCATGCCTCTGTACACAGTTAAAGCTTCTGGTGTAGTATTCTGGTGATCATGCTGATCCTTTTTCCGATACTCATTATTCACCAGAGCATTACAAACATTAACATATTCTATATCATTTTTACCATACAAAAGTGTAGTGGTTAAATGATCATAGCTATCAGGCAAGGAATTTAACAGAGTAAGAGCCTTATCTTCATCAGAGATATTTGCATCTAGATTTTCAAGATCAGCGAGGATTTTGTTAAAACTTACTAGATGCTCCTGCATGGTGATACCTTGCATATACTGGAAGCGGAACAGCTTCTTCTTCAGATAGAGTCTGTTCTCCATGCTTTTTGTCATGTACTTGTCCTCAAGTTGTTTCCAGAGAGTTTTTGCATTATTCTCTCTCATGACAAAGTACTTCTGGTCCTTGGCTAGGCATAACCGGATTGTGCCACAAGCCTGACGGTTGACAAATTTCCAGTCATCTTCCGAAATATCTCTGGGCCTGTCTTCCAGAGCGATATATGAACCCTCTCGGAATAACAGATCCTGAACTTCGCACTGCCACATGCCAAAGTTGGTGGTGCCATCAAATTTTTCCACCTCGAACTTTGCAGTGGTCATCGAGTTCTTTCTGATATAAGAACTTGATCGTGCGCTGCTGGTTGTTTCATGTGTCTCTAATGATTCTGCCATGGTAATAAAACAAAATTACCAACAAAGTGTTTTTCCGGTACCTGTATGGAAAAACGGATGCCGCGGTTGAGTCCGGAATAGTCGAAATAGCCAGGAACGGGTCCAACTGTGTAAATTTTGGACACACGGTGAATATTCTGCAAATATTCTGCTACAAGTGGCTCGAAATGGACTCGGTTTAGCTCAACCGGCTCGAAAAAGTCTCGGAATAGTGTTCTGAAACGGCTCAAAAAATAGCCCGAAAAAGTTGGTCGGACCTGCGGCGGCGCGTGGGCGGCGTACGGCGGCGCGTGCGGCGGCGCGTGGAGCGCGTGGAGCTGTTTGGGTGGCCGGCGCGTGTGGCGCGTGGGGCGCGTGGGCTTCACGCGTCTTCAACCTCTGGAGGCGCGTGGGGCGCGTGCTGCGCGTGGGTGTCACGCGTCTGCAACCCCTAGTGGCGCGTGCGGCGCGTGGGGCGCGTGGGGCGCGTGGGCGCTTCTTCTGGCGGCGCGTGCGGGCGCGTGCGGCCTCCTCTGGTGCTCCGGTTGATTCTGCTGCACTCCTCTCGACGACCTCTTCAACCTGGTATTTTCAAAACACAAATTGGAGCACTTTTGAAAAACGGACAGAATCGAACAAACTCGGTTTTACGTAAAAATTGGCTCTGATACCAATTTATTGTGCGAAAGCGAATTGATATTACTAAAACCGATTTAAACACACTGAAAAAACACTGATATTTTACGTGGTTCGGCAACTGTGCCTACGTCCACGGGAGGAGGAGCTTGAAGCTTTGTATTAATGGAGTTTAGAGTACAAACATATACCGAATTCAAGGTGCTACACAAGCACTGAACTCACAACTCAACACAATACCGAAATTACTCTATAAACACAGAGTATTTGCTTCAACAATTTAGCTCTAACACATACTCAACTCTACTCTCTCATCTCTACATGGCTATTTATAGCCAAAATATCAAGGTGTGAACATGCATCAAGTGGCAGCCACCATAGCCACCATAGCCATCATCCACCACCTATCTTGGTGTGAACACATTGCAAGTGGTAGCCACCATAGCCACCATCCATTTGCAAGTGGTAGCTTCCATTATTGGTGGTGCAAGTGGTGCAAGTGGTAGCTCCATTAATGGTGCTAAGCCACCTATGTGACTTTGAGCCATATTTTGAGCCATATTCCAAGCCATATTCCAACACAAAGGGAGCAGCGAAGAAACAACATCCATCATCTTCTGATGCATGCATATGTTCTGGTTTTGTCCCTTTTTTCCACTCCAAAATGATCGGCCAATTCTCCTCGGATGTTGATTTTTTTTTTTCAAAGAAAAAGAAAATCAAAACAATTCCTTTTCATGGAATTTGAAATTTGGAACCGAAGACTACTGGTTCAGCTCGTTCAACTTTTTGGCACATTGGTAAAGCAAGTTGAAAGAATAATATAAAATATATTTCAACTACTTTGAATGATTGATCATACTTCTTATATAAAGTACATTTTTTTTCCTTCTAATTTCCATAATTCCCCACTCTTTATTGAAAGGCAAAATTCAATTTCTACATTAAAAAAATCCTTCTTTTTTTTTTCACCCACAAAGGAATAAAGTCAAGTTAGGATTTTTTTTTTATCAATCAGGATTCAATTTATTTGAAAAGTATTTTAAGAATAAAATCTTAAATGCACCACACTGACATGAAAAAATACGTCTTTAGAATCGTCCGGATAAAGAATTAAGTTTGTATTAAAAAAAACTCTTTTCTTTTTATTTTTTATTTTTCCTTTCAAACAACTCAGCTTTTCTTTAATTTGTTAGGTTCTTTGGGCCTCAAAAAAATGTCAAAATATGACAAAAGCCATGACGAACTAATTATCAAAAATCAATTTTTTCCTTTCCCTTTATGGGAGTGAATTTAAAAGGGCGGTATTGTGCGTCTTGTGAAGGGCTTTTCACCATCGTACAAGTTGCCAAATATGCTGTCAACAAAGCCACATTAATTAATTTTGAAGCCCAGAGTCATATGCAAAGATGATAAAAATAAGCCACAAATTCCGTATATAAATTTGCATCTCAAATTCTCCATTTTTTTTGGTTGCATTTTGACCTTTGATATATAGTTGAAGGAAGGAAGGTAGCTTTTTTCGTATGATGTTGAAATGGGAAGAAAATGACCAAAGCATTAGGAAAACAACGTGACATTCGTTCTCTCATTCGACAAATCAAAAGTCGGTGGTTTCACTTTTGTTTTCCAGATTAAAAGAACTGAAATTGTTTGTCAAAAGTTGAAAACCACTTAGACCTCATCTCCCCTTCTGATGGAACACTTCCTTCGACCAATTGTTGACTCTTCTACAAGTAAAAAAATAAAATTTCTAATCTGATCAACAACACTACTTTTAATTAATTAAACCAAGTCTAAATGCAGCTTAATCCCATCAATTAATTTGTTTAATTACTTCATTATGCTCTTTAATTTTGTTTATTTCATAAACGTTAATGACCAAATCGTAATTTTTCATGTGACGTCTGATAGATTACGTGGCAATGCCAAATCAGCATACCATTAGTCTTTAACAATTGGGTAAAAAAAATAATATCATAAACATTAGTGATCAAATCATAATTTTTCATAGTTGAATTATAATTAAAATAAAGAATCATCTAAAATTAAGTAAATAAACGTGTAACTTATCCATAAAAATAATACTTTGCATTATGTATATCTTGTAAAATGCTTAATTTACATGGAGATTTTTCCCACCAAACTTATCAAAAAAAAAAAAAAAGCAAAAATGAGAAGTAGAGTCACAGCTTGGTTTTCAAATTATGGGTTGTGCCAATAACTAATAAAAAAATAATTACTTTGGTTATTATTAATTTATTGAAATGAATATGGGCACCCAAAAACTTGGAGGGAGGGAGATACACCCTTGACTACCAAACCTTTAGCCTTTTTTTATTTTTTTCATTAATTAGTTAATAATACATCATTAATTGATGAGTTAAATTGGATTAATTAACTAAACAATGTTTAAGCTTGATTGAGAAATGAAAAGTGATTAATGATGTATGAATCTCTCCCTAATTAAGCAACTTGCAAGCACTCGAAAAATAAGATACATCAATGGATATATATTGTATAAAGGGGTGGGTGGGTGTTGGTGGCTGATAACAAGCAATAAATCCCATCATTAAGACTTAAGTACGTGGTTAGTATTTATCATATGATGGATTAGTAAAATGTCTATAGTCAAGAAAGCAACAAGATTCCAACTCATGTACTTTTGAATGACGGTGTGAGAAAATGAAGTGCTTTTTCTGAGAAAAAAAAATTAAAATTAATATGAAACCTTAGGCTAATTAATTAACCATGATCAATAGAGAAAAGAAAGGAAGAGATTAGAATACTCTTAAAAAAAAGGTATTTTAGTTAAGTGTTAATTTATTTATTTTTTGTACAAAAGAGATCGTAATTTGAAAATAAAAATAAAAACGGATTGCAGATATTAAAATTTGAATTCTAAACCTGCTGAATGTCACTTTTAAAAATAATTTTATGAACTAATTGAAGTAAACCCTTGATTCTTTTAAGTGTTAATTTTAGTGGGGGTCCAAATGTCAATATTTAAAAATCACTTTTAAGTTTGAAACTTTTTGAAGGAAACATTAAATAAAATTCTCTTTTGGTTAGGTGAATGGTACTAATCCATTTTCTCCAAATAAGAGTGGTCTGGAAAACAATTTAAAATGCTGAAAAATCAGTGGATGAGATGGATATAACTTATAAGGTGACAAAAGAAGGGGTGGAAAGAAAATTGAAAAAATGGAAAATTGGAGGAGAAAAAAAGTGAAAAGAATATTTTTATTTTTTTTCATTGGTGTGCTTGGTAAGAAAGATGAAAAAGTGGAAAGAAAAAGTAATTTTCTTTCCATCCATTACTTGGTAGAGTTGAAAAATGAAATGAAAGAAAATGAAAAATATATTGTTTTACCATTATATTCATTATAAGTTAAGATGACTCACACCTCTCATTTTCTTTCTTTTTTTCTTTTCAATTTGGAGTGATTTATTTTTGTTAATAAGTGTGAAAAATGATAATCTTTTCTATTTTCTTTCCTCTCACTTTTTTTTCTTACCAAACACATTCAAAATTAGTTTTCTTTCCACTTTTTCACGCTCTTCTTCCATCATTCCACTTTTTTCACTCTACCAAGCACAACCTTAATGTTATAATAATAATAATAATATTGTGAAAGAGATGTGTGCCTTATCCGAAAAGGTAAAGGCTAACCAATTTGTGTTCCGTGACGACGATGCAAAGGAAAAAAGCAAGCTTTGTGTATGCCCCCAACTTCGGTGCTTAATCATCAGAAATTCCCCTACACGAAGGGAAGAAAGCTGAAAAATTTAAGCTCTGGGCGGCTTTAATTTGGATTGTTCTTCCTTGCTGTCTACCTACACTGAACAATAGGTTAGATTTTGGATCGAAGCTAAGCTAAATCATCAAATTTCTCATTTCCATGACCTTTTGCAGCCTTAAAGTCAAAATCTTGCAAATCAATTTCATGGGTTGATTTATCCATTTTGTTTTTTAATAGAAATCTGATTTTTATATTAAACTTGTTCAAAGATCGAATAGTTCCACTTCATATATATTATTAGATAAATTCTTTATTTTCGATTTAGTTTAATATATCCTCTACTACATGGCATAATAATTTTTGGATAAATGTTAAGTCAGATGTCCACTCAATATAAAATTAGTAATTAGCACTAAATTAGTTAATTTCTTAGTTTAATGCACGAGATTTAACTCCAAAAAACCAAAATTGCTACTTTTAATTATGAGAATTAAAAGAAGAAGCATGTAAATCTCCTTTTGTAAAGCATGCATGATAATACAACCAAGCATGCAAAAGGAAAATAATTAATTTTTCTAATGAAGTTGCATGTATATATCAATAAAAATTACAATCATAATTAAATAATATCTGATATACATTTAGATCAAGAAAAAACTAATAAACAAATCAAATCAACATATAACCAGACGAAATCTATATATATATCTACGTAGAATTTGAATTTGGGATGTAAAATTTTCAAGACCTCTTACTTGCCATTAAAACAATACTTCATTCTTTTAATTGAATTCGGAGCTTAATTTAGTTAGTTCATACAGTCATTTTTAAAAGATTGTATCTATTAGGTCTAAGGTTCGAATCACAGTCTCTGCAATCTCTTCTCATATTTTTAGACTACGACTTTCTTTATAAGAAAAAAAGAGAAAGACAAAAAAAAAAAAAAAAGGAAGAAGAAAGAAGAAAGAAAAAAAAAATGGAGAAAAGGGAAGATACTTGAGCTTGGGGATGTTCCTAAGAGTAGGGACAAGATGTGATCTAAAGGGTTAGCATATGTTGTGTTAGTGGAAAAGACGATGGCCATATAACAACCCAAAGGCATTGCCCTATAAGGGCTTTTTTTATTATCATAAACATGTGAATCGATGATGGAAAGTGGGGAGGGGAAAGCAGTGGCAGTGGGAGGGGATCGATCAGTTATCTCCGACTAGGAATTCCACCTATTTTTAAAGTGTAATGACATGCATTTTCATCGGAGCTCCAACAAATAGGGCAAAAGAAAGGGGGAGCTACCCTTCCTTCCACTAAGTATAATTATGAAATTTTAGAAATAAAATGATCATATAGGACTATAGGAGTATTAAGCAAGCCATTTTTGACTAATTTTTGCTTTATTTTTCCCCCTCTCTTTGGTAGGCTTGACCATTTTAATTTTTTTTTTCCTTTGAAGAAATTAAGAAAAGTTATAATTTGATCAATTATCATCAAAATTCTTTAGGACGAAAATCCACAAAAAATAAAAAACCTTTCAACAACATCATGTTTAGACCTGTTCAAGGGCCGGGCTACCTGTCCAAATCCGAAAGTCCGTCCATATTTTGGAGAGTTTGGACAAAAATATTAGGCTCGACGTATGAGTTTGGACAAAAAAATGAGGCCCTTTAGAAAATGGGCCGGACCATGACTCCAATAATCAAGGCCCGAGCTTGACTTGTTTTTTATTTATATAATATAATATATTATTTTTATATTTTATATATTATGTAATTTATATCATATAAAAAATAAATATATATAATATTATAGTGTAAACATTTAAAAATATACTAAGTTATCCATGTTTTAGAATTTAATAAAAGAAAAAAAAATTATTAAAATTAAATAATAAAAAAATATTTGAAAAATATATATATGGACAGGTCTAAACATGTTTGGATTACCGATTTACAAATATGGGTGGGCTTGGGTAGAATTTGAGGCCCATATTTCGGGTCGAGCCTTGCTTAGATAAGTATATATGGTGCTGATACCATACCTAAATCTGACTTGAATTCGACCCAGTCCATGAGCACCTCTACTCATTTTTCTTTTGCATTTTTGGTTTCTTTATCATGATTAGACTTGTTTAAGAGTAAGATTTTTGACAAGATTTAAAACTTGGATCCGGTCCGATTTAATCCAAGTTTATTTCTTAACTAAAAATATTATTTCAGTTAATTTTAATTATAAAATATATTAAAAATAAAAAAATTAATTTTTTCAATATTAAAAAAATAAAAAAGATTTCAAAGGTATGAAGGAACGGATTTTGGACAAGCAAATTTTTTTACTATCCAAACTTTGTTCAACTCTATTCCAACTCATGAACAATTTTATTATGATTATACATAAACATATACGAAAACTAATTGTGTACGTTCTTAAAATTAAATAAATTTGAAGTATTATGACATTTACATAGGCATCTTTTAAAATGATACTGGCTTAAGCTGAAATTTTACATTCAAATATTTAGATAAGTCTATAAATCTCTCTATCATTTCAAATCAAATTCAAAAGTAAATATGTACCTAAAAAGAAAAAAAAGAAGAAGAGGTGATTACTGCTTTCCACTTGCCAATAAAAATTGGACAACAATTCTTATCCTTCTCCTTACATTTACCTAAGAAAGAGTCTGCTCAAATGGCATAAAATTTTGTTGGGGTTATTTATGGAGTAGGCAAAAAAATTAAAGGTCTTTCATATCCTAAGGGGGAGGGGGGCTTAATTTTCAATCTTATTGGCAAAAAATTAAAGTTCAAAACTTTGTGTGTGGGAAGAGAAGAGAGGATGTGATAGACACAAAATTTTACTAAAATTAGAGATGCCGAATTGCCCAAAATTTTGAATAGGTGTCAATTTTGGAGTGGTGAGTTTGACGATAAAAATGTCAAACATGTTGCTAACATGATCATTTTTTTTCCACATTAGTAACATGGAAGTGACACATCACATGTCCATCCCATTGGTTTTGAGGGAGGGCAGGTGCACGTGTCAAACAAGGGACGAATAAGGAATCACAAGGGATAATTCTCTTGGGGTTTTGTTTTGTTTCTTAATGTGAAAAGAAAATGTTATATAGAGAAGAGATAATTTTAATTTTAATCTTAAAATATATATATTTTTATATCAATTTTAAAATTTTTAGGTATAAATATTCAATTTTAAGAATTATTAAATGTGTTAAAAATTAGTATATGACAATTATTGTTTAAACAAAAACACTAACAGAAAGCTTAATTGATATATAATGAGCACAGGTTGCGACAAACATCGATGGGTTATTGCTTTGAGTTCTGGGTTTATTTTGCTTTTGTACAAAAGATTTTTTTATGTTTTATTTGGAGCTATTTTTTCTTTCGACAAATAATTTTTTTAATATTTTATAAATGAATAAAATGTCACGTAAGTTTCACATATGATTCATTATATGTAATGTAAGCTTTTCATATAAACTTTCAATTAATGTTTCCGTTTGATAAACGATCAAAATACTAACTTTTAACACATTGATAACTTTTAGGACTAAATATTTACAAGTAAAAATTTTAGGACTGACATGAAAAGAATATTTATGTTTTAAAATTAAAATTAAAATTAAAATTTCTTCTACGGAGAATATATTTATTTTCTTGGGTTTTTTTTTTTTTTTTGAAAAGTTTTTAGAATATTATGATCTCATATTCGGGATTTTTTTTTTAATAAAAAAATCACTATTTAAAAATAAAAAAATAAAAAATATTGATATTCTAATTCCAAATAAAGAATGCATGACACTATATATTCTAGAGCTTCTTTACCAGAGGAAGTTAGGGATAGTAGAAATAAATTTCGGTTTTTCTTTTCTTACTAGATTTTTATTTGCTTCAAATAAACAAAATTTAAGAAAACAACTAAATTCAGTTTACATATGCAGTATATCACTGTATATGTTAGTCATTTTAATTTCTTAATTATTTTTTTGTGTGGTTTAACGAGATCTGTTTATGGGTCGGGCAGTGGCCCGATTTTATTCAAATTCTTTGCCCAGACCCGGCCCTGGGTTGGGCCGGGCCGGCCCGATAAGCTCGAATTTACTGTTCATCAGATTAAATTTTTTTTTTTTATATTTTTATAATTAAAATTAAATAAAATAATGTTATTATAATAAAAAATACTATTTCAGGCCGACCCGGATCAAAAATATCCTGCTCAGACCCGACCCGATACGGGTCGGGCCAGGCGAGTTGCCCGGCCCATTAGCAGGTCTAGGTTTAACCAGCTTGTATTATTTATAGATCCTTTTTTCTCCACCATTTTCAATTATGGGGACTAACATTTCCTATTTAGATCCATCACAACATCAACCTTTTTAGTTTTTGGGTTTATTCACACTATGTATGTATGTATGTGTTTTTTTTTCTTTTGTTTAAAATATATATGGATAGAAAGGTATTTCCAATTCTGTATTTGAAAAATGTCACCTCCAATAAGATTTAAATATGTCTAAGTTTTCACCAATAATGTTAATGTTTCCATTGAAATCAAGAAATTAACTAAAAATTAATACTCATTGATATGATACTTTCTTCTGAGTATGAAAACTCTTTTTTTAGAAAGAATTTTTTTTTTTTTTTATATTCAGCAGGAAACTATATGACAGTAATATAAAGTTATGGGGTGATAGAGCTTAAGGTGTTTTTTCAGTTTATGTGGGAACCCTAATTGATGATCTGATCTAATAGAATTATTATTAATTTAAAATGAAGTTTTTAGGCTTTTTATTTTTTGTCCGATTTTGGGGATAATTTAGGGTTTCTTAACTTTTGTTAAAAAACCAAATAATAGTTGCAGCATGTATTATTATTCTTTCCCAAAAAATAGTGAAATTTTTTGCAATTCTGCGAACGTAAATACAATTAATCGAACCACGTAAATTCTAATGTCTTGATTTTTTTTCTCTGTTTGATCTTATCTATTATTTTTGTTTATCTTCGTAAGGTGCATTGGGAAGAAAAAGGAAATAAAGAAGGAGCTCGAGCGTTGGTAAAGCTAAAATTCTGACTTACCCTTTTGATCCATACTTCTTAGAAGGCAAAACTGCAACAAAGCCCTCCATATCTCCAACTCATAAAAAAAAAAAAAAAAATAGTCACTTAAACTTCGTTTTAAGTGATTTTTTTTTTTAAGTCATTGCTAACTAAATTTAAAGAATACCGAAAGAATTGTTAAATGCCAATGATTGTTTGAATGGTCTCTGACTAAAGTTTGTGAAACTGAGTCTCAAATCAGTGTAGCAAGCAAGACATGTGAAAAATGCTATGATTTGCTTCTTTCACAAATTTGGACGGGACTCGAAAGGAGAATCACCCAACTTGTATTGCCGACTGCCTACTGCCATGTTTTGTTACAATCAAAACCTTATTGTTACGTTACTATCAAATAAACAGCTAAATTCGCACCCATCATTTTTGTTGTTAAATTATTAAGCAAAATTAGACTGTTTATGATTTTTAAGGCAATGAGATGTTGACTCCAAACAGTAGCTAATTCAAAAGAATGAAAATCAATCCCTCTTGGTTAAAATTATGCCTAAATAATATAATATATCTCACCATAAATATACTATGGATTCGATTAACGGATGCGTATAAGTATCAACTAAAAATTATTTAATTATTATTTTTTTTTTTAATTTACATTTAATACATTAATTTTTTTGGTGCAAAAGAGCGAAATAATCGTTTATATAATAAAGGACTTAGACCTAGTAACACCCAATAAGTCTTCTTGTAAGAGCTTAATTACAGCATTAGTAGAGGATTCTAAAATGTCAAAGGCTCTATCATATGCGAGATTAACTAAACGGTCTGCACAAGAATTGGCTTCTCTATAGATGTGAATCAAGGAACAATTTCAATCTTTTAAAAGAAATTGCTTGCAACCATAGATGATCCGGAAGTAAGGGTCATTATTTTTGAGAGGCCAATTTTTAATGAATACATTGATTTTATATATATATATATATATATATATATATATATATATATATATATATATATATATATCAACTTAACCAATGTTAGTAGATAGAGATTAACATTTCTATAGTTAGTCAAGCATTTTATGATTACCGATATGAATATTAACAATGGGAAATATGACATGATAGTTAACTAAATAATTAAATTAGTCAATTTGTTGGTAGATGAAAAATATAAATTTATATTTGATGTATTGTCAGTTTATAGGTCTATACACTGACCGTGAATCTTACATTGACACCTCATTAAAAAACTAACCACTAACCCCTAACTCCTAACCACTAACCTCTAACCCGACAGGTGATATCGTAAGATGCACTGTCAGTATATAGACTTATATACTGACAATGCATCAAATATAAATCCGAAAAATATACTATGGAAGAAGTGAATAAACAAAGGAAATCCCCATACAAGTTTTAAAAAATGGTTAAAATCAGAACCATAAAAAAAAAAAAAAAAAATGAATGGGGGAGGGGGGTGTTTGAAGAAGATGCTCAAGGAATTAAGTAGGGCTAAGGAGTGGGGTTTAGGGGACAGCATGGTTTGGTCCAGCAGAGAGTACTGAGAGAATGTGTGGAAATGGAGAGAGTTTTGTTTGTTATTGTAATAAAAATATAAATGTTCCCTATGCATACAACATATTAGATGTTAGAATGAGGGCTGGTTGAGGGTACAAATGAAAATGGGTCATTTGGGTCATCATCTCCCACAAACTTCTCCCTTCATCTGAACTTTTTGTCTTTGGTTTTTAGACTCTCACTTCAAGAGAAATGTAAAGTATTTTTGATGGGTTTTTTTTTTTTTTTTTCAACGAATAAAATTAACGATTTCAGCATTTTCAACGAATAAGTATTAGCGACTTTTTTTATAGTGTTTATACACTCAAAATTTAGTAACAAACACTTTTTTTTTTTAAAGTTTTGCTAACGTGTATGTTTAAGGCATTTTTTAAAGTTACTTAATATACTATTTATAATAAAAAAAATTGCATTAATAACAAAAGTTGATAATTTTATTAATCATTTTCAATATATTGAATGAAGATATAGTAACCTTAAAGAATGTACTTAACACACTCGTTATTTTTTTATTTTTTTTTTGGGTTTTGGCCTTTGCATTTATGAATCATGATCTTCTTTGAAAGAAAATATTATTATGGAAATAGGATTTTGCTAATAAATGTTCTAAGGGCATTCTTTAAGATTACTATTTATAGTAATATCTTCATTCAATGTATTGAAAATAATGAATAAAGTTGTCAAATACTGCATTTAATATAATATTCTTTCTATAAATTGTATATTAACTAATATTAAAGAGTGTCTTAAGAGCACTCATTAACAAAACCCTATTTTATATATATATATAATAACCTTAAAAAATGTCTTTAACACACTCATTAAAATTTTTTTTTTTTTTTTGGGGTTTTGGCCAATGCATTTATGAATCATGATCTTCTTTCTCAAGCCTCTCTCTCCATCTCTTACAATATACACCACAGAAAAGAAAGTTTAAAAAAAAAAAGAATAATGGTCGTATGTACACTGAATTTTGTACGGGGGAGTGGCAAAAGACATGGTGGATTAAATGCATTTTTTGGATTTTGTTATAAATGATAGATGGAGGGAAAAAATTATCCGAAAAAAAAAAAAAAAAAAAGAAAGATGGAGGAAAAAGGAAAATGGCCGTCACCTCCAACCATTGTGATAAAAATATGGGATCCAAAAAAATGTGTCTACATTTTATTGATAGTTTGATACTGAAATAAAGAATCTTAGGAGATGATGGAAATATAGGATCAAATGTGAAAGTCATACATATTTAATTGGAAGAAAAGTTCATCAGATTATCAACTAGTTGCTGATGCATCCAAAATGTTACAAAAATAAATCAAACTTAATTCCAATTATTGATAAATTAAGGCTATATTATAAAGATTATTCTTGGAAAAATATGTAGAATATGTCAATGAAGTGAAGTAAAATTTATCAACAAATACGTGATTTTTTTAAAGAATGTTGAATTTTTAATTTCGATTATCAGATTTTTCGTCTTTGCTAGCCTTGAATATTAAAAAAAGAAAAACTTGGTAAAAAAAAATTGTGGGGAATGGATGCAAACTTTGTATAAAAAGTAGTAATTAGAGAAGAAAGAAATTAAATGAGCTCAAATGAGGAAAAAAAGCTCATTTGAAAAAGCAGCAAAATGTGAAAACTTTGTTAGAGAAAGTCAAATTTGCCTTTGAAAAATATGTGAAGTTTGATCCATGCAACAAATTGCATTGCAAAAGATCCTGAATGTCAGAATAAGCATCAAAGCATACGAGAGCATCTTAAAGGAATGATTTTGTGAGGTATTATTAGACTATTACCATTTAAAATCTCCTTTTTCAAAGAGAAGAAAACATGTTCATACCTATTAAAATTCGACAAAAAAAGCTCAATCCCAACTAGAATATATTGGGAAAAAAAGAGAGGAGAAAACATAAGAATAGAAGTTAAAAAAGCTCAAATAAACATTAAGAGTCTAGCATGGTTATGACTATTGGCATCAGGATCAGGATTTAAATTGAATTTATAAATACGTTTTTTTGTTATGTTGTGTTTATTATGATTGTGGATGTAATAAATTTTATTGGGGTCATTGCGATTAACGTGATCGTTAAATTTTTTTTTTTTTGTACAACATACTATAAAACATAAAAATTATAATTATAATTATAAAAATTATTGTTTAATGAATTTTAAAATGATTTATAATATTTTATGATCCTGTATTTATATAAAAAAAATATTCACAAGCTATAAATTGAATCTATATACAAATAATTCACGATCGTGACTTTAACCGTAATGGATCGCTAATTATTCACACACAATTCTCATGAATATTGATGACGAAAAAAGTCAAAATAGTAAAATAACAATCACTATATTACATAACAGTCATTATTTAAAGGATTTATATTTGATACATTGACAGTGCATCCTACGATACCACCTGTCGGATTAGGGGTTAGTGATTAAGAGTTAGGGTTAGGGGTTAGGGGTTAATGGTTAGGGTTAGTGATTAGTTTTTTAATGAGGTGTCAGACTGTCAATATAGAATTCACTATCAATATATAGACCTATATACTGATAATACATCAAATACAAACCCTTATTTAAATCCCTGATTTACATAGTGTTATTTCAGCTAAGTGAAAAAATGAAAAAAGAAGAGCAATTTGATTGGAGCGTGAGTCAGCCGGATAAAACAAAGGGTAAGGCAATCATCTCTCTTTAGTTCGTAAAGGGGCATTGGACTATTAGAACATGGGTTTACGCATGCTAACTCTACAACCTTGTGGCCTCTGCTACCGTTATATATATGCACACCCAAACCACTCTCAAATTGTCAAGCTTTTTCTTTTTTATTTATTTTGTTCATTGAAGCAGACGATATTTACTTAGTTTCTTTCAACAAAAAAAAAAAACCAAAAAAGGGTGACAAATGGAGAGAGAGATGGAAATGAAAGAATCAAAATTCAAGAGAATTTGTGTGTTTTGTGGGAGTAGCCCTGGAAAGAAAAGCAGTTACAAAGAAGCTACTATTGAGCTTGGCAGGGAATTGGTACCCTTCTTTCTAATTCTGATTCTCTCTGTTTCAGCTCTGTTTTCTTTTGCTTTTGTTTTAATGTATTTTCTTAAACTAGATTTCACCTTGTTCTTCAATTGCTTTTTCTGCTTTTTTTTTTTTTTTTTTTACTTCACTTCTCTATCTCAAGTTGGTTTTGAGTTATTTAAACAGTACTTCCTTACCTATTTCTTCTTGTTCTTCACTTTTCTCCTCTGTTTTGGCTCTGTTTTAATCTGTTTGCTTGAATTGTTTCTAATCTCATTTTGCAAGTGTTTTCTTTTTCTAATTTTCAGTTTTTCAATAATTTTTTTTTCAGTGATTAACTTCTTGTATGATTTTAAGCTTCCTCTTTGTATATTCTTGAACGTTTTCAACTTCATTTCTTGATTAAACTGTCTGTTCCAGTGCTAAGTCAATAAATAATCAAATGAAATACTGTTCATTGCTTTTTAACCAAACTTGTTAATCTTAAGAGTCTGAAAAAAAAAAGGGTTTTATGAATTAAGTCCAGTTTGATTTGGGGTTATTTTAATCACAACAATATCTGATTTTTCAATAGCTCTAGTCTATATCCTTTTGTACCTTGCTCTGTTCAAAACTAACTTCTTCTCTCTGCCTCCTACATTACATATACAAGTCCATTTCTTTTTGATACTGAAGAGTTTGTACTTTCAAATTCACCTCATTTTCCCTCTAGTTGATGAAGTAAACTAAAATGTGCTTTGAATTTGATGGGTACTTGATGAAGCAGATTTTTGTTAGTTCATTACAAACGAACATATTTAGATGTTAAATTTTCCTTCTTCTTTTTTTCCAAATGAAGGTTTCAAGGAATATTGATCTGGTTTATGGAGGAGGTAGTATTGGACTAATGGGGTTGATTTCTCAAGCAGTTTTCGATGGTGGCCGCCATGTCATTGGGTAGGCATATTCCTCCCCCTTTTTTTTTTTTTTTTTTTTTGTTTCATTAAAATTGATTCAAAATATACAACTTAAAAATGGATTGATTGATAAAAAAACTTAGTTCTAATCTTGTCTTGGTTTGTTCTTTATGTTTACTGTCTGCAGAGTGATCCCCAAGACGCTCATGCCTAGAGAGGTATTTCTTCTATTTGCATTATTATGTGTTTTTGAACTATTTTATTATAATTACCTTAAATTAAAATACACAATAAGATGAACTCGAAATTTAATCCAATTGATTCATGCAACAATCCTTAAGAGATGACATCCAGTAAAATATACAATAACCTAAAGAAGGAAAAAAAAAAGGAAGTAGAACCTTATCTTATTTGTTTTGTTTTTTGTTTATTTTAAAATATGTATTATTTATTTTTCTAGTGGTAGCTCCCATGACATGAATTTCTACCTCACTTTTGTTATCTTTTAAATATGGGTTTCACACTTGTCTCTTTTGGGACTCAGGTTCCAATTTAGACTTTTTGGTTACTCCTAAAATTTTCTTTTCCCCTTGTTTTTCACATTTTTTGGTCTTTTTTTTATTTTTTTGATGAAACTTTGCCAATGAATTCCACCTGAGGGCATATGGGTCTTCACCATTTTTCTCCCCCTCTCCAATGGTTTTTATTTGCCCACCATAAGATTATCCTTCCTAGCATAATATCAGGTTTATATGGTGCATGTATTTTCTTTTCTTTTTTTTTTCTTTTTTCTGAATGAGTGTTGACTTGCTGAGAAAATTCCCAAGTAATAGTATGATATTTTTGGACTGAGCCCACCACATCTGCAACTCATCATTGCTTTTCAGTGAAAAAAGCTCCTTTTTGCTATCACTAAAAGTTGGTATTATTATGTGGGTATTTGCATTGCTTTGTATCTGACTTGGTGTCTAATAACATTTGCAGATAACTGGAGAGACAGTGGGGGAAGTTAAGGCAGTAGCAGACATGCACCAAAGAAAGGCAGAGATGGCTAGACAATCTGATGCCTTCATTGCCTTACCCGGTTGGTATATAAGATTATGACCCCAAGTACTCTTAATATCATACAAAAATATAATTTTCATGTTAAATTTATTAGAACGAAGATAAATAATTAAAAAATATATATATATCTCTGAACACATAAATATAACAAGGGATTTTGTTTGGCTCTTGTTCGAGTGCAAAATTCATTGACTGTATAATTATGTAACAAGAGAATGAATGATAGTATTAATACAATCATGAATAACTTTCAAACATCTTAAGAAGCTATGTTGAAGTAAATGTTATTGTATAAGATGAGAACCCAATTTTCCTCCCAATGGTTCTTTTTTTTTTTACTTAACCCTTTCATGGGATATTGCTCAAGAGAGTATTTCTAGCCATTACTACAAATGATTACTGACTGGTTTGTTGAACATAAATTTAAGGACAGTAACAGTTAAAAATGAAGGGAAAAAAAAAATGTAGGTTCAGCCTCAGAAAATTAGCCAACTGTTTGCTTTAGTTGACTCTTTTAAGGGTTCTTTTGCAGCTTGAACTACCAGAGTTTGGTCTCAGTAGCCCCAAGAAAAGGCCCATGATTTGAGTCAGAGAGCTACCCTTTCAAGCCCTAATCTCTCTGACTTCACCATCATCTGCTTCTGACACTAAAAACTTCATGTGGTGAGAATGCATTATCCACTTGCACCAGTAGTCCCCAGCCTGTGGTTTCACTATACCATCCCTTAACCAGATTTTATGAAAAGAAAAGAAATATTGTGTGGAAATCTTCTTTTCTCTAACACACATGGTCCTTTCTCCTTTGCCACTTGCCAGTGTCAGATTATATAATAATAGGTTTTTGTACCATACCCTTAACCAATCTTTGTTTGATAGCTTCTGTTTTGATCAATCTCTCAATGGGGGACCTGAGACTGGGGGGCCTTTTCCTGGACCACATCTGGGTAACTCTGCTTATACTTTTAGGTTCTCAGAAAAGGAAAAAAAAAAAAAATAAACCCCTTTTGGTTTGCCTTTTAAGGGCTCTCTCTCTCACTTTTTAATTCACCCAAATGGACCTGCCCAAGTTTGCAAATGTATTGGGTCTGAGGCTGCTGTATTTTAACTGGGTTAATTGAACAAGAACATAAGAGTTTGGGCTAGGCAGAGACCAAAAAAGTGAAGGGCAAGGCAAAACAATGGGCTCAAGCTTTGGGGTGTGTAAACAAAGCATAAGATGGGCCAAACCTGACCCAACCTTCAAGAGCCTTGAATGATTTTTAGTTTGAAATTTATATAATATAATATAATAATCTATTGGGTCATACCAACTAATAATTATATTTGAACAAAAACCAAATTAACTCTTTTGGTTTATTAACTTAAAAAGTAAAAACTCATTAATTTACATCAATTATCATTTATTTTTTGTAATATTTTCTAAACATATAATTAGTATATTTAATTAAAGGAATTTCTATATTGAATTTATGAAGGTGGCTATGGAACTCTTGAAGAACTTCTTGAAGTCATAACTTGGGCCCAACTTGGAATCCATGATAAACCAGTAATATTCCTTTTTCTTCCTTCTTATTTTCCAATTTCCTAAACAAATAAGTAATGGAATTTTCATACTCGGATTCGGGTGTGAGTATCGGATACGAGTATGTCTCCGACACTGGTATATTAAAAAAAAATTCAAGTTTTTTCATGTATTTGAATGGTCATTGTAGGGTCATATCCTTATATCTATGTCCGAATATGTGTCGGACATGAATGTTAGACACGAATACTTAAAAAAAAAATCGAAGCAACGTAACCAAGTTGAATGAAGAAAAAGAAAAGACAATTTAGTAAACTGTCTAAACTAAAATCTTTGTTTGTTGAAATTGCTGTAGGTGGGATTGTTGAATGTGGATGGATACTACAATTCTTTGTTGTCATTTATTGACAAAGCAGTGGAGGAAGGTTTCATTAGTCCAAATGCACGTCATATCATAGTGTCTGCTCCCACTGCAAAAGAGTTGGTCAAAAACATGGAGGTTCAAATTTTTCTCGCTACTTTTAATTTCTTTAAATTCATTTTACACTTGCAAGTAGACCTATTCATAGTCGGGTAGGCTCCCTAGCTCGGCAGATCCGATTTATATTGGGTGGAGTTTGAATAAAATATTTTTATTTCGGGTCGGTCCGGTTCGGCCCGACCCGACCCGAAACAATTTTTTTTTATTATAATAATATTATTTTATTTAATTTTAATTATAAAAAAATAAAAATAAAAAAATTTTAATCCTATGAATAGTGAATTCGAGCTTACCCGGCCGATCCGGCCCAACTCATGGCTAGACCTGGGCAAAAAATATGAAAAAAAAATCGGGCCGCGGCCCGGTCCGACCTATGAGTAGGTCTACTTGCAAATTGCAAATCTGTTATATAAAAAAAAAATCATGAAAAATAACATTTGTTTTTCATGTATCGAAAATTATTCATTAAAAATTTTACTTATATGATTTAAAGCTCATCTTATTTTTTATCATAGTTGAAATGATAATTTAAATTGTTTATGTTAAATCTTAAATTTTTTGTATTCTTATATTTAAGTTGAATTTTTTCATTTATTATTAATTAGTTTTAACTTGAATGTTTAACAAAGTATCAAATTTTAATTTTTGTTTATTCATGTCTTATACTTTGTTGAGTTTGTCACGTGTTAGTTTTGCCTACACGTGATTCATATGATAATTACATCTACATGTGAGGATAACTGTTAAAGTGGTGTTATCACATATATGTTAAATTTTGAATTCTATTTGATTTTATATTTAAATTGAATTTTTTTACTTACTGTCAATTAATTTTAATTTAAATACTTGACAAAAAAAGTTTTGATTTCTAAAGTCAATTTTAATAGTAATCACCCATTTCTTTGTAACAGGAATATGAAGCGCAGCATGAAAGAGTGGCTTCAAAGCTAAGTTGGGAGATCGAACAGTTAGGGTACCCTGCAAAATGCGAAATCTCTAGGTGAGAGATTGAGAGGCATCCCAATTGCCAAGGCAACGATGCAGATTTTGGGCTACTAATTTTAGGCGACCAAGATGTTCCTGAAATGGGAAGTTTTTATTTACTCATATATATTCAGATAAAAACTATTCCCCCCCCCCCCCCCCCAAAAAAAAAACATTTACATCAAGCTTGACTTCTTTTTTTTTTTTCCAGTTGAAATTTTATTCTCCAATGATCAACTTTGTGTCAAAGTTGCTGATGAAATGAAAAGAAATTTGTCCCATGGTTGGACTTTGTTATTGTTAAATTCAGGGGTTTTCATTAATTTTTCACTGTTTTCTTTGCACAATGCTCGAGCAAAGATAAAAAAAAAAAAAAAAAATCTTGAATTATCGATCTTATAACTTCTTAATTATGAAATGATGGATTAAATTAAGCAACAAGTGACAAATAATTAACCCATGTAATTTATAAGTTTGAATACTTCCTTGGAAGCCATGTGCCTCTTTATAACAGCTGGAACAATCCTTTGATCCATGAATATATATATATATATATATATATATATATATATATATATATATATATATATATATCAAAAAACATGCATGCAGCTGGTTAGCATGTGACATAGGATGTTTAGGCACTTCAGTTTTCTTCCCTAAAATTTAGATTCAACAATGACTCCTTAGCATTCTTGTTGTAAGGTTAAAACAGAATCAATTGGTAAAATTCAATAAATATTTACTTAATAAATATGAACTCAAACCATTTAAATAGATCTGGTAATTTGTATATACGTTTCGTGTTTTATGTTTTTTTATTGTATCAGTCGTGCAAATATAAACACATCAAAAATTATTAAATGTGTTAAAATCCTAAACACGAATACGATACGTGTATTAAACATCCCGTGTTAATTATTTTAATCATGTTTAAATATATCGTATTGTATTTATTAAATATGTTTGTATCTGTATCATGTTACCAGATTTGCTTTTAAAGATTAAAGATTGAACCTTTAAAAATAGAAAAATGAAGTTTGTAAGAAGAAGAAAAAAAAGATAATTCATTTGACTGGTGAATTTAAATTAAATTTATTTTATAAAATCAAAATCATTTCAAAGTGTCTGTCTCCTTGATTAAAATGAGTTCAGGTCATCTTTCCCTTTCTTGAATAATTTTACAGTATGGTCAATTTCTAAAAGGGGCCATATAGGCAGATAGGCTTATAGCAAGCTCTGGAAATCTGATTTGTTTAGGCTTCAAGTCTTTGTCAATAATTTAATTGCAATTAGCCACTAAACTAGAATAATTACAGAATAAGAAAGTTTTACTTTTTCAACCAGATTCCATGCTGAACTAATTATGCATCGATATTGTTAACTTATGCTAGAAATATATATATATATATATATATATATATAAGATTTTATATTTGATGTATTGACCATATGTAAATTTATATATTTTTAATGAAAAATATGATATCACTTATTAATAATAAAGTTATTTACATTTATTTTTTAAATTTTTAAATTTTCTTATTAATGAGATAGTATCTAGTGATTCATTGAACGTGTATAAATTTCATAATTATTATAAAAATATAAATCACAAACTCATAATATATACCTCTTATTTATTAATTTTTCCTTAAAAAAGTCAACCATTTCTTTTATGTATTACTTATTAATATTATTATCATTAAGACTACTTTATTTTTCTGAAGTTAAAGCATGTGAAACTCGTAAACTCACATTTAGTTCGAAATTATTAAATTGTTCATACCAAAACTAAGCTCAGATCATCAATAATTATTTCTTCTCTACCCTATTAAAGATCACCATATATATACATATATTTTCATTTCAATAAATGACTCCTATGAAACCCATAAATCTACATGATTAAAACAAAAAACAAAAAGTCAATATATTAAAATTAAACCTTTGAAATTTTCTTCTGATAAAGGAGGCTATAGAAACCATGTGACCTGCCTGCCTGCCTCGAAGAAATCTATTTAGGCATCATCCCACTTAAAATTTGTATAATTAAGACCAAGAATCTTCAACTTGAGTGGAAGTGGAGCTGCACATGGAGAGAACTGAAGAGAGAATTTTTATTCAAAAACTCATAGATTTTCCTATTTTTTGTTAGGTAATATATATAAAACTATGGCATCAATAATAAAATAAATTCCTTAAAATCTTTGCTTATGTGGCTTCCACTTAATTAGCTGTCTAATTTATTTTCCTGCCTGTCAAAGTCAGCCATCTGGTGCTGGATTCTTGGTGCAATTGATCTTGAAAAGGGTTGCTCAAGGTTGATTTTTCGTGGGGTTTTATAGGGTTTTGACTAAGGTAGGAATTAAAAGAAAATTAAAGAGAGAAAAATGTTTTTATTAATTATAATGATGTTCTTGGCATTTGCACGTGTGTGAGATCTAATTTGGATATTGTTCTTAATTACATTTCATGTGAGGTATGATTCAGATTTAAAGAGGGTAATTATCCTAATTATATGACTTGTTTGAATAATGGGAAGATTTTGGTAATTAAAGAAAGGTCTCTTTCATTCAACGTATCATAAAAATATATTTGATAAGGTAATTAAAGACTCTAGAAAGTAACTAAAACTAGGAAAGTGTTATATACATGTAAAAACATACACAGATTTTTTTCACATCAATTTCATAATCTAATAAAAAAAATCATCTTCATCACAAAACAGTTATATGTATATTTTTGTGTGTGTATATAGTATGTCTTTAAATCTATTATTGATAAATAAAATAAATATTAATTAGTAAAATTTCACCAAATTTAAGGTTCCATTGCCAATACTTAAACTTGACATAAAGCTTAATACAAATCCCCAATGATCTTGCCATCATCATCATTTGACTATAATTGCAATTAGGTGAAGTTTTTAGCATATTTTTTAATAAAAAAAAGTTACAAATATCAAAAAGCAAAATATAAAGTATCAAAGGAACCTAGATATTATGAAAATTCTTTCTTCAAAATAGTTTGCTACAGACATAAAATAATCCTAATAGTACTCTTTGAGATTTCATAGTGTAGATTCAATGTATTACCTATATAGTTTGTAATATAAAGTACTCTTAGCAAGTACTTTTGATATCTCCAAAATCCAATGTTGAAAAGCGTGGAATCAACATGAATTAATCCTCAATTAAAATACATGCTCACGATTTAAATGCTTTTTATTCAATTAAAAATGCTTATGTTATACCTTCATATAAAATAAAATAAAAAATTGACAGAGGGATGATTAAAAATGAGAAAATAGCATACAAGAAGTGAAATCATCAATTCATCATTAATTGAAGGGAATTTGCTACTTATTATATGTGAGAAAATGTAAGTTCATCCTCGTATGGATGCTTAGCGGTGAAGAAATCACTTTGCCAAAATTACGTGATTTATTAGTAGAATATTGAATTTTTAATTTTAATGATTAAATTCAATCCTTTGTAATTTCAAATATTAAAAAAATAGTAAATTCCAGATATATATAGTTGTGATTAAAGGCTGATTGAATATGCCCAAAGTTTAAAAACTAACACTTAATTAACTATCCTGAGATTTATTTTATTATTTTTCATTACTTACTAACTTAACATTGTTAATTAAATTTCCTCAAATTGTCATGTTGCTTACCTTTTTCCTTTTGTTTTTAAATGTTAGTTTAATGTTAATTTTTAAACCTCAATACATATTCGATCCGCCCTTAATCACAAGGTATATATCTAGAATTTAACCCCAAAAATTCACCTGGTTTCTCACATTTTAGAAAATATTGTTAAATTTAATACAGTTGGTTACTCCAAATATTGCAATTTTTTACTATTATCTTCATTTTTTTTTAAATGCAATGCTTTCACCTGCTAATGATTTTATTTTCTCTACAAGATAGGTACGTAGCAGTTAGAATATTCTTTCTTTGAATATCTAACATAATAATTCACAGTAGTTTTCTTGAAAACTTAATTAGTTGATGAGCCTTAATCAACACAGTCAACCACTAATTGAATCAAATTTCCTTTATTAATTTCTGGATATATCATTTTTTTCCTCCTTCGCAGTATAATGGCATCTCAATTCTCAGCTGTTAAAAGTAATTGGATTTAAATAACAGTCGCAACGCGATATTACGACCGCTAATCAGCGGTTTCGGCTTCTTATGCCGTCGATATTCGCACCCGATATTTACCGCAATTGACCGTAGTAATGTTCATTATATCCGCAATCGCGATAAATGCGATGCGACGAAAACGTGTTCGCAACCGCAATTTAAATCCCTGATCCCAATATTACGAGACATTAATTTCAGTAGAAATTGAGAAAGAAAACAATAGCTTTCAGAAAACAATAGCTTTCAGATCATTTGGCTTTGTTATCTTGAAAAAGTGACCAAACACTATTTTCAATATTTCTCTCCCTTTTTGCAAGCAAATCCAGTCATGGGTTTTCTTGTTTATTCAACTTTGCATAAAGTTTGGCAAAAAGCCATTAACAAAGAGATAGAGAGCTTGCTGCAATGTTCATTTACGTATCTACATGCAAAGTCAACCCTGCCTTGTTATATACATACATACATATATAAACTCAATTTGTTAATTTCTTTTTATCTGCTAACTCTTATATGTATTTCTCTTATATACTCAATCTTCCCTTTGCCTAATATACCTCCCTTGTCGACAACTCTACGCGGCACCTTTCTAGCCATTGACAACAAATTTTTTTGTTGAACCTAAGGTTGTTTGTTGTTTTTCTGTTGCTTCATTTGCTGAAGAAGAAAAGGCTCTGTCCTTTTAACCTCATTCTCTGGTTCATTTTCTTTATGACCAAGGTAATGTCATAACTTCTATGTTGTTTTTATTATTAGTTTTTTGTAGATGAGTTGACAACTTTATTCATAATTTTCAATACATTAATTGAAGATATTACTATATTTAATAACATATTTTAAGACACTCGTTAGCAAAATCCAATATTATTATATATAATAACCTTAAAAAGTGTCTTAAAGTACTTATTAACAAAATCCTTACGAATAATTTAACTTGTATTAAACTTCATTGGACAGGTAATCTTTATCTAGGGAACTGAGTTTTGAGAAATAAAGTTCTAAACATATTCTCTTTTTGTACTTTTGTTAAGTCTCTCTAGGAATGAGTTAATTTGAAATATCTAAATTTCAGTGTTGAAAGCTTTGACAATTGACAGAGAAAGAGGAAAAATTAATAAAAGCATATGGGGATTATGTGGGCAGTACCAAAAACGCAGGGGTAGCCCTTTCTCACGCCATTAAAACCGGCTTTTTTTTTAAGTGGTAATGCAAGCAAATCTATGAGAGAAGAGAGGCGTAAAATTTAATTAACTTTATTAATAATTTAATATAAACGTTTTAGCCCCATGTGACCTTCGCTGCATTTCTCATTGAGTGTTAATTTCTCGTTCATTTTTTTGGTACCTTTCCATTTATATATATATACTATGGCACAGGATCCGTTGCCCTTCAAAAACACCTTCTTCAACAGCCCACTTTGTCTCTTCCATTTCTCTGATCTTCAAACTTGGATTCTTCAAAGCATTTGATATATATAGAGAGATATTGGTCAGTGTCAAGCTTAATGTTGTGCTTATTATGTTGATGTTAATGTTTGAACTTTGTTTTGACTGATAAATATTTCGTGTTTTTGTTATTTTTGTAGGTATAAATAACTTGGTATCTGAATTCATGAAATGGGATTTGTTCGGAATCCAAATATGAGAAGTGGGGATTTCTTGGAAGGAATGCTCAATGATTATGTTGGAGGAAAGGCTAAAGTGAAGGCTCCTAAAAATGGCTCCACTCGACTTGTTACAGCTCTTACTTGCCTGCAAATTGTCTTTGCAGTGTATGCAACATTCCTTTTGTATTACATGAGTCCAGCAGTAGTAGATTTAAGAACAAAACCAGACTTTACTTGGGCTACAAGAATTGCAAGAAACATGAAACAGTTCATCATCCCACCACATGTTCTTGGCCGCTACCAAGAGGCTGCTTCTCTCATCGGAGCTGAAATCCTTCCAATTACCCCATCCGAAGTTTGTGAGCATGAAAAGATTGATTTCATGCAGAAGAAATCCAATGATGTTCAAATGATGAGAGTTGTATGATGAGATACTGGATTTTCAACGCAACACCATTGGTACAGAAACTCTAGCTGAGCTAATGGCAATGAAATCGAAGTGGGATATGCGAAGTCCAAACAGACCAAAAGTGACAGTTCTCTTGAATCATTTTAAGAGAAAAACACTTTGTGCCCAGCTTGATTCTTTGCTTCAACAAACGCTTCCATTCTATCATGTTTGGGTGCTTTCATTTGGGAGTCCAAACGAGCAATCTCTAAAAGAAATTGTAAACAGCTATAATGATTCAAGGATCAGCTTCATCAGTTCAAGCTATGATTTCAAGTACTATGGCAGGTTTCAAATGGCTTTACAAACAGAAGCTGATCTTGTATATATCCTTGATGATGACATGATTCCTGGAAAGAAAATGCTACAGATTTTATCTCATGTAGCAGGAACTGAAAAGTATAAGAACTCTGTTTTGGGCAGCATAGGAAGGATCTTGCCTTTCAGACAGAAGGATTTCACATTCCCAAGCTATAGGAAATTCCGATCAAAGGAAGCAGGTCTTTACTTGCCTGATCCTGCCTATGATATTACAGTCGATAAAATTGTGCAGGTGGATTTTCTTTCCAGCTCATGGTTTTTATCTGCTGAACTTGTCAAGACACTTTTCATTGAGACACCTTTCACATTCATGACTGGTGAAGATCTGCACCTTAGGTAAGTTTACCAGGACTGAAACTCATATAAATTTCCTTTTTTTTTTTTTTTGAATATTGTTATTTTGTTTATTTACTATCATTGGCTTTGTTTTGATTGGTTACAAAAATGAATATCTTTTCTTGGTTTGGTCACCTGTTCAATAGTATAGAAACAGTCTATTCATTATTTTAAGTTAGTTGTGATAAAAACTAATGGGTGGCCATTGCTAAGTATGATTTAATTATATCTTGAGGAAAATGATTATAGCAGAGAGATCCCTACATATTTGATGAATTATGTTAGATGTAAGGGCTCAATGCAATAGAAAAGTTGACCATGCAACTAACCTGATCTGAATGTTGATGGTATTGAAAGTTGACTCAGAAAAGCATTTGAAGTACTAATTCTCTACTTAATTCTATGAAAGAATCTTCTCAACTCATGCTACAATTTATTAGTACTGATTTGGTCAGCTTTTCTGAATATTGTAATCCCTTTTAGAGGAAAATGATGGATATTTTATTTTTATATATTAGTTCCAGTTAAGGATGGATACTTTGTATCCTGTTTCCACTACTGATAATTTTGCATCACTGATTTGTCTGTTCTACATTATTTACTTACACATTATACATGTTTAATTTTCTGCCAACAACCGTGTGGTTTGTTGAGTGCTGAACTCTTAGTTCCAGTGATTAGAGATCAAATCCCGACAACCTCAACAAAAAAAAAAAAAATCTGGAGGAAGTGAAACTTGGTTGGAAATGGCACTCACTGCACTATCTCAACATTATTGAGTTTTAGGTTGGAAATAAAAGACCCTTTTCACTTTTCATCAATAATCATTAATTAGTGATTTTGGAAGTCCAAAATTACATTCATTTTCTAAGTTGATAATAAAAATAGTAACAATAGTAGAAGAACTAGAATGATGGTTGTGATGATAAGAATAACAAAAATCATATTTTAAATGAAAGCTAAGTTTAGTTGCTAAGTGCTACTGATGATTTTATCAAGGTGTAGCTCAAGTTCTTTTCTGTTTCTAAATTTCTAGTAATAGTTTTCAAGCTTCTGATTGTTATAATTTTATTTTTTTTGCAAACTTCTGCAGCTATCAGCTTCAGAAGTACAGAAATGCAGGCTCATTTGTTCTTCCAGTTGATCCAATTGATAAAGAAACTTGGGGTGATAGTGAACACAGGCTTGCTTATGTGTCAGAAACAACTGTAATCTTCAAAGACATAGTTCAAGTCAGAGATGATCAATGGTGGAAGGCACTAACTACTGGTTATGTAACTCAGTGGGCTGCAATGTATTCTCAAAAGATTGATGCGCTCTTTTATGCTCACTCCATTGATGATGTCAAAGCACTTGCACCACTGCTTGAAAAGTTCAGATCTACTGTTGGCAAGAAAGCTTATATTGTAGTCTCTGGAGGCAATTTCTGCCCTTGTGAAGATGCTGCTGCAGCTTTGAACTGGCCAAAGCTGGTTTGTAAAGAACGAAGATTTAAGATTTTCGATTTGCAAATCGGAGCAATTTCAGGAACATCTAACTCTGAGGTCCCAGTTTTGCAAGCAGTATACTCTAGCATGAAAGGGTTGATCAAAATGCATAACCCCAGTGTGGTGATCACAGTGACAGACATTGATCCTAATGTGAAGAAAGCTTTGAAGATGGCATCCGAGACGAATGCAAATGGTACTGCATTGGTACTTTTACCAAGGCCTTCTGTCTCAAAGGTTTTATGGATGGCTGATCTAAGATCAACAGCATTACCAAGTAAGAATGCCATCCTTTTCTTCTTTAGAGCTATATATATATATATATATATATATCTGTATACCTTTTTTAAACTGTCAAGTATGTTTAGTGAGTCAAGAAATGCATATGCCACAGAAGGATTCCCTTTAGTCTTTTTAAGATGTGTGGTATCTTTGCATGATATTTAAAGATTCTTGATAAGTAAATTGGTGCTTTTACCTTAAAATCTACTTTAATAATCTCTGCTTCATTTATATTTTTTCACCTTCCCACCCCACATTTATCTGCAATCATCTAAGTGGTCAATTGTCAATTGCAGATTGGAACCGGATGAGGATCTCTGTCAATATAATTACTCAAAACCGTGTTTCTTCCTTAACAAGGCTTCTTAAATCTCTCAGTGATGCATACTATATTGGAGATGAGATTCCTATCAGTTTCAATATGGACAGCAAAGTGGATGAGGAAACTATTAAACTCATAGATTCATTTGAGTGGCCTCATGGCCCTAAAACCCTCAGAAGGAGAATCATTCAAGGGGGACTCATTCGAGCAGTTAGTGAGAGTTGGTATCCAACATCAGATGATGATTATGGCTTACTACTCGAAGACGATATCGAAGTCTCTCCTTACTACTATCTATGGATTAAATATGCTCTCTTAGCCTACCATTATGACCCTCAAATATCCCTTCCTGAGCTTTCATCGATCTCTCTTTACACTCCTAGATTAGTTGAAGTTGTGAAAGAAAGACCAAAATGGAATCCAACCGAGTTCTTCAAACGCATTCACCCAAATACACCTTATCTTCACCAGTTACCTTGTAGTTGGGGTTCAGTTTTCTTCCCCAAGCATTGGAGAGAGTTTTATGTGTATATGAACATGAGATTCACTGAAGATGCAAAAGCAAATCCAGTTCAAATCCCCAAATCTAGAACAAATGGTTGGCAAGCTTCATGGAAGAAGTTTCTCATTGACATGATGTATATCAGAGGCTATGTTAGCCTTTATCCAAACTTCCCAAACCAAGCTAGCTTTTCGACTAACCATATGGAACCAGGGGCTCATATCAGTGCAAAAGACAATGTTGTTAAACATGACAAGACAGATTTTGAAGTCCCATTATTAATGGAAGATTTTAGACCACTTTTGCCTAATGGGAAAATGCCTCCAGCCTCAAAGCTGCCATCAATTAACCTTTTCAATCAACCTGTTTCATTGAAGGGACTCAAGGCAGCAGGAGCTAAGTTGGGTCAAGATGTTTTAAGATGCAATAATGCTACGGAAATTGTGACAGTTGATCATGTGACAGGCCTGCCACAAAAATGCTCGAAATTCCTATGATTGAATCGTTTGTTATTTGGTTATTCTTTATTTCTTTCAGAAAAAGAAAATCACCAATGTAACATTTTTTTTTTTTTAGCTTTTACTCTGCTGATATACAATCACTGGAACCATAAAGGGGAAAGAAACAATGGGAAACAAAGGTTTAACATTGTTTCTTCCTTGATTTGATATTCCATATAATGGAAGGTGAAGAAAGATTAATTGAGGGAAAGTTTGATGTTATTCAATGAAACCCAAGAACGGCTCTACTGCAACTTGTAATTGTCTCCGGGAAGGGGGGAAAATGAAATTAAACCAGCATTTCTCTCTTTTTGATTTGATTCTAATCATTGAGGACTTATGGTAACCAAATTTTTCAAAATTTTCAAGTATTTTGTTTTTGACATCTATATCCCATATTAATCCAAATCCGATAGATGAGAACAGCTTGGGTAGATGCTGTTAGCTACAAGAAAACACTAAACAGCAGATATATTATTTGTTAAAATCTCTTATGACTTTTGATTGATCAGCTACAAGTAATTTATTTTATGAAATTTGTTAGATGCCAAAAAGGATGTTTGACCAACCATGACTTATACATTGCTAATATTAGTACTGTATAAAAGCATTATTAGACAGCTCTCGTGGGGATAAACAACTACTGGGTTAATCAGTCATCTATTAATATTTTTTCTGTTTTGATATAACCAATTTAGTAATTTTTCAGTAGAGACAAATGATCTTAAAAAAAACACTTTAAATGTGAAATTTAAATTAGGCAAGTCAATATGCAATAACATTACTAAAAGTTCTTGCATTTTCTATTTTATTTAATTTAATTTAAAGTTTAATTAATTAATTTAATTCTTCTAAGTCCCCCTCATTACAACAAAAACCAGGTGTAACTTTCTCTCTTCTCTTTATAAAATTTTATAAAAAAAAAAAAACTATAATTTTCTCTGCTTCTCTCTCTCTCTCTGATACAAGATCAACCTATCATCAACCCAACAAAAAAAAAAAAAACAGGTAAGTTTCTAACCCTAACATTTTCTTGTCGAAATTTGATTTTTTTTGTTGATGGGTTTTTATTATTTTTCATAAAAATAATTACTTGATGGCAAAAAATTATAAAGTTAGTTTTTTTTTTTTTTTTCTTGGGTTTATGTTTTTTCTTCTTTTTTTTCTCGGCTTTGATCTTGGAATGTAAAATTCTCATTACTTAGAAAAAAAGTATTTTTACCCTTAAATTGAAAATATTTTGTTTGTTTAAGCATTTGATTTTTTGTTCAATGTGATCAGGAAAAATACTTTTTTAATATGCAGATCAAGAAATTGAATGAAATGGCTTAACTTTTTTTTCTTAGCAGATAATAAAAATTTTATCTTTTTTTTTTGCAAATATTAATTTTTAGTTAATTGGGTATTTCTGTTCACTGTCCTTTTATTATTTCAAAGCCATTTGGATTTTGGGTTTTAGAAAAGTTGTGATGGATCAGGGGTGGTAAATGGTTCGAACCCAAAAGCGGGAAAGCATAAAGGAGTGATTCTGGAGAGTGAAAACAGTACAAATAGCAGAATTTGTGACAGTTTTTATTTAAGAGTTAATAGTTTTGACATACATTTTCAGTTAAAATTTTTGCAATAAATTGCATTCTAAGAGTAAAGTATGGTCAAAACATGCTTGAACCATGTCATTGGTTTTAAAAGTTTGAAATTTTAATCATTGTCTGAGTTAAAGCAATGACTAATATGGTGACTTGCTTGAATAGTATGTTAAGTTTTTGATCTGATTTCATTTGCATTATGTTGAAAGTAAATGAGACTTGTAATTCCTATTCTAGCTTTCCTTTCTTGCCACCTAAAATGTTTCGAATTTATTATAGTCGTCTGATCTGAGGCACTCTTTTGACATATAAAGTGGTGCAGGTCTTTTGTTTGTATTTTGATACTTTCTGTAATATATATTGAAGCTTGAAACCTCATACTGATCAGAGGTCAAGCTCGGTTGAAAATTAGAGTTGCTTTGCTTTGGTGTTCTTGAAGAATGCCCCATTTGCTCCTGAAGGTGCTTATGGGAGATAATTGTTCTCGTGGGCATCTAACCTTTTAAATCAAGTCCAAGAGAGCATACTGATATGGGCGCCATGCACCGCAGGTTAGGATATGTTGTTTACTTATTAATTATCATCTTTCACTATTAGAAAGTAGTGGTTAAAATAATTGTTTTGAACCTTACAGCATTCTTATGTGTCTGCAATTCCCAAACTTTCTTGGCTTATTGCTTATGATGACAAATTTCCAGGGCCCCTTTTACTAAACTATTTCAACGCTTTGCAGTGGAGTTTTTAAGAAAACAAATGATAGTGCCAGGCTCATTATCACAACAATTCTTGGAGTTGTTTTTGGATTTTTTATTGGTGTTTCCTTTCCATCAGTTTCCCTTTACAAGGTATGTTTGCCTTCGTTTCTATCTAGCTATGCTGCAGTAGATCTATCATCCATATGATTTATTTTCAATCCCTTCAGATTCAAAACTTACCTTCAAGCTTTAGATCATCTGTTGATGTAGCCACATCTAATGACGAAGAATTCTTTATAGTCAGATCTCCTGAAACAACCGGGGGCAATGTTCCTAAGGTGCCTGTTGCTTACTCTCTGTCCCCTTTTTTCTTGTAATCTTTTGTTATTTGTAAGGGGAAGACATTTTATTGATACTTTTCAGATTATATATTTTCAAATTATCAGGGAGAGTTTTGTTTGCCACTATGTTTTCGAACCATTATATTTTGTCTTAGATCAGCTTGAGTCTTATATATTTGTTTTCCGGCTTCTTGTGCGGAGCAGTGCTCTTTGTTCACAATTACAGCATGGTGCTTGGTTTTGATCCATTTTGTTAATTGTTTTCTGCTTCTGTGTTTCCCCAGATATATGTTCCGACAAATCCTCGTGGTGCAGAATTATTACCTCCAGGAATTGTTGTTCAAGAATCTGACCTTTACCTACGCAGATTATGGGGTGATCCTAGTGAGGTATGATACATAAGTACTATTTACATAGAAACATCATAATGCTGGTGGTTTAGTATACCATCTAAGTAAATGGCTGGAACAGATTGGAACTTTCTTTTTCTATTAACATCTTTGCTGACTAGGAATGTTACATGCAGCTTATCATGTTGTTTCCACCTGTGTTGCTTTGACTCTTCATTCTTTTTGAAGTACCCGTGTCCGAAACCCATGTCAGACACATATTTGGACATGGGTATGGGGATATGACCCTCCAAGGACTTTCCAAATACATGGAAAAACTTAGAAAAAATTGAACATACCCGTGTTGGACACATACCCTTGTCGGACACATACCCATATCCGACACTCACACTCGAGTCCGAGTAACATAGGTTTCCACTACAAAAGTTCTGATGTATGAGGCCCATTTTAGCACTATATCACTATCACTGTCAGCTTGGAAACATATGCCTTGCAGTGTGCTAAAATATACTTTAATGTGTCTTAATATTCTTGGTCAATAGGTGTCTCTTATCATGATCTTCCTTAAATCTGCAGGATCTGAAGAAGAAACCAAAGTATTTAGTAACATTTACAGTTGGTTTTGATCAGATTGATAATATTGACAAATGTGTTAAAAAGGTTAGACAGTGGGACCATTCCACCATTGCTTTTTAGTTTTTTTTTTTTTTTTTTCCAGTTTTGATTTTCAGGGTTTCTGACACTTCTGTATTCTTACATGTTGAGGTAGTTTTCTGAGGATTTTCAAATTTTGCTTTTTCATTATGATGGCCGGACAACTGAATGGGACCAATTGGAGTGGTCAAAGAACGCAATCCATGTTAGTGTGAGGAAACAAACAAAATGGTAAGTTTTATAGTGTTGTTGATCGTTCAAAATTTCTATCTTTCCAGATCCTTCTAGTTAGAGGGAGTGTTAAGACAGAATACACACACATTTGTCTATTCCTTGCATCTTTGAATTCCAGTCGCTGCCTTGTTAGATTAGCTTAGACTTGTTGTCATTCAGGTGGATGATAATTTTGCTGCCAGTTCTTATATTCCTGCTCGTATATATATATATATATATATATATATATATATATATATATATATATATATATATATATTAGGTGGTATGCAAAAAGGTTTTTGCATCCAGATGTTATGGCCTCTTATGAATATATTTTCATCTGGGATGAAGATCTGGGAGTGGAACACTTCAATGCAGAGAGGTTTGTCTTTTCAACCAGTTTTATTTTTCACTTAATTTCAAGATGTATATTTTTCTTTCTAAATTTCTCTGCACAAGTTACCAGATATATAGAACTGGTCAAGAAACATGGTCTGGAGATCTCGCAACCAGGTTTGGAGCCCAATAATGGACTGACATGGCAGATGACAAAGAGGAGAGGTGACCAACAAGTTCACAAGTAGGCTCTCTCTCTTGTGCGCACACCATATGAAGGGGCAATTACTTTACCAATCATAAAAAATAATTTTTTTTTCCTCTGAAGTTCTGCATTTCGACTTTGTTCACAGGGGGGTTACTGATGAGAAACCTGGCTGGTGTAGTGATCCACATTTGCCACCATGTGCTGCGTATGCTCTCTCTCTCTCTCTCTCCTACGCATACAGAAACATAGACAATGTATCTTGCAAATGTTTAGCAAAGTGGTCATACTTGTAAATTATGAATTTTACAATTTTATAATGTGTTACTGAGCATTTTCAAAAGGGCCCAGACATCATTAATTTGGACTAACTTCAAATTCTGAAAAACGGGAATCATGTCTGTCTGGAGAATCATAATTGGCAATGCATGAGCAGTATCTCTGATTTGCGAATTTCTAACGCACTTCAATGTTAATGTTCCTTCAATCGGATGTCTTCCTTTTCTCTTGGTGCATTTAACACTGTTTACTTTCTTTCAGTTTTGTGGAAATTATGGCACCTGTATTTTCTCGGGAAGCTTGGCGATGTGTATGGTATATGATTCAGGTAAAGTGTGCTTAAGGATTTTGTGGACTTCGGCCACATTGTTTAGAATATTTACATGCTCACAGATTAACTGACTAGATAGGTTGCACATGCTATCGGCATCCTTGCCTCACAAAATAAATACTAGTTAATGTTTCTGCTAAATTTGAATGGTATCCTATGTCAAGATCAGACCCTTTGGTGGGAAATTGCACATCTTAGGTTCAATTCCCTCAACCTAAAAATAAATGAATAAACTTAAATAGAAAAAGAACTGTTAATTGATGGACTCTTTATTAGTTCTTAAATGAGGTTATCTAGAAAAATACAATTATGAATCGGCTCATATACTAGCACCTTTCAGGATGAGTTCCTTCCATTCTCAACTTCTCTGATGATGGAAGGAGAATGAAAACACAGATTAGGAGCATACAACACTGTTTGCTAGAAATTTACTTAATAACTTGGTACAATTTCTTGAGCTCCTTCCTTTTTTGATACTACCAAAATGCTTAACAAATCATGTTCTTGTAGAATGATTTGGTGCATGGATGGGGATTGGATTTTGCTCTCAGAAGATGTGTTGAGGTAAGTTGTTTCTGCCTCTTTTTGCCATTTCCTTTTCGTTATTGACTGCTCTTCAGTGAACACAATAAGAACCTCTTTTTACCAACTCTTTTGGAAACTCTCCTTGATAAAATCAGCAACATTTGAATTTATGATAGCATTCTTATGACAATGACATGCAGAAAGAATCGAAGGAGCTACTTTGTAAAAATTGTTAAAAGCTGTTAATTTTCTAGTGAGATTGATTTTGTTTTCAACTATCTAATAAACAACATGCGAAGCTGGCTTCTCGTAGCCCACCCTGTGAAAAGTGAGAGCTTCATGTATACTACCTCAGCTTGGCCTCTTATTTAATGTTGTACTAAATTGCCATTTTCTTCTCCACAGCCTGCACATGAAAAAATTGGTGTGGTAGATTCACAGTGGATTATTCATCAAGTAATTCCTTCTCTCGGGAACCAGGTGAGTCATCATCAGCTTGCCATATATTTTGGCTATGTTATAATGCTGAATGATGTTGTGGCTTATATTCCCATACAGTTTCTTTTAATGTTTTATGTGAATTATTGATTATATGAATATAGCTTTTGATCTATATCTGGTGGCATGGGTGGTAAGCATGGAATTGGATCCCAGAGTGATGTTGACTTGTTTGATTGAAGAAGTTTAACTGAATAACTCTTTTTTTTCTACTTGTTGGAACAATTTCACCCTATGTTACTCTGACTCTTAATTTTGTCTTTAAGTACCCGTGTCCGACACTCATGTCCGACACATAATCGGATAAGGGTATGAGGATATGATCCTTCAAATATATGGAAAAACTTAGAAAAAATTGAGCATATCCGTATCCAACACTCACTCCCGAGTCCGAGTAACATAGATTTCACCTGGCACTTTTGCAGCATAGGATGACACCCACTCAATTTTGATGTTACTCATGTGTATCAAAGTTCTTGCTCCTATTCTATTATTTTAGCATTTCTTTGCTTCATTCATACTTAACATGTTTGTAATGGCCCTCCTGATTATAATATCATTACTATGAGTTCTGTCAAATTTCAGGGCGAGCCGGATGGTGGGAAAGCTCCTTGGGAAGCGGTATGCATATTTATGAATTTTGACATCGTTTTATGTACCTTCATTTTGAAAAATATTCTTTTGTCTTGCATGGTGTTGCTTTCTTACTCTTTCTCTAAAGGGGACAAAAAATGTTGCACCTTTCTTGTTGAATTTAAATTTATATGAATCTTAATCTTAAAAAAGAAAAAGAATGAAGTCTTAAAATGTTGCTTAGATATGAAACTTCTCCTTGTAAAAGAAAGATCAAATCTCTAAACCAACTTCACATCTTTCTTTTCCATTCACAGGTTAGAACAAGGTGCAAAAACGAGTGGTCTATGTTTCAGAATCGTCTGGCGGATGCAGACAAGGCATACCTTGCTCAGCTTGGAAAGGGATGAATTTTTTTATTTCTTTTTTCCCCAATCCTCCCTCATTGTCACCCCCATTTGTACTTGTATCCATCTCACCTGATGTTTGTTAGGGTTCAGTTTGGGTGACATTTTTTACTGAAAGAGGGTTGGACTCATTTCCTTGAACCACATTTTTTTGTATCTTAAGATTTCTACAGCTATAAAAAGGGAGAGAAAATTTTTTTTATCAGGTCTTCCTCATGAGTTTTTCATTTTTCTACTTGCATTTCTGTCACTTTGTTCATTTCATGTCCTCCGAAGAACAATGGTGGTGTCTTTCCTTAAAAAGTCTGTTGATGGCCTTTTTGGAGAAGGACAAATGGACCTGCAAAAGGTTGAAGAAAGTCAGAGGAGTGCCAAAATTGACATTCCGGGCACGTTCCGATACTCAAGTCAGTAAGTAAGAAATAAAATCAATAGAGCGCTGAAAATGTAACCTTTTTGATCCGCAGTCAAATGCTTTGCCACTGAGCTGTGAACTTGGTAAAGAAATGCTCTGCTTTTGCTTGCATACCAACAATGGACAAAAATGGAGTATGCTAATCAGTTCTTTAAAACATTATAATTTTTAAGACAACTTAGTTGTATTTTTTTTTTTTTTTTTCTCAAGCTATAGCTAAGGTGAAGAAAAAAATCACTATGATTGTAACAATTCCACAAGAAGTTTCTTCTCTGATCTTTACTGATTTGAAGCCATCCCCTTCAGACATCTTTTGCATTAGATTTCAATAATCAAAACCCTCAGGTGTTCAGTTAAGTCATTGTTGTCATGAGAAAGCTGGATAGTGAACCCAAAATAATTGTAAAGCCAAAGTGCAAAATTATTGTACTTAATTTCTTTTATTAAGGCAGGGAGGAGCTTTCAGCTGATTTCATCAATACTTAATTTCTGCATCCTACTCAAATGACAAAGTAACAGTAAGTGAAAGCAATTGTTTTTCTTTTTTTTTTAAATTTCTTGACCCTTGATATTGTTGGAAGTGTGGCTCCAATCACAAAAAGTCCACAAAAGTAGCCACCACCAAAGTCCACAAGAACTACCTACCAAGCTCTTCTAGAATTCAACCAAGAGATAGCAGTTTCAACATTTGATGGCAGCAGCCCGCCTATGTTGAACATTTGTAGAAAAGCTTGCAAAGTTGCAAGCTTGTATTCACACCCAATGAATTGCCTATAAATAGGCATGAGTCTCTTTGTTGTAAAGAGTGCAGGAGCAGAGGAGAGCAAAGGAGAAATGAGCTAGAGCTCCAAAGGTGAGCTCCAAGAGCTCCCTCCCGGTTGAGGCATAGTGAGAGCTCCAGAGGGAGCCCCTCCCGGTCGAGGTGATGAGAGAGTTTAGAGGCAGTAGCTGCCTGTTAGATGCTTGTGTATTGAGGTGTTGAGTGTGTGCTAAAAAGAGCACTTGTAATATGTAGCCGGTTTGTATCCGGTTTGTACTCCATCTCCGATTAAATACAAAGCTTTGCTCCTCCTCCCGTGGACGTAGGTATATTGGCCGAACCACGTAAAATATCTGTGTTTCTTTTGTGTGTTCAGTTCCTATTTTCTCATCTCTTATTTTAGTTGTGAGACACTATTCCGTCACTCTGGTACCTAACAGTGGTATCAGAGCCATTGGTTCGTGGTCCTTATTCCGCTGCAGTGAAAGTGTTGGTTCTTAGTATGCTCTGTGGTTGCAGTATTGTCTGATCTTCCACATCAGAAAAGAATTATTCTTGTTGCTGGAAATAAAGTGTGGTAGTGTGAAAGTGTCTAGGGAAGTTCTGGCTAGGAAAGACTTGGTATTTAAGTGTGTCTATCAGTGACCCACCTCTCTTTCCTGGGAACCTACCTGGTGCACTATTCACGGGCTACGGTCACTGTTCCAGTATACGGTTACTATTCACAGATACGGTTACTATTCATACGTGTGGTTGTATACTTTTGCAGTAATTGTTAACGTATACTGGATTTGTTCTAGTGTACGACATACGTACAATACTGTTCACGTATACGGTACTATTCACGGTGAAATAGTGTAACTCGCTTCAGTTCGTGTACAACCATGGCAGCAAAATTCGAGATAGAGAAGTTCAGTGGGAGAAATTTCTCCTTGTGGAATATTGAAAGTAGTGAAAGGAAACCTTGTGGTGATAAAAGCAGAGAAGATCACAAGCAATCTATACATGCTTTTGGGAGAGACGTTGCAAGAGGCAGATGCATCAGTTGCAGCAGCCAGCCAAGAAGAAACGACGATGATGTGGCATCGCAGATTAGGCCATATGTCAGAGCGAGGCTTGAAAGTCCTTGCAGAACGCAATCTCCTGCCGGGCTCAAGATGGTCAATTTACCTTTCTGTGAGCACTGTGTGATAAGCAAGCAGCATAGATTGAAGTTTGCTAAAGTAACTACAAGAAGCAAACACATACTGGACTTAATCCATTCTGATGTGTGGGAGTCACCAGAAATATCCCTGGGTGGAGCAAAGTATTTTGTATCATTCATTGATGACTATTCCAGGAGATTATGGGTGTACCCAATCAAGAAGAAGTCAGATGTGTTTCCAGTATTCAAGGAGTTCAAAGCACAAGTAGAGCTTGAAACTGGGAAAAGAATCAAGTGCTTGAGGACAGACAATGGAGGAGAATATGTAGACGGTAACTTTCTAGCATTCTGTAAGAAAGAGGGTATTATGAGACAATTCACGGTTGCACATACGCCTCAACAGAATGGTGTAGCAGAGCGGATGAACAGAACTCTCCTAGATAGAACAAGAGCCATGCTGAGAACAGCGGGATTGGCCAAATCTTTCTGGGCAGAAGCAGTCAAAACCACCTGTTATGTGATAAATCGATCACCATCAACGGCGATTGGTTTGAAGACGCCTATGGAGATGTGGAAAGGAAAGCCAGCTGATTATTCTTCTCTACATGTGTTTGGATGTCCTGTGTACGTGATGTACAACTCCCAAGAAAGAACAAAGCTGGATCCAAAATCCAGAAAATATATATTCTTGGGTTATGCTGACGGTGTTAAGGGGTATCGCCTGTGGGATCCCACTGCCCGCAAGGTTGTTGTCAGCAGAGATGTAGTTTTTGCAGAAAATGAACTGCAAAGTGAGCAAACAAATGACAACACTTCAAAAGAGACTGCTACAGTGCAGATGGATAGAAATTCTCAAGAAGATGATTCTTCTGAAGCAGAACCAGAGCATGAGGTACCAGAACCAGTTGAGTCCGAGGCTGTAGAAGTTCGACGGTCAACTCGTGAGAGAAGGCCTCCAAATTGGCACACGGAGTATGTTACGGAGAGCAATGTTGCATACTGTCTTTTAACAGAGGATGGAGAGCCATCAACTTTTCATGAAGCTACTAGTAGCCCAGATGCTTCTCTGTGGATGACAGCAATGCAGGAAGAAATTGAAGCTCTTCACAAGAACGAGACATGGGAACTGGTGGAATTACCACGTGGCAGAAAAGCCATTGGTAACAAATGGGTCTACAAGATCAAGCGGGATAGCAATGATCAAGTAGAACGATATCGTGCTAGATTGGTTGTAAAAGGATATGCTCAGAAAGAAGGTATTGACTTCAACGAGATATTTTCTCCAGTTGTCAGACTTACTACCATCAGAGTAGTGTTGGCTATGTGTGCTGCATTTGATTTACATCTTGAACAACTAGATGTAAAGACGGCTTTTCTACATGGAGAGCTTGAAGAAGAAATTTATATGCTCCAACCAGAAGGTTTTGTTGAAACAGGCAAAAAGAACTTGGTTTGCAGGTTGACCAAATCTCTGTACGGTCTAAAGCAGGCGCCCAGATGTTGGTACAAGAGATTTGATTCTTTCATAATTAGCCTTGAATACAACAGACTGAGTTCAGACCATTGTACGTACTACAAGAGGTTTGATGATAATGATTTCATTATTTTGCTGTTGTATGTGGATGACATGTTGGTGGTAGGCCCCAACAAAGATCGAATCCAAGATTTGAAGGCACAGTTGGCTAGGGAGTTCGATATGAAGGACTTGGGACCCGCAAACAAGATTTTAGGGATGCAAATTCACCGAGACAGAAAAGACAGGAAAATTTGGCTTTCTCAAAAGAATTATCTGAGGAAGGTCTTGCGACGCTTCAACATGCAAGACTGTAAGCCAATATCTACCCCACTTCCTGTCAATTGTAAATTATCCTCAGGTATGAGTCCTAGCAATGAAGCAGAGAGGATGGAAATGTCTCGAGTACCGTATGCATCAGCGGTGGGAAGCCTTATGTATGCTATGATATGTACAAGACCAGACATTGCACAAGCAGTGGGAGCGGTCAGTCGATTTATGGCAGATCCTGGTAGAGAGCATTGGAATGTTGTTAAGAGGATCCTTAGATACATTAAAGGAACCTCAGATGTTGCATTATGTTTTGGAGGATCAGAACTTGTTGTCAGGGGTTATGTTGATTCAGATTTTGCAGGTGATCTTAATAAAAGGAAATCCACTACTGGCTATGTGTTCACACTTGCAGGAGGAGCGGTAAGCTGGTTATCTAAGTTACAGACTGTTGTAGCTTTGTCTACTACAGAAGCTGAGTACATGGCAGCTACCCAAGCATGCAAGGAAGCAATATGGATACAAAGGTTAATGGAAGAACTCGGGCACAAGCAGCAGAAGATTATTGTGTATTGTGACAGTCAGAGTGCCTTGCACATTGCAAGGAATCCAGCCTTTCATTCCAGGACAAAGCATATAGGTATACAGTATCACTTTGTTCGAGAAGTAGTAGAAGAAGGAAGTGTGGATATGCAAAAGATTCACACCAAAGACAACCTAGCAGATGTTATGACAAAGCCAATCAACACTGACAAGTTTATTTGGTGTCGATCCTCCTATGGTCTATCAGAAACGTAAGCAACATGGAATGGCAAGACAAAAAGAGTGGTGTGAAGATATGATTGGTTTAATCAAATCTTCAAGTGGGAGATTGTTGGAAGTGTGGCTCCAATCACAAAAAGTCCACAAAAGTAGCCACCACCAAAGTCCACAAGAACTACCTACCAAGCTCTTCTAGAATTCAACCAAGAGATAGCAGTTTCAACATTTGATGGCAGCAGCCCGCCTATGTTGAACATTTGTAGAAAAGCTTGCAAAGTTGCAAGCTTGTATTCACACCCAATGAATTGCCTATAAATAGGCATGAGTCTCTTTGTTGTAAAGAGTGCAGGAGCAGAGGAGAGCAAAGGAGAAATGAGCTAGAGCTCCAAAGGTGAGCTCCAAGAGCTCCCTCCCGGTTGAGGCATAGTGAGAGCTCCAGAGGGAGCCCCTCCCGGTCGAGGTGATGAGAGAGTTTAGAGGCAGTAGCTGCCTGTTAGATGCTTGTGTATTGAGGTGTTGAGTGTGTGCTAAAAAGAGCACTTGTAATATGTAGCCGGTTTGTATCCGGTTTGTACTCCATCTCCGATTAAATACAAAGCTTTGCTCCTCCTCCCGTGGACGTAGGTATATTGGCCGAACCACGTAAAATATCTGTGTTTCTTTTGTGTGTTCAGTTCCTATTTTCTCATCTCTTATTTTAGTTGTGAGACACTATTCCGTCACTCTGGTACCTAACAGATATTAATTAATTTATCATCATTATTTTAAAAGGACAACAGACAAAAGAAAAGAAAAGAGAAGGTTGTCATGTAACGGCTGAAATTGATTTGTCAACTGCTGCATTATTGAGATTTGTATTTATACATGCAAATATAGGTAAAAAAACGTGAGATTAAGTTGATCAAACTATTCAAAGTATATATTTTGCTAACTATTGCTCTCAGACACTCTTTAAGATTAGTTAATATATTATTTATAGAAAGAACATTGTATTAAATACAATATTTTACAACTTTATTTATCATTTTCAATACATTGGATAAAAATATTACTATATTTAGTAACCTTAAAAAGTGTCCTCAGGATACTTGTTAGCAAAATCTTATATATAATACTAATACTAAGAAGAATGAAAGGGAATAACAGCTTGCTAACAAATGAATCAGTCCCTAAGCATCTTTTGAAGGAAGTTGAGCAATATCTTTATACCCAACACCGCAAAATAGTATAATAATAAGCCGTATTTGGCAATCTATAATGTAATATTATGTATATTCATCTCATCATTAAAATACCCTTCATTATATAAATGCTTAAATGTCAGCAGAATTTTTCATTGTTGATGATTTTGGTCCAACCCCAGTCCTCAGGGACATTAACCAAAGGGGGATTTAAAGGTTTTTCCTAATTTGCCTGGTTGGTAATGGTGATGCTTAAAGGAAGCCAAAGAAAAGCCTTTTTCAGGAGTGAAAATGAAGTTTTTTTTTTTTTTTTTTCTCACCAAACTCCAATTGAGTTTGAGGATGGCAAGCCCTTTTGCTTGCATTTGCAGGTACCTGACTTACATATAAGAAAATGTTCATCTTACCTTCCTGGCTTGTGGGCTAAGGCTTCATTTAACATTTTTTCCCTAAACGCTTAAGAATATAGGTGAGAGCTGGTACAAGGGGTTAATTTTATAGAGCCTAGATGGTTTGGAAGACCCCATTGAACTGTAACACAGATCTTCAGTCATCACTATATTTGAAAGCTTAAAGTTATACATTAATCAGTTTAACCAACAAAAGCAGCAAATGCACCCTCATAAAATAATTTTTTCTACATCTATCAAATCTGATACGTACAATTAGAGATCATTTTTTTATTTCTGATACAGTGAAAAGTTTTAACCAAAGAATCACAGCCAATAATCTGGTGAACCTATGTCAAAAAATGAAAATAGTAAAGAAGAGAAAAGGAAGTTCACTATTTTTTTTTACAAAGGAGTTCGCAGCTCTGGGATAGAGTAAAAGATTGCAGATGTTGAGATTTGAATCCCGACTTACTGAATGTCACCTCCTTTTTAAGGTGGTTGCATGAACCAACTGCCCCGGATTCGAAGTTTACTATTTCCATCTCAACTGGTTTTTAATATTTGATTGTCTCTCCTTGCTTAAATTGATCGTTAGCTTCCTTCTGGAAGAACAAAAACAATATACAAGTAGTACTTAAAATTGAAACAGCGTTAGGCACCAACCCTCTTAGCAATCTAACATAAAAAAAAAAAAAAAAAAAACAAACAAACAAAAAAGCCTGCTTAAAAACCTACATTCTCAAACAAGCCAAAATCAACTCTCTCTCTTTTTTTTCTCCAAGCTTCTGCAGATCAAAATAAATCTCTCTCAACACTCTTCTCCAGCCCATCTCACTGCTGATTTTCCAGGTGGCTGCTTGTTGTAATAACTTGGTGTGCTTTGTGGTGATTTTATGGAGTTGTAGGAGCCCTCTGTCAATAATCTTGTAAACTTACTTGTACTCTTTTCAAAGGTCTCTCTCTTTGTTCATTCTCATCTTTTTTTTTTCTTTTTTTTTTTTTTAATGTGGGAATGTGCTTGATGAAACTAAATTTAGTTTTCTTTCTCTGAATATTTTTCAGGGCTCCTAAAACTCCAAAGTAATCTACTTGTTTGTAAGGTAACATTTTTATATGTGTTCCATTTGCTTTCTTTTTGCCTGCATAGCTACCTGTTTTCTCCAAAGCAAAAGATAGACTTTTTTGTTTTTTTACTACATGTTGATTCTGAAACATGCAATCCAGAAAAGCTTGAAGAATATTTATACAGTTCAAAAATGTTTTAAGAATATATTTCCATAGTTTGCCAGCTTTGTCCATAGCTCTGATAAGAGTGCAACATTCAAAATCTCTGGAGAAATAAAGCATTTGTTAGTAGTTAATTTCAAACTTTTTTTCCTCCAAAATTTAAGCTTGTTAAGATCATAAAGTAACATGAATATCCATACCTTTGAACAATTATATAAATTTTATAACTTGGAAGATTGAACTGTTTACCAAATTTATTCAGATTTACAATTTCTCCATAGGAACAGAAGATAAGTTTTATCTGTCAGAAAGTAGTGTTAAAATCAAGTCATTTCTGAGATTAGTCTGCCTTCTAATATGATAAACCAAATTTTTTAAGCTTTGTGCCAGAGATTAATGCATTAATATACAACAATCGGCAGTTAACCAACCACCTTTTTCGATTTATTTTTCAAATTGGCTTGACGTTTTATAATGATTAGTATCAAACTATCAATCAAATTGCACTTTTTTAAGTGCAGCAGTACACATCCACTAGCTGTCTTTCTGATATATATATATATATATATATATATTTATTTATTAATTTATTAATTTTGTTTGTTTCACCAGAGATGGGAGAGATTTCAAGCTTCCAATTAGGTGTTATTGGCGCCCTGTTTCTGTCGGTTGCATCATCTGTCTCTATTGTCATATGCAACAAAGCTTTGATGAGCAATCTTGGCTTCCCTTTTGGTAATTTGTCTATTCTTTTTTTATAGATGGAATTTTTATTCCTTATTTGAAACAGCATTATCCATTATAATAATAAAAGCTATCTTACCTGGATTTTTCATTTTCCCAAAAATATCTGTGTTTGATATTTGTGTCCGACACATATTCGGATATGGGTATGGGTTATAATCCTCAATATATATGAAAAAAAAACTTAGAAAAAAAAAACGAATATAAATACTCGTGTATGACACATATCTGTATCTGACACTCACCAGAGTCCGGATAACATAAAATAAAAGAACTATTATTTACCACAACATTTAAGTTGATTTTCTTTTAATCCCCTTCTTCCTTTCTCCTTTTTTTTTTCCTTCTCTTTCTTCTTGGTGCAGCTACAACACTCACTAGCTGGCATCTCATGGTAACATTTTGCACCCTTTATGCGGCGCAACGCTTCAATCTGTTTGAGAATAAATCAATTGACATGAAGACCGTGATGCTCTTTGGCATCCTCAATGGTGTTTCTATTGGACTTCTCAACTTGAGCCTTGGATTTAACTCCATTGGATTCTATCAGGTGGACTTCATTTTTACAGACATTTATTAAACCTTATTCGAAATCTATCTCAAAAGTATATATATATATATATATATATATATATATATATATATCTTTTTAGCCCATAAATTTGGGTCCTCATTCTTTGTGGTTCCTCTTTTGGCAGATGACCAAACTTGCAATCATACCATTCACTGTATTGTTGGAAACTGTCTTCCTAAAAAAGCAATTCAGGTTTTTTTTCCTTTCATTTGACATAGCCATTACTTCTGAGTTCTGATAGTTGAGCATTTTGAGATTCAAAGCTTAAAGAACTTTTTGTTCTACTTTGTGCAGCCAAAAGATAAAGCTGTCCCTCTTCCTTTTACTTGTTGGAGTTGGCATTGCCTCTATAACTGATCTCCAACTCAATTTTGTTGGAACAATCCTTTCTCTCCTTGCCATCGCCACCACCTGTGTTGGGCAAATTGTATCCTTTTTACTCTCTTTGCTTTCTTTTTTATAATTGGTTTGGTTAAGAACTGAGGTTGCATCAACTGATCAAGCATTTACATTTCAGAGCCCATGTTGCAAAGAAATGAAATTTAACATTTCAAAAGTGCTTCTGAAATGATCTTTTGGAGATTTAACATCAGGCATGCTCCATGGTATATAGGACAGTTTTGTTGAAACTGCTGGCATATCAGCACTTCTTTTTTTTACTTGAAATCTATGTTACTCGGACTTGAGTGTATGTTTGATTTATTCTAAGTTTTTCCATATATTTGGAGGATCCTTGAGGGATCATATCCTCATACCCATATCCGGATATACGTTGGACACAGGTATCGGACACACATACTTAAAAAAAAATGAAGAGTCGAAGCAACATAGCTTGAAATTACCCCTAAAAGTTTGTTCTTAACTTGAAGAACATAGCTGACAAACACCATACAGAAGAGGCTGAATGTCTCTTCAACCCAGCTGCTGTACCAGTCAGCCCCATTTCAAGCAGCTATTCTTTTTGTCTCAGGTCCTTTGGTAGACCAATTCCTCACCAAGCAAAATGTGTTTGTTTTCAAATATTCCCCTATAGTCTTGGTACAGACTAAAGAACCAAACCTCTCTTTCTTTCCTCACCATATCACACAGATGATATCAATGAGATTTTCTGATAAAACTAATTTGCTTTTGAACATTATTTGCAGACATTTATCATCCTTTCATGCATTATTTCTGTATCTGTCAACTTCAGCACATTTCTGGTTATTGGCAAAACATCCCCAGTCACATATCAAGTTCTTGGCCACCTCAAAACTTGCCTGGTTCTTGCCTTTGGCTATACACTGCTGCATGACCCTTTTACAAACAGGAACATGATTGGAATCCTAATAGCCATTTTTGGGATGGGCTTGTATTCATATTTTTGCACCCAAGAGAACAAAAAGAAACAAGCTGATCCATTGGGGTCTCAGGTATATATACATATGTATATATACATATATATATATATATACATATATATATATACACATATTCCTCTCTTCAGTCTTCCCTTCTCTGTTTCTCACAAGAAATGTTTTGTTAACAAATTTTTATGTCTTGTTTTTCAGATGAAAGATAAGGATGCAACACCATTTCTGGCTCTAGAGAAAGAAGGCCATGAAGTTAAAAATTCAGACAAGGATTCTCTTGTCTAAAACAAAACAGGGATTTTGTGCCTTTAAGGTGTTCTTTCGAACATTTTGTACCTCAGACTAAAATGACTTTGATTCTTTAAATAAACTACTCATTTCCAATTCATCTGATCTTCCCCTTAACAGCTTATAATAATAGTAGAATTTATGGAATCATTAGCAAACTGTAATTCAGTTTCAAAGTAATTATCAATAAATGTCAAAGAAAGAAATATGATGCACCATGAAAAGATTTTAATTTTTTTATAATAAAGGTAAGTATCTTCAAGTTTTGCTTAAATTTAAGAAGTGATCTTTAGACATTTTTTTATAAATTTTTTTTTTCTGATTTTAATCTTTCACGAAACAAATACTATATACCAAGATGAATTTCAACGCTTTAAATGAAGAGAAAATTAATTAGAAACCCAGACCTGCTAGTTAGTTTTACTGAAAAATTATCTAATATATTATTGAAAAAAATTTAAATTTCACTGACAACATGAATTAAAAGGTTTAACACATTCATAAAAATATTTTTTAAAAACTTATATAATATTAAGGGTGCAACTAACCAGAACTAATTATACTCCAATGCAAGATTTAATTATTATAACAATGGGTAAGCTTCCAAGGTTTAGTCCAGATTTGCCAAATATTTTATTTTTCTTATTTTTTGAGGTTACTTTATGTGATTATATATATATATATATATATATATATATTTATATACCAGATTCCAAACTGATCTAAATAGGACAAAATTGTTAGTTGCATTTCTGAAAATGATATTTTCCTAAAACCATGATACTTCCTTTGAATATTTTTAATTTATTAATTTAAGACATTTATTATTACATCTGGGTTATATTGTTATATCTATGTAAAATAAAAAAACGAAAAAGAAGAGTTCTAGAAAAAGACAATAGGTGAAGAATATTTTCAAAATCGAATTGTGAGATTTTCATGAACAAAAATAAATATAAATAAAATATGTCTATTTTTTATAAAGGAAAAATCAATAGCAGATATAAATATGCATGATTGCATGTATGACTTAATTTTGTTTGAAATAAAGAAACATGTTTTTGGAGCCAAAAGAATGTTTGGTGGATTATGACTTTTGGTTTTTAAATTTTGCTAACCAGATGTGTTAAAGACACATTTTAGGATTAGTTAATGAAAATATTAATCAATGTCTAATAGCATTGATTAAATTAATATTTATAGAACAAAATATAATTAATATAACAAAATAATATATTAATGTAAAAAAATAAATGATAATTAAATAATCTTTAATTAGTATCTATAAATACTTATTTATCGGACCCTTAAATTAATATATTATTTATAATAATAAAATTATATTACATGTAATAATTGATAATATTTTATCATTTTTAATACTTTAAATGAATATATTATTATATATAATAATTTTAAAAAATATTTTTAAAATATCTGTTAATAATTTATTTTTATTTTTACATGCAAATTCGAATCTTTTCGAGTTTGAATTAATCAGTCATTTTTTAAATTTTATGAAATATGTAATTATTTTGCATGTTTTTTAAGTTTGGATTTGAATATTTTGTTTTTGAGTTTTTTTACTTGAACAATTTTAAATTTGAATTTATTAAGATTCAAATTTTTTATCAAATTAGTTAAACAAGTTTAATTTTAAATTTTTAATTAAATTTTCGAATTTAAATTCATTTTATCATCTCTAAACTTTTCCAAATCAATAGGTAGCTTTTTTTCCTAGCCCCGTTGAATTAATCCCCAATATTATCAAAAACGATTTATTCATTAAACATTCAATAATTGCCCAAATTCAAAAAATACAGAATAAAAAAATTCCTGTTCTCACTTGCAATTTTGCACGTTTGAAAAACTTTTTTGGTCCATGTTGAGAGTCAGAGTGGAACATGGACCGGAGATCATCATCATATCATAATGATTAGGTTAACATGCTTTTGAATTGGAAAAATGGAAAGCAAACATTTCTTATTTTTATTTTTATGGATTGAAATTTAAAATAATTCGAATCTAAAATTATATAAATATGTCCAAATTCCTTCATTTGTCACTTTTAAAAAACCTCTCAATTCCAAACTTTTTAATCCAAATATATAAGCAAAATTAAAATTCCTTAGTACTTTCTCGTGAAGAACACCAAGTTCCTCGTGAATATTGGTTGATAATTAAATTTTCTTTTCTCTTTTTTTTTTCTCTTGAATTTCTTTGGATTTCATTTTTGGATAGAGAAAACAAAATAAATAATACACACTTCTAAAAATATATAAACAAAGAGAAGGTTAGTTAAAAATAGTAAAAAAAAAAAAAAAAACTTTTAGTTTGGCAAATGGCAATGACAGCACATGAAAATTTAGAAAAAAAAAATGAATAAATGAATAAATGATTGGTGAGAAAATTGAGATGCAATAAGGATATGCGACTAAATCTTATATATATATATATATATATATATATATATATATGAATAAGGTACATTGCATTGGACAATGTATAATTTTCTACCAATGTTTTAATTTTCAATTGCTTTTCAAGCCCTTGTTAAAATTTGAACATTGCTTTTAATTTCCTCAATTATATAATAATCCAAAAATATAGATTTGGTAACACAATTAGAACACGCGAAAAATAATTAAAATACGATATAAAATATAAAATGACACGAAAAATAACATGAATACAATACGAATATATGAATATGTCAAAATTTATATAATACGAATTATTAATATGTCAAAACTTATTTAAATATATAACACCTTAAACAGGATTATAACACTAAAATAAACACAAACACGACATGAATATAAAAATTGCTAGATCTACAAAAATGTTAATCAATATCTAATAATGCTAATATTATATTCAAGAACAAAATTTTAATTAATTATGTGAACTCATTTTCTCATGTTTAATTTTACCACTACATCTATGAAAGTTTTGTATTTTGTAGTCCAATTGCCTCGATTATATACTATCTATTTATTTGATGACATCCGCTTAACTTTTTTTGTATAAAAAGATTCAAGTTTTAAAGGAATTAAATTTTTTTTTTTTTAAGTATTAAAAACCAAATCTTACTTTTACAAAAAAAAAAAAAAAGTATATATATCTCTTAATAAAATTTGAAAAAATTATCTCTAAATAAAATGAATGACTCATTTGAATTAAATTCAGATTTTAATTTTAAGGTTAAGATTTTGATATTTTCTTCTATAATTTAAAACTTTCTGAATAAAAGCTGCAAAAGGGTCCAATAATAAATTACTAGTAATTTCTTTTTTCCTTTTTCATTTTGAGCACTAGTAGTATTATTATAGGTCTTTATAGGTCAGGCCAACAACTCCCCTTGACTTTTGCATGCAATTGCTATTTGCTAACACCCATTTGCCTCATTTTCCCTCCCCAAGAAAAACAAAAATTATAAGTAATAAGTAATAAGTACAGTAATTGATACTAGTATAATTCAAAAAATAAATTCGATTAACGAGTGTTTATAAGTATTAGTGAAAATTTATTTAATTATTAATTTAAATTTATATGTTGAATTCCAAAAAAAAATATTAATTATATATTTTTTATAAATATCATTTTAACTAATGTCACTAATCATTGATTAATATTTTTCTTCAAAAATATATAATAAAAAAATTTAAAATAGTATTTTTTTTTTAAATAATTTAAAAGCTTGAATTCCTCTCTCAATTATCCTTCTATAAAATTTATTAGTCACATCTGTAATTAGAAATGTGTATACAAATGATTATGAAAATAATAAGTGATGATCATTGATTAATAAAATTTTGAAAAATACAATATTACTTTTTTTAATATAATTTTATTACTTAGTGACCATATAAAAGATTCAAGAATGGTCCTTTTCATTTTTTTAATAAATAAATATGATAATTACAGAGTTCTATTCTGAGTGGAGCAATAGCAATTTTTTTTTTTTTTTAATAAAGGTTAATGTCAGTTTCATTGGATTTTAACCACAAAAGTTCATCAACATTGTCATTAAGTTTACTAAAATCATTAATGAAAACAAATTTTAATAAGAAAAATGATTTTGCTGATCGGTGTTCTTAAAATACCTGTTAAGATTAATTAAGTTATTATTTATAATAATATTATATTAAATAAATAATTATTTTGATAAATTTTAATACATTAAAAATTATAAGTTACTTAATGTAATAATTTTAATAAATACTTTTAAAATACTTGTTAGCGTTAATCCTAAGAAAAAAAAATCATAAACATAAAACTTCACAAATAGGAATATTTTGATATATAGATATATTTCTCTAAATATTCACAATCATTTCAAATAACATATTCAATTAAAAAAAATATGTGAATAATAACTAAGTAAAGATTCATTATGATTGACATGTAACTAAACTAAAACTTTTCTTGAAGATTTTTATAACACAAATGTTTTCCTTTTTTGATTTTTAGAGGACCTAAATACTCTTAATTTTATTATTATAACTTAAATTTGTTTTTTTTTTTTTTTTACTTTTCTTAAACTGAGTTGATGTCACTTAATTCGTGACACTAACTTAATCATTCATATTTTATATATTTAGTATAGATATTTAACTTCATTTTTTATATGTATTTTTAAGATATATGATTGTTGAAAATGTATAAATTAAAAAAAATATTATTTTATACATCATAAACTTTTAAAATTTCAAACAAAATTAAAAAATTATCATATATTCTTTTTCTTTTATTATATTGATTTATTATTTTTTAAAAATATATCTTAATAAGACACGTAACCATTCTCTAATAATGTTGATGAAATTTAAAAAATTCACCCATTGAAAGAGGAATGTTGTAATTATAAACTATTTTCTACATAGTTGTCAATGTTTTGACAAATGAGAAATCATCAATTCAATTTTTATTACCTTTTCTTATATGATTTGATATTAATTCTGAATTTTGTTGTTGCTTATTTAACAAGAAAAAAAATTACATAAAATTTTTACTTTTTTTTTTCTTGCAATTCCATAAGTTTCCTCCTTTTCCCATGAATAATATAAAATTATTTAGTAATTAAATAAAAAAATAAAAAACAAAAAGCGAAAAGGTAAAAGGTAAAAGGTAAAAGTACATGATTGGCTGCATAAATTTAGAGTACTTTTTTAACTTCAAATCAAAGGAGAAAAGGGTATTAAAGTAATTTAAATAATTCAATATTCGCCTGGCAATCTTTGTCTCATATACCCTTTCCTCCATTTCAGTTTTTTAAACAAACAGAAAAGCGGAAGAAAAAAAAAAAAAAAAGGAGAGCGAGGAACCGAGAGTTTTTTTGTTTTTGTTTCTGAAACTCCAAAGAAGAAGTATTTTTGTAATTTCATCTCGCCAAAAAGAATAAAAGAGAAAAATATTGATTCTCTTGTACCCCCATTACTGGGATCAGAGGATCAAATCATCATCTCATTTCCATGGCATTTTATTGATTCTCTGTTTTGCAAAGAAGTCTTCTCTTTTTTTCTTTTTCTTTTTTAAAAGAAAGAAGAAAAGAAAAAATGGCTGGTTCGCAGAGCGGAGAATTAAAAATGGAAGGATGGTTATATATAATTCGTTCGAATCGGATTGGATTACAGTACTCAAGGAAGCGTTACTTTGTTCTTGAAGATCATCTTCTTAATTGCTTCAAATCCATGCCCATTTCCAATCTTCAGGTCTCTTCCTTCTTTATTTTTTATTAATATTTAGTTTTTATCTTTTTGTTTGTTAAGAAGCTTATCTTGCAACTGTCGTTACTCATTTAACGATTATTATAAAGAAATAATGACATTAAAGTTAAACTGATTATATTTTCTATTTGTTTATTTATTATTTTAGTTGCTTAATTATGGATTAGTTGAATATACTTAATATTTTCATTCCAAATGCGTTTTTAGGTAGAGTATGAGTACTTTGATAAGGAGAGAGAGCTTTCTTGATAACAATTTCTTTTTGTAGATGCAGTGGCGGATCTTGACATTTGATTTTGGGGGAGCCAATTAAAAAATTAAATCTATATATATTTCATTTGAGGTATGTCATAAATAATTAAGGAAAATCAATATAATATTACACTATAACGAAAATTAATTAAAAAAAATCAAAATTTTGACTAATTACAAAAGTTTTAATATTATTCATGTATATAAACAATAAGATCATATAAACATATATTTTAAAAAATAAAATAACAATCTTAACAAGAATCTTATTATTTTTGCTTTGTAAAGAAGTCGACAGTGATAGAAAAAATAAACAGATTTATAATAAAAATTTTAAAAATAAAGATAAAAGTTAGAATAACTACTAACTAGTAAAAGAAGATTTTTGAGAATCTTAGCATGATCTTAATAAACTTGATGACTCAAACGACAAGCATCAAGTTACAAACAAAATTGATTGAATTTGAAGCTAAAGAATAGAAGAAGAAAAGCTACAGAGGGTAACGGTAACATGCAGTAAAAGAAAAAAATCTGACTTTACAGTTTACAATATTTTGTTGAAGTCATGTTGAGAAAACTAACATTTAGAAAATTAATTTAAATTCACATTATTGTGACTTAATATATACAACAAATCAATTAATTTGAAGAGTTATAAATAATAATTAATGGATAAAATAAAAAGATAAATAACAATATAATTTTAACTTTCTAAAATTATAATGCATAAAATTAAGTTGTAGACAAAAATAAAAAAACTAAATAAATATAAATTTTATTTTGAGAAAATTAATTTTATTTTATTTAATATATAAATACATATATATATATATATTAAAAAAATTTCAAAATTCTTGGGGGGGCCAAGGCCCCCCTGGCTCCCACGACGGTCCGCCTCTGTGTAGCTGCCTTTTTTACTCTTGGTATTTTTTTGAAGGATCTTGCTAACAAGAGTACCTTAGCCCTTTTTTTATTTTTTATTTTTTTTAAAGTTTACTATATTAAGTAATATATTTTTTCATTGCATTGAAACTCATGAAATTAAGTGTCAACTATGGTATTTAATACAAGAATATTATTTTAAATAGAAACTTAACTAATTATAAATAATGACTTAAGAGCACTCATTAATAAAATATTTTTTTAAATAGTTTCTTTCATTCTAGAAGTATTTCAAATTGTGCTGGTGCTTATTTTTTTGTTGGGTTAGAAATATAACTGTTTATAGGTAAATCTGGAGAAATTCTACCGTCAACTTTGTGTCAGGAATATTTTACTTTAGCATTCATATGTCACAGTCTTTGTACTCTTTAATCTTTAGTTTTTATTGAAAGTTGAGTTGATTTGATGATATAATCATATGCCAAGCAAATCATTAACTTTAATTTAAGCATAATTTGTGATGTGGTCACGTCTTTGCTTTAGTGGGAAGTGGTAACTGCCTCGAAAGAAAAGTCAATGATCAAGCTATCGAGTGCCTCTATTTCTTGCTGTTGCAGTTCTTTTTTTTTTGTTTTGTGAAAGTATTGTGTATATAATTTGATGAATGAATAATTGGGGATGCTAAGATAGTATTTAGGCTCACATTTATTTTGAGTTAATGATCTTGTGTTTATACTTTATAGTTTCATACTTGCAGGCTGTTTATTTGACGGGTTTGACAATTTTATCGGGCGAATGAGCTAAACATTGATTTGTCTTTCAGGAACCTGGTAGAAGTGCAATCATTGATTCCTGCATTCGAGTTACAGACAATGGGAGGGAGAGTATTCACAGAAAAGTATGTGAATTATGTGTTGTTTTTCTTGGAAGTGGAAATTTTTCTGGTTTATTTTTCCAATCGTTTCATGCCATTGGACCCTTTGTAATGACAGTTCTTTGTTTGACTTTGTAGGTATTCTTCATATTCACCCTTTATAATAGTTCTAACCTCAATGATCAACTTAAGGTGAGGCAAATATTGTTAGTCAATATATATCATACTTTCTTCTTTTTTTTTTGGATAATTAATATATATCATACTTTCACCTTCAAGTATAAGATATGGAATCTAAATTTTATAGCTAGGAGCTAGTAGTCCTGAAGAAGGAGCAAGATGGATTCATTCCTTTCAGGAAGCAGCCTTAAAGGTGCTGAACTGCTTCCTCTTGTTAATGCACATCATAAGTTTCTGGCATAAGATGGGATGAGACTGAGACTTGATTGTATATATGCAGGGTGGTCCATACCCTGGAAATGATGTTGCTTGTTCAAAGAGCAGATGGCAGTCCTTCAGGTATAATAATGAGTTACCGTCCAGCTTGCTATTCAACATATATTTAACCTCTGGCTTTTTGTTGTCTGTTCACCTATGCTTGCATATGATTTGAGTTCTGTGCAGATTGCTTGAATAACTTAAGTTGGATTTGCTTGGAATATTTATTAGTGATGAGTGTGAGAGGACATGATGCTTGTTCTTTTATTGAGTATTCTCTCATATTTATATCCCATTACTATATATCAATTTCTTAGAAGTAATCCATGCATGCAGATCGAGTGGTCCCAGTAATGCAAATCACAATAATTCTATTGACTGGACTCTTTGTTCATCTACAAAGATGGACAGAGTGACATCTGATGTTGTAGCACCATCACCTTGGACAATCTTTGGCTGTCAGAATGGTAAGTACAAAACAAATATTTGGGATTTTTGAGATAGCCATAATTGTTTTTCTAAAACCATGAGTGCAATGCAGGTCTTAGACTGTTTAAAGAAGCTAAAGATAGGGATTCTCATGGAAAGGTTGGTAGCTTTTGATTCACCAATCAATGATTTTTATGCAATTGCATTTTGACTTTTTTTTTTACTCCTCCCTCCATTGGCAGTGGGACGACCATCCTGCAATAATGGCTGTGGGTGTCGTAGACGGAACTTCAGAAGCCATTTTCCAGACACTTATGTCTCTTGGACCCTCAAGATCGGAGTAAGCTGCCAAGTACTTTGTATTTTGCTTAAAATAAAGCTCTTATATCCTTTTGCAAGAGCCATGGCTTGATTTCAATCTCAAGTGGTACTTTAATTCTATGCATATTGGTAATCGTAGTAAATCTAGCATTGTGATTCATTGGAACAGATCGCATGTGATTGTTATTTTCTCATTGGATAATTTTTCATGTGCTGTTAGAGCTTATGTTTCACTGAAGTTGCAATGGAGTATAAATGTGAACATAAGTTTGATGCATGATAGAAACAGAAACCATGTAATCTTTGCCCTTGTTAATGTGAACTTCCAATCTATCTAGAAACTCTTAATACACTATAGTTTAATAGCTACACAAAAACCATAAGAAGAAATCTACATTCTGAAGATGACACCATGCATAGATTTGGCATCTGTATTTGATGCCCTCTCCAATGCATCTATTTGATTTATGATTACTGCTTGACTCTCTCTAGTGTGTCCTAAAGTTGTGCAAAATTGCAATTCTGTTCATCTAGCAAGGTATTTTGTCTTTTCTGAAATGCTTTTTTTTTCTTTTTCTAAAACCAAGGGTAACTTTGCAAATTGTCTTGCAGATGGGACTTCTGTTTCTACAAGGGTAGTGTGATCGAACATCTTGATGGTCATACTGATATTGTTCACAAGCAGCTATATAGTGATTGGTTACCTTGGTCAGATCCAAACTTCTGATTTAGTCATTATGTTTTGCAAGACAGAGGTTTCTGTTTATATATTTTCACTAACTCATTATACTTGCAGGGGAATGAAAAGGAGGGATCTTTTGTTGCGGCGCTACTGGAGAAGAGAAGATGACGGAACATATGGTAGTAATTGCTTTGAGGAAATTCTTAAAAATTCTACTCAGAAGTCAGAACAGATCCAGTTGAATCGCAAACTCACTTCTTTTGGTTGATATTATCACAGTTATTCTCTACCACTCAGTGTTTCACAAGAAGTGCCCCCCACAGAAAAGCTATGTCCGTGCCTGCCTTAAAAGTAATGTATGCCTGAAATATTTAAATAAAAGAGAACTTTCTACATATTTCTGAGTTCTCTATATTCTGGTGTTATACATTAATAAACACATTATAAGATGCATGGGCTGTTTTCAGTTTAAATTTAGCATGCAATAGACTTGTTTCCTTAGTATCTCATGTGTGCATGAACACATGCATATATATACTGGTTTTTGTGTGTGTGTTTGTATGTTGAAGCATCATTTGGCTTCTCAGTTTGAATACTTCTGATAAATGCTTATTCCGTTGCTTTATTTTGATTTGATCAATTTTATCATTGTCCTTGTATAGCGCACAGAAAAATTTGTGGGTCGTGGCATATGATGCACACGAGATTTTTTTTTAAAGGAAAAAGAGGGGGGGGGGAGATTTATATTTAAAAACAGCAAAATCAACAGTTAATCTACAAGGTTAACGTCTGGCGCTTACTTGCAGGTGGTGGATATGTCATATCTCCAGGGACTGAAGGAAAACACTCAGTTGTAAAACACATGCTTGCAATTGACTGGAAATTCTGGAAATCTTATCTTCGAACTTCTGCAGCCCGATCTATTACCATTCGGATGCTTGAGAGAGTTGCTGGTAATCATATATTGTGTTATAAGTTTGTGTGATCTATTACTCTAAATTCCAACTGCTGATATAATCTTATTTATCTGCTCATATATTGTGTGTACATGTGTGTGTGTCTGTTGTGTCTGTGTTATAACTTTGTGTGATCATTTGAGGCATTAAACTGCTAGGAACTTATATACTGTACTTGCAGCATTAAGAGAGTTATTTAAAGCAAAACAAGGAAAATATCCTTCCGCTGATCTTTCATCTGGAGAGTTGATACGGAATGTTAGGTTGCATCTGAGTGAAGAGGACGGCATAGTTGATATGTGTACACAGACAGAGACTGGGAAAACAAAGGAAAATATGAGTGAAGCAATGGAAAGGGCGCCTTCAGAACACTCGAGTTTGGTAGGTCTTAATGATGCTGCTGATGAATTCTTTGATGTTCCAGAACCAACAGACTTTTATCAATCGGAAGATGGGTGGGCTTCTGACTTTGGTCCTGAAGTATACTCTCAGGTAGGAGTCAAAGTTTTTATATGCAAATAAATTTGCAGTTAATGGTGCTCCATATCTCATAGAGGATGTGACCCACTATAGTGTTTCTTGATTTTGCCTTTTCATTTCTTGTGGCTTTATTACTGTTACTCTTGCATTAAATGAGGCTATGACAGGTTTTGTGTATTGTTTAGCTCCGATTTTCTCACTTGACTTCTATGTGACTGAACAATTTGCAGGATACACGCCAACCAAAGTTATCAACTGCTGCTGTTTTTGTGAAAAAGTTACATGATCTTGCAGGTGGTTCCTATTTGGATGATCAGTATTCACTTTAACTTCTAAATTTTTGCCAACAAAGATTTTTCTTTTTCAAAGGAAGTTTTAGAAATATAAATTGCTGATTGCTTACAGCTCTTCTATGTTGCAGTCCAGAAGAGGGGCTACATGGACTTACAAGACATGACAAGGGAAGATGGAATATGTTGCTCCTATGGAAACACTCTTTCCAAGGATCCAACTTGTACATTGCCTTGCAGTTGGACAGCAGCAGAACCCTCCACATTTTTAATTCGTGGGGAGAACTACCTGGAAGACCGAAAGAAGGTATGAAGAACAATGTTTCAGTGAGTTTTGAGGACAAAGCTGAAGTGTATAACAAAAGTTCAGCTGTTGTGTTCTATGATGTTTCATTGTATGCCTTATTGCATGATCTTTCAGTGAACTGGCATTGTCTCTGATGATCTCTAAACTATACATTTCCTTCCATGTTTTCCTAGCATGTTTTAGATACAATCAATTGTAGGGTTTTGTATATATCATATGGTGATCAGCTGCTAGAAGTTTGTAGTCCCGGATATCCCGATTGAATTCACTTTGGCTTTCCTTTTTGGATAGCTCCATTTTTAGTTTTCCCACATTAAATTTCAACTTCCAGTTTAAGATTATATATTTACTCTTGTTTTCTTCCAGTTTAAGGCAAAGGGCACATTGATGCAAATGGTCGCTGCAGATTGGCTAAGATCTGACAAACGAGAAGATGATCTAGGAGGGCGTCCTGAGGGCATTGTTCAGGTTTCCTTTAATATATGTCATTATCTTTTTTGTTAATTGAGATTTTGAGGTCATTGCTTATGAGTCACCTATAAACTCAAGCTGCACTTGTTGCATTTTGCTATATGTTGCTTGTAAATTGGAAAGAAAAAAAAAAATACAAGTGTTTATCTGCAGAAATATGCTGCTCAGGGAGGGCCAGAGTTTTTCTTCATTGTAAACATACAGGTACTTTGTCTTTCGCTTACACCTAATTCTGCCAAGTGGTATTTCTATCTTCATTTTCATCGGTTCTTGAGCATTTAAAATAATCAAATTATTTAATGGGAAACAGGTGCCAGGTTCAACAACATATAGCCTAGCGCTATATTATATGATGAATACTCCTTTGGAAGATTCACCCTTGCTACAGAACTTCATCAATGGAGATGATGCATATAGAAATTCAAGGTTTAAGCTCATTCCATACATATCAAAGGTTGGTGCATGCAGCATTTTGCAGTTGAGATTGAGAATCTATTGGTATTCTTGTATGGAAGTGAACTAACTAGTGAGTTCAAAAAGAAACTCAAAAAAAAAAAAAAACGATCAAGCTTGTGTTTAATTCCATTTAAGCAGAAGAGGAGAAACAATTTATATTTCTACTTGGTGTTTTTAAAGAACTAAGGTCTTACAACGAAATTACTTTTTCCAAATTCTCTGGAAAAGTGAACTTTTCTCACTTAGGTTAGACACCTTTTTCTTGTTGCATCACTTAGGTTATGACTTTTTACTGCTTTGAAGATTTGTTTTGTAAGAAATCCTTACACTTAAGGTCTCTGAACTGAGTCTACCCATGTCCTGTGACCTATGAAGAAAAGAATAATTGCATGCATTCTTTACCATGAGGACTAGCTGGTTTTGTGCTGATAAAACTCTATTTCACATTGCATAAAGCAAGGTTCTGACAGTTGACTGTGTTTTGTTAGGGGTCATGGATAGTCAAGCAGAGTGTTGGAAAGAAAGCTTGTCTCATTGGCCAAGCTCTTGAAATTAATTATTTCCATGGGAAGAACTACTTGGAGGTAAAATTTTATGAACTACCGTAAGCCCTACACCCTGTCTGTATATTTCTGCAGGTCCAAACACACACACACATGCATGTGTATGTATGTATATATATATTAATTTACTTGAAACTCGACGTGAATGATCTACGTGAATAGAACATGAAATACGACGGTCGGATTAAACAAATATAAATCGTATAAAAAATTATAGAAGTGTGTAAAACTAATTTAGTTTTACACTAGTGTAAGTGGATCCCTCCCCTATATATATATAGCATTTCCACATTTCGGAACAATCAGTGTGTTTGAATAGATAGGAAAGAAGCTATGTGTAGTACAATTATATTTATCTATAGTTGTTTGCATTGTAAATAAGGGATAAGAAGAGAAATTAATAATTTCATGATAATAACAATTAAGTTGGAAAAATGAATTTGAAAAATCATATAAAATTGCATCGAGTTAGTTTCATTTCTCTTAAAGTCTCCCCAGTTTTGGAAAGAAATGACAAGTGGGTAAGAAAATTTCTCTTCTGGAGCAAAATGGAGAGGCACATCACTTACTTAAATTGTACAAAGCATGAGAAATTTTATGTATGACATGGCATACTGAAAATTTTGCAATCATCATTTCAGCTTGGGATTGACATTGGGTCATCGACAGTGGCAAGAGGCGTAGTCAGTCTTGTGCTTGGTTACCTCAACAATCTGGTTATCGAAATGGCATTTTTGATACAGGTAAAATCAACAGTAAGCAAAACAAAATAGAATTTAAGTGGCTAGAAGGTTCTTGAGATTTTCATTTAACAAGATAACTTGGCTCTAAAGCACTTTGAAACAATAAGGAATTACTTGTTTAGTAGTTTTAGTTTAAATGCAACCTTTCTCCTTTGTCAATGATCTTAACACTTCTTTCAGCGGTCTAAAAATGTTGATTTTATTATATGCAGGCAAATACAGAAGAGGAGCTCCCGGAGTACCTTCTTGGGACGTGCCGGTTGAACCATCTGGATGCAGCAAAATCGATTCCGGTAAAAGTATGATTAATTCTCAATCTGATGTTCACTTTGCTAGGCTGGCTGAAGAATAATAGCAAAATCATATTATTGCATATATGGCATTGCTGCTTGCAAAAAAAAAAAGTTTCATTCTTTTATTCAGTCAAATGAGCATATTTACCTACAGCAGCAGAAGCATTTGGTGCTGTAGATATCATGTCATTGAAATGGGAAAAAAAAGCTTTTTGTATAGATAACACAGATTAATTAGTGTATTCAAATTTCCATTCCAGTTAGATTTTTATAATTTATTGACTTATTTTCTTTATCTAAATAAAGTACCCACGAATTGGATTGAATATTGATATTTTTAAAAGTTTAGCTTCATCTATCCAATTAAACCTATTTTATTTAAAATTCGACTCGAATTGAATCAAATTTATGAGTTTGATGGACCATTGGTCTAGAATACATGCATTTTTTTTTCCTATATTCTCTTACGATTGAGAGGCAAAGTAAAAGCTTCATGGGTCCACCAGCACCACCAAAGTGGGTGGTTAGGGCACCATTTTAACTATGTCTAAAAAACAGCTAAAAAGTCCACATTCCAATTCTTCTTGTGTCCCATTATCCAAGGTGACAACTTTGATATATGCAACTATGGATTAGAAAAAAATCAAACAGTCCAAACCACTATGCCCCATTTCACTCTTTTCAATTCCTCCACTCTCACCCATAATAATAAAAAATTATACTCATCTTGTCAATGATATTAAAAATAGTTGCTTTTTTTTTTTTTTATAGAAAATGTTTAAAAAGTTTTAGGTGAGCAAAAATTACCCATTTTAAGGTCAAATCTTCAATGAAAATTTATATTCTATAAATCGTTTATTAAAAAAATTACTGATAGCAAAAATCGAACTTAATTTTATAAATGAAATATTCAATTCTTATTAATCAACCTTAAAAATAAAATAGTGATTTATTCCACTAAGAAAAAAAAAAGAATTAATCCTCGATTCCATTGTTACAAAATAAAAGTAACATGATTTTATTCCACTTGTTTAGTCATATCCTAATCACTAACTCTCTCCTAAACTAAAACTTAAAATTTTTAATGATTTTTAAAGAAGAAAAAAATATGATCTAAGTTACGTGTTCATCCAAATTGTCATTTTTTAAGGGATAAATATATACTTAATATTTCTCCATTAGAAGAATATTGGTGGGGGTTGAATAACAAGCCAAGCAAAAAATTTAGAGTCAAATCAGATCTGTCTATGAGTCGGATTACTGTTCAAATTTTTTTTTTGTTCAAGATTGGGCTCGACACGTATAAACTCATTTTATTATTTAAAAATATTAAAATTTAATTTTATATTAATATATATTTATAATTAAATTTAAATAAAAAATATTTTTTATTTAATAAATAATAATTCGAATCAGATCGGACCGAATCGAACCTTCCCAAATAATAAAATATATTATTCAAACTCAATCTAATAAAAAATCAAGTCTACTGAACCGGACGGGTTACCAATATTTGCGTTAGTATAAGAAATCCATTTTTTTTTTTCATTTCGTTGAAAAAAAAAAGAAAAAAGAAAATGAATGACAATGAGATTTTTTCTTTAAAAAATGAAAAGAAAACAGGAAACATTATAGACTCACGCCCACGAAGTGAATATAGTGTTACTTATTTTTACCATTTTGCCCCTCTTAAGACAGGGTAGGTCAGTAGTTCAAAACGTTCAACTGTTATTTTTATTCCCAGTTTGTGGATCATCGTCGAGACTGGAGAGAGTCGTTCGTAGTTTCACTGTTCTCAGGCTGGTTCTGTGTCCCTCTTCGGACACAGATCACAACCTTAAATCCTAGGGTTTTTCTCCCCTATTTTCTCGGTAAAAATTTCCCAATCCCTGTTTGGCTGCCGAGATTTTGTTTTTTCAAAAAAAGAAAGAAGTTTCACAACATATTGTTGTTTTTTGTGCATGTGTATTGTGGGGCCAAATCGATTAAAGAGTTAATTGTGTAGCCAAAGTCCCGACACAGCTCGAGGGGATTTATGAGCACGAGATCGCTTTATTCGATACAGGTAACCCACTATTTCTGAATATTTCTTCTTTATTTTCCATTTTCAAAAATTAAATTCTCTTCTTCTCACCTTCTGTTTTCTTGTGTCTCTGGCTTTTGCTTAGGGGTTTATTGGTACCCTGCCCCTTTTCTTTCTTTCAGTTCTGGTTCGTTTTCATCTTCGGCTTTTATTTTGTTATATTTTGTTGATTTCTTGTTATTTTTATTATTATTGTTTTTTTGTTACTGATTTTTTTTTTCTTGGCAGTGATTGGAATAGGAATTGAGTGAATGGATCCTACTCTAAAATGCACAATTTTGTTAATTCTTCTTGGATTAGGTATTCACTGAATAGATTCTTTCTTTTTCCTTTTAGTGTTTCTCATTTTGTTCTTTTTTTTCTTTCATTGGTAATGTTGTTTTGAAGTGTTCATAATTTTGAGTATTTTTTTCTTTTATTGATGTTGTAGTGGTGAATGCTATTTCTGTGACTGATTTCGAGCATTGCGAAAATGTGGTTAAAAAATGGGCACTTACTTCTCTTGATCATGAAGTCAAAGAGGATAAACACATGCTGAAGGATTTACTTTTCTTCCTTCATGTTCCTCGGACCGGAGGACGAACCTATTTCCACTGGTAATTTTCAATAGTATAGGATAGCTATGTTGCTCCGACTCTTTATTTTTCTTGAGTACCCGTGTCCGACTCATATCCGGACATAAGTATAGGATATGACCCTCCCAGGATTCTCCAAATACATGAAAAAACTTAGAAAAAATTGAACATATCCGTCTCGGACACAATATCCGTATCCGATACTCACACTCGAGTCTGAGTAACATAGTAAGATATTTGAATGATAAGAAGTCCACCATTTTGCCAACTGCATTTAATTCTGCATTTTGCTTATTTTGTTTATGCTTGCAGTTTCTTAAAGAAGTTGTATTCTAATTCTCTAGAATGCCCCCGTTCTTATGACAAGCTACGCTTTGATCCTAGGTACCTTCCGAATTTTGTTATTTAAAGTTGAAGGACAGGTTCTCCTTTTACCTTTACTTTTTTTTTTTTTTCAAGGAAGTTTAATTGAATTTTTTCTACCTGAATGCAGCAAGGAAAAATGCAGGTTATTGGTTACTCATGATGACTATAGCATAACCTCTAAACTTCCCAGGGACAGGACATCAGTTGTGACGATACTTAGGAATCCAGTTGACCGTGTCTTTAGCACTTATGAGTTTTCGGTGGAGGTGGCAGCTAGGTTTCTAGTGCATCCCAACTTAACATCTGCCACACAAATGACTGTACATTTGCGCTCTAAAACTAAAGGAGTAAGTACTCTGGATATATGGCCTTGGAAGTATCTGGTTCCATGGATGAGAGAAGACCTGTTTGCTCGGGTATGTTTTCTCTACTCCCGCTTGAGTTATTATTCTATTTTCATCTTACACATTTCCCTGCTATTTGTTCTACTCATTTTGCACTTTATTAGGGATTAGAGTTTTCTGTCTGCCTTCAGTGAAGGTCACTGTCTATCCCAGGACTTCCAAGTTTTCTCTGAAATATTTCTGTGATATTTAACTCGATGATACCTTTTTGCATTTAGGGTAAAAATGTTTCTAGAAAGCCTCTCTCTTAGGCATTTTAGTGTTGTTGGTAATTGTTAGTTTTATCTGCTTATTAATTTACCTTTTAAGATAGCATTACTTTAGCGTTTTGATAACATCTTCACTTCTCTTTCTCTGTTGCCATGGTCAAAACCTACCAGATCCGCATTCATTTTGTGTGATCTGAAGTGATCAAGAGGGGAAAGTTGTCTTTTGACAACTAATGTGACTTCTATATGGTTGTTTATGAACCTGTCTGCCTCGATGATGTAATTATTTAGACACTTGTATTTACTTTTACTCTTATGAGCAGAGAGATGCTAGGAAAGCTAGGGGCGCCAATGATGTTAAGAGCAGTGATCCATACAACATGGAAGACATTGCTATGCCATTACTTGATTACATCAACGATCCTATAGCTCATGAAATTGTCCATAATGGAGCAACATTTCAGGTACTGATCCACATTTTGCAGCATTTCTATCTATGTTCTTGTAAAAAATGCGGGTTTACTAATTTAATTCACAGATTGCAGGATTGACAAACAACTCTTATTTACCTGAATCACATGAGGTGCGACATTGTGTAGAGCAGTACAAGAATCTTGGTGAATATGTGCTTCAAGTTGCAAAGGTAATTAAAACAGGTTTGAATACTGTAACAACTGTTCATATAACTTTTCTGATTTTCCCCCTTCTTTTTCCGGTTTATTGTTGCAATTATGGTAGATACTTGTAAATCTTGCAGAAGAGGTTGGACAGTATGTTATATGTTGGTCTAACCGAGGACCATAGGGAATCGGCAACAATGTTTGCCAATGTGGTTGGAGCACAAGTGATTTCTCAGCTTGGAGAATCCAATGCTATTGTTGAGGGAGCCGCTGTCAGTAAATCAGGTTACTATGGAATTTTATTGAAATTTCCACCTGAAACTTGTCTAATGCAGAAAGCCTTGTAAACCCTTGTTTGATGTCTTATATTGATTGTATTACATTGAAGTGCTGATTTTGCCACATTGTGATTTCTTATCTTTCTCTAAAATGATTGAAATGAAGATATTTTTAGCTTGATTAAATCACTTGTGCTGCAGAACAGAGCACTTCATTTTCAGATTCAGAGCTGGATAGTAATGATCATCAGGTGCTGCATTTTAGCAAATGAATGCTTAATAGCTGGATATCAACTAGAGTAGCACTCTTAACGACTCTTTTTTTTTTTTTTGTTGCCTGCATGACAGAATCCCACCTCAGATGATAAGGGGAATGAAACCACATCATCATCAGATGACAATGAAGTAAAGCAAGAAAAAGTAAGCCATTTTTGTGTAGTGTGATATCTGATTTTTTTATGGACTTACTGTGATATCTCTTCCTCATTAAAAAATTATAACTTACATTTTCTTTCTACCATAACAGATGACTGTGGGAAAACTTATGGAAACTTATGAAGTTTGCATTTCCAGTTTGCGAAAGACCCAAGCACGTCGACGTATCGCTTCTTTGAAGAGAATCTCACCAGCAAACTTCACAAAGGAGGTACTCTAAAATATCGAACATTAAAATGACCCCACCATTAGTAAATACATGTATGTAATCTATTTCTAGAGCTTGGTTGGTTTAACTATATGACTAGTAGTTGAGCAATTTGCCGGAGCAAACCATGCCTTAATGACATGCTGTATCTGTCATATCCTTCTGTTGGTCCATCTTTTTTGTCAAAGGAATTAGATATTCGATGCCTTGACTGTCGGTTACATGTTTGGGATTGTCATTTGTAAATCTATTGTGTACAATAAGTAGGGAACATTTAAGGTTTCAAAATTAACTGGAAAAAGTATTTACTATCAACAGCTGTGGTCTTTGTGACTTTAACATCAATATTAAAGAGTTGTGTAAAAAAGAGAGCGAGAAGTAAAAGAAAAATAGAAAAGGAGCACAAGATCAGAGTGGTTGCTTCAATCTTAGAAAGAAGAGTGTTCAGCCATAGCTATGTCAATGTTTGAATCTTCCTCTGTTTATTATTAACATCTGAATTTACAGGCGCGTTATCAAGTTCCTCCGATGGTCCTCCAGCGGATACATTCACTTAACAACCTTGATTTGGAGCTCTATGAGTATGCTCAAGGCATCTTTGCAAAGCAACACAAGCACACTGCAGAGAAGTTGTTTGATACGGTGAGTGTAATATACATCCAAGACTTACAAATATGATTTTTCCAAGATGCTTTGCAGGCATTTCTACCTTTCCAACTGATAAGTAATACCAGATAATTATGTCAGAACTTATAATATCCTGTTAATCAATGTTAATTAGCTGAAACATGCTATTATTTTTTACTTGTTCATATCATTGATCTGCTTGCTTAATATCTCTGCCCTCTTTCAGATTCTAACAGGGTGAGGTCTAGGTGCAAGCAGCAATAGTTTTAATCATTTCAATCAAAGTGGAATCCTTATTATGCTGATTAATTTTGCAGGAAACACTGGGAAGTATGTTCATTTATTCAGGTGGCATCAAGCTTTGGGACATCTGTTTATGGACCATGCCATTTGTCTTGCTCTTTATCTTCTTTTTGTTTGTAAATGCAAAGCGAAAAACATTGAAAGTGAAGATATGAATGTTACTGACCATTAGTTATATGGATCACAGCCAAAAAAAAGTTCTATAAAATGGATAAAAGAATAGGGATTAGCTTATTATTCATCTTGCTCAAGTGCTTAAATTTGAAGCTCTACCGTTGATTACAAGGTTTTCGGTAGAGATGGCTTATGATTTATATAAAAGGGTTTATGATTTGTTTTTGCATTACATGACAATCTCATGTAGTTCTATAGTTCCTTTCAGGTGCTTTTGTTTGGTAGGATGTTTCTTTAAAAACAAACTTTGCACCAAATTGGCAGATGTCATTAGGAAAGCTGGAGCTTTTGAATGATGACATTGAAGCCATTAAAACAGAGGTAAGCTTGTCTCCAAGGATTCTCTTAGCTTTCTAGTAGTTGGAGTTTGAACTTTGATTTTTTAATTTTTAGCTTTGGAAAAAAGGTGTGGTGTTTATAGAATTGGAAAGGCTACCCTTTCTATGTGGTCAAGCCTAAGGTAATGAGATAGTATAGTTGGTGATTTACCTATAACTTTGTGAAAATTCAGAACCAGCTGACTTAGGGTGTGCTTGGTAGAGTGAAAAAGTGAAAGGATGAAAAGAAGTGTGAAAAAGTAGAAAGAAAAGTGAGAGAAAAGAAAATAGGAAAGATCATTATTTTTCACATCTATTAATAAAAATAAATCACTCCAAATTGAAAAGAAAAAAAAGAAAGAAAATAAGAGTGGTGTGATTCATCTTGATTTACAGTTAGTATAATCTTAAAACAATATATTTTTTTATTTTTTTCCTTATTTCTCAACTCTATCAAGTAATGAATAAAAAGAAAATGTATTTTTTATTTTTTATTTATTTTTCTTACTAAGAACATCAATGAAAAAAATATATATATTTTTCATTTTTTCAAATTTTTTTTTTTTTTTTTACCCTACCAAGCCAAAAGCAAAGCCTTAAAGCAGAAGCTTGACTTGTAAAGATTGAGAGGCCCACATCTGATTGGCAGTTTGGCATGTGGTCGGTTTCAGAAAGATGGAATATAGAGATGTATGACCAAAACATGGGTATTTTAGTGCTAAACGTGGGCAATGAAGTTTTGGGACCGGCTAATTCTTTTTATTTTTCATGGATGTTGATTGTCATGCAAAACTTTCATGTTTATCTAGAGATATAGATGGTAATGGATAGTAAAAAATCGAAATTTCGACATTATCCGATTTGATTTTTGTGGATTCGGATATTAGAAGTGAATTTGGATAGGAATCTTTGAATATTCGAATCCGTTTTGATTTTGATTAGAATAATTTTAGATATTCGAATTTATTATCGGAATTTGTTTTATTTATATAGATTTGAATATCCGAGTCTAATATGCGTTTACATATTTAATTATTGTTTAATTTTATATTTTTATCTTTAAAAAAATAATTTAATGAATTTCGATATTTAGCATATTCAGATATTCAAATATTATTATTTAAATCATATGCAAATTCGGATAATGTAATATTCGAATAATAAATTAACAATAAATGAATTTAAATATCATGTAAATTAAATGAATTTAAATTTAAATATTTCAAAAATTATAAACATACACTTTGCTACCATCATTATAGATTGAAAATAAGAATAAAAGTTAAGGTACTTATATGTATTACTCTACAAAATGTTTATACTTTGTATGGAAATGATAAAAAAAAAAAAATCATTTATCCCAAAAAAATGATTGGTTAATGTGAATTTGTATACTTTGTAGGGAAATGACAATAATAAAAAAAAGTTGATTTGTTTTGAGGTTAATAAAAAAGGGAAAACATTTTTTTTAGTAATATTCATTTCCAATTCAAGTAGATTGAATCTTTAAACTTTTTCTTAAAACTCAAAATCTCGAATTGCAAGCCTATTTTAAAGGAGAAATCATATTTTTCCTTAACAAAATTCACATGTTTTTCTTGTATATATACAAACAAACATTGGCAATTGCCCCAATCCTTTTCTTATGGTCAAAAAGAAGCAGAAAAAAAGGCAGACACCTAAAATTGTGCCTAACCCATTATAATCAGCAGTAAGAAAATCGAATTCTAAAATCTAAAAAGAGTTTTTTTTTTTTTTTTTTTTGCATTGTGGTAAAAAAAGAAAAGAAACAAAGAATTTCGAAAAGGGTTAAAAGAAAAGAAAAAGATCAAAATCATAATCAAAATCATATAAAAAAAAAAAAACAAAACAAAAATGCAGAAGAATGGAAGAAAATAAGAGGGAAAGAGAAGGGACCACAGCATGTGGATGCTCCAACTAAAAAAATTGGGACCCAAATTGGACAAGACAATGATTTTTCTCCTTCTCCAATCCAATTCTTCATCGCGTCGGTGATTTCTTCAATTCTCTATATTTCGTCGGTGATCTTTTCAGTCTTTTTTTAAACCCTTTTTAGATCTATATCTATCTCTCTTTGTCTTTCAAATCATCTTTCCCAGATTATTGTTTTCAGTTTTTTTTTAAAAAAAAATAAAATTTACAATTATATTTAAAAAATTTAAAATTGATGACAGATGAGCGGTGATTGAAAGCAAAACATACAGCCACCTCCATGTGCGCCTTGTCACATTAACTTATTCTCTGTTTTGACAAAATCCCTAAAAATCCCAAGCAAAAGGAATCCCATCCATCTCCTTTCTTCCTCTCCTTCCCTCTCTCTCTTATTTTTCTCTCGTTTTCTCTCATTTTCCTCTGACCCAAACAATGCCTCTCCTTCAATCTTCTCCTTGAAAATCAGGTCGCGTCTCTCTCTCTCTTTTTGCATTTTGCATTTTTTTTTGTTATTTTTTAGCATTTATTTAGCATTTTCGTGTTCTCTTCTGCATTTGAGTTTTGCTTTCTTTTTGGTTACTCAGAAAATGAAGGAAGAAAACGGTACCAACTCTTTTCTTTGTAATTATTTAGTCATTTTTTAACCTTCTTTTTTGCTACATTTTTATTTTCCATGTATCCAAACAAGAACAAGCTCTTGAAAAAAAAAAAAGCTCTTGAAATTTTTGTACATTATTTTTAAGCTGTTATTACTGTTGCTATTATTTATTTATTTTATTTTATTTTATTTTTAATTAGTAGTATTTTGTTTGGTTAATTTACATGCTAAAATGATAACTTAACTGATTCTCCAAACCTAGAAAGAGACATTTTTTTTCCATATATAAAATTCAGCTTAGTAGGAAACTTTATAATTAATATTATTATTATTGCCTAAAATATTACTTTAGAGTCCTTAATTGCTTCAAATTTTGATTTTTTATAAGATAACGAAGTTAATGCTCAAAGATATTACTGCTTTGTCAAAAATTGATTAAAAAAACAGTAATTTTAACTAGATAAGGTAATTTCCAAATGGGATTATATGTCTTTACTAACCCCATTTTATACGCTTTTTAATTAAATTTTAACTTGGGTTTAATGTTATAAATACTTAAACTAAACGGCTTTTAGAACCTGTTTTTTTATTGTATGATAGTAATTAACTTTTTCCTCTTCAATTTTGTGAACAGAAAAATTAAGAAAACTGAATCAGAAAGTAAATTATGAATAATTTTTGGTTTGACAAAGGCTTCGATGGGGTCAACGATGATTTCTTTGATGATGTAATAAAGTATTTGGATTTCCCATTGGAAGATGTTGAAGGGACTGATGGTGGTGGTGGTAGTGGAGAAGGTGTTATAAAGGATTTTCATTTGCCTCTTGATGATGTGGAACAGAACAATGTTGGTGGTGGTGATGGTGAAGAGTGGGATTGTAACTTTCAAAACTTAGAGCCGCCGCCTGCTAATGTTTTGGCCGGCTTGACTTCTGGCTTTTGTGGCGATTTTTTCAGTGATAGTTCGAAAAACCTTGTGGTTTCAGTGAGTTCCCCTTGTTTTCCCTCACTCTAGTGATGACTAATATACATATTTATGAATTTAGTAGTTACTTGGAAGTGGGTGATTTTGACGTGTGTATAGTTGCTAATTTATCATTTGAAAATTTTCTCCTGGATTTGTTTTTCACATATAGTCCAAGTAGTGTTTTCTATGGTTAAAAATCTTTAGAGTCAATAGAATAAGTAATAGCCCATTGATTCTTCTGTAACACAAGTATAAAATATTGGTTGAAAATTAGATATACAAGCTCTTTATGTGTCTCTATCTATTGAATTAATACATTCTACTTGCTATAGAGCTAATTTACTAGGAGACATATTACATGGCATTCATGGCATGGGACTAAAACTGTGCCTTGCCTAACAATGCTTTCATCCTGAAAATTCTACTGTCTATTGGATTAGTTTTCTGAGGGTGTCTATTAAGTTTGGGCAGGAGTGTACAATCTACCTTGTGCATGTTGACATGCCAAGATATGTTGCTCCGACTCTTCTTTTTTCTTGAAGTACCCGTGTCCGACACCTGTGTCCTACCCATATTTGCACATGGGTATGGGGATATGACCCTCCAAATAAGTAGAAAAAGTTTAAAAAAAACTGAACATACCTGTGTCGGGACACATACCCGTATCCGACACTCACACCCGAGTCCGAGTAACATAATTGCCAAGTGCTTTGTTGAATGAATGATTGCATGTGCACTTTCACAGTGTGCTTTGTAGAAAGCAACCATTATAGCAATATGGTGATCTTTCATTCATACTTCATTAAAAAGCAATGTTATGGAAGTAACTTTGTTTCTAAGATATGCGGTGTTTCTCAATCCCCTGTGAGTACTTGCACATTCTGTTCTTTATTGACCAAATTTTTCTCTGAAGGATGCTCTGGACGGAGCATTGGCGAAAGCAGGTTTTTTAGCGTGGCAAAGAAGCATACTTGAAAATGATTCAAAAGATTGAGATAATAATCAGATGTTGTACTTTGCAAAAACCAAGAGACTGCATTGTATTTTTTTGCTGCAGATATAATAAGAACATGGGTCATATTTTGTGCACTATTGCACCACATGCTGTTACACTGTGTGATACAGCTGTTTGGTCCAAGCAAGCAAGCAGGCCCAATCGGTGCTTGGTTTGTCTTGCCAATAAATGGATGGACCACCTGATAATGCTGTTGATTGTGACTCTGTGATTTTTGTTCAATGGCAGAGTGGCTCTTTTTATGATAAATTTTATGAGAGATTTATTCAATTGTTGTAGCCGATAATTATCTGAAATGGATGGTGTTCATCTCTGTTACCATTTTCAATTGAATCCTCGTGCAATTATCATAAGATGAATAACTAATCCTTTGGGAGGCTCTCTTTTGTTTTCTTTCTTTCTATAAATAGGACTAAAATCTTCCTTAACCTCATATCTGACTTTTTGCTGAATTCTTCTTCCCTTTTGTATCTAGTGTGATGGATCTTCTCAGCAAAACCAGCAGTCAAGCACTAGCAAAGCATCCTCCAGCAGAAGTATTACCCTAGACAGTGAGTCTGCCGATGTCAAAGGTTCAACCCGGTTCCAAACCTCCAGTCCAGTATCTGTACTTGAAAGCAGTAGCACTTGCTCTGCTGCAAATCCGGCACCTATTAACTCTAAGCTCAGTTTCCTGGTGAAGCGCAGTCGAAGCAAGCGCAGACGAGCATCTACCTTTAACTTGCACTTTACATTGCCTTTCGTATCCTCCACCTCCTCTACTTCCAGAGGATCTAATTCTTTGGTTGGTTCTGAATCTGAATCTGAATCAGAAAGCCATCTTACTGAGAAATCTGCCAAAAAGAGACAGAAGAAAAAGAAAAAGAACCTGACATGGCTTTCAGGATCCAGTGAGATGAAGAAATCCCCCTCCCAACAGCCTATTGTTGTTAGGAAATGTAAGCACTGTGAAGTTACAAAAACTCCACAATGGAGAGAAGGGCCGATGGGCCCAAAGACCCTTTGTAATGCATGTGGTGTTCGCTACAGGTCCGGCCGCCTCCTTCCAGAGTATCGACCTGCTGCAAGTCCTACATTTGTTCCAGCATTGCACTCCAACTCTCATAAGCAGGTGGTTGAGATGAGAAAAAAAGCCAAGCTGCCGATGACTGCGATACCGTCTATGTTGTCGATCTCACCAGAAAACTCATTCGGATAGCAACTGCATTGATTTAGTATTAGTTCTGAAAAGCTTCACATAGGGAGCTTCATTGTTCTGTGTCTTACATTTTTTTTGTTTCATTTTTCTTTCCTTATTTGTCTGTGTGTACATTGATGGAATAAGTAGGAACTTAGATGATGAGATGTTTGGCAGGAGGAACAGGCAGGAATATTAGGCAGAAAAATATCTCGGTGAAGTAGAGGATGGAGGGTGGATATGTGGATTTTTTCAAATTAGGTTTTAGTTATGCTTAGCATGTTTGACTGTATCAGGTCTCACCCTATTCATTTATTCTTCTTAAATGCAATTTTTTTTGTAGTTTCTTTCAGCTCTCCCATTTTGTTTTTGAGTAGGGAAAAGTAATTAGCAAATTGGGCCAAAACTCTGCAACTGAGGGGCAATGTTTAGACACCAATTATACCCAAAGAAGGGACACCAAACCCAAAATGCTTTACTCCAAAGCAAAGGAACATAATTCTTGGAGGTAAAACAGAGCTATTCGTCAAAGTTTAAGCTATATATTTTCGATTTTCAAAAAAAAAAAAAAAAAAAGCTTTATATTTTCGTGGTTGGTCTTTGTGTTCTTCCTAACACTTTTTGCTTAAATTTGATTCAATCTAAATGGCATTGGCATGTCTTACACAATTTTGAATAGTGATTTTATTTCAAAAGGCAAGAGAACAATAAACCCTTTTTTTTTAAATGCTAAAAGGAAGAATTTCATTGAATCCAAAGTTCCCAACCCATCATTATAAATAATTTATCCAAATTTCATTGATTCGTTAACATGTTGTTTCTGTACTTTGAAGTGATGAGTGGTTTTACTGAAACACTAAACACTATTCCATTTTCCAAAAACAGGGAAACAACTTCTTACTGTTGTCAGGTGACACAGAGATGATTTATTCCTTCAAAGATGTAGAGATCTATGTTACTATGACTCGGAAGTGAGTATCGGATATGGGTATGTGTTCGACATTGGTATGTTCAAATTTTTTCTAAATTTTTTCACGTATTTGGTAGGTCATATCTCATATCAATAACTGAATATGCATCAGACTCAGATATTTAAAAAAAATGAAGAGTTTGAGCAATATAGTTAGAGATGATAAAAAAAATCTTTGCAACACTTTGGGATTTACTGCAAGAAGTGGGGCTTTGTCTTACCAATGTATCATCCACTGACTAATCAAACTAACAACATAAAAGACTGTCCTAGAGATGAGAAGCAAAAGGAGCACTAAGGTGTAGGGATGGCAATGGAGCGGGGCGGGGGCGGATTTTGCAGTATCCGCCCCCGCTCCGCCATTGTACTGCTCCGCGCCCCGCCCCGCCCCGCTCCGTCATGGATGTTGAAATTTCAATACCATTACCACCTCCATGGATGTCGGTTACATCCATAACCGCCCCGCCCCGCTCCGCCCCATTTGATATTTATTAATTATTTTTATTTTTTTCAAATAATAAAGCATTTTAAAAATAAATTAAATATAAACATAAAAATAATAAGTTTAATTATATTATTTTATTATTCATTTAAAAGCTAAATATGTAAGGGTAAAATTGTAATTTCACTATTCGGGGCGGGGCGGTGCGGAGCAGGCAATTACCACAACTGCTCCATCCCCGCCTTTTAGACAAAAAAAACCGCCCCGCCCCGCCCCGCCTCCATTGTTCAAAAAAAAAAAACCTCTCCATTCGGATCGGATCGGTTCGAAATTCATCGGTCGGATCGGATTTTGCCATCCCTACTAAGGTGGCTCTGGCTCTGACCCCAACCAATAGTACTGAAAATCCCCCAATAATTTCTTTTACCATTTGATTACATCTCATCTCAGCTTTGCTCTTATATTTTCTCTGACCTTCAGCTTCTAAGGCATGGCAGCTGGTAGAGGTTTTGAAATAGTTTGCCCCCTACTGTTTAGTAAAAGGAAACCAAAGCATGTACTAGGTAGGGTATAGTAGAAAAAGTATGAACAACTTTTTGTGTCAATGTTAGTGGAGAGTTTTGAAATTGGTTGAAAATTTCAGCTGTGAGTTATGTAATTAAACCAAAAAAAAACCCCAAGTTTGCTTTGTTTGGTATCATTCTTTTTTTTATTTATTAATTTTCTCATTTTTTTTCCTGAAATAGCTGAGGTGATAGTAAAGAGTAGGATTGGTGAAATAAACCAGCTATGTATAACTAAAAAACCTGAATTTAATCAGTTATTTCGTACAATCATTTTTAAGAGATAAACATTCAGCAAATCTCGAATTCAAATACTAACATCTATAACCCTTTGTTTTATTCTTAGTTGTGGCTTCCTTTTTAAAAAACAAACTAAAAAACAAGATCTACACTTAAAAGTGAGGATTACAAGATGGAATAACCAAATTTCTAAGCCTAGCTGTTCTTAGGAAAACCTAATCTCAAGTTCTCAATAAATCAAGGCCCAATTGCATTGTCAAGTTTGCATATTTTCTACTTTTTTTTTTAAATTATTCAAAAATAATTTTGTTCTTGTTTTTTACTACTACTACAAGAACCATGGAAAAGAAAAACAATTCCCACATGATTTTCACCTGACCAATTTCTTTATCCTTTCCCTAAATGATTATCAGCCCCTTCTTTCATTGTACAATGTTTCAGTTTTCCTGGTCATAACCTTAGAATTTTCCCTCCCAAAAGTCAGAAAATTTTCCAACAAAATTTATTATACTTTCAATGACATATCATTGGAGACAAAGAACAAATTTTTCATCCAACGAATTACATCTACTTTAATTCCATTCATTCATGAATTTTCCCAAGTTATTATCGTACACGCCTATAAAATCCTGTTGCTTATTATTCAACAAACTTACACGAAATACATGAATTACCTAATTGAACATGCCATATGTAATTTTTTTTAAATAATTGAAAATTGAATTTTAATCATTAAATTAAAATATCAATATCAAAAATTAACTGCATAAATAGAGTTTAAGAATCTATCGGTATTTTAATAGAATGAACATATTCTTAAAAATATAGTATAAAATATTTATAAAATAAAATAAAAGTACTTATCATTTTTTTTTTTTGTTGATAAGTAATAAGAAAGAGGTACAACACGAGGACTTCTCAAAAGGTCATTCATTTTAGTACTACGCTCGCCCAAACACATTTAACTATGAAATTCTGATGGAATCCGGTGTATTAATGCTAGTATGATCGCACTTATAAATCCCCTATAAAATTTAAAAATTCAATCAAGATAAATTAAGCACCAATAAGATCATATATATCTATACATACTTATATTTTTAACTACACCAACACTTCACACACATACACGTGGTTGGAAATAAAAGAGAAAGAGAAAAAATATGATAAATATTTGTATATTTGTGTTCGAATTATTTTTGTGTGTTTAAAGTAATATAATTTTATATAGATTTTTACACGTTAATAATTCATTTTATGTATATTTTGACACGTTCGTGTATTCGTGTAGTGTTCATGTTTTTTTCGTGTTGTGTTTTAATTATTTTTTCTATGTTGTGTCGTGTCTCAATTCATTTCATATTTGCATAGTTTGTCATTGTTATTCAATTTAAAAAAAAAAAACTTTGTGTGTTTGTGTCGTATCTCAATTTATGACATATTTTGCATAATTTATTATAATGATTCAATTTAGAGAAAAATTTATGTGTTTGTGACGTGTTTGTGTTATTTTTAGTGTGTTTAAAGTATTATAAATATATAAATTTTTACACGTTAATAATTCATTTTATATCAATTTTGACACGTTAGTGTATTCGTATTTTAATTATTTTGTATGTCGTGTCGTATTTTAATTATTTTCTCATGTTGTGCTTGTGTCATATTTCAATTCATCTCATATTTTTACATAATTTGTCATAATGATTCAATTTTAACTTTAAATTCATTTACTTACAATATTAAAATATAAAAAATATTTAAATAAATAATAATTATTTAATATAATTTAACTTATATTTATTTATTATCATTAATTTAATTAAAATTTTATAAATATTAAAAAAAATCAATGAAACAGGAGAAAAATTTTAGTATATATATATATATATAAGAAAAAAAATCTAAAACATTTGGTTAGTATAAAATAGTAAAATTGTGAAAATTTAGTAGTTAAAAAAGAAAATGAAAGAGAAATTATAGGATGAGTAGGGTAGCCAGGGCAAGGAGGATAATATTTCTTTAAACAAAATAATAATGTCTGTCACACATTGAATCAAAGCCAAATGGAAAACCAAACCAAGTTTTGTCAGATAAACAGACTGGCACTGCCCCATTCATATCGGAATGTCTCTTGCTTTGCTTTTGTCCTCTTTTCCTCAGTAATAATAATGTAAAAAAAAAAAAAAAAAGTAATGACTCATGATTTTTCTCTTGTACTGAAAGATCTCACCCGTACACGTGACAAAAATTCACCCCATTTACTGTCAAAAAAATATTTTTACTGCTAAGAAAGAAACTCGGTCGAGTTGAGTCTGTTTTGTTGAGTTGAAAAACAGTGAAAAGACATAAGGACAGAGATTCCTGGGCTGTCTGTCTTACTTTAGCCCATGGGACCTACTGTTTTACGTCCCCTTTGTAATGTAATGTCCCCATCATTTACAGTCCTCGAAAGGCCCAAAGTCTTCTATCATCATGGGCCGAGACGGCTTCTGATCCTGCCACGTGGATGTTAACAGGTTTACACCCACGTCACCCGTGGGTCAACTTTGTACAACCCCGGTTGGTTTTTAGCTGTCAGAAGAAAGAGAGTGGTTTAACGTTAAAATGCGCACGCGGTGCAAGATAGCGAAAAGAAAATCTTTAGACGATTAGATTGAAATATATCGGCGAGTTTTTGGATTTTTTATTTTTTAGGGAACAAAGAGAAGAGAAGATTTTATGGGGAAAAGAACAAAAATAGAAAATACAAAAATGACTTAACGGCCTGCTTTTAAAAGGGAGTTAAAAGGGTTTATAAGTTTAAGAACAAAAATGGGATGTTTTAGCTAATTTGTGAACCTTGCTTTGCTCTTTGGACTGTTTTTCATGTGACTCTTTTTTAGGGTTAGGTCATGAAAATGGTTGGCCTAAGAAAGTTATGGCCACCAATTTTGCCTTTTTAAGATAAAACAATTAGGCTTTCGTAATAAGATGGACACTCAAGTTTTTGTTTTATATATGAGAAATTATTTAATCTGTCGTTAATAAAAATTTTAAATTTTATAAGCGAAGTTAATAGGATGACACATATTTTTTAAAATATATTTAATTTTTTATAAATAAAAAAAAACTAATTGAAAAAAGCAAGACATGTGGTAAATTCTTAATCTCGTTTGTGGAGTTAAAATTTTTTACCGTTAGTATATCAAATACAAACTCTATATATATGGTAATTTTTTTATTATTACTTTATAACCATGATATTTGTAGGAAAAATTCTAAGGAAACTTACTTAAAATAAGCTTCCTGTAGGCTCTAAAAATTTATGTAATTTGTCATGTTTATATGTAACTTGTGTCATGTTTATATGTAAAAAAAAATTACATAAATACAGGACAACTTTCAATTTACATAAATGCATGACATATCCTTTAATGATTTATATAATTTGTCATGTTTATATGTAAAAAAAAAATTACATAAATACATGATAATTTTCAATTACATAAATACATGATAATATCCTGTAATGATTTATATATAATGGAGCTTACCGTAAGCTTACCATAAAAAGCTTACCATAAAACTTTCGTATTTGTAGCATGTTTTAGTAAAGAAATTTGGGTTTCAAAACATATATAAATGAACTTTTGATTCAATCTCATATGCCTAACCTTTAAAGAAACATGTGAATTAATAATTAGTCAAGTTTGAGGGTATGACTTATATTATTATATTACTTATTTTTGAGAATTTGGAGTGAAAAATATCCAATGCAATACTTGAAATTCTTAGAGGAGTTACGGTATTTAATTTTTTTTAAAAAGTATCATAAAAATATTTTGACGTACATTACATTAATGCCAGAATTCAAAAAATTGTTGGTCATGAAAAAAATCTGAATTATACGTTGTTGTAAGTAAACCTTCTACGAATTTCAAATTGGATCGGATCTAGGTAAGGATTTGAGTAATTCGAGTTGACCTTGCTAGGTTTGAATTATTATTTATTAAATTTTAAAAAATATATATTTAAATTTAATTATAAAATATATAAATATTTATATAAAAATAATTTTTTTAATATTTTGTGAATAATAAAATAGGCTTTCGGATCGATTAGGATTTAGGTAAAGAAATAAAAAAAAATCGTGTCGCGGTTCGGTCCATGGACAAAGTTTAATTGTATGATCACACAAAAGTTTAATTGTATTAGTTTGATATGCACCTTTTTATGTCTGTATTAATGTTGATTCTTCACCAACCACTCTTGATTTCTTCTCTTTAGGGCTTTCCTTTTATCTTTTACAAACCATGTTTCTGATAGCTTTCTAACACATTTCATGTTCTTTGGATTTGTCTACTTGGATTCATGTCCCATTGTCGGTTTTGATGTTGTTTCTTCAACAACAGCTTTCAATTTGTTCTTTTTTCAAGGGGTCTTCTCATATGTTTGAAATGCATGGCTTTTAGGGCATTTTCTTCCATTTTATTCTTTCAATCTTTTGTCTGATTAAGGTTAGAGATTCTACCAACTCTTTAGAGTTATTCTTGGATAATGTTGACAAAAAATTGTTTGTGAACTTGACAAGCATTTTCCCATATTTGTTGTGTTTTATTTTCAAGGTTGTAACCAAAACTTTAGCTTTCAATTGACGCCTTGTAGAATTGAAAGTAGTTATCTTAAAGCAAGGACAAATACTATATCTTATAAGGAATTCAAAGAGTTTGCATTTCAAAGATTTCTATATTTGAATTTAACCTGCAAAATGTGAAAGTGGGATCTTTTTTTTTTTTTTTTTGTTATAAAGAAAAGTCACAGTCTGAAGATAGAAAAATGAGTTGCAGATGTTGGGATCCAAATTCAGACCTGCTAGATGTCATCTTTTAAATGTCACTGTATGAACTAACTGAGTTAAAATATGAATTATATTTTACTTTTTTTAAGTCTCAAAATATAATTCTACTTTTTTTTTTCTATTTCGGGGATGAACAAAGGAAGCATTTTCTAATGTTTTAATCATATTAAAAAACAAAGAAAGAAAGTTCTACTAAAAGAAGGTTATAAAGGAAAGGATATAAAAGAAATTGAATTTGCAAGCTACTTGACATGGTGGTGGATTGAAGTTTGTTGAGTCAAGAGCAACTTATTGGAACTTAATTATGTACACATTTTGTTGCCAATGGAAGTTTTGTTAATGGTGCCATCCCATTTGCATTTGCATGCAAATGGTTCATTTATTTGCCTAAATAAATAATTCTTCTTACCATTAAATTTGTCTTTTATTGTTTAGTGTACTTGTACCTTTTAAATATATATCAGTATTTTTTTATCATTAAATTTATCAAAAATTAAATTCTGATTATTGAAAATAATAATTCAATACTTTATCAATAATCGTGTATTTCACCAACAAATCACATGATTGTTGGCCTCTCTTACTAAATAATATGGCTATTATCATACAACTTTAATTTGAACAATAAAAAGTTTTTCTTTTTTAGAATCAACTAGTGTCTTCAAATTCTTATATTATTCATCTTTTTCATGTTAGATAGTTTTCTTTATCACACAATATCATTACTTCCTTCTTAAGTTCAAACTTTAAAGCGTTTCTAAATTCTAATTATAGAATAATAATCACTAAACTTCCATTCCAACCATGAAGTTTTCATGTTTTTTTCATTCAATATTTAAATAAAATATAGATTTTTTTACATACTTTATAAAATCATATTTTCGAACCAAATTTAGATGGAATGAATCAAAAACATTAACTTTTTTTTTTGTAGGGAGGAAAAAGATAATTGCTGCATTCGCATAAAATTTATTTTTTAAAAAGAGTGAGTGAATCGTTTTGATCAAATCGCAAATTCAAATTCATGATCATTTAATAAATTTCATAAGTTATAAGTATGAAGTTCATGTATTATTTTGATGGGTCTTACACAATCTTAAATTTTGATTGATTAATTATAATATAATGATTATAGATGATATTATTTGAGATCAAAGTCAAAATTATTTTTTTAAAAAAACCTTTAAAATAGCTAAACTTTCTATTTTCTTAATGAAAAATCAAAACTCCATGCAAACTCGTGATTGAGGAACCCATTGTCTTGCTCAATCACGACTCTTTGAATGACTATATGCCGTCTCAAGAGTAACTATTTCCCTAAATATTTTGCAAAAAAAAAAAAAAAAAAAAGAAAGTCCAAGCCTATTAATTACGTGGCATTCCCTAACTCGTTGTTGTGTCACCGCCATGTAAGCATCACCTTTTTCCTCGTCACCGACCAAAAAATCGCAAAATCCCGACAAAAGTAAGTCCCCACAAAGGAAAACAGGCTGAGATAACAGAGCAGGAAATGGTCAGTCCGGCTCCAATCCAATCGGCTAAGTTAACTATCATTCAACCACAGTTAATCATGAAATTAACCATAGTTAATTTTGTTAGGTTGTTTCACAACACTGTGTTACGATTTAAAAAAAAAAAAAAAACAAATAAATTATTCAATTCATTTTGATTATGATTTTTTTTTTGGTAATTGAATTCAATCAGCATAAGTTAATAATTGAAATAACCATATCTGATAATTGTGATTCTCTTCAATTTTGTTGTTTTTAAGTTTTAAAATTTTTAAATAATATTGAATTATCAATTAAGTTTTGAACTTCTATTCTATATTGATTTGGGTTTTTATACTTAATTTACAAGGAATATCAAACAAGTTAACAACTAATAACATTCAAGCACCTGATATCAACTAATACAACTAAGAAATTGAATAATGATATTAAAAAATAATAATAATAAAAATTAAGTGATATTATTCAAAAAATTTGATTCAATTATTAACAAAATTTTAAATTAGTAACTAAAATCTAGATTGAAGTGTTCGATTTTTAAAAATTTTAAAGTAAAATTGAATAAATTTTTTAAAATTTAAATTGAATAAAATTGAATATCATGATTCAATTCGATTTTTAGGTTTTATCTTACGTTATTTGGATTTTTAAAAATATTTGTCAAATATGTGTTTGACAATATTTAGACATTGATATTAAAATATCTTCTAAATATATAAAAAATTTAAGATTAAAATATTAAAAAAATCTCTGAACTATTTCACTTTTTTTTAAGTAAGTTCATATATTTTTATTATGTCCAAATAAATTTTTATCTTTTGATTCGTACTCAAATAAATCATTATACTTTGGTTTGTGTCCAAATAAATTTTTATTTTATTCATGTTAAGAGTTTATTTAAATATAAATTAAAAGTTAAATTTTTTTAATACAAATTAAAAGTTAAAAATTTATTTGAATACAAATTAAAAATTAATAACTTATTTAAGTATACTAAAAATATAAAAAATTATTTAAATAAAATAATAAAATATATATTATTATTATTTTAATTAAATTTTAAATAAAATTAAATATATTTATATCAAATAAATACTTATATTATTTGTATCTAAATAAAGTAAGTTTTATCGATTTTTTTACTCAACACTAGCTAGAGTAAAAAAAAAGCAGGATCTCTCTTCTCTCTTTACTGCATATTCTGTCGCGATTTTAACGCCATTATCACGTTTTAATCAAAAAATAAAAAGAATATAAAACATTTTTATTAGTATTAATTTTTTTTAACTTTTTTGTTTGATCGAGGATCTCTTTGTTTGTTCTGTTCCTGTTCTCTAGAGAGAGAGTGTTCAGTTTTAAGGTCTTAAAAAGGTAAAAAAATAAATAAGATAAGAACAGAAAGTCAAGTTGTAGACAGAGAAAGTAAACAAGCTTTGAGTTTTGGACTTTGGAGTTGAGAATTGAGATAGAGATATGGTGGTCGTTTCCGTACCTGATAAAGAGATTAATGTTCTTTTCCATCTCTTTTTTTTTCTCTCTGAATTAAACCAAACCCAGTTTCAAAAACGTACAAACTTTTCAAGTTTTATCTTTATAGTAGTACTTTTTTTTTAGAGTAAATCAGCGGGGATTTTTTATTTATTTGAAAACTATTTTCTGTCTCATTTGCCAGTCTTTTTCTTGAACTGTTTAATCGTCACGCGAGGGAGAGAGAGAGAGAGAGAGAGAGAGAGAGAGAGAAAGAAAGATTAGGCAGAGAGAAAAGGAAAGGAAGCGTTGCATTAAAAGGGTGTTTTTTTGGAAGACAGGAAAGTGTGAAAAGAAGAGTTTTTTTTTTCCCCCACAGTTTGTTTGGTTTTAAGAAAAGGTAAGAAATTTTTAATTAATGTCCTAAAATTTAATGAACTGGTTTCACTTTTTCAGTTCTTGTTTCATTTCAACTCCTTTCTTTCATGTGTCAAATTTCAATTTATAACCAATTCTGGGGTTGTTAACTCAGAAGTTATAGAAGATTTCAAATCTTCACAAGTGTCTGTTTTTTATCCCAAAAAAAAAAAGTTCCAACTTTCAGAGGCTGAATCAAAAGAGAGCCCCAAAAGAAATGAAGGAACCAGAAAAGAGCTTAGATCCACAGCTATGGCATGCATGTGCTGGATCTATGGTTCAAATCCCACCAGTGAACTCCAAAATCTTCTACTTTCCTCAAGGCCATGCTGAGCACTCTCTTTCTTCCGTGGATTTCTCATCTTCTCTTCAAATCCCGGCTCTTGTTCTTTGCCGAGTGGCTTCTGTCAAATTCTTGGCTGATACTGAAACTGATGAAGTATATGCCAAGATCATGCTTATACCATTGCCAAACAGTGAGCTTGATCTTGAAGACGATGCCGTTTTAGGTGGTGGCTCCTCTAATGGGTCTGATAATGTGGAAAAGCCTGCTTCTTTTGCTAAGACATTGACTCAATCTGATGCAAACAATGGGGGTGGTTTTTCTGTTCCAAGATATTGTGCTGAAACCATTTTTCCAAGATTGGATTACACTGCGGATCCTCCTGTTCAAACTGTTATTGCCAAGGATGTTCATGGTGGGATTTGGAAGTTTAGGCATATTTATAGGGGAACTCCTAGGAGACATCTTTTGACTACTGGCTGGAGTAGTTTTGTGAACCAGAAAAAACTTGTTGCTGGGGACTCAATTGTGTTCTTGAGAGCTGAAAATGGTGAGCTTTGTGTTGGGATTAGGCGAGCAAAACGTGGGATTGGAAATGGAACTGAGTCTGGTGCTCCAGGTTGGAATTCAGGTCTTGGAAATGGAAACTGTGTTAGTCCTTATGGAGGAGGGTTTTCAGCTTTCTTGAGGGAAGATGAGAGTAAGATAATCCGAAACGGGAATTTGGGTTGTGGTGGGAATTTGAGAGGAAAAGGAAAAGTGAGGCCAGAGGCTGTTTTGGAGGCTGTGGCGCTTGCTGCTGGTGGTCAGCCATTTGAGGTTATTTATTACCCAAGAGCAAGCACACCGGAGTTTTGTGTTAAGGCATCTGCAGTAAGGGCAGCAATGGGGATTCCTTGGTGTTCTGGGATGAGGTTTAAGATGGCTTTTGAGACTGAGGATTCTTCCAGGATTAGCTGGTTTATGGGAACTCTATCTTCTGTTCAAGTTGCAGATCCCATCCGATGGCCTAATTCGCCATGGCGGCTTCTCCAGGTTCTAAATTTCTCCCTCATTCTTATGGATTTGTGTAAAATCTTGGTTTGTTTTATTTGCTGAAATTAGCACCTGTTAAGCAATGTTTTATTTGGTGTTTTTGAATCAAGTAAATGTCTAAACCCTGGTTATCTTTTAGTATAAATTGGGTGTTTCGGATGGATTAGGTGAATTTAATGAGCTTTATCCAAGTACAAATTAGCTTTTCAACCTCTTCTTTGCAGCACTATAATGAATACTTGTTGTACCATGTTTTCAACCCTTAATAGTCTCCTGAAGGCTGGAACTGCTTTGCTATATGAGAGCTCTCTTATATTCAATTTTTCTATATCCGAATTTGTTCATCTCTTGCATTAGTTCTAATGGATTCAACTACTTTTTCGCCTTCGAACATTATGTTACCACAAATACTCTTTCCGGTATGATATTTACCGGATTGTGGTCCAGAAGGCCAGCGCGATCATTACTTCATTAGGCTAGTGTCTGTCTGTCTGGCGTGACCGATGTGGAATCACTTGCTAACATGATTGCAGATGACTCATGAAATTATTACAAGGGAACATCCAACTGTATCTTTTTTCGCCATTTAATTGATATTCCTGAATATTCTTAGCAATTTGGTTATTTCTGATACATTTTGCTGATTTAATCTGAAGGACAATTTTAATCTTATTCTTACTAAGGAAATCAACATGCATCATCAAATTGTTGCTCTATTTTTTATTTGGTTGTCTTTGTTGCTAATAAATCTACGTTACTCGGACTCGGGTGTGAGTGTCGGATACTAGTATGTGTCCGAGACGGGTATGTTCACTTTTTCTAAGTTTTTCCATGTATTTAAAGGATCCTTGGAGGGTCATATCTCCATATCCATGTTCGGATATACGTTGGACACAGGTGTCGGACACGGGTACTTCAAGAAAAATGAAGAGTTGGAGTAACATAGTAATAATGGCTTGATTTGGGGACTGAAACTTTTATTCATGGCTTGTACTCTATCTGACAGAAATAGTTAAATTTGTCCCTTGGTTATAAAGTGAATTGCTCATGAAAACATAAATCTGACACAGCTTATTCAATTTTTGCTGTACAAATATGTTCTTGTTCATTTAAGCTTTTAGATTTTTAGAATTACGTAACCGAATAATATGTGCCTAGAAAGAAAATCGCTCCGGAGCTTAGCTCTACATATATATATATATATATGGGCTGATTGCAATACCTCTATAATTTTTAGATTATTAATTTTTAATGTCCTTGAAAAATTTTACTCTTTACATTCATTTTTGGTTCCTTTAAACACAAATTTACCTGCAGAATTATCCTAAAGAGTAAATGTCTAAGCTTTCTTGGTTGACAAATCACTATTGCAGGTAACATGGGATGAACCAGATTTGCTGCAAAATGTTAAACGTGTGAGTCCCTGGTTGGTTGAATTGGTATCGAACATGCCTGCCATCCACCTGTCACCTTTCTCACCGCCGAGAAAGAAGTTGAGGCTTCCCCAACACCTTGACTTTCCCCTCGATAGACAATTTCCGATGTCGTCAATTTCAGGCAATCCCCTTGGGCCCAACAGCCCCTTACATTTATCTGATAATGCTCCTGCAGGCATACAGGGAGCCAGGCATGCTCAATTTGGATTATCTTTATCAGATTTCCATCTTAATAATAAACTGCAGTCCGGACTGTTTCTGTCCGGTTTCCAGCGGTTCGATCCACACTCTAGAATTTCTGATGGCATCATGATGGCAAGGCGCACAAACAGTAATGATAATCTATCTTGCTTGTTAACAATGGGGAATTCTAATCAGAAAGAGAAATCTGATAACACAAAAAGACACCATTTTTTACTGTTTGGTCAGCCAATACTTACGGAGCAGCAGCTCTCTCGTAGCTGTTCGAGTGAAGCTGTCTCACAAGTTATTAATGGAAAGAGTTCATTAGATGGTAATGCAGACAAAACAAAAGATTCTTCTGATGGTTCGGGATCTTCTCTCGAGAATCAATTGTCTCCGGAGAAGTCATCTACTGCTGGATTTTTATGGCACCAGGATTATCGAAGCACAGAACCTGGCCTCGATACTGGCCATTGCAAGGTATTCTTGGATTCAGAGGATGTCGGACGAACTCTTGACCTCTCGGTTCTCGGTTCGTACGAAGAGCTATACAGGAGGTTGGCCAACATGTTCGGAATAGAAAGATCAGAGATGTTGGGCAATGTGCTGTATCGAAATGCAACAGGTGTTGTCAAACAAACTGGAGATGAACCATTCAGGTATCAATTTGGAAATCTCCCATTTTATCTTTTTTCAGTCTTTTTATCTTGCTGATACGCCTATATTAAATTTTAAATAAAACATCTAAATTTCCAACTTTTTAACTGCAGTTAGCTTCTTTGGGTTTAAAAAATTTACACAAATCTTTCCTTCTCTTTGGTATTTGTAGTGTTTTTATGATGACAACCAAAAGATTGACAATAAGGATGGATTCAAGCAATGACACTGTTGGAAGGTCAGTCACAATTTCTTCATTTTTTTTTTTCCATTTTTTTTTCCCACTAATGAGTTTCGAACTAATACCAACTTCCAAACGGAAATACGAAATGGTTCTAAACTTGTTGGATTGCGAATAACCTGTTTTCCAGGTCATGGCTTATAGGGATGCGAAGTGCTGAAAATGGACTAGAAGGGCCAAACAAGACAGGCCCCTTAAGCATATTTGCATGATTCTGGGTCAATGTGGAAAAGCTAAGGACACGGATGTTTCAAGAATTTATATAACAGTATAAAGACTTGTTTAGCTCCTCTTAGGAGATGTCTGTCTGTATAGGTTTCTTGTCCAAGTATTTGTGTTAAAAAAGAACATTGATGTCTTGTAATTTGCTGAATGTTTTCCAGTTTTATGTTGATGTTTGACCATGGTTCCATCCATGCATAGTCTAATTGTAAGGAATTCTGTTAGTGCCTGTTTCCACATATGCTTCATAATAATGCAATCGGGGTTCGTTTAATCGGTGCTTATAAGTATCAGTTAAGGATAATTTATTTATTATTTTTAAAAAAAAAAATTGTATTTAATATTACTTTTACTGAATTTAAAAAAAAAATAATAATGTATTAATTAAACTATTTTTTTTATAAATATTATTTTAACTAATGTCATTAGGCATTGTTTAATATTTTCCATGCAATTGAAACTTACCTTGGAGCGAAATCAAGTGCATTTGTTCAATTATGAAAAAATTTCGAAAGAGTTGTAGTTTGGGTTTTTGTTTTGTTTTTTTTTTTTCATTTTTTGTTTAAAAGTCAAGAATTTTGCATGTTCTAACCATTATTGATTCATTAAGCAAAAACTTGGGATCTTCATGAGAAAAAAATAAAAAGAAAATGGAAGAGGTTGGGATCATAAACACAGAAAACATGAAAGACTTGACTGTTCCAACAGTTTGACAGCCAAGCTGGTGTGGTCTGGTTTAGGTTTGAAAATTCACTGAATTTTGTAAACTCCAGACAAAAAAATTACTATTTAAAATCCCAAAACTATAAAACTTATAAAAATAAGAGGGATTTTAATGTTTGATGGGTCCAAGACTCCAAGTCCTGTTCCAATTCTAATTTCAAATAAAAAAAAAAAATTTACCTTAAATAAAGTAAAAGATAATTGATTAAAGAATTTTACTATGAGTGTTTTTAGATCATTTATTAAGATTAATTAAATTATTATTTATAGTAATATTTTATATTAAATATAATAATTAATAGTTAATTTGATAAATTTAAATGTATTGAAAATAATAATTTTAAAAAGTACAAATATAATCTTAAATACATCACATTAATGTAAAGATGCGTTTTTTAAATTATTCGAGAAAAAAAAAATCAAATACGTTCTTTATAATGATTTTAACAAGTTAATATCGTTTCAAACATCCTGTTAAGACATCAACAACAAATGCTGTTCTAAAAAACATCAAATTAAAAATAAAATAATGAATGACAAATTTGTTTGATTGAATTTCCAATAATAAAATGAATTTCAATGGCAATGAAAACGAGAAAGAAAAAAAACCCAAACTCGATGCTGGGGATTAAAGGCAAATTTAAGCATAGAGCACTGAATCCAACAAGGTGTTGTTAATGGTGTTTTAAATGTTGTTAGACTGAGTTTGAGCTTTCATCCACTTTTAACAACTAATAAGTTTTTCTTTTATCAGAATAATTAATAATAGTAATAATAATAATAATAATTAAATTAATTTTGTAAACAAATATCCTAAGATCATTTTTTAAAGTAACTATATTAAATAAATTACCATTTTCAATACATTAAAATTCATGAAATTAACTTTTAATTATTATATTTAATATAAAATATTATTTTAAATAATAACTTAATTAATTTTAATAAGTATCGAACACTCATTAGTAAAATCTTAATTAAAAAAAACACAACAATCATAAAATCCAAAAATACCTAGAAAAATGCATTTTGACAAACAACCCCGTCAAATCCAACTTAATCATAGTAATTTCGTATAATTTTTTTTTTTTTATGAACAATATAAAGAATTATCGAATTTGATTTTAAATGTCTTGGTTATTTCATTAATATGAAGAATAGTTAGTTAACTACTCAAAAGGGGGAAAAATTAATGAAATGAATTTTGATTCTAAAAAAATCATTTTTTCTTGTTTTAACCTTTATCAAAGTTTTGGATCAAAATTTACATTTTCAAAATAATAAGCTAGGTATATGAAATAGGGAAATTTTATCTTTTTGCATAATTTAATCATTAAATTGAAAGAGAAAAAATGAGTTAAGATTACTGAGTGTTTTTGAAAAATATTTGTAATAATAATGGAATTTTCAGTTCCAAAATTTTATGAATTATTATTCTATATATACGTTTATAAAGTTTTTAAAATTTGCAAAAGATGTTATGATATTTTCTAATTTTTATTTATTATATTAATGTATTAATTTTTTAAAATATATTTTAGTAAACAATTCATTAATTTCGTTGATAAATTTTAAAAATTCAAATAATATATTTTTTATACTTAAAAATGTTAAAATCTAATTTAATTATTAAAATTAAAAAAATAATATTTTACCAATAAATAACACGAAGTCTTTCTCTTTTAAGTGTAAACTTCAGAGATATGATGACGTGGCGTGAAGGCCGCGTTCGTGCGGTGGACCCAAGTGAGGATTTCTATTTAATGTTTTTGTTCCTTCTGAAGGTGGAAGATCAAAGACTTTGGTTTTGATGGGTAATTTCCACAATTTGTACGGTTGAGATTAATTTCACCTGTGTCTGATGTACGATCAAGATTTAACCTGTTTTTACCGCCGTCGCTGCAGATTTGAAGGACGATATAATAAAACAATCTCCTCTCATCTCCTTTACTTACGGTCAATAAAAAGTACAGTAAGCAAAATATTGAGATTTTGACTTATCGTGATATTTTCAACTCTTCAATTATCAATTCCTTTCTTCTCTTATCCTATTATCTTAATATATATGAATAAATATTTTGAGAATAAAATTTTAAATATATTAAATCAAAAAGATGTTATTAAAATTTAAATAAAATTTAAAAGTATATAGCTGTCCATTTTATTAAAAATATGTATATATAGTAAAATTTGTCATCCATTATCATATAAGATTTTTAAATTTTTTTTATTATTGGTTAATTTGGTTCGTATTTCAAAAATAATTGAACTATTCAAAATGTATATAAAATATTATTTTTTTAATCTTTATAATATGTTTTAAGTTTTATACTTTAAATGCTTTTAGTTTTATATTTTTGAAGTTTTTGACTTAGCATGAATATACCTTTTACTTACATTTGAATATTTGTTCGATAATTATATTTCTTGAATTATGAAAATTTAAGAATTTAAGATTTTAAGATTCAAATTTAACTTATTCATAATAAAACAACTAAAATTTGGTGAAAATGACAATCCCATTAATGATTATTCGATTATATTTTTAACCGAATCGATCGAATGAATATCCAATGTAAAACTATAAAAGTTTCAATAAATCATTTACATAAAAAATAAAAATTCACAATAAATTTTTTAAGTATTAGAAAAACAGAATATTGGGTTTTAGGTTCTTTTAAGAAACATATATAGATTAATAATGTTGGGATCTAATTATCTAAGTAAAGTAAAAAGGCCAAGTTTAGTTAATATGTAGATAAGATAGAATAGAACATCACATGTGTGTGTTGCAAAAGGGAGGGTTAGGTATTCTGTTAGGTCACATTGTCAAAATTATTATGGTTGGAGATCATGAAATGTTTCTCTACTTTACAAAAAAAAAAAAAATTATTTTTTTATTTTTTATTTTATATACATGCTAACAAGTGAGAAGTTTTGCAAGATCTCTTCCATTTTTTCCCTATAAAAGAAATCATAAATCAAGAGTACTAATTAGTTCTGGATTGGTTAAATTGTAGTTCTAGAATTTTTTATTTATAAATAATATAAAAAGAAATAAGAATATTAATGTATAGTATATATATATATATATATATATCTTCTCTTTAGCGAAATAATAAAAAAATGGCCATAAAAGCGGACAATTAACAAACCAAATAGCAAATTAAATCTTTAAATGTGGAGTAATATTTTAATAGTTTATATTTGATACATTATCGATATATAAAATTATACATTATCTTTATTAATAAATAAATATAAAACTTTAGAAGTCCCTAAAAGTAAATGTGCCTGGTTATCGCTTATAAGAATTAATTAAAGATTATTTTATAAAAAAATTATATTTAATATATTATTTTTATTAAATTAAAAAAAAATCGTAAATTATATTTTTTTTCTTTAAATACTTAGTGACACTGAAATCAATCATGTCATTCATTAATAGTGTATAAACACAGACAATGAAAAAAAAAAAAAACACCATAATCCTTTTAAAGAACAACTTAACACAATTTGGCCATCAAATCAACTTGGAAAAGAAAAAATTAAAATAGTGTATGAAAGACCTTAACAAAAAACCTAAGCTAAGGTTGCATGACAAATACAATAATTCAAGAAATGAAAAGAAAAAAGTGGAAGGCCATTGATGGGAAATAAAGATATTGTTTTAGTGGATTTTGGAGGTCGATCAATGTCAGAAACAGGAAAAGCCCTTTCAAAAAATGTAAAAGATTTTTATAAACAATTAAAATATAAAAAATCATTAAATTTATGGACATGGGATAGTCAAAATACATGATGATGAAGAGCAAGAAAAAGAAAATGGGGAATCAACCAAGAAAAATATTCAAACATGCAATGAATCTTTGAGGGGCAGCCAGAATTTAGATGAGTAAATATGATTGCATTCAAATTCCATAAAGATTAAAACACAATTGACAGGGGAAAACACCCTTACCTTAAATCAGAGTAACAGGAAGAAACAAAACCTTGAACAATATAAAACAACAATAAGAGTAATACTAACAACTGATGAACAGTAATTAACCATTGCACTTTGCACACCCTACCCCTTAAACCCCATCTGGAAACAAAATTATACTATACATATGATTTTTGCTGCTTCAGCCCTGTCCCAACCAAAACTGTAATATGTCGCTCTCAGTTCCAACTTTCCCGGTTCAACCACAAACCTGTTTCGCCACCATTACTCCGAAACAGCAACCTCTTGTTCAACCCTCCAATAGTTTGCATCATTGAACTCCTTCATTCCAGCCCCACCGTCATCGGAATTCTCCTTTTGTGGCGGTACCTTCGGAATAATGTTCCTCTTCAATGGTCCTGCTTCCCCAACTATTCCTTCTTTCAAAGCTTGTTCCATTGCCTTCTCTGTACCTTCTAATTCCACACCTACAAATTCGACATCCTCTTCAAACAAAGACGGCACTGGTGGTGGAGATTTCTGACTTGAATTATCACTGCTCACCGATCCGTCACTCAAATTCATGGAGTCTAAGGAACCATTTGGAAGTATGGATTCCCCATTTGACGGGGGACCAACATCAGTGACCGCTGTCCCAGTATGACTGGGTAGGTTCACATCTGAGCTTTCATCATCGAGAAATGGATTCTTGCTTGAACCACCTACTTGCAAATCCGAAGATTCTTCCCACCCCACCCACTCAGGTAAAGGCCTATCTCCAAACAAGTCCTCGTTTTCTGTTGTGTCAAACCCGAAGAATCCCATACCATGAGAAGCATTTGCTTTCTCCCCTTGCGGATTCAAGTCTCCGACGCTTATGGAATTGTCAAATCTATTCATTGCATAGGAAGTAGATCTGCCATTCACCGACTGTTTGCTTTCGTTTAACTCGTCCTCCTCTCCAACTACCACCTCATCATCACTACTGCTGTTACCACCATTTGCAGTGCCATTCAAGTTAATCTCATCCATCACCTCTGTCTGGGATGTGGCCATAGGTGCATTACCCATTCTGTCATCTTGGAATGCAAACCAGTTGGAATTTGTGAACAGACTGCTGCATTAGAAAAACATACCATTATGGCTACTTAAACAAAAGAATATAAACTGCGATTTGGTAAAAGCTAAGGCAATTGGAGGTTCTAGAAACTATGTTGCTCCGACTCTTCATTGTTCTTGAAGTACCCGTGTCCGACACTCGTGTCCGACGCATATCCGAACATGGGTATGGGGATATGATCCTCGAAGGACTCTCCAAATACATGGAAATCTTAGAAACAATTGAACATACCCATGACGAACACAATACCCATGTCAACACTCACACCCGAGTCCGAGTAACATAGTCTAGAAAAACATTCAGCCATCTGGTGTGTCCATCATGAACCTCATCAGCCAAATACTCCATCACTACGAGTAACGACAAGACACTCACCTCCCTTGGTCATCACCGAGCCTCAAGGATGATATGACAATCTCAGCAGATTCATCGTCAAAGTATACATCCTGCAAATGGAAAACATATATCTACTATAAAATTTGATGTTAGAAAAATGAAGAAAAAAAAAACTTCTATTTTGTTTGGTTCCTCCATCACTCGTGCTGAGTTTAACACATAGCCCAAGGTTATGTTACCATAAATGTCTTTAATAGGCAAATAGAGAAGCCATTGGGAAAACAACCTATTGGCCTTACAAACAACGGCAGAGAAGAATTTAATTAATTAAAAGAAATCAGAGTCACTCACCTCATCATCTCGATCAAGAGCACCATGGTCCTGAAAGTAGTTAAATAAAAACAATTAGTATAGCAAACATGTACAATTTAAGATATTGTTATGAAAAGCCAACTACATACTTCTTTATTATCATCATTCCCATATATTTTGTATCCGAAAGCCTGGCTTAGGTTATTCGCTAAAGCTGCAACATCATAATCTCTATCATGAAGATCATCCTCATCACTATCCCTTGTTCTGTCTTGCAATGCTGTTGGGCGGCTGCAGATGAGAAAGAAAAATACATGATATTCTTTAAATGATTTTTTCTATTAGCTCTCACAACTATGTGGTTGCTGCAAACAGCAATAATGTGCTATAACAAGACGGATCCAAAAATTGGAATACTATTAGAAACTTCACATTTATAGGCATCATATGACAGAAGAATGCCATAAATAAAATAAAAGAGCGAACGATAAGTCACATTTTATGTCATTTATAACTTACAAATCTGCCACAAGACGATAGAGTCAGTCCATGAGTGCATGCACCCTCACAAATGCCATATCAAGCACATACAGAATCTAGAGATAATTGACATTCAATCACATATGCTACTAATATGACTGCAATGCATATCAGAAGTGAAGCAAGAGCATACCCACAAGCCCATCGATAAACATTTTCAACTGCATTACGTTCTTGCAGAACATTAGCTTGCCACTCATTCCATTCGCTATTTTCCTATAAAGAATAAATGAACTTGTGTCAGCAAAATAAATAAAAAAAAAGTCATATAAAGAATCCTAGTATAGTTGCCTAACCCAACATATAGATCTGAACATGCAATTCTAGCCAACGAAAGATACGACCAACGTGCCAAATAACCCAACAACTAATTGTAATGAACTTAATTCAGATTTACTATACCACAAAAAGATTCATACCCTAATTTTAATTATAACAAAAGTTGTTGGCTTAAAATAAAAAAATGCACCTATAACCTGTAAGATCCTGACAGAAGCACTCAAACAACATTAACAAGCAGCCAATTCCCCACCTGTAGACATGCCTGAATGCAGCTGTTGCTGCTTCCCAACTGTACAAGCTTATTTGAAATTCGTGTAATGTGGCCGATGTTTCCTGCTCGTGGTGCACGTTTTCCAGCAGCAGGTAAAGTTGGCTGTTTGACCAAAAAGGGGTTAAGCTGACTGCATAATCAGGTAGCATTTATAACCACTTCTAATTGTATATGTTATAATGCCCGTTAGCAAAATGGACAAATAACAATATGATTATATCTACCTGATTATTGTCACCAGAAAGAATTGGATGTTTGTCAGTTTGGAGAAATTTCCCGATCAAATCACATTCTTGGAGAAGATGATCAACTATTGCATCCTTGCTTTCCAGACATGATATTATTATACTCTCCACATGATGATGTAATGCATTGTTGTATGGATACCTGCGTAATTTGAAATAAAGAGATAATAAATCTTAACCGGCTAACAAAAATGATCCAACACCTTCCTCAAGAAGACATCAAGCACTTTCTTCTAGATTCAAACTTCCAACAAGTTGTTTTCACTTCATTCAAGATGGCATTTTTAACCAAGAGCTTACTCAAAGAAAAGATCAAGAACTCGTTGAATGGTTCCTGAGCTGACCAGTTCCTTCTCTGCCGCTTCATTTCCAATTCTCAACAGCACGGCAATGAACTCCACAATCTGAAAGAAATAACAAAATAATTCAGAATAACACAATAAAATTTAGATACAGACCCACACAAAGTCTGCTATACATTGTGCACAAACACCAAACAAATCAAACAGGTGTCTCAAGTTGAGTATTCCATGTTGGTTGGCACATAAAACTTATGATGAGAATAAAAAATGAACCTTTAGACGATGCTTCCCGAGAGGCGGCCTCAATTCTCCATACGTTGTAGGCAAAATTTTCTCATCAGATGACACATTCAAAAGCATAAGCAAGTAACCTGCACAACAATATGCAATCTTGAACACCATGGCTAAAATGAAAGCCAGCATGTTACATGCACCTATGAAAATGTTAAAACCATTACATACAGCTTTCAGAAAAAGAAATCCACTCACCAAGCTTAGGCAGCATTGCATTGATAGTCTCCGGATTTACAGGGATTGGAGGCTCATACATATGTTGATTTCGGAAAGAATGCATTAAGGAAGAAGCAATTGCTGATCTTTTTGGATCCAACAATGAGATACAAACTGATAGTGAGTGTACAAGGCCAGATTTTGAGTGTGAATCTTCCAATGCATGACCAAATATCCTTGCAACAAAGCTATACATGAACATACTCAAAATTACAGGTCAAATCACAAACATATACACAATAGAGAATCGAGATGGTGATGCAGGTAGGGCGGAGAAAAGAAGGAACTAGATCTCACAAACCTTGGACTAGAGAATTTAGTGGCTAAAGCCGATGGGGCATTTCGTGTTATTGCACACAATGTTTCTGCTGCATTAGCATGAACTTCAGGAGGACACTGGTCATCGCAAAAAAAGGTCATGAGACTCATTACAAAGTATGGTATGCCATGAAAATATTAAAACAATATTACGTCATGAAAATGATAAATCAGAAAATTCTCACTTACTGATGGACTCAATTTATCCACAATCATTTCCAACAAATTGCTATCAGCTAACCATTGCATTACATCCAAAAAATTCGGATAAACATGATCATCAGCACCTACTAACCGAACCAAAACCTGTGAAAAGGTGCATCTCATTTCAATGTTCAACACAAACATATAAAATGCCAAACCGTATAAAACCCACTATTGTAATAAACCAACACAGAGAAAATCTCAGATACCTCCATGATGGATGTGATTCCTATTAAATCAACCAGTTGGTGGAACACGTCTTGATGTACCTGTTAATAATCTGTCTCAGTAAATTCATATAAATAAATAAAAACATGCTATCCTTTGTAGTTCAGAGATCATAAACCACTGACAAGCCCGATTTTGTCATGCAAGTCACTGGACTTAAAGCTTCATTACAGTACCAAACACAGAGAACCAACTCACCAGATGAAAAGGATTCATAGTCCACAGAATTGTTTACACCACTAATTCAGTATGTTTAACTAAGCTTACAGGTGACAGATTTTATAGGTGCATCATGCACGTCCATGTCAAATAAATTAGTGCAAAGTTTGACTGAGGAACAAGGTAAAATTCAAAGTGACAGTATACATTCATACACCAAGTCTCAACTACACTAGTTATCCAGATTTGCAGGTTATTGAATGCATTATCCAAACTCCAACAACATAGAACAAAAGTATCAACAAATGGGCAAGAAGTCTAAGAATGTTATAGTAAACACAAAAGCTTCGCTTACTTGAACATAGTTCATAAGTGGAACAGTCTTCCGTAGCATAAGGCATACAAAAACCTAAAATACAAAGCAAATGAAACTTATCAAGTGGTAATAATAAGTTAATAACCAAAGCAGTAGTCAAAGAAAGCATGACATGAAAAAGTACAGAAACTAATCAGAACGTGAACAAACACACCTTACTGAAATAACCAGCTAGCAAGGCACTATGAGGACGGTTCGGTTCCAAGAAGGAGAAAAGTAAGTTCATCAACTGCAAAAAAGAGAAAGCATATGAAAACAAAATCATTGCAATTTCCATAAATAAAAAAGATGCATAATCAAGAACGAAAATAAAACCCATACCTCTTCCTCCTCGACTAATGTCTTCAGAATAACATCAATCTCACATGTAAATATCTCACAGGCAATGAACGGGAACCTAGATATAAAAAAGATCGGCTCATTAAGAAAAAGAATAATTAACATCAGAAAAGTTACAAGACAAGGAAAGCAAAGAAGTCTAGTTCCTGGTTCCTGATTCCTGATTTAATGAAAATGACATACTTGAAAGCCCGTTTGCTGTCAGCATCCTCTGGAGGTTCTTCAACAACATATTGCAATAACTGCTCAACCTGGGCTCTATCGCGTAGACTGCACGTACAAAAATAAGCACATGATGAGCATCAAGCAAGACTAATTCTCTATCAGATTATACAAATACTTTACCATTTTAATTATAGCATATCAACTTCTAAATTCCAACCAATTGCAATTGACTACAAACTGATTGAAAAGAAAAGCTTGATGAAAAACAAGGAAAGGCACAATGTGATATAGTAGCAAAATTTACAAATTGATGAGTCGACTATTTAAAGCTTTGCACTCTTGGATTATTTCTTCCTCATCCAGAAGCTCTTCCAAAGTAAATTTTTCCTTGTCTAATATCGACTCCACCTACAAAAGAATATCACAGTCAACAAAACTAACCAGAATCCCAGTAAACACAAAACTAATGAGTCACTCAACAATATTCTTAAAACAATTGGGTGGAAATGGAGAATGAACATCAATCTAGAAAGCAAATCCAGCTAACCATATCTATATAGCTTAACATATTTTTGCCAATTAGGTTTTATAGCAGTTAACACCGAATAAGATAGTTCAGCTTCAAATAAAAGGAACTCCAGCCATTACCACATAAACTAGCTTAAAAATAAAAAATAATAATTCATCGAATCGAACAATGAATTTTTCCCAACGATGCGGACAAATCTAAGTCACTGAAACTACTTTGCTACGGCATCAATGAATCCAAAGAAAATTAATTATCCAAAAGAAGAAAAAAAATCCGAAGTAAATTTCAAAATGACTAATCTGGAAGAAAAGCATTAATTCAAACCTACAAGAACAAAAAAAATCTACAAGTTCATCACATCGAATAAAACTTACTCCCAATAAAAGAAAGGAAACCAAAATAGCAAGTAAAGATTAATGAAATCAAGATTTAAAATAAATAAAAAAGAAAAGGAGTAATTAATTAATTAGAATAAAATTACTCACGGGAGAAGAGGAGGATAGAGCTGTGAGCTTCCAAAACATGGTGAAGAAGATAAAATATTAAGCAGAGTAGCTGAATAGATCTGTAACCCCTAAAAATAACCAGTGAATCTAGGAATTGTCGAAAGACGGGTGGAAAAGGCGCGAGATTCAAGAGTAAAGAATAGGAGAAGAAATTTTTCTTAAAAAAAAAAACCCTAATTTTTGCTGTTGTTAAAAAAAAAAAAAAAGAGAAAGAGAGATCAGAAAAACAATAAATAAATAAATAAAAGAGATTATATTATAGTAGTAGCTAAGGGAATGGAGAAAAGAGGGATAAAAATGTTTTGGTGGTGGAAAAAAAAGGTACAAATATGAAGTACTCCGAATTTCAGAAAACCAATTTTATGTTTATGGTTATGGCGAAGGGGAAGGGGAAGGGATCAAATCATCATGGATGGATGGATGGATGGATGGATGTATGTATGTTATATATGGTATGATGTGATGAACCCATGCTGGTGAGCTTGTGGGTCCAAGTCCAGCAAATGAAACTGCGTGCTCTTTTTCTTCGTGATGAAAGTTTCACGCACTGTGACGTATAGTTCTTGCAACCGCAAAGGCAAAGCGTCTACTTTAAATTTCGTCAAAAGTTTTGGCGTCAGATGAAGCTACAAAGGTCAGCGCATTGTGCACGTGGAATCTGATCCGCCCAATGACGTTCCGAATTCTGTCAAAGCCTCGTGACTTTAGCGGAGCTCGCTCGGCATGGTTAACTCATGGATGGTCTTAATTATTGCAATGTGAATGAGTGTTTAGATCAATAAAAATAATTAATAAATGGAAAAAAAAAAAAATTAATATTCAAGTTTTTAAAATTTTTTTAGGTTATGTAAGTAGAAATAATGAGATTATTAATTCAACCTTAAATTTGGTAAAGGGATTATCACTCCTTATAAGTTTGATCTTTAATATCTTCATCTTTGGCTTACTAAAAATTTATAAGGAGAAAAAAAACACTATTTTTTAATATAATTGTAAGAATATAATTCCTGTTTAATTAATCTTACCATTTCTTTAAAATGGTTTTAATGAAATGCATTATTAATATAATAATTTTGGAGGGACAAAATGAGCATTATTATTGTATGAAATTTATTATGGAAAATGGACAATACATTCTTAAATGAGTGGACACAAGAATGTGAGGGGAAAAAACAGAAGTATAAGCATATTTTACAAGTCTTGCCTCTCAATTTTGTTGTTTATTTGAGAAAATAGAATTGAATTAATCTTACGATCATAATACAAAAAATTTATATTAATCATTTGATATATTTTATTTTTAAAACCGAAGAGCAAAGAGTATAAACGAAAAAGTCAAAACTCAAACTAAAATTTTGTCAACAATCGTATAATCTCTTAATTTCATTGATAGAAGTTTAAGTAGGAGATCAATTTTTGATTTCACACATGCTTCATTACAAAAACATCACTTTTTTAATTTTGTGGGTTAATTACCAACAAGCCTTTTGCCCTTTTGCTAAATGTTGGCTTGAGCACCACACAATAGCCTTAACAAAAAGCTTAGAAAGGATAGTAAAAAGAATTAAAATAACATAATCATAATTAATAAAGTTAGAGTTGGTAATAGTTAAGAGTCATAAAGTGTTAAAGATGTTGATGGACTAAGTATGATTGGACTAAATCTGAATAACAAAGTACTTTGTTTGTTCGGACTTAATTTTTTAAATCCGAAAACCTATTTTATTACTTAAAATATATTAAAATATTAAAAATATATATTAATATTTATATATTTTCATAATTAAATTTAAATAAAATATTTTTATTAATTAAATAATAATTTGAATCAAGTTAAATCGATCCAGATTATAAAGATTATATTTCAAGCTCGACCAATTCGAGTTGGTGGATGGACCAGACAAGTCTAGATCAGGTACAAGCTTTTAAACTTTTATTAAGTATTTCATTAAAAAAAAAAATCTTCTCCATAAATTTTCTTCATATTTTCATTGCTAATAATAATCATTCCATGATAAATTGTTAAAAACAATATGAGTTTTGTAAAGATTTGTGAATGGAGAAATGAAGGGGAGATTTTCAAATTAATTATTAGGAACATGCAAAAGAGTTATTATTCACTATGAAAAAGAGAGGGAAATGAATCAAATGTGTGAGTAGGAAGCAAAATAAAGAGTAGGAAATTAGCAAAAAGCCAAGGTTGGTCCACATCCTTATGCAAAAACACAAGCTACACGAGAGATGACAACAATAATTAGTTGAAAAGAAACTTACTTTTTTTTGTTTTATTATTTATAAAAAAAAAAAAAAACACATAGTGTAAAAGTTCAAAAGAATATTATTGGTGACAAAGAGAAAATCCTAAAATCTTGAGATTCATGCTCAAGTTTTATTGTACGTGAATTTGATCTAATTTTGTGTTAGTTCGTTGATTGGTTTGTTTGTTTCATTATTTAATGATTTTTTTATATAAATATAATATTTATTATGATTATTATTTTGTTTATACTCCTAATTTCATTAAAAAAGAACATTGTTGGCAATTTATTTGTAAATCTATCATGCCATTTTTTTGGTGCACCATTATTTGTAAATCAGTATACATATTTATTGCAAATGTCTGAATTTCATAATTAATATTCATAAATATTTTATGAGTATAATTAAATTAGATAATGACAATATATGAGTTTTTTTCTTAAACAATGGTAGTCTAAAATCTTTTTTTATCAAAATAAGGCACTTTTAAATTTATTTCCCTTATTAAGGTATTTTAAGCTAAGTAAGCCCTAATCAATTAAAGATTAAAATTATGGTAAAAGTAACAACTCTCTCCTTTGTTCTTTCATGCTCTCATCTTTCTGTTAGTTTTTTTTTTTTTTTTTTTCAGTTAGTTTTTGCTTGTTCTTAGAAGTTCATTACATTCAAACATCTTACCCATGTTGATCTATTCTTGAATTTATTAATTATTTAGTATGCATTTAAAATTGTTGAATGATTTTTTTCTTGTTCAAGAAATAATTTTTTTCTTTGTTCTCTTACTCACCAAACTTCTTCACTTTCAATGGAGAACCAATCTGATTCAAGCAATGGGCTTCTAACATCTTTTTCCCCAACCCCTTTAACAAAAACACGTGATTTCGGGCTTCTTTTAATAAAATCATCTTCTTCAAGATGATGAAGGATAGTAATTAAAATTTAATGTGTAAATCAGAAATTCAAAATAAGGTTATGTAGATAATGATGTGGTAAATATACCTCACTTAAAGAATAAAGATTAAAAATAGTTTATTTTGGTAAAAAATATTTTTCCTAGTGTAGGAAAAAATTCCAATACATAATGGTATATGTCATTGAAATTTCAGTGACGGAATTACTAGGATGACATATACTCTTGGTGTATATTAAAAAAGAACTAGAATATGTGGTAGCCTCTTAATATCGTTTATGAAATTAAAAAAATCACTGTCAATGTATAAAAAGTGAACTCATTTTTAAAATGACCAATTGAAATATATTCAAGAGCATCTTATTTGTTAACTTTGACGTATTCTCAAAATAATATAAGCAATATCAAATATCATTTAATATGATTTTTTTTTTATTTAAAAAATGTTACAATATGAGAATAAGAGAATAATTTATAAATATTGGGATTTTAAGTTAAAACTTGTTGGACACCATCTCTTTATAATTTCATGAACCAACTAAATTAAAGTTTAAGTTGCATTTAATTTGATTTTAAAACACCTTTAGAGTTTAGTTTATACCATAAATTTTCTATGACAATAAAGGCATGAGAGTTTTTTTTTTTTAACTTCAACTTTTTCTAACCGTGATAACAATGTCAAATTAGTTAGATTTAGGTTTATAAATAAAAATAATCGTATGATTTATTTAAATAATTATGATTTAATTTTTTAAATAAAAAATATAAAAAACTAAATAGGCAAAAACAAGGATATAAAATGTACTACATTAATTTAAAACAAGGACATGATTGATAAAAATTAGGATAAACAGAGCATTATGTCCTGGTAAATTTGAGTTAGGACATGTCATTTTCTTTGGCATTAGTTTCCGGCAAAATAACGTACGATTTTTACTAAGTACTAACCTGTGCTTTAAAAGAGATTTTGTGGATTTATGGTCGGGCCAAAAAACAAGAACATGAACAAAAAGTTAAGAAACATATTATTTTCAATAAACACGAGTAAAGAAAAAGCCAAAAAAAATAAAAAGATTGTACTATTCCATTATAATCATTAATTAATCTTATTATCAAGGGATCAATTTCACTGCTTATATTTATAAAAAAAAAATGTTTTATTTCAATCATTGGGTTGAGCAAGCTTTGCAATAAGTTGGAGAGAGAAGATTTTTAATTTAATTAAATAAAAAGGATGTCAAAATAAACATTTACATATGAAAATAATAAAACCAAAATACGACTAATTTGTGATTCAATTTAATTGATTTATGTAGTTATTTTTAATAGATGATATTTAATAAATATGAAATTTGTATCTTAATATCTATAATTTTTTTGTTTATATTCCTACAACAATTTTTTTATATATAAAAAAATACAATATAAGAGGGCAAAACTAAAAATTGATACTCCTATATTAGCTAAAAATAAAATTTTAAAATTTAGAGAAAAGGGGCAAATGCTGTCCAAAATTTTAAACTAAAAGGTGTTTAATATTATTAAAAAAGTTATTATGATGAATTAAAATATCTAAAATATATATAAATAAAAAAATATTAAAAGTATAAAAATAATAATGGTATTTTTTTTTCAAAACGCAATTTTTTTTTTTATTTTTATCACAAAAGCACCTCATGGATCGTTTTTGTGGTACTACTTGAATTTAAATGTTTTGATCCAAAAATCATAAATTTTTGAAGTATTTAGTATTGAAGTGTGGTGAAACAAAGATTTTAGATGAAAAACTCGTTTCCACCTTTATGTTTAACGAGCCTAAAAAAATTAGGTCCATGAAGAGTATTAAAAAGAAAAAAATAGATAAATTTTGTAGAAAATAACTTAAGATAATTGTTTTAAATTTTAATCAATTACTTTTCACCATTAATGATAGATTTGTGATTATATATATATATATATTTTAAGTTTTTTTTAGACTCGAAACTTAATTCAAACTTAAATTTTAAGATTTTAAAGAAAAAAAATATTGTACTAATATTCAAAAATTGACATAAAAATATTTTTCTTGCAACCAACAAAACAGAAAATGTTAGGTTCTAAAATTAGAAATGATTATTTAATATTCATACAAACAATAAATTTAATTTTGCCAGGTCAAATAAAATCCAAACAATCGTTTTCCAAATCAGGTTAGAAAAATTGAGAACTAGAGTTCCCTTTAAACCGTTTACCAAACACACCCTTTTCTCCGAACTCGTTCCCAACCAATCCCATCGAGAGTACGTATCCAACCAAAACTCGAAAAAAGTTGACCGTTCTGCAACTCGAAGCAACAAACAGAAACAAAGAAAAAGAAAATAGAAAAGAGTTAAAAGGGTAAACAGTAAAGAGTAAAGACGGTTCTTCTCTTTTTCTTTTTTTCTTTATTCTTTTTTATTTCCTTTTATCGCCATTTTATTTTCATCTTTTACTTTCTTAAACCTGAAGACATCACCAAAATAATCACTTTCTTAATTCCAGATTTTCTCGCCTAATTCTTAAGAATTCCTTATTTCAGGTAATCCGTATTTTATTTTGTTTTAGGAAACTGTGAAAATTTGTTGTCATTTCTTTTTCCTCGATCCATTGATAGCAAATAAGATTCGATTTAATTAAAAAATTTGATATATTTTAAGGAATGATAAAGAAAAGTTTGGTTAATTAATTAACTCTTTTGTTGATAAGTTAGATGAGCTGATTTTTCAGTTAATGACAATTTTGTGATAACTAATTATACTATTTAATAGCGATAGTTTAGCTGTTTTAAAAATAATTTGATTTAATTCTATTTGATTACAGTGAAAATTAGAGAAAAAGAAAAAGAATTTTGGTTATTTGATAAGTTTTGGGAGCTGTGAGTATGAACTGAAGGACATTTAGTGGAAGAGATGAATGTGAGCCATGCCTCGGTTCATCCAGTGGAAGATCCACCGACCACGGACGGAGGCGGAGGCGGAGGCGGAGGCGGAGGAGGAGGAGGCAACAACGAGGCGCCAAGAGTGAGGATGAAGGATATTCAGGGAATGCCTGGTACGCCAGGAGGGCTTGCGTTGCGGATATGTCAGTTGGTTTTTGCAGTTGTGGGGCTTTGTATTATGGCAACCACTAGTGATTTTCCATCGGTTACCGCCTTTTGGTAATACTTTTGATTAGTGTAAAAAGGGTCTTTTGTTCTGCTTAATGTTAGTTTGGATTTGCTAGTGATGATGAGGATCAACATTTGATTAACTTCATATGTTTTTTTTTATTTGCAAGCTCTAAATATGGAAATTATGCTATAAATTGAATGACAGAACCTTGTTTGTGTATATGTGAATATGATTTTAGAATTTAAGAATTGAATATAGGAAGGCTGCTTGATTGGTTGCTACATGCATTTCCATTATTCTATCTAACTATCTAAGCATTGTGGTTTTTCTTTGGTTGCATCTATATTAGTTTGTCAATTTACATCTACTTCAGGCTTAGTATGTCTTGTAAAATCATGAATATCTTCGTTCATCTATTAACTCAAAGTGTAATTAGCTAGTATATTTAGTGAAGGGAAGGTCAATTTTATGGAGTAAAATGTTAAAAATCAACTTTGAACAACATGTCAAAGTTGAACAATTTAGGGTTCTCTATGGGGTGAATTTTTTGGATAAGAAAGGGAAAGAAACCAATGTTATATATCTTTCAGAATTGACATGTTTTACATGCCAAGTGATGTCTTATATCAAACTGTAAGAGATGTAAAAAGAAAATAGAGTGTGGGTGGCAAGTGCCAATACTAGAATGTCTTACATCAAAGTCTCTAGGTGCTCCATTTTCTGGGCATTTTGGTGATCATAAAATGGGGCGTGAAAGAGATAAGTTCTCATCCTCATAACTCTTCACAGGGAAGCGTGTAATTTGGTTTAGACCTCTTTTTGCTTTGAAAGGAGGTTGTAAGATCTAGACTCTCACAATTTGATTTCTCTTAATAGTTTCTTTACATGAATTCAACATCTTTTTATATGCAATCTTTCTGCTGACTTTGGAATTCACATATGATTAACAAAGTGAAGCAACTAGTTTTGTTTTTATATTCTGCATTTGATGTTATCATGATTCTTTCATAACATTTTTTTTTTATTTGCTACATCAGCTACCTTGTTGCTGCCACTGGCTTGCAGAGTTTGTGGAGCTTATCGCTGGCTATTATTGACATGTATGCCCTTTTAGTGAGGCGTTCCTTGCAGAATTATCGTGTTGTTAGTTTGTTTACTATTGGTGATGGGGTAAGATGTTTACTTTCGCAGTTACAAGTGAAGCTAAAAGGTTAAAACACATGTGATGTCCTATTTGTTTTTGTTGAACCACAGAAAAAATCTTTAATTTGCATGTCTGGCTTTCTCAGAAACTTATCCTATATCTACTACCTGCATTACTGTTAGATTTGGCACATCTGCTATGGCTTCAACTTTTGGCTGAAATTTGCTAGGATGTAGTATTTGAGACATTCAAAACTGCTTGGTCTACCTTGTGACTCCTTTTGAACAAAAGCTTCGTTCGTCTATTTGAAAATTGCAGTTAATCATTACCCAATCCGATATTCTTTAACTTTCTTTCCTCATTGATAAATTTGGCATTTTAAGAGCTAAAATTGTATTAATAGTCTTCAATGTGATTTTCCAACCAAAGCTCATTGACTTGCCATTGATTCTGATGTATGCTGCTATATAAATTGGTTTTTGTATTGGCCAACAACTAGTAGAAGACTAGTAGTCACTAGTAACTCAGAGTTATGCTGGAACAGGATTCGAACTTTTGCTAGCCTTTTTGTTATATGTTTTACTTGAACTGGAGAAAATAGTTCCTACTTTTTACCGGTCTTTGTTTGAAGAAGCCTCAGGATTGCCATGATTTTCTTGCACTACTCATATAGCTATTCCCACATCTAAAACTAATTGCTAAACACCCTTAGAAGACTGAACTTTGCATAGTTTCTGCATATGCAGTGCAAGCTAATTATGTGAGAGCAAATTTGATTGGAAAGACAATTTTGAATTATGTGTTACCTTTCACCATATCTTGCACACTTGCATTAGTTAAGAGCTCAAACAGTTTTAGTTTTTTCCACCGCCTTGTTTTACCTCTCCATTGTCTTACACTTTACATGTGTTAGATACATCATACATAGCTCCTGACATTTCGGATTTTTTATTTTTTTACCTTGCAGATCACATCCACTCTGACGTTTGCTGCAGCTTGTGCTTCTGCAGGCATTACCGTTCTTATCGACAATGATCTTGATAGCTGTGCACAGAATCATTGCGCACAGTTTGAAACTGCCACTGCAATGGCTTTCATTAGCTGGTTTACTGCATTACCTTCATTTCTCTTGAACTTTTGGTCACTGGCATCCCGATAAAAGGTAACACTGAAAATTTGAAGTAGAAAGGAGTAACCAGGCCATTTTAGAATGCAATATGAAGCATTTTCTTATGCCAAGTATCTTCCTTTGTAGCATTGTCGACTGCCTCGAAATCAAAAACTCGGTTGTGTGATTTTAAAGTTGTATAGTTTGTTTTATAAATCAGGTTGCGAGACAAATATCTGGGCATAGAGTATTTTGAATACCAGTTGCTTCAATATAAACTTTTGGAGATGGAATGTTGGGGATCACATTAATGTAAACATGTATTTTTAAAATACTAAATTTGTGTGTTTGTGGGTCTAATTTATGTAGTATTTGGCTTCTCCTTGTTCTTCTGCTTGTCTTTTTCTCTTTTTTTTTTGTGGATAAAATGTCCTTCTGGTTCTGGTTGTCAATTGCAGGATTCCAGGCTTCTAGTTTCTTGTTCAAAGACGGGCTGGACTTTTACTATACCTCGCCTTGGTTTAATTTTTAAATATTAAAATATAATTTTTATATATTTTAAAATTAATATTAATTTTATGAATCTTGCTAACGAATACTTTAAAGTTACTATGTATTGTAATATTTTCATTCAATATATTAAAAATAATAAATAAAATTATCAATTTTTGTATTTAATATAATGTTATTATTATAAATAATATATTAATTAATTTTAAAAAAACGTCTTAAAAAAACTCGTTAACAAAATTTTAATTTTATTAATTAAATAATAGATAATCGGATCGATTTGGTTCAAATTTAAAAAAATTTATTCAAAACTCGATATGAGTCTATTAGACTCAAATTTGAAAACTTTATCTTAAATTCGATATGAATCAAGTCAGATTAATCGAACCGAATGAATAACCTTTAAAAGGTTTACAGTCATGATGCTAAATTTGATTCCGATTTAGCAATTTTTTTATCAGCTCTAGTTTTATCCTATCAACCCTTTTAACTGAGGCGTAAAAACCCAAAGGCCATTGCTTTAGTTTATTTTGCAACATACAAGAAATAAATACTAAGAATCATCAAAGAAAAAAATATTATAATTATAAGTTTTGTTAAAAAAATTTTTTAGGATATTCTTTAAAATTATACTATTTATAATAAATTTATATTAAATACAATAATTAATATTTTTGATATATTAAATCAAAATATTATTATTTTTTATATAATAATCTTAATAAAAATTTTAATGCATTTATTAGTAAATTCTTATTATTATTATATTATATATATATATATAATAAACTATACAAGTACAGCTACAGCGGGGGAAAGTAACCATATATCTCATTTTTAAATGGTCTGCGGTCTGCCTCTGCCACATGCCCACTGGCATGAACCACTGCTATAGTAATAGTAGCAAAGACAATAGTTGGCCAAACTGGGTGAATACAAGTCAAATCCAGAGACAACCCAAATTTACTTCCGCCTCGTTTAGCATTGCTTTTGGCACAGTTTTTGAGGTCAAAAGCTGCTTTTCACCGCAAACGCAATGCTAAACAGATAAAAAAATTTGACTTCTGCTGTTGAAACCATTGTTTGAAAAGCCAAACAAAAAAGCCAAAAAATATAACTTTTGGGCTTTAAAAGCTGACTTTTAGATAAAATGACTTTATTATCCTCACATCTCTACACTTTTATTATTTTAAACATATCTTTTTTTGACATTTCAATTTCCTACAACACTTTTTCACAGCAATGCTAAACACTTAAAAATTTTTAAACCACATTTTTTCACCACACTTTATAAACACAATTTTTTTCTAACTCGAACTTTTTTCAACGGCAATGGCTAAACTAGACATTCATCAAACACAACATACAGCCCACTTGGTGTCAAAATCTCTGCTGCTGCTGCTCAGCTGAGTGCTGCCTTCACACACAGTAGTAATACTGGCCACTAGGTCTGGGACTCTGCTCTATAACTCTATAACCAATATTTTAGTATTTAATAATACAATTTGATGGATCCAATGTCAGTTCTATATACTTGCAAGAAACATCAATGCCTGGAAAAAATATTTAAGTGGCACGGATTTTGGTTAGAATCCCAACACTGCTATAGATGACTTGCAGACCTCTGGGGTTGCCTTTTGTCTGATCCCTCATTACTTCCACGCATATTTAGCCAGATGGGTATTTTACCACCTTCATAACAATGTCAGGAGGACTCATCAATTCAGGAATTTTCCTAGTAAGACTTGAATGGTTTGCCAGGAAATGCTGCCATGGACTCTGTAGTGTTGTAAAATGTTTGAGATTACTTTGTTTTTTTCCCAAATCACTTCTTCACACACCAAAAAACTTTTACATTTGTTTAAACAAAATTTGGGTTCACTAAAAATAGATTAAATTAAATTAATAAAATGCAAAACTGAGCTGGGTTCTTGAATATTACAAAACTTTTTCTGTTCTTTTACATTGCCCTTTTCCTGATTTGTTCATAGTTTTCCACGGTCAGCTAGGGGAAAAGCTGGGAGTGTCAGACAAATAAATTATGGTAAAATGTTTTTTCACACAAAAGACCAGTTTACAAAAGAGAAGGCCAGGCAATGGACAGTGCTCTCATCAGCTTCAAGTACTTTCCAAGCAACAGCTTGTTCATACGAGATATGGCGTCCCATTGTTGACATGCAGATTCCAGCCGGCAAGTAAGCAAATCCCTGTTTAAGAAAGTAGAAATCTTTAGCCAACTATTGTATTTACAAGACAAATTACAGCATCCCCCTTTCTTTCCTTAGCCAAATATTTAACTCGGGGTTGATCTAATGCGTGCAGCTAATATCTATTGTCGAAGCAAAAACAATGCCATTTTTGTTTAGGACTTTTACCTGCTGCATCAACTTGGCAAAATCGGAGCACAATGCCTTGTGTCCAGATTCATCAAATATTTTATCCAGTGTTATGTCTTGTAGAGCCACTAGAGTTGTCTCGAGCATGTCGAGCCCGGCTTGATTTGCAAAGATGAAAACCGGTAGCGACTGCAAAAACCGAAACAGAAGCATTACTTCAGAAATATCTAGTGTTCGTGTAAGATTACTCGAATCCGGAGAACCTGATATACAAGGTTTGAAGATAAGATTCTAGCATTCTAGATTTTTTCAAATGGAATTGTCATCGTACCTTCAATGAACAACACAATATTGCATCCTGATGTTGCCAGAGATTCTTCAATATTGAGTCACCACCAAGTGATTCAGATCTCAACAATTCTGCCCCTAAATGGTAACTGAGGAAAAATAAATGAAAATAACACATTAGCAACTAGAACAAAAAAAAGGGGGATGAATGAGCTGATTCAGCAAATGTGAAAACGGAACCAACTGCTTTCACACCGGGGGAACAACATCCGGAGCAAGGACCCCAAGAGTTTGGAGGATATCTTGAGAAAAGGTTTTAGCACCGGTGTATCCTATATGGACTCTACTTTATTCGAAGTATCCCAATGGTGTAAGGCTGTCTGACTTATTGGGAAAAAAGAGGAAAATCACTTTGATCTCTTGTTTCGGAGAAATAAGTGGCTCACGAGGAATAGAAAGAAACATATCCTATTTGATCTCGAAGTCCTCCTATAGCAATCCTGGATGGGGGATCACTTGTAGGAATGACATAATGCTAATCCGTGTTCCACACGGCCAAGGAAGCATTTATTAAAAATGAAAAAAAATAATCGCCTTCCAGTGTGGCATGTTAGCAAAAACCTATGTTACTCATACTCTTAGACTCGGGTGTGAGTGTCTGACACGGATATGTGTTCGACACGGGTATATTCAATTTTTTCCAAGATTTCCATGTATTTGGGAGTTTGTGGAAGATCATATCCCCATACTCATGTCCGGATATGCATCGGACACGGGTGTCGAACTCGGGTACTACAAAAAAAATGAAAAATCGGAACAAGTAGGCAAAAACTGCTAATGTTTACAAAAATTGAAGCAACTCGCCTGTAGCTCTGGCAGATCCAGTGAGCTAGTGTAAGTGCTTCTGGAGAGCCTGGAGATAGCTTTGGTCCTACAGCTGGGCACAATCCAGATGGAGATATGGCCATGGCAACCCTCTGGACAGCAGAAATGACACTATGGACATACTGGCGTGCCATGGTTGCAACATTATCCTGAAGATTGCTATCAAAGGGAAACTGGAAAGCAATTGTCAACACTGATCTTGTGTTCTGACATGGAGCATCTCCTGAAGCATGGTTTGTTGCAGGCCCCACTTCAAGACTAGAAGTCAGATCCAAAGTCCGATTTGCAGTCAACGTATCCTGTGTATCGGACTGTATAATAACACCATCAGTATATCTTGTTTTGTATAAAGACTGATCTTCAATATCTCGCTTCAAATAAAATTAAAAGCTGGAACCCGAAAGGGTAGATATTTGTTTAGAGTATTTATTATTAATCTCAAGATAATTAAGTAACATGTGTCCTAATATGCACTCATTATGTCATAATTCTATGGCATTGGCATTTTCTATGGTAAAGTTCAGTGAAACCTAACTGGTTTTGAATCCAATGGGATAATGCGGAATCCGGAAGGTAGTAAGGGAGCATCATCTGGAAACATCTCATCAATTGGAGCAAAGACAAGCTCTGAACAGGCTCCCACAGCATTCTCATCAATCCCACTGCATATCTGCAAAGATGAATAATACAAATAAAGTAAATATATATGCAAGGTTGGGAAAAGCAGGGCCATAGTCGATCAACACATTTTGGACATTCCATAAAGCTGCAAAGTATGAAGTAATGTTAAATGTTGCAATTACAATAGCAACAAGGATTATTTAATGCAATTAATCAGGATACAATTTATTTTAAACATGTCAAAGATGTTAAATGAAAAATCAGGAGGTTTAACAAATGGTTTCAAGCAGTAATAAAATATTGATTTCATGTAAAACATGTATAAAACCAGTAAAATGACAGAAAGTCTCAGGTTTTTATATTCCAATTTAAGATATAAATAAACATCAACATTCAACTTGGAATAGTGAGAAAAGCACCTGCAATAGATGAATATCCCTTGATAAAAAGGCATCTTCTTGCACAAGAGATTGGCCTTCAAGTCTTATAACTTCAAGTATCTGATACATGATAAATAAAGCATTAGCAAAGTTTATTGTACAGATGAGTAAAGGCGACATTCAATGGAAATAAAAGTGAAAATGCATTTTTATGGAAACTCTTAAAGAGGAAAAAGAACAAAGGATTAATCATTTGAAAGAAGCAATGTTGATTGCTTACAATCACAACCTACTAGGCGCTTAAAACTTGTAAGTAAATGATTTAAAAAAGAAAAGGGCATTTCAGGGGACTCCAGTATGCTCAAGTGTATAATTGACACATCTTTTTATAGAACTCTATTTGCTTACACATCAACCATCTAGCATACCACAGAGAAACAGAATGGACACGTAGAAGATATACCTCTTCGTGTTCAATCGTGTGGCCAAGTGGCATGATAATCTGACTCCCGGTAAACCTCGTAGGTCTCATTCCCGGATAAGCATATGTTCCAGCCTTCAATGATGCAGCAGAATAAGCATCAACATTGAAATCAGCCCACTCTGAGCGATGCTCCCTCAGGAAACGCACAAGCACAGCAGGAGGAACATTCTGACAAAAAATAACAAGGCATGTAGACACATTAGTTTCAAAGTCAAAGACATGGTGTCGGAAAGGCTTATTAAACTTTAGTTACAAAAAGAAAATTTTCCAACGTTCCAACTAACAATTTACTTAATTGTCACTTGCATTAAAAAAGAAATGCTGTAGGTAATGTAAAATGAGAAAACTTTCTTACTAAATGATCAATTTTATTAATATAGTCGGCATTATAGAATAAGAAAATGGTTCCTTATTTTTAGGGGCTTTCTAGAACTTACTTGAAGCAGCATGGATGCCTTTGCACACAGAACACCCCCAAGGAACGAAAGAGCATTGGCAGGATTTGAAGTGCTGCTCAAGCTCTTGCTTGAATTTATTGCAATTATCACATCCTCGGTACCATCGCAATTCATTATTGACCATCCATCATCGTTGAATCCATTTATCGCGTCATTAAATCCTCTACAAGTAAATGATATACACAATATTTCAATGAAACTATGAGCATAACAGATTCATAAATGCTCAAGTAAACAGGTTGTGGACATACACATGCATGGTTTTTTTTTTTGCACAATCGAACTCGTAATTTAAATAAAGACAAGGATTTAATATAATCTTGCAACTACCTGCTTAATCTTTGGCTAAAAGTTCTCAGGACAGCTGGCTGCCTCCCCAGACTGTAAACCACCTCACCACTTGTCTCCTGAGCAATCTGCTTGATGTAGCGCAGTGCCTTCATAGAGATCAATTAATCAATACCATATAAAAAATGCCTTTTAAGGCAATAGAAAAGAAAATCAAAGAAACTTTTCACGTTTTTTTTTTTTGGTGTGTTAAGAGGACAACCAAACCCAATAGGATACATGCCAATAAAGTGAATAAGCACCGCACCCTCATCATAAAATAGAATTTATAAAACATGAATCTGCAGTGTCAAATAAATGTTTGTGGTGCACATTTCAAGGCCTGCAACAATTAAAACACCATGAAAGATTTACGGGCAAAATTTTATCCTCCAAATTTGTAAATTGGTTAATCAATATATTTGATCCTGTTTATTAAATGACCCATGTTTTAGACTTGCACTAGTATATTATCACCTTACAGTCACTAAGGAGTCTACTCACCGCAATTGTCATCTTCTGAGCAACTACTTTTGATGATTCATAAAGTGGGCGCAGCACCTCTGGCACACTCCATGCCTGCAATAAGGTTTTGAGAAATTAAGTCTTGCCATAAAAGAGACATGTGAAGACCTCTGAAAAGTACCTACTTATCAGAAGTCCTACCTCAAGATTCAGGTGGTCAACAATATGGATGATTGACCCTCCACCCTCACAAGGCCTAATCAAATAGCCACTAGGAAGCACTTCAGCTCTCACAAATTGAGCTGCAGCAACGGAATTCGGGCCAGCACCAGTACCCGAAAGAGACCTCTCACAGACCTTGGAAAAGAGAGCAAGAAAGAAGAATTCTATCAGCACCTGTAATCATGTTTACTCTCAAGAAGCATGTATATCAAATTACATGGACCTTCAAGGGAGAAACAAAATGAATAAAAGCGTAACTCCTCAAACCAAGTAATCATAGGACCGTTATAGAAGCAATACTTCAATCTTGACTTTCTTAATCACTCAAATATAGCACTGATTTACATTATTTAATAAATAAAAGTGCAAGGCATGCATACCACGAGACTGCCATTCTCTAAAGTTGTAGTGTATCTTAGAGTCCAAAAGTCCCTTGCAGGTGCCAGCGTAGTTGGAGCGAACGTCTAAAACAGTTCTCATTTTAGTCATTACTCATTCCTCATGACGAGGGTAAAAATTCATTCATATATAAATATAAATAAAATAAATAAACAACGTAATGATTATTCTTCACCTGTGTGTATACAAGCTCAATTGTTCCGCCATTGCCAGCTGGAAACATGGTGTAAACTTCAAGGTTCCGGCAGTCCCGGTACCAAGATGGACGATCCTTAAGAATCTCCGCAATCTATTAACAATAATTTAATTGTTTTGTTCAGATCAAATAGGTCTCGCGGTGATGATAAATGTCTCAATTTTTTATAATGACATTAGAATTCATACCTTTGTAGGTTCTAAACTTACAAGACCGCAGGCTCGAGCAGCCACTCCACTACAACTTTGGGAAATGGCAAATATCCCAACCGAATCCGGACCAGGCTGACAACAGATGTAAACAAATAGGCTCAGAGACATTTCTGATTTGTGACGCAAGAAAAATAATCTCACTAGATTCATATACAAAATCAATCAACGACAAAAGAAAGGAAAATAGCATCAGTATAAGACAATTACAAACCTTCATCCCAGGCATCTGGACCCAATCGACAGCAGTTCCCGTAGCCTTGGAAAGGAACTCTGCCAATGTCTCCTCTGCAATTGAGAGGAGTCTGCCAAGAGCATAACGAAATTCATAGCATTTATTAGAAATATATATATATATATATATGTATACAGAGAGAGAGAGAGAGAGCTGGTTCATTGTAGTTAATAATTGAGCTTACCCAGCAGGGTTATTGGCATCTCTCAGTGAATGCTGAGGAGTGGTAACCACAGAGTCACAGCTTGCATCAGTTGCTGGTGCCTGAAAAGCAAATCCAAAAATAAACAGCAATAATGTCAAAACACCAAGAAGGGAAACAGACAGAAAATGCATAATCTTTGCTTAAAGCAATTGCCCAAATAATCCTCTAACACAAACAAAGTAAGCAGCAACTTGTATAATTACAAAAGAAGTGTGATAAGGGTGGAATTGTGCATATATAGAAAGAACCAAGAAAAAAAACAAAGATACACAATTTGAGGCAAACACCACTTGAGGAGCATAAGACACAAAATTTGCATATAACTATGATGGCAAATTAAGACAATTCAATTCTAAAGAATTGGTATGCCACAAAGATTTTCTAATGCCTAACACCAAAAGAAGGAATAAAACAAACTAAATTACTATATCCACTACTAAAATCCTACTTACAAAGCAAATGAAGGACATAAATTTCACATTATACATTTTGATACAGTTCCTTAGTGTGAATTGGAGAAAGATCAAAGAGCGAGGGACTAAAAGAAGAAACATTTACAGTATGCAGTTGTTGCTTCATATAACCATTCTCGCAAACCAGCTGAGACACTTGTTTTTGCAACCGATCATTCTCCTCCATTAACAGCTTGTTCATTGCTGTTAATTTTCTATTCACAGTCTGCAGTCTTGAAGACTCTTTCCTTTGCTTCTCTCTACACCTGCATACCCCAATGACAACCCCATAACTAAAATTTTGTAACTCAAAAGAAACTACTCATCTAAAAAAGACCCAATTTTTCTATAGTTTATAACACCAACAATCAAAGACAAAAACAAAAAACAAGATCAAGATCAAGTTTTCATACCTGCGGTTTTGAAACCAAACTTTGATCTGTTTAGGTTCAACGTTGGAAAGAAGGGGGCACTCCCTTATCAACTGTTGCCTACGCAAGGAACTTGGCTTGGGGCACTCAGCATAGATTCGTTCCAAAGCTTCAACTTGCTCAGCTGTGTACCTAACATACTTGCCAGCATCAAGATGTTTGTTTATGCTACTACCACTGCTGCTCACCCTGTGTTGGGCCACCGCCATAGCCATTTCTTGCAAAAACCAAGATTGCAAGAACCAATCTTTGTTTATATATGAAAAAGTGATCAGACACAGAGAGAGAGTGAGAGAAGCTGTGAGCTGAGTGACAAAAGAGCTTGTCTGGGAGGGCTTGGGTTCAGAACTAAGATTATTTTTTCTTAGTAAAGTCCGTCCTTTTTTATGATATATATATGAAACAAAAGGGAGAGAAAGAGAAAGAAGAAGCTAAAATGAGGAGTTTGATTTGAGACAGCCTCAAGTAAAAGCCAAGTGAGTGGTTTTTTTGTCTTTTATTTTTTTCAGCTTATGATGATCAAGCTGGTGAAATGAAAAGAAAAATAATAATAATAATAATAATGGCTCTCAAAATCTGCCCCAAAGATCCAACTTTGAAAACGTTTTTTCAAAAGCACAACGCCTAGAAATCTTGATCCCAATTCCAAACAAAAAAATACTGCTAACAAGCAAACTCGATGTCACTGAAATGGTTTCTCAGGCGAGCTTCAACTGTTTACTACTCTTAACTACCCAGTACCAAAAAAGAAAAAAGAAAAAGAAAATAGCTTTGAAAGGCTCTCTCAAAAAAGAGAGCCCAGAAGCAGTAGCATCACAAAAAAACTGGTTTTCTGCAAGAACCAACCACGGAAATGTTAAGAGAAATTGAAATCTTAGCCATGTTGAGAAAACATTTTGAACTCTCAAAGGGTTTTAAAGAATAAGAAGAAGAAGAAGAAGAAGAAAAAGAAAAAAAAAACCCAAGAAAATATAAAAATTTGTCAAAAGAGAATTAAAGAGAGAGAAAGGGAAGGAAAAAGTTGTGACAGTGAGTGATCTAAGTCTGAGCTTGAAACTGTGGGGGAATAAGAGAGAAAGAGAGTTCATTTGCACGCAAACCGACAAACTTAGCAGAGATTTTTTTTTTCTTTTGGCTTTTTATTTCACCAGCTAACCTCACTTACTTTACTGTCCCTATTGTCTAGCTGAAATGACATGTTATCCCTAACCTTCTGACAATAAATAATTTTAATTTTTTTATTTTTATAACATAAAATCTGATAAAATGATAAGGACTGGAAAATGCCTTTATAATTGGGTTATTCTTTTTCCTACTGATTTGTCAATGCTTTTGAATGTGTAATATGTTGAATGGTTTCGACTTTTACCGTTTATTATTGAAAAAAAAAAAAAAACCTGATATAACATTGATAATTAACATTAAAAAAATTAAAACTATATTGATAAAATTCATATTAAACATTTGATTCAATAAAAAATGTGTTTAGCTCTGTTCACTAATAATTATAAAACACAAATATTAAACCAATAATTATTTATATATTTGTCTTGATTAAATGATAAATTTTATCAAATTTGAATTTAAATTTAATTTAATTGATCATTTTAAAAATAATAATATTTGATATATTTAAATTGCGAATCTTAATATTTATAAATTTTTTCTATCTGAAATTACAATTTTTTATTAAAAAATTAACTAAATTTGTATTTAATATAATAATGAATTTGTCTGTCTTTATCTTGTATGGTTAGGTGTTTGGTTATCAATATATCACCTGATTACAAACAGGATTAGTTGAAATATCTCTGTTTTCTTTGTCTAATTATCCTTTTTTCTTTTGTAATAACTTTCTATTGTTAACAATAACATACCTCTTTTAAGTTCAATAATTGTTGTTCATGCATCATTTTATATCTTCTTTGTTTTTTTCTTTTTTAGGTTTAGCTTTTAATATAAGAAAAGAACACTCTCAAAGCTTTTTTAATTTTATCCAATCCACCTTAACTAAATCTTAACTTAATAAATATAACTATTTAAATATAGACATATATATTTACTTTAGAAAAAGAAAGAATCAGACTTGGGATTAAAGTTTGAATGAATATCAACTGAATTAATCTATGTTTGATTAATTCTAAGTGATGTTATTATTATTTTTTTCCTCTGAGAAGATGCTATACTAAAGTGTTATGCTATTTGTTAATTATGTTATTTGAATTTAGGATGAGTGTTGGATATGAGTATGCGTCTAATAAGAATATATTCATTTTTTAAATTTTTTTATATATTTGAAAAATCAATTCTCATTTCAAACATAAATATTTAAAAAAAAAATAAAAATCAGATAACATTATATCCATCCATTGAGAATCCAAAAAAGTAATAATTAAATGAAGCCAAAATTAGAAGGAAAAAGAAACAGTGGTATTACATTGTAAATTCTAAAAAAACTGGAGGGATTAATTAATTAATAATTATATGCTTGATAAAACATTTCGAGTGTTGTATTTCAGTCATTAAAATTTTAAGACTGTGGAGGGTATAAAATTTGTCAAATGAGAAAAATTACCTTAAATTTTTATAATTCAAGAACTACAAGGTTATAATTTGTGCATCATCAATGAGAAATTATTCTTGCATTGTCGGGTCAATTGTTTTGTAGATAAACACATGTAAATATTATTTTTCAAAAATTATAAATTAAAATAAAAAAATATAATATAATTTCTTAGATTATATCAAGTCATCCCAATTATGATGGTTCTAAATTATCCATTTTATCTCTATTTCTATATTCTTTAAGTAAACTACAAGCAATAGACTATTAATATTATTATATATAAAGAAATGTTGGGTTTTCCAATATTTAAACTTTAGCACCCAATTGGCGTGGAAGAGGTATCATTTTTTATATAAAATAAAAATAAAAAAATAAATGAGGGAAAGATTATTTCATTTCAAGGTAAAGATAAATCGCATATTTCAATAAGAATTTATATTAAATTTACAGATTCTTCATCAATAAAAATTATTGATAACAAAAATCAAATTTAAATCTTACAGATGAAGTATATAATTTTTACCAACTTAATAAATCTCGAAGAGGTATCACTTCAACATTTTAATCTAATTGCTTTGAGTCTATAGCTTTTTCTATCGCTAGAATTTATGTACAAAATTGAGTTCCCTATATATTTATAATAATAAAATGTTTATTTTTTAATGGGTAAAGAGTCAATAAATATATTAAGAAACAAAAATGTTTTGTTTAATGGTGCAAAAGAATAAAGATTTGAATGTTTGTTTATGGGATGGCATTTTTCACCTCCTTTAGGCATGCCAGAAAAGTTAGCTTACAATCATGTGCTACCACATGCTGTCAAAATATCTTAAATACTATATATATATATATATATTATTAATTATTAGTAAGTATTATTATTGTTTCTTCATGGGAAATTATAATCAATTTGAGTTGATTAATTATTACGTGTCTGTGTATAATTTTATGAATAGTAATAAAGAGGCAAAAGGCCAAGAAAGCTAAAATTGTATCACAAGCAACAAAGGTGAAAAGAGTATTTAAAAAAATTATTGCTTTCAAGTGAGGTTGAAATTAATCTTTTTGATTCAATGATTGTGTATTTCAGTAGAATTTTAAAAGATTACATTACTAGTAATAAATAAATAAAAATAAATGTGAGAATCTTTTATACTTGATCTCCAGTTCAAGCTGGTTATGAACTCTTTAATTTTCAAGAAAATTTTGTGGGATTTGCTTCTTTGATTCTAGTATTATATAGTATTTTTTAAATTAAAAAAAATGAAAATTTTAAATTTTATCAACGAAATAGTAAAATGATATATATTTATATAAAATATATTGAAAATAAAAAAAATTATTATTTTTTCAATTTCGTTCATAAAATTAAAAAAAAAAAAAATTATTTACAATGCATATAAAACAGACTTTTAATTAATGCACATGAGAATTTAGACATGGGCAATTATACAAGTATAATGCATTTCGACAACCTAAGTAGATAGAATTCACAGCAGAAAAATGAAAAACAGTTTTTCTTTTTCCTCGTAAAATCATTTAGATGACCATTTTCTTGCATGCATGCAATGAAAATTTAGTGAAAGTTATTAGTTTTCATAATGAAAAACTATGTTATATTTTCCACAAACACAGCGCAACGTTTTTAAGTATATAAGCAAATACAAATTATATTACTCGGATTTGAAATAACTATCGAATACGGATAGGTGACTAAAATGAGCATGGATCAAAATTTTCATATCATATATATTCGTCGAATACGTGTTAAATACATATATTTAAAAGAGAATGAAAGGTTGAAATAACGTATAGGTATAAACTGGAAGTAACGGCAGACAAGACATGATTGAAAACAGATCTTTGTTTGGATCTGATAATGAAAAAAGCTTTAGATTCAATCCCCACATCCACCCTCTTATTATTTATCAAAAGATAAAAGAAATTTTCCAATCTGCCCTCTATGACTTTGCATTGCTGTGATCCTCTCTCTCGGGTGTTGGTATTGTTGGCTGTTGGCTGTTGCATTTGCGAACCAAAAGATGAAAGCGATCGAATGAAAAGCATGCCAATGTGTGGACAAATCTATACAACAAATCTATATATATATATATATATATATATATATTGCAGAAAACAAAAGCAAACGAAATTGACTTTCAAATACTGAAAAAAAGTTAACCTCCCCTTTCTTTCATTGCTCCATTTTTGGTGCTGTCGGTATTATTATGTTACTTCTGTGTTTTAATATCTGTAATTATTTTTATTTTTTTTATATAAAAAAAATGAAGCTGATGGATGGGTATATCGTTGATGTCTACACCAAATATTTTGCTACTGTTTCATATCATCTGCATTTCTTTGCCACATTGACATGCACGATGAAGGCTTCATATTTTTGCCATTTGTTGATGATTATTATGATGCAATAATTCTTTTTCTCCAAGACATAATAATTAAGTTTTGCCATGGAAAACATATATAAGCTTCACGATTCTTATAAATGATCATCACTTTGTTGCTGATCCTTTTCTTTTTCTTTTCTCCAAGCTTTCGGCTACTAAGAAATATCTACCTATATATATGATCTTTCATATTGATGAAATGTCAAATGTTTATCTTGATAATTACCCTTCCTTTAACAAAATTTGAATCAACTGTTTTCTCCTATATTATCTCATGAATGCCCAAAGTTTTATATATTAAAATGCCTAAATATTGATAATAATCAGAGACCATATACATCTTTAAATTGCTTGTGATTATCTTAATCAAATGGTACTACTGATGCATGTTGATAGTTGCAAAAGAAGGAAGAAGAAGATAAGAGTATGCATGAGATATATTACAAAATTCCTCCCACAAATGTGTCAAAATAGTATATTGATATATGATGATTGATGAGAAATGTCAAATGGGTTTTTTTTTTTTTTTTTCCTTTCTTTCTCTTTTACAAACTTTAACTGATGGGATTAACATTCCTCCACTTTGTCCCCCTCTTTCCACAAATTTTTTTTTTTGCCTTCTCTCTCTATTGTTTAATTTGTTTTGCTTTTTTTGATATGGCTATGGCTATGGCTATGGCTATGGCTAAGGCTAAGGCTAAGGCTATGGTTGGAGGGTTCCTATCTCCTTTTGGCATGAGCCATTGCTTTTATCATAGGAAAGGAATAATGCCAGTGCTTCCTTAACCCTTTTTGGGCCCCATTTCAGTCCAATCATGTGGGCCCATCCTGTCTGGCCCTCCATAAAAACAAAAACCCATCCCCAAAAACATATACTATATATAAAAAAAGAAAAAAATCAAACCCCCCTTCCCTTCCATGTTTGCGTAAATCAATAGAATGCAGACGTGGCATTGGTTTTGAAAGGTTGGTGTCGTTGAAGTGGAGACTTGGCCCCACCAAAGCTCAGCCACTTTGTCACTCTCTCAATATCCCTCCCCCTCTCTTTCTTGCTTTGCTTCTTTGGCAAACTTATTATTGAACTTTGTAGTACTCTTTTTCCTTTCCTTTTTTCTTTTCTTTTCTTAAACATCATTTCTCATCTTTCTTTTTCATAAATTTGATAATTTTAAATATGATAAAAAAAATTATAAATATAATAAAATTTATTTAATATAAATTATTAACAATTTAAATACAATTATAATACCAAAAATATAAAATAAATAAGATACAAATACATAAATTAACATGTTTTTTCGTTTTCGATTGTTTTCACCACAAAATTTTAATTAGATCTGTTCATGGATCGGGCAGTTCGTTCGGCCCGACAAATTCGGCCCGTATTGGACCGGACATGAACAGGATATTTTTAATTCGGATTGGCTCGACCCGAAACAGTATTTTTTAATTAAAATAATATTATTTAATTTAATTTTAATTATAAAAAAATATTTTTTTAATATTGTGAATAGTAAATTCGAGCCTGTCGACCCGGACCTGAGTAAAAATTCTGAAAAAAAATCGGACCGTGGCCCGATCGGACCCATGAGCAAGTCTAATTTTAACCCACAAATGGATAAAGATGGCATTGTTGTGTTCTTGGAGGGTAGGGTTAGGAGTATTGCTCAAGCAAAAAATAGTCAATAGGGAAGGCCTATCTTGGCCTATAGGTTAAAAAACTTGGTAACTATAGTATATAATATGATAAACCCCTTTTTCTTAGTGGTGATTTCTTTGTTAAAGTTATCTTAATTTATTAACTACTTGATGTAAATGTACCCTTCTTGAGCTTTCATTCCCTTAATTATGGTTATAGACTTTTATTTATTCACTCTCTATTTCACTTTCATGTTAATTTGTTCCTTAATTTTATTATTATCCCTTACAACATTATAATTTTAGATACATAGCAATAATAGGTACCGAACATTTCAATTGATTGGTGCATTATTTTTCTTTTTTGGGACAAAAAATAAGGTTTGAATTCGCCTTCCTCGAATAAAAAAAATCAATGCAATAATAGTTTTTAATATTTGATACTCTATCACAAAAATATGAAAATCTCAATTGTTGTTGAACTATCTTTCACAACTTTTATAAAATATATTTTAACTCAAGAATTTTAAAGAGAAAATTTATAAAGTTTATATTTTAGATTGAGAGAACAAATTTCATATATCAAAATGTGAAAAGGGTCACTGCCAAGATGCATGTAAATAAATAATGGTATATTCACATAAAATTATGAAGAAAAAGATTGGAAAGTGGAGGACCCCAAAGCCAACATTAATTAATGTGTACACCTTAAGACCTATGTGGCCAAAAGATTCACTAGATTTTGGACCATTGCCATATTAAATTTGTTGTCACATAAATGTATAGGCTGGCTGCATATTTTTCTCCAATGATTTGCTGTCCTCATACCCTTTTCTCATGAAACTTCATGGCTTCTAAATAATGCTTGAAATAAACCCCTTATATTCTCACATCATTTGACATGAAACTTCAACTTACAACATCGATCTTGGAATCTCATGGGGGAAAAATAACATTATTCTAAGTGCTAAAATAGATAAGAAATAAGGATTATTTTGATATATGACAAGAAACATTATGATAATTTATAAGAACGAATGCCAACTTATGTATTATGGGTTAATTAATGTGTACATTATATAACGAAAGAAAACGAAATTGAAGTACAGTGATAAATTTAAGGGTTTCTATTTGATGTATTATCAATTAATAAATTTATAAATTGTTAGTGAATCACAAGATGTCATCTCATTAATAAACAAATATAAAATTTTACAATTTTTAAAAATAAATGCAAATAACTTTTTTTGGTAAAAAAGAAGTTGTAGTCTGTAAATAAGAAAAAAAAAATTGCATGTTCTGGGATTTGAATTTCAAAACTGTTAGATGTCACCTCTTTCTTAAAAGGTGATTACATGAATCAATTTGACTAAACTCTGAGTTCGCAAAAAACTTTATTTATTAATATATGACATCTTGTGATTTATTGACGGTGTATAAATTTATGAATTTATATCTATCTTTGAAATTTGAGTAAATGACATCAATCCCATTTTGTTAGTAAGCTATTAATTTTTGTAATCTAAAACTATGTAGTGAAGAAATTAATGCCTAAGAGGTTGCCTAGCTATCAATGAAAAAAAAAAAAAAAAATTTGGAAATTCATTGAAGAGAGAATAAGCAATAATGGCTTCCAAAAGGTATTAAATGAACAACAACAATTAATGACAATATTCATGTAAAGCATCCACCAGACTCAATGATGTTATTCACCTTCAATGGCTGGTTCCTCTATTTGTAGAAAGGAAGACTTGAGCTTCATCATTAGCTTTGAATTCTCATTCTTGTTTAGGTCATGCCATCCATTCAAAAACTTGTCTGAAGTTTTTTTTTTTTTTTTTCTTTCCTTTTTCGAATGAATTGAAGCAAGAAAAAAGTTGGAGGAAGAAAGAACCCACACCATTATATATGGTCCTCAATATCACAGCAAAAGTTTTATATTAGGCTAAGCCTACCTACCAAATAAAAAACAATAAAAAACAAAAGGGTCTTCGAGTTTAGACTTAGATCATTAATGGTTCAAATGGGTAGTTAAGCAAACCCTTTGTATAATTCCATTTGATTTTCTCACAATATCTTAAAATTATCAAAACTTTGATCGAACGAGTCCAATGCCTTCAAATTTTGTAGTATGCAAAGATTGTTGAACTATATCCTAGATTATGAAGTATTGTTCGTTTAAGATTTACACTTTTAATGTTATCTTTTAAAAAAAAATATCTCGATAGAAGAAAAATAGTCCTTTACTTATATAAATCAGAGTTAAATTTTTGGTTATTAACATATCTTTTTCCCTCTTAATTCCATCACCACTTGCAAGTGCTAGTAAGGGGAAAATATGAGAGTAGTCAAACACTTAATGTAGAATATTAAGCACTTGGGTGAGAAATTGAGAATTCAAAAAATGGGTTTTAGTTGGACTTGAAAAGGTGGGATTGAATATGGGCTTGGAACATATCTTGTGTTGAAGACTTGAAGTAGAATGATGAGGCTAGAAAATTTTGGATTCAATTTTGACCACTAAGTCAAAGAAACTTTGACATTATTAATCAAAAGATTATTCAAATATTCAACCCATTATTAAACACTGCTTAACATTTGAAAGTTGATTGTTTTAGTAGAGATTTTACTTATAAGTTTTCAAGTTGTCAAGAAGACAGCCTAAATTAAGATACCAGTTGAGATCACATAGCTTAAAAAGCCACTCTAACTAAAATCAGTAATCACCAGTACTGTGGAAAAAAAAAGTTTTGGTTTGTTTGGAAGAGTAGTTCAGCAAAACTCCAGCCTTTTTAAATGTTTTTTCAGACAGAAATGGTTGGATAGGCTTGGCCATGATGTTTGTAAGTGATTAAAAGAGTCTGTCTCTTGTCTAAATTCATAATCTAGTAAGACTACTATTTTAGTTATGACTTGGTGCTGAAATAAGCATTACTTAACTGCAAAATTTGACTCCTTTTTTTTTTTTTTTTTCTGTTATAATGGTTTCTTTTAAATTCCTAGGGGGGGCTCCAAAATGATTAGTGAATCAGATAGGATAATCTAGTTCTTTTAAGAAATATATGGTTGTAATGATTTTGTTCTTTTGTTAGTAATTGATTCTGAAGGAGAAAGACATGAGGCAACCAAAGCCCTGTTAGAAGCTGGCTACTCAGACCTAGTTTGGCTTTAAGACTTGTCCTTCTCTTGGCCTAAAGCAACATAGTTCAGACCAGTGACAAAGACATTGCATTTTCGGTGAGTAAAGATTTTGGGTCTTAATCTGGTTTACAGACTACTAGAAGATGTTCCTTTCAGATGAATGAAAACAACCCCAATTTTGTTTGGTTACTTATTCTAAAATCTGGTGCTGTCAATCTCAAGGAGAAGAAGAGTGCTTTGAGTGGAGCTTAATATGCAATGCTTTAACAAGCCAAGAAACCCTTTTCAACTGATTGATTTACATTTGTCATCCCAAGGGGCCACTTTGGTCAATTTTTTTATGGGAATTAAGGAAATTGTAGGTCCCATTGGGATCATGTCATCTAAAATATTTTGCTATTCAACTTTATACTACTACCCTCATAAACTTTGACAGCCTTAAAATACCCATGGTTTTAAAGTTATATTAAACTGTGACTTGAAAACTAATAATTTGCATGCTTATTTTGTTTTGATTTCAATACAATTTTATTAGCTAGGCTAGGAACCGCTCCTTTGAAATACATCTTGAAGGGTAAACTTATCAGAAAATTGTATTGAGAGGAGCATGTAGGGGGAGCCTACCCCAGGGGGTAATAAAAATAAACTAAATAAGAATTGCCTTCGCAACATCACTCTAAAGAGACATAATATAACTTTAATTGCAATGATATGGGACTGCTAATACTAACTTAACCTGCAGAAACTGTAGCTTCTAAGAAAACAAAAACAAAAAAAGATGAGATAAAAACACTCATATGATTAGATGACAAAAAGTAACAAAACAAACTTGATACCAACACAAAACCATAGCTATTGCCCTATTGCCTCGAATTCTGTCCTTCACTGCCATCAGATTTTGAGTTGTTCTAAACTCTGTACTGTCTCAAATTCTTGCAGGTTCTTTGCTGTTGTGCTTGCAGCTTCCTCTACTTGAGTAGGTGATTTGTTTGGCATGGCAGAAGCAGTAATGGTCGCAGTATCTTCATTTCTAACAGATGGGAAATCTTCTTTCCGTACTGGTGGAGCAGCAAATACTGGAACCACTTGCCTAATGGTGACAGGTGGAGCAATTTGTAGAGGAGGAGCTCGCAGCACTTGGGTGGGGACTGTAGATGGTGATTGCTGAGGGGGAACTGCAGATTGCGGCGGCTGAGCGAGAAGAACAGACTGTGCTGGCTGAGTAGGAATCGCAGATGCTGGTGGCTGAGGGGATACTGCAGATGTTGCTGGCCGTGGTGGTGCAGAGAAAACAGGCACTGCAGTTCTTATTGTCACTGGCGGAGCAATGCCATGGCAAGGTGTCCTAAATTGTCGGATGGGAACATAAGGAGTTGCTCCAGCTGCAGGGAATTTCTGCGGACGAGCCCCACGGCTTTCAGTTGGAAGTGCTTGCAATGATGGCAGTATGGGCTTGTCATTTGCTGTCGCTGACATAGATCTGTTTCGAGGAACCATCTTCGGGCAGATTAAGGGAAGGATTTTTGAGGTGGTAGCAGGAGGCTGTGGACTTGTTGGTCTTGGATTCTGAATAGGAAACTTCTTTGTAAATAGTATTGGGGCATTGGAAGAGTTTGCCATAGCCATCTTTTCCTTTATTCGGTAATTCAACAGCGCCCGAGCTATCGTGATCTGTTCAAGCTCATCATTGCTCTCTGGCTCTGAAGAAGAACTTGCAGTTTCTTTCGCCACTGGAAATAAAATATATTATTCAGTTTAGGCACAAAGATTCTAATCTAGATGAAAATTTTCAGAGAGGGAAATATTTCAAAGAAATATTTGTAATTGAGTAATATAATGTGCACATACTACCACAGCTACACATTGGAGGGGAGAATTAAAAATGAGTTAGACAGAAGCAGCTTTTAGACACAACAAAACCAAATCTTTTAAGCATCAAATAAATATAAAATGGTTTAGTCCAAATGTTCCTTGGTGTCTATAGTCTATACTATAAGTGTGTATATAATACAAAGTACTGAAAAGATGGGCCTGCAAGCCATCTTGTAGTAGCTACTTAATAGACACAGCATCCTTTGGTCAGCTCAAAACACGAGGAGATTGAGAATTCCTCTAACCTATGCTGCTTCGACTCTTCATTTTTCTTGAAGTACCGTGTCCGACACCCGTGTCCGACGTATATTTGGACATGGGTATGGGGATATGATCCTCCAAAGACCCTCCAAATACATGGAAAAACTTAGAAAAAACTGAACATACCCGTGTCGGATACATACTTGTATCCGACACTCACACCCGAGTCTGAGTAACATAGCCTCTAACCACACAAGAAACTGCACGTTACCTATTTCACCATTCCAACATTTATCCATAGGAAAACTGAAACATGGACTCACATAGTTTTAAAGATGTCCAAGCTGCCATGGCTGCATTCTTTTCTGCTTGTTTCTTGTTCTTAGCAGGTTCCCCTGTGAATTTGATTCCAGCCAATTCAACTGTTCCCGTAAAAACAGGTAGGTGTCCAAGGCCTGATCTAAATGTTGTATAATGTGGCAATGGAGCTCCAACTCTTTGTGCAATTTCCTGTAAGAGGTTTTTATAAACCCCCGTCTCATCCTAACATAATGAAGCCTGATCAGTATCAACCCCAACAAAGCTAGAGACAACTAGAAAGGACATATTCAAGATATTTCAGATATAAACACAGCAAATTTATCCAGAATCTATCATTCTTTTGAACTTGAAAATTTGTTATAAAGCAGGTAATAACATTGTTAAAGTGGGATAATCCCACATCGGTTAAGTCTTTGATTGTCTGTGGTCTTATATTCAAGTTGGGCCTCTCCACTTATCACCAATTGGTTTTAGGTTGGATGTTTAACAAACATTAATGAAGGTGCATAGCTTCTTTTCATGTATAAATATGCACAAGTTTGTCCACAGATTAGACAGCATGGATGTGCAAGATGAACACACTCTTTAAGTTTACAAATTACTTCAATCAGGATGTGAAAATTGAAGGGTCTAAAGAGTTGCAACCTAACTAAGATGGAAACAAGAAATGAATAAGCAATCCAACAAGACCAAAAAGGTAGCAACTAATAACATAAGTATCAACCACTATCACGAATATCGTATGAGATGATTATCTAAAACGTCTCTCATACTTGTAGTTCTATATAATCACACAGAAGTCCGAGCCCCCATTTAGATCGGCTTGCTCGTATTTACATACTTTTCACTCTGCCAAGCCAAGCACACATTATAGGAATTCTTGTACAAAATACAAATGCAATTCATATTATTTAATGCACCAAAACTCAAGACTCAAGATGGCTGAGTCTGATTGTATTAGTACAAGGTGGAAATGATAACTTCAATGTCATAGTATCTTAATCCCATATCTAAATTTGCTAGATTAAGCCTATAAATAATAATCTCTTAAAGATGATATGATATCCTTAGTTTTTATCAGATTCATTCAAGTTACTCATTTGCTAAAGCAAAACTAACTGTTTCTCTTAGTTGACAAGCAAATGATTTTCTTAAAAGGAAACCTTGACAACCCCAAACCGAACCCGCCCTTTCCTATTCTTCCCTATTAGATAACCTGACCCTTAAGACCACATTTTACATGGGAAGAAAATTAGAGATAAAAATCTACAAAACATTTTTTTTTTCTGGGTTAATTATTTTCTTGGGTTTGCACCGAAAAATGCTCATACACCTACTTGAATTAATTAAAGTCTGCATGAGATTAAGACACCAAATTCATTTTTGCCTTCTCTACCGCTTTTTCCATCAGACAGCCAACTGAGACGGCTTGAAAGAAAACATTTTTTTATGACCGAAATACCCGTGATTAAGCCATTAAACAACAAAACCCAGATTATCAAAATACAGCCGTTTCCAAATTATGAGGAAAAAAAATAAAAACCACAGATTTAATTAATTAAGACATTTAATGTCACAACACGGAAACTTCTTCACTTCCCATTGTTATTTCCCTTAAAAATTAATTAACATTTCGCTTTCGTCACCTAAAAAAGTCAAGAAAATCCTACGGCCATCTGTTAATTCATTAACCACTGAAGGGCATTCCAGTAATTTCCACTCCCCTACCCACAACCACCTGTACTAAACCTCCGGCGATCACGACTGCTGCGCAGGCTAACATCGATCACTCCCCATGGCTTAACTTAGCAAAAAATAAAAAGGAGCTTTAAAAAAAAACCCAAATTTGAGCCTAAACTAGGAGGGGCACAGTAGCAAGAGCTTTGAAAAAAGCTTACTAGGATTCTAGCGGCGAGAGAGTGAGAAGGTCCATGATTAGAGAGGGATTGGAGTGCGACTTCGGCGGCGGAGTGTTCGGCTTGACGGAGAGTAGAACAATATTGAGGACTCTCAAAGGTTTCACCGTTAAAGTTAACGGTGGCTTTGAACCTCGGCGCGTGGTCTGGACCTTCCCTAATGCACGTATAGGAAGGAAGATTAAAGCAGCTCCTCTGCGCCAGCTCTTGTAGCTGGTTCTTGTACATTTCTCTCTTCTCTTTCTCTCCCTCGAATGAAAAAAAAAAAATTGTCTTTTTTTTTCACTCTTTTTTAGTTCTTTCTAATTTTTATTTGAGTACTTTATCTGGTTTTCCTTTTTCTGGTTGAAGAGGAGAAAGAAATGGGATCGGACCCAGATCGGGTCGGGTTCGGATAGGAAATGGGTCAGTGAAGATCAAGGTTTTTAGGGTTTCTGCATTGGAGAAAAAAGAAGAAGAAAGATGAAGAGAAAGAAACAAAACAAAACAAAAAGATAATTTTTTGGTGAAGTGGGAACTGGGAAGGGAAAGGGAAAGAGGAGGGCTTTGCTTTTTTTGGAGTGTGTATTTTAATGGGAAATTATTTTATTTATTTATTTATTTATTTATTATATTGCTTTTTATCGCCTCGGAGTCAACTGAACGTTAGGCTGCATGGATGAGATCTTTTTCCCTCTAGATTCTTTTTTTTTTTTTTTATGGATCTTTTTCAGTTTTAGTAATTTAATTAGTAGAATTCATTTGTAATTAATTTACTTAATTACTGGTTTTGTTTGTACTTGTTTTTATGGGAAAAAATTAAGAACTAAAAAAAGTTATTAACTAATGTCTTTATTATAATTATTATATTAAGTAATATTTTTTTAATGCATTGAAATTCATGAACTTTAATGTTAATTACTGCATTTAATATAAAAATATTATTTTAAATAAAAATTTAACTAACTTCAAAAAATACCTAAAAATACTGTTAGCGTAACCTTAAAAAATAATACTACCATTTATACTATTTGATTTTTATTAGTGATAAAGTTATGTTTGTTTAAGGTTGTTGAGTAAATTTTGGTGAAATTAGTAAATGAAAGTTTATAAGAATGTTGTACTATGAATGAAATTAGTAGTAGAAAAATAATTTGTACTTTGTTGGTAGTACTAATAAACTTTAGTTTCATAATATCTCATACTTGATTTTTTTTTCTTTTGCAAATATTAAGATTTAAAATTCCAATTATTATTTTTCTCTTCTCTATTTACCCCTTTGATAAAAAGGTCCGCTTAACTGATGCCTATAGACACCAATTAAAGATTATTTATTTACTATTTTGGAATTTTTTTTATAAATTTGATGCATTACCTTTATTAAATTTAAGAAAAAATAATACATTAATTATATATTTTTTATTTATATATCATTTTAATCAATGTTATTATGCATTGATTAACATTTCCCTTGATAAAAAAGTAGTAATATAAGGTCAAAATATCGTATTTTCCCTCAATATTGTTCAATTATACCCCTAAAAAATACATAAAGTGAGATACATTTATAGTTCTTATATGTAAAATCTCTAAAAACTAAAAAAATTAGTCAATTACTAATCCAATATTCTTCTTATCTCATTCAAGTTTGAAAATTTTGGAATAAAAAATAGTACATGTAAAAACAATAAAGGGAAATAATAAAAATAGTAAAATTTGTGGAAAACTGATGACTTGAATGTGTGAAAATCACAGCTCAAAAAATATAGATGATTCAAACTAGTATTTGAGGCTATTTAAATCTTGCCATGCTAGGTATGGGTAGACAGTCCAATTCCAATTAATCACTGTGGGGACATTATTATTGCTAGAATAATCCAACTAGACTTTGGGTCAATAAAATTTATGAGTAATTGAAGAAAAATACAAATTCCTCCACAAATAGGGAAAATAAAGCATTCATTTATTGTGTATTTATGATATTTGTAAATTTGTGAGAAATTTGTGTCTGTTTTAATTGTGTGGAATGGGATTTAAATGAAAATTGGGGTGTGAAGAGGAAATTGTTGGTGGGTACTAATTATGTCATAATTCATTAATGGTGCCATAAAGTGGCCATAAATTGAGTTTAATGAGTAGAACAATTCAATTTAAAAAGGATTTTGTTAACTAATGTTTTATGTTTTAATGATAGTTAATAGATTATGTGTTTTGTTAATGTATTTAAAGAGTATTTCTTTAAAGTTATTATATATAATAATATCTTCACCTAATATATTAGAAATGAATTATTTTTTTTACCAATTATTACATTTAATAAAATATTATTACTATAAAAATATATTAACTAATTTAAAAAAAGTGTTTATAGATATTCATTAACAAAACCCATATAATATTTATAATAATAATAATTTTGCATTAAATGCAATCCTTGACAATTTTATTAATGATTTTCAATACATTAGATGAAAATATTATTTTATATAATAATTTAAAAAAATATCTTGAGACATTCGTTAATAAAATTGAAAAAAAAAAACAAATTATTAAGCATGATTAAAGATAAAAGATTCTATCATAAACCAATCTTTGAAAAATTATGGAAGTGAAACCTAGGTAAAACTTTTAAAAATTAAACAATAACCTAAAATTTTAATGTCATAATCACTTCTAAATATTTAAATCTTATAAATAATTAATAATCTTGATAATAACTGATATATACTTTAGCATTTGATTCAGTAATATATAATTTAAGAAATAATTTGTTCTAAAAAAATAAAAATAAAAATTAGTTGAGATATCTCAATAATAGTTACAACTAACCCTCTAATTAAAGATTATAACCCCAAATTATTATCTCTTTCTTAAAAAAAAAAAAAAGGAAAGAAAATAGTAGTGGAGTTTGAAACAATCATTTTCTTTTTATGTACTTTGCAATGTATACTTTCATCCAACTTCATGTCAATTTAGCATTGAGTTTTTTTTTTGTTTTACTTCATCGCACATACGTTATTATTATTATTTTGTTACTTTTAAGAACCGGTTCAATTTATTAATAAGAAAGAGATACATCAAAATAAAATAAAGTAAAACAAAAAAGCTTTTTTATGGAATAATATTTTTTTTGTGTGTGTGTGGCATAAGGCCCCATCGCATGTCGTGAGGCTGGTTCTCCGCATGAGGTAAGTATTAATTATATAGGCTTTGTCTTTGTTAAAATTATCATAATTTAAAAAACATCTAATATATATTGTATATATATTTACAATCACTAAAAGTAATGTAAAATTAGATTATCCCATAATAATAATCTATACTATTATTATAAAGAATCACTGAGTTGGTGTCACTGAATCAAGTAACACCAACTCAATCATTAAAAAAATAAAAAAAATCATTAACTATTAAAAAATAAAAAATAAAATAAAAATATATAAGTCTTTTAATATTTTATATAATAATTAAAAAAATTCTAATTACTTCTAAAAAAAACTCCTCATTTTCACAAAAATTATCCACTTTACTTACAAAAACTATCTATTTTTTAAAACATAATTTATTATATTTAAAAATATATAATTTCACTCGTATTGTGAAGAATGTATGAAATTCTAATAATGATAATAATAGTCTAAATAATGGGATGATCACGTGACTAGACCTGCTCATGGCTGGGCAGCCTGACAGGTCCGGCCCGTATTGGGTCGGGCCTAGATGAGATATTTTTGATTCGATCCAGCCCGAAACAGTATTTTTTTATTATAATAATATTATTTTATTTAATTTTAATTATAAAAATATAAAAAAATTAATCTGATAAACAGTGAATTCGAGCTTACCGGGCCGGCCCGGCCCAACTCAGGGCCGGACCTGAACAAAAAATTTAATAAAAACGGACCACGACCCGATCCGACACATGAGCAGGTCTACACGTGACCCAATGAATCAAAGTATTATTGTTATGGGGTACTGGTTTTTGTCATCATCATTCATCAATATGAAAAAGTGGTGGCCTGGTCTGGCCTCCACACCATAGTCATAATACTTAGTGCACTCTTTTTATAAAATTATGACATGATTATGCCCCAACTGAGATGGTTTCGAATCTCCGTTATCGATGATGCACAATTATGAATATACCCCTCTTCCTATTTATTCAGATACAATGATAGGAAGAAGAAGAGTATGAATTTCTCAGGGAGTTTATGGTCATTCCATCCTCTAATCTAATCTAATAATAAGGTACATTATCATGGACATTGGCCAAGAAAAGGTCAGTGGGGAACCAACTTTAATTATAAAAAATAATCTCCGAAATCCATGAAGTTTGACTCATTTTGAAATAACAAAAATGCCATTAAAGTTTTTCTATTAATATATATTATTTATAATAATGTTATGAATTTTGCTAATCATTGCTCTTAAATTACTTCTTAAGATTAATTAATATATTATTTATAATAATAAAATATATCAATTAATAATTTTATTCATCATTTAAAATATTGAATGAAGATATCAGTAACCTTACAAAATATTCTTAGGACAGTAATTAACAAAATCCTAATAATATTATATTAAATATAATAATTAACAATTTTATTTGACAATTTTATTCATCATTTAAAATATTGAATGAAGATATCAGTAACCTTACAAAATATTCTTAGGACACTAATTAACAAAATCCTAATAATATTATATTAAATATAATAATTAACAATTTTATTTATTATTTTTAAATAACATATTCAAGGGCAGGACTATCCGTCCAAACCCGAAGGCCCGTTCATATTTTGGAAGGTTTGAACAAAAATATTAAACCCAAAATATTAGTTTGAGCAAAAAAATGAGACCTATTTAAAAAATGGGTCAGGTCTTGGCTCTAACAATCAAGACCCGAGATCGACCCATTTTTCATTTATATAATATAAAAAATAAATATCTATAATATTATAATGTAAACATTTAAAAATACGATAAGTTATCCATGTTTTAAAACTTAATAAAAAAAAGGAAAAAAAAAAGAAGATAAAATTACTAAAATTAAATATAAAAGATATATATATTTTTAAATATGGACGGACCTAAACGAACTTGGACTATCCATTTACAAATATGGACAGACTTAATAGAATTTGAGGCCCATATTTAGGATCGAGCCGAGCTTGGACAAGCACATATGGTGTTGATACCAAGGTAGTCAATACCGTACCGGTGGACGTACCGTTTTTGTTTTTGTTCTGGTATTGGTACGTACCGATACCGGTGTGTTTCGACGTACCATTTCGGGTTTACCGGCATTTTTTAAATATTTTTTCATAAATATATATGTATAGTTTATTTTCAAGTTTTTTAATAAAATACATATTATATACACATGCAAATATAAATCCATTACATGCATATATATGTTTTTATACAAATATAAAATTTAAATATTTAATATCTTAAATTTTTAAACATCAAATAGGTAAAATAATATTAAAATATTAAAAAAATATAATAAATTATTATTAATTGTGTCCAATAACCTAATTTAATGAACATATATATATTTAAATATAATTATGAAAAAATAAAAATATCATGACACAAAAAATATTGAAATTGATTTCAAAATTCAAATAAGTGAATTTTTAAATAAATAAAAAATAAAAATCTTATACCAACCGGTACGTACTGGTACTGACCGATATCGACCGATACAAGCCGATAGGACCGATACGGGCCTATATCAAAACCGAAACGGAACGACACTGGTACCATTTCGGTTTACCTTGAAAACGATACGTACAGGCTGATACGACCGATACCGATACAGTACCGATAACTCTGATTGATACCATACCTAAGCTCGGCTCGAATCCGACCTAGCCCATGAGCACTTTTAATTTTAATACATTAGATAAAAATATTACCATATATAATAATTAAAAAAAAAAAAAAAACTCTTAAAACACTTTAGCAAAATCCTTAAACAAATGAACTTTTAGTATTTTGTTTGAAAAAGTCTTAATTTTGCATTAAATTAAAACCAAACACGGTCTTCTATTAAAAAGAAAAAGGGCGAGTTCAGATCAGATGGTCTTCTTTTCGTAGTTTATAGCGAAACCCCATCAAGGAAATTTAAGAAAGGCAAAAAAAGTTGAAAAAGTATAAGAAAGTCTTGACCAAACAGTACCTAAGGAATTCTCTACAAAATGAACAAACATTAATTAATTAAGATTTAAGGGCAGCAAAACCAACCTAATAAATGCAATATATGGAAATAATTTTTCCTTCTTTTCATGAGAAAACTGACAAGACTGAGGAGAGGAGAGGAGATGGTAAAAACATATGGGTATAGAGAAGAGAAGATTCAGATGATATTTGAGAATAACTTAAAAAACTTACAATTATCGTCCCTGACGCAGGCAAGCAGCCTCACCTAAAGAACAAACCTATGTTACTCGAGTATGTGAATGTCGGATATAGGTATGTGTCCTGTCCGACACGGATATGTTTAATTATTTTTAAGTTTTTCCATATATTTCGAAAGTCTTTGAAGGATTATATCCCCATACTCATATCCGAATATGCATCAGATAAAGATGTCAGACACGGATGCTTCAAGAAAAATGAAAGGTCGAAAGAACATAGGAATAAACAAGCAATAACTGTACCGCTCAAGTGCTATTAGGACTGCATAATTTGGAATTTCCCTACCACCTTATTAGTTATTATGGTAACAATGAAAAGATCGAAACAAAAAAAGAAAAGGCAAACCTTTAGAAGCTGAATCACACAATTGGCCAACTATGGGTATAATGAAATTCTAACTTGTAGGAGGGGAAAATTTTTTTACTACCAGTGTTAATAAACAAACTAGAGTACATTCTGTATTACATGATTGACTTATTACCATGAAAAGGGGCTTGCTCCCTGCAAAAATATCTCATTTTCCACATCTTTTACCCATTGACAAACTCGATTGCAAGTCTTTATGGCTACAGCCTGCACATAACATAAATGAAACTTCAAAGCTTCTTGTACAGAAAAGTTTCAGTATGTATTTAAGATGGGATTTGAACTTTGAACATGCTAAATGATTTAAGATATATATGTAAAAGCAAACCTTGTCGGCAAGGGGATCAAATGCCGCATAGAGTTCAAAATCCTGTGTGACCCAGCAGAGTAAAACTGACATAAAAACAATCACATTAATTTTATGACTGTAAAATAAAAAACAGTGTAGTTATAACTCATAAGCAACTGTTGTCCATTAACCAGATAACATTAAGAAAGCCAAAATATTGATTGCAGAAAAGACATTCAAACAGCAAAACGAAAAACAAAAATGTAACAAAGTTAACTTTTCCGCTACATAGTTATAGTTCAGATGTCAGCAAAGTTAATGATTGAGAGAGAAGAATACCATAGTTTTCATCTCTTCTAAACTGAGTTTTATGGGGCCCAATAACTTTATCATGCATGGAAGCATACAGTCTTTGGTAAGCTCTATATAATCTGCACAACAGAAAACTAGTTATCCTACTGACCACTTTGAACCAAAATACAATATACCATTCAACATGAAAGAAGTTCCAATTGAACCGGTACAACATTCAAAATTTTACCTTTTCTGTTGCTGGGGACTGTTGAGCGGCGGTGAGAACTCAGAGGATACATATTGCTCCAGAAATATACTACGATAAATGAAATGCCAAAGTCCAGCTGGACCACCAATGCCAATAAATGGTTCCCTAGGCCTCTCAGGAGAATCTGTTGGAAGTCTTTGCTGGCCTAGATGAGGAGATGATGCGGATCGAGGCAATGGGTCGAGCGGCAAATCCTCAACACGCATTCCACCATCTATCATTGCTCTCTGAACTTCACTAAGAACATTGGACTTCAAGAGGACCATTTCTACGCGAATCCTATAAAATTTCAGTCAAATTTCTTAATGGTCTAGTAAGGAAGAAAATAAACATTTTACATTTCTACATAGAGAGCTAACACGTACTTTTCCCCAGTAAGCCATAGAGATAACTAAATCTGGCTATATTTCCATCTTGCCAGATGGACAAAGGTTAGCCTCAAGATATGCAGTCAATTGATCAAGAAATTGGAAAGGTTATATCCGAAGTTCACTAGCATCATGATCAAATAAGGAAAATACTGTTTACCTGCAATCTTTAAGGTGATAGAAGGCATTTGAACTGGTAGTAAGCAACATCAAGTATGTATCAACCTGCCACAAGAAAGTAGATTTGTTATCTTGTACTGTTGGCATGACAAATGTAGCGCAAACGTATGACAGCATTGTATGTAGTAGAAGTTGCATAAAATTAACATATTGTGAACCAAGTGTCAACTCACATCAAGAAAATGCACATATGCATACAAAAATGCCATAGGATTATATCTTGGTAAGCAAATTGGTGAGAATGATTCTGATGTCCTGCATGAAGCATGAAGATTTCATAAGAACAAAAAGCCCATGAAATCATCAGAGCATAAATACAACATTTAGTCTGCTACATCTTTCTAGAAGAAGAGGGAAAAAAAAAGTCTGAAATGAAGAGAAGACTGAACAAAGAATCAAGGTTCTGGATTATCAATATTGATTTCTGCCAAACAATTGTAATATTGGGCTGCTAAGAAGAACCTTTTTATAAAAGGGCTGCAAAACAACAAAAGAGCTAATAAACATGCTGGTTGCTAATAGTATGCAACAAGTTTCTGAACTGGAACTTCAATTTAGAGTTCAATTGGTACGTTAGGGAGACCCTTCAGATAAGATACAATGGGATTGAGGTTGCTCATTTACCGAAACAATGTTAGCAAGAAATCCACATAAAACCAACTGACCATCCAAGCCAAAAGAGTCATCATTACTGCTTTCCCCTACCCTACTAATGAGGATTATCTAAGAGATGGTATTGAAAGAGAACAATGATATCCCATGTGCTTCTGAGGGCATATGCATTCAAATGCTCTAAAGTTGACAAACACAAGGGGATTTAATACCTATTAACATTGATTCTACTTACCTAAATGACTCCGATGACATCACAAAGTTCGAAAGTAGCAACATATCATCAGGATGAAGAGAGGCTTTTTGTGCACCAACAAGACTGATAACCTGAAATGGCCTTCAGGTAATTAAAATGCTCCAAACAGTAACTTTTATGGAGTTAAACGGAAAGTAACAATGACAAAAACATTGCCGTGCTTACTTTCAGGGAAAAAGAAGAAAAAAAAAGGATGGAGGGAGTTTTACCTTGTGTTTACACATTAGTATTGCAAATAGTACCCCAGAATCAGCAACATCTTGCAATATAGCACCTGCAGCTTGCCTTGTTGCATAAGCAAGGGGAAGACAAGTGTATGCATGAACAAATGTAGCTGGGTTCCTGAAAAAAAAAAAAAAAAAAAAAAAAGAAGGTACCATTCAGGTAAAATATGAAAGAAAAAGAATATTTTAACTCACATCTCATCAATAACATAAGTAACATAAATGTAAAAACACAAACACTTATTATCCTGTTCCGAATGCAGAACCAATATTTTCAACCAGGGATAGAATGTGACAAATTGTTAAACAATCAGAACCAAAAATCTTGCAATTGACTAAAAATAAGTGAAAAGTCAAGTAGGTTTGTTTTCAAGGGTTGAGCATGAAAGCAGAAATAAGGGGTTAGAGGGGTGAGGAGAGGAGAGGAGAGATCCGACATCATTAGGCATGCAAGAACAACCCAGTGAAACACACCACCTGAAGGAGAGGATGAGGGAAGAGAAAACAAGGGGCAGGGTAGGAGAGGAGAGATCCAACATTATTAGACATGCAAGAAAAACCCAATTAAACGCACCAACTGAAGGAGTGGATGAGGGAAGAGAAAACAACATCTGTTCCTCCAAGCAAAGGTGTCATATCAAACTTAGGATTCTTCTCGAAGCATCTATTTATGGACTTTGTTAATATAAGTATCATCTGCACTATCATAATCAGTCAAAAGTGAGTATGAGAAATACTTTAGGGTGACTTTATAAGCAAATAATGTAAAAGGTGACCAAATAAAATGATTAAAAGAAATTTGCAAGCCTTGAATACGCAGTGGCAACCAAATTCATCTGTCCAGAAGAAGAGATTGGCTAGGGAGACTATAAGAGCTACCTGGCCGTAAATAAGCTCCAATTGCCCTTTTAATGATTCAAAGGGCTCCTCTGTGCAGCTGATGCAAACTAAATAAATTGGTCCCTTCACAAGAAAGACCACCTGAACAAACAAATATGTTATCCACTATCTCACTCGATCAAAAAATAAGGCTTGATTCTGTAAGTTAAAGTAGGCCCTTCAATGTTTAGGTATTCTATACCAAAAGAATAAGAAACAGTGACAGTTTTTTAGCAAGCTGTGCTGTATTGATGAGGCCAACAATGACACTTTTCATGTAAATGTGCCTATTTCAACTAGTATCGAACATTCTGCTATCACATCATTCACTTTTCTTTTGAAAAATAATTAACATGTCTTTCCAAATATAACAAAACCATTTTGAGGATTAAAGTTCCACCACATCTAATGAAACTAAGATAATTAGATTAATGTCAAACAGAAATTAAATTGCGGCTTCTCAATGTTTATTTCTAAAGTATTCAATATGTGAAAAGAAACTTCAAAGGTTTACTTAAAAGCTTAACCACTAAGTGGATGAGAAAGCATTTCAAATGCAAGTAATCTAATAACAACTGATTGTAGAGCTAAAAAATTAAAAAATACATAAATTTCAAATCCAGAAGTAGCAAATATAACAATACCTGGTGTTTCCCAGCCTTGACCAATTTGACACGATCTCCCCTGAAAAGAAATGAATGAAATGGTAAAATTCCTTCAAAGAACTGATATAAAAAGGATAAAGTAGCCCAAATATTTGCATTTGATTAAGCACGAGAATCATTACTAAAAACTAAGTAAGCTAGATCCGGCCAAGTACCCATTCTCCACGAAGGAAATGATGGCTTGTAATGTTGCTGAAAAACCAGCTAGCTTGTGTTCATCTCCATATCTGGAAGTCAAATGTACAAAATAAATTAAAACAGGATTCATAAGCAAGCAGTTCATATTAATTGTGCACATTATGCACCTTCCAATGCTGGCATTTCTAGGAACTATTGACAAACCTGGAATATATTGGTTTGCCAGAATTACTCAAAATAAAGAAGTGCTTCTTCCTCTTTCTCCACGATATCGAAGCATCATCCTGCACTTCACTTATAAATCAAACATGACATAATATAGCATCGATTGTTTAAAACAGCTTCTTCTTCTTTTTTTCAAATGAGTGCTGGCCATGAAAGGCAAATAGTACTGACATCCAAACAATAAAATCGTTATTGACTAATCCAAAACTTCATAAAATTCCCAATTTTAAAATTCAGTTTATAAACATGTACGACAATGATAAGTGAATTCAGCTAAAGAACAAGCTAAACCAATTTTTTTTCTCTATATTAACAAGGAAAAAGAAATGAAATGGCTTACCTCATCGACGTGGCGTTTACCTGGAACCCAGGAGGAGGCCTGAGAATCGGAGATTCCTTCGAGGGAACCATCGTTCCTTACTTCCTGAATCCCATTATCGTCAGTCTCACTCGCTTCATCAATCCTCGACGCGCTCGTGGCACTGCTACTCCCTCTCTCACCGGCATACCCACTACTGCTAGGACTGGAAGGCCTTTCTTCGCCAAAGATTTCCTGATTCTCCATAATTAATCGACCTCCGTCTTCATCACCGTCGTTTCTCTCCAGATTCAACGATCCATTGGCGATTCCATCGCCATTTCCACGATGATTAGGTTCCAATTGGACCGATTCAGTCAATGTCAACAAACCGAACCGTTCATCAACCACTTCGGGATCAGAATTAGGGTTTAGGTCGGTGGAGTCATCAACGGAAGACGAAGATGAGCTAGAATCCAACGACATTTACTTTTCCCCTCTAAGGAAATCAAATTAAATATCTCAAAAAAGGCCTCTAGGGTTTTGAATTGGGAGAAAGAATTTTTCAAAAGTAATTGATTTCATAATAATACTAATACGACTACTATTTCAGCTTTGCTGCCTGCCTGCCTACCAGTCCAGTCGTTGTGTTGCTGTTTTCTGTTGGTTGGTTTAGCTTTGGCTCGTTTTTCCTTTTACATATAGGGTAAATTTAAAAAAACATGTCTTTTAAAAAAAATTATTGTTTAATGATATAATGTTTAAAAAAAATTATATAAAATTTATAAAATTTTTAAAGAAAATGAGCAAATTTTAATTACTCTTGAAACAAAAATATATATTTTTTTAATTATTTTATCGTTTTTATTAAAAAAAAAATTTAATTGATATATTAAAAAAATTACGTGTAAATAAATTTGGAGAAGATTTAATTATCAAAAAGAAATTTTTTTTAAAAAAATGAGAAATAATAAGAGAAAAAAATTATTATTAAGAGTATTTAAGTTTTTATAATTTTTTTTAATAAATTTTTATTTTTTATTTTTTTATATATTATTTTTGTTTATTAAACAACCATTGAGAGAATCGGATGTTTTTCATATTTTTTTCTTACATTTATTTTTTTTGGGGGGGGGGGATTGACATTGACTAGTAGGTGTCTCGCCTCTCGAGTGAACCCTATGCAGTGAGCCGAGGGAGCAAGGACATATATAAAGGCCTAAAAGAATAGGCTTCAATGCTTACCTATTTGCCTATTGGACAAGACAAGATAGCCCTTTAGTCATCAATTATTGGGCTCAAGTAAACCCATTTTAAACAGTTTACATTTTTTGGGCTCAAATAACATCTTATTTTATTCAAGCTCTAGTCCATCATGGGACTAGATCCATATTAAAGAGTTCAAAATTGGGCCCAACTTTGTAAGGGTTATGTCCATCTCCCGAAAAAATATTTTATAGACTTTTCTCATCACGTCAACCATGGTCTCAACCAATCAAATTTCACCAGATCAGATTCTTCTTCCACGTCATCATTATTATTTTTGTTTTTCTAGTTTCGTTCTTAAGATTTAAGGATTTAGGATTTAGAGTTTAGAGTGTAGGATTGTGTTTTATGTTGGAAAGTAAATATGATGTGAAATGAAAATTTGATTTATTTTAATTTAATTGGCTAAGATCATGAAGACGTGATGAGAAGAGTCTATAGTATAATTTTTCCCATCTCCCAGCTGATTTTTTTTTACTTACATGGATACCTCTATTCTTTACTAAACTGGCCTTTTGGGAAAACTAAGAGCCACCTTAACTTTAGAGCATATATTTATGCAATAATTAAGTTCGATTTGGCTCTTCTCCTGCCTAAATTAAATATGTTGAAAATAATGTTTGAGCCTGCTGGAAAAGCCATCCAAGTTTATCCAATTTTGTGACACTTTTAATGTTCTGATAATGTCCCCACTTCCCACTTCCCACAAACAATTTCTATATATTTTTTTTCTAATACCAATTAGCTTCTTGTTCACTTTCTAAAATCTATTTTTTAGTTCAAGATTCCTATTTACTCAATTAACAAAAGAAAAATTATTAGTACTAGATTTGTTTCACCCCAAAATGGTCTTATAATTCACTATAATTTAATAACCAAGTGGATTCCATAGACAAGTTCTTTGTATAATTAACCATTAATGCTTCTCAAATGGCAATATTTCATATATATTTTTTGGCAAATATTAACTGCTCCCCCTTAGGTAATAGCACTAGTTAAAATAAGATGATTCTTTTTTATTTTCTTTTGCATCCAATGCAATAATCAACTTTTTAGTAACAAAATATTTGGATATGGTGAGATTTGAGTTGATATCCTAAAGTTAAGTCTTGACACTCTCTCACACTACCATATAAAAAATCCAACTATTTTTTTTAAAGTGATAAATTATCAATATTAGTTGAGTGATACATATTTTTATGATGCATTACAAAATTAATTTTAAAAAAATAAATAAAACATGTTACGATCTTTTAATTCCACTTATAAAATTAAAAAAAAAAAAACTTAACTATCAATATATAAAAAATAACTCAAAAATATATATTCTTTAAATAAAGCGTATGATTAAGTTGATTGGTTCATGATATTTTACTTTGAAGAACATTATTCGAATCCTTTTCTCAAATTAAAAAAATAATAATAATAATATTTCTTACTGCTCAATATGTTTTGCCTTATGATTAAAAAAAATGAAGCTAGGAGCCTAGGCCAAAGCTCTAGACCCTCTATTTTTATCAATGAGCCCACAACGCTTTCCTTTTGGGCTGGGCCCACATACTTTACCTACACATCATCATTATTGCACGAAAAGACTGTCAGACTATTGGTGACAATATCAGTGAGTAAACCCTACAAAAGGAAAACAGTTTCATATTCCCATGTCGCCATAAAGGGAGAAAAAACAAGAACGACGAAATGACGTGCGAACGTAAGAGGTGTTCACTATTTTATTTTAATCAAATTAATCGATCGAATTTTTTTCGATTCGATTAATCGATTAACTGAATAAAGTTCGATTTGGTTATCGATTAATACTTTTAGAATATTTTGATTATCGATTAATTCGATTCGGTTAAGCGAAAATAATCGAATTACACGAATTAATCGAAATATTTTTTGTTTTGAGACTTATGTAATGTTCATTATGTTTTATCATGTTTTTTTAGTTGTTTAGTATGTTTGATATTTAGATTTATAGTAGTTTTATTATGCTTTGCTTTTGAATTTTGGTTATTTTGATAGATTATTTGGATATAAAATCATGTATTAAAATAGGTTGCAAAATAAATTAAGTTTTTATTTCGGTTAATTTGAAAATCGACCGAATTAACCGAAATTATTTCGGTTCGATTAATTCATCATTTTAACATTTCGGTTCGATTAATGATTAATAAAAAAATAAATTCAATTAATTCAATTAATAATAATTCGATTCAATTATTAATCAAATTAATGGTTTGAACTTTCCTAGCGAACGTAATCAAAACGCCATTAGCTATTTATTATATGATAAAAATGGTCAACAAACCGTCACTATATTTGTCCCCACTACTAAAGTTAATCTAACGGTTCATAATTCCCCAATCGGCCAATAAGAAAAACCGTCGCTTAAATCTTTAACTTTTTTCAACAAAGACCGGAATTACTCCTTTTTCTTTCTTTTTTATGTTCCCTTTATTTATTTTGCCTTTGCTTTTTTATTATCAAATTTAAGAATTATTGGGTTTTAGTGGCTTGGAATGTCTCCTAGCCCACAGTTAAAGTTCATGTGATGGCAAAATTTGTCCAAACAATTGTCATCGGTGAAGATTTGAAATGTGGGGATGTTTTGTGTCCTAAATTGTCTGTTTTAGTCTTTTTCAATTAAAAATCAACCAATTAGATTACCCGATTAAGCAATAGGATTTGTCATCTCTCAATTTGTTTATATGTGTTTTCATCACTTTAGTACTTTTTGAATTTCCATTTGGAATCATTCATGAACAAATAATGTGATTTGTTAACAAGTAATTTTTGTTTTATTTTTTTATAATATGATCAAAAATATTCTAAAATTTTGATTAGGTTTAATTTTTTTCAAATGAGTTTTAATAGTACATTTCCTTATATCGATATAGTACATTTTAGATTTTACTTTCGAAATACATTTTACAATAATAAAATTCTATAAGTGAGTCCCTCTACTTACCAACTAAATTAACTCAAAATTCTATAAGTGAGTCCCTCTACTTTCCAAGTAAATTAACTCTTTTGGGTTCTAATACTTGACATGGTGTACGAATTAGTGGATATTATAGAAAATAAGATAAAAAAATTAAAAGGTCGAATTACCTGTAAATTATCAGGTTTTTTTTTAGGGTAGATTTTTTTGGTTCATTTTTTGAAGGGTAGATTTGACCATCTCGATTTTAAGATGAATAATTTTCATTTTTCAACTTTCAAGGGCCGTCAATGTTGCCGATTGTAGCCTCTTATATTTCTTTACCAACCCCACTATGATCATGATGCTAAAATTTCATCATATCAATGAATTTTATATCGATTCATTTTAAATTTTGAGTTATTTTTTAAAAAACGAGAAAAAAATTAAAAATAATTTTAATAAATATTTATTTTTTTTCGTCCGACTTAATTTTTAAAATTACTATCTAATTCTTTAAAATATTTATATATTTATTCTTATATTTTATATATATATTAAATATATATACTAAAATTATATAAATATAAATATTTTATATATATATATATACTTTTACTATATATTTTTCTAAAATTATATATTTAAATTATATTCATAAATAAATTATAATATAATTTTTTATAATATTATATTAAATATAATTAATAAAAATTAAGATATAACAAAATAAAATCAAAACTGTTATAAATATAACCGACATTTATCAAATAAATAAAACAATCTCGATCCCATTCTATTATCATCTCTAATCATAAACCAAACCCCACCAACTATTTAAACCCGACGGCCCATTTTACCTTTATTACCAAAATACCCTCAAAGCCTCGAACCACGCATTTTCCAAATTCTAAAATTAAAAAAAAAAAAAATTGAACACTTCCTAAAAATAAAATATATGAATTTCGAAAAAATTTCAGCAAAATCTCATAAAAATCTCCAAGTTAGAATTACACGAATGGAAATGATCCTCTTGATCATATCACAGTGGTAAAAAAAGAAAAAAGAAAAACTTATAAGAAAATATATAAAAAAAAAAAAAAAACATTTTCTAATGAAAATAAATACGATGATTCTAAAATTTCTCACTTTTATTATATTAATCTTGGAACCCAGTTTTTTCAAAAATTGCATTTCTGACCCTCCTCAGATCTCGTCCTTTCAAAGTCCTCCCAATCCCTTCATGAACCGAGAACGATGCGATCCTTGTCCTCGCCATTTGCTTCGCCAAAAACTCGTGAGGCGGAATCCTAACCCCTCCTTCCAACCAATCATCTCCTTCCACGTCATCGTCGCTCTCCGATCTCCTCCGATTATCCCGGTACTCTTCCCTCAAAATTTTCGACCAGTCCGGTATGTTGACCGGCAGCGATGCTGGTGTCCCTCCCACTCCAGAATCCCCTCCACCGCGCTTCGTCGACGGCTTTTTCACCACTCGACTGGTCCGAAACTCAGGCGAGTCAGAGCGACTCGAGACCGCGTTGTTATAAATATCTGACTCGTCTAACTCGAATGCCGCCGAGTCATGACTCAGCGTTCCTTGCAGTTGTTGATCGCTCGACAGAAATCGGTAGTTTGGTCTGGAGTAATAGCTTTTGCTGCTCGCCATCAAAAATTAAAAAAAAAAATCAATTTCCTCTTCTTTTCTTTCAGTATTCTCTGTACTTCCTCTTTCTCTCTCTTTAATGACTCTTTGGTTTTGAGTTTCGTCTTTGGCGTTCTGATCATCTCGATCTGCTTTTATAAAGGTTGGCTTCCATAATGGATAAGGCTGGTTCGCTGAATTAAACACCCCGAGATTTTCAAGAAAACGCCACGTAGGATTCCTGGTTACTAAAAAAAAAAAAGTTTACATTATGGATTACTTACCTTAATATTAAATTTCATATATGTCACAAACATTTAATTTTATCAAATTACATTGTTAAATTTTTATTTTTAATAAATTAGATCATTTATATTAATTTTGTTAAATAATTTTAATGAAAAAGCAGATAGAATTTTTTTTTAATTAAAATACTAATCAAGCGTTATTTTAATAAAATATAAAAAATATATGCACATTGAGTCATCTTTTCAAGTAAAATTATTTAATAGAGCTAGCATAAGTGATCTAATTTATTAAAGATTTATATTTGATGCACTGTCAGTGTATAGATTTATACATTGACAGTACACCACATAATGTCAAATTTAAGGTTTAAGATTTATTTTTTTAATGATGTGTCATTCATTGTCATAGAATTATACACTGACAGTGCATCAAATACAAATCTATTTATTTTAATAATAAAAATTCAGTGCTGTAATTTAATAAAATTAAAATTTTAATATTAAATTTAATGATCCAAAATATAAATTATCCTATAAAAACTTTTAAAAAAATAATAAAATAAAAAAAAAAAAGTTCGGAGAGTTTTGATCCAGTGTTTCAACTTTCACGTCTACACAAATTTCCTTTCCATTGGACCGTTGAAAGTGGATAAACTTTGTTTGATTCGTCGAAGATTTTCAGTTTTTGTCACTAAACTGTTTTATCCAAATTAACTAAAAAACTGGATTATTTCCCTAACAACCGGAGTTTTAACGCGACGAGCTTGATAAGTACACGTGGATCCAAAATAACCATAGCTGGATGCCACGTGGAACTTTAAGTTGTGAATGGAACTGGACAAAAGAAAAGCGAGGGTGAGGGGTAAAGTTGGGAAAACGAATTTTGTCTCTTAAGAGAAACAAAAGTTTCCTGCGATTTTGTCGTCACGTGAAAAATGTTGAGTGTGGGTTCACCTGACCTGGTTCTAGGAAGGAGGACAAAAGTGGTCTCCTTTTAGATGATCGAGGATTTCGACACATGTCAATGATGGCCTACGAGTTACACGTGGCTTCCATCCCTTTCGTGTAGGGTATCGAGCGTGATCGCACGTGAACTGGGCCCCCCCAATTTTTCTCTCTCCCACTTTGATCTAGCGCGTTTTCGCTTGCCAGCTGGCTCAATCCTGAAGATCTCCTCGACGTATCGGTTGGCGAGAATTTGGACGAGAGATTGAGATTGTCTTATTTTGCCGCTGCGTGTAGTTTATGAAGGTTAATTTCCGTTGAATGTTGAACTGAATTTCACGTTTTGCTTGTGAAATTCAAATTCCTATTTATTTTTTTATTCAATAATTGTCTTTAAGTAATTACTTCATACTATTTTAGATTACTAGTCTTTCATACATCTGAGATGGGGTGAATATAAAAACTTTATAAAAATTAAATGCTTTTAATTTAGTACATAATGCATGTATCTTAAATTAAAAAAAATGGTGTTGGAATAAATTGAAAATTTATCATTATATTAAATTTTCATATCGTATGTGATTTTTTATTATATAATTCCGTAAATGTGTGTTTGAGTTGTTAAAGTCGTGTTATTTCACCTCGATTAAATCTTGAATTGTCTGTGATTTTATGTTCGAGTTAAGTCTTTCCGTCTGTTGTCAATTAGTTTTAAGTTTGATGCTTAACATGGTATCAAAATTAAGGTTCTGTTATATTGTTTTTGGTTGTTACCTTTTTCGAGTTTGTCACGTAGTATGCTCTTGTATCTTCACTTACACTTGATGGGGTTTGTTAAAGTTGTATTATCACATATCGGTTAAATATTAAATTGCTTGTGATTTTATATTCAAGTTGGATCTCTTCACTTATTGTCAATTGATTTTAGATTAAATACTTAACATGAGTCACCTTCATAATTTAAAAAAAAAAAAAAACATTTTAACTAAATGACTAGATTACACGGATTTACACCACAACCTTTTCATATTTGAAGAAAGCAACATTCAATTTCATGTTCTTAAAATGAACAAATTAACCATAAAAAAATTTACACTATTTTATAAAACTAGTTAATGTCACTTTCATTGAAAATGCAATTTTGCTTGTGAAAACTTATGAAACTCCAATGTTGGTGAATGAAAGAATATATATTGCTTTCTTTTTTAAAAAGAAAAAAATGGATTGATTGATTGATTTTATTATTAAATGTAACTAAAAAGAGATCGATCAATATAGAATATTCTTAGAGGTGAGTTCATGATTCTAAAATTCGGATGAGAATGGAATTTTGACAGGCTGGCTGGCATAAACGAATAAAAATATGGGTGGAAAACTGTGGGAAAGAATTATTTTTATGTTTAAAAAAGTTATCTCATAAATGTTAGTGTAATTTTTAGATTTTATAAATAGATTAATAAAGTGATAAGTATTTTTTTTATAATATATTTAACAAAAACAAAATAAATATGTGATAAATTTTTAGTTTCGTTTGTAAAATTAAAAAACTCTAATTAACGTATAAAAAATGAAATCATTATGATTATTATTATGAGGGTTAACAATGACATTTCAAGGTCTTAATATTCTAGGTTCCCCAAAATCAAAAAGTAAGTAGAAATTCTTGGGTTATAAAATAAAATAAACAACTTTACAGTGAGTGATGGTGAAATTAGAATAATGTTTTGAATAATTAAAAAAGCTATGGTCCATGTTCTGTCGATTCGATGATTTTAAGTGATTGCATTTTCATGTTGTTCAATCCCCTTCAAAAGTATGGCCTAGAAAACGATTTTTCAATCAAGAAGTTTGAAAGGAAGATAAATGTATAGTTTGATGCATAAAACATATTTCTCTCTCTATATATATATACTTTTTATTTCAAGGACATATTTATCTATTTTGCTCTTAAATTAGTTTTTTAGTGTATATATTTTTTTATTAATAGATAAAATAATCTTTTTTATACATCAACGGTGGAGATTTTAAATTCATAAGCGAAATTAAAAAATTGACAAATATGTTTTTTGTTATATTATTTTTTTTAATAGTTTTATTATACACTACAAGAATATGTATCATCTTACAAAATTTGTTGGTAAACTTTTTAAACTCCACAGAGAATTATCATATAATTTTTTTTTTAAAAAGAAAGCATTGTTAAAATTTGAATTCGATAATTCGAATATCATGTTAAATTGAATGATCAATTATTTCAAAATTTTAAGTTGATAAAAAAATTATTAAATATATTTAAGTTCCAACAAATAAGTAAAAAACAAAAAATTATAAATATTAAGAATCGAGTCTCAAACTTACGATAATTACATTTTCAAAAATAAATAAATCATTTACATTAATCTTTTTTTTTTGGTGTATTAAACTCAGGGTGTCCTCCACCCCCATTTTATGGTTGATGGAAGACTAATCCCTGTCGGGACGGGAGTGTTGGTATAGCAAAGCCCTCCTAACATTGGCGACTCCCTGAATTCGAACCTTGGTTCTCATCCAAGGGGAAGGAGCCACTAGCCACTCCTTCCAACCAAATGTTGGTATTTACATTAATCTTTAGTTACTGTTTTTTGTGGTTGTTGCAAATAACCAAATAAACAATAATCACATGACAGCGTAGCCACTTTAGAAAACTGAAACGAGAATTTCAATCCTAGCTTGAGGCTTGTGGCTAATGGCTAATCCCCAAAAGCTATGGATGTCGACATTATAGACTAATACATATACCTTGTTTGGATCCGAATCCAGCTAGGAAACAAAAACGGTATTATTTTTTTTCAATAATGATGATTTTAATAAGGCTACTACTTTATAAATCTAAGCTTATTTTTATATTAATTAATTATGCTATTGTCATAGCTGATTATTTTAATTAAAAGTTCTAACACTACCGACCGATCATACAACTCTAAATAATTTAAATTAATTAATTCTAACTAATTATTGCATCTTCTATAACTCACAATATCTACAACAACAAAAAATATTCCCTCCATCTCATAAATAATGTCCAATTAATTTTATTTTTTGTAATAAAAATGTCCCATATTGCGACAAAATTTGAGTTAAGAATAATCTAATTTTTTTTATCTCAACACATGACATGATCATAAATTTAGATTATGTTTGATAAATATTTTTATTTTTAATTATTTGTTTGTTATATTTTATATATATATATATAAAAAAAAAACATTTACCTACTAAATGTGACATTTTATAAGTAATCAGCTTTAGTTTGCATTACAACATACTAATAACTTTATTATTTATTATTATATTAATTTAAAAGAAGATTCTCAACTCCTATAATTTTACATGTATGTTGATTTTTTTATGTCATCATAAGTTGTTTATTAGAATCATTGGTCCCTTTTTAGTTAGTGGACCATAAGTTAATGCTAAAAGCAAAGGAATCACAATTCAAAAAGATACATATAATAACTATATATATAAGTAATGGTTTTTAATTGGTGGGTTTAATTTTGCTTCAAAAAAGTAGTACAATATGCATCTTTTTATACTATAAATTTGTCAAAGTGGAGCCTTTTTTTATAATCCCACTTTCTTCTTTTACTTATGCGTTTTCAAACCAGTTTAATTGTGATTAACGTGACTCGTTTTTTTAATCATTATGTATATTAAAACTTATTTAAAATTTAAAATGTAAATTTTAAAAAAGATGACACATTTTTTTAATATATAATAAAAAATATTAAAAATTTAATATAATAAAAAAATATTTATCAATTTTTAAAAAAAATTATTATTTATTTGATTAAAAAAAAGAAAAAAAAAATTCCACCACAAAAAAATTGTGATTTCGTGGTGTAAAGAGGCGTGAGTTGATATTTTAAGATGGGTTTAGTCAGTGTAGTAGGCCATGGAGGGCATAATAATGGCTATCATTATCGACAATGACTTCCAACAGTATTCCTAATTTCGTCGATATTAATTTGATAAATTTTTTTTATATCATGAGAAGGTTAAAGATTCCAATTTTAAATATGTTAAGAATTTATCATTTTTGAATTAAATTTTGAGTTTATTATATTTTTTATCAATTAAGAGTTATATTTCGAGAATAAAATTTTAAATACATCAAATCGACATAAGTATTATCATTTTAAAATTGTCACGAATTAAAATTTTAAATTTAAGGTTAGTTTATTTCACAAAATTTTTTTTTTTAAATAAACTTAATTTTTTAAAAATAATTAATATGTGATAATTATTTGAATGATTTTGTATAAAATATTTTTTTATTGTTTGACAGTTTCAAAAAAATTTCATTAATATAAAAAAGATCGATTCATATATTTAAGACATCAATATTTTTTTTGTTTTGATTTAATGTCTATTCTTAAAGAATCAATCTATATAAATAGGGATGAATTTATTTTTCTTACTTTGATTAAAAATCTTCTTTTTTCTTCAACCTTGAAAAAATATTTCACGAATTTCAAAAAACATAGAACATTTTTCATTGGTCCGAAATTTAATTTTCATTATCTAAGGACCCTAGATAAAACCTGAGATTTTAATCATATTTTAAAACAATAATAATTTATATAGTATTGATTGGATTGGATGATGTTTACTTTAATCAATTTTTTCCATAAATTCAATGACATTGCTTTCTTCTACACGTCACCCAGTAACATCAATCAACATGAATTTGTCACATTCATGGCACTATTTTTGTTTTGAAAAAAAATATATATATATATACTAATACTTAATATTTAGTAATTTTACATTGTTCACACGACAACATTATCTCGTGTTTTGATTTATACGTATAATTATAAACTCCCTAGGTAAAAAGAGATATTAGACGATCTTCTTTTCTTGTAACCTTTGGTCCGATTTAAATATAAATCTAATTTTATTAATTACTTTTTGTTTTATTATTATTACTATATATTTGAAAGATGATAACTTAAATTTTTAATTTTGGATTATGCATGCATGTACTCTCTTTTTTATTTTTCCCCTTAAGAAAGATATATAACAAAATTAATGGGTCATACATGCTGAAATTTTATAAATGACTTGACTTTAAATTATTATTTTTGATATTATGAGACTACAAATATTAAACTTTAATCTCTAAAATTAAGAATTTAATACCTTGTCAGCAAATTTGAAGTTAACAAAATGGTAAACTAAGGATTTTTTACACCGATGTTGACAACTTGATTGTGAGTTAATATAAAGAGATATCGAGTATTTGGATATTTGAGTCAATATTAATGACGTGTATGCATTCTCGACTTAAAAATTATGTTTTGAATCTTTTATTCTTTCTAAAATTACATCATGATTAACAAAAAAAAAAAGAGTAATTATGTGTTTTTTTGTTTAAGAAAAGGAAACTATATTATATATAGTGTATTATTGTGGTAGTAAAAAAGGTCCACAAAAGAAAATTAAAGCTATAGCTTTCGTATAAGATAGGTAAAGTTTGAAATAAGGTTCCATTTTCATCCAAAAAAAAAAGGGTTGATGTGATAGCCATGCATGGGCCAAGCATTCATAATTTAGTTGCCAAAGTCCTATGGCTGACAATCATAGATAATGACTTTGCGGAGGGGCCAAAGCAGCAAATCCCTTTTTTCATATGGCTGTCAACTGTCAAGTGCTTGTAACTTACAACTTTGAAGCTCTTCCCCAACCCTAAGATGCTTATCCGCATGCATGATTGTTGCGCTTAAATTTATCCGACCATTACATTCTCCTCGCTAAATCAGTTTATTGGGATGTGCAACGTCCACGTTTATATAGTTCAAGATGTTTCATTTCCATTTTTATGTGGGATTGAAGCATCCTGCTTATCTTTTGGACGATCCAATCTCGTGACGTCTTCGTCGCGATGATCCATCATGCCTACCCTTCTTTGGGGTACTCAATGTGGCGTCAAGATAGTTCACCATGCCTACTCGCTGTCAAGGGTTGTTTTGATACCACTTGTCACGAGCCATTACCCTCTCTCGCAAAACCGACTTATTGGGGTGTGCAGCGCCCACGCTTATATAACCCAAGATATTGTTTTTTCTTTCTAATGTGGAATTAAAGCACTCTGCCTACTCTTTAGATGCTAGGCGTGACACATGATCATTGCGGTTAAATTTATCCTTCTCACCCTGCTCATATATAGCTGTCATTTGCAGCACCCAGACTCAGATCAACATTCAAAACATCGATGGAGCGATCAGATCAAGCCTTTACAAAATTTGTTTGATATTAAACCTTTTAAGTAATTAAGGTAGGGAAGTTTTAAAGTATAGATACTAAATTCAAATCATACTACTCTTACTAGAATCAAAGTTTTTTTTGTTTTTTATTTGAGATCGTTCAAAATTGAATTATGATTAACATTCTATCAATAGATCATATGATTGTTGATTGTAAAAACTCTTGTTCAAATATTAATGATCAGTTTTATCTACTAAGCTAGATTTGCCATTTCTTTAACATTTTCCTTTTCGTTTTGACAATTTTAAGCTAATGACTATATATGGCTATAATGTTCAAATTTAACATCAAACCTTTTCGTTCACCATCTCAATCAAAGCTGAATTCTAAGACCAAGCTTACTTGCACAAGGGATAAAATGGCGAGCACCAAAAAACAAGAAACAAAACAAAGCTGTAAACATATGAAAATTAATATCTTTAATGGCTCTTTGAAATACCGTAATTTGAAGTTTCTGTCAATGAGCTTGAAATTCAGCTGCATGAAAACGAAACACAGGCCTTGCTGTTGACTTTTGGTCCCCCCTAGCTAGCTTCTCGATTAAGCTTTAGTCGATATCTAGACATTGTTGGACCTATAATCCATGGAAATTGGAATACAAACAAAATATAAAACCATTGAAAAAGAAATTAACATCAAATTTGGAAAACCCAATATTCTTTATAAATCATCAGGCAGTCATAGAAAAAAATGATTCCAATTTACAACACATCCAAGAAAGTCCTTTGCATGCACTATATATATTGACATTAATGTTAAAAGCTGCCTGATAAGTTTTCGGTTGCTATACCAATACCAATTAATAGCCATGAATGAAAGGTTTATACAAAGTAGAGAGAGTTGTGTTTTGCAATATTTTATCAAATTATAGGAAACTTAATACTACTTGTTATGCTATTGTAGAAATACCATTGAAATTACACTTCAAAGTTCAAACCATCTACTTTTTATACTATTTTTGATACTGTCAGAGATTAAACTTGATTATCTGCCGACATACCTGTACCATTTATTGAAAGAAAAAAAGTAATTAAGAAAGGAAAAGGTCTTATTATAGGATTTTATTATTCTATAAATATATACATAGAGACATTAGAGTTAGATGATTGTTAATGTTATTTTGATAATTAAGTAATTTACTAATATTCATAAATAGCTTTAATGAAACACACATCAACTCTCTAATAACTTGTCATGTTCAATTTCATATACATAAATATTTATTAATGGCTGTGTGGTTTGTTGATAAAATGGTGAACTCTTGGTTTTAATAACTAGGTTCAATTCATGGCAACCTTAATTATAATTTTTTTTTTAATATCATATTTGAATTCTGATGGCATAACTGATAACTTGCAAAATTTGGGTCAAAAATAGGTTTTTTAGACATGGTTTAGATTTGTAATCCAAAAATTCCTAAGCCCAGTTGAACCTAAGATCAAGGTTTACCAAAAATGCTCAAGTCTGATCCATCATGTTTTCCTGCAACCCATTAATTCGCTAGAATCCCAAAACCCTACCCAGTTTTCTTTTCTTTTTGTTTCTTAAAGTCCAATCCAATTTTCAGTAGAAGCCCAAACACTAAAACCTCACCAATTGCTCAGCCCAATGCATTCGCTTTAAAATATTGAAATTACGGAAGCACCCATCTTTTGTTTCTCATGTTTTCGAACTTCCTTAAAGGTTAAATCGGGTATTAATCTAGAAAAACCCTAGCATATTATCTCCTCTCTTTACATTCTTTCATTTCTGAAAACCCTAGCCCCCTATCTCCTCCATCAAAATGCCGCCCAAGTTTGATCCATCCCAAGTCGTCGACGTCTTCGTCCGCGTTACCGGCGGCGAAGTCGGAGCAGCCAGTTCCCTCGCTCCAAAGATCGGTCCGCTCGGTCTTTCTCCCAAAAAGATTGGAGAAGATATCGCCAAAGAAACCGCCAAGGACTGGAAGGGTCTCCGTGTAACCGTCAAGCTTACCGTCCAGAATCGCCAGGCGAAAGTCACGGTGGTCCCGTCGGCGGCGGCGCTGGTAATCAAGGCGTTGAAGGAACCGGAGAGGGATAGGAAGAAGACCAAGAACATCAAGCATAACGGGAACATCGGACTCGATGACGTCATCGAGATTGCTAAGGTAATGAGGCCGAGGTCGATGGCCAAGGAATTGAAAGGGACGGTGAAGGAGATTTTGGGCACGTGCGTTTCTGTTGGGTGTACGGTCGATGGGAAAGACCCTAAGGATTTGCAGCAGGAGATCGAAGATGGTGATGTTGATGTTCCTCTGGAGTAAGAATGCTTTTTATTTTATTATTATTAATTTTAAGATTATTATCCTGTTTGTCCCTTTTTTTTTTCTTTTTTTTTTTAATTTGTTTAATTTAAGGTTTTGGACAATTTGCGGATATTTTTATCAGAGGTTGTTTTTGAGGTTAATTAGATGATTTTAACAATTATGGATCCTTCAATGGCTATAGATGTGATGTTTATTTATATCTGTTTTTTTTTTTTTTTTAGTTTTCTTTTTGCTTCTTATATCGTCTTTTTAAAATGCAAGTCCTGGTATTGCTTCTGCTTGATAAGTAAGAAATGAATGGAAAATGCGAGTCTTGATAGTGCTTCAGCTTGGTAAGTAAGAAATGAATGGAAAATGTTGCATTTTAGTTGAGTTTCAGTTATTCAATGTGATTTAGGAAGTCAATTACATGGGTTTGCTGGTTTTCTATGTGTAATATTTTTGAGATTATGTTTTAAGATTGAGAATTTGAGATATCTTTGAATGGTTGTTTCTGGATATTGCGGGCTTGCGGCTAATTTTGCGTTTGCACGGTCTGTTTGAAGGTTGGTTTTATGATGAATGCCGAACTTGTTGGATAATTTTGAATGTAGCCAATACAATTATAATATTTTGTTATTGCCAAAGGATCACATACTTTATTAGTTGTAGCATTCAGGCATAGTTTCTTCGTAGAAGTTTGAGAGTAACTCATTCTTTTGCTGTTATTGTTGGCAGTGTGTAATCGAGCTGAACCGAGCTCTAGCTATAAAAAACTTGAGCTCGACTCAAAATTCGAGGCTCGATGCTCGGCTTGAGCTTGATTGAGTTTCACTTTTAAAACTCGAATTGATTCGAGATAAAAATCGAACTGTTTGAGCTCGCTCGAATAGGCTCGTTTTCTTAGTAAGAAATGAGCTCGATTCCCATGCTCGACTTCAAATTCGATTATTTGTGTTTGAGTTCGAATTGAGATTTTTCAATACTAAAAGCTCGACTAGGGTCGCGAGCTACTCGAGTCAAGCATTAGAATATTCGAATTCGGCTCGTTCGATAGCTCGAGTTGCTCGAGCTCGACAATTACCGAGCTGAATTTGAGTTTTTTTTTAGCCGAATCTGAGTAGCTTACGAGTACAGGTGTCTTGTTTACATCTCTAGTCAGTACTTGTTCATATGTTTAACTTCTGTTTTATCTGTCTAGCAAGTTTTGCTTCACTGCTAAATGTTTGATTCATGACAATGGTTCTTGGGTTGATGTCTTCTTCTTTAATTTTCATATGCATATCTCAGTGTTTTTGTTGATTCATGATTGCATCCTGAAAGGATGCATATTATGTATTAACATATGGTTCTCCGACTTTTCATTTTTCTTGAAATATTCGTGTCCGTCATGTCCGACCTATAGCGGGACATGGGTATGGGGATATGACCCTCCAAGGACCTTTCAAATGCATGAAAAAACTTTAAAAAAATTGAACATACCTTTGTTAGACACATATTCCTATCTGACACTCACACCCGAGTCCGAGTAATATAGATATTAACATATAGTTTACGTACATGTGCAACGGGAGGCTTTCTCCTGTGTTATTGTTCAAACGAGATTTAGGTCTTCTCTTTTAAGTCATTTCCTCTGCTTTATTTTTATGCTGCTACTTTGAAATTGGATAGCAGTATTGTGCATAAGCTTATGCGGCCGCAAAGTTTCATGTAACTAGTAAGAACTTACTATTATTTGTTCTAAAGTTAATTGTCTATCACAGTTTCAGGTTTTCCATTGTGGCACAATATCATACTTCAATTTTATAGTGCTTGCTATGAGTAGGAGGATGTAAGCTGTTTATGTTACTTAATTCTGACTTATTTACACAAGTATGACTGTATGTGTATGGCCATTAACATGGTTACATATGGCTGCTTTAAAACAGGAGAATGACTGTCTTTAAGTAGATATATTCAGTAACCAACAAGACCTTGTATTTTTGGATTTTTTTTCCTCTGCAGAGTTGGTTTTGGGTTGGGGAAACTGGCAAAATTTTGAACCTTGGGAGAATAGAATTGGATCTTTGGTTGAATTTGGGTCAAAATTTGGAATTTAAGTTATAACATCTCATTTTACAAGCTTTCTAAGACAAATAATAGTGAGCTTATAGAATTCAGATTTTAATCCTGTTATTCAGTAGGTTTGGATTTTGAATCTCAACATCGGCTTCTGTTCTTCAAATTACAACTTACTTTATATAAAACAAAATTGAGCTTATAATTAAGTTATAACATCACTCCAACCCTTTGGAATTGGATATATATGTTTTTTTAATAAAATAAGTAATTCCTTAATAAACAACATTACCTAAAATTTCCTGTTAATGAAAAAAAAAAAATGCCACCGTCCAGCCAACGGATCACTATTAACCTTATAAACCCAGAGAAATTAAAAAAAAAAAAAAATAGAATTTTGATTTCATTATTCAAATTTAGACACGTGGTGGCTTTCCAGCCATAACTCAAATTCAAGAAAGCAACATCAAAGATCAAGCCACGAGAAAGACCAAAAGCAATATGAAAGGGAATAGATTAATTAGAATTATCTATATATATATATATATATATATATATATATGCTACGATGATGAAGTTATGAGGTTAACGTTTGAGAAAATTATATATGTAAAATTGAGGTGTGGTCGGTCCATTTATACATTAGTGTCAGCACTTTGGCTAAAATTATACAAATAATATTGGTCAGCATTATTGTAAGGCTAATTGGTCGGTCTTTTTAAATTGTTAATTTATAAATTTTATACAATTTTTTTTTTGACATTTAGTAATTTTATTATGAAGAGAAAGTATTGGTTTGTTAGCTTATTTTTTACTATTAAATGACCCTTTTCATGATGTTCAAGTTATTTCTCATAATAATATATAGTATCCTATTCCAGAACCCCCCAAAAAATAGTGAAAACATTTATTAATGTAGCTAGCATATATAGTTAGGTGAGATTGTAGATTTGTTTATCGGTCAGGTTAAATTCGGATGGCAATGAAATTTTTTTGTTCAAGACTCAATCAAAAACAATCTGTCGAACCTTAGAGTTTTTTTTTAATATTAAAAATTTTAAATTTTAGTATATCTTATAATAAAAATTAAATAAAATATATTTTTAATTAAACAATAAGCCCAAACTTAAATTTAAATTATTTTATTCAAAATCAATCCAATCCAAATCGAACTGAACTTCTCGAATCAAATCGAACATTTGACAAGTCTAGGTGAGAGCTTGCAATTTGCAAATAGGTTTTAATTTCTAAGGTGAAATGTTTGGAGCAACTTTTTAATGCTTACTGTTCCCCTCCTTTACTTTCATGGTTTAAAAGTATTGAAAAACTAGTCTAATGAACATGACCAATTGAAAACAAGTTAAAAATATGTAAAGTATATCATCGAATTGGCATATAGTTTTCTCATATATTTTTATTGACTAATCCAAGTGATCAAATTCTTGATAAATAATTCTTTCACAAAGCCTTGAAAATGTTGAAATTTAAAACTAGGGCTAGTCTTTATATAAATGTAAAATTGTTATGCGTTCCAGTGAAATAATAAATCAAACTAATGTCGAAATTTCAAAAGAGATAAATAAAGGATTTTTTTTATATAAAATTTAATGATTCAGCTACAAAATTATTTTAAAAAAAAGACTTAAAGACATGAAATATTAATTTTTGGTTAGATGGGTATGACACAAAAGATGCTTATCATCACAAATTAATTCCTCTTTCAAGTCATTAAAAGAATATATATATATATATATATATATATATATATATAAAAGAGGGATAAAATTATAATGGTATAAAATTAATTAATTTTATATGCTTTTTATAATTTTCCTATGATTAATATTTTAAAAAATCGATTACTGGATCTAGCAATTTAATTATATTTGTCGTACACGTAAAATTTTGAATTTAACGACATATGTATATAGGAGTCATCTACTTTTGTGGTGATCTCTGCTTAATTTGGTCTAAAATGTTGGATGTTTATCATTTAGAGAAACGATGATTAAGTTGGCTGATTTTGTTTTTCTTAAGCAACCAAATCTGTTTGGCTGCCAAGAAAACGATCAAATTAAACAGTGCAAGAAAGAAAAATAATAATAAAATAAAATATTTGCAAACATCCTTTTATCTAGTTGGGCATGAACTACAGCTAGCTGCTTTAAGATCACAACCATGCACATATATCTAGAGGTGCTCATGGACTGGACCGGATCGCAGCTCGATTTTTTTTAAAATTTTAAACCCAGATTTGACCCGACCCATAAGTCTTAATTTACTGTTTATTATAATAAAATATATATTTTAATATATTTTTATAATTAAAATTAAATAAAATAATATTATTATAATAAAAAAATACTGTTCCGAGTCGGATCGGATCAAAAATATTCTATCCAGATCTGACCCAATACGGATCAAATTGGACGAACTGCCCGATCCGTAAACATTAGGGATGGCAAAACCCGATTCGACCGATGGATTTCGCACCGATCCGCTCCGAATAGAGAGGTTTTTTTTTGGAGCGGAGTGGTTTTGGTAAATGCTTGCTCCACTCCGCCCCGCCCCGACTTTTGAAATTACTATTTTATCCTTTAATATATTTTATATTTTTCCTTATATTTTTAATATATATTAGATATATATATACTAAAATCATATATTTACTAATATTTTATATCTATACTTTTAGTATATATGTATTCATATATTATATTAAAGATTTTTATATACTAAAATTATGTTCATGAATAAATTATAATATAATATTTTACAATATTAAGTTAAAAATAATTAATATAAATTGGGGTGTAGCGGAGTGAAGCACCGTGGAGCGGTTATGGATGTAACCGACATCCATGGATGTGGATGTTTCCAACATCCATGCAAGAATGGTGTGGAGGTTATGGATGTAACCGACATCCATGGATGTGGATGTTTCCAACATCCATGCAAAAATGGTGTGAAGGTGGATAAGGCAATATCCGCCCCCGCCCTGCTCCATTGCCATCCCTAGTAAACATGTCTAGACTGCTATATCCACCACATATATATATATTTTTTTGCAAATTTTAATTTGGCTTTTAGGTATGTCCAGAGTCATAAGTTTATCTGGCAAAGCCGTCACCAGCCCACCAATAGTTTTGCCTGATTTAATAATTCAATTAATAATTGAGGAATCTGACCTCTTTATATATATTATATTTTTCTTTTCACTGGATAACATAAGATAATGGTTTTTGATGTTATTTCATTTTACATGAAATTAAATATTATTTATTTTTGTTTTTTAATAGATGTATGTATATGGTATAATTTGTATTTTCTCAGCAAAAAGTTTCCTGATTCTGGGAATTTAATTAAGTTAAATGGTTGGGGTGAATGGATTGTGGAAGAGCTGTTGCAATAATAAACAGAAGCCATAGTATCTGCTAATCTTATCTGATACATCAAAAGTATGGCAGCTGCAATAATTCTTTTCGGGAAGAAACTAAACAAAGTGATCAAAAAGTCATTTTATTTCTTTCTTTCTTTTTTGCTTCCCTTTTTGCAACTTATGGCTGTAGATTAGCCAAAAAGTTCTAATGGGAGAATCTATATTGTGTTTGCTTGTAAAATTTTGAGTGTTTTAGGGAAATCATTGCTTATGTTATTCGAATTTTTTTTATAAAATATTCGTGTTCGATGTTTATATCGGATACATATTTAAATATAAATATAAAGTATTATTCTGTAAATATATATATAAAAAAAATATACCCTTATATGATATATATATACCCGACACTAATCACAAAATCCGTATAAAATAGGCTAACACTTTGAATTACATGAGAGATTGTGTTTTATTATCTTTAAATCTTGAATTGAATCCTAAATTTAACAATGAGGGCAATAGTTGGGCATCTCATTTCAAAGATGACTTCTTCAAAGTCCCCAATTCCCAAACATTAAAGGGAGATTTTTCTCAAACATTTCCCAATTTCCAATTCCCAATTCCAAAACATTAAACATTAGGGTTATGAACAACCGTTGGAGTTCATTCAAAATAATAGAAACCATTACTAAAACAGAAAAAAAAAAGGAAATAGGGAAATTAGAAAGAAAAAAAAAAAAAAGCCGTTGTATAGCTAATGGTGGGTCCATGCAAACGAAGAAAATCGAAATCAAAGGTGGATTGGACGGCTAAGAATAAATGTTAAAATAATGTGAATTACACATAATCACTAGTCTTTAATCATTATCATCGATCTATCATCCTCTCTCCTTCTCTTCTTTCCCTTTATATACACTTCTTCTCCCACTCAGCTCTCTTCATCCAAAGCTATCTTAATTACAACAACTCTCTCTTTTTTTTCTTACAAATTTTTTTCATAGCCAAAGAAAAAGAAATATGGGTAAGGATATTGAGACCACAGAGCAAAGTGGAGGGGAATTCTCAGCCAAGGATTACCATGATCCACCACCAGCACCATTGATTGATGCTGAAGAGTTGACCAAATGGTCGTTTTATAGGGCAGTGATTGCTGAGTTCATTGCTACACTTCTCTTCTTGTATGTCACAGTTTTGACTGTGATTGGTTATAAGGTTCAAACCGATCCTGCCAAGAACACTGTTGATCCTGACTGTGGTGGTGTTGGCATTCTTGGTATTGCTTGGGCTTTTGGTGGCATGATTTTTATCCTTGTTTACTGCACTGCTGGTATCTCTGGTGAGTCTTAATTTCTTTTTTTCTGTTTATTTTCTTATACAAGAATTAATACTTTTTGAAACATGAGTTTATCATAAAGCAAATTCTGATAAGAAATCCATAATTTTTTATGCTGAAAATACAGACAGAATAGAAAGGAATGAAAGTTAAATTTTTCTTGTTTTTCTTCCTACTGTCTCTTGACTGAGAAAGGAAGTTTCTTTCTTAGTAACCAAACAAAAGTTAGCAACAACATCTACTATTGTAACTGTTCAATATGCAAACTTTTAACTTTGGGTGATGAAATTTTTTCTGTTTATTTTCTTACTACAAGAAATAATACTTTTTGAAACAGTTTACCATAAAGAAAATTCTGATAAGAAATCCATAATTTTTACAGACAAAATAACAAAGGAATGAAAGTTAAATTTTTCTTGTTTCTGTTCCTACTGTCTCTTGACTGAGAAAGGAAGTTTCTTTCTTAGTAACCAAACAACAGTTAGCAACAACATCTACTATTGTAACTGTTCAATATGCAAACTTTTAACTTTGGGTGATGATTTTTTTTTTTTTTTTTTTTCTAAACTGTGAAACACCTACAGGAGGACATATCAACCCGGCTGTGACCTTTGGGCTGTTCTTGGCACGAAAGGTTTCACTCATCCGAGCCATCATGTACATGGTGGCTCAGTGCTTGGGTGCAATTTGTGGCTGTGGGTTGGTCAAGGCTTTCCAGAAAACTTACTACAATAACTATGGAGGTGGTGCCAACGAGCTCGCAGGTGGCTACAACAAAGGCACTGGATTGGGTGCTGAGATCATTGGTACCTTCGTTCTTGTTTACACTGTCTTCTCTGCCACTGATCCCAAGAGGAGTGCAAGGGATTCCCATGTTCCTGTATGTACTTTATCATACCTTTTTAATCTATCTTTTTATCTCTACTTTCTTTTCGGTTGTAGGTCGTTTTCTTACTGACCTTTTTCTTCCTTTTATTTTTTCCAACAAGTTATCTGATTTTGGAGGACTTTTAACTTTCAAGCCTGGATAACTTAAAATTAAAAAATTGTTAGGTTTTAACGTAAGGGGTTTTCAACTTTACATTTGTAAAAATTATGTGCTGCTTAATGCATACATATCCCATTATTTTTTAAAAAAATATACCCTAATGGATGTGGTAATTTTCTAATTTCATTGGTGAAAATTTTAAACCCAAACATGAAAAATACATAGTATTATTAAGTAGTAATCCCTTGAAAGAGAATTAAGCAATCCTTTAGGATGTCTACAAGAAAAAGTTATATTCATGTAGACTTTATTATACTATTAATTTTCCAATTTAATTTTCTAGTAACAACTTTCATGGCTAGGCATAGGATTAGGAGGGTTGCCAATTTGCAATAGTGGTCTGGTCCCTCTTAATTTTGTTCTTTCAATTTATAAAATTGTGAGTAATTAATTATTAATTTTCTTTGTATAAAAAAAATATATTCAAGGTGTTGGCACCACTCCCCATTGGATTTGCTGTGTTCATGGTTCATCTTGCCACAATTCCCATCACTGGCACTGGTATCAACCCTGCTAGGAGTTTTGGAGCTGCTGTGATTTACAACAAAGAGAAAGCCTGGGATGACCAAGTAAATTATATATTTACCTTCCTATATATATATATATATATATTCCATTTTAATAGTTTTTCAATTGAAAAAAATGAATGAAAGAGTAAATATTTGTGTGCTCATATTTATGTTTTCTTGTTGTTCAGTGGATCTTTTGGGTTGGACCCTTTATTGGAGCTGCCATTGCTGCATTCTACCATCAATACATCCTAAGAGCAGCAGCCATCAAAGCCCTTGGATCTTTCAGGAGCAATGCTTAAAATGCAGCTTTATTTAATACAAGAAAAAAAAATGGTGATGAATTATATATGATGGAGATGTTTTCCAAAAGAATAACAAATGAAAAAGAGTGCAAGTCTGTTTAAGAGGGGGTTCCCTTTTGCATTTTCTTTCTGTCTCTTACATGGGGTTTGAAGAAGAAGAACCTTGAGGGAGCCATATTGAACTGTAAATAAAAATATTTATGGACAAGGGTTTCTTTTCAATCCCTGTTGTTGTTGTTGTTGTTTTTTTTTTTTTCTTTCTTTCTTTGAATGTATTTAAGTTGTGTTGTCATGATCTTAGTTTATCCTTATCATCTCCTTTTTTTTTTTCAATGTTTTTTTTTTTTTAATGTATAATTAGTTCTACTAGTAAAATATAATATTGTTTGGTCTCAACCACTATCTTTATCCCTTTGTCATCAATCCATTGTATAGACTTGCAAATCAAGCTATAAAATATAGCTTAGATAAACCAAGTGCTTGAAAGTTGAAACTGAAATGACTTAATCTTCCCTAACTTGATTATGACTTCAATTAGAATAAATTGTAAAAGAAACTTCATTCTTTTATCCCTTAACTAAACAATTGATTGTGAAAAGCCTTCTAGTTTTTGCTAACACTTAACAAGCTTGAGCAGAAAAAAGGATTAATTAATTGTGAAGGAATCCCTCAAGATTATAGTGATCATCATCCACTTGGGCTAGGGATGTACCATCAAGCATAAGATGTTTTTATGCACCAATAATTTATACTAAACACTCTATTTCAACCCCAATTTAAAGTTTTCCTTTGCAAAAATTTGTGTTAATTTGGGTTTTTTTGTTTTTTTGGAAGTGGGAACCTTCTCCTCCTTTCTATACTATTTTGGCAAGTGTCTTCTTCCTCTATTCAATAGTTACATTTATCTATGGGCACCATATTACTTTAAATGATACTTTTATTAAAAATATGGTTTTCCCTCAATCTCTTAAATTATTAATCTAATTAATGAGTATTGATCAAAGAGCTCAAATATTAATATTTTGCTCCAAAAATAAAAGCTCAATTGATTTCCCTAAAACTAAACATTAGTACAAGACAATGATATCCCAAAAGAGATTAGATGAGTTGGATTTTGTGGTGGTGGCTTTTGGAAATGAGATGATGTCTTTGATTCTTTAACTATTAAGTATTATACAATAGTTGCTAAGGACAAAAAGATAAGAAAAAGAAAAGTGTTAGGTTAATAAGGCTTTGGGATTCTTTTGCTTTTTTTTTTTTAATATAAAAAAGTTGGATGTTTGTCATCCTCTACATATAAGATTATAGTTTATGAATTAATTTACCTTATCTTGTCCTTATTTTATGGCCCTTTGGTCATTTTCCAAGGCAAAGTAGGTGAGTATTTAGCTCTTTGATGATGAAAATTTGGCTTTAAATTACAAAAAAGGTGAGTTTTTGCTGTTGATGTTGCATTTGAAAGAGAAATATTATTTGATGTCACTATTGGAGCTATCCTTTGTTTTGGAAGGCAAAATATTCAAATTTGAGAGTGATGAAATCATCAACTTGAAGCAAAATCTATTTTATAATTGAAGGAAACTAAGCAAATAAAATAAGTTTCTAGAACTATTAATATTTATGTTATCCAGATTCAAGGTAATTGTCTTATACGAATATATGTTCGACATGGATATACTCAATTTTAAAATAAAAAAAATCATATATTTGAAAAATCATACCGCATATCTAAGTTCGAATATGAATCGAATATAAATATCAAATACAAATATTTTTAAGAAAATAAAAAGTTCAGAATTTTGAATAACATAGATTAACTCCAAAAACCTCAATCTCCTTATCCAAATAATGGTGAAATGATAATATTTGATAATAACATGAAGGAAAAAAGGAAAAAAAAAAAAAACTCAAGACATTTTACTTGTATTATTATTTTATAACTTTTCATTAGAGAGGATCAAAAACTTCAGTCAGAATATACCTTAGCTCAAATCATCATAAATTTTGCATTAGTTAATGATTCTCCAGAGCATTCTACACTAATCAAAGAATATTCCATTACTATTTTTGTCTTCAATCTAGTAGTGTCAAATGCATGGTAACTTACCTGTCAGTACTCCAAATGTATATATATATATATATATATATATATATATATATATATATGCATACAAATTTGCAACTGTGATTATCTTTATATATATATATATATATATATATATATATATATATATATATATATATATATCAGTGTTTAAACTTATGATTTGTAACTGTTTAGGACATTTAATTTGTTTAGTAACCTGTACCTGTTCATCAGTACTAATCAGAACTTAACAAGCCAACTACCAAACAAATAGAAAAACAATGTTAATTTGGTTAAATCCCTCAGTTGAAGCCCTAGACAATGAATTTCAAGGCCATAAATCCATTTTTGGCTACTGTCAATGCTCCATTTTAATTTATCATTCTAGTATTCAACAGCACTTGATTTTCAAGCTAGCTTCTTTTCTTTCTTTTTTTTAAGAAAATGTTTTTATATTTAAAATGTACTGTTTTCACAAAATTTAAGAAGAAACAACATATTAAATATCATCTTAATTATCCGTGGTTAGTGGCACTGACCACATATTTATATTCTTCCATAATTAAATAAATAAACATGTTTATTTATTATCCTGTACATTATCAATGAGCTTTTTTAATTTCACAAGTGAAATTTACATATTTCCGTAATTTTTTGTACGATTTATATTTTTTAATCCGACCGTCGTATTTCAAGTTCTATTCGCGTAGATCATGCATGTTGAGTTTCGAGTAAATTAAAAATGTTTAACTATTTATTCTGGCATAAAAAATTTTCAATCGTTAAATATATATTGAAAAAGACAGTATTCTCGATCAATATGATAGGGATATCGGATCGATTCGAAACTTTACGTGCACGACGAATACGATTATATTGTTAAGTCCAACGCTCAATTTGTATAAATATAAATCGTATGAAAAGTTATAGAAGCGTGTAAACCCCGCTTGTAGAATTAAAAAAGTACAACGACAATGTACAAAATAATTATCCATTAAATAAATAAACATGTTTATGGGCCTGATAGGGTCCAAAACAGATACAAGGGGCTTTTGCTTCTTTGCCTAAGCCAACCCAATTACCTTAGATTGAGGTATCCCAATTGTTCCTCGAGCGGAAGCAGCCCATTGAACCACTAAACCTACCCTTTTCCCGTGAAGAAGACAATTTTTCCAAAGGAAAAATCTTCTAAAACATACATCTCATTCTATTCCTCATGTGACTTCAGAGGTGCATGGCTAAAACATGTGAAGCCCTAAAAGCCCATTGACTCAAAAAACAAGAATCTTGTGGAAATGTTAAATGGGCCACTTGAAGGGAAAATAATAAAGCATGAAAAGTGACTAGATTTAAATATTTACATATGGGAAAGATGGCTTCATTGATTTCAGTTTTTGGGGCTTTCCAGGCATGTTTAACCCTCTCCTGCAATGGTAATCAAGGCAGATGACACAGGTTAGCCATTATAATTACTCACATCATAATATGGATTTTTAGGCCCTTTGCTCATCCTTCAAGCTAAGTAAAACCCCATCTTCCATTACCTTTTTTTCATGTATAATAAAGACTATATATATATATATGAAGAGAAAATCATTCAGAACATTGTTTCCTATCCATTTTTTATATGATTTAAAGCATAAAACATAATTTCATGTAAATGATGAGATTAGGGTATGATACTTCTTCTCATTTGAATTGCATGTGAGTGCATGATAAAAATTATAATCAACTATAATTTTTTATTCTCAATTCTAAGTCCATAAAAGTGTTTGAGAAGGCACTCAAGCAGATAGAAACTTGGCTTTGAGAGAAAGTATATGGAAAACAAGCACAATGATAAGTCAATGGAGATTAAAAAACAAAGAACAGTTGATAATAACCCAGCAACTCCACTGAACTTTTGCCTTGCCATGTTGAGACCATTAGTTATATTATATTCTACAAATGATGAGAAAAAGGGGCAGAAAACTAATAGCATGAAGGCATATTTAGAAGAACAACTTGCAATATTGGACACTTTCTCAAGGGTTGGTCTCAATTAGGACTACAATGACTCAATGAGCAAACACTTCCTTAAGGTTAAAAATGAAGAAAAAGCTGAAAATGAATATTGTAACACTGATATTCCAAGGTTGACATCAAAGGGAAATTTGGGGGACCAACTGTTTAGAAAGAATTATTCTCATCATTTTGTTCTCCCCCTTTTGAACCATTGTTTACCTTACTAAAATTAAATGCCAAGCAAGAACCACTCTAAAAGGCCTTATAAAAGCCATTGTAAAGGCACCCAAAAGTTTTAACCAAAGGCCACTACTGCTGCTTTTGCTTCTCCTCACTCATAAAAAGAGCAAATTAAGAGTGAAAAGCATGAGTCCATTTGCTTCTTTCTTGCTTCTCTTATCTTCTCTAGCTCTTCTCTCTATTGCTAATCGAGCAAATTCTGTTCAACCTGATGCCTGATTATCTGCTCTTCAACCTCCAAATAAGCTAAAGCTTTGATAATGATATAGTGGCAGTTAGAATTAAGCCTTTGTTCTATCTTTTCAGTCATCTATGGCTTTTCCTCCTTCCATTAATTCTGTTTCAGCTGTCATGGAGTGTATTGTTTTATGATAGTGTTTCACATATTTACACAATTCAATGTTTGAGTTTATGTTATTATCACAATTAACAATCATTCAAGGCAATGGCAGACACAAAACCTGTAGTACCAAGTTAAGCAAACTTCATGATCCAATTAATAATCCAATGCTGGTGAATAACGAAATGGTATCAAGCTTGCGGCAATAAAACAAATATTCGACAAGTTAGACAAAACAATCTACTCCTCAGACATTCAAAGTCTTAAGGAAGGAAAAGAAGAAACGAAATATATCAGCAAATCTTTTAAAAGGCATATATCACGAAAATTGAATTTACCATTATTATATGTTATGTAATACAACATAGCATTAGCCCCAGGATGCATGCCTCTTTAGGTTCAAAAAATTAGAGAGATACTACTTGCATAAGCCATTGTATGTGTATGCGATAATATGAAAGTAATAGACACATCAAAAGTTTACTTCTACCATCTGCGTGAACTAACGGACTCAATTATCGGCACAAATATCTGGTCCACAGCTTTGTTCCATAGAAGTGCAAATTCCGAGCGAGATTTTTTTCCTAATATCGGCTCTTTCATCTGGAAGAAGTTCAAAGTTAAACTATGAGAGATTAAACCCCAAGCACTGCAAATGATGAAACAAACTTTTACTTGTGAAAGCAAAATCTGCTTGTATAGCATTTTTTAGATAATAGATTCATCCTTTCGCTGCAGTTAACCATTTCTTTCCAATAAATATATTCCTCTCTTCCTATAATTTTCTTGAGATAAAACTGCAAAACCACATGAATATATCTCATATCATATGTCCTAAAATCACAAGGCATATGACCTTAAACACAAGGTTTTATACTTTTTTCATTAGAGGTAACATATATTATCTCCAAGGTAGAAGTTTGAAGAAAATGGTTCATCAATAGGGTGATAAGATTGCAAAAGATATTTGGTTGTTTTCACAGTCATAAACATGTTTATAAGACATATTTAAAGACTGTGGAAGCAACCAAAATATCTTTGACAATTAACTAGATGTTGATAACATTCTAGATGAGATTATTCTACTTTAATTAAAGATACCACCAGTCTGTAACACAAGATGCTTACATCCTTAAACTTATTACTAATAAATAATATCTGAACAGTTTAATTGCCTTAATTTATGCAAAGTGCAGTCGGGAAATACTAGGCAGTCTAATCACCAAGTTCATTCATTATTTTCTAAGGCATTGAAAGATACCAAAAGGTAGACTTGAGCTTCAACTTTAATGAATATGGCAACATCCCCCATTCTCCTACATCTAAGACCACAGAAAACTATACTGGAAACCAAGTAACTCTGTATTCCTCACAAGTTTTCTCTTGTTCAATTTCAATTCTTAGAAAGAACGAGATAAAGGAGAAAGCAAAGAAGCTTATAAGACTTCTCAAAATGAAGGAGAAGAAAGCCATTTCCCCTTTTCTTTCAAAAAGCCAAATCAGTGTTGTTAAGGCGTGCACCTAGGCGTTGCGGCTTAGTGCTAGACAACAAAAACGCCTTAAACCCTTTTAGGCGAGACGCATTTGATCAGGCGCACGCCTATTGCGCCTAGTCGCACTTTTTTTTTAAGGTGCGCTAAAAAAATCCACCTGATTGAAGTTCTCTTTATTCATTTAATATTAATTTTTTCATTAACTGTACCTTTACTATTAAGAAAGAGGATAATATCAAACTCCTCTACTTCTCAATGTTTGAGTATTTAATAACAAACATGAGACTGTAAGGAAATCATGCATATTGGTCAACAACAAAAAAAAAAATTGCATGTTTTCTTGGATAAACTGGACTACTTTTTAGAGTTTATTATCATATTATATATCTTAAGCTTATTTTATATATATATATCACACACACATACAAAAACAGGTCCATATACATATTGCGCCTTACATCACTTAGGCGTGATATTTTTTTGCGCCTTGCACCTTAGGCAATATAAGAGTTCTAGGGCCTAGAGTGCGCCTTGCGCCCTTGACAACACTGAGCCAAATATAATAGTAAAAATCTACAGTTTTCCTTACACATTCAATTTTTTACATTTTAACTCCTTTGCTGCCTCCAATCAAATTCCCATCTTTTATCACTTGAGCTATAGTACAAGGGTTTCAACAGAATTAACTAGGACATAGTTACTTGTTCTACAGAAACCATTAGGCATTAGCTTAATCAGTTAAAATGCGAGACGCAATTGGTGTAAGCATTACCAATGATTTGCATAATAATTTTTATAACAAAAAAATCACAACACTATAGCAAAGGCCTTATCCCTTATAACTTCACTGCATCACTAGTTATGAATTCCTCAAAACTTCCAAATCTTATTCAAATACAAGTATCTTTTCTCCTTTCATCTAAAAGACTAATAATAATAATAACAATAAAAAAGAATAAAATATAAATAATGAGATAACAAAGTAATCACGAAAATTGCTTTTCTTACATAAAAAAAAAAAAAAAACTAATTTATTAGAAGAAGTTTAAGACTTGAATTAGTTTCAGTAATCATAAGAACTTTAATTCTAATACTTTTTCTAGAGTTTCAGATAGCAAATATAAAAGAAAATTCAACGCTGCAAATGGAAAAGGAGACCTGAGATTGGGAAGCGAGTTGAGATTGATGATATGAAATGGATTCGTAGATGCGTTTTCGTTGCTCGAATACTACGATCCCAGTCAACGCGCATCCAAGTGTGGCACCAAGTAAACGCTCCTGCATTTTCATCAAACATCGGAAATTTAAAAAAAAAAAGAAGAAGAATTAGGAGCAAAGAGATTAAGCGTTTTGGATTTGATTTGATTGGGAACCTGAGCGAGAACGCTGATCATGGTGAGAAAAATTCGCCGTCGGAGTTCGGATTTGGGGGAAATTTCTTTACTTTTTGGTTCAACTTCAAAAAAAGAGAGGAAAGGAAATAATGCTCTAATTTGGGTATGTTTTTGGATGTCCAAAGCCCGAAATGAACAGCAGTGAGGCCCATTTCCCATTTAGGTTCACTCCGTACCTTTCAAAAGCCCAAAAATGAAATGGACTGAGGCCCATTTAGGTTCATTTCCGGGTTTTTATTTAAGTTCGATTTTAATAAACTGACAGTAAATTTTTTTTATATATTTATAGCTGTTTGGATTGAACTTTGATTACCGAAACTGAAGCACTTTACCGACAGATTATAATATAAGGTGTATTTAATATTTAGAATGGTCTTATAACAACTAAACAAAGTCTTCCTTTGAAGATTGGTATTTGAAGTTTGAACTTAGAACTTTTTATTTTGAATGTAAGTGTAATTACTACTATTTAGATCAGGCCTTTGATCATGGTTTTAATAAGTGTGAAAATTAAATAAATAAATAAATAAATAAACTAAGTTTTGGGTAATAAACATTTTATCTTTGATTTGTCTTGACTCTTATCCATTCAATTAGTCCATGGCCTGGTAACTGATGGGTAAGAAACCAGTGTTGAATTGGATCATTTTTCATTATATAAATTGATACTTACTACAGTACTGCTACAATGAATCCATGGCCTGGTGGCTGATGTGGGTGATGATAGCCATGTTTAGAATTGGAAAAAAGAAGAGTTGTGGAGTTTTATATGGGAAAAAAAAAAAATGGACCCCCACATAAAAAGAAATGTATGGCAAGGAAGGTTTGCTTGCATGTGAGCGGCTGTCAACTCCCCCATCACATTTTTCTCTCATGTGAATGTCTCAGCTGCTATACCTGCAAATGCCAATGAAAGCTGCTGCAACTATTGAGAAAATGGTCCCTCTCTCATTGCCTGCTTATTACAACCATGTGTGCCCCAAACCTTCCCCTGATTATGACTTATCATCTAAACGCCGGAGGGGCCAAAAATTATTTTTCCATTTTGGTAACCAGTGTACGAAACTGTAGACTGTAGGGGTACCCTACCCTTCCAACAACTGGACAAGTTTTAAAACATCTTTCCCATGTTCCTCCAACAGACACAAAGACAAAATGTACTCTCTACTTCTCTAGTCTCAACTCTAAAGTCCCTACTCTGCTGATCATTTCAAGTGTTAACAAGTTTTAAGGGAAAAAAGTGAAAAATGCACATGAAAAAAGAGATTAACTTGAAGTGAAACGTAATGCGGTTGTTACAAGTAACCATTCACAATTTCTATGGTAGAAGACAAGAAAATCAACTTCCTTTGGAAGTAGAGCAACTGTTGTTTTGCCCCCATAGGAAAATCCGGTCCTACTTAGGAAGTCTTCCAATAATCTTCAAGGGTTTTGCTAACAAGTGCCTTTAGAAAATTTTTAAGGTTAATTAATATATTAGTTATAGTAATAACATTGTATTAAATACAGTAATTGATAACTTTATTCATCATTTTCAATGCATTGAATGAATATATTACTATAACCTTGAAAAAATGCTCTTAGGGCACTCGTTAGCAAAATCCATTCTTTCAATGCTTAGTTGCATATACCTACAAAAGGAGGCTTGTGGGAACTGTAAAAAGTTGGCTCTACTAAGCCAAGGAAAATAGCAGCTTTTGTTCTTGACTTGATAACTCTGTCTGCAGGGCATGGACCAGCTTTAGTTGTTCGTATTCTATAATTGTTTTTGCTTCTGGTGTTGGTTGCTGGGTACTTTGCGTTATTGGTATTGAGGTTCTGTCAATGGTAGACTGCACCTTGGAACAGTTTACTGTAAAACAGCTTCAAACGGACATGTTATGTCACTGTAATTCATCACTTTTTTAAGTTGTTTTTGCTTTGTCCTGAACCAGTTCCTGGGATTTTAAACTCCCTGGCTTTTCGTTTTCTTTATCCACATAATAATGTTGAGAATCATACGTGTCTCTTTTTTTTGTCAATATCCTGTCCGGTTATACTTTTGCCGAGTAGTATTGTTTTCTTCAAACAAAACCCATAAATCTTTTGAAGATTTTGGTGGAGCCTGGAAGTTTATTAGATTATATATGTAGCTTGAGAGATCAGTATACGGGTTAATGGTTATATATATCATTTCTGTGGATGGTCTGGCAAGTATTTTTCTTGTCTGACAGTTGACCACTTTATTAGATTCTCTCAGGGAATCTTTTGTGATTTGGCATGCCAAATGGGGATTTGCAGACATGAATATTGTTGGCCGGTTAACAAAAACCAGAGATAAACTATATCTGTCCACTTCAATAAAGACAGAATCTTTTTTAACTGTTCTTTTTTACTAGCTTAGCTGGAATTTTCAGTAAAGAGAAGCATTATTGTTCAATCAGACATTTTTTATGCAAATTTCTCAAATTCAGTAAGCCTTTCTAGTACTCATCCAGCTCACTAATATACTATTAATCCTCTTGTCACCATGCGGATAAGTTCATCTATTTATTAACTCTTGCTCAAGTTCATCTATTTATTAACTCTTGTGAATACCTTTGATGAAGGTTTATCTGTCTTTTTCTACAAATTTGTGATAAGAAAGGCTCCTTTTTCTGAGCGTTGTTGGATGGTTACTCAAGACTCTTGTTATCCAGAAAATGTGTTTACTGATATGAACCTGTTGCCAAAAGTTTTAACTCTATGATGATATGTGATTGTAAATCCTTAACTGAAAGAATTGACATGAAGGACTGGTTTTGAGAATTTGATTTTATTCTCTTTTAGAGTGCCCAGAAAATGTTTGGTCACTGAAGGATTCAATGGAATGAGGCTTGTTGACAATGCGCTTGTTCTGGTGGCGGCGGCTGCCACTGCTTTTACTGATTCAATTGTTGCAACTCAACTGTCTAAGTCACAAGCTCTACAGTAAGCCTTTTTTTTTTTCTTTCAGAATAGAATTTTTTTACTTACCATGGATTTGAAACTGTAGCCAAGAGATTAGGACCTCCCAAACTTCTCATTTGCTAGAATTGCCCTGTCCAAGGAAATTATCAATGATTCTTGGATTATTTCTTAATGCACTTATACAGCCATGTTACTTGGACTCGGATGTGAATATCGGATACGGTTATGTTTCCGACAAAGATATTTTCAGTTTTTCTAAGTTTTTTCATGTATTTGGAGGGTCGGATACGGGTATTTCAAGAAAAATGAAGAGTCGGAGCAACATAGCTCTTTAAGTGCCAAAAGACGCTTGATATAGGAATTCGATTTGGAATGCATATACCAGAGTCCCTCGATTCATTCTTCACATTGTCTTTTTCTGTTTTAACCACAATGAAACACTATTAAAACTGGGGTCGATAGACACTTGATTGTTTGTTTGTTGCAGGAGCTGAAGCTTTACTGATTTGCAAGAGCACAGTTTGCACTCCTCAACAAACCAGCAGTAGAATTGGGAGGTTCCCCTGCCTAAGGCAATGGGCATATGTCAATTGCTATCAGCCAGAAGATATGGATGTTGTTGTTTCCTTGTAAGCTCCCTCTTTTATTCCTGCTTATACATCCACATGCATGGTTTGTTTTTATGCATTTTCTTTAAATTTCTGTCAATTTGATGATGATATTTATATCATAATATATCAGAACAGTTAAAATACAGGTAATGCAAAAAACAAGACCAACCGACATGTATATGATCATAGGATTAAGACCCAGATCTCAAGCAAGCACATAACTTTAGTTACTGGAGAAAATCTTCTTCATGTATTGATTTTCTGACCAAAATAGTTGTGTTTATTTTTATGGATGCTTTTATCAGTAGCTACATAAAAATATATGTTTTTTTTTTTTTTGGTGCTTCCTTGTTGAACACTTTGAATCCATTTTGATGGTGGTAGGTTGGTAGCCATATTTCAACTCTTTGTTCTTTCATCCATGATCTGATACAATTATAAGAAATAATTTCTTAGTTAAGTAGTGGTAGACTTTAAGTTTAAGATTTTTGTCTTTTCTTTTATGCCATCTGCTGCATTGACAGAATATTATTTTCATCTTAGATTCTAAAGACTGTTTGACAGAACATTATAACAAGCTGTTTCCTCATTTCATTGACACAATAAAAAAATATTTGTAATAATATCCTGGGATCCTATTCTTGCACAGGATTCCTGGAATCTCTCACATATCTCTTCCAAGTAGATTAATTGAATTGTTCTCTTTTGCTCCAAATTTCATCCCCTCAAACTCTCCAATTCAATTTCAAGAGAAGCCCTCTAAATCAAGACATGGAACCTGGGTTGCAGCAGCTTCTGTTGATAGGGAAAACGGTGTTCCAACACTCACACCTTTGCAAGCAGGTGATAAGAAACCAAGAAAACAGACACGTGCTGCCATAATTGGCGGCGCTAGTGCAGCTCTGCTTGTGGTGATCATCTTGGTGCTTGTTTATATCTGCTTGATGCGTGTTAAAAGATTCATGAGGAGAACATCTGAGACCGCATCTTCCATGCCATCTCCTACTGGTAAGTCAATCTTCTTAACCTATGTTGCTTCGACTCTTCATTTTTTTTGAAGTATCCGTGTCCGACGCATATTCGGACATGGATATGGAGATTTGATCTCCCAAAGACCCTCCAAATACATGGAAAAACTTAGAATAAATCAAACATACCTTTGTCCGACACTCACTCCCGAATCCGAGTAACATAGTTCTTAACATAGATGCAGAATTCATGAGGCTTAAAAGTGGATCTTGAACTAGCATGCTTTTTTATCTGGCTGGATGAAATATGTGACATGCTCCTTTCTGAAATAACAATGTTTCCAACAATCTTTCTCTGTCTGAGCAGTTGAGTTGGAAAGAGTTAAAACTTCCCATTATGTTGGTACTCCATCTCCACATGATACTCAAAGTTTAAGGCAACTAACAATGTCAGAGCTGGAACATGCTACACGCAACTTCAATCAAAGTAATATCATTGGTAAAGGTCGATTTGGTTTAGTCTATAAAGGATTACTTCAAGATGGAGCTATTGTGGCAATCAAAAGATGCTTCAATACCCAGGTTCATTTTTTTCTCCATGAGGTAAAATATATCTATTTAAAAAATTGAATCATAACCATTTACTAAACCCTAGAAATACCCTTTCTTAGCATCTAAGAAACAAGTTCAGTGGCAGCACTCAAGATCTGTTACTTGACTCTTCATTTTCCCTAAAATATCCGTGTTTGACACCAATACCCGACACATATTCGGACAAGGGTACGGGAGTATGATCCTCCAAATATATGAAAAAACTTAGAAAAAATTGAGCATACCCGTGTTGGACACATACCTGCATCTGACACTCACCCCGAATCCGAGTAACATAGCTCAAGATTTTGTTTGTCTGGGTGCAATGCTTGCAGGTAAAGCAAATAGCTCAAGTCAGCCACAAGCATCTTGTCAAGCTTGTTGGTTATTGTGAAGATAGCCACCTGCAGTTTCTAGTTTATGATTATATCCCTAATGGAAATGTTGGAAATCACCTATATGGTAACATTTCTTTTATGTACATTTTACGAATTATGAATTTCCCACAGCAAATTAATCCTAAGGTACAAAGTTTTGTTACTTTTTTTTTTTTTTTCCAGATAGTGAAGGTTCATCAACCGGAAAACTAAACATGCGGCAAAGGTTATTAATTGCTCTAGGTGCAGCCAAAGGTACATTTTCACCACATTTTTTTTTTTTTTTTTTTTTATCTCGTACAAAAACATTATTAGGCATTAGCTTTTCTCAAATCTCAAACCATATTTTTTTATTTGGACCAGGACTTGAATATCTTCACAGTTTGGCTCCTCCTCTCCTGCACATGCATTTCAGAAGTAGTAATGTTCTTCTAGATGAAAATTTTACAGCCAAGGTTTCTGATTATGGATTGTCCAAATTGGTGTCTGAGGATCAGTTTTACGCATCATCTTCAGCCATTGACTGCTTTCTTGACCCAGAGTATGCAAATCAATCCCTCTTTAAAACCCATTGCTTACTTGATCAAATAGTGTAAAAAACTACCATACTTTATGTTTAAAATCTAATTCATCCCCTCTTTTCTTCTGAAGGTTGTATTCATCAAAGAAATTTTCAGTGCAAAGCGATGTGTATAGCTTTGGGGTCTTCCTACTGGAGTTGACTAGTGGACGTGAAGCACTTTGCAGAGATCAGTCAAACTCAGAACGAACGTTAATAATGCAGGTTTGCAGATCTCTGTGTTTTTTTCAGCTAACCACCTTGATTAATGATTATCATAGGATCATTGTATAAGTAACCTTCCATTCTTACAAAAACCTGATGATCTTTTGATTTGAAGGCCAAGGATTCCAACAATCTCGTTAATTTTGTTGATAAAACCTTGGGGGACAACAAGTCAAAAAATGGTGCAAAACAGGTAGTGGAGTTGGCATTGCAATGTGTGGATATTAGCCCTAGAAGACCATCCATGAAAAGCATCGTTGAAGAGCTAGAACGAATTCAAGAGAAAGAAATTGATCGTTTGCATTTTGAATTAGGTGATGAGATTGGTGCAGTAACACTAGGGAGTGACCTCTTCAAATGAGCTAGCTATACCTACCTGTCATTGTATGTTACCTTTGTTTGTAGCAATCATTCTTTCATTGAATTTATTGATTGTAATTACGACACTCTCACAAGCAAATTCATTTTGTAAAAGAACTGTTCCAAAGAAATTAAGCAAATCAGAGTGGTATACATTTGAAGAGGTTTCTTTCTTTCTTATTTCAATTTAAAAGTTAAGTTTATTCAAGCCTTAAAATCAATGATAAAAAAATCAAACCAGCCAATTAAAACGGTAAGTACGATGATTCAATCATTCCAGTAGAATTGGAAAAAAATCGAACCAATAAAAACTGAGAACCGAAAAACCCCAATAAAACCAAAAATAATAATTTTTTGTTTTGTTTTTGGACTTTTTTTTAATCCAATTGGTTACAAATTAAAAGATCCAAAAATTAAACTAAAACCAAAAACAATAACTTGTACTATTTATTTCTTTTGTTTTAAGAATTTTTCTTAATTATTTTTAATTTCTGTTTTTTATTTTTTTACTATAATTGAACCGATCGATTCAACCGATTGAACCGAAAACCAAAAGTTCGACCTCTGATCCAATTTTTTATTTCTTTCTTAGAATCCAAAGGTTGGGCAACCCAATTACCCAAAAACCTGGGTGTTTTAAAGGGTTGAGAAATATTCGTTTACTTACTTTCTTGAGCATCAAGTGTTCAATGTTTCAAACTTTCTAATTCAAGAGAGCTTTAATATCCACATTTAGAGGAGAGATCTCAAGTTCTCTGATTCAGCTGGGCTATAATATCCGCATATTGAGAAAGGCTAAAGTTACAGCAACCTCAAAACATACACTGAAGAAAACCTTTTATCTGTATTCCTCTGGCAAACTATAACCGGTCATGACTATTTTGTCAGCAAACATCTTTCCAGTCTTAGGCATGACATGCCAATGCAATGTTAAGTTGAATTCTTTGCCACGGAGATTGTTTCCCTAGATAATGAAAGATTAAAGAAAAGAGATAAATTAATTCTCCACTGAAGGTAAAGCCCTAATTAATTTGTGTAAATCTGATTGAACAAGAACAAGCTACTTCATCTTAACGGGCATACCTGATCAACAAAGCGATACTTGTTTGAGGTGTGGATCCAAAACTTAGCATGCTCTTTGGCAGGTATTATAGCATCCCAAAGTGAGACCTGTAAAACACCATGTCAAAAAGAATCAATTAGTGAACAAGTTTTCTGCTAAGATCCAAACATAGAAAAATCATCTTATACACTGACAGTGAAGTTTTTAAATTTCACGTTAGAGGGTTGACAAGTATCACGTTAGGTATATTTATGAAAACACAAATAGCCTCAGCCTCAGAAATAGTGATCCGGGTCAGAGAAAGCTCAAACAGGTAATAACCAGAGGAATTTAACCTTACCTGATTCAAGGAATTCTTTGGGGTTTCATACTCAGCTGCTACAAAAATGAACGCCTGTGATAATCAACAAGGTGATGATATTTTAAACCAGCTTCAAAATAATAAATGATTACAATAAAAGAGCAACTGATTGCAAAAGGGAACCCTAATCAATCACCACCCCATCAAGAATAGAATTGTTGAATTACAAATATGAATTTTCGAAATACATGGGGGAAAAAAAAAAAGCATTACAATAGAATCAGAACGAAAAAAATTCTTATCAAAATCCATTGTCAAAAACACTATCTTATGCACTGATAATATACTACTATAATTGGAAGAAGCAAATGTCATAAAGTTCTAACAGAAGAAACTATAAAGATCTAGAAATAGCAAACCTGTTTCGTGTTCCAAGTAAACAATGACTGCAAATCAGCTGATATATTCATTGTTAGGCTGACCTACATACGTCAAAAGCATTTACTTAGAATTGACCAAAAACTAACAGTAGTTAAGTAATCAGTAGTGTGGGATAAAAGCCAAACTATGGCTGAAAATAAGAGAATCATAACTAAATGAACATGTCACCAAGAACGGGGTGGTGGAAGAGATAAGATATACATAATCAAGTAGTTCCTATATCAAACACGATTTAACACATGATTGGAAACAACATTACCAAATGAAAGATTAGGTAATGGAAACAACATTACCTCATCATTCCCCTGCGGCTGCTTCTGAAACCAATTAATGTTCATAATCTACAGTCACACCCAACAAAACAAAATAAGAGATAAAAACACGAAGTAATCCAAAATGAGATTAAAAAACAAGAGCGAATTATCGATCTAAAAAGGTATCCAGATATGTGAGTAAAGATGGACCTGGATTTCTGCAGAGGGAGAGGGAGTGTTGAGGTTGTCTGAGATAGACGTGATAGCGCACATTAGTGCCAGAATAGTCACAGCAAATGTTAGCAGAGCGTTTAATCTGTACCCAAAAGAATGCATCTTTTCCTCTTCCTTTACTTTGTTTAATCCTACTGCTCCTCAGCTTTAAGTTCAGTTCCTCTGTTTACTAGGATTTAAAGTATAATGAACCACAAAAGTGAGATAAAAATCTAGCAGAGTTTTCCCTAATACTACTACACATTCCCCAAAGACTTAATTGCAATTATTCCAAATTAATCCTTCATAAATCTACACTAAAAAGAAAAAAAAAAAATTCAGCAAAACTCAAAACCAAAGGCAAAAACCCAACATTAAGATCAAATCACACTAGGGTTTCATATTGTGAATTGGGTCAAGGAAGAGCAACAGAAAAAAAAAAAAAAAAGCTTTAAGAAAGTAAAGTCGCCCACGGTCAAGTCAAGATCAACGAAAACGCCAAAGAAATACACAGATATAAGAAACTAAAAAAAAATTAAAACAATAAAATCTAGAAGAAAAAAAACAGCATTCAGTGAAAATAAAAAAGATATTTTACAATCAAAACAAAAACTGAAAATTAAAGAAATCAAATAAGAGCATGAAATTATAAATCTGAGCTCTAATTGAACAGAAAGCAAATTAGTCAAATAAAAACATTAACGGAGTTAAGAAAATTTTACCTAAAGTGAAGAGAGAGGAGAGCGAAGATGCAAAGAAAGTTAAGCCTGTCGGGAAGAAACGAAGTGAGAGATAGAGGGATTGGAAACGGGTTTTATTATACCGACTGATTTTTACTTTTTACTTTTGGAAAAACAGTGCGGAAGTGATGAGATTTTGAAGTTTTATTGGGGTTTTGGTGAAAAAAATAAATAAAGTGGGTCAAAATAGAAATAATGGAAAAAAGAGTGGTGACACTGACACAGATGTATTCATTAAAGATGTACAATATCCACCACGTGCCAAATGATCATGCAAAAAACACTTCAATAAACATTTTTTTTATATAAATTTGATTACTTTTTATATAAAAATAATATTTTCTTATTTCAATTTTTAAATTTTTTATTTTAATAATTTGATTTGAAAACTTCGATCTAAAAAATTAAAGACTTCAACATTTTAATCTTATTATTCCTTAAAAACTTATATGTTAGTACTTTACAAGTTTGAAAAATTAATGTTTTAAGTAGACTTATCCATTAGTTAGTCCACTTGTCCCAAGCTATAATTTTTAGGCAGAGATTTTTAAATGAAAGCTCAACTTTTGTTGGACATGCATCATTATTTCAGTACATATATATTTATATTAATTTGATTCAAAACTATAAATAAAATAAGCAATTTAAAAATATATATATACCCAAAATCCAAATCTGAATTAAAATCATGCATTATATTCTTTTCATTTTCATGTATTATATCTATTTACCATTGAAGCAAAGTTTTATTGAGCTTCATCCCAAAATTTAATTCTTCTTTTGATCTGATGTAAAATTTTATTACTATTATACTATTTGAAATATGTCATCAAAATCTAAAATGGGGAGACTAAGATATTTAGTTACTCTAACAATAGAAAGCACAGTTGCAAAATAATGTATGATCATGATACCAAATGAACAAAATAACTTCAACTTGTAATTGTACATATACAAGCTAGATTCGGTAATTTTAGATTTAATATGAATATGATACGTTTAATAAATACGAAAATAATATAATAAATACAATACGATATGTTTAAATATGATTAACACGACATATTTAATTTTATGTTTAAAATTTTAACACATTTAATAATTTATGTTGTATTTATGTTTACATAAATAACACAACACAAACGTGACATAGATTGCAAAATTTAATACAAATCCACTCAAAATTATTAAATTGAGATTGAAAATGTGACTAATTAGTATAATATTTGTGAATTTAATTTCACTTTGAGTTTATCATATTACTTGTTGGACTCAGTATTCATGAAATCATAAAATTTTAATAATTAAAAGAAAAATTAAAGCCAAATTCCTTATTTACATAAATTGGAAACAAAATGTGAAAATTACTAATGTACTAATTTGATTTTCTTTTTTCTCAATGTTAGTAACTCCATCTTGACTTGGTTTTAAGTAAAACATTGCATTTTAAGAATTTATGAACATTAAAAAAATGAGCATTTTGTTAAAAAAATTGTTTATTTTTTTGCAAAAGAGAGGTTAACATTGAAAAGAAAAGAAAAAAGAATTTGGCTCATTTTTTTGTTTAGAAATATGGTCAAGATTGAGAATTTTTTTTATAAATGTTAGAATAGAATCTTAATCTTACAAGAATTTAGCTAAGTAAATCTATGATTTAATTGTGGAAAAAGTCAGAATCCAAGCGAAATCTACTTAACAATCGAATTGATCTGGACATTGGTTAATCTTGTTCGGACAATTAAGCCCAACTGAAGTGAAAACGACGTCGTTCCGCTTAATTGTCGACCTCTTAGTCAGTTTGACCTCCTCTCCATTTCCTTCCACACTATAAACCCACTCAGATCAGTTCAGATCTCTCCTCTTTCTCAGTTTCTCCCTACTATCTCCCATCTCTTCTCAACTCCCAATTGCGCCACAAAAATGGCGTCGTTTCGGTGGTTTTTAATTCTCTCCCTTATTTCTCTCCTCCTCTTTTCAACTCTCCCTCCTTCCATCTCCAAGACCACCGAAAACGACGACGTCGAGGACGACGAGGATCTCCGTTTCCTCGAGGAAACGGAAGCGAAAAACGGCGCCGCTTCTTCACACTCTCGTTTCAGCGAAGAAGACGACGACCAATACCCCGACTTAGACGACGATGACTTCGGAAACTACCATGATTTCGACGACTCCGATTCGGATCCGTACAAAGAACCCGAAGTCGACGACAAAGACGTCGTCGTTTTAAAGGAAGGAAACTTCAGTGATTTCATTGAGAAGAACAAGTTCGTGATGGTCGAATTTTACGCGCCTTGGTGCGGGCATTGCCAGGCGTTGGCTCCGGAATATGCGGCGGCGGCGACAGAGTTGAAAGGAGAAGGAGTTGTGTTGGCCAAGGTGGATGCCACGGAGGAGAATGAGCTGGCACAAGAGTATGACGTGCAGGGTTTCCCTACTGTTTATTTCTTTCTTGATGGAGAGCATAAGCCTTATCCTGGTGCTAGAAACAAGTGAGTTTGGAATACAACAAAAAACAGATTTAGAATCATGGGTTTTCGATTATCTATTCTATTTCATTTATAATAATTTGAGTTGGTGAGGTAACTTGGTTTTGGTTAATCATGGTAAAAATCGTGTAACTTGGAATTTTCTTTTAGTTTCTAATATGGGATCATTTCTTAGTGTATTATCTTTGCTTAATGGAAGATATAAATTATCTTTTTTTTTTTTTTTTTTTTAAATGGTAGAGACTAACGATTTATTCGTTGACAATTCAGGGAGGCGATAGTGACCTGGATTAAGAAGAAGATAGGACCTGGTATATACAACATTACTACCGTTCAGGATGCTGAACGCATCTTGACTTCTGAAACTAAAGTTGCCTTGGGCTACTTGAACTCTTTGGTGGTATGATTTACCTTTGGCTCGTTATATTTCTGTAGTTTATTTATTAAAGTTTTATTAGATGAGGCTGACTTGAGGTTCAATCAACATCTTCCGATTGTGATTCAAAGTTTTGTTGAGGCATATAAGGTTATTGAGTCTATGTATCATCATATTCTTGATCCATCTCCATATATAAATAAACCCCTTTCTCAGATTATGTTGTAATTCAGTTTTGGCTTGTTCCAATGACAAACAGGGTCCTGAGAGTGAGGAGATTGCTGCGGCTTCAAGGCTCCAAGACGATGTCAGCTTCTATCAAACTGTGAATCCTGATGTTGCGAAGCTTTTCCACATAGACCCTCAAGTTAAACGCCCTGCTTTGGTCTTACTTAAAAAGGAGGCTGAAAAAATAAGCCACTTTGGTTAGTTTCTGGACAGATGCAATATTGGTTGGAATCTTGATCCAGCTTGCTTAAGGGAACTTTTTTATACAATTTTTTCATCTTGCAGATGGTCAGTTTGTCAAGACTGCAATATCTGAGTTTGTATTTTCCAACAAGCTTCCTTTGATTACGATATTTACTAGGGAAAGTGCTCCTTCAATTTTTGAAAGCTCAGTTAAGAAACAGGTATGAATGTTATAATTTTGCATTTCCTCCTATGAACTTTTGGAGAACACACGCTGTGAATTGAGATTTTAAAATTTCTACAATTATCTTATTGACGCGTAAGAATCTTTTTCTCGAAGCTGTTGTTTTTTGCCACATCAAACATTTCTGAGAAGTTTATCCCAGTATTCCAAGAAGCAGCAAAACTTTTCAAGGGAAAGGTAACTTTAAATCGTTTAGATTAAATAAAACTATTCTTTAGCATTGTATGTGCTGATTGTGTGCCATGTCCGAAAACTTCATTTCTCTCTAGTCCTGTAGCTGATGACTTTAGTAACATCTTTACTAATTTGTATCTTGTATGCTTACTTGCAGCTGATTTTTGTTTATGTGCAAGTGGATAATGAAGATTTTGGAAGACCTGTTGCAGATTATTTTGGTGTCAGTGGAGATGGTCCCAAAGTAAGTCTCCCTTATCCTTTTTGATCCTTTTTCCCCCAGAAATTTATTTTTTTGGATGGAAGATGTGGTGGGAGGGGGGAAGATTTGTTGTATACTCTATTTGCAATGAATTTGATGTTCACTTAGGTGTTCTTTTATCACACAGATCCTTGCATACACTGGAAATGATGATGCTAGGAAGTTTTTCTTTGATGGAGATGTGACATTGGATAAAATTAAGGTGGTGTCTCTCTTTCTGTCTCATTAATTTGGTTGGTTGACAATACTTCTTTCAATCAACTTGTAAGAGGTAATAGTTTGACTTAACTTTAGAGTTCTACCTTTTTGTAGGCTTTTGGGGAGGATTTTTTAGAAGACAAGCTTAAGCCTTTCTATAAGTCAGACCCAATTCCTGAAACTGTAAGTATCTTTCTCCCATTATTGACTTTGTCATCGTTGATTGTAATCTAACTTTCATTTTTCTTTTGTGGGCACTTTTTTTTTTCCTATTCCAAACTTCTATTTGACACAGAATGATGAGGATGTGAAAGTAGTGGTTGGCAATAACTTCGATGAAATTGTTTTAGATGAGTCAAAGGATGTCCTTCTTGAGGTATTGCTGTAGCCCAGTATGGAAAAAGAAAAAGCTTAATCATATATCTTTCTTTAAATGGGCTTATTCTGTTGAATGCTCTTAATACCAGATATATGCACCTTGGTGTGGCCATTGCCAAGCACTTGAGCCGACATACAACAAGCTTGCCAAACATCTTCACGGTATTGACTCTCTGGTTATTGCTAAAATGGATGGGACAACAAATGAACATCCTACGGCAACGGTAAAATTTACATAAATCTGCACTTCCAACTGTTACAGCACTTCTTACCAGATTCATGGGTGGTTATCTGACATTTAGTTGTTAAGCTTGGGACCTTTGTTGTTCCGACTCTTCATTTTTCTTGAAGTACCCGTGTCCGACCTATATCCGGACATGAGTATGAAGATATGACCCTCCAAGGACCCTCCAAATACATGAAAAAACTTAGAAAAAATTGAACATACCCGTATTTGACACTCACACCCGAATCCGAGTAACATAGCTTGGGACTACCTGAAGGAGAGAGAGCAAAAATAATCCATTTTAATATAAGAGTATAGGATTCCAATCCTATTTTGCACTTGAGCTTAGAGTGGGACTTCATTTTTTACTTTTTATTTTTTGCAGTCTGATGGGTTCCCCACGATTCTGTTCTTCCCGGCAGGAAACAAGAGTTTTGATCCTGTAAGTACTATATTCTATTCTGCTTCATCTATCCACCTATGACATAGTCCTATTTCTCTTTCTAAATGATTGAGTGAAAATGTTGCATGCTGGGCATTGGCAGATTACTGTGGACACTGATCGCACTGTAGTAGCGTTATATAAGTTCCTAAAGAAACATGCTTCAATCCCTTTTAAGCTCCAAAAACCAGTTTCAGCTCCCAAAGGCGAAGAAGAACCAGCTTCAACTCCAGAAACCAAGTCTTCTGAGTCCAAGGAGAGCGACAAGAGCAGCAGCAGAGCTGATTTGAAGGATGAGTTGTGACCTGATCAAAAGGGATTCAAAATGAGGAAATTTAATTTCTTATGGCATCCTAAGTTATTGCCCTTTTATGTGGTTATTATATCAATAGGTAGAAAGGGGATATAAGATAAGATTCAAAATAGAGCGACTAGAAAAGAGGAATCCGAAAATCTCAGTAGGGTTTTTTTCTTCTTCTAAACCTAGAAGATTAATCTTTGTCAAGCGGGAAGTGTAATGGTAAAAAATTTTCAACATTAGTGACTTTCAAGATTCAAACTTTGATTCTAATTTTGAAAGTTGAAGTTATTTTATCACTCAAACCAATCAAATGTTAGATTCATATAAAAATAATTTTCGCCTATTAATTTTGACTTATTTTAGTACATAAAGTAGATCCCAAGAAATTTACTTCTTTTGATCCAAGTCTATGTTTGGATTGGGGAAGAGGATGAAAAAGAAAGGAAAGGAAGAGAGAATAGAATTTTTTTTTTTTTTTTCTTGTTTGGATAAAAAAAAGTATTTTAATAAAGAAAAGTGAGCACTCTCTATTTTTTCTAAAATGTTCAATTTTTCAAAATCCTAAATTGGTGGGAAAGCAAGGGAAGGGAAAGTAAAAAAATAAGTTTAAATATAAAATGTTTATATTATCCTTTTTATATTTATCAAATTACAAGTAATATTTTTAAATTTATATACTTCACGTAATTGACATTAAAAATTATAATAATTTTTTTTATTATTATTTTTTTGTTTTCGTTTTTTTACATTATATTCATATTTTTTTTAACGTAATGTTTATTTTATTTTTTATTATTTAATTAATAATATTTATATTGTTATTTTTATTAAAAATAAAGGACATAATTGAAAATGTATATTATAATTTAATTTTTTTTTTCTTTTCACACTTTAATCAAACGATAGTGGTTAACATTCTTTTTTTTTTTTTCTTTTTCTAACACATTTTAATTATCCAAATAAGAAAAAATGTATCCATTATTTTTATTTCCTTTAAAAATCTTTTTTTTCTTTATTTATCTAAATATAGCGTAAGATCTAAATTCTTTGTTTTAAAATTGTTTTAGCTTACTTTTATTTACAAGTAATGACAAATGGGTATTCGGTGGGGATTGGGGAGGCTGAACCTGAACATGTGAAATCATGTGCCATGCCCCATGAGACTTGGAATCCACCAAGGATCGTGTTTCCTATTTACTCAATCATTATTCAAAATTTTAATTCCTTTTGGCCCATCACCACGAGCGCATCACTATCTTAAATTCTTAATTAAAAGAAAAAATTGTTGGTACTAAGAAAGTAGAAAGCTTAGGGGATTGGGAAAAGCGAATTGCAAGTCTTACAAAAATTCACTTTTTTTTTATTATTTTTTTTAATTTTTTTTTAAAATATATTATAAGAGATATGTGTCAGGTTGACAGCAGATCGGATATCTATTTTTTTTTTAATATTCGAATCTGAATTCTCAAATCTGCTTTAAAATTCGAATCTGTTTATTATCTGTATTAAATTCGAATATTACTATCCGAATCCGAATTAAATAATATTATCCGTCGAATATCCGAATCTATTAAATATTCGAATTCAGTAAGTTAAAATAATTTAAATAAAAAAAATAATTTTTAAATTCAAATAAAAGGATAACGGATTCGAATATCCGAATCTGAAAAAGTAAGTTGATTCGGATACCGAATATGGATATCCGAATCCGTTACCGGTATAAATAATGCAGATTGGAATAATGAATATCAGAGGTTTCATATCCCTATCCGTTCCGAATCCGCTGCAAATATTAATTATAATATTCGAATCCGCATTTTATCCAAATTCGTAATATCCGAATCTGTAAAAAATGAATCGAATAATTATAAATATTTAAATTCGCACTATCCATTGCCATCCTTGATCTTTTAATTTTATTTATAAAATTTAAAATTTCATTAACAATAAATGAGCAAATCAAACGAGTCGGTGGGATAACTTTTTTTATTTTTATTTTTTATGTAATGATTCAATGGGTTCAATCCAAATCCAACCAGTCCAACTACAAAATTATAGAACAGTTAAAAATTGATTTTCTCTTTTCCTAATCTGCTATTATTTGGTGTTCATCTCACCAAGAAATGAATAACCTTCTTGATGATGCACATAAATAAGCTTCTCAAATTCAACAATATACATTACCTTACCCTTTTTTTTTTTGGGTAATCACATTACCTTACTAAAACATGTTCTTTAAGGGTTAAAGTATCATTTTCAAAAATATTTATGCACATAATATACTCTCAATAGTTTATCGACAAATCTGAAAAAAAAAAAAAAATAGCGTTGATGTATAAAATAATAATTTTATAAAAAAATATATTTAAATAAATTGAAGAAAACAAAAACATAAAAAATAAATTAAACCCAATCTTATTCAAATGTACAGTACACATCAAATATGACAAATCATTTTCTCATGGTATTTTTAATTAAACACAATCAAAATCATTAGTGATCTATTAATAGAATATTAAACTTTTAAGTTTGCTCATTAAAATTCAATTTTAAAAATCTGGAATACCAAAAATAAAATTAAAATCAAAATCAAAGAAAACGATACTCATTTTGCATGTTTTTTTAATCATGGCTTATAGCATATCCAATCACATCCCTTTTGTTTAATCTCTTATTAAATTCCCAAATTCTCCCTTTACTTAATCGTTAAGTCCCTTAAATCCCTCATCAAAAGGTAGTTTTCTTTATTTTCAATATAACTTCCAAATTCAGTGTTTGGCTCCGTTCCGTACTCTATCCACTTTCCATCTGACGTGCACAAAAAAAAAAAAATTACATTTGTAATTTGTTTCATTTTCACCCCTAAATTTCCGTTCCGCTATATCTACACCCTTTTTTTCCTTCTTAAATTCCTTCTTCCAAAGTCCGCTTCGTTTTGAAACTTCCTTTACTTCTCCCTAATTTTCAACTGCATTTTTTTTTTCCAGATCTACTGAAATGGCAAAACTCGGATTTTTTCTTACCATTGTTTTGTTCTTAGTTCTGGAATTCACCTTCGCTGCTGATTCGCCGGCGCCTGCGCCTGCACCGTCACTCGGTGCAGACTCCTCACCGCAACTCGCTCCTACTCAGGTGACTGGATCTCCTGACTCCGCACCATCAATCTCACCGGTGATGGTTGCTTCGCCTCCAGCGCCAATGGCGCCATCTCCGTCAGATCTGGAGCAAGGAAACTCGCCTGCGAGTTCTCCTGCTCCTTCACCGGACGATGCTAGCGATATCAACCACAGCAACATCAATGCAGAAGAAAGCGAAGAGAAGACCGATGGTGACGGAGGAATGAGCGGCGGGAAAAAGGCGGGAATCGTGGTGGCTGTGGTGGCAGCGGTGTGTTTGGTTGGCTTCGGTGGATTGGTTTACAAGAAGAGACAAGATAATATCAGGAGATCTCAGTACGGATACGCCGCTAGGAGGGAACTTCTGTGAAGAAGAAGAGTACAGATTTAAAAAAAAAAAAATTATTAGAAGAGGTTTATATTCAAATTTATTACTTGAATTTGATTTTAATTTGTTATTATCTCTTATTCTTTATAAGGATTTTTCAACTATTAGAGATAAGATTATCGTAGTCGAATTTTTAGTCAGTCGTGTACTCTGCATTACTATTTTTATTAGTCAACAATGTCTATTTGTTTAGTATTTGAATTTATACTGCACTTATGGTAGTTTTCTGCTTCGCTGATTGTTTCTTTGATTAGTTTTTGATTAAAAAAACAAAAATCTAATGTTTGGATCGTTGTAGGATTTTCTTCTTCCAATTTCGTTTATTGGCGTATGAATAATTAAAGATAAAACTTTTCCATTTCGGTGATTTGCGAATGCGAATGTTGAATTTACCTTTTTTCATTTTTCCGGAGAAAGTCGGTTCGAGTTTGGCCTTTTGGCTATAATAAGGCTACCTACCGGCCGGCTACTGCCCCCTCCGGCCTCCGCTGCTTCGCCATGTAATATCACTGAATGCTGCCAGTGCTGCCTTCAAACTTCGAGTTACACAATCATGGGTACGGTGGTTTTGATTAGCAGGCAGCGGCTAGAAGCAAAGTTGTTTCTTACCTAACCTCGTGGTCCTCGTTTATACTGATTAAAAAAGTTGAATGTGCCATCGCATACGCATTAGCAATGAAGGCCGACAGCCAACTTGTAGGGGTAAACACATGATTGGTGTCATGCTAAAAATGTAAAGATTTTCTTCCGCCTCTAATTTCTATCTATACAAAACATGTAAGGATTTTCTTTCTTTGACTCCCCATTTTTATGTGTTTTAGATTTGAGCCAGCCAGGCAGCCAGCGACGAAAGCCCATACGGATTGAGACTGAGTTTGCCATAAACTTTTATTTCTGCAAACCGTATACGACGACTAAGGAAGTGATAGCAAACTCGAAAGTACAAGGTGATTCTTCAATCTGCTAACTAGAACAACCTACTAAACTTATTCTTCGACAGGAGGGTCTACCCAGCGGCCGTGATCTTTTATTAATTGGATCAGAGCATCGGTTGCATGCTCCATTGCAATTCCACGCTTCAAAACAGTCTGAAAGAGAATCCAAATACCAGTTAAGAGTTAGGTTCACAATATGTTTTAACTTGGAAACACAGTTATTTCCATGACTTAGTACCTTGCCAACATAGAGGTCAATTTTTCCAGGAGCACCACCCACATATCCAAAATCTGCATCAGCCATTTCCCCTGGACCATTTACGATGCAACCCATAATTGCAATCTGAGAAAGAAAAGAAATTACATTATTTATCTTGATGATGGTTAAAATAAAACGATGACTAACTCAAATATCATTCGATTTCAGACAGCACAGCGAGGACAAGTAATTACTGAAACACCAGGCAAATGCGATGTCTTTTCTCGTATTTGTGCACTTATTTCTTGAAGGTCAAACAAAGTTCTTCCACAAGATGGGCATGAGACATACTCCTGCAACCAGAATTCAGGCATATTAGATATAATATAACTCTGAAGATTGTTGTTGCTTTGGAATATATTGAAATTCACTTTTTTTTGTTTTGTTTTGTTTTTTCAAACTCAAAGATAAGATTCATACTGTCTTGGTATTCCTCATTCTACAGCCCTGTAGTAAGTTGAAAGAAGTATTTCTGAGGAAATCAAAATCCTGGTCTAAGGCTTCTAACAAGACACCATCTCCAAGTCCATCTACCAGAAGGGCTCCGGCATTGGTGCCCGCATTAATGACCAAGTCATCCCTGCATGTAGAGAAAAAAGTTATGAACTAAAACTATTCATACATTGCACCTCATTCACAAGCACCTATGTTACTCGGACTCGGGTGTGAGTGTCGGACACGAGTATGTTCAATTTATTCCAAGATTTCCATGTATTTGGAGAGTCCTTGGAGGATCATATCCATACCCATGTCCGGATATGCGTCGGACACAAGTGTCGGACACGGGTACTTCAAGAAAAATAAAAAGTTGGAGCAACATAGACAAGCACTACAGGGTTAATTACCTGTGAATCCCATTTGGAAACTGAATATGGTGGATTACAGGGAAATCCAGAGCATTCTCTGATAGATACTCAAATAACCTGCAGCAACATAATGTTCAAAAATCAGAGACCGAAAAAAGGGCAGGCAGTGGGTAGCAAAACTGTACAAGTTTTGGTTAATTCGGCAGTGAATTAACACATTGACTTTGAACAAGCCACCTTACTCTTTCAGTTTATGAATGATTCTACCTTGACTTTCAAAAAGCCACCTAACACCTTTATTCTACGACAAATAAGCAAATTCAAGTCACTAACAGATTACCTCCTTGCTGCATGCACTCTTCCAATTTTATCTTCATTGTAGGGAATATTATGAAGAAGCATTGTAGCATCAATGTCTTTGAGGATTTCCAACACTTCATAGGGCTCATCACCACATACAGATACAACCAAGCGTGTACCTGCAAGGGAATGAACTGATATCGTAAGAGCAAAGAAGAATAAACTAACCATCTATATGTTAAGAATTCTATATTAAAAACAAGCAGCAGCACCTTCTGGCAAAAGCTTGTAAGCTCCAGTTGATAGTTCCTTGAGGTTTACCAGAGCCATAGCATTAGGCAATGGCTTTGTTAGCTGCTCTGATAAAGGAGTTATGACCCCCATGCTTATGTCTATCAACCTTTTAAGAGCTAGCCGCTGGTTATAACACAATGAATAGTACCAGTCATTTTCATTTTTTTGTGAAGTGTAAAGAGATAGAGAAAGACAAGAGATCAGAGGGAGGAGGGGGAGTCAAAAGCATCTCTATAAGGAAACTAAGCAAAAGAAATTGGATTCTTACAGCATCGCTGTCATCTACTGATGGGAGTTCCCTCAGTATGATAGAGTCCACTGTTGCCAAATCCTGAATCAACATATGAGAATTCAATTGTGATGAAATCCCACATAATGTAGCTAATCTTCATATGAGTAAATGGACCAAGGGTTGACCTTAAATGGCATGCCAACAACCAGCTTCGCTGCAAGTGACTTGTACAAGAGTTCCGGTGCCTGGAGAGGGGGAAAAAAGAATCAATTAAATTCTCCCCATCTCACAAAAAAAATCAAGGAAGCATAGTGCGAAAAGGTTACCTTCAATTGATCCAGGGAAACAGACATAAGAACAGAGCCATCACGATGCAAGACACCTCTATAATCTACCTCTTCACCCTATCAAAGAATAAATTGTCCATTTAAAAAAACATAGGAGCAGGACTAGCTAACACTATGTTGCCGAGACTTTTATAGCTAACCTCCTTTTGTGTTGGCAATTGACCAGATCGACGCTGGAAATCAAAGTAATGTCTGTACTTTTCCTCAAAAGGGGCCTGATGAAATTTTGAGTTTGAGATAGAAAGGTTCTCAAAATGTCAGTATTTCTGAAGTACTAAAACATGATGTCTAATTACTGAAGTTATAGAATCCTACCACCCCTTGCTGGAGTTGAGCAGCTCTCGTACCAAGGTAAGCCATCCTTCGACAGGGATCTATCTCCTCCTCTGGTGGCTCTGTAAGTGAAACCCTGATTGTGTCACCTAAACCATCCTGCAAGTCAACAGAGTTCCAACACACTGTGGTTATCACATTATTTGCATTTGTAAACTATGGCTACAAAACTTTAAGAGAAATTAGACAAAAGGGCAACCAATTTGACCACTTCCCTGCTCAATTTTTAGAACATGCAGCTTCTGGCTCATAGAACCCCATAATTACAAATTATTTTTCAGTTCAGCTTTGTTGGTATATGATCATATTATCAACAAATGAGCCAGACTTGTCGAATATATTTTTAAAATCACCACAGCTGTGGAGCATTGCAGGACCACAGCATGAAAACTTTTAATGGTAACTGCTTGTTGATTGTGATATTAATAGTTTAATACTACGGAGGTACCTGAAGGAGGGTCCCAATGCCAATTGCAGATTTCATCCTCCCATCCTCACCTTCTCCGGCTTCAGTGACTCCCAGGTGTAATGGATAATCCCAGCCATGAACATACATTTCAGCCACAAGCAGACGGTATGCCTGGACCATGACAACTGGATTGCTTGCTTTCATTGAAAAGACAAAATTATGGTAGTCCAACTTTCTACATATCCTAGCAAACTCAAATGCAGATTCAACCTGTTTGAGGAAAACCAATTAGTGGGATGCATAGGAAGAGAAAACACACTTGAAAACTGTCAGGCAGTAAGAGATAAGATAAATGCTCACCATTCCCCTAGGAGAATCTCCATAGTAGCTCATTATAAGGTCGGAAAGGCTGCCATGGTTGGTTCCAATACGCATAGCCCCTCCATACTTCTTACATTTTTCAACCAATGGAGTAAAAACCTGTTGTAGTACCGAGGAGGGGGGGGGGATCAATATGCGTAGTGAAACTTATACATGCATAAAGAATCAGACTGCAAGATGTTAGATACTATTGACTCCAATGGTTGATTTCTTAATAAGTTTCACCCAAAACCTTGCTGGATAATGCATCATTCTAAAAGAAGAGTAGTTTGACCTCCTCAATATGTTCAAGTTCTTTCTGATACTCCTCATCTGTGTATTCTATCTCCTCAAACTGAGCCCGTCTATCAGCTGCAATTAACCACCTTTTTGGATTCAGAATAGCTAAAATCAAAATCTAAAAAACAAAAATGAACATACAGTGAATTACTTACCAAAATTTCCTGGGTTAACTCGAATTTTGTCAAAGCACTCAGCAACTCTCAATGCTACTGAAGGAGCAAAATGGATATCTGCTACCAGAGGTATGTTATAACTGCAATGCTAAAAAGTTAGTGACATGATTAATTTCCATATTACATATGTGACTGAAAATTCGTAAAGTGCTAAATAGTTCTTACGAATAATCAGACCTACTTTTTCTGTACCAGAGAGTTTTTTATTTCAAAACACGCATCCGCCTCTCTCTTTCCTTGAACAGTTATACGAACAATATCTGCTCCCTTGTCTGCTATTCTCATTACCTATTGAAAAGGCAGCAGTAGTTAATTTCATAAGACTAATTATAGCATTATTGCATATAAATTAGAACATTAGTTATCAACTAAAAGCTTAGAGCTCCTATAAAAAGTCCGAAGACTAATACTATTATAACATTGGTTAGGAGATGTAAACATTAGTGACACCCACATTCTACATATCTGAACATGCACCAGATATACACTGCCGATCCTTATGACCAGACAATGCAGGAAGAGAGACCCAAACCCATTATTTGAACATAATAAAGCTTAAGCAGATGAGAGAAGTTGATACCTGGTCCACTGTCCCAGCAACATCCTTAGTGTCGGTTGTAGTCATTGTTTGAATCCTTATAGGATGCTCACTACCAAGAGCAACATTTCCAACCATTACTGTCCGTGTTTTTCTCCTCACAGTTTTGTGTATAGATTCACAATACTTTTGCCTGGGAACTAAATTTAAACAATTAATTAATCAGAGAAAATGCAACTGATACTGACAGGTGGTTCCTTAGTCAACAAATGGAGATAGAAGAAACCAGAATACTGAATCCCAAGAAACCAAGTCGAAACCAGTACTTAGCTAATTTAAAAATGAAAATTAACTTGTATTTGGTATAGCTAAATGACATGGGGAAACTAGGCAGAATTCATCATGATTCGAAACTCAAGTTAAATATTCAGGGGAAAAAAAAAGGAAGAAAACCCTCTTTTCAACTAAGTTTGTCACATTAGTTTATCTAAAGATCAACACAAAATTCAAGAAATAGCATACAAATCCAAATTTAAGTTCTTTGCTTTGCTTTTCCTTTGTTTGAACTTTATACCTAACAGAGGGCTCCCTTCTGATGCAGGCTGAAGTTCAGCAATATCCGGACCGGGATTCTGATTCCTAATCACTGAGTTTCTTGTTCTACCAGACTTTATTCTCTTCAAATCACAAACTCTGACAAAATCCATACTTTTTGCACATCCTATGCTTGAGTCCCTGCTCTTCAAACCTGGAAAAGAAGCTGATACAGCTCCAGTCGCCATTTCCACACAGCACAAAGCCTTCACCTTCACTGTCCAAAGAAACAAAACTCAATTAATCAAACGACCACCCAATTTTGATGACTGAAAAACTGGACAGAATTAACAAAAAAAATTTCAAATTCTTTTAACCCAAAATTGAAAATTTAAAGACATGCAAGATTGTTTGGTTCAAAAGAATCAATGTTTCATTATATTACCAACAAAAACATATGAAAATTACTTTAAAAAACTCTCCTTTTAATCAACTTTCTCATCAACCGTATCGTACCAGCTCTATTATTAGCATGATCAACAATTCAGCATACAAAAAAAAAATTTAAACCCCAAAAAATTCTTAAAAGAGCAAAAATCTACCTTAAAAGACAACAACTTTTAACTGTATCAACCTTTGAAGAAGTGGGTATATTTTTTTTCTTTTTCTTCAAAATGATTTTTTTTTCTAGAAGCAATTTTCACCCAAAAAAGTAGATAAAAAGAAGAGCATTTTAGAGAGCTAAAACAAAAATGGAACTGGTTGAACTAGAAAGTAGGCTTATGGTTACCTTAAGCAGTGATTTGGACTTAAAAGAGAGAATTGAAAATTGATGAATGGAAAGGTCTGGAGAAGAAGAAGAAAAAAAATGGTGGTGGGAGCTGTTTGCAAGGATTTTAAGATAAATAGGTGAATTTTTTGAATTATATGAGAAATTTATGTAGAAGGAAAAAGAAATGGGAAGCGGGAAGAGGACAAAAACATTTTTTGAGCATCTGGTTATCGTTGGCCATGAAAAAAAATACATTGCTGAAAAAGAAATGGTTATTTGTCTTTCTTTACTCTTTATGTTTTTTAATATTCTTCTTAAGTCCCTAAATTTTTTTAACCTTTCCAATTTTTGAGTTTTAAGAAAGTTATTTATAATTTTGCATGTTTACTTAATTTATATAATTCAATGTAAATGTGAAGATTTAAAACCATTGATATTTGTGAAATTTTTGGGGTAGGTTTCATAATATATGGTTTGTATTGGTATAAAAAATAATAATAAAACCTAAAATTAAGGGCAAAAAGAAGAAAAAATTACTTAAGTTCCATTCTAAAAGATTAGTTTTCAAGGAAAGTTGTAATATGATTCAGAATTTTTTCCAATTAAATTATTTAAAATATAAAAAAAATTGATGTAATGCATCAATATTTTTTATATAAAAATTATTGAGTTGCATTTAGATATTGTGAAGTCCGAAGATCTATTTCAAAATTTTATCTTTTAAAAGATATGTTTTGATAAAAAAAAATAATCTTGACTTATAAAATCATAATATAATTCTTATAATTATTAAATATGAAATCGTTTTTTCCTCAAAAAAAACCTATCATAATTAAATGCCTATATTTGGCCTAACATTTCTTGTAGAATAATATATAAATAGAAAACAAAGTAAGGATAAAGATTCAATTATCATCGTCTAACTGCAGAATTAGTCCATAGTACAAGGGCTTAACTGCAAACATCCAACGGTACAGTCACAATTAGACAGCGACAGATGCCGATAAATTAGGAATCTTTGATAGGAGGTTCTAAGATATTCCGTCGCAGGAAACCCAACCAAAAATTAATACTGCCACGTGGCTATCTGGGATTGGTGCGTGGAAAAATAAACAGTGTCTTAAATCTCCTTGATTAAAAAGATGTTTTTTTTTTTTTTTTTAAGCCAGAATTTGTAACTACCAATCTAACCCTAATTTTGTAAAATTTCGCCTCAAAAAATACCATTTGAGTTAAAGATAGAATTCATGAAAAAAATTCATTTTGAAGGATTTTCATAAAATAAAAATTACAGTTAGGTTCCCACGAAACTCACGATCCAATGATTTCCTAAGAACACGTGAATCTTAACTAGATAAACCTTCAATGATCCATTCACTTTTAATATCCGAATTCGACATTCATTCCAAAATTCAAATATCCTAACAATTACTCTTAAATCCGAGTAATATAATCTAGTATTACGTACGTACGTACGACAATGATGCGTTTTTTGTTTTTTACTTCTCCCTTAAAACCAACTTATGACTTTGAGAATCTAGCATTTAAGAGCAGAACAGTCAGTAGGATTAATTTCTTTCTTTCAGTGGGCGGTAATCCGATTAGTTGGTACAATATTTGTTTGGCAAAGACAGGTGTTGTCCATGGAGAATCATAGATCCATATGACTACATCAATCTGAAATTCTCAGCATACAACCGAAGAATATGTTTTGATCCACTAAATCAATCTGAAATTCTCAGCATAATCGAATTTCCTCTTTCAACCACTTGTTGCTGCTGCTTCTTCAAGAAGAGAATACTTTTGAAGGATTGCAACAGTTTCTTCCTTAGCACTGGAAATACATGGGAAAACATGAACTTGTAAATCCTTTTAGGCCTAGAAATTTGGCAATAGCAGCTTTAATTGGTAAGAATGACAGAAACATATGCTACAAGGCTAGACCTGTCAATTCTGACCTAAACTTGAAAAATCCGACCAACCCACCCGAATCCAAATCCGATCCAACCCGATTTGACCAAAAAAGTCAACAACCCGAAACCGACCTGCACCCGAAATAACCCGAGTCCAGAATGACACGAAACCAAATGTATGTTGAATTATATTCTTCATAAGCCAAATGTATTCTTCATAAGGCTAATGGCTAGCAGCTCCTTAATTTGAAATTATCTATTGAATTATATTCTTCATAAGCCAAATGTATGTTGAATGTTCACTAACATTATAAAAATAAAAATAAAAACTATAAGAAGTATTCTACTCAATCATATCCTTACCTTCCAGGTCTAAGAATCTTGTACTTTCCAGGCTTCGTGAGGTCCACAACTGTCGATCCTGCACGACCTGCTGGAAGCACACCGGCATCATAAACATATGCACAGTTTTCCCACAGGTTCTCAAAATCCTTGATGCTCACACTACTAGGCTGCCCGCTTAGGTTAGCACTTGTAAGAGCCAGTGCGCTTTCTGCACCGCGGGCAATAATCCTAATGAAGTCAGAGTCAGGCACTCGCACTCCTATACTATCTAATCCTGGGTTCAAGGACTTCTCAAGGATGCTTGATTCACCTGAAACATATTCACATAAAACCACAATAATGTTTTAGCCATAAACATCTTATGTTTGAGTGTGACAACTTCTTCCTTTGTTTTTTTTTCCTCAGCAAAAACAAAAACAAATCACAAACCTCGCCCTAGTACAACGGTAACAGGTCCTGGCAGGAGAGAATCAAGTAAACCATGAGGTAAATGGTCTGTGACAGCAAAGCGCTTTATGTCCGGCACATCCCCAACACAGATCGCCAGAGGACTGGTATGCTTTCGGGCTTTGATCTCATAAATCCTATTTACTGCTTCTGAAGAACTACATGTGTGGCCACATTAAAGGAAATTATAAATCTTTAGATGAAGCAAAATGAAGTTTGCTGATATCTAAGACTGAGTCATTATTCCAAAATCATGCGATAGAAATTCATTATTTAACATAATGATCAAATAATGAAAACCAAGGGCATTCAATGCAAATTCTAAAATAACCTTTCACGGTTATCTTCATGATCATATTGGGAAATCATTGAATAATGCTTCTGATTTGACAATTTAATTCAGAACAGATTCTCTGAGAAAGTTTAGATAAATTCCAGTAACTCCAGAGAACAATATGAACTTCTTTGTCTCAAATGAGTAAGTTTTCACCCACCAACAGATGAAATTCTCATTTCATAAAACTCGATGCTCTTATTTTGTGCTTTTAATCCTTTATCAGAAAACACTCAGCTAAAAACATAAAGGAAGAACGGATAACTATTCTCCTCACTCTATACTTCTGTTTCCCTTTCTCTCTTTCAACCATAAGATTGATCAGAGTAATCTAGCTATTTAGCTCCCTATTGATCCACCATTAAAGCTGGTTTAGGAAGCTAAAAGTTTGAATTAGTAAATTAATTCTTGCCTTCACCACCAACGAAAAAAAAAGGCGTATTTTTGGCATTTCGGTGTATCCTTCATTCTTGACCATTTCCTTTCTTGAAGTAGATGGAATGGAAAATCAGCTAAAAGCTAAAAAGCAAAGAAAACTGGGAAGTATAGCTCACTAGTCACATTTACATTTTGCATATTTTTGGCATCTAGGAAACAAGGAAAATTAGATAAAGCAGAGCAGAAAGATACCAAGCATCACAAGCAAATCCGTAAAGCGTATCCGTAGGCACCGCAATAACATTCCCAGCTTTGAGGGCTTCAATAGCTTCATCAGCATAGAATTCTGTTGCAGGGCGAACCAACCCTAACTTTCTTTCGGCATCCAACTCGCATCTTTCCACGTTCCAAGCCATTTTGTTCGAAAAACCACTTCGAAATCTCCTCTTTTGATGCAAAAATGGCAGAAAGCCCAACTTGGTCAACCCTAAAACATATCATTCCAACACTTCAAACCGCCTTCTTAAGCTTAAAATTAAACAGCACAGGAACATGAAGCATAGTAAAAAATATTACAAGAAACACTAAAAACCTAGAAAGTTCAACTGGGGTGTCATATTCAGCCTACATTCAGCAACTAAAAAAAAAAATCAATAATTTTTTTTTATTTTAAAAACGCCCAATCGCAAAACCATCATTTTTAAAGAACCCATCAATGGTTCTATTTAAATAAGCCTCTCAATTAGAAAGAAAATCAATCAAAGACTTAGGTCACTAAACACAGAAGATTACTGAAAAAAAAAAAAAAAAAAAGATAGAAAAGGAGAAAGAGAAAAGAGACTAACGCGACTAAACTGTGGATTAAAGAGCACCTCTGAGAGGAACACGCCTGCTGAAAAGAGTCAGCTTTCCTCCAAATCTTGTGGAAAGGTTCATAGTTTTGCTGGGGAAATGTTCTGCTTAGAGTTCTTGAAAGTGTGAAGTTACTGTTCTGTAATCTACGTCTGGAGTTTATTTTGACCGTTAGTCAACCGAAAAACATCACGTGCTTGTCACGTGACTAAAATGACTCTAATTACTAAATAGAGTAACTAGAACAAGTTAAATTGTAACATTAATACATTAATTCCATAGTATAATCTTTTAGTTAATAATTTAATATCAAGCATCAACTTATAAGAGTATTTAGATTTTTAATTTTAATTTTTTAAATATCAATTTTTAATTTATTAATAATTTTTTTAAAATTATCAATCTATGACTTGCGTCTATGAATTATGATTTTGACACTTATAATTTAATATTATCAATTACGAGATTTTATTGATCTTAGGTCTTTTAAGATATAATTAAGAAGCAAACTACTTCAACACTGCATTTTTTTCACAAATTATTAACCCACTATTTCATGGGTTCTTCTTCACTATTTTGTTGACATAAAATAAACTCTTAACAGTGCATTTGACAGCCTTGGAAAACAAGAAACTACACTAAAACAAATGCAAAATTTCCAAATATGTGTTCATTATATACCCTTTTCCAAGCACATTACAACCTAATTCATGGTAGTCTCATGGCTTGGGAGATCAACCTCAAAGACTAACATAAATTTGCAGGGTAGTTGACATGGTCTGGGGGTTTTTTAACCAATATTTTTTCATTTGGCCTTAAAATGATCGAGGAATGTATGAGAGCCTATTTAGATCAATTACATAATGTAGTGAGAGAGCCTGAGCCTGCATGCTGAGCTTCAAAGTAAGAAACCAATTCAGCTCCCACCAAAAGTTCCTCCATTTTGCTGGTTTACATTAGGAACTCTCCGAGGTGAATTAACAGCTCTAGGGGATCGGACCGGTGGTCGAGTCGTCGCTTGCGAACTATGCTGTTGCTGCTCTGACCAAGCTTGCTGCCATCTTCTTTTACATCGTAGGATCTCGACAATGATGGAACTCCCACTCATTGCCACACCAAATCCAGAAAATGTTGCAAGGAGAATTGATAGAATTGCTTGTACTTTCACCTGCAGGCCACAAAAAAAAAAACCATTAAAAGTGAACTTGATTTTATCCAAACCATGTTTAGAATGACCCATTTTGGTACAAGAACAAAGCTATAGAGCCAAAAAAATGTGTGGTTTAATAACCATTGCATTGGTATTTCAGAAAGAGGAATGTTTGCAAGCACTTGGCACTGACTGGAATACACAAATCAAAGTCTGATGGTTGGTGAAACACTTCTACAAGCAACACAGCTTGTAGAGTCCTTTATCTAAATTACCAATGGAATTATCATACTGAATATAGTAGTCACATATAATCTATGTTACTCGGACTCGGGTGTGAGTGTTGGACACGGGTATATTTAACTTTTTTCAAAATTTCTATGTATTTGGAGGGTCTTTGGAGAATCATATCTCTATACCCATGTCCGGATATGCGTTGAACACGGATGTCGGACATGGGTACTTCAAGAAAAATAAAGAGTCGGAACAACATAGCATATAATCATCAATCTAGGACTCAAATTCCTTCCCAATCCTTCACAACCTTACTGAAAAAAAATCAAGTTGTTTTGAACCAGCGCTGCGAGGAAAAAGGGGATAAAAGGTAGAGATCGAACCAACTTACCAACGAATAAAATATATGAGCAAAGAAAACCACCAAAGCAAATTGAATCGATGCGTAAACCCAGACAAATCTTCGATTCACTGAATACAAATATTCAAGAGGTTTAAGTCAGAAAAAAATCTTAGAGAACAGTTTGCTAGAATTTCTTATCAACATTTGAATTTCCTGTAAAATTTAGAGTTGAATTTCCCAGCCTAGTCTACTATGGTTTCCCCTTATCCGCTGCAAGTGAGTGTCTGCTGTGTGTGCAAGCATGCATGTAAATTAAATTAGAATCTAGCTTCTAACCTACAAAATATGATTGTGAAACCTGAAAATGAGGATTATAAACAAAAACTTAGTTAGATATATTCCTGTTTCAGGTGGACCTTATGTTGCTCCGACTCTTCATTTTTCTTGAAGTATCCATGTCCGACACCCGTGTCCAATGCATATTCGGACATGGGTATGAGGATATGACCCTCCAAGGATCCTCCAAATACATGAAAAAACTTAGAAAAAACTGAACATACCCGTGTCAGACACATACCCATATCCAACACTCGCACCCGAGTCCGAGTAACATATGGTGGAGCACCTCCAGAATTTTTTTTGGAAGAAATTAGAAAATAATATAAAAACATGTTAACCGGACATTGACAATCGTAATCATATAGCTCAAGGATTGTTGTCAGCCTACCCATTGTTAATGAAGTCATGGATGCAAGGAGGCCTAGCACACAAGAGAATGGAAGAGATATAGCAATTGCACCAGTGCCCATTTTTCCAACCTGCAGGCAAACAAATAATATATCAAGGATATAATTATAAAGTAGTAAAACATGGGAAATATGAATGAGAAACTGCTTATCCTACCAGAAGCTGCTCAAGAAAACAAAAATATGAAAGAATGCTGACAATAACAAGAACAGGAACCTCCTGCCAAACCCTGCAAATATCTAACCAATATTTGTTACTTTCCATTTTTTACTACTCAAGCTCACAATATAGAAGAATAAGAAAACATAGAAATAACACAGATTTCAGTTTTTAAACAATATTTAGCCGGGTTACTTGTTGGTTGAATGGAAGCTAAGAATCATTGCCCATGGGAGCCAAAGACAAAATATAAACATCAACCAATGGTACATGAAAACTCTTGCTCCAAAATATACACGCTCCGACAATGGAACAGGTCGAGGGATGTATTGAATAGATAGAAAGACATTGCAAGTTCGTAAAACACCTTCCTCGTTTCAAATTTTACAATGAAGTAGTGCATAACATTCTAGATGTGATCGTTGCATTATTCACGTGTGTTGCATTTTTTTTTCTACCATTGAAAATAACTTTAAACTAATGAGTAATGACCCAATCAATAGTTGAGACAACATGTGATAAGCAAATACACAGAATCATGCAGGTAGGAAACAAAGAATCATGCAGGTAGGAAACAAACCGCTACCACATGATACCATACTTTTATTTGTATCCTAGAAGTCATATGTATATAAGGCCATTCATAAGGAGAAAACTGAAAAGCCAGTGAGTCAGTAACAAATGATTATTTACCTGTATCCATGAACATCAGTCTGAAGACCTCTACTTGCTCCAGCATTTCGAGCTCGAATACTTTGGATTCGTAAAAGAGTGACAGGTAAGTTCTGGACCTCTTGCTTACACACATCACAGGTCTTGTTGCCTTTGATGGTAAACCATTTCACAGCACAGTCTTTGTGGGCCAAAGCGAGTTCGCCTTTGCAGCTGCATTCCATCTTAAGTGTTTCACCTCCTTCACATAGTTCAACCAGACAAATTCTACAAACAGCCTCTTCTTCGGGTATGTCCTCACCATCAGGGTCACTGTTTTCTGAATAATGAGATGTCGATAAGACATCGGCTGGTATGATAGTTAAAGAGACTCCCACAAGTACAGAGTGCAATTATCTTAGAAAATAAAAGGATTACTGAGCAAAGTTCAAGGTTGAATATCTTTATAATATGCATTATTTTCTTGCTAAACACATGGATAGATGAAAGCTTTTAGTCTAATGGTGAAGTGTTGATCTCATGGTTTAAGATTTCATTTTGTCATACCTATCTCACCTTGAAAACTAAAAGGACTTTTGAGGGAAAAAAGTGGTTCACCTTTCGGAACAACAAACTTTCAGATGCTAACAAGTTTGTATGGATTAAAATAGAGGAGTAAGTACTTTAAAACCTATGGTGCTAATAAAATGAGGGCCTAAGGCAACTTTGCAAACTTGAATTTATGCATACACATACATAAATGCATAGACAAAGACAACGAAATACCAGCATCAGGTCCCGCAGAAGCATCCAAACTTATTTCTCCTTCCTTTACTCGTGGAGTTGAGGGAACCACTCGAAAAAATGAATCCATTCTCCTTAAGTTTCCTTCTTTGTGGTTTACAGGAACGGAAAGTGAGCGAGATATCTGCAGCATGCTTCCCTTTCTCTGCAAAGGAACTAACAACTTGAAATAACAGACATTCGAAATCCTTGTACGGAAATGAATAACTTCAGAAGAAGAAAATCTGGGAAATATTTATGAACAAGTAAGTTTCAGATGCTCTTCATTTAACATAAAGACATCACTGGGGCAGGCCAATAGATTATAAATATTTATGCAAATAATTCTAGCAATTAACTACCATGCCCCTATGCATTAAAGTGAAAACTAAGAACCCAACTAGGTTAATCCAATAAAATACACTCCAAAATATCACAAAACTTACACTACAATTTACAGAGCCACCTAGGCTTCCAATGCTTGCAGACTCTGAGTTTGAATGTGCAATATGAGTTGCAGGCAACGACGATGTCCTTTTTATCCGAGGAGTAAATATCTTTGTAAGTGACAATGTCCTTGAGATGGAGGGCTTCTCCTTTAGTGAAGTAGAAGAAGATTCTGGAGCAAAGTTTGCAGCCTTTTCAATATCTGAATTAAGACTTCTATGCTTGAAACTTAGTTTTGGTAAGAGACTCTTCAAGGATGATTTGGCTCTAGATGAGGAAGGAGCTGAGGACCCACTAATTCTTGCATCAGATGGACTAGGTGTCAAGAGAAAATTCACTTTCCTGGGAGTCAAACTAGGTGTTTGGGGCATCTTTATTATGACAGACTCTTGAGAGGAGTCTTCTAAAGTTCTTGAGGGAATCGCTAGAAAGAGATTGCTTCGCTTCCAATTATGAAAATCATGAGTTGTTTCCTCAGTTATTCCTGTTGAATCTTCAATCTGAAAAAAACCAAACAAACATTCAACAACAATTTATCATTTATGCAAAAAAATATACAAAGAAGAACTGCACTTGACAGTTGCTTGTAGTAATTAAGACTAGCTAACCATATTTCTTCCAAGTGTATCAATAAACAAGAAAGAAGCTTTGAAAAAGATACAAAAGTACTACAGATTTTAATGCAAAGGGGGTATGTTTGCAATTCCTTTTGTTCCCAACAGTTGATTTATAGAACTACCACATTTCCATCTATGAATTCTCACAGTAAATGCATGCAGTGGGTTCTGAACTTATTTTGTTATGAAATTAGACTGTATTTAAAGAAAAATACAAACAAAACATTAACCAAAGCTCAGCTGGCATAGAGATAGAGCCAAAACTTCAAATCAAAACATCCAAAATCAAAATTAAAAGGTTGTCTGAAGGGATGCAGGACCTTTTTAGAAAGAAAGAAAAAAAAAAAAAAAAACAGCTAAACTAGTTAACATCCACAGTCGCATCAACCCCTTTTGTTCAAAAAGAAAAGAAATCAGAAATGAAAAAAAAAAAAAAAAATCATTTGGTAGCATAAAAAACCATAATTGGAGGTGGACATGAAACATTAAAAAAAAAAAGGATATAAATGAAAAAATAAATATAATACAGGACTCAAGGCAGAAACAAAGAAGCTGGAAAAAACCTGTTGAACAGGAATAGTAACTGTTCCTTGGCTTGAAGCACCTCCAATATTATGTTCCTCCTCCATAGCTTTCTCTTCTGTCCCTATTTTTCATCAACAAAATCAAAGAAATCCCACCAAGCTAATAATACCCAGAATTAACAGGCTCAAAACAAAGGAAAAAATAAATTCTTTGCAGTCTAAAAAGATACAAACAAAGGAAAGACTAAGAGACGAAGGTTTTGGGTTAGCTTGAAAAGTGTGTAAGATGAAGAAGTTCAGTAAATAAAGAGTTGGGAACAATGCTTCTCATTTAAAACAAAAGATGGTGGAAAAGTAAAACATGGCCTACTTACTGACATTCTCTCCCCACACTTCGGTCCACAACATCTACAGATGTCATAAATTAACACTTTTGTTATCTGAGCTTTTTATTTTCGTATCCGTTTTTTGATAAATGTATCGGCAAAAAATTTAAAATAACATAGATTAACACACTTTTACTTCATCACTTAATCTGATTTCTTTCACCCCAGTGCGAGAGGACGAGACCCCATTTTTTTTTTCTTCTTGGTTCGATCAAAACTCTTATTAAATCTTCAACCATGGATTCATTTTTTTCTTCTTCTTCCGTTAAAAGCAGTTGATCAACGTCTTAATAAATGTTACGTGTTGTTCTTGGCTTTTAAGGTTTTCTTATAAATCCAGTCTCTCAAGCTCAGTTTCTCGTCAGAATCCAATTTCTCATACCAAACATAGTACTTCATTTTTCTTACTGCAAAAGATTAGTATTCATAATAATTGCAAACGTTATACACACGAAACCCAAAAAAAAAAAAAAAAAAAAACAGAAAAGGTAAGACTTAAGAGTCAATCTTCATCCATGAAAGTGTGTCATATATATTGAAGTTGAGAAACTAGCAAAAATTTGAGTAGACATGTTCATGGTTATTTTTACTTTTGAGAAATGAGTTAGTTAGACTAGTGCATCTCACTGTTTTTTTACAATTAAATAATGAAACTTATAAACAGAAGATTAACCAAATAGTAAAATATTGATCCCTTTGGTAAAGAGGGAAATACATATATATATATATATTACTACTATATAAGATGTGGTATCATGTTTAATTTAAATGTAAAGGGGTACTAATTAATTTATATTATCTTGATTCCCTATAGATTTTATTCTCTTCAACCCAAATTACAAAAAGAAAAAAAAATAAAAAAAAAGGTTGTTCTGTCATTCTGTCAAGATTCTGGCAAGAACGTCTTAAAATCTGAATTGTTTTAAGATTATTATCAAAGTGGTCTGAAAATGAATCTTGGCCATGACTTGTTGTTTTATTTTGACAGAAACTGCAGCATCTGGTTTGAGACTTTAAATTTTACTTTTTAAAAAGGACGCAAAAAGGAGGTTCTAAGTTTGAAGAGGTTATGTCTGATTCTGATTCTGATCTGATGTTTTGTCCTAAAAGCATCAGAATAACAGTCATAACTTCGATCACTCTTTGTCTTTGTGGCGCTTATTTTATTCAAAAAGACGTCTACTTTTCTTTTCTTACAATTTCAACGTGGTCGGTCACTACTATAATGTTTCATGCTCATCCCTTAAACTTTAGCAGTAATTAAATTCTATTTCTATCTATCTACAGTTTATCATAAAAATGATGTCAGAGTTTGCAATTTGACAGTTCTAAAACTCAAATACTGTACTGTACCATAGTAAATAGTAGGAAAGAGGCTTTCATTTTTTTGTCCTTTCTTTTTTAACTCAAGAGTATTAGTGGAAGACTCCAGTCAAGTGTAGTGACGAGAAAGAGTGTTCCAAAAATGGTGGTATGGGTGGGGAGATTATTTGGATAAAATAATTGATGTTGGCAATAAAGATGATCAAAATCCCTTATAATCCAAGGGTAGGAATGGAGGGACCCCAACAAGACTTTTAAGGCTTTCATGGCGGCTAAGTGCTATAACTGTTGGGAAGAGAAAAATAAAGGAGCTGACGAAAAGGGAAACCCCACCACAACTTAGAGTTTTATACTCATTTATATTATTCCTTCATTGATATATATATATATATATATATATATATATATATTAAAAAAAAGTCTACCTGCCAGCCAGCCTGTGAGAGGGAGTTGAAAAGAAGAGAAAGCAAAAGAAGAATAAGAACCATGAAGGAAAAGTGCAGAGAAAAGGCTAGTGTGGACCTCAGACAATCTCACCAAAGATGTGATTTGGGTTAGGCATGCAATGCAAATGCATGAAGATTTTATTGGTATCATAAAACCTAACAAAACCAGTCAGTCCTTGCAGTAGGCATATATATGCATGATATGACATGACTGATGGGATTATTCAAACTAAAAAAAAAAAGAAGGATAAAGAGCCCCCACGGGAAGAGGGGTTTTTTCCTTGTCTGTATAGGGTAAAAATTATGAAACAAAAGTAAAAACAGACATAAGGAACTACTGCATATTAAAGATAGATCGTAAACGTAAGAAAATGTTCATTGGGTGGAATGGGACTTGGGAGAGAAGAAATGGAGAAATAAAGGCCAGGGCAAGTCTCAGCAAATAAGGCTGGGGCGTCTGTGCCATTACTAACTTATCCCATTCATCATCCACGCAATTCTTACTATTCATAGTGGAGTGGAGACAAACTCCATCTTAAATTATCCTCTTGAGTTCCACTAACTCCGACAGTGTGACTTTCGCATTTTTTTCAAGCTCTTGAGGTGACAAACAAGTGGACCCAATCATCCATTTGTGATAGTGACTTACCAGAATTAAAGGGCTTCAACTTCAAAGTTTGCAGAAGGGTCAGCCAAGAATTCTTATAGCAGCAGATCTAAAAGAGCCCAAAGCAGGAAATTCACCCTTTCCAGGGAATTTTCATTATGGAATAAGGCAAAATTTGTTATGTCAACAAGAAAAGGAAACAAATTTAAGCTTTAGAACTTCTGTTGGTAGACCGTAGACTTATGTTCTGCATTATATTCATGTTTGACTTGATATAAAAGTGTTATATAATCACCAACGAGAGTAGGCCATACTATCTCTCCAAGAGCATTACCATTTCACAGTGTGGAGTATGTGGGAACAGATCAACAGCCATGGCTTTTACAGGTCGGAAAGGCTCTGAAATAGGCATAGACTTGGCTCGGTGCCGTGCTAAACCAGCACTACTCATGGTCCTCCAGCCCCGGTTGTCTTTCTTCCCTTTCTCAACTTTCTCAGGAGATGGTGTGCAGAGCTCAATGGCATTTGCCACTAAGCTTTCAGGATTGCAAGAAATATACCTAGGGAACAGAAAGAGGGTTGAATTCAGGTTGAAAAGAGAGGGGATGGAACACCCAAAAGCAAGAATACAAAAAGCTCACAATGGAAACTTACACAAGCCTGCGTAGACGAGCATGAGTTCTTAAAGCTTTAATCACCTGCATTTTCAGAAAAACAATAAATGAGGTTCAAGATTCTAAGACAAGATGGATCTGCATTTAATGAAACCTTTAATTTTCTTAAAGCATATAGGTTTGCACAAATAAACTGCAGATAGAAGAACAATGTCTAACACTAAAGCCAACTACTTGGAAGAAGAATTAGGTGAATGTTGAATTTGGGTAAAGTAAACTGCAGTTCCAGAGAGAATTTCCAAAGTATAGGTCCAGAATCTTCGAAATAACTGCTACTTGACAGGGATCAAATTTAAACGAGGCAACAATGAAGTCAACAATGAACTACATGTCATAACCGTAGAGCTTAAAGGAATTGGAACATAGACAACTGCTGGTATATCAAGAGTACAATAATACTTACAGTGGGATGAAGTCCCATACGTGGAGGATCAACAATAGCAACAACATTTTTGAATTGCTGCACTGAAGAGTTTCCATCTTTTGAAGTGGAACTTTCCTGAAGCTGATTTTGGAGCTCTTTTCCACCATTTTCTGAAGAACAGTTTTCAGGCTCTTGGCATGAGCTCTCTCCATCATTATGTGCATTGATTGTGCATGTATCTTTCTCTTCACAGGTAACTGTTCTTTTCTCACTACTTTCTAAGGCACTTAAAAGTTGACCTTCAGAAACATTTAGATACTCCTTCAACAGAGACCCTATTATATCCTCAGCCTGTTTCTCATAGAGAGCACAGAGGAAAATAACCAAAAAAAGAAATGCAGTTTGTAAGTAACTATAACAATTGAGCCCTCCCCCCCCCCCCTTTTTTTTTTCTCTCAAAATAAATAAATCAACCAAGGATGCAAGCAGGAGAATCAAACCTTTGAACAGATGAATCTACAATTTTTTATCCCATTAATCTCAGCATTCTTATAAGCATCTTGAACTGCAGAAGCATTCGTTTCAATGCCAATAACCTGCAGATTTTAATGCCAATACAAGTTCAATCATTGAAAAAGAGAGAATCTGCTATGCATATACAGATTAACTGAAATCATAATCAATTAGTTTAATAACTAATACTTCACAATAACAACATCAAAGAGCCTCCAACATTGTCACATTTTACATTGTTATCCAATACGGAGCTCAATCTATGTCATATGATTCAGACATGTAGAGTCTCAATCATGTACGACGAAGGATAGGAATTGGATAGTGTTATTACCATGCCAACACGATGCGCTAACGTGAGCCCAATTGTTCCGGTCCCACAGCATATATCAAACAGCAAGGTATCAGGACCCAAACCAGCCCACTCACCAGCAAGTGAATATAATTTCTCTGCAGCAAGGGTATTGACCTGCAATAGAGTTGTCGTTGCAAATTAATAACAGAATTACCATTAAAAATGTTTCAACTGGAAAAGATAGAAATAGAGGCTCAAGGTCCTAACCTGAAAAAATGCTGTTGGAGATATAGAAAACCGAAGATTGCTTATAGAATCATGAATTCTTGCTTCTACAACATTATTGGTTGTCTCCAGCTCAAGACCACTTTCTGCCTTCAGGATGGGTATTGAACGCAACGGAGCATCAGTTGGTGCCACGTTTGATATTCCTTTATGATCCTAGATGAAAACAATGACCACAGGAAAGGCAATTAGATGAAGAGACAACATATGCCACCTGGCTTAGCTCATGCAATTGAAAGGGTAGAGAAAACAAATACGATGTAATGCAAATTATATAATGATTCTGCTGAATACAACAGAATTATGATGGAATAAGTACCTGAATAACAAAAGCTGTTAGAGGCAGAGTAGGAGAATTTGCAGCAGCACCTGCTGCAAATGCTTGAGCCAGCCTCTCAAACTCACTGGTTATTTGTGCATCATCAAACCCAACTGAACAAACCTATGCAATCAGTATATAACAAGTTAGCAGATACATAGTATAAGTTTGTCTAAGGTGGTATATTGGTCATTTTAACCCCATCCATGAAGAAAAACTTAGTCTACCCACCCAACTGAAAAGATTATCCCAGCTTGAGGCAAAATTACTTTCTCCTTTCATTCTTAATCAGCATTCCCATGCTTCTTTATAACAAGATACGACTATAAATATAACCTGAAAGATGAGAATAGAGCTTTCAGAATAGACACAAACCTGAACAATGAGCATGACCTCTGAAACATTGGCCTCAAAATTTTCATCCACAACCTTCCCAGCTGATCTTCCTTCTCGGACCTTGTAAATTGAAATAGAATTTGAACATATGATTAAACAGACTTTAACAACAATTTGATTTAGTGCATTGGAACAAAAGGAAGCAATAGTACTAGATTGGTAAATTTGTTATGCTCAAAGGCCAAAGCCATTGCCCAAAAGTACATACTGTTAACTGACGCCAGAATCCTGTATTTTTAAATCTGTTCCAAATTGGAAAGCTTGAATGTTGCAAAAATCCCTGCAAGATTGAAGCATATTTGCAAGCAATTTTCGAAACATTTGGGCAGTCCACAGGTTCTTCAACCGCTGTCACTCCCTCCCTGAAAGGGTTCTTATCTTTAGAGGCACAACCCCAACGCACAAGAAGTTCCCAAACAGGTTAAAAGTCTTACCTAAAATTTCCAAGCATGAACCCCACAGTCGGTTTGCCCTGTTGAGAATATCCAACAGAAAATTCACACTTGTTGCGGTACCCATTTATAACTGGAGATTCAATTATACCTTCTAGTTCACATGAAAGACCACCTATACAAGTGCAGATTAAAAAAACAGCCATTAGTGACAGAACCATTCTCATTCTGATTTAAGAAGCAATGATCAAGTACTTATCTAACTGCAAATTCAAATTATTTTACTTTACATATAAGTCCAGTGATAGGATCACTTTTGAATGAGTAAAAGGTGAAAACAAACCTCTTTCCCTAGATTTAAGAACCCATTCAGGAAGTGAAACACCATTAGGACAAGCTTTACGTGCATTTCTAGTCTGCCACATAATAAATAACAGCAAGTCTGATAAAGATTGATATCAAAAATCATCATAGCAAAAACAGAACAGAAGAAAAGTGTTTCTAACAAGTTTTTTGAGCATTTGCATGACAGAATTCTTCTTGTGCTCCAACTGATCACCATAAGACATATGAGCAAGGGGAGTGACTGCATCACGTGCACTTTTTGCCTTTGAGGCTGAACCATCACCATTTGGAGCACCATCTTCAACCTCATTCGAAGTGATAGAGACACCTGCATTCTCCTTAACTGATGCATCTTCAATAGTCTGTTGGGAGCTCAGAGGCGCAGCCATTGCTGATTTGACTTTCCTCTCAAATGATCGAGGAATGACATTTGCAACCTTTAAATTCTTGTTGCCAAAAGATTTTCCTTCCAGCTCCTTTCACATTGAAGAGATTTTTGTATACCAGTCAGAAAATTTATAGCATGTTTATGGATCACTGATTTTCTATATAACTGAAACATGGGATACCTCAATTGCACTTTTCAATTGTTCTGCACTTTCAAAACTCACAAAACCAACCACCATGCCTTTCTTTTTCTTTGCAGATTTAAAAGGAATTCCCTGGAAAAAGAAAATAATTCATATGAAATAGTACAAAGCAAAGATTGAAAATTGAAGATAAAAGAATTTCAAAAAAGTACAGAACTTAGAAGGTGTCCTAACTCCTAAATAGCAAAGAATGAAAAACCAGTCTTAAGATATTCAAGTAAATGTTTGTTTTGATAAGACTGCAATATTGATCCAGAATTTCATGAAAAATGAAAAGTATACAACACGGAGAATGGCTTTCATACTTTATAAAAAATATAACGTGCGTAGGCCAAAGAGTATATATATATTGCACCACTGGCTGCATGCTTTCATAATCAAACATGAGAAACATAGAATCCTAATCCAATCCCTATCTATTTTTGGTTTATTGACTTCTATATTATATGCTATGCTAGCATGACCGTGTAGTTTTACTAATTACTAGTACTTATGGTGACATTCCGCCATTTAAAGATGCCTTCCTCCTACTAATTTCTTCATACTTTTGTTTGAGACAGTAAAAGACTAAAGTAAACTCATTAAATGAATATGAAGACTTAAACCTATAATACACTTACTTGTTCACTAAGAAAGTTCTTCAAATTATCCGCATGCCACTTCCTTGGCAAATGCACCAAGCATTTACTCAATTGGGGGTCTCCACACTCTTCACCATCCTCCCCGTCCATAACCATCTCCGTCATCATAACCTCCTCCTGCTGCTCCTCTTCCTTTGCCGCCAGCTTCTCCCCATTCTCCCCCTTCATCGCCTTCTTTGCCTGCTCCGAAGTCGGATCCCACGTGTTATCCGGCCGTGGGCGGAGCTCCTCCTCGCTGTGCGCGTACCTGCACGTGCTGCCATGGCTGCAGGACCCATCTTGACGCCTGAAGTAAGAGCAAAGGCTGGTTTTCCATAGAGGGTGGGGGGACAGGTTCTGATTCGGGTCTTGGTCCTCCCGCTTGCGTTTCTCTCCTGGATTGGTGTCCGCCGTTGATTGGGAATTGGACGGCGGGATTGCTTCGTCTAGAGGTTGGGGATCTTCTTGGGTTGAATCTTGGCCATTGGTTTGGGAGTTTTGGGTGGCGGAGTCTAGGGTTTTAGTTTCAGAAAGTTCGTTATTTGGAGAAGCCGCCATTGGGAGTTATCGGTTTCGGACTACTACTAGGTTAATTTCAGTTTTTTTAAGTGACGAACGTGTTTTGATGCCTCCTCTTCCACTATGTTGGGATTGAGGGGAGGGAAAGTAAAAGAAAAGGGTTTGCATAATACTTTAATTAATTTAAAAGAAAATGAGGGATTTTAAAATGTTCATTTCTTCAAAACTCCAAATATATGAAATAGGAGGCAAAAGGAAATAATTTTTTTTTAATCTATTTTATCTTCCTCAAATTACAAATAATATTATAAAAATGATTATTTTATTTATAAATTTATATACTTCTCGCAATTAATATTGAAAATTATACTAAAAAAATTTTATTCTCATTTTTTTATATTACATTTATTTATTTAATGTAATAATTATTTTATTTTTTATAATTTGATATGTAATATTTAAGATAATATTAAAATAGAACGAATTAAAAAATGAAAACAATTTAAATTACAAAAGTATAATAACAAAATTCTGTGCATCCCACTTATTAAAAAAACTAGTTAAAAATGTATATTGTAATATATCTTCTTCTTTTTTTTACACCCTTTAATCAAATGATGGAGGCTAACATTTTTTTTTTCTTAATACATTTTAATTATTCCAACCAAAAAAATGCATTCTTTCCTTTTCTTTTTTAACTTACTTTTATTAATATCTATCCAAACATACTGTTAGTTTAGTTTAGTTAGTTTAGTTGACGGCCTTTTTAAAAATAAATAATATAAAGACATTTTGGGAAGGGATTTTGTTAATTAATGTCATTTTTTAAAATTATTATTTTAAATACATTAAAGTTCATCAAATTAATTTTTATATATTTTATTTAATATAAAATATTATTGTAAATAATAATTTAACTAATAGCAAAATCCTATTTTGTATGAAAAAAATAATGTTTATATAGAAGAAAAAAAAGAGAGAGATTCTTTAAATTTATATGATTATTGTTTTTGAAAAAGTAAACTATGTTGCTTAATTTTTATTAGATTATTTTACGTGTGTTCAAGAAAAATTCTAAAACATAATTCTATCTATTAATTAAAAAGTACTAAAAAGAAGTTTGGAGTGCGAATTTTGCAGATTCAATGTACTGGTTTTTTCTAATAAAAGATGAATATTTAAGATTGATTCTGTTGGGAGAAAAAAATTACATATTTTTTTTATGTTTAAGATTAATTTTTCTCCTCTATGAGTCTTAGTTTAGTGACAAAAATGAAATCTTGAGGTCTTTAAGTTTAAATCCCATTGTGTTAAATTTATTCAATTATATGTTGATATATTGATTGATTTGTTTGTTTAATTTAATTCATATGATATAATTTCTCTTGTATTTGTAACCTTATATTTTTCTCATTTATTTACGCTATATTTGAATAGACAATAATAAAAATAAAAAAAAAGTTGAAGAAAGGGTACAAGTACCTCTTGTTTGGATAGTTAAAATTAATAAAAGAAATGAAAGAAATTCTAATAACCATTGTTTGGTTAAAATGTGAAAAAGAAAAGAAATGATTTATTATAATAACTTTTTTCAATTATATCATTTTTTATAAAATAACATATAATATCAAAATTATTTAGAAAATAAAATAAAAATTTATCAAATACTAAAATTATACATAAAAACCATAATAAGTCATTAATAATAATTAAATAGTATGTTGACCAATAACGTATTAACATATACTTGTTTAATACAAGTTTATTTTACCAAAAAAGTAATAAAAATATTTTAGCAAGATATATAATTTAACAATTAATTATATAAATTCTCATAAAGATAGATATATATATATTCACTTGTAAGAAACAAAAATCAATCAAAAAATACATAATAAATGCAAAATACAAAAAATTATACATGAAACAAATTTTCGTATAAGAAAAAAATTAATAAAATATAAAAAAATACAAATCAAATTTACCTTTGAAAGTCATCAAGAAAGTGTATTTGACTGCTAAAAAACAAGAGTGTAGAAAAAAATCTTGACGACTAGGTTTATAGAATAAAAAAAAAAATCCTAATTTTTGTAAAACATGAGGAGGGTAAAACAGATATTTTACATATTAAAATATTTTTTAACTTTCCTTTCCTTTGTATTTTCCTCAAATTGGGGTTTATAAAAACTGAGTATTTAAAAGGAAAAGGGAAAGGATGCTCAACTCCCCTCACTTTCCCTTACTAATTTCTTTTTTCTATCCAAACAAGAAAAAACAAGGGAAATATTTCCATTTTCTCTAGCTTTACTTTCTCTCCCCCTACCCCAATCCAAACATAGGCTTAATCTATATACATGATTTAACTTAATAAGTAAATAACACCATAAAAGATGCAATAAAATTGAATTAAACATTTTTATATAGATTTTTTCATCATAATAATAACAATTTTATCCTAATGAGATATATGTTTATTGTCCAATTCCGGATCAACTTTCTTTATTCTCTTTCTCTTTTAAAGTAGTTGGATCAAATGACAGTTTAATAAAACTTTATCTAATTGCTTTTACATATCAACTGCCGCTTCAATTTATAAAAGCTGTAGAAAAACCAGATGAAGCAAAAATTGCATAGCAGTTGCTTAACTTTCAAGTGCTAATAAGATGGAAAACATTTGAAGGTAAACAAATGTTGAAGTACAACAAAAATCTAGTCGGTTCATCCGGCCACCTTTAAGAGATAGCATCCAATCCAACAGGTCTGAGGTTCGAATCTCAACACCTACAACCCCTTCTTTTATTCTCAGACTGCGACCTCTTTTGTACCAAAAAAAGAGTACAACAAAACAAAGGGTGTGTTAAAGTGTCAAAGCAGATCTATAAAACAGAGGTACCTTTCACAAACAAATGTGAAAGTTACTTTGATTTCTTTACAGAGTGAAGAATGGGAAAAGAACCTGTTACCTTTTGAGTGGCTTATAGAGTACAACAGTCACGTATTTGGACTCAAACCTATGGGTCAATCCAAGGGCAACAACAGACTGTGATGCCCATCCTTTCTCTATGAAAAGGTGGTTAAGTACAACATGTTGAGGCTTCGAGGATGATGCTCCGGCTTGGTTATCGGGACCGAGGACGGTTAGATGTAGCTGGGACGGAACTACAGCAGGCTCCTTCGCAAAATCTTCATCCGTCGGAAATGCCTGACCATAACTGGAATTTGGAGATCCTGGAGCCTCAAACTCAGTTACACTATCTAGATTTTCAGGTACATAGTCCTGCAGGAAATATAGTGAGAGTTAAGCAATTTTCTCTAAGCAAATGAAGGCAGCAAAAATAGTCCACAAGCTATGTTACTCGGACTCGAGGGTGAGTGTCCGACACGAGTATGCTCAATTTTTTTTTAAAGTTTTTTCATATATTTGAAGGACCATACCCCCATAACCTTGTCCGAGTATGTGTCGGACATGGGTGTCGGACACGGGTACTTTAGGGAAAATGAAGAGTCGGAGTAACATAGGTCACAAGTACCACTTAGATCTTTGTTATGGCCAAGAAAAAAAGGGTAAAGTCATAAAACCATTATTGAGATGTTTTAAACATGAGAGAACCTATGTGACACACATCTTTCCTATTCTTCCTTGTCTGCTCAATAAAGTATACCTGAAACCTCTCTTTTTAGTTTTTACACAACAACATATGTTAAATTTGTAAATGCCCAGTTTTGCATGCCAGCCATTCATAAGGAAGATCAAAAGTGAGCAAGAGGACATAAATGAAGATACATACGTGAACATCAAGAAGATTACAGATATGGCCCATTTCATCAGCTACAAAAGGCAGATCTGGCGTATATCTCCATTCGCCATCGACAATAAACTTGTAATGGTATATGCCAGATGGAAGGACAAAAAGAGTTGAGTGGTCCTTACCAGATCTCTGCAGCATCTTCCTGCAAGAGAACAATAGTAGACTCTATTATATGCCGTCCATGCTTGGGTTTAAGACAAAAGGAGGAGCAACGGGATTTCTTATGCATGAAAATGAGTCTACAATAATAAGGAACTGAAGACCTACCTTGATCTCCAATTGTCCCAAGAACCTTCCACGGCCACGTCATTACCACCATAATTCCATGTAATAATGACAGGGATTCCTTTCTCAGATGGACTATCAGCAACCCCAGGAGAATCATGCCGCCAAATTTGGCTGAAAAAGGAATGGCCATCACCACTTGATAAGGGAGCTACAGGAACCTGAAAATGCACCAAAAGCAACCAACCCTATCAGTTGAAAGGCCACTACCCAGATAGACAAAACTCTTCAGTTCATAGGTGTACCATCAGCACACTTCTCCTACCTCTCCTCATTTCTTGGCAATCCCAATAAAAGACCATAAATTAACAATAGATGTCAACACGTTATTGCTACCGCGGTATGGCTCCAAACCAATTTTGTTTTTTAAAGAAAAATTACTATATGACCAGGATAGAAGATTAACAAAATCAAAAGAAACTAATTGAAACAACACAATTTACACAATCAATTACTTGCAAGCAACGTGGATACTCACCCCTCAAATTTAAGTGTCTGGGGCTCCACAAGAATCTATGTATGAAATCTAGACCTGGCAATATTGGACACGACACGATTACATGACAAAAAAAAAAAACAACTAAAAACACGACACGAAAAAATAACACGAACATGACACGAATGTCTCAAAATCTATTTAATACGAATTATTAACGTATCAAAGTTTATATAAATATAAAATACCTTAAACACGATTATGACACGACAAAATACACAAACACGACATGGATACACGAATTGTCAGGTAAAAACACACATATCTAAAAGGGCAACAATTCTCATGGACAAAAATCAATGTAAAGACCAAAGAGATTGGGGATTCCAACAGTAAGAAGATAATGCTCCATGTTTCCAAAAGTTGAATACTTTTGGGTATTGGCATTGGTTAGACTTATCAAACACTCTTCCTCCTTCCCCCAATGTGTTCAGAACTGTGTTTAGTTCTCATCAATCATCAGCTCAAAAGATGATAATAAAGATTTAAACAACCAAGCATCCCCTCTTAAGAATTACAGCATGTGCAAATACCGTAACTTTCTCGAACAAATTTCAAAAAGCAATGAACTGAACCAATCAAAGCATGTTACAGTATTACATTTAAGGATCCGACAAAAGCATCGAACTTTAATCATTCCTTTTTACTTCCTAGTCACTTTTCTTCCCAAACTTCTAACAAATTTCTCAAAAAGAAACAATATTAGACTGCTATTAAAAAGAAAAACTTAGTATCAACATCCCCACTCACCAGTTTTTGCAAAGCCAAATTATTACCTATATAAATACGCCCAAATCATTATCTTCCACGTCTCATTCCATGAAACAATTCAAAATTTTAATTTTCCCTATCTGTCACGCAACATACAGATTTTTCTTCAGTTAGTTATTCAAATTTACAATGGAAGCTCAGATTTTTCCTGATTCAAATACATTTTGAAACAAAATATCTATTTTCCTTCAGGATATTTTCGTAATTTAGATTATTAAAAATACAATAAATTCAAAGCCCTCAAAAGATCGTTGAAATTTCGAAGATGCGCACCTGAGGAGCAAATAAAAGAGGGGACCGAGACCGGCGAGGGCTCTGCGGTGGAGTATTCGCCATTGAATCAGACGACGGCACGCGAACTGCTGCTGCTACGGCAGCGGCCCCAAGAACGACCGGATCGCCGCCGTTGGAGCTTCCGGAGAGATCGTCGACGCCGCCGTTGGCTCCGTCTTCTCTTCCGTTTGCATTTCCCATATCTTCAGTTCTTAATTAGAGAGATCAAAAAATAGGTAAAACAAAAAATTGTTTTGGTAATTGAATAAAACAGTGTGATTTAAAGGACACTGGTTTTCGGTTTATTTACAGAGATTGACACTGGGAACGTGATATCAACTACAAGTGCCGGCAAACGGTTGTTCTGATCAAAGCTTTTTTTTTTTTTTTTTTGTCTTCCTTTTGGATAAAATAAAAGGGGAAACGTTAATATAAAACCATTCCTAGTTTTATTTCGTGAGTCCTCCTTTTTTTAAGGGGTGGACATGACTACGATGATCCGACATGGCATGTGTGCCACGTGGATGATTAAGTGGGGCCCAATCGACTTGTTTTGGGAATTTGGAGCCCTCAGTGGCAAAATGGATCACGTGACGTTTAATTGGATTGTGGATGATTCGAGGAACAAAAGTTGTCGGTCACTGCCAAAAAGAAAAAAATTATACTATGAATTCTTCTCACGATTTCAATTAATTAAATTAAATTTTATTTTATTTTACATCATATTTATTTTTTTTTACGTATAATATGATTTTAAATCTTAAAACACAATTTTACATTTTAAACTTTTAAATCTTAAGAATAAAATTGAAAATAACAATAATGACGTAAAAAAAAATTTGATTGATTGAAATCATAATTACCGTAAAGAGAAGATTATATAAAATAATTTTTCTAAAAAAAGGAATGTTTAGTTTTATCCAATCAACATTTGCCACATCAGCTAAATTTTATCTTTTAGTTGTGTGATGCATTTAAGCTCATATGAGCCTTGTTTTTTTTACTCCATAATGTTCCAATAAAATTGTATAGAATTAATTTAACAATTAAAATTTTAATTACACATGATTTTATTATTACATAAATAAAATAGTCTTACTTTACCTTTTTTTTAATGGAAAGCAATAGAACTTTTAATAAATTTATACTTTTATCTTTTGTTTTTCATATTTATATTACAATAAAAGTAATTTAATGAACAAACATCATAAAAAATAGCACCAAGTAAATTTTACATTATTTCAAATTGAAAAAATTATAATTTTAAAATTTTTATACTTATTCAAAGAAATTAGACTTTATAGGTTGAAATTGGTCTTGTATTTCTAAAGGCTTTTAAATTTAGATCTGTCCAAGAGAAATTGGGCCGTTAAAGCTGATCCATTATTTTTCTCATCATTTAGAGCTTAACAAAGTCATCATTTGCTCAAAGTTATTGCTCTTAGCATGTCAAATGAAACTTGATAATGCACGTTTAGAGACATAACTGGCATTAGTTGTAGTAATGACCATGGATAGTGCGGATTTAGATATTTATAAATATTCGATTTGTTTTTTGCGAATTCGGATAGAATTCGGATTCGGATATTATAATTACTATCCGAAGCGAATGTGGATATGAAATCTCGGATATCCATTATCCGGATCCGATTATTTTTGCGGATTCGGATATCCAAATTCATTATCCGTTTATTTGAATTTTAAATTATTTTTTGTTTGATTTTATATTTTTATTTAATTTTGTTATTTATTGAATTCGAATATTTAGCGTATTCGGATATCCGACGGATAATGTTATTTAATTTAGATTCGGATTCTAATATTCGGATTTAATGCGAACAATAAACGGATTCAAATTTTAAAGCAGATTTACGGATTCGGATTCGAATATTATAAAAAAACAGATATTTAATCCGCTATCATCTAAGTACAAGCACATAAATTTGTACCCTTGGGAGATTTCCTATGTGACATGTTGTGGCAAAAAGCATTAATTGATTGAAATTTATTGCCTGACAAAAAGAATAATTATGTGTTGAGCTTGGGAATGAAAAACCTGCACATTTTGCATTATAGACAATGTTTGCATAACTTTTTTCTTTCTTATTGTTAGATACAATCTCTACTTTTATAATTTAACCCCCCTTTTTTGCTTTTTAACTTAAAAAGGGAGAAATTAAGCTAATCAGCACCAATTCAGTTGTCTTTCAGCCAAATAAACAGAGCCTAACCTATAAACAAGGCAGTTTTTGGAAGCTGTTGAATTCCAACATATATAATCATAAATGTACAAAACAAGAAACCCTTGAATGAATTCCCAAAGCGCAGCTACATCAACAAACCAAGCAGATAGCCTTAACATTTTTCAGCAACTACAAAACTCTTGACACTGGAAGACAACATGTCAGAAAGAGGCAGAACTTGTTCTTCTAAGCTGATATTTTGGTTCAGATGTTTCACACTGAAACTCAGTCTCAAATTCCTGCGAGAATGTTCGAAAGAATATATATAGTCAGATAGAACAAGCTCTGAGACGTAAAAACATTCGACATATAGCTTCAGTCCTGCAACTTCTTGTGCAAGCAATGGGATGAAAAAAAACACATAAAAATCAAAACTAGTAAGAAGCATCACCAGGTTTGCACAGACACACTGATGATGAACAGTTGGTTTTTGGATTTTTTTTTATCCATCAACCCTTTCATAAGTGATAATGTATTTGCTTTCATCCATAGTCCATACAATATTTCTATAGTCTTTATCCAAATATGTAAAGTTTTATAAACTAAAGACTCAACATTATGGACCAGAATAAGACCCATATCGAATAGGCACAGAGTCATGACTCATGCACCATTGCAAGCTTCTTATCAGCAAATATCAAACAGAACAAAATGGATTATATGTTACATATAACTACTGCCAAAACCAGTAGAAGGCTGCATCTTAGAAAGTATCTTTAATAATTCTAAAGGATAAGGCTCTTATATTCTATTTATAACCCTAAATTTGTTATGATTTTTTATGAAAAGCAATCTATTGTGGTTGATTGGACTAAACTCAAAATCCAGTAACTTTCAATGTTCTCTGTTATCAGATTTCTTCACTTCTGAAGGATCATCTTTTCTGTCTCTTTTTGGCAGTCACACCCACATCCCCTAGTTATGTCAAGGACCAGTATTTCAAATTGTCTGATAGGATAAGAATGATGAATAATAGCACATTATTAGAAATTTTCTACAACGTCAAGCGCGACTTGTCTCCGGTCTCCACTAGCTTTTAGATGATTTTGAATAGGCTATCTATTTTGATATTCAATTATGTACAAAACCATTTTACTTGACAGAAAAGTTCATACGACTACTATTGTGCACTTCAACATAATAGAGGGGGCAACTCTAATGCCTTATTAGCTTAATGGAGTCTTTAGTGATATTATCCAAATCATTACTCATTAACAGAATCTCTGAAAAATAGTAAACAACATGCAAATGCACAAATTAAAGTCTCTGAAAAACAGGTTTTTGGTGTGGACGTCGAGCAAGACAGAAATGTGGATAAAGATTCTACCTTCTCTTTCTTGAGCTTTTGATTATCCTCTTCCAATCGTGAAACCTTGCTCTCCAGCTCATTATGGTAAGCCTGTGCAAAACCACAAGGCCAGAGGTGCATAAAATTAAAGGAAAAAATAGTTTAAAAAATATAAATTAGCCAAAAACATGTTAAACGCTTGCCTGCTTTCTGGCTCGCGAACGCGCAGCAGATTCCCTGTTCTTGATCTTTCTCCTTAACCTCCTATCAATGGTCTTCTCAAGTGCATCTAGGGTATCCCTTTGCCGCCCTGTCATAGGTGTGTCTGATAACATGCCAATTGACGGGGCAGGTGACAATCCGATCTGATGTGGAAAACTTTGTGGGGTGCTATCCAATTCCATAGTTGGAGCTAAAGATGTTTCAGCAACAAAAAGCCCTGCTTGTACCAAAAAATCCTCCAATGTGGTTTCACCAAGTGTTTCTTCTCCTTCCTGATCCTTCATCTCCTCACCATACCTCTTCTTCTGCCCTTGTTGTATCTCCTTCCACACTTGATCAACCGTCTTCCCACTAAGAGCTCTAGCCAAGGTTAGGCTAGCCTGACGTTGGAGAGAAGATGATGATGATGAGGTACTTTCAATATCCATCCCCAACAACTGATTCGATTCAGTACTCCATACGGTATTAAGAAGCTCATCAAGGTTCATGCTACCTAGGGGCTTCCCCAAGTTCCCTAGTTGGTTTTCAACTTCATTAAGAGTAAGACTATACCATGAGTTCTGCCTCACCAGCGGAGATGGCTGTAAATGAGACTGTTGGCCATTGCTTTGGGATCCCAATCCCATTGTTTGAATCCCCATTCACAACAACTCTCACCCTCAAAGTCAAAACCCTATCAATATAAACTGCCAAACCCAAAATCATCCAAAACAATTACAATAAACCATACTATACATTCCACTAACTAACAAAAGTGATTCTCTTTTTTTTTTTTCCCCCTTCAGCAGCAAAATTCAATGTAATTTATTTGATCTCCTAGTGTAAATGAAAAAAAAAAAAAAAAAAAAAAAGAGCAAAAGCTTTCTAATTCTGAACTAAAGTACAAAATTCAACACTACCTAAACTTGTCTATAATCAAAATCCCAAAAAAAACCTTAAAATAGAATAAGTTCCAACATAAAAAAGTAAAAATCATATCAAAATAAGCCAATATAATCAAAATTTTCTCCTTTTTTTTCATTTTCCCACCATTTACAAAATAATAATAATAATAATAAAAACCATATTTCTTATTAACGTTTGCTTATTTTTTTTAGCTTTTACCTGATTAACCTTGTTCCTTTCAGAGTTTAAACCAGAGAGAGCAACAAAATTCCCAGCAAAGATCAAACCAAAATCGTGCTTACCGAAAGCTTTTTACAGCCCTTTAATTAAGAAGAAGAAAAAAAATAAAATTAAGAAGATAAATTGAAATTAATTGTTAGAACAGCCAAATGACCCGTTAATTTCAAATTTTTTACTGGTGTAATTAAAAATTAAATAAATAAATACCAATGAAATTTTATTACCTGGAAAATCGATCTTGGGTCGAGACAGAAGAAAAATAGAAGAATTTTTTTTTTCTCTGCTAAGCTGTTGTTACATAAAAACTCCACGTATTATTAAATTTTTAAGTGCGATTGTGCAGGGCACAAGCGGGTTTTTAAACGGAGCCCCGATTGATTTAGGATATCCGGTAATCGGAGCTTTGGAATTTGGGTTGGGTGGGCCCCGTAAAAAGATCTTTAGTTTTTGGCCAACACGAATATGCCATGTGGTCGGATGACGTGTTACCTTTTTGGGCTTTATCCTCATCCAATCACGTGCGTCGACCTCTTTGATGACTTATTGGTTATCCTCTGTACGACGTCGTTTCACCATCCGAATACTTATATGGTGTAATTTAGTTGAGTCAATACTCAATCTTCAAAATTAAAATCCATTGATTTTCATTTTTCAAACTTAATCAATTACATTAAAATCTTCTTGATTAAATTTGATTATCGTTAAAAATAATAAAATTCAAGTTCGAGTTTGTGGAAAACATTTATAGAATAAAATTATGAATGTATTAAATTACGCTTTTAAAATCGTCTAAAAAAAATTAGGTCAAAACAAAATCTAAAATACTCTCTACCATATTATTGAAAAAATCCAAAAGACAAAGATTAGAGAAAAAAAATTAAACCTTTGATCTTATCCTTTAAAAAATGTAAAACAATTGTTAGATCTAATCGTAATTATTTTACATGCCTAATAATTGAAAAAATTAGATGAGTTTTTTGTTTTTTTACTACTGATATGAGATGGTATGTCCTATAATTATTGTGAGAAAGAGTATCATAAATATGGATTCATTTCAACGATAAATAGGGGAAAAAACTCCAAATATAAACTCTCATAAATAGGAAAAAAGATCATTGTATAAATTTATCCTTTAGCATTTTGTTAAAGAGTGCTCTTTAAAATTATTAAATATAGTAATATTTTCAATCAATGCATTAAAAATGATGAATAAAATTATCAACTTTTGTATTTAATACAATGTTATTACTATAAATAGTATATTAATTAATCTTAAAAAGTACCTAAAAGTACTCGTTAGCAAAACCCTATCTTTTATTACTAATCATGTTTTGTTCATCCAAACTCCAAATCATTTGCAAAAAAAAAAAAAAACACATTGTTTTTTCAAATTTCAATTAATTATCAATATTAAATAAACTAAAAAGAAAAATACACATCATGTTATAATCTATAGTAACATTTTATAAATTAAAATTGACACATTTCAAAAAGATCAACCTCATTAAAAAAATATGATCAGACCAATCGAGTTGATTAATCGAACTGATTTAACAGGAAAATATTTTATTTTAATATTAAAAATATACTATTAAATCAAATATATAATATACTTATATTTAATATTAAAATTATCTTTAATTGAATTAATCGATTAAATTAATTAAGCTTAAAATCAAAACAATTGATTGAATCGAAGATCGAAACCATCATCACTTCAACATCTTATCCGATTTCAAACATATTGGATCAAACGTTGATAATTTTTATAAAAAAAAATTGTTGGAAATAAAATATAATAAAAAAAGGCTGATACAGAAAAGCCCGGCCCAAGTTTATTTGGGCCCAATAAAACCATGGCTGCCGATCCGACCCTTGTAAAATAAAAACCAATTAATAACAAGCCTGATCGAAGAGTAACTCTAGCTTCCCAGTTCCTCCCCAAACAGAACCCAAAAAAAAAAAAACCTAATTTATTTAATTTTTTTGTTAATCTTTCAAATCTTTATTTCCTCCATGGCCAAAAAGCGAAAGCAACGATCCTCTGAACCCGAACCCACCAAAACAACTCCGGATCCTCCACCAATCCAAGAAGAAGAGCAGAAACAACCCGAATACATACCCGAAGAAGTTCCGAACCCGAAAGTAGAAGAAGAACAGCAACTACAAGAAGTGGAAGAGGAAATAGAAGAAGAAGTAGAAGAGGAAGAAGAGGAGGAGAACGAGGAAGACGATGACCAAGAAGCTGAAAACCAAACTCTGGTTGGTTCCTCCAACGTCGCCGTTCAAAATGGAGCACCCAAAGAAACGAGTCAAGAAGAGGAATTGGACGACGAGCCGTTCGAGAAACTTCTAGAACCATTTGGGAAAGATCAATTGATTACCCTTATTAAGAAAGCGGTCGAGAAGCACCCGGAATTCATCTCGTCGGTTCGGGAGTTCGCGGATGCGGACCCGAACCATCGGAAGATCTTCGTTCATGGTCTCAGTTGGGATACCACTGCTGAAACCCTCACCTCTGAGTTTTCTAAATACGGGGAAATCGAAGAATGCAAAGCGGTTACCGATAGGGTTTCTGGGAAATCCAAAGGTTACGCTTTTATTCTATTTAAACATCGGAGTGGGGCACGCCGAGCTTTGAAACAGCCCCAGAAGAAGATTGGTATTAGAACCACTTCTTGTCAGTTGGCCTCGCAAGGACCGGTTCCGGCACCACCTCCAACTGCTCCGCCTGTTTCTGAGTATACTCAGAGGAAGATTTTTGTTAGTAATGTATCACCTGAATTGGACCCGGAGAATTTGCTTGAGTTTTTTAATCAGTATGGGGAAATTGAGGAAGGTCCGTTGGGGCTTGATAGGCAGACAGGGAAACCTAAAGGGTTTGCTCTTTTTGTATACAGGTCGGTTGAGAGTGCAAAAAAGGCGTTAGAGGAGCCTCATAAGAATGTTGAAGGTCATGTTCTGCATTGCCAAAAGGCCATTGATGGGCCAAAACCAACTAAAGGTGGTTATGGAGGAGGTGCTTCTGGTGGGCACCATCAGCAATACCAGCATCATCATCATCAAGGACAGCACCAAATCCAGTCTCATTACCATCATGCTAAGAAGGGAAAGTATTCGTCTGGTGGATCAGAGACTGGTCATTTGATGGCTCCATCTGGTCCTGCTGCAGTGGGGTTCAACCCTGGTGTTGCTGCTGCTGGGTTTAACCCTGGGGTGGCTGCTGCTGCTGCACCGGCTTTAAACCCAGCTCTTGGACAGGCTTTAACTGCATTGCTTACTTCTCAGGGAGCTGGTTTGGGGCTTGGTAATCTGCTTGGAGGGCTTAGTGGTGCGCCTGTGAACCAGGGAGCACATGCTGCAGGTTATGGGAATCAGGTTGCAGGTGGATATGGGAACCAGATGGGAGTGCAGGGTGGGTATCAAAACCCACAAATGGGGCAGGGCGGTGCTGGTAGGACTCAACCTGGTGGTGGTGCTCCTTACATGGGACATTAGGTAAGCCCTAAGGTAACTGGATATAATCTTTTTTGTTGGCTTTTATATCATTTTATATACTCTATGGTAATTATTGATTTGCATGATCTTTATGCGTAATTGACCTACCAAATGAGAAATCAAATCTAATTGAGTGACATGCGGTGCTGTATGATGCTAAACATGATCTCACATTGTGTGAGATGGGTAGTGTCTAGGATCAGGTTTGGTTATTGATAAGCTTAAAAAGAATTGGATAAAAATGAGTAGTACAAGTTTGCTTTTCCTTTCTGAAGCACATGGGTGTTTGTTGTGTAGGTGTCAACAGAATTTAATTGTTGATGGCTTGTAATTCACCCGCGATGACTTATATTATATTTTTTTCTCTTTTTTGGTTGATATTTACATGCAGCATAATTGAAAGAAAACAGTTCTTAACATGTTTTAACTTTGAAGTTAATTGTTTAATACTAGTTTTACAAACTAAGTATTGTTGCTTGAGAAAGATTGATCTCCTTAAGACGGTGGATATTATTGAGTCTTAACTTATCTATTTTCCGCTGATGCAAAGGCTTATTATCAACTTTTTGTAATCATCAATATTTTGTTAAAATTTATTCGTAATTTTAGTTGCCTCCTTTCTTAAATTGTTAAGAAACATTCCTCTTACTTTCATCTCACATCCTCACTTTATTTTATTTATTGAACTTCATTTTGTTTTCTTTCATTTGCTGTAATTCAAATTTTAGTTGGTTAAACTATTTTAACACAAAATATTATTTGGTTTTGCCAAAGGTATGAAATTTCAGTTCATCTTTCTCATGTATCTTTTTCCATGAATTTTTTGTTTTTGAACTTCTTTTTTTTTTTGTTTTTATGCTTTTATTCATTGTGCAGATTCTCTCATAGATGCATCAATCATTTTGTTTTCGACTCTGGTGGTTCTGAAGTTCCAGGCACTCTTGCAAATGTGGTCTTTAAATTTGTAAAAAAAAGTCGTTACTGTTTGCCTATTATAAAATCATAAATCTCAAACCTGTATTTTCATTTCTATTTAGTACTCTTTCCCCTCACGTGTTTTCAAAAAAGATGTACTATTTCAGCTTGAAGATTTGTTTCTTGAAAAGTGTTGGGGAACAGGTAGAATTTCCGGGCAGAGGACACAATTGCCTTTTCAGGTTTTCAAATGTGTTGCTCAAACAATGCCTTTTTTCGTACTTTTTTCTTAAATTGACTGATGTTTTATGGTGACTCTATTTCTTATGTGAATCAGAATGTTCTTAATTTAGTTTTATGTGAGACAAAACTTTTTTTCTGGGTGTTGTTACATTTTCTTGATTTCTTGTGATTTTGTGAACAAGTTTTTACCTTATCATAAATTGCCTGGAATCTTTTCCTGCTTGTGCAGTTTCCCCCAGTTTAACTTCATATAGATTGCTGTGTCCATTACTTTGATGATAGGTTCTGTAGCATACCAGATTATGAAGTCTTTAACTGCAAATATTGGATGAGATGAGATTTCAAACTGCAGGTACAATGGCTATGTAGTTCTGAGTCCTGACTGCTGCTTTCATGCTTAATCTATTCCTAACGGTAGCAGCCCCAGCTCCTCCGAATCCCCACCCCCGTTCCCCGGATCCGCTCCCTTGCCCCCTGTATTCCTTTCATTGGTTGAGAACCTCTGCACCCCCTTTCCCTCGGATTGGGCGATCGGCTCCCTTGCCCCCTGTATTTCTCTCATTGGTTGAGAACCTCTGCCTTAGGAATGGGAACAAATGGAGTTATTGGTGTTCTTTCTGTCAATGACAAATTTTTTTGTTTATGTAAACTATTTTGGCCGACATGTTCTGAACTGTGATTTGTGATGGAAATTGGAAATTGGAGAGTGGAATCAGCCAACTTAATGTTTTGAGATGCCCACCAGGTTGTGTTGTTCCTGACATGGAAGGTCCTAATATTGTTTGCATATAACCTGTTGTTTATTGCAAAAAATAAATGAAGTAACTTGTCAAGTGTTATTCACAATATGTGCCCAACATGTCTGGATTGCACCTTCATCTTGTTTGAGGAACTTGGATTCATGGGGCAAGAATTTGTTGGTAGGTTAGTTGATGGGACAGGACTGGCAAAACATCTATTTGTCCAAAGCTATGAAGCTGGTCTTGGTTGGTCCTGACTCCTGTCTGAACTTCTCCCATTGCCTGCCTGCCTTGATCTGTAAATTTGTAGCCCCTGCTGATATTAATGTAGAGGTGCTCACGGGCCGGATTCGGGTCGGGTTTAAGTATAGTATCAATATCATATATATTTGTTCAAGTCCGATTCGATCCGAAATATGAGCTTCAAATTTTGCTAAAGCCCGTTTATATTTGTAAATGAATAATCTAAACCCGTTTAGGTCCGTTAATATTATTATTATTTTTTAAAAAATATTTAAACAAATATTTTATTATTATTTAATTTTTAATAATTTAATTTTCTTTTTTTTATTAAGTTTTAAAATATGGATAACTTAACGTATTTTTTAAATGTTTAAACTATAATATTATATATTTATTTATTTTTTATATGATATAAATTACATAATATATAAAATATTAAAATATATATTATATAAATAAAAAACGGGTTGGGTTTTAATTGTTGGAGTTAAGGTTCGACTTATTTTTTCAATGGGTTTTTGTTGCTCAAATTTATATTTTTGATTTAATATTTTTGTTCAAATTTTTTAAAATATAAAGGCTTTTGAGTTTGGACGGATAATCCGACCCTTGATATTTTTATATTAACGCCTTTGTGCATGTAAACATAAGTCTTGGATGATTTGTAATTGCAAAAAGTGGGGGGGGGGGGGGGGGAATATGCAGCGTTGCAAAGTGGACTAATCATCTGTTTGAAATAAAAGAAAATATGAAACATGTTTGAATAATATGAACACATTAGGTTGTGTCGTTTGATAGGGAGAGAAAAAGAAGTAGCTATTGAGAAGAACCGTTAGACAGAAAATTTTCTGATTGTCCATGTCCTGTCGTAAAAATACAATACATTGCAATTTAGAGTTTGGGTATTAATTAATTTTAGAACTAAATATAAAAATGGTATGTGGTTTTGAAGATGGAAAATTATTATCAGTGAAGTTTAAAATTTTCATTTATAAAATGATACATGTTTTTGTAAAATATAGTAAAAAAATTAAAAAATTAATGAAATAAAATAAATATTTATTAGTTTTTAAAATCTAATATTTGTGGATTTTTATTTTGAAGATTTAAATTTTTATTGACAATATATAAAAAATGACTTTGATATGATTTTATAATTTATATCATCTGTTTTTTATTATATACTAAAATAAAGTACTTTAGTGCTTACTAATGAAGACAACTGACACCTTAACAAAGTTCTTAAATTTTTATTTCCTCAAAAAAAAAAAATTCTTAATTTTTATTAGTTTTTAATCTTTATTTATTTATTTAGATCATTTTGTAAATATGTAAAGCTTTATTATAACAAATGGATCAGACCCGATTCAAAACCTCTAATCTAGGGTTTTTGATGTGACAGATCCAACTCACAAATCCATCCTCCAAAAACCACCTTTCCTAATCCCATCATTTTCTACTACTTCCAGTCCAACCCCACTTTGTTTGCCGCATTATCGATCAGTTGATTACAGTGTTACACATCTGTATATTAGCAAAAACTTGGTCTGACAATAGTTATTTTTCTCTCTCTTTATATAAAAGACGCAGACATACATAGTTTGGGTTGGCTTTAACCTTTGTACACACTTTTGCAAACTTTGTTGCCCTCTGCAACTGTCAATCTTTCTCAAACTTCCCAACACTTTTTTCACTAAAACATTTTCACCCTTAAAACCCACCAAAACCCTAATCTTAAAAACACAGCTTCATTTAGTAAATAAAAAATCGTTTTTTCATTTTATTATCATGAAGTGAAGTGATTTTTAGACTGAGTTTTGGTTCTAATATTCTGGATTGTTTTCGATTTGGTTGGAGATTTTGATTTCTGGTTGCTGTTAGAGTGGTGGTGGTGGGGGGTTATGGTGATGGCTGAGAACGAGGCAGGGAATGATCACAAGGAAATCAAGTCACCATGGAAGACTCCGGTGATTGATGGAGAGAAAGTGGTTGATGCTTCTATTATGGGGACCCAGTCTTGGCCTGATCTTGGTGGGACTCAACAAACACCCGACAATCCTCAGATTGCTGCTGATGGCTGTGCTCCAGCTCCATCAGTAGAGCAGGTTAGTGATTGCTTTTTTTTTTTTTTTGTTGGTATTGGGTTTTGTTTTAACCGGTGATAATCACTTTTGTGAGTGTAAAATTTGGATAAATTTGAAAATGTTTAGGTGTAATTTGAGTTTGTTTTGGTAAACTTAGTGTGGCAAATGTAATTATTAGTTGTAATGTGGTTTTGCTAAAAACTATTTCAAATGGACAACTTGAAAGACCAAGTTTTTAACCTTTTTTACTTGTAAATTTGATTTGAATATTAGTTGTTTATCTCACAAGCAATGGTTTTATTTCCCAGAATGGTCTATTAAAATTCTTTTGGAGAGACTAAGCTATATTGACTAATGAGTAATGACCACCCTTTCATGACCCTCCCCCTTTTCCCTCCCCAAGATGATTGTAGTAGTTGTTTTCAAATAATAGGAAGGATTGAAATATAACCTCAGATGAAATTTTTTAATGAACCTTTATGGAATATAATTTCTCTGTGAAGAAATCCCCACATCATTTAGCCATCTCTGACTCTCAGTCAGTCTGAACAACCTGTGTGTATGATTCTATTGTGGGGGGCATGAATTATTTCGTTGTTAGCAATATACTTTTTCTTCCAAGCAATTAAGAAAGAAGAAAAAATGAATAAATTGTTATCTCAGTGTAGCTTAATTTAGTATTTTTTCCATTTTTTTGGGTCTTCCAGAGAGCAGCTGGGCAGCAGAAGTCAAATGGATCTGGAAATACCAATGCTTCTCATAAGCATTCATCAGTACGTCATCAGAAGTCAGACTCTAAACGCAACCCTAATGCTGGGCCTCGTTTTCCTGTACCCTTACCTTATTATCAACCACCAATGCGAGCTGTTTTTCATGCTATGGTACCTCCACCACACATGGCAGTTCCTGGGTATGCTTACCACCCTGTCCCTGGGCCTTTTCCTGGTATTGAACCCCAGTTGGTAAAATCTGGATCTGAGACAACAATGCAAGCCTTTGGCCCTCCAGTTCAAGGTCTTGATACCAGCAGAAATCTGCAGCCTCCTCCGCGAGGAGATCCCAATGCATATCCTGTCAATTTCTCTAATAGAAGACCCAACATGCAAGAACCTGGTGGACATTTGAATCCTGGCTGGAATCATCAACGGGCATTTAATCCTAGAGAACCCATTCCCATGCAGCAGGGTGTCGGACCAAGACCTTTTGCTAGACCTCCGTTCTTTGGTCCAGCTCCTGGATTCATGGTTGGTCCAAGTTTCCCCGGTAATAACTTAATCCCCATGAAAAGTTGCCTTAATTTAAAATACTACAGCATGTTTTATTACTTATACTTTCTTAAGTTTCCATGCCACTTGTGTCTGCCAGCAAGGTAAGGCCTGCATTTCAGCCTCGCAGGTGATGCTGCCTTTTGTTCTTGTTTTAGCTCTTGATTTATATTATATCTTTCATAGAATAAATTCTTTTTAAATGACCTATGTCTACTTTCCAGGATCTGTCTGCTATGTGCCTATTGCTCCTCCGGGCTCTATAAGGGGGCCACATCCTCCACGCTTTGTTCCATACCCTATAAATCCAGGGACTACTGTGTTCCCTCCAGAGACAGTAACTTTGAGGGCCAATATATTGAAACAAATTGAGTATTATTTCAGGTGAGGGAAGGACACTCTGCCTCTTATTTATTTATTTAATATTTTTTTTTGTCTGTATGGTTTAGTTTTGTTTTCTTTGTAGCTGGGTACCACAGTCTAGAATTGTTGCTAAATTCTACCACATCCCCGTCTATAGATGCCATTACCAATGTTGGCATTTTTGGGTATTTGGATTTATCTCTTTGCTGGTGAAATGATTGATCCATTCAATGTAAATGTTTGCACTTCTGAGTCTGATTGTGTACACATGTTATTTATGGGGCCATTGAAGAACTGGAGGCCTTATCAAAAACTGATGGTGTGGTATCCACTTTAGAATTTTTTCACACTATGACCTCATATTGATTATCTTTTGTATGTCATTGTGAGTTTTTAGTATAGCAATCATATTTTTAGATATTTGGCATAAGTTTCATGCACTATGTAATTGGCACACCCAAATTGGGAGGCCAAAATATGAACTTTTGATTGTTTACATTAATTGAATGCATAAATCTAATTGTTTTTTCAATGATTTATAGTGTGCGAATGTTTGTATTACTTGTTGACCCTAAAAACTTTTTTTTTTTTGCAGTGATGAAAATCTTCAAAACGACCATTACCTAATTTCCTTGATGGATGATCAAGGATGGGTTCCAATCTCCACAATTGCGGACTTTAAAAGGGTATGTTAACTCACTACTACTTAATGCTTATTTAGCATAGATTATATGCTACTGCTGTATTTTTTGTTGCTGGATTTTGCTGTTCTATTCATGGTTGTTGCATCATTAACTGATTGAATTAGATTTTCTATAAATTTCCTTTTTCTGTAGCTTGAGAAGTATTAGTTTAAAACTTTTGTGTGGTTTTCACTTTCTGATCACAGGTTAAGAGAATGAGTACAGACATACAATTTATCCTTGATGCGCTTCTGAGTTCTAGTACTGTAGAAGTGCAGGTTAGACTTTTATCTCTCTTTTGGGTGTTGCTGTTTTTGAAATTTGATTTTGTACTGATGTATGCAAGCTGGGATAAGGCCAGATGTTTAATTTTGAGCACAGAAGCAATCTATTTTTATCTTTTCCATATGATTAGCTTTAATTTACCCATTTTACCAATTTCATAATAGTTTTGACCGACAAGTTTCATTTCAACATGTTTCTTCTTTTCAACAAATTGAAAGATCATTATGTGGTGCGAGTAAAATAATAACTTTTTCTTAATTTAGGTACCCTTTCATAATCTATATTTTTGATAAATTATCATAAATTATTTTTGTCAAAGAACAAATTTTAATGTAGTTGCTGAGGGGGCTATAATTATGAACTGATGGTGGTGTTGATGCTGGTATTCATACCTTAAGGTTTTAAAGTGTGTGTTCTGTCATGTGTATCAAATAAATTTGAGGGGGCAGACTTGTGTTGACAATCTGGTGATTGTTGTGGGGTACATTGGCAAGTGATACTGCTTTTCTGATGCTGTTCTTTGCTTCGATGGTCTTGTCTTTACTTGGTAATTGATATTGTAGGGTGACAAGATACGAAGACGCGATGAGTGGTCCAAGTGGATTCCAGCTAGTTCAAAGACAACATTGTCATCAGAAGCTCAGGCTACTCAGTACCAACTTGTAGAGAATGTTACTGGTTCCTGTGGAAATGGTGATGTGAATGAAGATAATTCAAGGGACACCTGTGAAGAAAATGTTAAATTTCCATTGGATGGTGAGAACTTGGAGCATGTATCACCTGAGGGAAATCCTGCAGAAGTAATTTGTAAAAGTAACAGAAAACATGCAGCTGTGCAAGTGCTGTTAGATGGTGAGAAACGAGCATTTTCTGGTGGAAATGGTGAGTTGAACAGGAAATTAACTGCTGATTCCCGCATTAAATTCTCAGATATCTATCAGTCACAAGGAGTTAAGCCTGTAAGGTTCGCTGACCACAGAACTGGAAGTGTGGAATTATTATCAGATGTAACAATACAAAATGTTGCTGACCTGTCAAATGATTTCACACATACATTTATGCTGGATGAAGAGCTAGAGCTCGAGCAAAAAACACTAAAGACTCTTTCAGCACTTAACAGGTACTAGATTGTTTTTGTATTTAATTGGCAGAACATCTCCTTTATTGTTGAGGTAGGGAAATTTCTACTTTCTGTATAAAGGCATATTTAAGCCCTTCTAGATACTAATAATGTTCCCTTGAATATCTGAATGGCATTTTTGTTCAGAATGGATGATGAAGATGATGAGATGGTTGTCAACGATCAGGATGTTCACAGACTTGTGATTGTTACCCAGGTAATGTGGTACAGCTTTGTATGAGTTCTTTTTTAGCCTTGTTATTGTTATGTTTAATCTTTAAAGATTGGTTCATTGTAATACCCTTGTTGGATCTTCTAAGTTTATGTCTTTACTTAGCAATTTATATAGTTGGTCTGACTATCATGACCTCTCAATAGTATCATATTGATTGTTTGATGTCATGAGAAACTGATAAGAATTCAGACTTTACTTTGATATCAATGGAAATCCAATTCAAAAAGAATATATATATATATATATATATAGAAAAAATTACCCCATCTAAATCAGTTATTTCACAGGCATTGAATTTATGAAGCATATACATGAATAGTAATGCTTCCGTTTTGTGAAGTTGAAGCATTCTAAACTTGATTCAAGAGGGACACTGTTCTTTCTCAAGTGCAAATTGACGGATAACCTTTTTTTCATATCAGCATCGATTTACAATTTAGAGACTTTAATGGACATTAGAATCCACTCCACTCCTCTCCTCTTGCATCTTTTGCTCCCTATTTCTTCCAATTTTCTTATTCTTAATTGTGACTGGTATGTTCTCTTTCTTTTTTGAGGTTATGCCCATGAGCATACGTTTTCTTTGGATAATGTTTTACTCATATTAAACAGTCGAATGTTTCTGGTTCCATTTTGATGGCACATACTCCTTTCTTCTGATGTGCAGAATAGTGGGACAGCTGAAGGATCAAAAGTTGGTGCAAAAGATTCAGAGTCCATATCCAGTGAGCTTGCTGCTGTGATAAATGATGGTCTTTACTTCTATGAACAGGTTGAGGCACTAGCTTTTCTAATTTATTTTACACTGTGTTATGGTACTTACTAATAAATTTCTCCCTTTGGTGTTTCTTTTTCTGCAATCTAATTATTTGAACTTGATTGTTACAAGCAGGAGCTGAAAACTAAACGGTTTAGTCGTAGAAAGAATAATTCTATTTATGAGAATAAAGATGGAAATCCAAGGTCTCCAAGGGTTGCATCAGGAGTATCAAATTTGAAGACAGGTGAAAATGCTGCTGGGAGCAGTAGTCTTGAAGAATCTGGAGGAGTGAGTTCCCGAAGGAAGCAAAATAAAGGTTTCTCCAAGCAACAGTCATTCCATAAGCAGAGATTTTTCTCCAGCAATTTAAAGAATCATGGAACTAGTCGTAATTCAATTGCAATAATATCAGAAAGTCCACCAAGTAATTCAGTTGGATATTTCTTTGGTTCTACTCCTCCAGATAGTCATGGGTTAGTTCTAAGTGACCATTTCTTCATTTTAAATATCATGACTACCTGAAGTTCTTTTGGTTTGCTTTTAGAAGTAGTAATTTTTATTGCTTTTGAGTGCAAGAATATAGGTTAGTTACTACGGGTTTCAAATATAAATAAAACCTAATTAATTTGACTAGACTTTAAGGTTTTCCTGAGCTAATGGATGTCTAAGCTTCAATTTTTTACAGCCTTAGGCCGCCTTCGAAGTTGAGCTGTTCACCACATGGAACTCTTTCTAGCAGTCCACCTGTCGGTTCCTTGCCAAAGTCATTCCCACCTTTTCAGCATCCAAGTCATCAGCTATTAGAAGAAAATGGTTTTAAGCAACAGAAGTAAGGGATGGTGGATTTTTTCTCTAATATATGCATGTATTTGTGTATACTTTTGCACAGTTCCACATAAACATCATGACTTTGTGAGATTTTTGTTGCACCAAAAAAATACTTTACTTTGTGGTTTGTGCTTGAGCCCCATCTGCGTGCACTTGTGCTCGCTCAGAGAGGGAGGGAGGAAGGGATGGAGAGAAAGAGCACTTGTAAAGAAAAGTTGGCTAATTCAGTTGTTTTTACATTCAGGTACCTAAAGTTTCACAAGCGCTGCCTGAGTGACAGGAAGAAGTTGGGGATTGGTTGCAGTGAGGTGGACTTTAATCTGAACTTTCTGAGCTATTAAATAACTGTTTTACATGAAATGAAAGAACAACTCTTGCAACTTCTATTGTTTAATTGATTAACATGTCTAAGTAACTTTTACTCAAAATATTTACTCTTATTCCTCTTGTTGAGATTTCTTTGTTTTGTATTGGTAATCTCAGTTACACAAGAACTGGGTTGTCTGGTTTGTTTTCGTCTTTTACCTCCGCATTATGACCATTTGTAATAGAAGAAAATTGAATATAGTGTGGCTGAATGGAGGCTGAAGCCCTGAATTTATTACTGTCAATGTTGTTTTATCCTCTTAGACATGTATGTAGTTTAAAAAACTGAATGGTATTTCTTTTGCTTCATATCATATCATGTTTCTTCATTCTCTATTGCATACCATTATCAACCAAGCCAGTTTACGTCACCTGAGCATTTGCATTTTTCAAAATCCTAAGGTTTCCTTTACATGCATTTCTCTAGATGTACAGAAATAGAACTTTTTTTTTATGGTGCCCCTTGGTTTTGCATGCAGGAAATGAATTCACTGTACCGGTTTTGGTCATATTTCCTAAGGGACATGTTTGTCCCTTCTATGTATAATGAGTTCCGGAAACTTGCTCTTGAAGATGCGGCTGCTAATTACCATTATGGGATAGAGTGTCTTTTCAGGTTTTATAGGTAACATTGATAATTATCCAAAAAATAATAATAATAATAATAATTATGCCCACTTTTGTGGATGTTTGAAGCACCTCTGATGTTTTGACTCTGCTTTTGTTTCACCCCTTCTTAGTTAGTTGTTTTCTTTACAGCAAAGTATTTTCTCCTTAGTACAAGAGGATGTTTTGCTTCTTCTTTTTTGTCTATACGTATACTGATTAAGTTCTTCCTTTTTTCAGTTATGGTTTGGAGAAGAAATATGAAGATGATCTTTATAAGGATTTTGAGCAACTTACTCTTGATTTCTATCATAAGGGCAATCTTTATGGCCTTGAAAAATACTGGTAATTTCCTTTTCCCCCTATTATGATGGAACTAGACCTGGCAATACTGGACACGACACGGAAAAAATAACTAAAAACACGACACGACACGAAAAAAATAACACGAACACGACATGAATACACGAATGTCTCAAAATCTATTTAATACGAATTATTAACGTATCAAAGTTTATATAAATATAAAATACCTTAAACACGATTATGACACGACAAAATACACGAACACGACACGGATACACAAATTGCCATATCTACATGGAACATTTAATTGGCTGCTATGAAAATGAGCAATGCATGCTTATGTTTGTTCCTTTTATTTTATTTTTTGTTGTTTTTAACTTTATGAAGGAAGGAAGACAACACTGATATATAGAAAGAATCTTGATTCTTGAAATGAAAGAAAATTAGGATAGTGGTTTGTGGTTGACTAAATTGATCTTTGTGGATGACCTTTTCTTGTCCCACATCTATGACTAGTATTTCCACTTCATCTTTTTTTTTTCTTTCTAAATTTAGAATTATCATGTCTGGCAGGGCATTCCATCACTTCCGAGGCCAAAGAGAACCCTTAACGAAACATCCAGAATTGGATAGGTTACTGAAGGAAGAATTCCGGCGATTGGAGGATTTCCGTCCCAAAGAGAGGAATACTAGCACAAGAGAGGACGGCCATTAACTACGAGTGATGCCCTCGATCCCTAGTGCCCATTGAACCCCAATTTTGAAGATCAACCCTGATGATCGGATCGGATCGGATCAGATCAGAGAGTAGGAAGTTCATGGTCTATTATATCATTTGGTTTGAATGCTCTGAGGAAAGATGGGTTTTTTTTTGTATATTGTAACAATGGGGGGGGTTGTTGTAAACCTCTGTGCGGCTGCTGAATCCTGAGGCTTTGCATTTTTGTTTCCTAATCTTTTTTAGGCTTTTTCTGGCTCGAGGGTATTTCTTTTTTCTTGAGTGGTCTGCAAGCTTTTGTTGAGGTAGCTCGCCTGTGTTTTTCTTTTTGATCATTTCACTTTCCCCCGCCATTGTTGTACATAAGGGAAACTGAACAACTTTAAAAACAAAACAAAAAGGAAAAAAAGTTGTAGGAACTTTGTGAAGATTGAACAATAAGAGATTCAATTTTTAATCTTAAACTGTAAATTCTTTTTTTCTTCATCATCTCATGTTTACCTTTTCCTTGCTAAAATTCAATATCTATCTGCTTTGCCCTGAGTTGGGGTGTGGCATCTTAATAGTAGATTGGTCTATTTGCTGCTGCTCTTTTCTTGATGAACCGACTTTGGTTCGGATATAAATGGCTATTTGCTATATTTATACAGCTTGATTTGAGTGTTCATAGCCTAATTAGGAACTTTTTTACATTGGCTACTTGGTATTTTCAGTCTCGGCAGTCTTTTCCAGTGATGAACAGGATTTTGGGAAGACCATGTTGTTGGACCCATCTAAATTTTGTCATGCCGGACCTCTACTCTACATGTAAAATATTTGAGAGTTCACAGCGAAAACCTCAGCTGAATTATGAAGAACTGCTTCATATCAAGTGCATTAAAATAACCAGGATTATCCACCCGCATACTTAACTGCTTGAGTTACTGATAGCCTAAAACCCAAAAAGTTTATAATCAAAATGGCTGATGAATCAGAGAACGGCACACATCTGAAAAGCTGCTTCTAAACTTCAAATATACTTCAAAAAGTTTCAGTCAGTAAAAACCAAAACCTTATACACAAAAAAACATGGCTCAAAGGTTTCAGGTTCAGCAGAAGAACATGGAACTGCAGACATTCTCTTTCAATCTGGGCAGCTGAGGGACAGGAACAGCTCCAGGAGCAGTCACCCCACCATGGCTCGACGATGTCTCAGAAGCCTCCTCGAACTTCATAAATGTACCCAATTGTGATTTGTGAAGCTGCCAAATGCGCATAACAAATAGGAGCAACTGCGTATCGATCCATACCGGTTAGTATAAGATTTTATTTTATTTTATTTTTAAAATCATTTATTTAATTTTTTAAACCAATTTTTAATATTTTTTATCTTGATTATTATTTTTTCATAATTATATTTAAAAATAAAATATGTTCATTAAATTAGACTATTAAATTTAATTAATAAAATTTTATTATATTTTAAAAACATTTATATATTTATTTTATATTTAAAAATTTTAGATATTAAATATTTATAATTTTAAAATTTATATTTGTATATAATAAACATATATAAGTATGTAATAAAGGTATATTGATTGAGCAGCAGACTTTGCCTCAGGCCCGAAGACTCTGCCCAATATAGTAATACTGGGCCTCGGTGCATAAACTTTTCAAGATATTGGCCCACGTAAAGCTGGGCTTGTTTGCGAACGTGGTGATAGTAGTGTGGATCAAAATGAACGACTGAATTATCACCTGAACAATCAAATTGAACTTATTAACTTAGAAAGAGTGAGAAACACTTAAAACAAAAAATACATATTGTAAAAAAAAATTAGTTAGATCTAATAATATTAGACACGAGTTATTAACGTGTCAAAACTTATATAAATATATAATTAGAATTTGAGACAGTCACTATGTGAGTGAAAATATATTTTGAAATATATATATATATATATGTTTGAAAGAATTAAATATGAAAAATGGGTAATCTTTTTAAGTGGATAATTTTTAAAAAAAAATGAGTAAAAATTGGGTAAATTTTTTTAGTAGGTAATTTTTTTAGATGAGTGGATGATTTTTTAATTGTAAATAAATATTTTTTCATTAAAGATATTATTAAAAAGACATAATTATCCCTTTTTAATTTTATAATTTTACTTAGTTCTTTTATATTTTCTCAAACTGAGTTGGTGTCCAGTTAACTCGTGACACCAACTCAGTCATTCCTTTTAATATAATAGAGATACCTTAAATACGATTATGACAAAAAATATATATATATATATATATAAATACTATAAAGATATAAGGATTACTAGGTCTAAAGATGGTGTTCTGCGAACTCGGAGTTTACCTCAGTTGGTTCATGTAGTCACCCTTAAAAAATGATGTCTAATAAATCTCGGGTTCAAATCTCAATATCTGCAATTTATTTTTTTTATCTCACCTTTTTTGTTAAAAAAAAAAAAAAAAAATTCAGTGTCCTGCCCTTTGCAGTTTTCCTTCACTCTAATCAGATTTCAATTTATGATTTTCTGCATCATTTCCATATGTCAAGCATGTCATTTTACCTTAATTGACGCACAAAATTTCGTTTCAAATTCCCGTTTTCATAAATCAAAGTTATACAGTAATTGAAGGCGTGTCTTGCGATAATTCCTTTTTTTTTTTAAACTATAGTACTAATTATTACTATTATAGGTTTTTTTTTTTTTTTTCTAGTCCTATATTCCACTGAGACCGGGCGTTTACTATTTGATGATTACAGTTGTTTCCATGTGTCGGGAAAATGAGGAAAATTTTCCATACAAGTCTATGATTTTGTCCCAAGTTTGAAACCAATTTCATCCTTATTATGAATTGGCTCCCCTTTCTTTTACCATTTCCACCCGGTTTGGATTCTTTTTCATTATTTTTTAAAACATTTATCAGCATAATTTACACGTATAAGATTTATCAATAAATAAAAAATATATATTTATAAATAATGATTAAAATTTTATATCAAAAAATAATAAATAAAATAATAACCGAGATGATTCTAACTCTTATTCTTCCACTATATCCAAAGTAGTAATGGACGTTGCTTTACATTTTTTTTTTCCTTAAAATACGATCAATAATGTTTTTAGACTTTATCTTAATTTAACCCAAACTCGAACAATCTTAAAAGCTGCTTTACATTATTTTATCACTATTATTATAATAATAAAAATATATAAAAATTGAAGTGGTTATTATATTTTTCTTGTATCATCCCTAGGTAAATGTAAGGTCAACTACTCTCAATTTTTTTATTTTTTTTTTCTTGTGGGTTCATCATCAAGATAAAATAATAAATATGGAAAAAGAGTGGAACATATTCAAAGCTAAGGTACACCTTTTATATATATATATATATATATATATATATATAAATGAATGTGGTGGAGCTGGTCAGATTCCTCAATTAACATTATTCCAACAACAAATAGTGTTTATGTTTAATGCTCAATAAATTATAACTATTATATATAAAAATATAAATCTTATTTTTCTTTGGATTTGATATCCAAACATGAAATCTCGAAATTTTAGTCGCGAGGGCATATTTTTATTTCAAAAATCGTATTGGTAGAATTGAGTTAAAACTTAAGACATTATTTAATTTTGGTTTTTGACAAAGGTTTAAGACCCATTCAAAATGCAAAATTTAGAAAGAGTGAGAAACACTTAAAAGAATAGTTAGATTTAACGAATTATTAAGGTGTCAAAATTTATATAAATATATAATATTTTAAATATGATTATGACACAAAAAAATAATATAAATATGATAAAGATGTAAGAATTATCAAATCTAAAGTTAGTGTCTTGCGAATTCGAAGTTTAGCTTTGTTGATTCATACAAACATCTTAAAAAAATGATAAGCTTCTTCGTACCAAAAAAAAAAAAAATTAAGTGTCCCGCCCTTTGCAGTTTCCTTCACTCTAATCAGATTTCAATTTATGATTTTCTGCATCATTTCCATATGTCAAGCATGTCATTTTACCTTAATTGACGCACAAAATTTCGTTTCTAATTCCCGTTTTCATAAATCAAAAGTTATATAGTAATTGAAGGCGTGTCTTGCGATAATTTTTTTTTTTGAAACAATAATATTAATTATTACTATTATAGTTTTTTTTTCTTCGGCTAAAATGCTAAAAGAAATCTTGAATTATGGCATTTTTCGTAAAATAAGTCATTATATTTTTATTGTACGTTTTTTTTTTGATTTGCACCTAAATGAACATTTATTTCAAATGAAATGCTGATTTATGTTAGACTTGCTCATGGGTAGGACAGTCCGGTAGGCCCGACCCGTATTGAGTTGAGCCTGGGTATAATTTTTTTTATCCGGGTCGGCCCAATCCGAATAACTATTTATGCATTAAAAAAATAAGATTTTATTTAAATTAACTTATAAAAATTAATTTTTTTTTTGTTTTGAGTAGTGATTCGGGCTGGACCTGGATAAAGTAAAAAAAATTCGAGTCGTGGCCTAGCTCATGAGCACGTCTAATTTGTGTTAAGAGTTTATTTAATTAGGTATATATTAAAGGTTATGGACTTATTTTGGTATATGTTGAAAGTTAAAGGCTTAATTGAGTACAAATTAAAAATTAAAAATTTATTTGGGCGTAATAAAAATATAAAAATTTATCTAATAAAATGATAAAATTAAGGGACTTTTTTATTATTTTAGCATTTTTCTTTATTCCACGGTCAGACCGGGCATTTACTATTTGATGATTACAGTTGTTTCCATGTGTCGGGAAAATGAGGAAAATTTTCCATACAAGTCTATGATTTTGTCCCAAGTTTGAAACCAATTTCATCCTTATTGTCTTCACTGTTCTTTCCTAGATTCTTCTCCTAATTATGAATTGGCTCCCCTTTGTGTTTACCATTTCCACGCGGTTTGGATTCTTTTTCATTATTTTTTAATATATTTATCAACATAATTCACACGTATAAAATTTATCGATAAATTAAAAAAATTATATTTATAAATAACTATTAAAATTTTATATAAAAAAATAATAACCGAGATGGTTCTAACTCTTATTCTTCCACTATATCCAAAGTAGTAATGGACGTTGCTTTACATTTTTTTTTTCTTAAAATACGATCAATAATGTTTTCAGACTTTATCTTAATTTAACCCAAATTCGAACAATCTTAAAAGCTGCTTTACATTATTTTATCACTACTATTATAATAATAAAAATATATAAAATTTGAAGTGGTTATTACATTTTTTCTTGTATCATCCCTAGGTAAATGTAAGGTCAACTACTCTCAAATCTTTTTTCTTTTTTTTTTTTTTTCTTTTTCTTGTGGGTTCATCGTAACCTGCTCACAGGCCGGGCAGCCCGCCCGGTCTGAAACAGTGATTTTTATTATAATAATATTATTTTATTTAATTTTAATTATAAAAAATAAAAAAAAATAAAAAAAAATTATTTTTTTTATTCCAATGAACAGTGTTTCCAGCCTAAACGGGGGCTTGGGCTATCCAGGGCCGGGCCTGAGCAGAGAAAAAAAAGAATCGGGCCGCGACCCGGCCCGACCCATGACCACCTCTAGTTCATCGTCAAGATAAAATAATAAATATGGAAAAAGAGTGGAACATATTCAAAGCTAAGGTACACCTTATATATAAAAAAAATGATTGTGGTGGAGCTGGTCAGATTCCTCAATTAACATTATTCCAACAATAAATAGTGTTTATGTTTAATGCTCAATAAATTATAATTATTATATATAAAAATATAAATCTTATTTTTCTTTGGATTTGATATTCAAACATGAAATCTCGAAATTTTAGTCGCGAGGGCATATTTTTATTTCAAAAATCGTATTGGTAGAATTGAGTTAAAACTTAAGACATTATTTAATTTTGGTTTTTGACAAAGGTTTAAGACCCATTCAAAATGCAAATTTTAGGTGTTTTTTCATTGAAAAAAAAAAAGCAAATGGACCGACTGTGACATTGGCTTGTGTTTGTCTGTGTCTATATGACTTTAGTGGTTGCACATTTTGTACTCAAATTCATAAGTAGATTTGTTAAATCCGATCGAGTTTTAAACAAAAAAAATTCAAATTCGAATTTAACTTAATTTAAATTTATTTTAAAATATAAATTTATTTATATTATATCATATTTTAATTTTTTTTGATATTGTATTTAAAATTATTATATCTATTTATAAAACCCGTTGAATTGAATAACTCTGGACAAAATTAAATTAATTCAGTCAAACCAAAGACCAAGTCACTTGGATGGACCAAAGCCAAAGTTGTTTCTTTCCACTAAATTCACATGAAATTCATTTTTTTTTCTTTCTATAATTAAATCTCTATCATAAATGGTTACGTAGTATTATTAGTGATTGAAATATTATTTTAACGATACCATAATTTTATTTGCAAAATAAAAATCTCAATGAACCTTCATTATATGTTTACATTAATTTTAAAATTCAAAGAGAAATAATAATATTACTAATTTTACAATTCAAAATTTTAAAAAACATCAAATATGTTTTTACAAAATAAGATAATTAATTAAATTTCCATTTGATAAATATTTTATTTTTTATAAAAAAAAAGTAAAAAAAAAAAAAAAAAACCCATAAAAAGAGAGAGCCCGCCCATGTTTTTCTCTGCCATTTCCAAAGCCGATTCTCTTTACAAATTTGGTAGAAGTAAAGTAGTAGAATCTTTAAAAGCTAACTTTTTTTTTTTTGTTTCCTTCTTTCTCTCTTATTTCTTCTCTTCTTCCTCTTTTTCAAACCATAAAAGCCTAACCATAACAGAGCAGCTGAAACTAACATCACCCATGGCGGCACCGATCTGGCTATGGGCTTTCTGTGTAACCCTATCTCTGATTCCTTCCGTTTTGGGAAACTCAGAAGGCGACGCTCTTAACACCTTGAGAAGAAGCCTAACGGATCCGGATAACGTGCTCCAGAGCTGGGATCCGACCCTTGTTAATCCTTGTACTTGGTTCCACATCACTTGTAATCAAAATAATCGAGTCACTAGAGTGTATGCCAATCTCTCTCTCTCTCTCTTCTTGCTTTTGAAGATCTGGTGGTTTTTTTTTATTTATTTTGGGTTCATTTATTTATCTGGGTCTTTTTTTTTTAAATAAAAAGTTTTCATTTTTTTTTTAATTTGGAGACGGCTTAGTTTACTTGTTTGATAGTTTGTAAAAGTGGTTGTTTAAATTGGGTTTTGGTTTATTTAATTGAATTTATTGTTCACTTTTATAAGGGTTTGATTTGGAGGGAAGAAATGGTGGTTATAATTCACTGTGAAACTGTTTTATTACCTGAGCTTGTAGGTTTTTTTTGGGGGTGATACTTGCTTGGTTTAAATTGGGGTTGGGCTCATTTAATTGATTTCATTTGTTTATTTTCCATAGTCATGGGCTCATGGCTATGTTTTGAAGAGAAAGAAGTGGGTGAATTCACTGAAAAACTTTTGGATTAGATGAGCTTGTATTTTGCTTATTAATAGTTACTAAAAAAGAGCAAATATGGTAGTAAAAATGGTTTTAAAAGTATTTTATCTGGATTAATGATAGAGGCATAATAATACTCTTTATAGAAGTTTTTGTTAATGTTTTAGGTTCTAAATAGTGTTTTAATGCTTATGCCTTTGGAGGATTCGAGTCTCGGATACAGCAAATATCATGTTTAGGCTGTTATAAGCAGAATTACTTTACAATTTCTTTGACCTAGGGGTGTTTGAGTCCATGGAAGCTGCAGAATTGCTTCCATGAATAAGAAATATTTATGTATTGTGATCTCCTTTTTTTCCCCTTTATAACAGAACAGAAGATTGCCTATTTTGTCCGGTTGTTCAATTTTGTGTATTCTTCCATTTGGAGCATTGGATCGTATTTGAGTTTGTGTTTTTGTCGAAATTCCAGGTTTTATTAAATGTACTTATAGTCTGCATGTCCCTTTGAAAAGAACAGGTTTATTAATTATGACATAAAAATGATACAATAGGGTGCTTGATGGTTTGAGTATACAGTTTTAGGTGTAGTTCCCAAATTGGTGAGATGAGTACCATTGGCAATCTTATATGGCATTTTTTGTGTTAGCTTCCTCTAGAAACATGATGATTTTGCCATGCCAATCTCTTATGGTATTTTTTTTCTTTTTACAGAGATTTAGGTAATTCAAACCTATTTGGACATTTGGTACCAGAGCTTGGGAAGCTTGAGCATTTGCAGTATCTGTATGTTCTTTTCCCTGTAACTTTTTTCTCTCCCGCCCTTAATATCCACATTCTGGAGTTTCCAACATTTTTTTTATTGTTTGTGCATAAATGTTTATTTGTTGGATATTTATTGGATACAATTGTTGATACTCAACCATTGTTATTCATTTCGGACTTTTTTTTCTATAATGCAGGGAGCTTTATAAAAATAACATCCAAGGAACCATCCCTACTGAACTTGGGAACTTGAAGAGCCTTATCAGTTTGGACCTATATAACAACAACATCTCAGGCACCATTCCTCCTTCACTTGGGAAATTGAAGTCTCTTGTATTCTTGTGAGTGTTCAAGTCCAATCTTTGTCTCTTCATGCATGATTAGACTATCGTGAGGCTTTCATTTCTCTCAGTTGCCTTCCTTTATCAGCTTGACTTGAAAAATCAATGGTGGATTGGGTAATAGATTATTTGCGGGCTTAAGTAAATTATGAATGTTCCGAGTTTCTTTCGTGCCACCATGATTACTCCATTGAGTCCATTCCTAGTTATTCTCGTGTCACAAAGTGGAATACTAGTCATTTCTCATTTTTTATTCTTTTAGGATTAGTTCATGTATTGTTATAACATCCAATCACTAGTCTTTGAACCTGGGGCTCAACCCAAATAGTCCACCCACCTCTCTTAGGAGTTGGTTTCCTGCAAGGCTAGAGTTCGATCCTCAACATTTGTAAATTCCCCTTCCCCAATGTCCGCTAGGCCTTGGCCTCCTTAGTACCAAAAAAAAAATCCAATCACTCGTCTCTCTCTCATTGTTGTTTCATTTTACAGGCGGCTTAATGACAACAGGTTAACTGGACCTATCCCTAGGGAACTTGTTGGTATTTCAAGCCTCAAAGTTGCGTAAGTATTGCAAATTTTCTAATAGTTTATTTTCAAAAATACACTTCTCGGGTATCATTTTGTGAAGCATTAAACTTATGGTCATCAAAGCATTTACCTCTTTTCTTCCAGTGATGTCTCAAACAATGATTTGTGTGGAACAATTCCTACCAGTGGACCATTTGAGCACATTCCTCTGAACAAGTAAGCTCGCCCTTCTTTTTTTTTTTTCTTTATTATTTTCGGTCAAGTTAGGGGTCATGATTGTTTACAAGGATGTTAGTGGTATCTGCATGTTATGCTGCAATTATTTACCTTGGAGGCACCTTGCTTGCTAGTCTTGATAGACTGTACTCCATTCCTTTGGATAAATTATACCTTCTTATCGACATTTCTTCTCAAATCATGCACCTTTTCCTCATTTCCCCCTTTACTCTAAAGTCTTTTAAAAACATACCCCATTAAAGCCTTTCTATTCTTGGGTTTTTGCTTCGATGGAAGTAATCATTCTGAAAAGTTCCATGCCATGTTTACTTCTCTTTCCTACACCTTCTCTTTGTATTTCTTGAACCTGTACGATGAATAAAAGAGGAGAGTCTCTCGTAACAGGAAAATTTATTTGGAATTCATTGTGAATTTGCTATCCTTCCACTTTTTTTTCTTTTTTCATGCACCTGTGTGTTCATAATGTTATTTTTGATGTTGGGATAAAGACTTTGAGTCTTTGACAGTCAGGGTTATTTGAGGAATGTTTAAAAATCAAAATAAGAAGGATGATCATATCCCTTCAAGCCTTTGGTGTCAAAAGATTAAGCTGGATTTTGTAACTGCTGCTAGATAAGCTGAGGCATAGTCCTTGTTTGTGGCCTTCTCTATGATTTTGCAATCAGTGTCAGTTATTCGTGGACGGTCTTGGCAGAATGCTATTAAGTGTTCTCATATGCTTTGCACTAGAATGCATGTCGATGAGTCGGGGGCAGGTTTTACGTGTTTACTTATTATCAATTGGAAACCTCCATGTAAATATGCTTCGACTTAATTATCTGCCTATGACCTTCAAGTTTATCTCTGCTTCAATGGGTTACTTCGATGGAACCGTTCTTTTCTTATCGATGGGCTTTGTCATCTGTGGCTGTGCTTGTCTAATTGGGAACATTGCTAATATCTATATTTTTGTAGGGCATGCACCTTACCTATTCCCTTTGTTACTTTTGCTCTCCGTTTAAGTTTACTAATATCTATTTATGTCTTTTGTTTTCCCTATATGCAAAGTCTCTGATCTTAATATTGTTCCAAATTTATATAGCTTTGAGAAAAACCCTCGACTCGAAGGTCCGGAGTTGTTGGGGCTTGCAAGTTATGACACAAACTGCTCGTGAAGAACAGAGTGATGTAGTCATAAGATTTTAAGTGTATTATTATCACACAGTATAATGGGGTTTGTCAAATGCAATCCCTCATATAAGTATCTGTAAATCAGAATTTATTAGCATTTTGTAACTTCAATTATCCTGCTCTTTCTAAGATGTTCTAGACAACTAGTATTGATGTAATGGTAGAGACAAGTTTACTTCTGGTGTGCATCCTTAAATTGGCTTACTTGCCATCTGGTTTCATGTCAGTTTAGAACATCTTTGGGTTTAAAGCATATATCCACCATCCATGGTGTCAACTGTCAAATAGACTTGGCAATATTGAACACGGAAAAAATAACTAATGACACAACACGAAAAAATAACACGAACACAAAATGAATATACGAATGTCTCGAAATTTATATAATACGAATTATTAATGTATCAAAATTTATATAAATATAAAATATTTTAAACATAATTATGATATGATAAAATATATTAACACGATATGGATATACGAATTGTCAGGTCTACTGTCAAACATAAAAAAGGAATTAAAACAAACATATTTTAACATTTGGGTAACTTTAGTCATTCTAATATATTCATGACAACCTAGGCTAGTTAGATTTTATTCCCCCCCCCCCCTTAATTTCTTTCTTTTAGGTGGAAATTAATATTGAAATTACAAATAATGTCGACTAGTAATATTACTTAATTAACTAATGTCCAAGAATATATATAATGCAAAGTTGGGAACCTGTTTCATGTTCATCAGCGACTGCAAATTATTTCCCCACCACCAAAAAGGAGAAGAAGATTTAATGTAGCATTTTGGAGAATGGAAGCTTTCTATATTTTGTGTCAGCAACTTTTTTGTCCCAAGGTGAAAATTTATTACTGTACTTATTTGAATGATTTAAAATTTGAATTTATCATTAATATTTCAATTGATTATGATGGTCTCAATGAAAATTTTATTATCCTTCTCAACACTCGAAACCGGATCAATGGGTTCACCAAATGGTCTATCAACAATGTTTGCTTGGTGTTGCCTCCAACTCCTTACTTGGGCTCCATTAAATATGGCCTCAACCGAGGTTAGGGATGACAATGGAGCAAGACCGTCCTCCATCCCGATCCACCTCTACAAAAAAAAAAAAAAAAACTTTTCATTTAAAACGAATCGATTCAAAATCTATCAGACGGTTCTGATTTTGCCATTTTAGGTAATGATGTAATGGTTAAATATGGCCTCCAGTGAACCCCAATTCAAGTCATGGAAATGGGATTTACACCATTTTAACTTCAATACCACTGTTGATGTGATACTTCAAAATGCCAATTCCTTAGCGAAGGATGTTTTAGTAAAATACATCCATGGCATTTACATGGTCATGATTTCTGGGTGTTAGGCTACGGAGAAGGGAAGTTCAGAGGAGAAGAAGAAGAAGATGAGAAGACATTTAACTTGAAGAATCCACCATTAAAAAACACTGCCGTGATCTTCCCTTATGGATGAAAAGCATTGAGGTTTGTTGCTAATAATCCAGGAGGTTGGGCATATGTTACTCGAATTCAAGTGTGAGTGTCGGATACGGATATATGTATTACACGGATATGCTCAATTTTTTCTAAATTTTCGTATCCTCATATCCATGTTCGAATATGTGTCGGGTACGGATACTTCAAAAAAAATGAAAAGTCGGAACAACATAGGTTTGGGACTCATTTACACATGGGAATGGGAGTTGTTTTTGCCGAAGGTGTTCATCGTGTTGGTCAAATACCATCACCTGCTCTTGCTTGCGGCTTAACAGGAAGCAAGCAAAATTGAGACTGCTTAACTTATGCATTTTAAATTTGCTTCTTTATGAGGTGACGGTATTTAATTGACTGACAGTGTATGAAATACATATATTTTATCAATACATCAAATTTAAAATTTTATATATTAGGTTTTAATTAACTCAAATGACAACAACTGAGAATTTGGATACAAATCTCAAGTTTGGGTTGTAATGTTAAGCTTTTTTATCCTATAAAAGATACCATTTGTCTTCCGCTTTTTTTTTTATTTGTATTTGATGCAATGTTATACACTGTTAGCAAATCATGCAATGATACATTATTAATAAATAAATATAAATCTTTAAAAACCCTTAAAAATAAATGTTGATAACTGGCAATGCATCAAATATATATATATATATATATTTCTGTTTTAATTTCTGTTGCTATTTATTTTTTTCCAAAAATATTTAACCGATTGACATGGATTTGCCACCATACACTTGAATCTGATTTGGGCTAGATATGAGACAATGAGCAAAAGTTTATAGATGGGCTTCGTAGTCCATTCGGGGATTGTTTAAAGTGTCCAAGCCCAAGTCCAGTTTTTGTTTTGGGGTTGGGAAGTGAAATTATTGTCACGTTAAATTAGATATATATCGTATTTTATTATTAATTGTATATATAAATATAATAAAATTTATTAAAATTTTAAATACGAATACTATATTTTAAATATATCATATTCGTATCGTATTTTTATAATTATCAGTATGAAACAAGTCTGGCTGCCTTGGGGGCATCACAAACACATTGTACCTAACTCACCTGTTCATGAATATTGTCAGACGAATTAGACCATATAAATTTACTGCTTTGAAATTATAAAATCAAGATCATAAAATTAGGAAACAAATATATAAGCTGGTCGTATAAACAAGATACAATAATGCTATGCTACCAGAAATATCAATTTAAAATGGTATATAAATATATACTGATCAAATGTAATGTTGATAAGAGAGTATGTAGGAAATCATAATTAATATTGTTAAGATGGTAGTTGTTTTTATTATTTGTTTTTTATTCAATAAAAAATAATTGATAATAAAATATTAGGTTATTCAAGTTTCGGATTCAACTATTAAATTATTCGAGTCAATATTAGATTACATTTCATATTAGTATGGCGTTCTTAATTTCTTTTGTTTTGACTGTTGTAGGAAAAAAAAAAAAAACTCTTCTTTGACCAAAAAAGTTAATAGTAGTAAAATTAAAAAGAAAACGATCATTCTCATATTTGAAGAATTGATTTTAATTAATAATAAAATTTATTTAATTAATGTTTATAAACATTAATTAAAAAATATTTATTTAATTTTTTTATATTTAATAAATATTTTTACTAAATTTTAAAAAATATACATTAATTATATATATCACTTTAATTAATATCATTAAACATCAATAAATATTTTTATAATTCAAGTTGTACCATTTAAATATTATATATGTGAAGATAATAATTTATAAGCATAATTAAAAGAAGAAAAAAATGATAAATAATTAAAAAATAGTAGTAACTCCTTTAATAAAGGAAGATAAACATTGGATGAAACTAAACCAATCTCCCAAAGTCCCAAGGCCTAAAATAATTGGAGCAGGTCAGTCAGGTGTTGCCTAATAAAACACGGTTCCCACTCTGCAATTTATTTATTCTTTTGTCTTAAATTAATTTATTATTAATTAAAAAAACGTCTATCCCAAGAATCAGATTGGATTAACCTGACCTTCATTTACTTTCCTCTCTTTTCACTTTTTTTTTCTTCTTCCTGAAAGAATTTAATACTCTCTATTTTCCATGCTATTTAATCCAAAGTCTCTGTTCAATAAACTTTGATTTTATTACACTCTCTTTTTACAAATCCTCAATAGTTTTTCCCACTTTCTCTCTCTCTTTCTCTTTTTCTCTTTTTTTTTTTTTTATCTATCCTTTCACAATCACCAACAGGGAGCCGAGTAGCCGCCCCCCTTTCCTCCATAATTCTCTCTTTAGGTGTAGTAGTAGAAAAGTTCTAACTTATAAAACTAAAGGATAATATTCCTTCTCTTTCTTCCTCTCTCTCTTTTTTTTTTCTTCATTTTTTCTCCTTTCAAAGTCTTCTGTGTGTTGCAGAATTGACTTCTTTGAGCTTTGTGGAATAGGCTAAAGTCTGGGTTTTTTTTCCTGGTAAGTCTTTTTTGGACTTGGTTTTGAGTGGATCTCTATGTAAGTGACTTGATTTTAGTACTTTCGTTGGGTTTTACTACTACTTTTCTGATAGGAGTTCTGATTATTGATTCAGAAATTTTGAGGTTTTGATTGTCTTTTTTGGTTCTTCTGATAATTTTCCGAGTTGGGTTTTGCTTATGATTGATAAAGTTGAGGTTTTGAATTTTGATTATCTGTTTTTTTTTTTTTGTTGCTATTTTTCTGATTTGGCTTTTGATTATTGGTTGATAAAGTTGAGGGTTTTTAAAGTTGAGGTTTTGATTACCTGGTTTGGGGTTTTTTGGCTTTTGTTTTTTTTAATCATTTTGTTATTGATATTGACTGAAAAAGCTGAAGTTTTGATTGTCTATTTCGGTTACTATTCTGATTTGATTTTAATCATCTGTTCTGGGTTTTCAATTTCTTTTCTATCACGGTTTTTTTATTGATTGATAAAGCTGAGGTCCTGATTGTATCAGATCCAATCAATTTGAGCCTATGTCTATCTTTTCAGTTACTACTTCATTTTAAGGTTTTTTTTTTTTCTTTCCAAAAAGTTGATTGTCTGGAGATCTGACTTGTATCTGATGGTGCCTTGTTTTTCTGATTGTTCCTTAATTTAAGATTTATGAATCATAATTTGATTTTGTTCACTTTTATCTCTATTATGTGATGATAACTAAAAAGTCCATATATGCAGATGATCAGCTGATATTACTTATAAGCTAGTTTGATCTGTTCAGTTTTCTTAGATTCTTTTCGTTTTATGCAAAATCAATATTTTGCAAATAGAAAATCTTTTTTTTATGCTTTTCTAGTTTTGGCTGAACTGAATTGTCTGGTGATCCAATCATTTGTATCAGTTAAGTTGTAGATTTTAAATTGTTGGAGCCAGGTCTTTGATGCTTTTACTTTATTTATTTATTTATTTTTTGTGTGTTAAATATATATTTAGCCTGTCTATATCAGTTCAGTAGTTAGATGCTGCAATTTTATCAGGGAACTTTATATCCCTTGTTGGGTTTTTGTTAACCAATTTATTTTTATTATTATTATTATTTTTAATACAGGTTAATTAAGGCCTCTTTTTGGGTGATTTGAAGTTATATCAGTACTAACAGATACTCGAAGAAAAGATAGTTTTGAGAGAGTTGAATCTTTTAGTTGATTCAGAGATTCCCTCAAGTTTCAGACTTATTTGGGGTCCTATCTTGGAAAAATGATGATTTTTGATGAGATGGGAATTTGTGGGGATATGGATTTCTTCAATGCTCCCTTTGGGGAAAAAGATGTGGCAGTGGCAGCTTCACAAACTGAGCCAGAGGCCACGATGGAGGATGATTATACTGATGAAGAGATTGATGTGGATGAACTTGAGAGGAGGATGTGGAGGGACAAAATGCGACTCAAACGGCTTAAAGAACAGAATAAGGGCAAGGAGGGGATTGATATCGCCAAACAGCGCCAGTCACAAGAACAGGCAAGGAAAAAGAAGATGTCAAGGGCACAGGATGGAATATTGAAGTACATGCTGAAGATGATGGAAGTGTGCAAGGCTCAAGGTTTTGTGTATGGGATTATTCCGGAAAAGGGAAAGCCAGTGACTGGGGCATCTGACAATCTTCGGGAATGGTGGAAGGATAAAGTCAGGTTTGATCGTAATGGTCCTGCTGCTATTGTGAAGTACCAGGCTGATAATTTGATTCCCGGCAAGAATGATGGCTGTAACTCAATCGGTCCAACACCACACACCTTGCAAGAGCTTCAAGATACGACACTTGGTTCTCTTTTGTCTGCACTGATGCAACACTGTGATCCTCCTCAAAGGCGATTTCCTTTAGAGAAAGGTGTTCACCCACCATGGTGGCCTACTGGAAATGAGGAATGGTGGCCACAACTGGGGTTGCCCAATGATCAATGCCCTCCTCCTTATAAGAAACCTCATGACTTGAAGAAGGCTTGGAAAGTGGGGGTTCTCACAGCAGTAATCAAGCATATGTCTCCTGATATTGCCAAGATTCGCAAGCTTGTAAGGCAGTCTAAGTGCTTGCAGGACAAGATGACAGCAAAGGAAAGTTCAACTTGGCTTGCTATCATTAACCAGGAGGAGGCCTTGGCCCGAGAGCTTTACCCTGAGTCCTGCCCACCTTTGTCCTCAGGTGGAGGAAGTGGGTCTTTGGTTATAAATGACTGCTGTGAGTATGATGTTGAAGGGGCTGAAGATGAGCCAAACTTCGATGTGCAAGAGTGCAAACCTTGGAATCTCAATTCATCTAATCTGGGTATGGATCGAATGAGGCCCGTCCAACAACAACCACCTTATCCTATTAAGGGAGAAGTTGTCAATAATTTGGATTTCACACGAAAGAGGAAACCATGCAATGATTTAATCACGATGGAACACAAGATCTACACTTGTGAGTTCCTCCAATGTCCTTATAGTGAACTTCGCTTGGGTTTTCATGACAGGACTTCCAGGGACAATCATCAATTAAATTGTCCATTTCGAACCTCCTCTGCACTGTTCGGTGGTTCAAATTTTAATGTTAATGAAGTGAAACCAGTGATTTTCCCTCAAGCTTTTTCGCAATCCAAGCCAGCTGCACCATCGGTTACTTCTGTCCCAACATCATTCGATCTATCAGGACTTGGAGTTCCAGAAGATGGGCAGAAAATGATCAGTGAGCTTATGTCAATATATGACAGTAACATTCAAGGCAACAAGAACATGAATCCCAGTAACAATCCAGTTACAGAAGGTCAAAATCTTCTTCAGCCGAAAATCCAACAGCAACAGGATGAATACTTTCGTGGTCAAGGAGTCATGATGGAAGGAAACTTCCCCAACGAGTCCAGCATGCCCAATAATCATCAGATCTTTTCACAAGGGGAAGGTCAATTTGACCAGTTCAAGGGCTTGAATTCTCCGTTCGAAACCAACCACAATAACAACAGTTTCCCGTTGATGTTCGGGTCTCCATTCGATTTGGCTTCTTTTGATTACAAGGAAGATCTACAAGCAGTTGGGATGGATACCATGCCAAAGCAGGATGTTTCAATCTGGTTCTAGTAATGTTCTTGCTGGGAGAGATCTACCTTACTCCCCTAGGTATGCCTAAGGCCTGGCCACACATTTCACTAGCTAAAACTTTTTTTTATTTTACTTGGTTTATTGTATTTTTCCTCATATCTGTAGCCTGTAGAAGTTTAGCAAGTTTAGCAGGTCTTCATCTGGGCTTCAATAAAAACATGAAAAGTCCCATGATCCTGCTCTACTGATTTACATAGAATGTGACTGTCTCATAAATAAGTTAGGTGTGTTGTCTCTGTGGTAGTTTTTCTTTTCATTTTCACCTTTTGTCTTTAACTTTTAATCAGTTTCTACCATTATCATGTTGGGTAGGAACCTGATTGTGAGTGTTTTGTCCTGTAATTGGTACATAGTGTTGGAGTGTTTTGTATGGAAACTGTTTGTCGTTTAATGCCATCTTGTTGGTCATCCCATGTTAGTTTAGACCCCACAGCAGTTAATATCTTCCCTAATAAGTTTGACTAGGATCTCTCTTTCATGGAAGATGGAAATTGAACTGCATCTTGTAATGATGTGGTGTTGCTTTCATTGTTGGGTTAATTTACTTAATACATCTATCTTTCTGATGAAGTTTTATGTGCAAAATTCATCTCCCATTTGATATAGGATTTCGATAACGAGTGTCTAAGGATATTTTTTAAGATTATCGTATATAGTAATATCTTTATTTAATGCATTGAATTGATAAATAAAATTATCAATTATTTCATTTAATATAATATTATTATTATAAATAATATTTTAAAGTTACTCATTAACAAAATCTTTTGATATTTTGGTTTTTTTCTTTTCTTTTCTTCCTTTAGATCACATGGGGTATTGACTTGATCTTAAATTTATTTATTTTATTATACATAATCTGCTTTAGGTGTCATGAATGGAATGGAAGCAAGCAACCAAGCAGTTCAGTTTCATTTTAATATTACTTTGATGTTTTTAAGTATAAAGCTAATTTAAAGTCTACACCTATTGACTTCTCTTTCAAATATAAAATCAGTTTTGTGCTCATTAAGTTAGCTAGTTTGGAGTTTTAATTTATAATTTTTGTTTCCCTTGGCGCACAACCAAAGTAATCCAGCTGTAATTGAAATTAAATGTGTTGCAATCTCCTTTTAGTTTAATATATGTGGCCACTATGTCAAACTAGGTAAATTGCAGCAATATTGGATTACAAATTCAAGGATATTTTAAGGTACTAGCTGAAGAAAGTCTTGTTAAATAATGATAGCTTTAAATCTTTTTGTACCCTTTGCTTGATTTGGGTGATTAATAGTTTTTGCAAACCTAATTATTTCCAGAATTTTTTCTGAGAATTTATCATGTTTATCTATAACAGATTGATCATTTTGTCATGGTTTGGCTAAGGTAATAATTCTAAAAGACAACAGGAAGAGAAAAAAAAAAAAAAAAACAGAAATGTAACCCTCATTTTGTGATTTGTCCTTGAAAATAAATAGGAACAGATTTTAGAAAATTATTTGACACATATTATTAGCAGATTTAGACAGAGACAAGATAAGAAAGATTTGGTTGTAGCTGCAAAATGCCAATAAAAAAAAAAAACATGGAAATAAGCATAGCCATATAATTTTCATGGGCATTTAGGGCCACCCATCTTGGAGGAAACACATTGGCATTTCAAGCAGCACTTCTGACAGTAGAACATACGGGCTACAGGTTATATTATTCGGATTTAGAGATAAGTATTATAAATAAATATATGTTCGATACAAATATATTTAAAAAATTATATTTTTATATTCATATTAAAATATATGTCAGACATATATGTCAAACATAAATATTTAAAAAAAAAATTCAAATAACATAAAATAAAAATAAAGGATTTTTTTGTTGTAGGCTGTTTTGAGCATATGTAACTGCGGACTCTAGGGCACTATGCAAGCAAAACTTAGTCACTAACTTTGAAATTGGTAATTTTCAATGCAAATCAAAAGTACTAGTTAAAATAGAGAAAAAGGGCAAGTTATAAAATGGGTTGAGAATTGAGATTTATCAGAAATGTAATAATAATGGATCCCAATCCCATAGATAATTAGACATTTGGCTTCACTTTTAAAAACATGTGTTTCAGGTTTCTTGGTGATGTGATCTGGGGTACGAGACTTTCATGAGCTCGTTGACTTACTAATTTAAAGCTTTTTTTTCTTCTTCTTCTTTTTTTAGTTAACTGTTGACGGCACAATTAAGGCTCCAACCTACTATCATAGATCAATGTTCTATCAAATTTATACCTATCTACCTATAATTTTATATATTAAAACTATCCTGATGTTTATGAATCGAGTCGACTCAATTATAAAAAATTTATTTTAAGTCCAACTCAAATTTATCGAGTTGGACGAATAATTTTATTTATAAATAAACTTAAATACATATTATAAGGACATTTAAAAATTAAATTTCCAGAACATTTTGGAGAATTTATCGCAATGAACTTCAATTAATATTTTAAAAATATATATATATATATATATATTCAAACAAATCATATTATAAAGATATTTGAAAATTAATTATCTTAATAAGTGTTTTAAAAAAATTGGTTAACAAAATAATGAAGTAGTTAAATTAAATATTATTATCCTGTATATTGACAGCGGACATTTTTAATTTCACAAGCGGTGTTTATATATTTTCATAATTTTTCATACAATTTATATTTTTTTTTATATGATCATCGTATTTCATGTTTTATTCATGTAAATTATGCACGTTGAATTTCGAATAAATTAAAAATGTTTAACTATTCGCTTCGAAGTAAAAAACTTTCAACCATTATATATATATATATATATATATATATGTTGAAAAAACAGTATTTTCAATTGATATAATAGAGATATTAAATCGATTTAAAATTTTACGTGCACGACGAATATAATTATATTATTAAATTCGACAATCAATTTATACGTATATAAATTATAAAATACATTAAAGTCATGAAGGGACATGATTTGATTTCTGGCCCATCACTTTTTGTCGTGAAGTGCAGCTATGGCATTCAAATTCAATTATTGTATTGTAAAAGTAAGTAATTTAATTTTTGTACAATTAAAATAGATGTAAATAAGTAAAATTAATAACGATTTTAATGAAAAATCGCTAAAATACTGATGTGGACTCGTAAAATCTGACAGATTTAAATATATTTTATTTTAAGTCATTAATTCTATTAAAATTTACGAATACACATTAGCATTTTAACGATTTTTTATTAACATTGTTATCAAATTTACTTATTTGTACTTATTTTAATTGTATAAAAATTAAATTACTCATTTTTACAATATATAAATTCAATTATTTTTTTTATTATAATACAAAAATTATGTGGGTATTTAAACCATGAAAAACATACCCTCCCTCTATTGGTAATACTTTTCCATTTTTTCACCGGCATTTAATGGATGTCATTGTCTATGAGAGCTAAAATACAACTTGGACAAACCCGAAATAATTGTTGGGTCACGACTCTTCTTATATAATTGGATCTTAAAACGATTATGGATTAATTTAGCATTATTGTTAAAAAAAATTCAATTAAAAAAATTATAAAAAAATCTGATTTTTTTTTTATTTTTAATATTTGATATTATTATGAAAAAATATAGTGAAAAATTCAAATATCAAAGTTAAAATAATAAAAATTTAGAGATAACTGATAATAAAATTATTTTATTAAAAAATCAATTTTTAAATCATAATTTTTTTTTTATTTGGATCAAATCATGATTTAAATCGTAGAAGCTAAATTTTTTTATCCGTTTAATATTAAAGTTGTGATGAAATAATTTTTAATCTTAAAAATTATGCTAATAACAATATTAAACGAAAGTAAATTTAACTTTCTAATTCTATTTTTTCAAATTATAAAAATAACACGAATTTGTTAGATAAGTTCAAGATAATTCTAATCTCAAATTTTGTTTATTAGAAACAATTATCTGGTTCTAAAAAGACAAAAGAAATGTCTAGAAAATAGAAGCCCACTTGACAAGACGAAGAGGAAGAAAGTGTAAAGTTTGTTTATCTTGTAACATGACATTTTTTTTTGATGTTTCATAGCTTTTGTACATTTTTTACTTCTTTAAAATTCTAGCTTTCTTTCCATTAGGACAAATTTTGCTTGGTTTGAGTGGAAGGGTTTCTTTCTTATTCTTTTCATGAATTTTAAAGCCTCTAAATTAATTAATTGGTATTAAAATAAATAAAATCTTTTATGGTTGGGTTAGGTTTACATCAGTCCACATTTGGGCCTCAAATTTAAATGGGTTTTTGGGGCAGATTAGCTGAATGTGGCCTGTGGAGTTTGGGGCATGGATACCCTTGAAATTAGGACTCCCATTTGTTTGGTATTTATTAAGTATTATAATAGCCCATACCAATTAGGACTCAAGAAATTACTTTTTTGAAAATTTATGTAATTTCAATTAATGGATAAAATCAAAATAAGGAGTAAAAAAGTATGGAACATTAATGATGTATCAAAATTAAACGTCAGATATTTAAAAAATGTTAATCAATATGATAGTGATTAAGATGATATTTAATTATATATATAATTAATAAATTATTTTTTTAATTTAATAAAAATAATACATGAAATATATAAATATTTTTTAAAATGAAAATTAAATAATCGTTAATCAATATCTATAAATATCAATTAATCGTACCATACTTATAAGTACTGTCTTTGATTCATGAAAAATGATGCAAAGAAGATTACTACTAAATGTTGTGCACAAAATTAGTTAGCGGTTGAATTTCATGCCTTTCAATTCAATTTAAAAAAAAAAATAAAAATTAATGTGAGTGAAAGACTTTAAGTCTTTAGACATTAGTAGCAATCGGAAAAAGCAACAAAAAATTCAAAGTACCAACAAAACCTAGTTAATAGTAAAATATCTTCACCTGCATAAAAAAAATGCTAATGAATGTTCTAAAAGCATTTTTTTAAATTATTAAATATAATAATATTTTTAATTAATGAATTAAAAATAATAAATTATCAAATTTATATTTAATATAATATTATTATAAATAATATATTAATTAACTTGTATTACACTCTTTAACAAAACCCAAAAAAACAAAGCATTAGTGTCTTGGGATTAAACAAAAACTTTCAAAGGTCCAAGGCAGGTATCCAAGGGTGAGCATCAATCGGTTTGAATCAATTTAATCGATTGAATTGATCAAATTCGGTTAATTCGATTTGATTTATTCGGTTTTGAAATTAATCGGTTTATGAAAATCGATTTAATCGGTTAATTCGATTGGTTGTCGATTTTTAAATTGATAACCGAATAAATCGAATAGACTAAACTAAATGACGTTTTTAATTTTATTTTAAATATAATATAAATAAAATATATTTATATAATAATTTAAAATTATATATAATATAATATCTCATTTATATTATACAATAATATATAATATATAATAAATAAATTATTTTTTAAATAATTAAAATCGATTAAATCGACCGACTTAAGCCGATTTTAATTTTAAAATTTTTATCGGTCTCTTTAATTGATTTTATAAATTTAATCTGTTTAATCAATTTTTAAAATTTTAAAACTAAACCGAAATTATCGAATGCTAACCCCTGCCACCCACTAAACCAACTACTATGTTTTTATGCTTTTATTATCTGATTTTAACAGCTATTCAACACCAAAAAAACAAAAAACAAATCAGTTGTTCTCTTCTTTTCTTCTAGTGTTCTTCTTTAAATGTGTCTGCAATTTATTAGCACATAAAAACAACACTACTTAACACTCTGATCCACACTCCCTTAGCTCACTCTTTCACTTGGTTTTCTCTCTCTCTGGTCTTTCTCTGCATCTTTGACCTTCTCTTTCCTTAATAAAACTTCCCATCTCACAAAATTTTAACTCTTTTTTGTACTTTGGTTGCAACTTCCCAAGCCCAAAATGGTTCAAGATTCTCACTTTTAGCAACCCTCTTTCCCGCTTTGTTTCTTCTTTACTTGTTGCTAAGCATTATATTCCCATTCTCACTCTCAGCTCCTTGGTGTGGAAAATGTAGAGTCTTTTTCAATATATTTTGTGGTGCATTTTAGCTTGTTTCACTTGATTTGGTTTCTGTTTTATCTCAATGGACATGGGTTTTGAAGTTCATTAGCTGCTTAGATTAGTTTAAAGGAAGCATCTTTCACTGCTTTTTTCAATGTGCTTTGTAAGTATCCCATTGCTTAAAAATAAATTAGTTGAATTCTCTCCTAGTGTTAAATCAAGATGCAAACTTTGGATGCCTATATTCATGTGTATTCTTCTACCTCATTCAAGCGTTGCAATTTGCTGTAGAAGTTCTCAATAGTTGAGTTCTTGTTGGTCCAATTCTGATATATTCACTGAGATTTGTAGGGGTTGGGGACTTCGATTAAAGGAATGAAGAGATTCAATTTAGTATTTTTATTGTTTCTGGTGGTAACTGCATTAAAACAACCCGATTTTGAAGCACTTTTAGTCCTCAAGAAAGGCATTGAGAAAGACCCTTCTGGTAAAGTTCTTTTTTCATGGGACTCTAAGTCTTTGGCATCAAATGGGTGTCCCAAGAATTGGTTTGGAGTCACCTGTAATGATGGTCATGTGATTTCAATCACTCTAAATGAGTTAGGTCTGGTCGGAAACTTCAGTTTCCCTGTCATTGTTGGTCTCAAAATGCTTAGCAATTTATCTATTTCAAGTAACCAGTGGACAGGGACCATAACAAAAGTTGGCTCTATTCTGTCTCTTGAGTTTTTGGACCTCTCAAGTAATGCCTTTCATGGGGTTATACCATCAGGCATTGTCAATTTAAAAAATTTAGTACTTTTCAATCTTTCTTCAAATAATTTTGAAGGCACATTTCCCACTGGTTTTAGCAATCTTAAGAGGTTGAAATATCTAGATTTGCAATCTAATGGCTTTTCTGGGGATATCATGAATCTTCTGTCCCAATTGGAATGTGTGGTGCTTGTAGACCTGAGCGGCAATCAGTTATCTGGTTCACTGGACCTGGGACTTGGAAGCTCCAGTTTTGTTTCTTCGATTCGGTATTTAAATATAAGCCAAAATGTGTTGGCGGGAGAGCTCTTTGCTCATGATGGAATGCCGTATTTTGACAGTTTAGAAGTTTTTGATGCTAGTAATAATCAGTTAGTGGGAACTATACCTTCCTTCAATTTTATAGTCTCTTTGAGGATTCTTCGGCTTGGAAATAACCAGTTGTCCGGATCACTACCAGAAGCTCTTTTGCTAGAAAGCTCGATGATCTTGTCAGAGCTGGATCTTAGCCTTAATCAACTTGAAGGTATTCCCTCTTTTAACAGCCTACTGTATTTTCTATGTCATGTTAATTTAGTGAGCAAAATTGTGTCTGTCAATGTAAATTGTGTCACTCATTCCTAGGTTGCAGTATATTAAATTTGGCTCTGCCTTGTTAATCAAGTTATATGTGGTTTTCATCATGCATTGGCAATGACATTCTCCAAAGCATCACATTATGCATTTGTACTTATAGATTGGTTCTTTTTACAACATAAGTTGCTCCCTGTTTTTCCAGATTTTCGAAAGTAGTTTTGTACTCTCAATATATTTAACTAAACGGGGCTAGAAAATGTATGTTATTTCTGGCTTGCCAAACTGGAAAAGAAATTTGTCTTGGATCATGAAATAGATGATCAAACTGACATGGTAGCTATGCAACATGAGAAGAAGTTATATATATGTTCTAAAGACAAGAAATTAGAATAAGTGTCTGAAAATATTAGTATCATACCGTAACATTCAACGTTGTTAAAATATGTTAACAATTTTGAAGTTTAGAGCTAATAAGTGTATCTCATTTTCTATCTAATAGTTTAAAATATGCTAAGCAATCATGTCAGTTTACCTTTTACATTGTTTCCCTTATGTAATACCTTCCTCCAAAATTAATTCACATGTATGGTAGCTTCAGTTACTAGGTCCTGTCTATCTATTTTAGGATGTGCAGCTTAAAGTCAATTCTACAAGGTTTCATATGTCAATTAATTTTAGTCAGTGGTTGTTAAAGCTATGATTTTCAAACTGTGGAAGATCTTGCTGTCCCATTATATTGTATTTTCAAACACAATTTTTTTTTTTTTATAATTTTGTTTTTCATATGAAAATTTTCACATCCCATGGCAGGGACAGTGGGAAGTATAACCTCAGCAACTCTAAAGAAGCTCAACATATCATCAAACAAACTCTCAGGGTCTTTGCCTTTTAAGATAGGGCACTGCGCCGTAATAGACCTCAATAACAACATGCTCTCAGGGGACTTGTCTAGAATCCAGGGTTGGGGAAATTATGTGGAAGTTATTGAGTTGAGTTCAAACTCACTGACTAGGACCTTGCCAAACCAAACTTCTCAATTTTTAAGGCTGACTACATTCAAGGTATCAAACAACTCATTACAGGGTGTTCTCCTAGCAATTTTAGGTACATACCGAGAATTAAAGGTGATCAATCTTAGCCTCAACCATCTTAATGGATCCCTCCTTCCAAGCTTGTTCATGTCAACGAAATTGACTGATCTAAACCTCTCAGGCAATAACTTTATTGGTTCAATACCTCTTCAGGACATACAAAACATGCCTTCTGTAAGTTCTGCTGAAAATTTGAGCCTGGTGACTCTTGATCTGTCTTATAACTCATTAAGTGGCTGCTTGCCGCAGGAAATTGTTAAGTTCCATAACTTGGAGTTTCTGAACCTGTCCAATAACAAATTTGAGGGCAGCATCCCTGATAGCCTTACTGATACTGAAAGGATTCAATGTGTCTTTTAATAATTTCTCTGGTGCTATACCTGACAAGTTGAGGGGGTTTCCTGAGTCAGCATTCCATCCAGGAAACTCCTTTTTGAAATTTGGTTCTTTTCCATTGTCGCCAAAAGGTTCTTCCGACTTGAACTTGAATGAGCGTAGGTCTCAGATGAAACCTGTTACCAGAATTGCCTTAATTGAAGGCTTGGTTGGTGCTTCTGCTATAATAGCTCTTGTGTGTGTAATGATTTATTATAGGACCTACTGGCCGGAAAGTAGGCGTGACGGTTCAAAAAGAAATGGGGGAAAAGAAACCTAGTATTCCCTTTCTCATACACCAGCACCTTACAAGAGTAAGGATTCATCATCATCTTCATTTAGTTTTCATCAAAAGCTTTTGTTATCATCCAAAAAGGGTTCTGCATATGATCATGGAAACAGTTCATCAGTTTTAAATGACCCTAAATATTTTGGTCACTCTCAGTCCACGAGAAGAGATGAAGGATTGGCTTCACCCGTTTCTCCCTCGTCATCTTCAAATGCGTCTCCATCAAAAAACCAATTTCCATTAGAGAGTCCCGGTGCACTAAAGGTTTGTTCTCCGGATAAACTAGCTGGGGATCTTCATCTCTTTGATGGCTTTCCGGCATTTACTGCAGAAGAGCTTTCACGTGCTCCAGCTGAAGTTACTGGAAAGAGTTGCCATGGGACATTGTATAAAGCTACACTTGACTCTGGTAATGTATTGGCTATCAAATGGTTAAAGGAAGGGATAGCGAATGGTAAAAAGGAATTTGCAAGGGAAGTAAAGAAACTTGTTACATCAAAAACCCAAACTTAGTTTCTCTTCAGGGTTATTATTGGGGTCCCAAGGAGCATGAGAAGCTGATCATATCAAATTACATAAATGCTCAATGTTTGGCCTTCTATCTTCAAGGTAAGATTCTGTTCTATGTATGATTATACATTATAGGCTTTTCTGGTCTATGTTGCTCCGACTCTTCATTTTGCTTGAAGTACCCTGTCCGACACTCATGTCCGACGCATATCCGGACATGGGTATGGGGATATGATCCTTCAAGGACCCTCCAAATACATGGAAATCTTAGAAAAAATTGAACATACCTGTGTCGGACACATACCCGTGTCCGACACTCACACCCGAGTCCGAGTAACCTAGTTTCTGGTCATTATTGATTGTAGGCTTGCAAACTAGAAATTACTGCACTTTTTAATTTTTGAAGTCTCTGGGGAAGGATAATGAAAAGCGAATGTGTGCCATTACATAAGCCATTAATCTCAAATTCTTTCTGCTTTTCTCATGGATAAATGTTTTTTTCTCATTGAGCTTTATTTGATGAAGGCAAAAGTGGTATCTCCTGTTTTTATCACTGTGATGGGGTGCATATGTATGGAGTTTGGGTTTCACAACTCTTAAACGTGTTTTTTTTAATATTATTTCTTCTGCAGAGACAGAGCCAACAAAACTGCGACCCTTGTCTCTGGACGAACGGCTTAGGGTTGCTATCTATGTGGCTCGATGTCTGAACTACCTACACAATGAGAGAGCAATACCCCATTGGCAACCTCAAGTCAACAAACATTTTATTAGAAGCTCCTAATTTGACTGCACGCCTCACTGATTACAGTCTCCATCGGATACTGACACCAGCTGGCACAGCTGAAACAAGTTCTGAATGCAGGTGCTCTCGACTATCGGCCCCCTGAGTTTGCTAGCTCAAGTAAACCGTCTCCATCACTAAAAATTGATGTCTATGCCTTTGGGGTCATATTGATGGAGCTCCTGACTGGAAAAAGTTTCAAGGGAGATAGTTTCAGGGAACACAGGTGTGGTTGATCTAACTGACTGGGTGAGGTTGTTAGCAGCAGAAAACCGTGCCGGTGACTGCTTTGATCTGACGATATCGGAAACGGATAATGCGGAGCACACACACGTAGAATGCTCGATGTTATGCTACAGGTGGCTCTAAGATGCATACTACCTGCACAAGAGAGACCTGACATGAAATCAGTTTATGAAGATCTCTCAGTAATTAGTGTTATAGAAAGGTAAAACAAAAGGGGTTCTAACATTGTAGTTTAAACACTAACACCCATTTGTTGGTTCTTTACTTTTCATAAGTTGGGACTTCACTGGTTCAAACTTGGGCACTGTAAATATGGCAGCCATGAGCCGTTGGATTATTTTGAAGGGTTTAGTTAGAGATTAGGGAGGCCCGCCTGATGAAGAGCATGGTTTTCAGGTAGGGGTGATAACGGTTCGGTTCGTTTTTAAAAAAATATTATAATTAATTTGTAGTATTTTGATTTTTTAAAATCGAATCGACCCGAACCGAATTTTATCGGTTCGGATCGGTTCGATTCATCGGTTTTTAAAATTTTGAAAAATTATTTTGATAATATTTTTTAAGTTTTTTTCTCTCACTAATTTAGAAATAAAAGATTTATTTTTATATTATAAAAAATAAAAAAGTAATTAAAAAACCAATTAAACAATAAAATTCGGTTCGGTTCGAATAACTACGATTTTTTAACTTATGAACTAAAAACCGAACCGAATCGAATAAACTTAATTATTTTCCGAATCGATTTCAACCGAATTTAATAAAAACAAACCGATTTCAACCGAATTTAATAAAACAAACCGAATACTACGATTCGAATCAATTTTCGATTTTTTCGATTTTTTACAGCTCTAGTTTCAGGCTATCAGGTTTGATAATGTTTGGGGGCCATGGTGCTTTAGGCTTTGAAATATTCTCCATCTGTTTTAGAAGTAAATTGCTATGAAGTAGTATCCAAGCAAAATCTAATCACCAAAAATGGTAAGTCTACCGGAGTGCCCGAACAATAAAGCAATAGCAGCAATCAAGGAATGTCCAAATGTAAACCCCATGACTAATTCTGTTATATCAACCCAAAAAGAAAAAACAGAATACTACTTAGATAGGTTAAAGTATTTAAATAATATTTGTATTATAATTAAAAGTGTATTTTAGTTTATGTACTATAAAAATGAGTAATTTAATCTTTGTATATTTAAAATTGGTGTAAAGAAATAAAATTGGTAATTGTATTAATGAAAAATCGTCTAAATGCTGACGTGGACATGTGAAACTGAGAGAATATATGACTTTGGAAAAAAATGATGACGTGTCAAATTTTTTTCTCAAGTGAAATTTAAAAACTGACAGAATAGAATAAATGACTTTGAAAAAAATGATAACATATTTTTACAGGTAAGGGAGGAATTTGGCTAAAAAAAAATTACGTTTTTTTAAATTCCACTTGAGTAAAAAAAAAAATAACAGATCATTATTATTTTATTGAAATCATCTTTTTTGTCAGTTTTACATATTTATATAAATATTTAAATGATTTTCCATTAATATTATTATTAATTTGATTTTTTTACACCAATTTTAAATATACAAATATTAAATTACTTATTTTTATAATATAACAATTAATATGCACTTTTAATTATATTATAAGAACTATTTAAATACTTTATCCTACACAAAAATGTCCCCAAGTTTCATTTGTTGCCGACAAAGTGAAATTGTCGTTTTTATGATTTGATATTGTGCTCTCCTCATGTTTCTTCTATTGTCTATTGTCTTTTTAAGAAGATTTCAACATGTGTGTAAGAAAAATAGGGAGAGAGAGGTGCCTGCAAATGTTGTGGTGTCTGTATTTTTTTTATATCATATTTTAATTATTTTTTCGTATTATATTTATATCGTGTATTCATATCGTATCTAATATTATCAAATCTTTTGATCCAATTAATTTGGAAATATTTGTAAATTACTGTGCTTAGCTATTGCCTATTGCCATTGAGGAGGTTTAAAAAAAGTAATTACGGTAACCAATCTTTGATATTAATATGAGAGATTACCTTATTTATTATCAGTCAAATTTTTAGATTTTAGAAATAAAATTGACAGAATGACATATACTACTTTTAAATATATTTAAAAAAATTAATTTAAAAAATAAATGAGACATGTAATAATTTTTTAATCTTAATTGTGAAATTTAAAAAATATATTATTAATGTATAAAAATGAACTATTAATATAATGGCAAAATCTATCCTTTGGTAGGTAAAAAAAGGGGTCAATCAAAATAGCTTTTTTTTTGTCAAGTGAAATGTTATGTGTTGATGGAATATTAATTTAAAAGTCTCATTTTTAGAATTTGGCTAAGAACCCCTTTTTTTGTTGTTGTTGTTGTTGCAAACTATTAATTTTTAGGAATAACATTAACTATAATAAACTTTTCAATGAATCATCATATATATGCAAAATTGAATATTTAAAATATATTATCCTAAGTAATACCTTGTTCCAAACAAAAAAAAAAAAAAACCCAAAATCTTACTTGATTGACAGACATAAAGGAGAATTTTGTCACTAAAAACTCTTTCGTTTTCTTAAAAGCTTTTCAGCTCAATTTTATTTTAGTTCCCCTTTCTTGACATCAAACTCTGAACTGTACTCCATATTTTAATAATTCCTTACCTTACATTTCATATCATATATATATTTATGTGTCAAAACCCTTTGCTTTGGTCATTCTATTTCTTCTATCTCCAGAAAATATAGTCAGCATTCAGAAAACAAACACAAAAGACTGTTTTGATTTCCCTTTGATTCTTGAAGAACCCCATTTTCTTGTTTTCTGATCAGAGTTTGCTTGCTAGTTTCAGCTTTTTCAGGTATGTTATTCCAATGTTATATATAGCTTTCCTTTGCTTTGCTTAATTTCATACAAATCTGGTTTCTCTCTTCTACCTGTTCTTCTTTCTTTCTGTTTTACCTCTTTTTTTCTTTCTATTCCCAATGAATTTTAGAGTATAATTAGCTGAATTCTGACTAATTAAGGATGATAACAAAGAACAAAGATCACATCACTTTTAATTAAAAATAAAATTTAAGGCTAATATAATTTTAGTACCATGGCTAATAATTAACCATATGTTTATGTAAAAAAAAGATATAGGAATTGTTTAAGGTTTTTCTAATGTAAACGTGCAATCCATTACTCGGAAATATTTATTATTAGTATTTTTTTTTCTTTATTAATAGTGCATTTATCATTTGATGAATGTGAATAATAATTAAATAAATCAAGGTACATGGATCTTGTTTTCCATGGGTAATGTACTAAAACAATATTTACTATGAATATGCATGCTCAGTATGCTTTCATTGTCTATTTTATAAAAAAAAAAATTGATTCACATAAAAAAATAATATTACATACTTAAATTAATTCGAATTTATAATTTTCAAAATCTGACTAGTATGGTTATCTAAATTAATAAGAGAAAAAAGCGTAATAGTAATTAGTAGCCATAGTTACTAAGTATATTTAATTTCTTCCTTTTTTATTACTGGCATTACAAAAATTGAACCCAAAATAAATAAAAAAAATCAAGCTTATCCTAAATCATCAATCTCAAATATATATATATTGTTAATGAATGCCTTTAGAGTATTATTTAAAATTAATTAATACAATATTATTATTATAATAGTATATTAATTAACTTTAAATATTAACTTTAAGGCATTAATTAACAAAACTCTATATATAATTTTGGTAACGAGTGTCTTAAAATGATTTTTTAAAGTTAATTAATTTTTCACTAAAATCTTAATTAAACCTACATATTGTTAGAAGTTTGATTGAATAAATTATTTTACATATCATCTCTAATTTTATGCTTTGAGTATTAATTATTTGCCTACAAATAATTCCAATAAATAGAAACTAGGTAGAAGTTAGACTTTTAATTATCATATCTACCATACTTTTTTAGTTTTCTTTTTCTTAATTTTCCACTAGCTGTTGTTTTTATTACTATATTTTCATACTCAGTTTTCGCCTCAACCTATTGTCTTGTAATCCAAAAGAATAAATATTAAAATTTTCTTTATTGATATTTTTATTTTTTATTATTTGTTTCATTTTTTTTTTATATTTCTATTAAAAAAATAACATTCCAATTAAACGAAACCTAAATTAATATTCTTTTTAGAGTGCAATATTATTTTCCAAATTAGATTATTCTAAAACCTTTGACTTAATAAACGTGCATAAATTATATGAAATCACGTCTTGATTTAAGGCTTTTTTTAAAATCAACGAGGCCAAACATTTAGACTAAATTCCTCAATTAATTAAGACAAGTAAATTCCTGTTTTTTCTCCACTAATATCTCACAGTGATAAAATTTAACACCCTAAATTTCCGTCCGCGATATTTGCCACATCAGTCGGGTCCAGAGGGATGACATGGCAATTTGTGATTGGATATTGTTGCCTTTTAATGAAATCCCTAGTTTGCCCCCAAACCTCGTAAACCATATCATATATACGTATTTAAATACATATCCAAGCTTTGGTTCTCAGACACTTAACCGCCGCTTTCTCGCTTTTTCTTTTTGCAGTGAGTCACTGAGTTAACAGCACGATGGCCGAACGAGTCCACCCCGGCGACTCTCCACCCTCCTCCGGCGAACACTCGATTCCAAAACCAGAACCTCCTTCGCTGGAGAAACCTATTCCACAACCTGGAACTTACGTCATCCAAATCCCCAAGGACCAAATCTACCGCGTCCCTCCGCCGGAGAACGCCCGCCGTTACGCTCATCTGTCGAAACGTAAGCCGAGCCGGAGCACCTGTCGCCGCTGCTGTTGCTGCTTGTTGACCACCATCCTCGCTCTCCTCCTCGCCGCCGCCATTGCCGCTGCCGTGGTCTACTTCGTTTTCAAGCCTGAGTCTCCAAATTACTCCGTGGAGAGCGTGGCCATCAAGGGATTCAACCTGACGTCATCTTCGCCGCTCTCGCCAGAATTCGACGTCACCGTCCGGGCACACAACCCCAACGATAAAATCGGTATTTTCTACGAGAAAGGCAGCTCCGTTAAAGTTTATTACGAAGACGTTGACCTCTGTAACGGCGCGTTGCCGGCTTTTTACCAGCCGACGAATAATGTATCGTTGTTTAAAACGGCATTAAAGGGCTCCGCTATCGAACTATCCAACGCCGCGCTTAGGGCGCTTTCCGATGAGCAAAACAAAGGAACGGTGCCCTTTACTTTGAAGCTGAGAGCGCCAGTTAAGATTAAAGTGGGGTCCATTAAGACGTGGAAGATTGCCGTTAAAGTGACTTGTAAGATAACGGTCGACAAGCTAACGGCGGCGTCCAAGATTGTGTCGAAGGATTGTGATTATGGAGTAAATCTTTGGTAACGTTTGGAGTACAGTTGGGGTGTTTGGTTGCGGGGTTAAAGTTGATTTAGGGAATTTTTTTGTCATCATATTATATTATAGTCGTGGTGGTATACATGATAGAGATTTCAATTGACATTGCATGATATTATATGATATTTTATTAATTTTATTAACTTATTTGATTGGTATTTTTCATTTTAGGTTATAACTATCCACAAATTTATTAAGCATCGTTGGTAATAACTAATAACCAAATTCATTCTTGTTGCATCAGAATTGTCTTTGGGATCACACATTCATAATCTGAGTGAAAAAATAAATAAAAAATTATGTAATAAGTGGTTTTTTTTTTTTCCCTAAAACATATGTATTTTATTTTATATTTTAGTTATTATTTTATTATTGATTTTTTTATATTTTTTTATTAAGTTGGTATCACTTGACTTATAATATAAAATTTAATTAGATTTTACTAGATTATGGCACACTCACTATGTAAGTAAATGTGAAAAAAAGTAAGTAAAAAATTATGTTTTAAAAAATTGATTAGTGAGTAGTTTGTAATTTGTAAATATGAGTGATTTTTTTAAAAGATGTGGATAATTTTAGAAAAAAAAGTTGATAATTTTTTTTAAATAAAAAGCATATATAAATTGAAAAGTCGTCAATACCTTTAATTTTTTTATATTTTCATTAACTGAATTGATTTCACTTGACTCATGACACAACAACACATAGTGGATAATCGGAAGTTAGAAAATTATATCTATCACTAACAAATTTACATGTATGGTTAGTTACATGACATTAAAGACATATATACCCTCATTTTTTTTTTATAATAATTTTATTTGAATTATTTTTTGTAAATTTATCAACTGAGTATGTGTCCCACATTACATATAATATAAATTAGACAATTTAATAATAACTAGAATTGGTCACACCCATTATGCGAGGAGAAGAAAAAAAGTTATTTAAAGTATTTTTTTTTAAATGATGGGTAATTTTGAAAGAATTATGTATTTTAAAAAAATATATATTTTATAATAAAATTTAAAAGACATGAATATCCAATTTTATTATTTGATATTATAAATTTATTTGATTAGTTTTGTAAATTCATTAACTGAATTGATGTCACTTGACTCGTAACACCAAATTTAGTCAATCCTTTTATAATTAATATAAATAATTTAAAATTTGAAGATTATAATATCACTTTTATTTAATTGTATCAAAGAAGTTATGGCAATTTTTTTTTTCTTTCTATAAGCGTGGATTGACTAAAATGATTTCAATGCTATTCATAACTTGGACTAGTTCTCAAGGATTGGAAATAATGTGTTTGGTTTACAATGCTTTAAAATGATTTCTCAAAGACTATTATTTTTATTTTAGTGGTGGCTGGTTAAATGTTAGGCTTAGTGTTAGGGCAATTTGCTAGTGATGATTCATTTTTCATCTACTGATCCAATAATTGTTATGTTATGCACTTTCAATGAGTGATTGCACATTTGCATGAAAAATTCAGGAATTCTAGACCCATGTTTAGAAGAACCATTCCAAGAAAGTGAAATGTTTTGGAAATTTGGAAAAATAAAGTTTGGGTTTTTATAAGCTCAAGAATTGGTCATGAATATCACGACTTGGACCAGTTCAAAGGATGCATTATAATATACTCCATGACTTACTGTAATATTTTTTTTTTTTTTTATTGGTAAGGGAGTAAGTTTCCATGGAAATTATTGATTAATGGCAGACAGCAAGAAAGAGAAAGGAGATTTCAAATAAAATGGAGGGTGAAGTCAGCTTCTAACACCTAACTAACCTGATGGTCTAATGACCAAATTATAAATGGCCGAATGATAAAATAAGTAATCTGTAACTAGACCTTCATCTGAGTTATTATGCCCTTAAGTGATTCCGCACTCGAACATTTGACTCAATGATAAATGCATGTATACTCTACTCAAAAACGAGATTCGAATCTCCCTTGAACCGACAAGAAACTGAAAAAGTGGGATTTTTCTTCTGATTTTGAGGGCTTTGGACTTATATCCAGAAGATTTTCAAATAAATTTCATCTATGTTGCTCCGATTTTTCATTTTTTTGAAGTATCCGTACCCGACACCTGTGTCCGATGAATATCCGGACAAGGATACGGAGATATGATCCTCCAAAGATTCTCCAAATACATGAAAAAACTTAGAATAAATCGAACATATCCGTGTCGAACACATACCCGTGCCCGACACTCATACCTGAGTCCAAGTAACATCGATCAGGATACTTCAATGACAATTTAATCCACTATAGTAACCAAAATGAGAATATAAGGGGTGAAAATTTATCTGAGTTCTATGCATTGATCACTATTGGGGGGGGGGAAGTAAGAAAGAGACTATACAAGTTTTGTTTCATACCTCTAGTTACAGCTTTGGCCCAGAAATCACCCCATTTATGGCATCCATTTTAGAAAAGCAAAGCTTCTTTATTGACAGACTGATTGTAACAGAAGGATATCTACCAAATCTCCTTTTATTCCGATCTCAATGTAGAAATGCTGAATCCTATATGAAATGCTTCATGTGTCAGATTTTTCTTAAACACAACTGCCATGAACTTTTGACAAATTTATGTCTGTCTTCTCCAGCACAAACTCTTTTCCAGATTGAATAATTTCACATTTATGACTTCGGTTGATCCTTTGATCGATCGCTGCTTTGATCGTTGCTCTGAAAATTGGTTTCATCATTGCCAACCTCAGCTCCTTGGACCGACATATCATAGTTACGCTTAGTGTCTCGGATTTCCTTGTAAAGTTCTGCATACATCTCAACAGATGCTTCTGCAAAAGTCTTCAATTGACCATGAAAGAAAACTAAGCTTGTTCCAAAAGAATCCTTCAAAGCATCATTTCTGAACATGTTATAAGCAGAATCACTGATGTCGTCGTCTTTCCTGGATGCCGACATCCTCTCTTTCATAGCATCATTTCTTGACATATTAATTGCAGAATCAATGTTGTCATCCTTCCCAGATGCTGAAAATGGATGATTGGCATTCTTCCCCTCATTTTTTTCTTGGTGTGGTAAAAAGCCAGATGTATCCGCTGCCAAACGTTTAATAGAGTCCGAGACATCCTTTATAGACGGCTCCAACTCCTGAAGCTTGTCGTACCAAGCACCGCACGTTACATATATCGGAGGGCCAAATTTTCTCAAAATTTGGGTTTCAAGGTTTTTTCTCTTAGATCTCTTCAGAGATTTTTGTGGAATAGAAACACATTTCTCGAGCCAACTGTTTATGGCTTTCAGATAAGCTTTCTGGGCACCAATCCACTTCGTAAAACTTGAAAAGAGCAAGCTTAGTTCATATTCAAGATAAGCGGTGATCTGCTGATGTGATTCAGACAGTACAGAGATTTTCATGTTGCCAGTCTTGTATGCTACAGAGATCATTTGAAACTGACGCCTGTGACATTCAGACATTACTTCCCACATTCGACTCAACCTGTGTTGGCATAATAAGTGAAACAGATGATCTAAAAGAAGAATAATTCAGATATGAGCACAAGTAAAACTATTTTAGTAAGTAAAAGTATCAAGTCTACAGGTTCGTAATACTCGGACTCTGGTGTGATTGTCGAATACGGGTATGTTCAATATTTCCAAGTTTTTCCATGTATTTGAAAGGTTCTTGGAGGGTCATATCCCCATATCCATGTCCGGATATGTGTCGGACACGGGTACTTCAAGAAAAATGAAGAGTCGGAGCAACATAGCGTAAAAGTATGGCAGAAATGGTCAAATGGCAAATAAAATCATCATAGACGAAGAGATTTATTAGTGCATAATTGCCATTTTATGGTTCATGCAAAAGGTTCATCTTGTTCTGGGAGAAGAAAAAAGAATAATTTCTCCTCCCCTGCAAGCATGGAAAAGGTAAAAAAGAAAAGGAACAGATAAAACACAGGGAAGTGAGGAAAGGAAATAAAACATAGCATATGACAAACATACCCTTCAATCAACTCCTCAAGTTGTGGCTGCAGCTCATTGTCTCGTAAATCCTCAATCTTTTTCGATATTGAGTGAATTCTTTGGATTGCAACTCTAATTCTTGAGTGCAAATCCTTGACAACAGCTCGAGTCTTGTCAATCTTGCTTGAACTCTCTACCGTCGACTCCAGCTGTCTTAAGCTTTTACACTTCGAGTCATACTCGCTTCGAATTAACTCACTGGCCTGAAGTTAATGAGAAATTACAAAAAGAATAACTTTCAATAGTCAGTAAATTTTAATGCCTCCCAAACAAATCACGGATCGACTAGAAAACCTCTAGGCTTCAAAAACTTACTGGTGCAATATTGGAGAACTTTTGACTTTTAAAAACAACATCAAACAAGTCACAACTACACTCAAATAGGAGTAAACTATTTGAAGTCTAACTCTGAACCCAGGACAATAAATGTTCCACATATAGGCAGAGTTTGGAAACATAGGATTCATTTTCCTAGGATTTGAAGCTATATTCTTGAAGGGTTCCTTTTTTAATGGTAACCAGAAAACCAGTACTGAGCAACCTCATTCTTCCATGCAATCACTTCAATTCCTAGTCCATTTAACCACCAAAACATTGAATTTATCCGGGAATATCCTATTTCACCTAAGCTGGACTCAGAATGTCTAAACAGAAGGCATATAACCAGAAACGAAAACTTCTCTGCAAATCTTGAAGGGAAAAGAAAAGCAACAGAAAAAACAAATAATACCTTTACTTCATCATAAAGCTTCCTCTCCCATGCATATAGTCTATCCAAGGTTGAGGCATGACTGCCTGAAATCATGCAGGTATTATAGAAAAGATTGTTGCTAAGGTCCTCAACATCATCCTTTAAATTTAATCCCAGAGGATTCCCGGATGAAGATGATCGAGACGATGTTGTCCTATGCCAAGTCAAGTACTTTACAGCAGTTTGAGGAGGCTCTAAGTAAAGTTAAGAAAGAATTAGCATAGGAATCAAGATAAAAAACATAAACTAAAATCATTAAGAAGAAGGTGCGCATCACAGAACACTTGCACTAGATCTCACTACAAACATTGTAAATTGAATAAGTTTGCAGATATTAAGATGTTACCACAGTTGCCACCTGTATATTTTTATTGCTCATTCATTTTTTATGATAACAAGAAAGAGATTTTAGATAAAAGGACTTTTAGATTAAGCACATACAATTCCATATTGATTATATTCCCCCATGAAAGGATTTGATAACACTAATACCTTAAATATGTGAAATTTCCTATCGTATCCATCAATATAACTCCACTTTCCTCCACTTGTTGCCCCTTTATATGCATAACTGTGACTTGCTAGTAATTTCTAGTAAAATATATGCAGTAGAAAAAAAGCATCCCCACTGTCTCACCTTGAAAAGTTGGCCAAGCAGTCACTCACAACTGCTAAAGTTTCATCATGCATTGGGTTTCAAGAAGGATTTCAAGGCAATAGCATAATTTTATAAGTCATTTTATCAGCCTTTCACATTAATGTTATTCTTCAAACAATTAAGATTAGTCATTCACTCTTGCCACCTTAGACTGTATAATTTCAAGATATGATGATATATCCCATTTGTTACCTTTGCTCATAGCTCTGTCGGCCAAGTATATGCTATTTGGTACATAGAATACCCAGTCACTACCAAGACATGTATTTCATTACTAAAAAAAAAAAAATGCATGCACTACACTTTAAGGAGCTCAAAATGCTTCCACACGGTCATGACTTATGTCTAAACTATAATGGGTAATGGAGATTTACCTTCTTTAACTTGGCTTGGATCTTCTCCACAAGAGAAACAGGCTCTGAAGAACGTAGATTTTGTCAATCCACCTGAAATGGTAGAAAGATCTGTTACCAAAAGCTTTCACCAACTCAGATCAATGTAAGAAATCTCAACTATTTCCCATGATCTTTCGATAAAACTGAATAAAATGGAATTTCTCCCCAAATCTCCATAAATTCAAAATTATTTTACCAATTTTTTACATGTCAAGGCTTCAATGCATCCAAACGCATTCAATCAAAGTCATCCTTTAATTGCCATCATGCTGATATACGATAAACAATATAAAAAATTGCAAAACACCATCGTTCCCCTCCTCACTGAATAAACCACTTCTTAATTGAGCACAGTTTTCAACCCTTGTGAGACACCAAACATACAGGAAAGCTGTACTCTGCGTGTGTGCGGATGGGAATGCATATGATATTGAGAAAGACAAGGAATCTGGATCTTACCTTCTTTTCCAGGAAAAATAGGACGGAAATGCAACTTATTAGCTTCAAGCATCCTAGGAACTTCTTTCCCAGAGTCGGAAGCTTTTATAAAGAGGAACTCAATATCTTTCATGACAGAAAGGAAGTCTTTAGGGGCAACCTTGTTTTCAGAACCATCTTCTTTGATAGGTGTTTTCTTTATTTCTGTTGGAATAGAAACACTGGAGGGTGTGCCTCCTAATGGTGACAAATCAGGAGAATTGCTCTTTTGCCCGTTGACAAAGTCAGTTTCCGAAGCTACATTACCTGCAGAAGGGATAGCTGATGATGCATTGGCTATTTTATGGTCATTTGGTCTATTCAGATTTTCAAAACTTCGAACTAAAGTATTTGCAGGAGGCTCATCATCGAATTCATCTTCTGAACCTTGAGTTTCTTCTCTTTCATGTAAAGAAGACCCCTCTTCATCTTTCAGCTCAGGAAGACCCTCCTCTTCCTTACGTCTTAAATCATCAAAAGTCTCTGACCCTTGGTTCAATTCCTTCCCTTCTTGAAATGACAATTGATGGTCAATAGGATGCCAAAGACCAAAGAAATCCCATTGTGGAGTTCCCGGCGGCAAAGAAGAAGCTTCAAATGGTGTTGATTCTGGTTTTTCAGTGAAATGAGGTGTGGTATTCTGTGGAGTACTTGATGAGGTTACCATTCTGATATCAGGTAGAGGGAGTTTCTCTTCAACTTTTTTTGAATACATAACCTCAAATTTCATATGGTTCACCTGAAAATGACTGGAAGTGGGAGGAGAAGGTGATGGAGAAAATGTTTCAGTTGCATCTACACGTTGTGAGAAAGATGGAGAAGAGTATGAAAACTGGGAATGAGACTTCTCCGTTAAAACGAGGGGCTCTGGTGTAGCATTAGTTGAAGTGGAAAGTGAAGACTCAACTGGAGCTTCAAGCTCAACAAACTTCCTAAGAGCAGTTCCTGTATTTTTCAGTGTCTCGATATATGCAACATGAGCAGAAGCCAGTGAGCATCTGCCATCAAGTGCCTGACGAACATACTTCTTCCTTTCACGACATAACTGCAGGGCCTTATCCTCTTCTATTTTAGAGCCAGAGGCCCCCATGTTTCCACCTCTACTGATTGATACTCCTCTTAACAAGCAATCAGGACATAAGGATTCTCCTGGAAATAAATCATGTGTGCACACATTAAATAAACGTCTAAAAACATGTTGCAATAGTTTGGAAACATGTTTTCCAGAACCAAGATTGTGTTTACAAAACCTAATAGAAAATACTAAGCAAAACTCATCCAAAATCAAAAGCTTCCTTTATTGAAGCACATACTATAGAAAATTAAAACAATCTCAAGAAAGATAAAATGGATACTAAATTTTAATTTCAAAGATTAAAATGGAGTTGTCCTAGCCAAGCATCTTGGATATTCATGTGTGAATCTATGTTGCTCCGACTCTTCATTTTTCTTGAAGTACCCGTGTCCGACACATATCCGGACATGGGTATGGGGATATGATCCTCCAAGGACCATCCAAATATATGGAAATCTTAGGAAAAATTGAACATACCCTTGTCGGACACATACCCGTGTCCGACACTCACACCCGAGTCCGAGTAACATAGGTGTGAATATCCAATAAGTGTATCTCCAATATTTAAATAAAAAAGCTGTTCACATTTAAGATTGCAGATTTAGATTTTCAGATGCGCAATATCCAGTGGATTTCACAAATCATACCATGAGAAGCTTCATGCCAAAAATAATTGATTAAAAACTAGAACTATAGATTACTTAACCAAACAAATTTGGGGTAAGGGGGAGACAGAAAGTTAAGGCAAAAGAAAATGCTAGAAGAACATTGGTCAATAAACAGTACCATCAACAAGAGGAAAAGAGAATACCAGTTCACAATTTGAGCCAATGAAGCAAGAGAAAGCAAGTGAATGAGCAAACCTAAGCTAAAATCACTCTTAATCTCAAATTGGGAAATAAACTTGAAAACATTGGATGGGAAAAGATTTGAAGTACAATCTTGAACTCAAAACCTATAATAAACCCACAATCTTTGAGCAAAAGTTAAAGAGCAAGTTTGATTAAAGAATGCTCAGATGTCACCACAAAGCAACATGAAGAAGAGGGAAAATAAAAAACAAAAAGCTGCAAAGTTCAAAATTTTAAGGCAGAAAAGAAAACGCAAAAAAGGATGGTAGGGAATCTATGTGGATATTCACGTGTGCATCTTTCAAGACAAAACCAGTTAATTATACCAACAATAACTATCAAATAATATAATCCTAACATGATTAACTTCTCTTCAACTCGAAGTCAAAACGATTCCCAAAGAGTCATTTCTATATCCCAAAAAATCCATATTTGTTTATCAAAGCTATGAAATATAAAATAAAAACAAAACCCCTACAAAGAGAGGAAAGATGAAAATACCTTGAAGAGAAGCAAACCCAGTTTGGGTGACTCAAAAGAGAATCAAATTCAAAACCCCGAACAAAGTGATAAGATTAGATTCACCCTGAAAAAAAAGGCAACAAAAAAATAACAGTCAGAAGCAAAATTCATGAAAAAACAGCAATTATTCAACAAAAACAAAAGCTTACAAATTAATGAAAGAGAAAACCCAGATAAGAAAACCAATCAAAAACTCATCTTTCAAAGATAAAAAAGAAAATTTCAATAAAGCCCGAACCGAATAACTGGTAGCAAAAGCAGTTACCTTGAAGAACAAAGCAGCAAATTTGATAAGAAAAAGAAAAAAAAAAAAAAAAAAACAAGGAATATAAAGGACTGATTGGAACCTGGATAAATGTCAACCAAAGAGATAGAATAAAAAAGAAAAAAAGCTTGGATTTCAGAGCAGAGTCGTGTTCAAGTAGAAGAAGAGACGATCATAGAAACAAGTGGAAGAAGAGAGAGAGAGAGCAGAGTAGAGTTTCTCTCTCTAAACAAATGAAGGAAAAGGTTTAAGCTTTCAAGAGAGACAGAGAGAGAGGGATGAGTCATCTATTCAGTCATCAGAGAGAGAAAGGGAAGGCGACTCTGATGGAGGTTTGTGATTTTGTGTAAGAAGAATACAAATATACAATGGCCGGTTGCTTCCATGCAAAAGCACATTCTGAAGACAAAGGCCCATCTATCACTTTGTGGACTCTGGTCCCCACTTCTCTATCTATAAAAAAAAAATAGACTTTGCAATTTCTAAGATGTTGCAAGTCATTGTATCAAAATTATATATATATATTTTTTAATTTATTAAGATTTATTTAAATTTGTAAATGGATAATATATGTTTTTTATATTATTTTATTTTAAAAAAATATATATTATTTTTTATTAAATTTTAAAATATAAATAACTATTTTATAATGTTTACACTATATGAGTTTTATCGACAAATGTCTTACTAACGAGTGTTCTTAGAATACTTTTTAAGTTAGTTAATATACTATTTTTAGCAATAATATTGTATTAAATATAATTTTTGACAATTTTATTCATCATTTTTAATGCATTAGATGAAGATATTGATATATATAATAACTTTAAAAACTGTTATGACACTCATTAGCAAATTCCTAATATTATATATATATATTTATTTATTTTTTATAATATAAATAATAATATATAAATATAAAAAATAGTTTGGGCTGAGTTCGGGTCTTGAATGTTGGAATCAAGGAAGAATCCATTTTTTAAACTATCTTATTTTTTTTGTCCAAATTTATTTTTCGAGTTTAATATTTTTATTAAAATTCTCATAAAGATTGAGGAATTTTCAAGTTAGACAAGTAACTATGAACAAGTCTAGAATAAATCTATATTCTGCTATTTATATGGATTAGTAGTTCTTTTGGATACATAAATCACTGAAAAATTATTAAAACTACAATGCTAAGGCTAAAATTTTGTTTTGCATTGTAATTTTGTCTTTGTTCATGAAATTGACAGACTGATAAAACAAAATTATTAAAACTAAAGTCAGGTTTTCTTTATTCCATTTGCAAATTGCAAGAAAAACAGATTTTTTTTTTTTTTTTCCTTTTTCATAAGCAAAATTTCCTCACCCTTGCTTTCTTTGCAGGTAACTAAAGAGGTAGGACTGTAAAAATCAGTACTTGTTCTAACAAAAACTTAATCAGATGGTTAACTAGTAATATTCCCAAATAAAATCAAACCAGTCACCATTTGTATAAAGCTGTTGAAACTTGCAGATTGATTCAAACATATTTATGGTTCTATTGACAAGGAAAGAGTCTGAAAGTCTCACTGCTATTTATCTCATCAGGTAAGTAAGGGTTATATTATCCAGATTCAATATGAGCGTCTGATACGAATATTTTCATTTTTAAAATATATTTTGAGGATTTTATATTTATATTCATGTTCGAATATAAATCGGACGTGATATTTTAAAAAAAATGAATAATCAAAAAACATAGAGAAAGGGTATTTTAAAAAAAATGAATAATAAAAAAAATGAATAAGTAGGATGATGAATTGATGATAAAAGTGTCAAAGGAAAAGAAGCATTTTCAGGGGATTTTAGTTTGGGAGAGAATTAAGAAATCTTATCAGAATAGAGAGAGAAATAAAAACAGCATCTTCTTTTTATAATTACTTTTAGAAATACCCTTTTAGTTGCTATTTTTATGAGAATCGATTAAAATACTGTAGAAGCATTTAGTTTTTAATTTTTATATTGTCAAGTTTGACATTGGAACCTCATCAACTATGGATTCAAAACTTTGACAATCAGAGAAGAATGAAAAGAATGGATCAAACTTGATTTCTTCCAAATTCCTTTTCTTTTTTCCTTTTTTTTTTTTTTTTTTTTTTTCTTTTTTCCTTCAAGGAAAAGGAAAATAGATTGATTATAACTACTTGTAATTAGAGGTACTCATGGTCGGGCCGTGACTCGATTTTTTTTCAAATTCTAAGTCCAAGCCCTACCCTGGACGGCCTGGGCCCATAAACCCGAATTCACTGTTCATTTTAATAAAATATTATATTTTTAAATATATTTTTATAATTAAAATTAAATAAAAAATATTATTATAATAAAAAAATACTGTTCCGGACCGGACTGACCAAGATTAAAAATATCCTGTCCAGCCCCGATCCAATACAAATCGGGCGGACGGACTACCCGATCTGTTAGCAGTTCTACTTGTAATTAAAACAATTTCTCAATAATCCAAGCTAAAATGGAAATTGAAGTCCACACCATAAATCATGCAAGAAATTATTGGGAAGGGCCAACCCTACTCTTGCTTTAAGAAAGATGGTGCATATCCAATCATTTTACCTCAGTTTTAATCTATTCCTATTTCTTACAAGGTTTTAATTTGTTTAAAAAAAAACATTGTACAATTAGGCCAGAAATATAAAAGATTGATCTAGGATTAGGAGTTCTCATTCAAACAATTTAAGTCTTGTATATATATGTATATAGATATTAAAAACTTTACATTATAGTTTGAGTTTTTTTTTTTTTTTAATATTATCTCTTAAGGATGTTGCATGAATCAATTAGATTAAATTCCGAATTCCGAACTATGTTGATTTATCCCAATCAATTTTTATTTTTATTTTTATATTTATTATTATTATTATTCCTTTGATAGTAGCTTAAAACAGAAATTAAGAGTAGATGAAAGCTAAGGTGTCATAAGCTCAACAGTATTCTTCACTTGAATTGGGTCAGGCAGCTCAATATTGCAGATGAAATTCAATTTAGATTGTTTTTTATTTGGCTTAGGATTTGGAGTTTTAGGAAAGTGACATCAAGCAAAAGACAAAATCTTATGTTTAATAATGTCTTAGTAAATGAATCTTCCATAAATATGAGTAAAATTAAGAACAAATGTCCATAAAAGTTCATTAATCATCAATGTTTTTTTCTTGGACCCATTATCAACTCTCATTATTAGTTATCAATACCCATTTTTATTTTATGGACCCTACAAATCTGTACCATAAAATATATCATCATCAATCCAAGGTTTTTCCAGGCCTAATTATTTCCTTGTAATGATTCTTAATCTGAAAATATAATCATTAAATAAATTTAAATTTAATCTAATTGATTTATAACGTTGTTTTTAAAAATAACACTAATCAAATCTCAATTTTATAATCTCTTTTACTATTCATATTGTAGTAACTGTCTTATTGGGTTTTTTTTTTTTTTTTTTTCTGGATTTAATGATAATTTATTTGCATGTTGCAAGTTTGCAACCCACATGAAAAGCTAAAAGAATTAAATCTTTTATTCTTGCACCATTGACTTTGGTAAACTAATTTTTTTACCAAATATCATAAATAAATAAAAAAGTAAAGCAAAGGGGTTAAAAAGGTATTTGAAGAAGATCGATAAGTAAGTAGTAGAATAATATTAAAAATAACATAGTTTTATATTTTACTACTCTTCTTCAGTATTAAATTAGTAATCCCCTTTAATTATTTACTGTCAGTGGAATCTTTGATATCTTTAGACCAACAAATCTCAGACACCTTACCACATGTCTTATATATGTACATTAAAGCTTTGGGATTAATATAAATCCTTTGTATTAGACTCTTAAATGCCTGTAAGTTGCATTAATACAAGCTGCTTCATACAGAAATATATAAACAGATTCATGTTTGTATTTGCATATAATTTTTGGGGTAAAGAAGTTCTGCCAATATCTTTTTCATTTATGATTAAACTACTGCAAATGAATCATACTTTTTCCACAGTAGAGAGAATTTTATGATTTATCATCATAAGGATGAAATAGCACAGATTTAGCCATCATATGCGTGTAAGTAAAGCTAGCTTCTGATTTAAGTTTTTCGGATTCAAAAATGAGTGTCGAATATAAGTATATTCAAATTTTTAAATTTTTTAAAATATATTTAGAGAATTATTTTTTGATATTTATATTCGAATATGTGTCGGACACATGTATATTGTTATTTTAAAAAAATTAAACATCTTCATCTACCAAGTAAATACACAATTGGGTCTCTTAAGGAAAAATTAGTACTGATTCCATTATGAACAATGGAGATATTAACTTAACCTTTCAATTGAATGCCAAAACATAATGAAACAAAATTTTTCATCATCCTTAATTAACTTTTTGCCTAATGTGTAAAATCAAAATTGGACAGTGTAGCATAGAGCTGCTCATGGGCCGGGCCGCGGCCCGGTTTTTTTATTTTCTCTGCCCAGGCCCGGCCCTGGGTCGGCCCGGCCCGTCCGTTTAGACCCGAAACACTATTCATTGGAATAAAAAAAATAATTTTTTTTATAATTGAAATTAAATAAAATAATATTATTATAATAAAAATTACTGTTCCGGACCGGATCGGACCGACCCGGAACACAAAATATTCTGCTCAGACTCGGTCCAATACGGTCGAATAGACTGTCCGACCCGTGAGCAGGTCTAACTGTAGCAGCACTCTTTAACTCCCATCATGATCAACTTTCCAGCCATTTTAGGTACAGACCATTGGGGCCAGCTTGGAAAGCTTGTCAAATTTAAGGTTGCAGCTGTTTAAAAAGCTGCATATAATTATGCTGGTAGGTAAAACAGGACTCTCTTTTATGCCAAGAAAAGTTAAATGAATATACTGAAAACCGGTTAGCAAGAGAGATGAAATAGAATGAAAATAAAGGAGGAAGTGAAAGCAAGGTAGTAAGTGGATGTACTGTTTTTATTTTGATGTTGATATATATCGATATTAATGTATTTTGATATATTATTTCGAATTTACAGATATTTTTTAAATATTTTTTTATATTTATATTTATATAGCTTATTTTTAAGTTTTTAATAAAATATATATTATATACATATGCAAATATATATTCAACACATGTAAATATACATTTATTATATACATATATATATGTTTTTATGCAAATATAAAATTTAAATATTTAATATTTAAAATTTTTAAACATCAAATAAGTAAAATAAATATTAAAATATTAAAAAAATAATAAATTATGATTAATTAAGTTCAATAATTTAATTTAATAAATATATTTTATTTTTAAATATAATTATAAAAAAAATAAAAATGATCATAACAAAAAAAAATATTAAAATTGATTTAAAAAATCAAATAAATAATTTTTTTATAAAAAAAAATTTAAAAATCAAAATCTTGTATCAACCGGTATGAATCGATACTGACTGATATTGATCGATACAATTAATACAGATCGATATAAAAATCGAAACGATACAAAATTAATATTATTTCGATTTATTTTAAAAATATACATACACACCGAGTAAAAGGCCAAAGCAAAAGGTTTAAAGTAAATGTAAATGCCATCAAATCAAATAAGTCATCAGTCAGTTGAGTCTGCCAAATCCTAAATGAGATTTTGTACTTATTTTGTTGCTTTCGGCATTTAGGATACGTGGGTCACTGCTAAGGAATCTACACTTGTCACTTACGCATGGTTTGTTGCCAATTTCACATGGATGCATGTAAATTAAAAAATATATATATATTTTGACTTTATTTTTCATTCGATCATCCTTTTAATATTGTTATTTTGGAAAATTTCGAAAATCATGACGTAGAGCAATGCTCTTGCCTCATTCAATCATGTAAACATATACATATACATATACTCTTATCTAAGAAGATAGACATCCATGGAAGCTAGAATTCTCTAGTTTAGTTTTGAAGGTGATTGATGATCAGAATCAGGATGTAGAAAGTACGAGAATGGAGACAAACCGACCACAAATTGTTTGGTTCAATAATTGACATTTTTTTTTCTTTATGAGATCATGGCTTATCTTGTCTTACTGTTTGGGAAGTTCAAAAATAATAATATCAAGCTTTTTACTGTGTTAATGGACTTGACAGCAAAACTTTAGGTTGAATGAATCAGAACAAGACATATACCAACCATTCCAAACCTACAAGAGAAATATCAGCATCATTCAAGTTGAGACCTCGCTCATTACAATGAAACTGAGCTATGTGATTAAGATAAAGCTACCATAATTGGTAGACATTGCCTTTAAATTATGAACACAAGTTCATTTTCTAGCAAAATATACAGTAATCATCATCTAGTTCCCCAAAAAAAAACCCACGTAAATTTTATGTTGCTTCGACTCTTATTTTTATTGAAGTCGTGTCAGACATCCATGTCCGACACATATTCGGACATGAGTATGGGGATATGACCCTTCAAGGACCCCCAAATATATGGAAAAACTTAGAAAAAAATTTGAATATACCTGTGTCGGACACGTATCCATATCCAACACTCACACCCGAGTCTGAGTAACATAGCGTAAATTCATTCACCTTAGGCGTGCAGAACTCCTAGTTACTCTTCTCATATCAGAACTAGGTAGTGAAGCTTGAGAACTACATCCAACCATTTCTGCATCATCATTTTGGCTGAGTCTTTGCCTCTTTCTCCTGGATCTTAGAGATGGTTGACTCTGAGTGGACTCGGTAGGTGGCTGGCTTTGCGTGGGCCCTGTTGCTTCATCCTCTAGTTCTATGGCTTCTGCATTGGGTGGTTGATATTGCCACTGAGTATCACAACTTGGACAAACTAACACGCCCTGCAACTTATCAAGCCAAACTTTGTGAACTACATGAAACGTGTTGATGATAGGAAACAAGAAGGAAGAAAATGCAAAAAACTCATACCCTTTGAGAAAATCTCTTTTTTAGGCAGTACTGATGAATTCGAACTGTACAACCTTCATTTGGGCACAATTTGGCCTGCCAAAGATAGCCAAAATAGTAATATGTACATGTAAGCAATCAGTACACTTTCAAAACTCTAATAGATCGACCCTCTAAAAATTATTTCCCACTATTTGTTGTCATTATCCCGCAAAAACTTATTTATGTTTGTCAGAAAACATTAAAAAAAAAAAAATGCAATTGTAAAATTTATCAAACTGGGAAACTGAAAAATAATTTTAGGCAGCAAGGCAAGCATTGAACAAACCTTCAAACCAGCTTCATTGCACACTTCGCATGACGGAACCTCAGCATTATGAAACCAACTGCGCAGATCAAGAATGGACCTAACACCAACTCCAATATTATCATCTTCAGTGTAACAAAGCCACTTGTCTTGCACAAGTTGATCAAGAGTTTTTTCCTTCTGAGACATTGTGAAATTCCTGAACGCGGCAGGGATGATGTTAAGTGAACCATCCTGAGATTGCGATCCTAAACTGTTTAGAACTTAGAAAAAACGAAACAAGGTTTGTCAAGTTTCAATGTGAAAAATTATTAACATAAACCACCATTCTACCTTAGAAAATGGTGCACAGGCCAAGGGTAGTTTCTGACAACAAAAGAGTAGCAAACTCACAGACATCATACTTGTTTAATACCAATAATCAGTTAAACATTCAGCATATTACACACTATGCAACATGCCAAAATCTTAAGAATAATTCTCTATCACAACACCCACCTATGTTACTCGGACTCAGGGGGTGAGTATCAGATACGGGTATGCTTAATTTTTTCTATATTTTTTCATATATTTGGAGGATCATACCCTTGTCCGAGTATGTGTCGGATATGGATGTCGGACACGGATACTTAAGAGAAAATGAAGTCGGAGTAACATAGACACCCACTATAGTCAAACAGTAAACAAACTCTGATCAATCATCGATAGATATGAATCCAATCAGTAGAATATACATGCTTGTGAGATGTGTAAGTGAGCTGAAATGAGTCTGCGCTACGAAAAACTGTTAACCCATAAAAAAAATTATACATAAGTTAGATAAAAATGGTCAAACCTGGTTCTCCAATTTAATATTGAGAGCATCAATGTTGGAGATGCTGCCCTCTGCTGTAACATCTTGTGCTATTGCCTCAACCTAGATTGATCACCAAAAACAAAGATTTTCAAGATTATGTATAAAAACATAGATCAAACTCATCAATCTGCATAAAAAAAATTACATTTCAACGCATAAAGAGAACCCGTGTTCAATATCAATAAAAAAAAGGAAAAAAAATTAACTTACAATGGCCTTAAAGAAAGCAATTTGTGGGACAGATTATTTGGTTCCAAGCTTCGATTGTTCGTCCGAAACATTATTAACAACTCCACAATTAACTCGAACATCATATTGATCCCTACAAGTCCTTAAATCCAATTGAACATACGAAAGTTCCCTCTTTATCTTGAGAAGATAATCATTAAAATTTTCTTGATGGGTACCTAAAAAATTTCTTTGAAAATATATTGGGTTAACAAAATTAAAAATTGGGAATTGAATGAGGATAAAATTGGGAAAGTTTAATTTTTTTTAAAGAAGAAGAAGAAAGAGAACCTGTGTTTTGCCCGGTGATGCCAGTGAAAATGGAGTGGAACTCCCTTTCAGTTAGAGGGCCGCGTGCTAGCAACGATTGAATGAGCGTCTGGTGCTTCCAGCTTAGCACCGCCATTACCAGATTGCTTATGACGGAACCGTCGATTTCCCTAAGGAACGAAATTAAGCGTTTGAATGCTGGGAAATTTTCAGATTTACCGGGAAATAGAAAGAAATGGGTTTGGAAATCTCAGAAACTCACGGGAGTTAGGGTTTTATATGGCGGGAAATATTGGGGAGGGTACCAATTTGGGTATTTATCGTTGTGCCGATGGCGGGAGATAAGAAAAGGCTCTTTATTTCGCCTTTTTCTTTTCACAAAAATAAAAGAAATAACTTTATCTTCTTTTTCTATTATTTTGATTCATGAACAACTAAAAGAAAAAAAAATGGTATTCGGATATTCCCATTAATTAGCCAAACCTACAAATGGTCCATCATGTAAATATACAAATGGTTTTTAAATTACAAATAAAATTGTTCACTTCATCAAACAAGTTCTCTATTTCTTCATCAACTTTTTATTTCTCTAAAGCAGCATTATTTGAGAATCTATAATCGGTCCTAGAATCCAACACAAGAAATGCTATTGGATCTTCAGAAACCCTTTTACAAATGATGGCAATGGCACTATGGTAGAAACAAATTGCCTTTACCATCCAACACAAGAAATGAGCAAATTTATGGCAAAATATAGTAAAAGTAATGATTTTAAACGAAATTCAATCACAAAATCCCTAGTACATGAGTCAATATCATCACCTTCCCACATCAAACATCCGGATGGGCTAGAAAGGAAGTTCTGAATTTCAGAATAAGTTCTCTCTAACATCAATGTTTCCAAATACCAAAAAAATAGAAACTAAATTGGAACAAAACCTAGGATGATATGTTATCCTCCGTAGCTTAGTGATCGGCGGGCAAGCTCTTAATAATATCAGAATCACCTGAGAAACACAAGATATTACCACAATCAGAGCAATATACATCTAGAGAGTATGTAAATTCAACATGTTATCAACACATTTATATGTTACTCGAACTTGGGTGTGAGTGTCGGACACGGGTATGCTCAATTTTTTCCCAAGATTTTCATGTATTTGGAGGGTCTTTGAAGGATCATATCCCTATACTCATGTCCGGATATGAGTCGGACAGAATTTCGGACACGGGTACTTCAAGAAAAATTAAGAGTTGAAGCAACATAGTTTATATTTACCAGGGTCAATAATGCCGAGGCAGCACACTCTGAAATATTTGCCGCAGGCAGTGCCCAAGTCTACGTTGTCTGCAAAAACATAACAGCCGCATTTTTATGGGAATGATCCTCTAAAACAAATGTTGAATTAATAAAAAACTTAAAAACAACAAAGTTGTCATCCGTTAATCAACCGAAACAGTATCACAATTTACAAAAAACTAGAATAACAGAGAAGGTAGTTTCCATCAAAGGAACAATATTGCAAAGATAAAGAACAGACATCACATCACAGACCATATCAATCAATTCATTAAAGGGTTTTTGAGAAACAGATTAGTTGTTCATCATTCTACCATTTCCATCAGCAGTACTAGAAAATACAATAAATATCTTCAAATACAAGCTTTATTACTAATAACTAAAGAATCGAAGGTGGAAGGATGGGGATGAATTAATCTTATTCATAATCTGTAAACTGAACATAAAATGGATTCAATTCAATGTGATATAAAAAACAATCCAAGATACTAAGTATTCAAATATGCAACTAGAACGTAATAGGTTAAGGGACATACTTCCATTGTAGTGGTGAACTCCAACCTTGCACAACATGGCATAATACTCAATCTCTGACTTCCTAAGAGGAGGGCAATTGTTGGCAATGATAATCAATTTACCTACAAAACATAAAAAAAATTAGAATTATTATCTTCCAATTTTCAAAGCTCAAAAAACATTAGATTAGCATCAGTAATAGAAAAATCCAATATCAAACAAAATCTACCAAAAAACCCTCATCCCTTGTCCAAGTTAAACACTATTTTAATCAAAACCAAAATTAAATTCATTCAAATTTCAATTCAGTATCCAAAACAATCAAATTAAAAAAACCCCACCAATTTTCATCTGAACCAGAAAACTAAAAGTGCAAGGAATATTCAAATCAACAATCAGGTAGCTCAATTCAGCAATGGCAGACAAATAAGCAGACTTTAAAAATCCAATATCAAACAAAATCCAATTTCCAAAGCTCAAAAAACATTAGATTACCATCAGTAATAGAAAAATCCAATATCAAACACAATCTACCAAAAAACCCTCATCCCTTGTCCAAGTTAAACACTATTTTAATCAAAACCAAAATGAAATTCATTCAACTTTCAATTCACCATCCAAAACAATAAAATTTAAAAAAACCCACCAATTTTCATCTGAACCAGAAAATAAAAGTGCAAGGAATATTCAAATCAACAATCAGGTAGCTCAATTCAGCAATGGCAGACAAATAAGCAGACTTTTTATATATAAAAAAAAAAATCCAATACCTTTGGAGCTTCTGAGAGATTTGAGAACAGTTTTGTAACCCAAAGTGTATTTCCCACTCTTCATAACGAGAGCCAATCTGTTGTTAATGCTCTCATGGGTCTTCTTCTGCATTTAATCAAATATGCCATTGACAACATAACCATTAATTAGCATATTTTCAGATATTTAAGAAGAAATAAGTGTAAACATTCAAAATAATAAAATGGGGATAGGATTTTACGGTCTTCTTGGCGGCAACCATTTTCGTCGGAAGATGGGAAATCTTCGGGAAGAAGGGGGCGGGGATGACTGCAGCAGCTACAAATGGTTCACCACAAGCGAATAAACCTAAAATCTAACAAATATATTGATTCTGACTCTAGGGTTCTTACTGGCAACCTTTTTAGGGTTGGGTTTTGGGCAGTTCGTTGTGTGGATTTTGGGCTAAAAAAAAAAAATAAGAGAAGAAAATGGAGAAACAAAAATGGATTGTTGCCATTATCAGCTTTTAACGGCCCAATTACTCAAGACCCACGACCAATTTCTTTTTTCTTTTTTCTTGAAATGGACCAAGACCAATTTCAACCTAAAACTAAGAGAATTTTTTAGACAACTTTTTTTTTTTGCTAATTTTCTTCTTAAAATTTGTTTACTTCACCATACATTTTAATTTATCTTAGTTCTTTTTTATACATTGATGGTGAAATTTATTAATTCTACAAAAGAAATTAAGAATTTCCTACGTGTCTTACTTTTTTCTGCCATTGATTTTCCTTTTATTCTTTTAATTTTTTTTGAGTTGTGACGTATTATTTATGTTTTCTTTAACATTGCTGTTGACACAATTTTTAAAATTAAAAATTGTGTTTCACCGTAATTTTAATGCTAAACGAGTAACAAAATTTGATTTTTATTATTAAATTTATAGTTTGACAACTCAAATCAAAAAATTAAGAAAATAATACATTTGCCATTTGACAAATATGATTAACCCTTAATTTAACAAATATGATTTGAGTTTGAATTAAATTAAGTTCCTTTCTTCCAAATAGTCTTTGACTTTGTGGGTTAATTTCTTTCAAAATATTCTTTTCTTCTTTTCTTTTTTTTGCAACTATATTTGAAAATTAAAACTGGGATCAATATGTAAGACATATAATTTATATGGTTCGAGAAAATATCTACATTTTACGATGGCACTGACCTTTGATAGACCGTGCTGTGTCGGCCCAATGGGTTAAAACCTTCCGAATTGGGCCATATCACGGGTTATTCAGTCCATTTGACACCTCTATTTTTTTTTTTTTTTAAATTCAAAGGTTTATATAAAGAACCTTAAAAAAGCGTATTTTTATATTTATTTTTCTGGACCATCTCGGCTTCTATTTCTTTTTGCTCTCTCGATCTTCAGTCCCCGCAAAACAAAAAATAAACTTTTTCCTTTTTTTCTATCTCTATTTTCTCCTTCTAGGGGTCCGTTTCACCGCCTCCCATGGCCGAAGTCATAAACATGCCGGTCGATTCCCTCGACCGCCTCCGCGGCGGCGATCGTAAAGACAACAATAATAACAACAAGAACAACAACAGACAGCCTCCGTCATCTGACGATCCCAACTCCTCTCTCCCACCGCCGCATCCTCCTCGACGCCGCGACCGAGACTCGCGTGAGCGACGGGACCGTGACTACTACGATCGCAATCGTTCTCCTCCACCTCTACCTCCCAGGGAGAGAGATTACAAGCGGCGCAGCAGCATTAGCCCTCCGCCACCGCCGTTGAATTACAGGGATAGAAAACATTCGCCTCCTTCGCGGAGGTCGCCGCCTTATAAGAGGTCTAGGCGTGAGGATGGAGGCTACGAAGGGAGGAGAGGGAGCCCTAGAGGAGGGTTTGGACCTGGAGATAGAAGGTAATATTTTATTTTTGTAATTACTATTAAGATGTAAATTGATGCAGCTTAATCTAGCTATATGTATTTGAACTATTAATTTTTTATGATATTAGGTTTTTTGGTATGTTACGAACTTATTTCTGATTTGTTAAACTTGGTAGTTTTGTTGATTGATTTAAGCTTGGAAGTTCGTTAACTGAATGATTAAGACACGGGTTCAAAATAATAGTTTAGGTATAGGCCTGTAGAGTTTTGTAAAATATAAAACACTTCTAACAAATCCTAATGGCTACTGCTTACGCTGCAAAGGAACCCAATATATAGGAGACAAAATTTGACCCATGGTGTAAGTTAGTGTTTCTGCAAGATGTTTTTTGTTGGACTAGGGTAACATTTTTATGGTCAATGAAGGGTGCAGAAGTGTTTGTGGTGTTTTTTTTTTTTTTGGTTGAGAATTTTGTATATTTATTCAAGTCTCAATTTCATTTCCTTCTTGATAATGCTTACACATTACAAGGATCCCTTTTTGTCAAGGGAACAAGGGACTTTTCCTATTATTGAAAGCTTAATTTTCGCATACTGGACTACGTGTGAATATTTGACACAAACTTTTTGTTTTCTATAATGTTACCTGAGAGTGGATCATTCCTTCAGTTTTCTCATATTGCTCTGTATCTTGTGATATCTTCTATACATGACTATATGATCCATTATTTTGATTCTGGAGTTTTGTTTATGTTCATATTTCGCTCATCTGTTATGATACTTTTTCCCTCGGCAGTTTTGGTTATATTTAGATTTGCTCATGCTGTAAAAGATGTTTGATGGTGCAGGTTTGGGTATGACTATGGTGGTGGATATGATCGTGAGATGATGGGAAGGCCCGGTTACCCTGAAGAAAGGCCTCATGGCCGGTACTTTGGTCGCTCTTCCGGTGGCTATCAAGGTGGTCCTTTCTAGAAATCGCTTAACTACTTTCAAATTTCCTCAAACTTCAATTCTTGCACATGGGAATAATCTTGAAGCACTTTTATTTTAACCTTTGTATTTGCCTTCTTTTGCCCACTTATTATTTACTATACTTTAAAAGGTTATATACTTATATTACAGTTATAGACCGCAGCACTTCTTGCAGTCAATTTTTCATAGTTGTTAATATGAAATATTGAATTATTATGTTGAATGTTATTATATAGAGAATTCACTTTTGCCAATAATTTCATTTTTGAAGCTAGAAAATTCCTTTTGGTTAGGAATAGCTCATTTTTCATGCGTGAATTATGATAGTTGGAGATTAACAATGGGTCAAACTCAAAACTGGTCTTTTGCTTCTTTTTTTTTTGTGCCTTTTTTAGATAGTACTAGTAGTGTCATTTTGGAAAGTATTGAGATGCATATGATCAAAATAACTTTGGGCATCTATGAAATGATGTATAATTGCAGTTAATGATGACACTACTATGCGTAGGTTTATTCCTTCTAAAATCCCATAGGGTGATGATGCATCATTGTATAATGCAGCAGCAACAAACTTTTTATCCATCTTTTCTATTTATGCTGTTTTGTTTTAGTTTGCCAAATGATATTGCTTCTGCAGATTGGGATTCTGGCCGTGGTGGTTATGGTGATGCTTCCAATTCAGGGAGTACTCAAAGGTTAGCTTTCCATCTCGTTCGTTGTATTAAATGAGGTTTGAATTACATTTCATTGCATTGCATTGCATTGTTGGCGTCATTCAAGTTCTCTTTTAGTTGAGGCGAATCTCAAAACTGTTCTTATCATTTGATTGTTGCATCTTTATTTATCTCATTCAATAATATGACATGATAAGTAAATTTTTCAGAGAAGGATTGATGTCATACAAGCAATTCATTCAAGAGCTTGAGGATGATATACTACCAGCTGAAGCCGAGCGCAGGTACAAATGAGGAATAATGTTATCGATTTGGTTTTATCTTGTTTGAGACTTGCAGGTTAAAAAAATGGAATGTAAAGTAACTGTGGCTTTTTACTGTGTAGGTACCAAGAATACAAGTCAGAGTATATATCTACCCAAAAACGAGCATTTTTTGATGCTCACAAAGATGAGGAATGGTACTTCCCATTGTTTACTGAATTCCTGCCTCTCTGTTCACCTCATTGTTCTAATTAGACATGCTTATGTAGGTTGAGAGACAAATATCATCCAACAAACTTGGTTATTGTTATTGAAAGGTTAGTTCTACTTGCATATTTCATGATGTCTCAGTTCATGAATTTGTTAGCAAGCTGATGGACCTCCTCTGCCCTGCATTTTGTAGCATGGTGTTTTTGATGGATTTGGTGTCATTTTTATCACACTATCTTTGGATTCTTTCTTCAATTTCATGTTTTGTTTTCGGGATTTCTTTTTTAGGAGGAACGAGCTTGCACGCAAAGTTGCGAAGGACTTTTTGCTTGATCTGCAGAGTGGAACACTGGACTTGTAAGATCGGCATTCCGTGTCCACTTATTTTACGTGCATATTCAACCTGGCTCCCTGCATATTATTTTCCAGCTGCTGACCAATAATTTATATTTGTGATGCAGAAGTCCTGGTGTCAATGCCTTGTCATCAAATAAATCAGGACAGAACGGTGATCCTAATTCTGAAGATGAAGCAGACATTGGTGGCAAAAGAAGGCGGCATGGTAGGGGACCTGCAAAAGAAACTGATCTTCTCTCTGTGGCTCCAAAGGCTCACCCGGTCAGTTCTGATCCCAGAAGAATTCTTATTGACATTGAACAAGCACAGGGCCTTGTACGTAAACTGGACTCTGAAAAAGGAATCGAGGAAAATATTTTAAGTGGGTCCGACAATGACAAAATAAATAGAGATAAATCTCATGTTAGTTTAACTGGCCCAGTGATTATTGTACGTGGCTTGACTTCTGTGAAAGGCCTGGAAGGTGTTGAGCTTCTTGATACTCTTATAACTTACTTGTGGCGTGTCCATGGCTTGGATTTTTATGGAATGATTGAAACAAGTGAAGCTAAGGGTCTTAGGCATGTGAGAGCAGAAGGAAAGAGTTCTGATGTGACTAGTAACGGATCTGAGTGGGAAAATAAACTTAACTCACGCTGGCAAGAGAGATTGAGGGGTCAAGATCCTTTGGAATTAATGGCTGCTAAGGACAAAATAGATGCTGCTGCTGTTGAAGCTTTGGATCCTGTTGTCCGGAAGATTAGGGATGAAAAGTATGGTTGGAAGTATGGTTGTGGTGCTAAGGGTTGCACAAAGCTCTTTCATGCTGCAGAGTTCGTGTACAAGCATCTTAAACTCAAACATCCGGAGCTTGTGATGGAGCTAACGTCTAAAGTGCGTGAGGAGCTTTATTTCCAGAACTACATGAAGTAAGTGTTGTCTTACATGCAGCATATTGTTGTTTATATTTTCTATTTTAAGGATACTTCTATAAGATATACATTGTTTCCATTCACAGTGATTCAGATGCGCCTGGTGGGAGACCTGTTATGCAGCAATCTGTACCGGTATGCTACGACTGGTGTTGTTTTGATGTTATGATTGCTCTTACTGCTTATATAACCTCATTTTTGTTCTTTGTTTTTTGTAATTTTTTCTTCTTGCAGAAGGACAAGCCCCAAAGACGTAAAATATTGGAAAATCGCTTGAAAGATGAACGTGGCTCACGTAGAGAACGTGATAATCGAGCAAATGGTAGTGATAGATATGATAGTTCTGAGAACCCTCAATCAAGTGATTTTCCGTCCAACAATGATGGTCCTGATGGGGGAAATCGTGATGATCCAATGTTTGATGCTTTTGGTGGACAAGGGATGCATGTTGCAGCTCCATTTTCTTCAGATATTGCACCTCCACCAGTATTGATGCCTGTTCCTGGTGCTGGGTAGGTCTTATGCTGTTTTACTAGTAGCAGTAGTTAGCTTATTATTTTCTTGAGGGCTTATACGTGTGTAATTGCAGTCCATTGGGGCCCTTCGTTCCAGCTCCACCTGAACTTGCAATGCAGGTGTTCAGAGAGCGGGGTGGTCCTTCTTTCGAAGGCAATAATAGAATTGGACGTCCTGGACCTAATTTAAGTGGACCGGCCCCCTTTCTTTTGCCTCCTGGCTTCCGACAGGATCCTCGGCGTTTACGAAGGTAAGTTTGCTTTAGATTGTTCACAAACCATTGGGATATGTTGCAGCTATTTTACTTGCAGAGCTTAACCTTAATTACTTGTCTGCTTGAATACAGTTTTGTAGAGTTTGCTTCATGTTCCTAAATTTTATGATTTGATAAATTCAAAGTATATTTTAATTTAATATAGTGTTGGGATATATGCTGTTCCTCAAAATGAGGTGGGAAACTTGCTCTTTATAAATCAAGAAGTGGCTCTAGTGTTCAATGTAACTAATGGAAATATCAAACGGTCTTATGATTTGGTGATATGCTTGGGATCAACAATTCCTTGCCTTTTGAAATTTATATTTGACATTGCGATATTCTCACAGGCCATAACATTCCTTCCCCCGCCCCCTTCTCCCCTTGAATCATGGTTTCTTTGCTCCTTTTGTCTCATAAATTTTGATTGTCTATACTGATAAATGCAACTAGATAGACTTGGCAATACTGGACACGACACGAACACGACACAGAAAAATTAACTATAAACACGACACGAATGCACGAATGTCTCAAAATTTATTTAATACGAATTATTAACGTATTAAAGTTTATATAAATATAAAATACCTTAAACACGGTTATGACACGACAAAATACATGAACACGACACGGATACACGAATTGTCAGGTCTACAACTAGAGCAGTCTCCCTTTTCTCCTATGGTTTGGGAAGAGGAGAGAGGGACTATGTTATGTGTTTGGATTTCTATGGACTTTGCCTCTTCTCAGATAATAGTATGCGAGTCTCAACACTGAGGTTACCACTTTGTGTTTTAACAATTTATTTTTAGTTAGATGAAGATTATTCTGTTATGTTTCTCTTCTACAATCAGATTAGTAAAAGCTTGCCTCTTTTATTTCATGCAGTTATCAAGATCTAGATGCACCTGAGGACGAAGTGACCGTTATAGACTACAGGAGTTTGTAGGCATTAGAAATGGAGGGATAGAAGACTAAAATGTATCCCCGACGGAGGCAGAATATTCATCAAACAGTCCAAGGTGAAATGCTGTTATTTAACAATTGTCTGACCAGAGAAGCATTGAACCTTGTACCATTTTGTTAAAACGTGGAAAATTCTTAAATCTTGCCGGGTTCACACTAGCTGCTCCTCTTTGTGATTAAGAGTATTCTCCAGCACCAGCTGTGATTTCGCTAAGAAGTGTGTAAGTGCTGCTAACTGTCTTCTGTATTTTTTGTCCTACTTAACCGGCTTGAAAAGAAATGTTTTGTATTTGCTGTAAAATGGACTTTTAGTGGATGTGTTTTAGATAGCTGCTTATTTGTTTTGATCTTTTCCTAGTGTTAGAAAGAGCTGAGCATTTTATACCTTGATAATAAGTTAGGATCTTACGCACTGGTTATGGCAGTGACTCATCCCTTCCCCCTCTTTTACTTTTTTATTATAATCTTCGACAGAATATGCTGGTGCTTGGTGTTTTTACATTGGTCGGGCTGGAGTAGATTCGGCACTCCGTTTATGTGTAATGTTTGTGTTTTTTTTTTTTGTGTGTTTTAATTGTATTTAAGTTATTATATATTTAAGAATATGTTGATAATTTATTTTATATAGATTGACATATTTATGTAAATATGTATTTGTGTGGTGTTTTATGTTATTTTTTTCGTGTTTTGACAATGAGACAAGTTTAAAGTTACCCTGTTCTACTCTCTTCTAAATTATGCCGAGTCTAACCAGATGTGCATCTTCTAGCTTTCGGCTAAATTTCAGCCATTTAATTTCTTGGCCCTAGGTCTGGTAATTTTAGACGACATAAAAAAAAAAACGTAAAATATGAATATATGAATGTATTAAAATTTATATACTATTTTAAAAATAATTATGGTACGAAAAAATTATATGAAATACAAATTCGATGAGTCTGACTTCAAGTTGACATGTTCATGACTTTGATTTAGCTGTTAAGTTTTACCATTGTTTATAAAAGCTCAAACATGATTCTGATTTCAACCAAACTGATGCATACCCCCAAGAGATGAGCAAAACCACAAAAATGGAAAAAGCCAAATCATTACAGTAATGGCTGAATTCACTAAACCAAATGTCTAAGCCAGACTAAACATTATGATTGAATTCACTTTTTTACATGTACATATATTATATATATGTTACACAACGCACTTACACAAAGAAGATGAAAAAAAAAAATCCATTAATACACAGGCCACAAGCAGGAGCATCCCAACCAATGAAAGATGGCATGCTGATGCCATCCACAGAGATAGGCTTACTTACCCCAACTTCAATGCCTTTATTTCCTATGCTTCTTTGATAAAGGCTCTGCTTGTGGTTCACTCTACAAAAACGTAAAATTCCATTACAATCAGAGAACAAACTAAATTTGTTGAAAAGAAAAAAAAAAAAAAAAAAAAATTGACATCAAGAAGTGGAAGTAAATTACAAAGATGAGATCCTACGAGAAAAATGGTTGAGAACAGGACCGTATACATCACAGTCAAAACTTTTTTATGCATATTAAAATGATAGATAACTGCAATTACTAAAGGAAGTGGATGCTTACAACAGTTGAAAGTTGCTCCCGAATGTAGGCCATTGATCTCAACATTGCACCTAATGTATCCCTAGACACCTGAAATTTAACCTCCGACTCTCCTGTAGTAGTCTCGGTGTCTTGAAGCTGGAACGGAGATGAAAAAAAGAAAAGAAAAGAAAACACGAATAAGCAAAAGACATATAGTGAGGTGTTCAGAGAAAAAACAGCAAAAGCCATGCTTTTTATTCTCATGGAAAAAGAATTTATGTACTAGAAGCAACAAATCATAGAGCCAAGTTGACTGCCACTGCATCATGAACACAGATGTTAAAGCAAGAGTCAAATCGTATATTCATTTCCGTAATCACAAATTTAGACTCAACATAATTCCATTAGAAACCCAATCTTACAAGCAGATTAGTACACAATACACAATACACAAGACATGAAAATGTATTATCGAATAACAATTGGTCAGCCCCATATCTTGTAGCATTTTATCTGTTAAGTTTTTTTAATAACTTCCAGAAAATATCATAGGGTTTATTTGCTCAAATATCGCAATCATTTTGGAAGAGTACGACTTGATTATGGACTAACGTACCTTCAAATTGATGACGGCAACCCTGTTAGCTGGGGTAGAAAGTTGTTCACTTATATAAGCCATAGACCTCAGCATGGGTTCTAAAGTAACCCTTGAGAGCTGAAACTTAACCTCCATTTCAGCTGATGGATTCTTGCTATAATCTTGCAACTGTATCAATTATACATCAGATATGCATAAGAAAAGGGCTTGAAATAAGTTGAAAATAAGTGAAAAAAAGAGTAATGACTAATGATAGCTAATGAACTCCATAATTGCAGACATAAACCAAACAGTTTTAAAGGGTTCCATGTACTTCAGCAATTAATTTGGAGGTTATAATTTTTAAAGGTTAATGCAACGAAGAAGATGTGACTCTGGATTTTATGTACTCACTGGCTATTAAAATTTTACCATACACATACCTTTAAATTAATGACTGCCACTCTATTTCCAGGTGTTGAATTCTTATTCTCCATTACCCAAGTCATTGACTTCAAACAAGGAAGAACCGGCTACATCAAAGAAACCCATAAATTTATAAAGTCAATATCCTGTTCTTCAATTCAAAACCAAAGGATAAATGAAATGACATTAAAAAAAAAAAAAAAAAAAACAAAGAATTAGTTATTGTACCATGTTATCAGGATGACTATCATCCCGATGAAGAGAAACAGGAGCCATACGTGGCAGATTCAAATCTGAGACAGAGTGAGCTGGAGCACCAGTGTCATTAAGATTGAATCGCCGTGTAATTTCATCTTGCTGTGGCCATAGCAAAGGGGCTGTATCTGGAGCTGAAGTTGAGCTCTTCTTGTCATCATAGGCGGCACAACTAGCCTGTGAGCCGGGAGGTGCAACTTTTGCAACATTTTTCTTTACAACAGAAACCTTCTTCCCACCTTCCTTAAGAGCACCCATTGCAACATTATAAGTCTCTGTAGCTATTGCCCCATCTTCTGCATATTTGATTGCTTCTCGACATAAACTATTATACCGTGCAGTCAGGGACTCTTGGCCATGCAATTCACCACCACATTCATCTGTTCCAACCCCAGACTTTGCATTTCGTGTCCATCGTTTCAAGATGTAATGAGGTGGTAGTGTAAGTACGTTTGTCACAGTGAAGACTGTCAAAACATGTCTACAAAGGATGCCTGAATACTCAAACATTTGACAACTACAATTAGCTCTCATTTCAGGGTAGTTTAATGTAACTATGTATGCTTTGTTGTCATCCTCAAACTTTGCAACTCTGAATGTGCTGATAGCTCCATCCCCTTCAATTCTATTAGCAGTGTAAACAAAAGTTTCAACTAGTTCTTCTTGAAATATTGTGAATATTTTCCGTGTATATAGATTTGCTGCCTGTTTCTCCATAGGTGATGGTGTCCGCAGGACAGGCATGGTGCAAGTTGTGTCAAAATCAGCCTCAATCTCCCTTTCAAACCAATTTTCTATTGCTCGTTCATACTGTCTAAAGAACATAGGTATTGTGGTCTGTTGATTCACATAACCATCAAAAAAAGAGCCATCAAATCCTTGGTTGGGAGATATTGCAGCAAAAAAGGAATCCCGAAAATAGACAGGGACCCATTGAGCTCGAGCACTATATAATGACTGAAGCCAATCATGTGCACTAAGATTATACTTTTCAAGAAGGGAACTCCAAGATAATTCAAACTCCTCAATAGTTTCAGTCAAATTTATGCAATTATACAGTTCCACCTGAAAATTAGGATGCACATGACAAACATGAGCCAACTTCTCTGGGCCTTCTCTTAAAACATGCCACTTATTAATACAGTGTCGAACACCTGGAAACACCTGAGACACTGCTGTCTGAATGGCTCTGTCTTGATCAGTGATTAATGTGACAGGTTGACGATCGTTCATCGCTGTAAGAAATGTTTTAAAAAGCCAAACAAAAGAAGCCTCAGAATCATCTAGTAGTAATGCACAACCAAACAAAATTTTCTGACCATGATGGTTCAGCCCTGAAAATGGAGCAAATGGCACCCTATACTGATTTACTCTGTAACTTGTGTCCAGTTTCACAGCATCACCAAAATGCATGTAGGCTGTCCTTGACCTTGCATCAGCCCAAAACACATTAGCCATGTGATTATCATCATCCAGCTGTATTGCATAAAAGAAACCAGGGTTCTCAGCCTGCATTTTCTTGAAATAATCAAGCAGATTTTGAGCATCCCTCCCCAGTGTTCTCTTTCTGTTAACTGGCCTAACAGCATAATTCGGTGTCCCAATGTTCTTAACTGAGCGATTTGCTTCTGCTGGAGGAGTGTTCCTAACACCACGATTATTTGTGTCCATGGAGACACGATTTCCATCCATAGAAACATACATCATACCACTTGGTACAATTCCCACTCCTCGGTAACTATCAGCCATGGTCTTTGCAGCACCGGCAAAGTGCCTACGGGGACGAAGGGAATGCACTTTGCTAGGATTCATCACTGAATGTCTATGCTCCTTCACAAACTTTGTAACAACCCACTTATCTTCCTTTAACTCTATTCTAATCATTGCATCGCAACTGTCAGTAGACCTTCTTTTCAGACCCTCTTTGCCACAGACAAACTCCCTAGCAACTATTGTCCCATCAGTCTTGGAACGGCTAAGCTGACCAGCTTTGGAGCTAAATCCCATACGTCTAGCATAATCATCATAGTAAGTTTTAGCAGCAGCATCAGAATCGAATTCCATACCGAGATATGGCTCAGAAATCTCATCCTCATCATGAGCTAGGGAATTGTCTACATGATTTACTTCTCCACCTTCACTGGGTTCAGCATCCCCATCATCTGACATTCCATGATGGCTCATACCCTCTTCTGAATCAATTACACGGACATCCATACTAATCCACTGCACAGTAATATTTCATTAAAGTGCCTTACTTTGTGAGCAAGTTATGTTTTAGTACCTAGCACATTCTATTCTTTTTGAAGCAATCTGCACTTGTTTTCTGTCAGCCAATAAGAAGCAATTCAGTATAACATAAACAACAAGCCAGCGCTCTCACAAAACACACAAGTAACATCTATGAGTGTCAGACACGGGTATGTTCAAATTTTTCCAAGATTTCCATGTATTTGGAGGGTCCTTGGAGGATCATGTCCGGATATGCATCAGAAACGGATGTCGGACATGGGTACTTCAAGAAAAATGAAGAATTGGAGCAACATAAACTAACATAACCTTTTACAGGAATTACAGTTCATCAAGTTATGCTATTACCACACGTTTATAGCCAACTACATGGAACCATTAATGCAAAATACTAAACGGAAACTCAAAGTAAGTAATAGCTAGCTAATCACCAAAAGGCATAAACTCAACTTTCAAATTGATTAAAGGTCAAAATTTGTTCTGTGCATAACTATGCATACAAATGAACACACGTGTTCACATAAAATGTAAGAAAAACAAGGAGTTGAACAAAAAAATAATGTCTTTTCTTCATATCCATAACAGCAAAGAAACCAATCGAAGTGCTCAAAACTGAAACTCCATGGATTGAACATGGGAACTAAAACTAAAGAAAACCCAATACTCAAAATCATCTAAAAACAGAAACCCACGTGGAAAAAGAGCAGAATGATAATTTATTGATCAAATTCATGAATATTCCATGGATAACTTAAAGGAAGTGAAGAGAGTTAGGCAGTACCTGCAAATGTAAATCTCAAAAAAAAAAAAATTGAAGGTCAAATAGTGGGTTGAAACGGAGAGTAAAGATGAAGAATTTTAAGGAAAAAAGGAGTCTTCGGAATTTGGAGTGGGACTATGCGAGATTGATCGTTTGATTTGGGAGTGAAAATCTTTTATTATTTTTTTTATTTTTTTTTTCTTGAGAAAGTGAGAAACCCTAAGCTCTGGCTGTTTAAACTTTTCAAATTTGCAAAGACACCCCCTAACTTGTCATTTTAAGCAATTGCTAAACACCCTCGAATGTGAGAGAACAAACAAGTCCGTTATTTTCGACCCGGGACCAGCCTTTTCGGGTCAATTCCTACCCGGTTAGTGGTAAGAAAAAGTTTTTCTAACTTACTGATATTACTATATTTAGTTTGATGATTTCTTTCGCATCATCTTTTTAAAGTAAAACATAAACTATAAGGTTTATTAGTATTAATAAGGATAATAATTCATCTTTATTTTTAATCACAATTTTTATTCTTCAATCCTGACTTTAAGCTTGCTTGTTAAAAAATATACTTTTTTTATACTTAAATAAAAATGAAAGCTTTATATTCTTAATTTAAAAGGTTATATATATTCTAGTATTTCTAATAATAAGATTCGTTTTAGATTATATCATTATTATGTTCTATAATCGAGTTTTTTTATTTTATATCTTTTTGTATAATTGAGTTTTATACTAAAGATTGTTTTTAGTATATTTTTAAAATTTTAAATTATTATTTATAATAATATTTAATATTAAATATAATAATTAAATATTTGATGAATTTTAATGCACTAAATCATTTACTTAATATGATAATTTTATAATAAATATTTATATTAATATTAAATTAATTGATCGAAAATTAATAATATAACAATTCAATAAACTTACTTAAAATTCAAATTAAAACTATAATAATAATAAATTTTTTTTTATAAAAGAGGTCACGAAAGAGTAGTAATTGAATACGGACTGTAGCCATAATTCATATGTTTGAAATTGTTTAGAGAAACAGAGATTAAAAAACAGAGCACATAGGTTTTTTTTTTTTTCATTCTCCGGAATCAAATTTCAATTTTCATCGCCCAATTTCTATAACCCACATAGCCTAAAACCCATCAAAGGAGAAAGAAAGAAACTTGAGACAACTCTCTTTTTTTCACTCCAGTGTCCTCTGCTTCACCTACTCTGTATAAAAATTCCCAAAAGTTTTGTTTCATAAAATATATCAACAAAAAAGAAGAAAACCCAAAGCCAGAAGATCAACTACAAGCAAAACAATGAAGACTATCCCTCTAATTCTGATGGGTTGTGGAGGTGTTGGACGCCAACTCCTCCAACACATTGTTTCCTGCAGATCCCTTCACGCCAAGCTCGTACTTGTTTTTCCCATTTTTTTCATTGTTTCAATCTTTTTCCTTTCTGGGTCTCTTTTTTTCCCATTAAAGTTAGCATCTTTTCATTCTAACTTCCTTTGCATTGTTCTAGTTGTTGTATTTTTAAATTTGGGTGAATTGTTTGTGAAGTGAAATGAGTTAAAGGAGAAGTCTTTGGAGTCATTTCATTGATGATGAGTGATAACTATTTTGATTTGGATATAAATTTTAATGTTCTCTCTTATTTTGCATAGCAGGGAGTTCGTTTACGAGTTGTGGGTGTATCTGATAGTAAATCACTAGTTATTGCATCAGATGTTAAACAAAAAGAGTTGGATGATAACATTTTAACTGAAGTTTGTAGGGTCAAATCAGATGGTTCTTCTTTGTCCAAACTTACTGGCTTAGGTAAATTCTTTTATATCCATGTTTTTTTGTTTATCAGACAAGAGCTGCTTCTTTATTATATTTTTATGATATTACTTATGCTTCTTTGTTGCATATTACACGTAGGTGAGTGTCAAGTGTTCTCCAATTCAGAATCAAGAACAAAAGTGCTAGGCATTGCATCAGTTCTTGGAAAATCAACAGGTTTGCTTGGTGTTGTTTTGCTGTTGACATTTTTGCCCCAGAATGTAATCATTTATTAGCTTTATTCGAAGTGAAAAGCTTAGTTCATGGCCGCCAAGATGTTTATGTTTTGTAATTTTGCCACAGGTTTAGCCCTTGTAGATTGCTCAGCCAGTTCTGAGACTATTGGAGTGCTAAAGCAAGGGGTTGACTTGAGTTGTTGCATTGTTCTGGCAAATAAAAAGCCTCTTACATCCACACTGGTAATAAGCCCTAGTGCACATCTTCATTATCCGGTGACTTGAAACAGTTGCGATGCTTTCTTGTTGTCAAATTATATTTTGTATAATTCCATTGATGTGAATGTTTTCACTCTGAACTACCAACCATCAATAAAGTAACAGACTTTGTTGTAAAGAGTTGCCAAGGTGGCATTTCATGCTGTCGTTAGCATTTTCTCTATTTATATGATATTCTTATCTATACCTTGTTGCTTGTCTAAAATTGTTATGATTTTTCTTTCCCCTGTCCTGCAGGAGGATTATGACAAATTGGTTTCACATCCTCGCTGCATACGGCATGAGTCAACTGTAAGTGAAGTTGAAACAATCTCCTTAAGATATTTTTTGCTTCACATACTGGGCAGATGCAGTTTGATGTAACTGTACTGCAATGTCTCAAGCTTTTTCTACTTATTTAGTTTTTACTTTTTGTTAGGTTGGTGCTGGTCTTCCAGTCATATCATCAATAAATCGCATAATTTCATCTGGAGACCCCATCCATCGTATTGTTGGAAGTTTGAGCGGTATAAATTTGTTAATGCATTGATATGAATCTATAGTTTTGTGGGTTGACTCTTGGTTTTCTGTAGGGTTATCAATTATATACATCTATTGCTTTTGATTTGCCTATTATATGCAATTTTTTTTTGACAGGTACATTTGGTTATGTAATGAGTGAGGTTGAAGATGGCAAGCCATTGAGCCAAGTTGTTAAATCTGCTAAAAGCTTGGGATACACTGAACCAGGTTTTTATAAAACTAAAATTGCTGTCTTTTATCCAAAAACTTTGTTGATAGGTGAATCTTGGGGATTCTTTTTTCTATGCATGATTGGTTTCCACCCTCTAAAACTTTGACTGTTCTATTTGGCCCGTGGTATTTTCTCAAAGAATTTAGATCCTGCAAGATCTTTTAGAGTTAATATAAATGTTATTTTATTGCTTAATCTTGTTATTGCAGATCCACGAGATGACCTCAGTGGGATGGATGTTGCCAGGAAGGTTCGAGTGAATATGCTCCCATGTTCTTGATTAGTCTGTATATCTGCAGACTCTGTTTTTCTCAGATATGAACTGCATGCCATTTATATATAAACTGTTTGGCAAGAAATATACTATTATGACATGCAGACGTGCATTATCATATCGTTGGACCTCTTATGTGCTTTTGCTAATTTATTTATGAGGTTTATTTATCATTTCATGTATTTTGTATATATATAAGACAAGGCATAAATAGCCATTGTGGTCTTTTGCATAGGAAAAATTCTATGGCCCAGTTTGGCCTGTCTAACATCTAAAATCTGCTAATGGCTGGTATCCTTGATGTATAAACCAATTTATACTTGGTCTAATGGATTATAGCTGGACTAGCAACTATCCATCATAACATAACTTATTTCTAAGTGATGGAATGGACTTATCATACACGCATAGACTTTTCACGGTGAAGTTGATATGTTCCTACTTTAGAATTTTAATTATTGCTTCAAATACATATATGTGTGATTTAATTAGTTTCCATTCTCTGAAACAGGCTTTGATCCTTGCCCGGCTTCTTGGGAGGCGTATTGACTTAGGTAGCATAAGGGTTAGTACTGAAACTCTCTGTTCCCTGCTGTTTTATTGATTGCTTTGAAATCATAATAACTATACCCTTTTTTTCTCGGCTGATAACTATAATCCATTGAATATTAAATATTATGCGGGGTAATATTTTGCAAATCTTACAAAAGGAATTTAATTAACATCTTTCCTTTGATGGAGATGACAAATTGTAAAAAAGAATTGTAATTGCTACAACTTTTAACTTTGATTATTTCTTTGAAATTGCTTGATGTTAAGTGGTGTTATCCCACATTTGTTAAGTCTTTTTTTCCTGTGGTCTTATATTCAAGTTAGGCCCTTCCGCCTATCACCAATTGGTTTTAGGTTGGATGCTTAAAATGGTATTAGAGCCAAGTTCATTATGTTCTTCTTGCTTGTTACCCCTTGTGAGGTTGTCTATGTATAGGCACTTGTTGAGCTATACATCAGGAGTGTTAAGTGGTTTTATCTCGTATTTGTTAAGTCTTGGGTTTCCTGTAACCTGATATGCAAGTTAGGCCCCTTCACCTATTGCCAATTGATTTTAGGTTGGATGCTTTAACACTTGATAAATCTTTTTTGAATAGTAAAAGAGAAGAGTATGCATACTGCATTTTGCTTCTTGCTCATTGCATTGAGCTAGGTCAGGATGAAGGTGAATACTTCGGAAGGGCTGAGTTTAAAAATAAATTGGTTGGTTTTACACATTATCCAAATAGTCTGTCAACTTTAACTTCCTTTTGATGGTTTGAACTATTTTGTAGATTGAGAGCTTATATCCTGAAGAAATGGGACCTAGTAAGATGTCTGTTGAAGACTTTTTGAATGGTGGGCTTGTAAAGCTTGATAACAATATCGAAGAGAGAGTTAGAAAAGCTTCACTCAATGGGAATGTGCTCCGTTATGTCTGTGTGATAGAAGGCGCAAGGTATTCAAATATTCATGTTACTCCTTTTAAAACTTGGATAGAAAAGTTGATATGCATTCAAGCACATACAGACAGACAGCTGCAGATTTAAAAAGTTGTCATGACTGTTATCTTTATCTGAGGTCTGACAGCGATTGTCTATGTTGCTCCGACTCTTTATTTTTCTTGAAGTACCCGTCGTGTCCAACACATATCCTGACATGGGTATGGGGATATGATCCTCCAAGGACCCTCCAAATAGATGGAAATCTTGGAAAAAATTTAACATACCTGTGTCCTACACTCACACCCGAGTCTGAGTAACATAGACGATTGTAGATTTCTCACATAGGATCTGCACAGTTATAGTTAATAAATAATTTGAGTAAACAGAGAATTCTGAAGATTGAAGGAGATTGATTGATCTGGCCAACCCATATCCACACTGATTGCAAACCGAAAAGACTTTTCTGAGAACAAATTGAAATGTAAAAGTAGGTTTATTTATGGTGTTAATAATGTTTGCTAAATTTAACTAGTGTGCTTCCAGCAGTGTCTCTGCAAATATCCTTAAATCAGTCCTACTTACCATCTGTTTTTTTTTCCGCTCGTTGAAGTTGCTTATAATCTAATGGTTCCATGACCTTGTTTCTGCTTTTAGGTGTGAAGTTGGAATTCAAGAACTTCCTAAGAATTCTGCTTTGGGAAGATTGAGAGGAAGTGATAATGTGGTAAGCTCCTCCTTTCTCTTATCTTGTATTGGCTCCTTCTCTGACTTTGAAATTCTAATCTGTGTGGTGAATAGTTTTCAAAATATAGGAAATTCCAGTGCTTATTCCATTGGAAGTTGGATGAGAGGGGAAAAACTAGATTTAATAAATGATAAGGCTTAAAAGTTTAGAATTCTTGCGGTTAAATTATTTTTCTTCTTTTTTTTTTTTTTGTTTTTGTTTTTGTTTTAAGGATGAACAATGAGATCTCATTTTCAGTTGTGATGGATTAAAACCTATGTTGCTTCGACTCTTCATTTTTCTTGAAGTATCCATGTCCGACGCATTTTCAGACATAGGTATGGAGATATGACCTTCCAAGGACCCTCCAAATACATGAAAAAACTTAAAAAAAAAAAAAAAAAATAGAACATACCCGTGTCAGACACTTACATGTATCCGACACTCAGACCTAAGTCCGAGTAACATATTAAAACTGCTGAGATGTTTAGCTCGTATTTTTCAAGTTAATAGATATGAAGTTGAACTATTTTTTCACCTGATGCAATTGCAGCTAGAAATATATAGTCGATGCTATAGTGAACAACCATTAGTTATTCAAGGCGCAGGAGCTGGGAATGATACTACTGCAGCAGGTGTGCTTGCTGATGTCCTTGACATTCAGGATCTATTTCCCTGAATGAAATTGGGTTCATCAGCTTGAGGAGACTCGTGAGTCGTGACTCGAGTTGCCATGTATTTCACCTACAAAAAAACGAAGCTAAGAGACGCAAAAGTTTTCGAATGTCGAATAATTTCTTCGCTCAGGAGCAGCTTTTCTGAATGTCGTTGGGATGTTCCTATGCTTCTGTCAATAAATCTTGTATTAGAGATTGTGAACATGCAGGTCTTTGAGCTGATTAGTGTGATCCTATTCACCTGCAGTAAATGTTGGAAAGAAACAAAAACCAGACTGAAAAATGAAAGAGTGCAATGCTTTTAAGCCTTTCAGCTGGAACTCAGAAACTTCAAATCTGCATGCTTTGGGTGGCTGATAATAGAATGGAATCTATTTCATCCTTTATGATTCAAAATTTATTTAAATGGGGAAATTAGAAATGACTTTTCTTAAATTTTAAAGAACATTAACAGATCTCCATATTTTCATGAGTCTGCCTTCAATGCCAAGGGGTACTTTGACTGGTAGAATTTGAGATTTTGAGCTTAAAAGTTTTTCCAACCTTAAATTTTGAGACAGATATAAAAACTAGATAGGATTATTGTGGAAATCTCAAGGAAACAGCAGCACTTGACTGCCTGCTATACAGAAGATTACATTGATTGTTTTATACATATCAATAAAAAGGTCGATGGTGTCCATGGTAGAGGGTAATTTGAGCCGAGTTTAAATAATAAGAAATTTGAGTTTGATCCAAGATAAAAATCAAATTATTCGAGCTCGTTCGATTAAACTTGTTTATTTAGTAAAAACGAGTTTGATTTTTATGTTCGATTTCAAACTAAATTATTTGTGCTCGAGTTTGATTATACTTGATTAAAAATAAAAATAAAAACTCGATTATGCTTGCAAACTATTCGAGCCGGATATTAAAATACTCGAAATTGGCTTGCTTGATAACTCGAGATGTTCGAGCTCGAGCTTAGCTCGACAATGATCAAGCTTAATTTTTTTTTTTTCGAAACAAACTCGAATAACTTGTAATTACAAATGTTTCGTTTACACCTTTAGTCATGCAGAAGGCCCTACCATATTTGAATCACATGTTTTTCTCTAGAACTCATTATGACTTCAAGAGGATAATCAGAGTATTTTGCACATATCCGAAACAGTTAAAGTACAGAGAAAAGCATTCGCAATACCGAAACTGTGGAGAAGGCATTTTTATCATAAAACATTGCATCAGAATGCATTAAGAAAGGGGGGTTTTGAGTGATTCCCAGCCACCTGCGATGGTGGTTCTCCAAATGATTCATTAAACCCTCCTCTCTCTCTCTCTCTCTCTCTCTCTCTCTCTCTCTCTCTCTCTCTCTCTCTCTCTCTTTATTAAAGTACTTATAAAATTTTTGTACTATAATCAAAAGTGCATAATAATCTTTTTATTATAAAAGTGAATAATTTAATCTTTTATTGCAAAAAAATTAAATTGATAACAGATTAATGAAAAATCGTCTAAATACTGACTTGAACATGTGAAACTGACAGAATAGATAACTTGAAAAAGAATGATAACGTGTCAAATTTTTTTGCTCAGGTGGAATTTAAAAATGACAGAATAGATGACTTCGAAAAAAAATAATGACATATTTTTACGGGTAAGAGAGAGATTTGGGTAAAAAAAATTATGTTTTTCTAAATTTCACTTCATCATTTTTTTTTAAGTCATCTTTTCTGTCAGTTTCATATGTCCATGTCAGCATTTAGACGGTTTCTCATTAACACTGTTACTAATTTTACTTCTTTGCACAAGTTTCAAACGTATAAAAATAAAATTACTCACTACACAAATTAAAATACACTTTTAGCTATAATACAAAAACTATTTAAATACTTTAACCCTCTCACTTCCATCTTTCTCTTTCCATTTGACAATCTGATAGTGAACCACTCTTAAAGTTTTGTGGTGGAAAATAAAGTTAAGATTGAGATGCAAAATGCGTATAAATCATTATCTTTTCTTTAAAATTAAGAAAAATACTCATAATCACCCTTGTACTTTTTACTGAAAAATTTCAGCTTGATTACTTGAAAACCTAAAGCATGAAAAAAAAAAAAAAAAAAAAAACCATCTTTCATAATTAAGTTAATTAGCTCAGAATCTCTAGTTTTTTACTATCACATGCTTAAGATTCTTTCATCAAGGAGAAATAGAGAAGTTTAAATTTCACATGTGATTAGTTAATTAATACTAATATATTTTATTGGGCTCACAGCTAAATTATTATCTAAATTATAAGTATATTAGAACATCACATGGCGAAGTTTTCTGTCTTGTATGGAGAGACCAAGGATTTAAAAAACGTGCCCTCTTGACTAAAGTTAAAATCCAGAGACATTGGCTTTTGCAATATTTATAGGATTCTCTCCCATTGATACAGTGTCAGATTAATGTCTTTAATGATAATTTTTTTATTTTCATTTCATCGTCACAATTGTGTTTTGTTATCTAAACACATAACTCATCATTACAATAATTAATTTCACTGTCACCGCTATTTTTAATCTCATCGTTTATCTAAATGAACCTTAATATATGTACGAACCTAAAACATAAAAAATTTCAGTCTGAAAAGGATGGTCTTTGAATGATGCAAAGAACCAGATGCTTGGCAAGTATAGATGCCTATCATTTAGAAAGTAGAAGCAGCCATATTTTGACTTAAGATACTCTTATCTGACCTCAATAATTTCCTCACCATCAGCATAACAACCATATAAATGCTCTTCTTCCCAATAGGAAATGGTTGTTGCAGCTTTTAATTATTCCCCACTGAGTTTAATAATGGTTGAATTATTTGTAAATATGACAAAGATGATCAAATGAAATGCATCCTTAGCTATGATGCATATGTCTAGAACTATGTTGTTTCGATTCTTCATTTTTCTTGAAGTACTCGTGTCCGACACTCGTGTCTAACGCATATCCTGACATGGGTATGAGGATATGATCCTCCAAGGATCCTCTAAATACATAGAAATCTTGGGGAAAATTTGAACATACCGTGTCCGACACTCACACCCGAATCCGAGTAACATAGATTAATCACAACCGATGACATCAGCTGGACGCCCGGAACTGTGAAAATACAGGGAGGTGACAGTATAGTAAGCAGGCATAACATAACAATCAATACTCTTTTGGTTTCAGTTCACCAAATCATACGAATTCAAAGGTTCCTGTGCTTTTTAGCTATATTCTATGTAGTGAAAATGTTCTATCAAAATTCAATACCAAATAAAAAGGCAGGCTTGTCCGGAGTCTTGAACTTCTACATACAACAACGGAGGATGTTGTATAGCAAAGATATTCAACAGCACATCAACTTTAACTTTAACATGAATTTTGACATACAAAATTCTATTTCATCAACAAAAAATTATACAAAATAATGTCAAGTTTCATTGAAATCTGTTACAACAGGATCTTTTGGCTTGGTTACACTAAATCAAGTACAGCACAAAAAGTGCATGTGATACATTCAGAAGAGATCAAACAAATAACATATAAAAGCATATAAGAAGTGGAGAAAAACACAAATTTATGAAGTCTTGTGGCTTGTGAAGCTTTCAAGGGACTGACCTCATGAAAGCTAACATCAATGGGGCAGTCATTGGCGCAAACTAAACTCAGCAAAGCCACTTCAAAGATATTGCCGATGCAATGGGATGTCTTAGTCCGCAACCCACCAGCCTATTCTAGTTGCTATTTTATCAGCCACCACAAGCTTTTACACCAAACATTACTTGAACTGGTGCATTTAGAAGATAGAAGTATCTATCGAAGCAAACAGGATAACTATATTTTATTATTAAGCGTAATCGGGATTAAGAGCTAAGGCCTCCTTGTAAATCATGTCCTTCATCTGCTCTTCTCCCAATGGTTGCTGCTCAAAGTCAAAAGAAAATGGCTCAGGGCAGACTGGTTCATCAGCTATGTCGTGTAATCTTTCAAGATAAGGATGGGCCAATGCTTCTTCAACTGTTCACATACAAATTTAACTTTCAGGTAAGAAAATTAAAGTATTGCGTAATTCAGCCAGTACAAATTTGAGTCTCAACTAAATGACCACAATACAGGGATGGTTTTCATTTCCATAATGATTATCAAACAGAGTCCATTTTCTTCAACAACAAAAAAACATATAATTGTAGATTGTAGTTAATAAATTAAATTCATGAATCCATAAGAGCATGATGGTAAATGTAGCACTTACCAGTAATTCTTCTGGTCGGATCAAATGTCAACATTCTGTCAATGAGATCAAGAGCCAACGGATGAACATGTGGGAAAACAGTTGCTAGTGGTTGGCGAGGATGTGCGGGGAGCTGCCTGATATATCTCCTTGCATCCTCATTTCGAAGAAATCCAAGATCAGATTCAGTTGGTGTGCCAAGCAGCTATAAAGCAGAAAAGGCATTGGTAAGTATTTATCCAAACAAAGAAATAAATAACAAAATTATAATATATTATTTAAACCCATACCACATTAAAAATAATAAGACTATATATGTTAGTTAGATGTCTCCAGCTACAAGTACTTTGTCTAAAGTCTAAACCCAAACTTTAGAAGTGTTAAATTCTAACCTAATGAAAGGTATAATCAGCATGGAATGCAAATTAGAGAATTAGTTGTAACATGTATCTTGAGTTAGAGATTATTTCATAGATTTCCCATGGATCAATCTTTCCCCTTGTAAATTTAGACCATATTATTATTAAGCATATTCCTCATTATAAAGTCAGCCAGCTCTATTCAACATTTACTCAAATCTTATAATTTACCTCAGTCAATAAACGCATTTGATGTACATGATCTTTGCCAGGAAACAAAGGCTTCCTATTCCTGAGCTCCATAAAAATGCAACCAACAGACCACACATCTATGGCGGCTGTGTAGTCTGAAGAGTTTAGCAATAGCTCTGGTGCCCTATACCATCTCGTGACAACATATTCAGTCATAAACTCATTCTCAGCAGTAGGTCGAGCGAGACCAAAGTCACAAATCTTAAGATCACAATTAGCATTCACCAAGAGGTTGCTGGGTTTCAAATCTCTATGAATAATATTCGCAGAATGTATGTACTTCAGGCCTCGAAGAATCTGATATAAGAAATACTGCATACCACACAATAGAATAAAATAAAATCAACATAAACATAAACATATATATACACGATCATTATATCTTTCAAAATAAATAAAACTTAGCTGAGTTTCTTTACGTTCTCTCAGGTTCTCCGATGTTCATTGGAAAACTTGTGGAAAAGGGTATAAAAAAGTTGAGTAATATATACCTGGGAATGCTCCTCAGATAAATTCTGATTGGAGCGAATGATCTGGTGAAGATCGGTATCCATGAGCTCTGTGGTAATGTAAACATCATTAAATTCTCTCCGCAAAGGCGGAGGAATCACATCTCTAATTCCAATAACCTGTTTACCATGTACAAAATCATTACTTTAGAATCTTGCAAGCTCAATATTCATGTCTAAGATTCCAACTTAACTTTTAAAAAAAGAAGAAATTAAAATTCCTATGAGGAAAAGAAATTCCTTAACTTGGGGTTTCCATTTCCTTGACCAGTAATGATTTATTAACCTCAAAAGCCTTTTAACAAGGAATAAACTTTTTCGTTTTAAAATTTTTGCTCCGTTTTTTTCCTTCAATTCCTAACAATTATGCAATAAAAATTATAAAAATTCAAAAAAAAAATGCTTACGTTTTCGTGATCTAAATGTCGAAGGAGCTTAATCTCACGAAGCGTACGCTTAGCGTCCATGTGATTATCAAAAGCGTTGGCGATTTTCTTTACCGCCACCATCTCATTCGTCTCCGAATTCAACACCGAGCTTCAAAATCAAAAAATATAAAAAGAAAATCAAAAATCAAACCAAAAAAAGATGAAATAAAGTGAAAAAACAATTATTTTTTAGTAAATCGCATACCAAACGATGCCGTAGGCTCCACGACCGATCGGCATGATCGGAGGCCGATACTTAGACGTTATCTCAAACAAATTTCCAAAAATACTATACTGAATAAATTGACCTCCATGTGTATGAATCGCCGGAAAATCTCCGAACTGACCGCCGGCGTTTCCTGGAGCAACGTCAGCCATTTCGTTACCTTTGACTCGTTTTTTTTTTCTTTTGCTTTCTCTTTGAGGAATAGAGAGAAATCTAAGGTCTTTTTATATAGAAAGAAAAATAAGGAAGAAAAAATTAGTAATTTTTTTGGTAATTCAGTGAGAGTTTGAGGCTTGAAAGAGTTAGGAGCTTCGTCATAGCTACGAGAAAAGAGGAAGGAAAACGCGCGAGAAAGCGAGGGACTCGTTTAATCATTAATGGATGGCTGAAATTGCAGCCGCCTCTAATCCACGGTTGAGATTTGATAGCGTTCTGTCAACGGTCTAAATCCACGGTTTTAATCATTATTTTATTGTTAATTAGGATAATGTTTTCATGAATAACATGTTTGTTTAAAAATATCCAAGATTGGTCACAGTTAGATGGATAATATAATTATTTTGCAATTATATGTTTTAATATCATTGTTTAAAAATTGTACTATAATGCAAAAAAATATATATTATTACATGGTAAAACTTTTTATTTGAATGAAATTTGTTAAACATCCGTCTTAAAATATAAAGGTTAAAATATTAAAAAAAAAATTGAATTATTTTATTTTTTAAAATAAATTTATATATTTTATTGTACTCAAATAAAATATTATTTTAAACGAAAGGTTAATTTATGTTAAAGATTTATTTAAGTATAAATTAAAAGTTATGGACTTATTTTGGTGCAAATTAAAGGTTAAATGTTTCTGAGTTCGTTTTTTATGCACTGTCAGTGTATAAATTTCATACACTAACAGTGAATCCTATACTGACACCTCATAAAAAACTAACCATTAACCCTAACCACTAATCTCTAACCCCTACAACCTCACTTTAACACGTGGCATCGTAAGATGCACTTACAGTGTATAGCCCTATACACTGTCAGTGTATCAAATATTAATCCAATGTTTATTTGTGTATCAAATATTAATCTAATGTTTATTTGTGTACAAATTAAAAATTAATGACTTATTTGGATGTAATAAAAGTATTATGACTTACCTAAATAAAATGATAAATTTTAGGGTTTTTATTATTATTATTTTAACTTAAAATTAGTTGGTATCATTTGTAGACAATATTATCACAATTTCAAAGTTTAATCTAATACATGTGGTAAAATAATTTATTTGCCTCAAAATTTATTAAACAACTAATCTAAAATCAATTGGTATCACTTATAACGAAATTAAGTATTTAATAGAACAGTTTTTTTTTCTTTTACTTATTTTGAAAATGTCAAAGCTATTTTAAGTTTGTGAAACAAAAAAATTAATTAGAAGATATGAATTAATAATTTAATACTACTTGGAATCTGATATATTACACCAATATATATATATATATATATATATATTGTGGAATTTTTTTTCCTACGCGTTTCATTGTGATAATGCCCAAACAGACGTTAATAATAGTTGAAAGAAAAAAAAAAGGTCATTTTCTTTTTCATCTTTCTTTTGTGCCAAACAGCCAAAAAAAAAAAGGTTATGGAAATTATTAAATATTAGTTCCGTGGCCAATGGTTCAAGGGCTTCCTGTGAGAAAAAAAAAAAAAAAAGGAAAGGTGAAATTTCAAACTTCCTCCTGATGTTGATTGTTTTCCTACTAATAATTACCCTCTAAAGTAAAATATATGTATTGAGGTTAATTCTATGTTCAATGTTATATAAAATCTAAACTCGATCCGTGGATAAATTTATTGATGACTTGAAAAATAAATTTGTCAAAAACAAAATCCAAAATATGTGTATTATGGATATGATTAATTTTATGCCAGTAGAAACATGTGAAGGCTTGCAAGAAAAATTCATAGTTTAATTTAATTGATTTATACAATTATTCTTAAAAAATAATATTCAATAAATTTAAAATTCGAATCTTAATATTTGTATTTTATTTCTTAAACTGTGATTTTTTTTATTTATAAATATATATATATATATATATATATTCCAGGTGGAGTCCTAGAAGACTCCCTAATAATGCTAGAGTAGAAATATTCAGTTTAGCCATGAAATTATGGACACATGTTTCAAACAATCTCAATCTCATCTATTACACATCACCTCCCAATGACATTACAAACCACAAATAACAAATCAATTTTCCACAAAAAAGAATCTCTTTTTTTTTTAATTTTTTTTATTTGAGTAATGTAAACCGGCAAGTGGCAGTTGCAAAGAGAGGAAATAAAAGAGAAATTGTTTTTATTTTTATTTTTTGTGATTGACAAAGAAAGAAAGATTTATTTAGGTCATGAACAGTAACATCAGATTCATGTGTGCTGTACAGTTTGATTTAACGTTTGAAAACAAAATTTTATCATTTATGTTTACGTGGCTCTTCTCTAACCAATCAAATTTTGAGGCCCACCCATGGCATCCAATCATGTTTCAAGGTGACATTGCTAGCTCACCCACCGGACATGATATAGAAAAAGAAGCATATGCCAATTGGCAATTGCCATGCTATTTTAATTTCATTTTCAAAACCAAAAACCTTACCGAATTATCCTTCTACTAGTTGGTCCAATCTTTTCCCAATTTCCTTTCCAACCCAAGATTTTGTATTCTTTCTTTTTGGGTTTTAGATTTTAAAAATAAATGATAATAGGTTTCAAGTTCAAATATTTGTTTTAAACAAACAATTTCTTTTTTTTTTTAAATACATTACAAATAAACTTATTCAAAAATCGAATTATCCGTCCGTAAACAATCTAACTATAAATCCTTTTCAAGTTTTGAAGAGGCAACGAGTTTTTATGTCATCCCAAATCCCAAGACCAAGCCAAGATTATTGCCATTATAAAGCAATTGGGAAGCAAAACAAAGGCAACAACTTTTCCAACGATTGATGTGTTGTTTTCCCCCCACTTGGAAAGTATAATGTTAATGTACTGTGCTTGTGCTTGTGGATGGGGCTTTCCCCTCTATAAACATCTTTTTTTGCCGCATTTGTACAAAAATCTCATACTTTTATGGAGCAATGGAACTGTACTTCTTCAGCAATAAATTTGCTAGTTTTTCGGGAGGAATAGTAAAAGTATTATATATTTCAATTATAATTTGAGGGCTGGGGGGGTGGGTCCAAAATTGCTCAAAATATCTTCTGCCTAATGAAAATGTATTAATTGCTTGCTATAAAAAACAAACTTTAGAATTTTAAAGAAAGACTTTCCTATTTAAGATTTTTTTTTTTGTACCAAAAGAATCACATTTCGAAATGGAATTTACTTTCTATATATCAAACTTTAAAGGCACTACAGAAGTTCTGATAATATGCACCACACAAGAATCACTAAACAATAAAGTTATGGTCCAACAAGCCTTAAATGCTAGACAAACAGGAACCCAATTAGCATGTTCTGGATAAATTATATAAATATATATATATATATCCAACAGAGTATACTTTTTTGGTTTATGGAACAAGTCAGAAACTACCAAGTCTGAATGTATATTTAAATCATCATCATCATCATTATACAATAAAACTTAAGACCATCGCTGTTATTGTTGAGTTTTCACTGATGATGTTGAGAAATGAGGCTAAGGTGGCGCCTGTGGTGGCTTCATCTGAAAATAGGTTTGAGGGGTGTTGGTGGCGTTGGCAGTTGAGGCGGCGAAACATAGACTGTGAGTCGTCGGATTGAGAGGTTTCGACGGAAGAATGGCATCAGAGGGAGGGGTTGCCGAGAATGAGAATCCTGATGATGCTGCAGCAGAGAACAGTGGCATTGGCGTAGCACTGACCTGACCATGCATTTGCCACGCCCAATCGGGGACATGTTGTGGGGGACCTAATTCAACTCGTTTCACCGTTGTTCTTTCCTGGCAAACAAATCAAAAATTTGGGCCTGAGACTTTTATCATGTCCATGACATACAGATTATAGCAGGCAGCCATTTTTTTTTTTTGGTTTCTTTTTAGTTAGTGACATGTTAATATCTTGCTTATAAAAAAATGACATTATTGAGATTATAATATATATGGGCCCTGAAAATATAGCTACTGACATCTTATATGACCATGCTACCCATGATTAACATTCCAATCTATGACTAAAACCCTTCAAACATTCACATTCCTTACTGTGCTTATTAAACACCATTTTTTGCACATAGAAATAAGTTCAATTCAGTAGCAAAGTTAAGGCAGAATCTATTCATCAATTGAACTACCGATATAGGGTTGGTTTAGCAAGTAACAGAAATTGATCGTGATGTGGATGTTGGCAGTTTTTTTTAAGCAAAGTTCAGATGATGAAAGAACTGAACAAGGTTTAAAGATCCAGAAGCTAAGCAATGAGGTTTACCTCACTAGGAAAGAATCTAGGATATACACTATTCCAGAAAATAGGCTGATCTGAAGTCCCCGCTAGCCCTTTCAAAGCTGGACCACCCATTGTTGCAGCAGCAGGGTTCTCTGCCTGCAGAAGTAAATCATAGAGAACATGATCAGTACTCTACCAAGCTAAAACAGGGTCAAGATGCTCTATTGTCATCCAAACATGCCACATATAATTCATAAAGATAGCTAAAGGCTAATAGATTAACACCATCTCATCTTAATGCTCACGAAGTACATCAATATTCAATAGTAGGTTGAAGAACAATATTATCAATGTGATGAAACATACAACAAAATTAGAATAATTTAATTCAAAAGTTACCCTCAAACTCTTCCCGTCATGCATGTCATAAGGGCCAGGATGGAAATGGAGACGCCCCTCGTTTTCCTTGGGACCATTGCCAACAGGTGGAGATATCCCCAGGTTCAGATCAAGGTTGTGACTATTGCCTGAATAAAGAGCATTTGAACACAAGTTAACAAGAGCAGCATCACAAAAATTTCTTCTTGAAGTAAGCTTTGATTACAAGATTATTTACAACATTACAGACACAGAATAAGAAGCAATTGGTAGCAAATAATACCTCCATTACTGGTATCAAAGATCATCTCCCCTTCGTATGTACTCCGCTCAAAGTTGGTGACCGCCTCCCTCCCATTACAATTGATAGCTGCTTTGTCATAAGCCCTGATTTCCAGAAAAATCAAAAGGTAGACATGTGTCGGATGGAACTCTATGAGGTTGAGAATTCAGGGTAATAAATTTAGTATCAGGTAAGAGTGTAATTCAAGATCATTAGGAGTTAGGACCTTGCAGCTTCTACTTCACTGTCGAATAGCCCAAGATAAATATACCTGCACGCAAGAGCATCGTAATCCCCACGATGAAACACCATCCCCAATTATTTTTCCTCTTTGAAATAGGCATCTTAGAATTGTTTTTCCATTCAAGGAGAAAACCAAAACAACAATCCCGCTGAGAATTAATTCAAGAAAATTCAATTCTCAGTTCGACACCAAGAGGCACTCAAACGTTTCACATCTATACTCCTAAATGATAGTATGCTTGAATACAAAATTTAAATTTCCATAAACAAGTGTCCTCACTTTTTGCCTAGGAATTGCCCCATCCGTGCTTCCCACCGGCCACATTTGTGCAGCGTCACTCCTCGATATTTCGAGCTTCCCCTAGAAAAACCACTACTATGCCGACGAAGACTGTGAACAAATTCTTCCTTAGTCAGATTCTTCACCTGCACATCAACAAAAAACAGAATAAGGCCCAACTTAACTATCACTTCAAACCATTGAACTTTTATATGTGTTTTATCACTCAATATTTTCTATAATAGTATCCAAATTCCAACCTGTTTCATATCATCCTCATAATCAATGAGACTGAAATTGATATCAGCATCAACCCCTCGAAATTTAATAGCAGCTCGATCATAGGCTCTGAATTCAACATACCCAGAATTTAGAAAAACTAAGTTTAACCTAAGCTTAAAACAACTTCATCCATAATTAATTTAACAAATTATTTTCCCGTAATTTACCTGGCTGCGGTTTGAGCAGTGTCAAATCCACCTAAAAAATTAAAATCAAACAGAAAAAATTGATTAAAGAAACATTCCAAAAATAGAAACAACAAATAAATTTCCTCAATAACAAAGTTGTCAACCAAAATTAAAACAAAATTAATTAATCACATCCATACCTAAATATACTTGTTTCCCGCAATCCCTGGAACAGTAATAATAGCAAAAAATTCAAAAGAAATATAAGAAACGAAAAGAAAATTAAGTTAAAATGACTTAACCGACCAAGTCAAAATTCTGTTACACCCCAAAAAGAAAATTAGCCAATCAGAAATTTCCCATCAAAACAGATGAAAATTTCTTAAACCTAGAAAAATTACCAAATATGGGATTCCCATCTTCCAGTTCTTCTATAGAAAGTAACTCCTCGATACTGTGAGCTTCTAGAGCGAGGTCCTCTACGGCTTTTCTTCACCGTCTGTGACGGTTGTTGTTGCACCACCCGCGAGTCAGCAGCTTCTTTTCTCTCGAATGAAAGATCGATCCATTTGCTGTTGTTACTGTTTCCGGAACTTTGCCCTTCAGAACTTCCGAAATCCGCTCCAACTCCCTTCACCGGAAACAGTTCCTTAGTAACCACCAGGGCTGCGTCGTCGTTTTGGTACTCGCTTCCTCCACTTCCAACTTTGAGTATGTCGAAACTTAGAGTGAGCGCGTCTCCGCTGGCGCGTGTGGAAAATGACTCATCATCGTCGTTGACGATTGACGAATTCGAGGTCCCGGATTCGTCCATTTGGTTTCCAGAACCTTCATTGAGTTTATCAGTAAAAGGAGCCGCCGTGTCGGAGTCCTGAGTCGACTCAGTCGACGCGACATTGAGGTTAAGATCTAGCATTTCGTCTTAACTTATTGTCGAATTAAGCTTTGACTCAGAAACCTTTTTTAAAATAAAATAAAATAAAAAATCAACAACTTCTCACTCTGAACTTCAAAAACAAAATCATCGGTCAACGTTTCTTTTTTATCTATGAACTAATCAAATCCAACGGGAGAGATCGATCCGATCACAACACTGAACCGAAGTTAAGAATTACGAACTTTACCCCAAAAGAAAAATTGTTTCAAATATTACTAAAAATATGAAAACGAACACTTCGGTATTCTCCCTTCTCGGGAGACCAAAAGAATGAAAGACGGCGTCGTTGGAAAGCAAAGTTAGTTTAAAATGAAGCTGGCATTATTGAATTACTCGGCGATCAGATCATAAACAGAAAGAGATGATCGCCGACTAACTGATTCCATAACAAAGAAATAGAGAGAAATGAAGATGGGACGTGTGAGAGAACATTACAGAATACTGACTCCATTTTTAAGCAGGTGCAGTGGAATATATATAAACCTTTTCTCTCTCGTTTGAACACCGGTTTCGCCGGTTACCGGTTCTTTTGATATTCTCAAGACTCTAATCAAGATTTCTTTTTTAGCTTCTTCAGAGTTCTTCTTCTTTTGCTTTTTTGGTACTCTTCGGTGTGGTCTCGCGGATGGAAACAGCCGTCTACAACATTTTACTATTATCTATTTCCTTTTTTTCCTAGAAATTTAATACTTTATACTCAAAATTAATTTATCACTTTTTGCTCCAATAATTTCTTTAAAAATGTCTTGATATAAAAAAAATTAAAAAATCAATAGTTAATAATATAAACATATAATAATAATAATATATTTTTCTCTTAGTGTATAGAGATTAAAAAATAAAATGCATTTAGTGTTTTATGTATATAAAATTAAAGATTTTCTTTGACTTTTAACAATAATTAAAAAAATGCAAATAAGTGAATTAAAATTTAATTTACGAGATATGACTAAAAGCAAGATAAAAAGAGAGGTTCATATTAGCCGAACTTGAACATAATTTTTTTAATTCAATTTGATTTAAATTATTATTTTTTTAATTACAAAAATATAAAATATTAATATAAAAATAATTTATTAAATAATAAAATAAAATTTTAAATTAATTTAAATTAAACTTAAATAAAAAAATATTTGAACCACGACCCACTCCATCCTAATCCTATCCGTAAGAAAATCTGCAGGCGGAGGACTGCTGCAAATATTGGGGTTTCAATTCAAACTTCAATAATTGAATGTTAAGACACTCAGACCAAGACCCATATTATATATGCCAATAATAGTATATAGGGGAGATTAAATGTGGAACGAATAATTGATTTGTGACCACATGATTACGCCGCAGCGTTTTGGCTCTGGTTTTGATCATTCGATGGACACAGATTTCTTAACCTCTGATATTCCAATCAAATCACTCTGTCCCTTTCGTTTTATTGGACCCTTTCCCTTTTGACCCCACCTATCAAGTCCTTTCATCTAACGGCTAGGGTTTGCTCTTACTCATTTTGGTCAGCTAATCCTACGTTCATGGATCACCCATTCCTATTTGTGATCATTTGTATTTTTCCCCATGGGTTTTGCTAACTCAATTTCCCAATGACGTTTTTTAAAATTACTGTATAAAGTAAACATTTTATTTCAAGAATCAACCTATTAATTATCAATTATCACATTTAATAAAATAATATTACTATAAATAAAATTTTAATTAATCTTAAATAGTGCATAAAGATACTCTGTTAACAAAATTATTTCTCAGTTTAATGAAAATTAAAAGGAATATGAAATTATTTGCTAAAACTTCATCATTATTTATTCTATTACAAGAGGAATGTTAACCAGTGCTATTAGACACTGTTTAAGATGATATATATAAAATATATATATAATTAATGCATTATTTTTTAAAATTTAATAAAAATAATATATTAAATATAAAAATAATTAAAATAATAAATAAATAATACTTAATTAGTGTATATAGGATACCAATTAAACGATTCCTTATTAAAAAAATATACAAATTTTGAAGAATTTATTAGATCGGGGTACTTATATTTGATTACATGATTAAATGCATCAAAGCACTTGTTTTCAGTGATATCATTACTTAAAAAGCTCGATTTTTTTTTTTTCCAAATCAAAAAAAAAAAAAAGTACATGATTAAACTCAAATTACGTTGTTGCTAAATTCTAATCTTGTTTAGGGTAATTTGAGAGAGGAATATCTTTAACTATATGCTTAAACTCATATTATATTATTGTTAAATACTAATCTCATCTATCTTTTTTAATAGTTAATTAATTGGAAGGAGGCAATTTTAAATTTATTGTATTAGTTGCATTTCATTAATTTTAGACTTTCTTTTCAACATACAAATCTTTTGCAAGATTAGATATGCTTTACATATAATCAAATTTCATAAGTAATCCCCACCAAATAATTTGTGTAGATATGTTTTGTTGTCTATTGTCCATCAATTTCATGAAAAAAAGTCTCACACAATATGAATTGAGAAATCAAAATAATTGTACATAATATATATATATATATATATATGTAGCATGGTTATTTTATATTTTAATCCACCTAAATCTAGTTGATAAGATAGATGAAAAAATGTGATCCATATCTAAATTTCACATCAAAATTGTAATAATAAATGGACAAAACTTTAATATCAACATCAACTTGAAGTTTTTATTTTGTTTTAAAGAACACATCAACTTGACGTTATAAAATAGCCCAAATTAGATTAAAAAAATGTAAATAAAAAGATTATAAATATTTGTATTCATTATAAATAATTTTTAATATCACATGAATAGACCTATTTAAGGTCGGATTATTCGTCCGGCTTGAATTAGATCAAACTTTGGACATGATATTTTAAGTTCGAGCTAAACTCGATTTATATTACTATTTAATCAATAAAAAAATATTTTTATTTAAATTTAATTTAAAAATAAAATTATTTTTTTAATATTTTAAATAATAAAATAAATTTTTACCGGATAATTAAAATTTAATCAAATTAATTTTTTTATTATTCGAATTTGATCCAACTGAACGGGATCATGAACTATTCCCACCTATGAGAAAAAAAAAATATGGAAGGAGAAGTTGAATGATTTTTAAGACTTTCATCCTAATATAATATAATTATTGGAATAAAATAATCTATAAATCATCGGCACATCTACAATAAAATCATTAGAAAAATAAAACAATAGTTTAGTATATTATATTTTTTTGAACAATAAGTTTAGTACTTTATAAAATCCTTATAATATTCATGAGTGCTTCTAAAAAACTGTTGTAAATGAGCGGGCAACAACCGTACACGTCGATAGCTGCCCGAAACTAGCCAGCTGTCAACCACTTCCTGCCCAAGCTGCCCTTCCCAAACTATTGTTGTTTTTATCATTCTCCGTTTCGGCTTTTTTTTTCCCGGTTATACCCTTAATAATATCTTCAATTCTCGTTGTGTCTCCTCCCCTTCCCCAACATAAAAAACACGTGTTTTCTTTTTCCCCTTCTGGTTTCTCTTTTTAATTGTTAGTTACGCTTCACCTTTTTCCCCGTGAAGTAATTAGTTAAGGTTCCTATATGAAATTACTTTACTATCCTCACTCTCAACTAAAACAAAAGGAAACTTGTTAATTAATCTTATTTATCATTACTATTATGATTAATTTTTTTTATTCACTCATTTTAAATTAAGAATTTTATTAAAAAATACGTTTAAAAGCTCTTTAAAATTAATTAATACTATAATATTTCTCCCCGCGGATTTGGATTGTTTTATATAATTTCAATTATAATAATTAGTAATTATTTATTTAAATATTGTTTTAATATATTAATATATATTTAAAAAAATTAATATATAAATCAAATATTTCAAATTACATCTTCCTCACAAATAAAAATTTTTATTACTAAATCAATTTTAAATAAAAACATAAAAAAAATTATTTTTAAAATCAAGCGACAAATTCATCAAAAAAAAAATTAAGTTGATTTTTTTACTAATCAAATTTCACTTTCTTCGGTTGTGAGAGTCTAAGTATTTTGTTCTTCTTAAAAGATAAAAAATAATTGCTAAATCTTCTTTTCGCATAAATTTTTTTATTAATAATTATTTATTATAATAATAATAGATAATAAATATTTTTAGTTAATTGATTTATTTTGTAATTCTTTTAAAACTTTTTCTCTCTTGATCACACGTTTATCAAAAAATAATATATAAATAAAAATATTTTTGATTTATTAGTTAATTTTATAATTCTTTCATTTTTTTTTCACAAATAGATATGAGAGTGGACCGATATCTTCAATTTTTTAAATATCCCAATCTAAATTTGCTTAACTTATCCGAAATTTGAATCTGTTTATTATCCGAATCCGTATTCGATTTAAAGAGCAATATCCACAGGATATTCAAATCCGCTAAAAAATAAATTTATTAAATCATTTTTTTTAAAAATAAAAATAAAATAAGAACTAAATATGTAAATGGAGCGGATAACGGATTCGAATATCCGAGCAAAAATTAAAACGGATTTGAGTAACGGATAGCTAAGGGTTCATATCCGAATCTACTGCAGGTAGTAAATTCAATATTCGAGTTCACAAATTATCCAAATCTATAAAAAACGGATCGAATCACAAAAGTAAAAAAAAAATATATTTTTTTATTAACAATTATTTATTATAATGACTATAAATTATAAATTATAAATATTTTTAATTGATCAATCTATTTTATAATTTTTTAAAAACGTTGAAAAAAACACTATCGCTTTAATATATAATCGGAGCGAATAATAGATTCAGATATCTGACACTATCCAGATTAAAATTAATGCGGATTCGGATAATAGATAACCAAGGGTTCATATCCGAATCAGCTCTAAATCCGATGAGGATAATAAATTTAATATCCGAATGAGAAAATTATTCGAATCCATAATATCCAAATCTGAAAAAAAATGAATTGAATCACAAAAATTTTAAAAATATATATTTCCTTATTAATAATTACTTATTATAATAACTAAATGTTTTAAATATTTTTAATCAATTAACTTATTTTGTAATTTTACCTAAAACTAAAACAAAAGAACCGCTGTCATAAGTTGAGCCCTTAGGGGATAGTTTTAATCTATAGGTATAGATATTATGAGTTTATTTTTTATACACTTTTTAAAAAATATATTAAAAATTAATTAATATATTATGAGTTTATTTTTTATACACTTTTTAAAAATATATATTAATGATTGGATTACTTAATTTGTAACCAGGCCGACCTCCTCTATTTGAAATTTTATGAATACTAAATTTGATTTTGAACCGCAAATTCATCTTTTAGACTCTAAGAATATTTTTTACAGCGGTCACATTTTTAACAATAAAGTTAGTTAAAATTATTAGTTTATTGGACTATTAGAAAAGATTAAAAAGAATCAATGGAGTAATAGGCAATACGAAATGATATCAATTTTGTTCAAAATTCAATAATGCATGATCTGTTAATAAAATATTTGATCCTTAATTTTAATAATTTAATTAAAAATCAATCTTTGACATTCTTAAGTAAAAAAATAGTTCATAAAAAATATATCAAATGATTCCAATGAATTTAAACTTTCCTTTTATCTTTTCTTTTTCAACTTTTTTAATTGTTTAAGCATTCCTAATTTCATTAACATCAAATTTGTTCCTACTCGTGATTCCACTAGAATTCTAGAAGTCTAGAATTGCAATTATTAATAGACTTTTGAAGATTTCCTTGTAAAAAAGTTTTTTTTTTTTTTTTTTTAACAAGTATCTAGGACAAACTATATAGTATTTACTTAAAAACAATCCTTAGTAATAAACTTAAGCAATTACTAAAAAAAACTCATGTACCAACATGAAATAACCTATACCAACAATTAAAATAAAAAACCTATGTAAATAAATATAATTATATAAAACCAAACATATACTATAATATAAGAGTCAATATATATATATATATAACATATGGTTAGGCATCTATGAATTGAAAGAAGAATTGATTTTTAGGTATGGCTAAATCTCCTAAGTCCTACTTTTAGGACTTAAGATTTTGGGTTTGAATATTTTAAAAATACAAAATTCTATGCTTTGGGACATTAGGATGTACCATAATGTAAATTGGTTAGGTAAATGTAGTAGGTCTCTTCCACCTTTAATTGCAACCAATTTCTTTCTCCCTCAAAGAAAATATAGCATCTATTTGTTTTCATTTGGATTATAAATTTGTTTAACTCTATTTCCATAATCATGTGCATATGAAACAATATTGAACTAGCACTAAAAAAAATGGTTCTTTGGCATTATAGAAGAATAAATATTGTGTATCTACTCTCTCTCTCTATATATAAATGATGATCCAACTCGGATATAATTCATCCTTTATAAAAAAAAGCTTGTTATCTAAACTTGATGTATATATTATGAATCTTCAACTCAATCTTAATTAGTAGTTTTGAACTACAAATTTTAAATTTTGAACTCATTTTCTTATATCGTCGGTGAAATTTTTAAATTTTATAAATGAAATTAAAAAATAATAAATTTTTTTGTTTTGTTATATATTTTTTTTTATTTTACAAAAACACGTGTTACCCTATTAAATCAGTTGATGAAAATTTTAAACTCTACTAACAATATATCAAATATTTTTTCTTAAACTTTACTAAATTATAAACTTTTTGACTAAAAAAAATTATATTCGAACATGATGATTCTTTGAATATAGTATAAGTGAAAATCATGATGAATTTGGTGGCATGTCAAGGGGTAGTCTAGTCATTTCACTTGAATGACTACATGCATAAATTGGGTCTTCTTCAAGAATAGAATAATGGGAACTGCCAATTCTTTAAACAAACAAAATATCATTATTAAAAATTATTAAGAGGAAGAAAGAAAGAAAAAATTGAGAGAGTTTACCTACACGTGGCAGTTAAGTCTACAAATAAATAAAGCCAACTAAAAAAAGGGGAAGACAGAAATGGGGTGGGGAGGCAGACAATAGATAATGCTTTTCTTAGTCACAATGTTAGTAATAGTACCTTCCCATTAAGGTAACCCTCTTAACCTTAAAACCTTTTGGTAAATTTATTTTCCATTTTTGGAAATTTAAACTTTAATGTTTCAACTAATCCCTGCCCCAACAAACCACCATGATTGCGACTGCTCCACCGGCTATAGCCCGTTGCCCAAAGAGGAAACCCGAAAGCTATTCTCTTTATCCATTTCCATCGTTCAACCAATTCCCAATTCCCAGCTGCCACGTGTTTGTTGATTTTGCTTGAGCCACCACCGTTGGTTTAGTAAATGTTGCTGATGTCATTGATGATTTTTCTGATCAACGGTCCACGTTTATTTATTTATTTATTTTTTAAAAAGAGGAAGTAGTGGAGTGTGGTTAGGTGTAGTATTTATGATAAAAAATAAATTACGAATTACAAAATAATTTTGTTAACGGATATCTTTTAGAATATTTTTTTAAGTTAATTGATATATTATTTATAATAATAATATTGTATTAAATGCAGTAATTGATAGTTTTATTTATTATTTTTAATATATTAAATAAAAATATTATTATATATGATAAATTTAAAAAATGTTCTTAAAAAACACGTCAGCAAAATTCTTAAAAAATAAATGCCTCTCACTGTGGATATTTAATTAATCAATCCTCCTTTCTTTTTTAATGGTTATTATATTACAATTTTATAAAAATATATATTATTTATTTATAACATGAGATTCATGTGAGATATATATAAATCTTACACGAACCTTAACTTCACGAGTTTAGAATTATATATAAATTATAAATGTATTAATTGAACCAATAACAATTAGTTTAACTAAAACTTCCATAATTGAGATCAAAAATTTGTGTTAAAAGCCCGTTTGATCACTCTCTCAATGCGAAATGCGATGAGAGAAGTCATTTGTAACGTGCCGCAGCCCCATCAAAGCTTAAACAACATTGACAATTCTCTACTTGATAATCTTGCAAGAACCGATAATATAAATCATAGCCATGTGCTCAAATTGGCATCGATTAATCCCCAAATTAAATCACAAAAAGGAAAAAAAGTTTATTATTATGAATTATGATAGACGAAGATGTAAATATTAAAAAAAAAAAAGAAAAAGAAAAATATTAGTAAATAGTGTTGAAAAAATTAAATAGGATCGATCTAATCAAAAATTAGTGATCTGTTCAGTCCGACACATACAAAAAAAATTGAGGGTTCAATGAACCAATAAAAAATTGGTTCAAACGATAAAATACAGACAAAACCTGATTTTTGTTATTTTATTAATAAAATTATTTTTGAAGTGATGAAATTTAAACTTTTAATCACTTACACATATATTAAAAACATACCATTAAAATAAATATTTATTTTATCAACTAATTATTTTATTTAATTTATTTTTTAATTAAATAATTTGATTCATTTTTTATTCATTATAAATTATTTATTTTAATTTTAGTAAAAGGAAAGTACAATTAGCCTTTTTTTATGGGTATCTTGTCGGCAAGGTGTACGAGGTTTTTACACGTAGGGAGACGTGGACGCTTCATATCCATTCGTGGAAAGTCTTCTCTCAAATATAGTAATACTCTGTCGTTTAGTCAAACTTTCTAATTTTTTTTGTTATAATGCAAATGGGGGCAAGGCAAGTAATCATCGTTTGTAAGTATTACTTAAAAAAAAACAAATAAATAGAAAAAAATAAAATTTCGAGGAGATTAAGATGCCGAAATTAACCATCATTAAACAAAAAAAAGGCCAAATAATTAGTACCTAAATCAGAACACAATCTTAATTAGTTATTGTTTATTAAGGTTTGATTTGTATCTATGTATGCTTTTGCTTAAAAGCCAAACTGGTTTGAAGAGAGAAACATATCCGACAAGGTTCGAAAAGTCAGGCTGCTGAGTTGGTGCTTAGTTGGATGATTCACTATTGAAAACAGCTATGCCAATGCATATAAAAAAATATATATTTGTAAATTTGTAATAAGCAAACGAACCGTCAAAATTTAAGATAAAAGCTCTTGAAACCAGCCCAGCCTGCAAATTGATTCATGAAGCCTCCGCCTAGCCTACAAGGAAAGATCACTCAGAAATTGATTATTTCGTTTTGCCCAGGAATCTATTTATAATAAAAACTAAAGAGAGAGTGTTCTTACTTCTTAGAGTATAGTAGAGGTGTTTATGACATGATAATCGGTATTGTATCGATATCGATCGATTAGTATGTATTAATTTTGAAAAAGAAATAGTATCAATATCATATTGTTGATTTTTGTATCAGTCCGTATCGGTTTGTATCGATACGTATCGACCTGTACTGATTGGTACAAGATTTTGATTTTTTTTTTTTTTTTAAATTCACTTACTTTATTTTTCTAACCTAATTTTAATATTTTCTAGTCATAATAAATTTTATTTGTTCATAATTTTATTCAAAAAGATATTTATCAAATTAGGTTATTGAATCTAGTTAATAATAATTGATTTTTTTTAATATTTAATATTTATTTATAATTAAAAAAATTAGATATCAAATATTTAAAATTTTATATTTGCATAAAACATATATATGTATGTAATTGAAATGTATTTGTACATGTATATAATATATATTTTATTAGAAAAGTTGAAAATGAGCTTTATAAATATTTATGAAAAAATATTTAAAAAATATAGATAAATTTGAAATGGCATGCCGAAATACACCAGTAACGATACGTACTAATACAAAAAAAAAATAGTACACCAATTGATATGATATTGACTACTTTGATTTATGGTAATGTTTGAGTCCATTTTTTTTCTTGATCAAGCTTGGTTTCGTCCGAAAACATGTTTCATTATTTTTTTTTTAAAAATATTATAAAATTATTTTTATAATTAAATTTAAATAAAAAATATTTTTTATTAAACGAATAGTAATCCGGATCGGATTTTAAAAATCTTTATTCAAATTCGTTTTAATTCAATTGGATGAGTAGTCCAGTCCGTACACAGAATTATGACTAAGAGTACTATATATATCATCTTGGAACCTTAACAAGTGTTTGTTTTGAACAGTTTTAGCAGATTTTCCGAGGAAAAATCACAATGTAAAATCATCAAAATAAGGGTTTGTTTCCACTGCAAATTTTCCACCACGAAAAACATCCGTGATTAGAATTGAGTGATCAATTCCATCCCAGAACTATATGTGAAAACTGGAAAGGAGAAGCCAGAGGGGAAGAAAATTAGAAAAATTGGAGATTTTGCATAAGTGATTAGAATTGTACCAAAAATATAATAGTGATAAAATTGTAAAAGAAAAATGATAAATATGAAACCTAATTTAATATAATGATAAATTTGACTTTTTTTACTTTTTACTTTGAGGTAATTATAATTTTAATCCTAAAACATACATATATATATTTTTATATCAGTCTTAAAACTTTTAATTGTAAATATTTAGATCTAAAAGTTATCAATGTGTTAAAAAAAAGTTTTTTAATCAATTTTCGAACAGAAACATTAACTGAAAGTTTATATAAAAAACTTATGTTACATAAAATGAATCACATGTGAAACTTACGTAGCATTTCATTAATTTGTAAAAGGGATAATGTCATGAATAGCCTCTGAAGTTTATCAAATTTGTCAATGTGGTACATGTACTTTAAAAATGTTCAATGTGGTACCTATATTATCAAACCGTGTATCAATATGGTACTTTGACTTAACACCGTTAAATATAGAAGATGATGTGGCATTGACCAATCAGGTGATGACACGTGGCAGCACTTGATTTTTTAGAAATTAATATATGAATTTTTGTGAAAAAAAATAAAAAATATTTAAAAAATAAATAAAAAATATTTTAAAAATTAATATCTAATTTTTTAAAAAACTTAAACAATTATATTAAAATAATAATAAAATTTAAAATTATATTTTTTAAAATTAAATTATATTTTTTAAATTCAAAATTTAAAAAAACAACAAAAATAAAATATTTAACTAAAATTATTTTTAAAATATAAAATATTTTAAAATTAAATATTAAATCATTTATAATATCTAATTTTTTTTTAAAATATTTTTTAAAAAAAAAAAGTTATTTTTGAAAATTACAAAAATTAAATTATGAAATTATTTTAGTTCTTTTACAAAAATATTTATTAAAAAATTAAATATGAATTTTTTTAATTTTTAAAAAATTTAAAAATTAAAAATTAAAAATTTTAAAATTTTAAATTATTTTTTTATTTTTTTTAATTTTTTATGTTAATACACGTGATATTATTATATGGTGTCACGTATCATCATTATATTTTTAAAATAATAATATTTTTATTTTTAAAATTAAAATAATAATTTTTTAGTTAGTACACGTGGCATCGTTATATGGTGCCACGTGTCAAGTTTTCATTGGATACAAAAGTCACATCATCAATTTTTAACAGTGTTACTGACAAGTACTACAATAGCACACGGAGGGTAAACTTTAAGTACCAAAATAAACAATTTTTATAGTACAGGTACTATATTGACAAATTTGATAAACTTCAGGGGCCATTCAAGATATTATCTCTTTGTAAAATATTAGAAAATTTATTTGACAAAAGAAAAAAAAACAATTCCAAATAAAAAATAAAAAATTTTACTTCATTTCATTAAATACTGTTGGTTTAGTGAGAAAGGGAGAGAAACTGTTAGTTTAATGACAGAAGAGAAAAGTAAAAAAATGAAATAGTAATTTTTTTAAATTCATAAGGAGGTTATTTTTTTTTTATAAATGTTTTATAAATTATTGAGATGACATCCATATGTGTTCATTATATGCCAGTTAAATTTTATATTTGTGTTTTTATTTGAATAATGATTGAAAAATTAATTTTTAAGATTGAATATTTACATTTAAAAATTTTATGACTGAAATAAAAAAAAATTATGTTTTAAGATTAAAATTAAAATTATTTCTTTAACTTTTGACATTACATTCTACAAGAAGTATGTTTGTTTTTAGGCTATTTTCCTGGCAACCAAACAAAGTCCAATCAATCATCAAACTATCCCCCCCCAAAAAAAAATAACGTTTCAGGGCAAAGAAATTTCTAATTAAAAAAAAAAGTCTTGGTCCCCGACTGCCCTACAAGTCCAAAAACCTTTTTGCATCCTTTGATAGGCCAACAGTCTTATTTCCTTATTTCGTCATACAATTAGCTTTTTTTTCCTTCTTTTTCCACATTCAAATTTCAAAGTTTCAAAACCCACCCAAAAACACAAACAAACAAAAGTAAACCCCAAATGACCGCTTTTCGCTTTCTCTTACTTTTCTTCTCCCATAAAAACACGCCCTTTTTATTCCTTTTTTGTGTGTCTGTTTTTGTACTGTTTTTCTGAGCCTGTTTTTGGTGGAAGTGAAATAAGAAGATGGAGAATGAAGCAATGTCGATTGATCTCAGAGGAATCCCAACATATGATGGCAGATATGTCCGTTACAACATCTTAGGTAACATCTTTGAAGTTTCTTCTAAGTATGTTCCTCCAATTCAGCCTGTTGGTCGTGGCGCTTACGGCATAGTTTGGTAATCTTCTGCTTTATTCTTTCTAATTTGGAAGCAAAAGTATGTTTTTTTTCTTTTCCTTTTCGGGTTTCCATTACTTGAGAGTTTAAAGCTGTAGATTCATTGAATTGATTGAGTTTTGGGGTTTTTTTTTTTTTTTTTTCCCTTTCCTTCTTTCTTTATTAGGATTTTAGTGATTAGGCAGAAGAGCTACTTAAAAGTGTAGCAAAATAAAATATTTACTAACTGTTTTAGAGAAATTTCAGAAATATGCTTTGGGTTTGTTCCAATTTGATGTTTCAAATAGTTATAAGTTTTACTCATACAATTGAATTTGGTGTCTCTTACCAATAAAATATATGCACACTTTAGGGGGGAAACTGATCTTGATTGTTTATGGGTAGATGATTAAGTCATTTGAATAATTTATGCAGATAGCCGTCTTTACTTTAATACAATATTTTGGAATTTGGATTGTGGAGTCAATGAATTTGAATTTGTGATTGAGAGATTGCTAGTTTCCTTATTGCAGCTGTGCCACAAATTCTGAGACAAAGGAAGAGGTTGCAATAAAAAAGATTGGGAATGCATTTGACAACAGGATTGATGCTAAAAGAACACTCCGTGAGATCAAACTCCTTTGTCACATGGATCATGATAATGTACTCACTAGATTCTAAAATATGTTACTTCTCTTTCATTTATTCTTTTCATGTTATACTATGAAGGCGAGAATGAAGTGTTGCAATACTATTTTGCAGATTGTCAAAATTAAGGACATTATACTGCCACCAGAGAGGGAAAAGTTCAATGATGTTTACATTGCATCTGAGCTAATGGAAACTGATCTACATCAAATAATACGGTCTAGCCAGGCTCTCACTGACGATCACTGTCAGGTGGGTTATATTATCATTCTTATTCCCCTATAACAAGGTAGTAGTTCCTGATGTTACCCGTGTCATTCCTAGTCTTTCTTGGTTCGTGTGATATGTCATGTTCAATAGTAATATATGTGTTATGCTATGTTACTCGAACTCAGTTGTGAGTGTCGGATACGGGTATGCGTCCGACACGGGTATGTTTATTTTTTTTTAAAGTTTTTTCATGTATTTGGAGTGTCCTTGAAAGATCATATCCCCATACCCATGTCCGAATATATGTCGGACACGGGTACTTCAAGAAAAATGAAGAGTCAGAGCAACATAGGGTTCTGAGTCTTGAAAACAAACATATAATTGCGTACTAGTTGAAATCAGGCTATAATTTCATAATTGTTGAAGCTATATCATGGTTTTTGCAGTACTTCCTTTACCAACTGTTACGGGGCCTCAAGCAAGGTTACATGGACTCGGATACGGGTATCCGATACTGGTATGTGTCCAAGTGTCTGACTCGTCTTTTGGTTAAAATTTTGGACACGCAGAGTCGGCTAAAAAGTATCCAAAAATTAGATACGGGTACGGGGGCTAAGTTACATGGACTCGGATACGGGTAACCAATACTGGTATGTATCCGAGTGTTTGACTCGTCTTTTGGTTAAAATTATGGACACGCGGAGTCGGCTAAAAAAGATCCAAAACTTAAATACAGGTACGTAAATACGTCTAATAAAAATATCTTAAATAAATATATATAACTGCAAATAATGTAATATCATATATAAATATTATTTTTCTTTATTAAAATTAAAAAATATATCTTTTTTCTTTGAAAAAAAATTATTTATCAAATTCAGTTTTAATTATTATTAATTTTAATAGTTTGGATTTTTTTATCCATTAATTAGATAAGGGCCAAAAATAAAACATAGCCCAAAACATAAGAATTTTGCTTTTTGAATTGGATTTATAACATTAAATTTTATTCAATGAATATTTTGGGCCCAGCGCCCAACTCATTGAGAATTAAAATAAAACCCAATGCAAATTTATCTTGTTTTGCTTTTTTTTCTTTTTTCTTTTTGCTTTTTGCAACAAAGCCGCAGACGGCACATCCTATCTTCTTCTTCTTCGCCTTTTTTCCTGAGTTCATTGTTTTTTCTTCTTCTTCTCCTCCTCTTCCTTCTTTCTTTTTCTTCTTTGTCTTTTTCCAAAACTTTCACTCTCTTCTTCTTTTTATTCCTTTTCTTGTTCATCTCTATATATCTTTCGATTCTTCCCAAACTAGAAACCCAGAATGCTTACGAATTCCTCTTATACCCATTTTTTTTTTGTCAATTTGTGGACCAGTTTTTCTAAATTTGGTGTTCACGTATAACCCAACAATTACCTATGGTTGTTTCTGCTGTTCACATTCTTGATTTGGTGTTTGAATTGCTTCACTTTCTTCACTGCCGAACCTGAATTGCATTTGCCGCATCAGACGCGGATTCCGCACCCGAATCCGTATCGTATCGTATCGACACGGGTATGGTGCCCAAAGATGCCGAGTCCATGTAACAGAGGCCTCAAGTACATACACTCGGCAAACGTTTTGCACCGAGACCTAAAACCTAGCAACCTGCTTCTCAATGCAAACTGTGATCTGAAAATTTGTGACTTTGGTCTTGCAAGAACCACCTCAGAGACGGACTTCATGACGGAGTATGTTGTAACCAGATGGTATAGAGCCCCTGAGTTGCTTCTCAACTGTTCAGAGTATACTGCAGCTATTGATATCTGGTCGGTTGGTTGCATTTTAATGGAAATAATTAGAAGGGAGCCACTTTTTCCTGGTAAAGACTATGTTCAGCAGTTGAGGCTTATTACTCAGGTATCTATCCTTTTTTATTTGTTCACACCCAAACCCTATTCTTCAGTTTTGTACATTAGCACTGAATATAGTATAACCGCCATTTTTAGGCACTGTTAGAAGGAAAGCATGAAGCAGGGTTGCTAATTTTAGTGGAAATCGAATACATGATGATACGACTTGTATATATAAAATATTTTAGTGGAAATCAAATACACTCGTCAGCAAAATCTTTAAAAAATAAATGTCTCTCACTGTGGATATTTAATTAATCAATCCTCCTTTCTTTTTAATGGTTATTATATTACAATTTTATAAAAATATATATTATTTATTTATAACATGAGATTCATGTGAGATATATATAAATCTTACACGAACCTTAACTTCACGAGTTTAGAATTATATATAAATTATAAATGTATTAATTGAACCAATAACAATTAGTTTAACTAAAACTTCCATAATTGAGATCAAAAATTTGTGTTAAAAGCCCGTTTGATCACTCTCTCAATGCGAAATGCGATGAGAGAAGTCATTTGTAACGTGCCGCAGCCCCATCAAAGCTTAAACAACATTGACAATTCTCTACTTGATAATCTTGCAAGAACCGATAATATAAATCATAGCCATGTGCTCAAATTGGCATCGATTAATCCCCAAATTAAATCACAAAAAGAAAATAAAAATTTATTATTATGAATTATGATAGACGAAGATGTAAATATTAAAAAATATATATTAATAAATAGTGTTGAAAAAATTAGATCGGATCGATTTAATCAGAAATCGATGATCTGTTCAGTCCGACACATACAAAAAAATTGAGGATTCAATGAACCAATAAAAAATCAATTCAAACGATAAAATACCGACAAAACTCGATTTTTGTTATTTTATTATTATTTTATTAATAAAGTTATTTTTGAAGTGATGAAATTTAAACTTTTAATCACTTACACATATATTAAAAACATACCATTAAAATAAATATTTATTTTTATCAACTAATTATTATATTTAATTTATTTTTTAATTAAATAATTTGATTGAATTTTTTATTCATTATAAATTTTTTATTTTAATTTTAGTAAAAGGAAAGTACAATTAGCCTTTTTTTATGGGTATCTTGTCGGCAAGGTGTACGAGGTTTTTACACGTAGGGAGACGTGGACGCTTCATATCCATTCGTGGAAAGTCTTCTCTCAAATATAGTAATACTCTGTCGTTTAGTCAAACTTTCTAAATTTTTTTGTTATAATGCAAATGGGGGCAAGGCAAGTAATCATCGTTTGTAAGTATTACTTAAAAAAAAAACAAATAAATAGAAAAAAATAAAATTTCGAGGAGATTAAGATGCCGAAATTAACCATCATTAAACAAAAAAAAGGCCAAATAATTAGTACCTAAATCAGAACACAATCTTAATTAGTTATTGTTTATTAAGGTTTGATTTGCATCTATGTATGCTTTTGCTTAAAAGCCAAACTGGTTTGAAGAGAGAAACATATCCGACAAGGTTCGAAAAGTCAGGCTGCTGAGTTGGTGCTTAGTTGGATGATTCACTATTGAAAACAGCTATGCCAATGCATATAAAAAAATATATATTTGTAAATTTGTAATAAGCAAACGAACCGTCAAAATTTAAGATAAAAGCTCTTGAAACCAGCCCAGCCTGCAAATTGATTCATGAAGCCTCCGCCTAGCCTACAAGGAAAGATCACTCAGAAATTGATTATTTCGTTTTGCCCAGGAATCTATTTATAATAAAAACTAAAGAGAGAGTGTTCTTACTTCTTAGAGTATAGTAGAGGTGTTTATGACATGGTAATCGGTATTGTATCGATATCGATCGATTAGTATGTATTAATTTTGAAAAAGAAATAGTATCAATATCATATTGTTGATTTTTGTATCAGTCCGTATCGGTTTGTATCGATACGTATCGACCTGTACTGATTGGTACAAGATTTTGATTTTGATTTTTTTTAAATTCACTTACTTTATTTTTCTAACCTAATTTTAATATTTTCTAGTCATAATAAATTTTATTTGTTCATAATTTTATTCAAAAAGATATTTATCAAATTAGGTTATTGAATCTAGTTAATAATAATTGATTTTTTTAATATTTAATATTTATTTATAATTAAAAAAATTAGATATTAAATATTTAAAATTTTAAGATTTTATATTTGCATAAAACATATATATGTATGTAATTGAAATGTATTTGTACATGTATATAATATATATTTTATTAAAAAAGTTGAAAATGAGCTTTATAAATATTTATGAAAAAATATTTAAAAAATATAGATAAATTTGAAATGGCACGCCGAAATACACCAGTAACGATACGTACTAATACAAAAAAAAAAATAGTACACCAATTGATATGATATTGACTACTTTGATTTATGGTAATGTTTGAGTCCATTTTTTTTCTTGATCAAGCTTGGTTTCGTCCGAAAACATGTTTCATTATTTTTTTTAAAAAATATTATAAAATTATTTTTATAATTAAATTTAAATAAAAAATATTTTTTATTAAACGAATAGTAATCCGGATCGGATTTTAAAAATCTTTATTCAAATTCGTTTTAATTCAATTGGATGAGTAGTCCAGTCCGTACACAGAATTATGACTAAGAGTACTTACTATATATATCATCTTGGAACCTTAACAAGTGTTTGTTTTGAACAGTTTTAGCAGATTTTCCGAGGAAAAATCACAATGTAAAATCATCAAAATAAGGGTTTGTTTCCACTGCAAATTTTCCACCACGAAAAACATCCGTGATTAGAATTGAGTGATCAATTCCATCCCAGAACTATATGTGAAAACTGGAAAGGAGAAGCCAGAGGGGAAGAAAATTAGAAAAATTGGAGATTTTGCATAAGTGATTAGAATTGTACCAAAAATATAATAGTGATAAAATTGTAAAAGAAAAATGATAAATATGAAACCTAATTTAATATAATGATAAATTTGACTTTTTTTACTTTTTACTTTGAGGTAATTATAATTTTAATCCTAAAACATACATATATATATATATATATATTTTTATATCAGTTTTAAAACTTTTAATTGTAAATATTTAGATCTAAAAGTTATCAATGTGTTAAAAAAAAGTTTTTTAATCAATTTTCGAACAGAAACGCTAACTGAAAGTTTATATAAAAAACTTATGTTACATAAAATGAATCACATGTGAAACTTACGTAGCATTTCATTAATTTGTAAAAGGGATAATGTCATGAATAGCCTCTGAAGTTTATCAAATTTGTCAATGTGGTACATGTACTTTAAAAATGTTCAATGTGGTACCTATATTATCAAACCGTGTATCAATATGGTACTTTGACTTAACACCGTTAAATATAGAAGATGATGTGGCATTGACCAATCAGGTGATGACACGTGGCAGCACTTGATTTTTTAGAAATTAATATATGAATTTTTGTGAAAAAAAATAAAAAATATTTAAAAAATAAATAAAAAACATTTTAAAAATTAATATCTAATTTTTTAAAAAACTTAAACAATTATATTAAAATAATAATAAAATTTAAAATTATATTTTTTAAAATTAAATTATATTTTTTAAATTCAAAATTTAAAAAAACAACAAAAATAAAATATTTAACTAAAATTATTTTTAAAATATAAAATATTTTAAAATTAAATATTAAATCATTTATAATATCTATTTTTTTTTTAAATATTTTTTTTTAAAAAAAAAGTTATTTTTGAAAATTACAAAAATTAAATTATGAAATTATTTTAGTTCTTTTACAAAAATATTTATTAAAAAATTAAATATGAATTTTTTTAATTTTTAAAAAATTTAAAAATTAAAAATTTTAAAATTTTAAATTATTTTTTTTATTTTTTTATGTTAATACACATGATATTATTATATGGTGTCACGTATCATCATTATATTTTTAAAATAATAATATTTTTATTTTTAAAATTAAAATAATAATTTTTTAGTTAGTACACGTGGCATCGTTATATGGTGCAACGTGTCAAGTTTTCATTGGATACAAAAGTCACATCATCAATTTTTAACAGTGTTACTGACAAGTACTACAATAGCACACGGAGGGTAAACTTTAAGTACCAAAATAAACAATTTTTATAGTACAGGTACTATATTGACAAATTTGATAAACTTCAGGAGCCATTCAAGACATTATCTCTTTGTAAAATATTAGAAAATTTATTTGACAAAAGAAAAAAAAACAATTCCAAATAAAAAATAAAAAATTTTACTTCATTTCATTAAATACTGTTGGTTTAGTGAGAAAGGGAGAGAAACTGTTAGTTTAATGACAGAAGAGAAAAGTAAAAAAATGAAATAGTAATTTTTTTAAATTCATAAGGAGGTTATTTTTTTTTTTATAAATGTTTTATAAATTATTGAGATGACATCCATATGTGTTCATTATATGCCAGTTAAATTTTATATTTGTGTTTTTATTTGAATAATGATTGAAAAATTAATTTTTAACATATTAACAATTTTTAAGATTGAATATTTACATTTAAAAATTTTATGACTGAAATAAAAAAAAATTATGTTTTAAGATTAAAATTAAAATTATTTCTTTAACTTTTGACATTACATTCTACAAGAAGTATGTTTTTAGGCTATTTTCCTGGCAACCAAACAAAGTCCAATCAATCATCAAACTATCCCCCCAAAAAGAAATAACGTTTCAGGGCAAAGAAATTTCTAATTAAATTTACTTATCCAAAAAAAAAAAAATTTCTAATTAAAAAAAAAAGTCTTGGTCCCCGACTGCCCTACAAGTCCAAAAACCTTTTTGCATCCTTTGATAGGCCAACAGTCTTATTTCCCTATTTCGTCATACAATTAGCTTTTTTTTCCTTCTTTTTCCACATTCAAATTTCAAAGTTTCAAAACCCACCCAAAAACACAAACAAACAAAAGTAAACCCCAAATGACCGCTTTTCGCTTAAACCCCAAATGACCGCTTTTCGCTTTCTCTTACTTTTCTTCTCCCATAAAAACACGCCCTTTTTATTCCTTTTTTGTGTGTCTGTTTTTGTACTGTTTTTCTGAGCCTGTTTTTGGTGGAAGTGAAATAAGAAGATGGAGAATGAAGCAATGTCGATTGATCTCAGAGGAATCCCAACATATGATGGCAGATATGTCCGTTACAACATCTTAGGTAACATCTTTGAAGTTTCTTCTAAGTATGTTCCTCCAATTCAGCCTGTTGGTCGTGGCGCTTACGGCATAGTTTGGTAATCTTCTGCTTTATTCTTTCTAATTTGGAAGCAAAAGTATGTTTTTTTTTCTTTTCCTTTTCGGGTTTCCATTACTTGAGAGTTTAAAGCTGTAGATTCATTGAATTGATTGAGTTTTGGGTTTTTTTTTTTTTTTTCCCCTTTCCTTCTTTCTTTATTAGGATTTTAGTGATTAGGCAGAAGAGCTACTTAAAAGTGTAGCAAAATAAAATATTTACTAACTGTTTTAGAGAAATTTCAGAAATATGCTTTGGGTTTGTTCCAATTTGATGTTTCAAATAGTTATAAGTTTTACTCATACAATTGAATTTGGTGTCTCTTACCAATAAAATATATGCACACTTTAGGGGGGAAACTGATCTTGATTGTTTATGGGTAGATGATTAAGTCATTTGAATAATTTATGCAGATAGCCGTCTTTACTTTAATACAATATTTTGGAATTTGGATTGTGGAGTCAATGAATTTGAATTTGTGATTGAGAGATTGCTAGTTTCCTTATTGCAGCTGTGCCACAAATTCTGAGACAAAGGAAGAGGTTGCAATAAAAAAGATTGGGAATGCATTTGACAACAGGATTGATGCTAAAAGAACACTCCGTGAGATCAAACTCCTTTGTCACATGGATCATGATAATGTACTCACTAGATTCTAAAATATGTTACTTCTCTTTCATTTATTCTTTTCATGTTATACTATGAAGGCGAGAATGAAGTGTTGCAATACTATTTTGCAGATTGTCAAAATTAAGGACATTATACTGCCACCAGAGAGGGAAAAGTTCAATGATGTTTACATTGCATCTGAGCTAATGGAAACTGATCTACATCAAATAATACGGTCTAGCCAGGCTCTCACTGACGATCACTGTCAGGTGGGTTATATTATCATTCTTATTCCCCTATAACAAGGTAGTAGTTCCTGATGTTACCCGTGTCATTCCTAGTCTTTCTTGGTTCGTGTGATATGTCATGTTCAATAGTAATATATGTGTTATGCTATGTTACTCGAACTCAGTTGTGAGTGTCGGATACGGGTATGCGTCCGACACGGGTATGTTCATTTTTTTTAAAAGTTTTTTCATGTATTTGGAGTGTCCTTGAAAGATCATATCCCCATACCCATGTCCGAATATATGTCGGACACGGGTACTTCAAGAAAAATGAAGAGTCAGAGCAACATAGGGTTCTGAGTCTTGAAAACAAACATATAATTGCGTACTAGTTGAAATCAGGCTATAATTTCATAATTGTTGAAGCTATATCATGGTTTTTGCAGTACTTCCTTTACCAACTGTTACGGGGCCTCAAGTACATACTCTCGGCAAACGTTTTGCACCGAGACCTAAAACCTAGCAACCTGCTTCTCAATGCAAACTGTGATCTGAAAATTTGTGACTTTGGTCTTGCAAGAACCACCTCAGAGACGGACTTCATGACGGAGTATGTTGTAACCAGATGGTATAGAGCCCCTGAGTTGCTTCTCAACTGTTCAGAGTATACTGCAGCTATTGATATCTGGTCGGTTGGTTGCATTTTAATGGAAATAATTAGAAGGGAGCCACTTTTTCCTGGTAAAGACTATGTTCAGCAGTTGAGGCTTATTACTCAGGTATCTATCCTTTTTGATTTGTTCACACCCAAACCCTATTCTTCAGTTTTGTACATTAGCACTGAATATAGTATAACCGCCATTTTTAGGCACTGTTAGAAGGAAAGCATGAAGCAGGGTTGCTAATTTTAGTGGAAATCGAATACATGATGATAAGACTTGTATATATAAAATATTTTTCGTTTTTGATTATTTCATAAAACAGCTACTAGGATCGCCAGAAGATTCAGATCTTGGATTCCTTAGAAGCGACAATGCTCGAAAGTATGTTAAGCAGCTTCCTCATTTCCCAAAGCAACCTTTTGCAGAAAAGTTTCCGGATGTGTCTCCTTTGGCAATTGATCTTGCAGAAAAGATGCTGGTTTTTGATCCAAGCAAACGCATAACTGGTATGCCTTAGCATGCCACTTTAAGAATGCTACTGTTTTTTTTTTGTTTGTTCATTCATTTTTCTTATAAGATAAATCTTTTCTATATGATGATGCATGTAAAGTTGAGGAAGCACTGAATCACCCATTTTTATCAAGTCTTCATGAGATAAATGAGGAGCCCACTTGCCCATCTCCTTTCATCTTTGATTTTGAGCAAACGACCTTGAACGAAGAAGACATAAAAGAGCTCATATGGAGGGAGTCTTTGAACTTCAATCAAGATAACATGCTCGAATGAAGTCACTAACAAGTCTCCTAATTTTCTTTATGTTGTTTTGCTTCATTAAAGTTCTGGTTGAAAGGTTGATTTTGGTAAAAAGCTGCTTATGTATAAATACAAGATGATTTGGGTACTAGCCAAAGAAAAATTAGGGAGATAGGTTCTTCCTGGAGGTGTTGAGATTTGAGATATGGTGGAAAGGGTTTTTGTTTCTTGGGTTTTTTGGGAGTTACTGTATTCATTATATATATTTGGGAACCATATCATCACTAAAAGGGTGATATATGTACTCCATAAAAGAAGGTTATATAGTCGGTTAGCCTCTTATTCATCCAGTTTATTTATACACAATAACAAAAGAATGAGCAGCAATATTTTGACTCTATTTCATGCGAAACAGTTGATGGGATTGCCTTAGCATGACTTCAATTGTCTGAAACTCTGTGAGTAGATGCAATGCAATCTCATTGGAAAAAAAAATGTCATAAACCTTGTAGTTGTAACTTTTGGAGAGATATATCTTGCACCTTTTTTTTTATGTTATTTGGACTCGAGATGAGTGTCAAACTAGTGTACGTGTCCAACATAAATATACTCAATTTTTTTTTTTCATATATTTGAAAAATTATATCTCCATATTCATGTTCAAATGTGTGTCGGACATATTTATAATGAGTTTATATCATAGTAGCATTAAATCATGACTTGCAATTTTTTCGACATTTAGCTTCTCCAAGTAAAAGCGTATTACGGATACAAGTGAAACTCAAACTAAGGCCATAATTTTACATGAGGCCATTGCCATTCTTTGCTTTACTTAAGTTTCACAGTTTTTTGTTGCATCTCAGTACCAAAAAGTAAAGTTAATTACAAAGAGAAAAATTACAAATTGTCGTTTGTTATTCCTGGCAACTTTTTCAGTCATTCAGATTTCTCACTGATTGTAAACGGAAAACCTTTTAAAGAAATACATATAATCATGGTAAATCAAATCCAGAATATGAGATGGCCTCCATAAATACAGTAGCACCTTCAGAATAGATGAAGGAAGATGCAAGATTAGAATTTGATTACTTGTTTTGGCTGACTACCAAGTTTCCCAAGTGCTTTGTCCAATGCAGTGTGAAAATTGTCAAATGGAACCAACTCCATCCTGCAAAACAAGGGCAGAAAATGGTTATACATACATGAGAATTGAATAACCGATGGCAAGTGACATCGTCTATAAGAAGATCGTACTCGTATTTCAACTTCCCCTCTTGCGCCAGGCATAGAAGGTAATCGACCATTTGTCTGCACTCTTTTGCTTTATCAGCACTTAACCATTTCTGTAGCCAGAATCCTCTCAAGGAAAGGTCCTGCAAAACAGATAGGAGAACATGTGTACTTTCTGAATTCAGAGGCCACTTTTTATTCCGTGCGAAAATATGCAATACTTGGATTGATGATAACTAACAGCAGCACATCAGTGAGTTGCAATAGATAGAAGAGAGGTAGGTAACCCCTATGTTGTTCCGACTTTTCATTTTTTTTTGAAATATCCGTATCCAACACCCATATCCGATGCATATCCAGACATGGGTATGGCCGTATGGGGATATGACCCTCCAAGCATCCTCCAAATATATGGAAAAACTTAGAAAAAATTGAACATATTCGTATCGGACACATACCCGTATCCGACACTCACACCCGAGTCCGAGTAACATAGGGTTGATTACCTTGAAAATGAACGAGGTAGTTGATACGGTGATAGGCTTTTTGGACATTCCACCATATGTTACCATGGTTCCTCCCTGCCTGAAATGATGAATTAATTTGAATTCCAAGGGAAGTTAGATTCTTACTACAAGATAAATGTCCAAGGTCCTAAATACTTTAGCAGAGCATGTTGTCCGACCTTAAGAACTTGAGAACCAAAGAAGCAGCATTTCCACCAACACAGTTGAATCCCAGAGCAGGTTCGGGTATATTTGACTAGCATGTCAATAACAAATCAAATGGAAAATATGAGTGAACAGCCAAAAATTCAACTAATAAGAATAATAAAAAAATCAATATTTAGTAACTTTAATAACACGAAATCCATATGAGGAAGAATGAAGATCTCCCTACAAAAACTATACTATGTCCACTAATGATCTATGTTACTCGGACTCGGGTGTGAGTGTCGGACACGGGTATGTTCAATTTTTTTCCAAGATTTCCATGTATTTGGAGGGTCCTTGGAGGATCATATCCTCATACCCATGTCCGGATATGCATCGGACACAGGTACTTCAAGGAAAATGAAGAGTCAGAGCAACATAGCTAATGCTGATACCAGAAGGCCCTTAACATTCTTCACTTCTAGTTGGCTCTCAGTAAACACTTCATCAGCACCAAGAGCTTTTAATCTTTCTTTTACTTCATCCGACCCAGCCCTAAAGCAAGCAGAGGATGGTAAATAAATATGCACTGGAAAAAATTGCATGCATCAAATTAAAAAACCATAACAGATAAGAAAGTACGATCAATTAAATAGTTTAACACAAAATTTTTGCAGTCAATGACAGTCGACTTCCTAATTAACAAAATATCCAAACTAATGACACCATCTTGAAAAAAGCAAGTGCAATGACAAGCTCAGATACCTACAAGGAGCTAAGTACAGCACCTGTCCCGTATAATGTTAACGCTATGGATGCCGCGAAATCTCGCAAGCTGGATTACACATTGTCCCACAATGCTTGTAGCCCCATTTTGGACGATGGAATCTCCTGTTCATACAAGAATAATCAAGAAGAGCGAGTGATAGAGGCTTGGAAATTGTCAAATACTACATCAACAGCTGTACCTGAGCTTAAAGTTGTGAAGTCTTCAAGCATCCTTAAAGCAGTCAAAGGATTAACAGTAACTGTTGCAGCATACTCAATTGGTGAATCTTTACTGATTTTGTGCCACATATCATGGTCCTTGACAACATAAGTTTGCCATGTTCCTGCCAATAAATTTTCAGTTGACCTTAGCATTCAGGCAGAAGGAAAGATGAATCAAAAGCTCATTCTTCTATTCTACTGTAAGAAATCATAATCTTCATAGTTTTAGAACATCTAAATGAGAGGAATGAAAGAAACTTCAACAAATTTTGTTAAGTTGAAGATGGGACGTCGAAAAAAAAAAGTAAATTTCCAAGCTTCCCCAGCCATTAATAGGAAAACAAAAATGCAGCATCTTGCAAGTTTCAACTATTAGTAAGTAGAAAATTGCCTTTCTAATTCTCTTTACTCCATTTCAATCACATCTCTGGTGTTAAATCTCTTACACTAAATTGCAATAACACTAGCCGTTCTTAACTTCCCCACCCAATTTTTTTTTTTTTTTTAACAGCAATCCATTTCACATTCCAACTTCACATTCCAACTTAAAAGTGATTTGAGATATGAAATTCAACACCTAAAATCTATATTACGCGGACAAAAGTGTGAGTGTCGGAGGATCTTTGGAGGGTCATATCACCATACCCATGTCTGGATATGTGTCGGACACGGGTGTCGGATACGGTACTTCAAGAAAAATGAAGAGTCGGAGCAACATAGCCTAAAATTGAAGATACGTAACCAGAAAAACTTGTAGGATTTATGATGTTAAACACGTGGCATTCGAAGTAAAATTACAATGGCATAACAAAAAGTGCAAAGAACAAACCAGAGGATGGTGGAGATGGAATGACCAAGTCACCCGGCGAGAGACCCTTAACCGCAGAACCAACAGAATAAACTTCTCCTACACCTTCATAGCCTCCAACTGCTGGCACTTGTGGCCTCACAGGGTATACTCCTATACATCAAAAGTTCACTTTTTTAATTTACAAAAGGCTTAAAATTCATTGTTATTTAAAACTACCCAATTCAACTAATCAAAGATAAAGACTTTTTAATCAAATGAAGTAAAACCCAAGTTGGAAAGGAAAAGCAAAACCTTCAATACGGTTAATATCAGAGGGATTAATGGGAGCAGCCAACATTTTAACGCAAACTTGATTCTCCTTCACTTCTACTGGGGATAGCTCTATCACTCTATAAATACAAAAAATAAGCAATAAAAATAAAAACGAGAAAGAAAAAAAACAATAACTAAATTTGGAATTTTGGGGACCTGGTAACGGAGTCGGGTGGGCCGTGGTGCTCGTAGACGACTGCTTTGGAAGGCGGAGACATGACTGTGGACAATGCCCTCACGGTTTGGGCCTGAGGGAAACTTCCGGGACGACTCCGTTTTAGACTCCATAAACAGGTGTTCACTGCTTTTAGCGCTATTGATCTCGCCACTGCCATTTCTGAGCTAATAAAGAGAGCTAATCTTGCCTGGAAACGTATATATCATCCAGTTGAAAATGGCGATGACGCTGAGGAATACTAAAGCCCACTGACAATCTTAGCCTAACTGAGACAAGCCAACACCGACCCAAATCTTGCTGTAAAGAATGGGCTAAGATTAGGGTAGCCCATCCCAAGCTCGGAGTGACATGATCTTGATCTTGGATCGGACTTTTGGTCTCATCTGGGCTAGGCTTAGTTGAACAACAAAATAATTGCATTCTTTGTACCATGGATAAGCCGTAACGAGTGTAGAATATTAATATTAATAAGGGTTTCATTAATGGGTGTTTTTAAAATATTTTTTTAAATTAATTAATATAGTATTTATAGTAATAATATTGTATTAAATTTAATAGTTAGAGAATTTTATTTATCATTTTTTATGTATTAAATAAAAATATTATTATATCTAATAACTTTAAAAAATGTCCTTAAAGCACTAACAAAATTCTATTAATAATATTAATCTTCACTGTTTTAAATAATAAAAATACTAACTTGTAAGAGCTAAATTTATTTATTTTATATCTTTTACCTGGTTTTTTCAAAATATATAATATAATATAAATAAAAACATCCAAAACATTGATGTAAGAAGCACTTGTTGAAATCAATGATTAAAAAATCAACGGAAGATTAAATCGAAGATTCTGGTTATCAATTCAATAAATCGATTTGATTAAAAAATAAATATTAAATATATAATTTAATATTAAATATAATAAACATAATTAAAAATATATTTAATTTATTTAATATAAAATTAAAAGGTTTAAAATTTAAATCTAATTATTTTAAAAAAATTATAAAATCCACCTAAAACCGTTTTTTTATCCAATCTCAATTTTAGAATACATTTAAAATCAAACAAATCTTTGATTTTGAATTAAATGGATCCGATTTGATTTTTTTTAATAATGGTTGAAACAATGATGTGTTCATATTATTTGGTAATTAAATAATTAGTTTTTTTTAAAGAAATGATTATTATATATTATAATATAATATTCCTTGAAATTTGCCACTAACGAACAAAATTTTTAGTTATGGCGCAACATGGGATGGGAGTATTCATAGGACAAAACAAACAAACATGGATAGAATTATATCAATTTTTATATTCCAAAATAAAAAGAATAAAATAATAAAAATAAAAATAACAATTAGATAAAGGAGGGAAGGGTATTCTCGTCACCACTCAGAAACGACCTCGTTTTTCAATTTCCGCCTAGGGCTTCCCAAGGACACGCAAAACAAAGACCTTTTTAAGGGGCGAACTAAAGATAGCTAGCCACGTGTCCCTTCTTCAGATCTGAGAGTATCGATTTAAGATTTGGCTCTTCGACACTATGCTCCCAGCTTTTGATTTTGTCCACGTCATCATTCCATCGATGGTTTACATTAAGACACGTGGATTGACCCATGTGCCACGTCAACATATGAACAGCTCCACACCTCCATTTTTACACGTCAGCATCCCCCAATAATCTATCCTCTCTCGCTCTTCCCTTTCTCTCTCTACAAACCTCTTTTTTCCTCAAATATTTTTCTTTGCCCGTCAAGCCTTTTTCTTTGCTTATTAAATATATATATTTTTAAAAAAGAGAAAAAAACTCAAATAAAAAAAATTGATACTAAAACTTAGATTAAAAGAGAAGTAATCTGATTTTCTTGTTTGAGAGCTTCAAATGGCGGCTTGCTCTTCCATGTATAAGCTGTAAAGAAATCAACTTTCATGCTCTTTTTTTTTTTTGGATATCTATTTATTTCCAATACTCTTTTTTTATTATTATGTTATTATTTTTTGGATGGGGTTTTTCTGCTTCAGTAATCTTCTAGGACCCTTTTTTAATGTGTTTAATTCAATGCTTTGTTTGAAAGCTGAGATAAGGTGAATGAAACATGGGATAAAGCTAGAATCTTCACTTCTTTGTTATTTATCATTTCCTCTATTTTGTAATAAAACAAGGATTCATTTTTAGTACTTAAAAAAAAAATGCTTTGATATTTTGGTTATTTGAAGTGTGATTTAAGAAGGGTAGTCCTTTTTTTTTCCCCCTTCATATAGATCTGATATTTGCTTGTAAAAGTCTTTGATTTGTTAAGAGTTTGAACTTTGAATAGAAAGTTCAGTGCTTGTTTAGAAGCTATTAGACAGTATATTTTCCGCAGGTAGCATGCAAGTTTTAAAATTTAAAGTATGGATAACTTAAGTTGATTTAATCTTCTAGGATTGTTAGCAATTTCTATATAATATTTTAGGACTTGGATTGCATATTTATTTATATTAATTTTGCTTTGGATGTATAAAGATTCTAAAAGTTTGTTGGTTTTTAGCATATTGTAGTGGATGGAGTATGGTAGCTGTATTTATTTTCTCTGCTTATTGAGCGTTTTTACTTTATTTATTGTTATTACTGTTATGATCAAACAAGAGCATCTGATCTATTCAATTGTTTGCAGTCCTCATGATTGATGTTTTTGAATTTGGTTGATGGGAGTTGTATCAGTGAACGTAGATGGTTTTGTCTATAAAGGAAAGGTGGGCAACAGTATGTGTCACAAGCAAAAAGAAGCAATGAATGGAGTAGTGGGGGAGTGGCAAGGTTTAGGTTCATTTGAGGAAGACGAGTCAAGGGTTTTTGAGAGAACTATAAATGTAAATAATGGCTCCTTGGGAGCGATTGAGGTGCGTGATGTGTCGGAAATACCTCAACAGCAACCTCGAGGTTCCATGATACCTTGGGAGAGGTTTCTCCCTTTCGGGTCCATCAAAATTCTCCTTGTGGAAAATGATGACTCGACACGCCATGTTGTTAGTGCACTACTACAGAATTGCAGTTATGAAGGTGAGTATTCGTGTTTCTTTCATTGGTAGATTGAATGTTAAGAACTTAAATTCTTAAGATGTTGCTATGCTTTCCTGCTGAAATAAAATCGTAGCGGTAATTCTACCTTGAGTTTTAAGATAATAGAATGGATAGTATGGTAGAATGATCATTTCTTTCTACTTTCATTATGAACGAATCATCTATTGTTTGTTGAAAGTAGTAAATTTTAGGAACATTTGCTTAATTTGGTTTAGATTTCTTCACTTACCACCATCCAAATGGGTTGGGATGGTTCAAGCTTTAAATGGTGTTCAATGGGCATGCCACAGGAACTTTCACAGTTTCTATTAAAAAACTTTAAATGAATGATTTTCTGGTGCTTTGATATCTTATGATTTTGATATGCCATTGGCGAAGTTGTACTTTCTATGAGTAGACATTTGTGTTTATTAAAAGCCATATGAAGTTGAAAGACAAGCTTAACCACCCTTTTCTTGGCAGTTATGGCTGTTGCAAATGGTCTTCAAGCATGGAAAGTCCTAGAAGATCTGACTAACCACATTGATATTATCCTGACAGAGGAAGCCATGCCTGTTTTATCAGGCATTGATCTTTTATGCAAGATTATGAACCACAAAACTTTCAAGAATATCCCTGTGATAAGTAAGTATCATTCACTAGCATCTAAAAATTGCTTTAATTGAGATGTAAGGTCTAATTTTAATGATTATTTCTGGTTTGATATTTTTAATTATCACCACCAATGACATTCTATATTTCGCAGTGATGTCATCTCATGATTCTATCAGTCTAGTCTTTAAGTGTTTGTCAAAGGGTGCAGTTGACTTTTTAGTAAAACCTATTCGGAAGAATGAACTTAAAATTCTCTGGCAGCATGTTTGGAGGAGATGCCACAGTGTGAGTTCCTCTACATCTCTGCTTCAAATGTGATTTTGTCTTATGATCTAATTTGGAGGTTAGCTTCAGTACTAGTATTTATTCGGAGATTCAATTCACCTTCCGAGAAAGTAGTGATGCACAGAATTTCCCAGTAAAGTGGAAGTCTTTTAAAAGCAATTGATTAAAGTTCTTTAAGCTAATGTTGTTTCAATGGCGGTTTTAGTGGAATTGTATATCTTATTTCTGATTATATTGTTGCCATTCAGCTCATTGAAGGCAATGAGTTTTAAACTATCTCCTGAATTTTGGATTAATTTCTCATTCTCTCTTAGTCTAGCGGCAGTGGGAGTGAAAGTGGAACCCAGTCAAAAAAGTCTATTAATTCAAAAGGCAATGATGAGTCTGAGAATTATGCTGCCAGCAGTGATGAGCATGATAATGAGAGTGATGGTCCGATTATTCGTGATGGAAGTGAAAATGGGAGTGGCACTCAGGTAAGGATATATGAATAGTTGTAGTAACTTAACTAAATGGGAAGAGATGAGGGAGAAGGGTTAATACTGCAATTGTCAATCTTTTCATTTTTAGCATATGAGATCTAGGATATTACTAGTAGTTATGGTTGAGCTTATTTGTACACTTTCTAGAATTCATGGACAAAAAGGGCAGCTGAAGGAGAGAGCTCTCATCCAATGTCATCCTCAAATCAATTGCCTGAATCTCCTGATAGCACTTGCGCGCAGGTGGTTCATGTAAAGCCTGAAAAATGTGGGAGCCTGTGGGCATGTGTTATCGAGACAAAAGAATGCCAAGAACAGCATGAACAAGTTGGTACGCCTTATGATATATATATATTTTTCATTTAGATCTTTCTTTTACTTTTCTTGTTTGTTAATAAAGCTGTATGTAATTCATTTTCCAGATGATGCTTCAGGGGGCAAGGACTTCGAAGTAAGAGTTAAAAGAAATCCAGAATTGCAATGTGGACATCAATGTGAAAATCTACCTACTCACCAGGCAAGCATCAAGCAGAATGGATTGCCTGAAGCAGAATGTAAGCAATTTGACAGCGGACAGTTAGAGCGCGAGAATGAGAACATAACTGGCAAGGATCGAACCCCTAATATAGTTACTGCAATTTCTAACTGTATCAATCAACAAGCTGAAAACAGAGATTTTGATGCTCCAGGTGGCCCTTCTGATATCCCACAAGTCAAAGATGGAGCATCCCGTGGGTCTGAAGAAATACCATCCCTTGGGCTGACTCTTAAGAGGCTGCAAGGAGCAGCAGATAGTCGAAACTTTGCAAATGATGAGCACAATATTTTGAGGCATTCTGATTCGTCAGCTTTCTCGAAGTAAGACTGTTACTTGCAGACTTTAAACCACATTATATCGTTTTTTACCATATTAGAATCAAACTCGAAATCATTCTTCTCACCCCTTTACTTAATATGCAGATACAGTCCTGCATCTTCTGCTAATCAGGTATGGTCTATAGCACTTAGGCAGCAAGTATAGGGTATGTCAATTCTCTAATCACTCAAATTCACAACATTCTCCCTTTTCCGACTTAATCAATGGCTTGCATGTTGCTTACAGCAACTATTGTGCTGCCAATGACATGACAGAAATACACATAAAAAGAGTGAGTCCATAGGGGCAAGACTCTTTGAGTAGGTCTAATTTCCGTATCCATGATTCCAGGCTCTCACAGGAAATGTAGGAAGTTGTTCTCCACTTGATGGTAGTTCTGTTACGATGAAGACAGAAACTGTGCGCGCTTTTCCATCTCATTCAAATGGGATTCTTTTGAATCAGCCATCAAGTGGAAGCAGCAACAAAAATGATATGACCAGCACTGCTAAATATGTCAGCCGAAAGCCAGAAGCTTTGAATGAAAAGTCTAGGTCTATTTCAGCATTTAAGCGCTTTCACTCTGCTTCATCCCAACCAATGCAAAATGGTCATATTTGTCCAACTCAAGAAGTGTTAACTGAAATGGCAGATGATACTGGATTTAAAACTGCTCATTCACAATCAAGAAGTTCAAACCAGGTGTTTCATGTGCAGCACCAATGTAAACTCCAAATTGAGAAAGAAAAGCATTATTTGCAGCCAGACCATGATACCTCTCTGAAGATTATGACTGATACACAATGCAGATCATCCAATGTGTTTAAAGGGCCCTCTGAATGTATTATTATAAACTATAGAGTAAATGGGAGTGCCTCAGTGAGTAACAATGGCAACAATGGACCTAACGGGAGCAGTGGTAGTGGAGTGGATGAAGATCGGGTTGCACAGAGAGTGGCTGCCTTAACCAAATTTCGTCAGAAAAGGAAAGAAAGATGTTTTGAAAAGAGGGTAATTCACTTTTTCATTTCTGTCTTTGCAATAGAGCAACAATGGGGTTTGCATCCTAACTGTGTCTTGCTTGCCTCTTTGTCTTTCTAAATAAAAAGTTTGGTTCCAATTCTCACATCATCTCAGAGTTTGACTTATTGTATGAATACCCATTTCTAAGTGTCTACAAATTGTATCAATAGCTTCAATTGCACTCAAAAGATTGCATGTCTACAAACAAGTTTGCCATATTACTGGATGCTGCTCCCATGGATGGTTGGGGAAATATAGCAGCATTCTAAACGCGAATTCAGTCTGCTGTCAATTTTCATATTAAGAACTTGAAGTTGGCACTTGCCTCTGCTTTAGAGTTTATCATGTAAGAGTATGATAAAACTAAGCCTTCTTCTACGGTTCTTGTTTCTCAGGTACGGTACCAGAGCAGGAAAAAGTTGGCAGAACAGCGACCTCGTGTCAAGGGACAGTTTGTGCGGCGAATCGTGTATGACATTTCAAACTGTAATGTAGATTATTAATTGGTCATCTCATGACTAGTACTCCTCTAAACAGGTCTCTGACTATCTCTTTGCTTCTCAGGTCTGATTCTGAGGGAGGGAAAGATTGTTTGAGTAATGGGCTCATATCTGAAGACAATTCTTCTGATAACGTAAGATAACACAGGCAGGGTTGCTGATTGCTAACTTGAGCTTTTTCCCTGCTAATGCTTATAAATTTGTGTATATCAGACGAGCACTGGCTGTGTGTTTAGGGAAGGAATACATTCATATGGAATGATGGGTTTTTTTTCTTCCCTTTTTTCTTGTTTTCATAAGGAGCTAATACTATATTTGCGTGAAAACAAACAAGAGATTTTAGAAGTTATGTCAATACTTTGAACAGTATGTTATCGATGTGAAGTTTTATGAATTTCTGCATGGAGACCAATCTTGAATGGGATAATTTCTTCCTTTCTTCATGAATTAAACAGGCGTTGGTGTCTCTATTCTTCTAACTTTGTTGTCCTAATTCAATTCATAACTGGAATTCGAGTTCGGGTTTTTTTTTCAGGTTCAGATTCGAGTTCGAATTTGGGTGTTTTGGTTTGGATTTTTGACTTTTTTTTTTTGTTAATTTGGGTTTATTTTGCCCCCTCTAGTTGAACTAGCTTCAATTCATACCATGAATTCCAGGTTCTAGTCTGTTGGTCTCTGTCAGGAAGTGGTTGGAAGACAAGGGAAATGCTTGGTCGGATGCAAAGTAAAACGTGTAGGACTCAACACAAATTAGCTACGAAAGACAACCTTGTTACTGAAAAGTCAAAACTGCCATGCCTACAAGAATAATATTGGTTCTCCTTAAAAAACCATATCTCCTGTTTTTAGCTGTTGCTGATTCAATTTGCAGCTGTGGCCATTAAAAGTTCTGATAGCATATAGAGTTTGCTTCCTCTCAGCCCCTTGAAATTTGGGCAGTTTTCTTGATTCTTGACTAGAAGATTGAATTGGTCATATAGATTATGGTATGGAAACAGCATTTTTAATCATTACTACACTATTTTGTTTGCTGTTTAAGAACCAAAGAAAAAGGTTAATATATAAATTGGTCTAGGAATTATAGATCTTTTAATCATTTGGTATTTTGAAGGGAAAAAAAAAATTTACAATTAGATATCTGAACATGTATTCTGTTAGCAAATTATCCAATAGACTAATCTCGTTACATAAAATGCTAACGGATCAATACTAAATCGTCACGTGTAAAGTTAAATATTTTTCTAAATCTAGATGTGGACATTGATCAAACACGTGATGATTTATTATTGATCAATTAAGTCACATCAATATTTTATGCAACGAAAGTTAACTTGCTTGATGACAATAAAATTTAGATACCTGATTGTAATTTTTTTTTTAAAAAAAAGTATCAAATTGTTAAAAAATATATAATTCGAAAGTGAATTTATATATTAACCTAAAAAATACATTATAATAATTTCTTTGCATATTTTTGGACAGGGTCTTTTCTTAATGCAATGGCGTTGCTCATCTTGAATGCTATTGGCAACAGCGTTGATGGATTATATATATATATATATAATCCATATTTTTAAAATTTAAATCCATATTTTAAAATTTAAATTTTCAAACGCAATCTTAAAATATTTATTAACAAAATCCTTACTTTTTATGATATAAAAAAGCCGAAATTTAAAAATACACGCTGGATACTACCTATGATAAAATGAATTAACCAAACTCTACTTCTTTTTTTTTTGGATAAGTAAGTGTTTTATTTATCCAGAAAGCAGTTAAACTGCTACATCCAACATCATGTGCAACATGTACTTAAAGCTATACATACTTAAACAATACTTGAACAAAACTTAAGACCACTAATCAATCAGGGAACAATAGCAACATACTTCAGCAATACTTAAAGCTATTCCAGAATGGACAAAGATCCTAGGAAAAAAGAGACAGTCTCCAATCTGCATCCAATCTTCGGTTCACTTCATCAGGACTAATGTTCTTGAGCCCCAACAATCGCATTCTGATGATCTCTTTTATCTGCTCAATGATGGCTCCTTGTGTGGATTGAAGGCGATTAAAACACCTATTATTTCTCTCCCTCCAGATCGAGTAAAGAAAGGCACTCCATGATAAACGCAAAATAACAGAAATGAGAGTTTTTCCTCTGATTCTGTTTACTGCCCATTGCAGCTCTGCTTGCCAGCTCCTTATGCTTCTATGAAGTTGACATAAGCATAGTATATGCCCCCAGATTTCCTTTGAATAGTCACATTCAAAAAATATATGATTCCGAGTTTCTTGCTCAGTTTGACATAGCTCACATTTGCCATCCACCTCCATGCCCCATGACATCAATCTGTTCTTTGTAGGCAGTTTGTCCAATATAGCCATCCAAGCTACCAGTGCATATAACATTTAAGTTATATGAATTAACCAAACTCTACTTCTTTTCAGTTCCTATAACATTTAAATTCCAGCGGTGATCAGCTGCTGCCAAATCCAGTCGAAACTGATAGACGTAACCATGCCATTGGCTTAGATCTTCTAGACTGGTGATTGCGTGTGACTGACAACCGATTTTTAATTTTTTTTTTCTCGAAACGCGTGGATCACCGTTCAGCTGTTAATAAAATTGAATATTATACAAAAGAAAATTACTAAAAAAAGGCGAGTGCCAGTGAGGGTCCCACTGAAACGTTTGACCTACCTTTAGATTTTAAAATCAGACGGTGATGCATGCGTCACCTGTGGGTGACACATTTTCACAAAATAAAATAAACAGAAAAGAAAATTTTCTTTTCCATTATATAAAAGGACAAAGATCGGTTGCGACGAACGGCCCGCTATTGATTCACTGTGGGACAATCAAAGACCGCCACGTAAGAAAATCGGTGTTTTTTATACAGGAAACTGACAAAAAAAACCTACTGCACGTTTCTTCGTTCCACATGATTTGACCAAAAAACCCTTTTCGTAAATGACGTGGCGCATTCTTATGTGTTTAGGCTTCAACGAGTTTTTTCGGTTAACAATTTTATTGATATTTTTAATACATTGATTAAAATATTATTATATTTAATAATTTTAAAAAATTATTTATAATACATTCATTAACAAAATTTTTTATAAAATATTATTTAAAATGTTTTTGTATTTAATTTTCTTTATTTTAAAAAAAAATACATTAATTATATATATATATATTTTTGTTTTTTAAATATGGCAGTGGTTAATATTTCCGGTATGAACAAAGTTTTTTTTTTTTTTTCTTTGCTCTGTTTTCTAAGGGTTATCCCTCTCTCTGTTTTTCTTTTCCCCTGCTTGGCTGATAATTTCTTGGGGGTTCGAATTTTTCTGTGCAGCTGAGAAAGAGAAGGAAAAAAAAGAGAGGAAAGAGAAAGAGAAAGAAAAAGAAAAAGAAAAAGAAGAGAATAGGAGGGAAAATCTTAACTTTTTAAAAATTATTATTGAGCATGGGTTGTTTTTGGATCACTGGGAATTCAAGCCAAAGATCAGAGAAGCCAAAAAACAAGAACAACAGCAAGAATGATAACAGCAGCAACAAAATCAAACCCCATGATCAAACACAAGCTAGTTCGGGTATTGAATTTTGTTTTCAAATTATATGATTTCCTTTTTCTTTTTGTGAAATTAAATGCATTGTGTTTGATCATGGTGTTGAATTTATGTTATTGCTGTTATCATTCTTGTTTTTGTTTTTTTGGGTTGTTTTTGTGTTCGGTATGTGCCAATCTTGATTCTCAGTTGTTCTCCTAGGATAACAAAGACTCCATTTTAGGACATTTTTATTGTCGATTTTATTCATAACCCAAGTTTCTTTTCCCTCTAGTTCTTGGATTAATTTTTCGTTACTTTGTTTTTGTTGATAACGGGTTTTGAAAATCAAAATGGATTCTTTCTTTCTTTCTTTTGTTTTCTCTCTATATCTTGGTGTTTTGATTGTCAAGCTAAATGACTTTGGATTGTAAATTTTGATTCTTGGCAAATGGGTTTCAGGTACTTCTTTCATCCATTTAGTATGTTATTTCAACGAATTGCTACTGATTGATTTAAGATGTATTAGTGAAAACTTTTACAGTATTTTCTTAACATGTGCTGTAGCCTGTATGTGTAATCATGCTACTGCTTTTTTTGTTTGTTTGCATGATAGGAAAGAAAGATCCATTCTGTAATATAAAATCCGTACTGGGTGTTCTATTTGTCATTGTTTGTTCTTTGTTTACTTTAGATACTGATGGTTGTGGTCATTTAAAAAAACAAAACTCTCTTTGGCTTTTCTTTTTCATGGGACCTTGACTTATGTCTTTTTCCTGGTTTTTACTTGTGTTTTTTGGTCCATCAATTAAAAGGTGCATTGAAAGTCAGTGCATATGAGACTGTAAAGAAGGAAGAGATAGCTAAGGATGACCAGTTATCGTTGGATGTAAAGAATTTGAATTTGAATGATGAGGTTTCCAAGGATGGAAAAGCTAGCAAACTGGCACAGTCATTTACATTTGCTGAACTTGCAGCTGCCACAGATGACTTTAGATCGGATTGTTTCTTGGGTGAAGGAGGTTTCGGAAAAGTTTACAAGGGATCCTTGGAGAAAACAAACCAGGTTAGTTGAGTTTACTTAATCGTCTTACATCTCTTTTCAACTTAACAAACCTGTATTATACTAGATTCGGCATTGCACATTATATTCTTTGATGAAGTTGGTGGTTACTATGTAGGTTGTCGCCATCAAGCAACTTGATCGTAATGGTGTTCAGGGCATTAGGGAGTTCGTTGTTGAAGTATTGACATTAAGCATGGCTGAGCACCCAAATCTTGTAAAATTGATAGGGTTTTGTGCTGAGGATGAACAGAGACTATTGGTTTACGAGTACATGCCGTTAGGATCTTTGGAAAACCATTTACATGGTAAGCAAAATTGCTCCCATTTCCCTGCTGATTTCCGCTATTTTTTTCTTTTTACCTTTTATGACATCTCTACCTATTATGTCATGAACGTTATTATTGATAGTTTGTTCCCCTTCATGAATTCAGAGCTTCTACCTGGTGGAAAACCACTTGATTGGAACACGAGGATGAAAATAGCAGCTGGTGCAGCGAGGGGCTTAGAATATTTGCATGATAAAATGAAGCCCTCTGTTATATACCGTGACCTGAAATGCTCTAACATTCTGCTTGGAGAGGGATATCATCCGAAGCTATCTGATTTCGGCTTGGCCAAAGTGGGTCCGATTGGGGATAAGACTCATGTTTCTACAAGGGTTATGGGCACGTATGGTTATTGTGCACCAGATTATGCAATGACTGGACAGCTGACATTTAAATCAGATATTTACAGCTTTGGGGTTGTCCTCTTGGAGCTAATTACTGGTAGGAAAGCAATCGACAATATAAGAGATCGAGCAGAGCGAAATCTTGTTGCATGGGTAAGATTAAAGCCATTAATATCTTTGATGTTTCAATTGGATATATTTCCATTTAAAATTGTCTGTTAAGAATCATTGGTCTTGCATTGTCATTTGTCACTCTTTTTGGCCTGTTTATCATATTATATCGGGATTGTGGGTTAGAAATATAATTGTTATGAATGTGGTTTTGTTCTGTATTTATAATCTCAATTGATGTAATCCTAAGAAGTTTGCTGGAAGTGTCATCTACTCTCCTACTTTTGGTATCTTCATTTTTATAAGGAATTTCTGTTAGGCTAAAAAATTATGGGAAGCGTAATTTTTGTTGTATGGCTTGTAGCTGATAACATTATATAACAATTAAGGAACTGGTTTTAGAAGGGAAGTTGGTAAAGAGAAATGGTAATTATTGTCGCTTTGATCCCGTTCTAAAAAATGGTTATTTGCTTTCAGGCACGGTCCATGTTCAAAGACCGAGGGAATTTTTCACAAATGGTTGACCCTCTGTTGCAAGGTCAATATCCTATCAGAGGTCTCTACCAAGCGCTTGCCATTGCTGCCATGTGTGTTCAGGAGCAGCCTAATATGCGGCCGGGTATATCTGATCTGGTTATGGCTCTGAATTATCTAGCCTTCCAGAAATATGACCCTAGCAATCCTGTTCAGAGCTTTCGGAGGAGCATGTCATCATCGGCCGTGAACAGGAATGACGATAAAGGAGCAGTTGCAGACCATGAGCGTAAGAGTTACTCAGCTGGAGTACAAAATTAGAAATAAAGTGGGCAAATATTGTTCTGCGGTGTTAAATGTACAGTGTCTGGTTATCAGTTTTTGCATCACAGAAGATAACAGGCATACTTTCCATCCTTAATCTTCATATACAGAGATTTTTCTTTCCTCCTTTAACCTCCTCAGCTGGTGTACATGTGAGTTTGGGGTTGTTGTATGTAGGAAGCTTCTTTGTAGGGACCATTTTCCCATTATAATAGTTTAGCCCTCCTATTTACAAAGATGAGTCCCCCTCCATTTTGCTCTCATGCTTAATCCCACAAAAAAAGGGGTGATTCTCTCTTTTGGGGAGCTTTTACATTACAATGAAAACAGAAATTCATACATGACTTTTATCTTCTTGATTGTTGTCTCCATGAAGATTGTCTAAATTCAGAACATGAAAACTGAGGGGTACATTGACAAGTTAACTTTTTTAAGGGGGAAGTCTCCACAATATTCTCTTATTGTCGGTTGGTTGTTTTACACAAGTTTCTTACACGTATCAAGTGGAAATTGAGTATAGTTCAGTGTTTAGAGAAGTCGGAAAGTATTAAAAGAGAGGGTTTGCCTAAGCACAGCTGGGCTGGCTGGGGATTCAGACCAGGCTGAATTTACCCAGTTACCTATTTGCTGAATTTATCTTGAATACCCTCCTTCAAGAAATTTATGCAAACCTTGCTAAACTCTTATACAAAAGATTGTGTTTCCTTATCAGTTTAATAGCTTCACTTACCTCAAAGAGTCAAGAAAGCGAAGTGCTGATTAAACTTGTTGAAGGTTCACAAAATTTTGGATTCCAACGAAGTTCTCTCCCAGTTACGTGCCAAAAGATTTTCCGCCTAAAGTCGTTAGAAGATTAAGTAACTAACTGAAACCCAAGGCTTATAACTTCATCAGCTCCTTCCAAGAAAACACTTGAACGTTTCTCTTCATCTCAATCTTCAGCAAATCTCTCTCTCTCTGTCTCTCTTAAGCTGCTTGAAGAAAAATCAATCTCCTGGAAGATGATGAGACCTGGTCATCTTCCAGTTTCGATGCCAGTGGGTAACGCTGCCAGGAAGGAAAGAGGGGCTTTTCGGTATCGAATGTTTCCATTGGCAGAGAGGTGGATTCATGCTATTCCTGTGATCGTCCTGCTCTGCTTCCTCATTCTCTGGTGGTTGGCTCGTCCAGGTATCATTAATTATTTCTTATGTTACTCGAACTCGGGTCTGAGTGTCGGACACGGGTATGTTCAATTTTTTCCAAGATTTTTATGTATTTGGAGGGTTCTTGAGGATCATATCCCCATACCCATGTTCGGATATGCGTTGGACACGGATACTTAAAGAAAAATGAAGAGTCGGAGCAATATAGATTATTTCTTGAAGATTTAAACAAAACCATGCAAGCTGATCCGTTCTTTACTCTGAATTCTGTCAGTCTTGATGTTGTCTTAGATTGGGTACATTGGTTGAACCCTTTTATTTCTGCTTTTATTTCTTTGATGGCTAATACTTGAGGTTATTGCTTTGTCTTTAATGTAAAGAATGAAGCTGGCTTAATTTTGCTAATAATTCTTTTATAGTTTCTCCTCTTGTGCTAATTAGTGCTATTTTTTAATCTTTATACCATTGTTTGTATCTTAGAGAATTTAATCTTTGTTTTACTTTTTAATAACTCAGAATAAAAGAGATTAGAACTTTCGCAGTCTCATAAGTTAGTTCTGGTTCAGAATTGTTGCTGAAGTCTAGTCTCCTTTGTTTGGATCTAAAGAAAATCATTAAATTGCTTCAAATGATCATTCTTTTTGGTTAGTTCTTTTTGCATGTGGGTTTTCTTTTTCTTTTTTCTCCTTGTTCTTTCCTACATTTATTATTCATGGGATGCCTTAGAAGCAAGAATCTTTTGATTTGATTCTGATAGTTGTGAAATAGCTTATGAAGTTGTGCCATCTTGTTTGGCTCTCAAGAAAGTTATGCAATTGCAGAAGTGAAGTACTTTCTTGTATCTCTCAAACACCAAAATTCCAATATTTATTATTATTCAGGGTTGAAAATTGATGTCAACTATAATCAACTTACTCTTATTCAGTTTCTAATCAACTATGAATCTCCTTTTTTTGGTTTAAAAACAGTGAATGAGAAGATCAAGGATGGCAGAATTGTTGCTATACATCATGTTGATATGCCATTGCCTCTTATTAATTCTCAGATTGATGTAGCCATCTTGGCATCTGCTACATCACCAATTGCCTCAGTCCCACAAAATCTCACAGGGAATGGAACTGAAGCACATTTAGGGAGTAAGAGCAATTGAAAAATGAAAAGAATCATTGCTTCTGAATGAGAAAACAGTTTTTAAGGAATTCTCTTTTCTGTCAGTCAAGATTAAAGGTATAGAACATTTTAAGGCCTTGTTATGATCAATAATAAGCCAAAGAGTTGTTCATTTGTTTGTACTGAAATTACACATGTAGAGACACCATTAAGAGAAAAAGCATGAATCATGTATGACAAAAAGTTTGCTTTCCTGAGCCTGTTGGAGTACATTCCAGGTACATCAAAATTACATCTGATCTCTGTTTTGTTCTTGACACCCATAGCATTATCTTATTCCTGTATGCTGCATGCCTTGGGCCATGGTAAAAGAAGAAGATAAAAATCATTAAAACATGACCTATGACTATCCCTTTTTCGGTTGTAATTCACTAATCTCACCCTCTCTGCAATTTCCCACAGATAAAACCATTGTATTATTTTTATCTGTTGGAAGAACTCTGCAACAATCCCTCCTTGGCGACTGCAAAAATGAATATTGGGGTTCAGTTAGTAATAGCCTATATGTTGCTCCAACTCTGAACTGTGTCCGACGCATATTCGGACATGGGTATGGAAAAACTTAGAATACATCAAACATACCCGTGTCGGACACATACCCGTGTCGGACACTCACATCCGAGTCCGAGTAACATAAGTAATAGCATCCATAATTTTCTTTTCACAGTTTCCTACGGTAACATATGAATAAAAAAAAAAAGGTACCTTCTGCCATCGAAGATCATCCCGCTTCTTTAGGACTACAACAGAATCAAGTTTCCCTGGGGAGGCCATTCTCCAACGGCAAAAGCGACTGCGTGCTTTATGACGGTAGTAAACCCCAATTGTTTGCCTCCTAGCACGATCATACTTAACCTTGTTCATATAGAAAACGAAGGGCTTTTGGCAAGGGTGCCTTTCAACAGGCCTAGTGTTAAATGCATAAGCAGTGTAATCGGCTCTTTTGTACCAATTAAGAAAAGTTCTAGTAGGCATCTCAAGCTCTCTGGGAGACATCACTCCTCTCAAGATTTGAACCACATAGCCCCAAGAGACTGAGATTGACCAGAATCTTGTTGAATCATAGCAGATAGATTGTTGCATCAAACTTGCAGAGTCCTCTTTGGAAGCTTCAAGCAGGTGTGAAATTGCTTTGGCTCGTTTCATCCCAGGGAAGATAGGTTCCACTACATCTAGGTGGTGAAGTGATACCAATGGAGTCACTGGATGGGCTCCCAAGAGGCCTAATAAGTCTCCATACACATCATACTGTACAAGAATAAGATAAAAATTAAAAACAATTTTACCCTGTCTTCCAAATTCTTGAATGAAGATCAAGAAGAGCTTCAAATCGTACTTTAAATTATGTTTCAACTTTCAAACTAGTTTGACTTAGAAACTATGTTACTTGGACTTCGGTATATTCAATTTTTTTTTTTTAAAAAGATTTCCATGTATTTGGAGGTCTTTAGAGAATCATATCCCCGTACCCATGTCCGAATATGCGTCGAATACGGGTGTCGGACACGGATACTTAAAAAAAATGAAGAGTCGGAGCAACATAGTCTAGAAATAGAAATGTTTCATATATTTTCATTCTTTCCCATTGTGAAATGTGAAGAGCAAAGTAGAAGAGGTGAAGAAGTGGAAGTTTTTACCTGATGGAAGCCAAGTTCCCTGGTGAGGGGCACTCCTAGCTCAGCCATGCAAGCCTGAATCCTGTCATCACTGCCATATAAAGCTGGATATCGCTGGATGCATTTATCCTGCATCTTTGCCAATTCTTTTGCCAATGGATAGCTTATTGCAAATCCACCCCCACCAAATGCCATAGCATATGAAAAGAATATATTCTGAATATGACTCTCTGATGCACTCCCAACATAATAAAACTGTGTATGATCATATTTAGCAAGCACCCTTACCACATTGTCAGCAATAAAAACTGTATCATCATCCCCCATTACAAACCACCTAATATCCTTCATTCCAAGCTTAAGTGTTTCAGAAACCACCCTTGAAATCCTCAATGCTGATCTTGAACCCTGCCTATTTATGTACTTAAACTTTGAAGTGTCCTGAGAAACCCTAATCTCAGGCAACCCTTCATTTCTCCAGGTTCTTACTTTCTTATCCACCCAAACTACTCCTCTAGTCTCTTTTGGCCTCCACCATGCTTTTATGTACTCTTTTCTAATCTCCCACAAATTCGACGAAGCTGCTATACCGAAAGCAATGTGTTTCAGCTCAGTGTCATATCGATGGTAATTACCAGGGACTGGTTCAACAAGCTCGACTGGTATTGGCCTTCGGTCTACTGTTTTTTCAACTTGTGAAGAAGATATGGTGGAGGAATAGTTCAAGGGTGTTTCAACATCAACTTTTGTGGAGAGATTGGTCATGTCTGGATAATCTTTGCGGTCATTGCTCAACAGGAGATTTGAGTATAGAATGTAAAGTAAAATCATGGTTATGAAGAAATAAATGATTAAGCTTCTAAAGCTATTTTGTGGCATGCGTTGCTGGGTAGAGGTCATTTGTTGCTAAAGGCTGAAAAGTTTTCTTGCAATATTTTGTAATTCTTTTGTTTTTGTTTTTGCTTTTGCTTTTGTTGATGTTGATGTTCTTGTGTTGGTGTTTGATGCTTCCCATGTTTTCGGTTCAAAGCATGGAGAAGGAGAAGGATATAGTTATAGAAATCAGCTTGGACTGAGAATTGTTCGGATCTAAAGAGACGAATTTTCCTTTTTCACATGTTTATATTTTTAATCCTTTCCTCCTTGAATGTGTCAAATTTTTTGTTTTGGTGGTTTTAGTTAATTTGTTATGGAAAATTATAATAAGATAATTTTATTTATTTATTTTTTCATTATTTTTTTAATGCAGGTTGTTAGTAAAACTTAGGTCTTGTCGATAACCAATGTTTTAAAAATCAAATTCGAGACTAAATGAATAAAGGTTCTGATTTTTAGTTCAATAGACCGATCTAATTAGACAAAGATTTTACGTAAGAGAAATCTCATTGCTATTCTTTTTAATATAATAAATTAACACTTAAAATTGCTTCAGTATCGAACTGATCCCGTTTAATTCGATCTAGTCAGATGTTAATTGATTTTTGACCGATTCAATTAATTTTTATTTATTTTATTTTGTCGAATCAAACAGACTTTTTATTTTCAATTTAAACCCTCTGTTTGGATTTTTCAACACTATCGATAATGTTCGAATTTTTCAACACTATGGATGATGTTCTTTAATGGAGTCCATAGACCAAAAAGTTGCCTTTCGGCCTCAAAACGTAACTTCAATGCTGTTAGGATAGACCTAGCAATTCGTGTTGTGTTTGTATATTTTATCATGTTATAATCGTGTTTAAGATATTTTATATTTATATAAATTTTGATACGTTAATAATTCGTATTATATAAATTTTTAAATATTCGTGTATTCGTGTCGAGTTCGTATTATTTTACATATCATGTTTTTAATTATTTTTTTCCTATTATCTATCTTCAATATTATCAAATCCAGTTAGAATGGCCTTTCATTGCACCGGGTCATATTATGGAACGGACCTTAATCCCAAATTCCTAGCATAACTCTAAAGGGCCAACTCCATCGGCTAAGGTATCTAGTTATATTAATGCATGACCTTCGTTGCCCTTGTGGCTGGAGCCCCAAACATTTGCTTGAAGCCCAAAAAGGAACAAAACGTGGAGAGGGTAAAATGGGCTGCCCTTCTTAGCCATTTTATTTTTTAATTAATTTTTTTTAATATACTTTAAAAAATATATATCATTCTGTTAATTTTATTTATGAAAATTAAAAGTTTTATTAATTGACTGTGAATAAAATAATTTTTCTAACTTAATAATACATATTAAACAAACTTTTGGTTTGGCATTACTTGAAATAAAAAAATTACCTAAATTAATTATGTAATCAGTCTCAAAATTGATTCAAAACAAACTATTAGAATTAGAGATTGTTTTAAATTCTTTTACGTAAAATTCAAAGTCCATTTGTTAGAGCAATAATTATGGGCCAACAAGGTTGTGGTTGGGAGCAATTGGATTTCAGTGAAGAACCCTAAAGTTAAAAGATGATGTCTGGAATTAGAACATCAGCACGTGAATAATAAATATGTTCAAATTACTCCTCCATTTCATACCACACAAAACTTGACAGCTAAATTTGCCTTAAATTCTCAACAAAAAAAAAAAAAAAATCAAAATTTTTCCTTCTATGATACGTGACTAGGTGTAGACTTAGCTATATTTGTATGCATGTCTTGTTTTATGATTTTTTTTTTGTCAACATATAAACATAAATACAATATAAATTATTAAATTTTAAATACAAATACGATACATATATATATCGTATTAATCGTATTTAAACGTATTGTATTATTACGTCATTTTTATATTTTTAAATGTGTCGTGTTTGTATATCGTCTCTAAAATTATCAAATATACTAAAGTACTAGTATATGAAATTTTCACAAATTTATTGATTAATTTAGTTGTCTTCAATTGAAAGCAATAGTGAACTAAAAACAATTCAGATCCTGGTTCCTATTTCTTTAGTGAAAAAAGATCTTTCTGATTTGGTGATGGCTGAGAACTTGTAAACCATACAAATGTCTTCAAATGTTATGTCATAATTATTAACTTTTCCACAATGATCAATAAAAGATCATTGTTAGAAGTTTGTTAATCAGAAAGAATATGTATTAATTACGTGGAAATGGTTTTTACAACATGTAACGATTCATACATTTTGATATAGGCTACATTCTACATGTTATATTAAATTATATAATCATATGTAATTTTTTTCTGTTCTATAAATCTTGTTCCGATCGTAGTGTTTAAAACTCGAGATTTTTAAATTAGAAACTTAAATTTTAATGAATTGGGTCATTGGTTTGGGTTTTTCCTCGGGACTGTTTAGATGCTTTATTTAGAGGAGGTAAAAATATGTTTGAACAAAAATTTGAATTCAAATAAAAAAGTCAAAGATCTTAATCCAATAAAATTCGAACTTGAAACGGTATGAATTTAAAATAATTCAAACGTAAAAAAATCCAAAACGATATCAACTTGAAAAACATAAACTCAAAAAGCTTGCTAAATTTGTTGCATCTCTCATAATATCTAAAAAAAAAATTACATACTTAGTATGAACTCGTTCTAAACTTAGAAAAATTTAAATTTGAAATGATTTAAATCGAAAAAATTCAAATTCAAAATAATTTAAGCCCAACATGACACAAACACAATACGTTCGAATCCGAACCCACTCCTTTACCACCTCTATTTAATTGGTAAAATATATAAAACTTTGATACTATAAGATTCTCTTGTTCGCTCTAGTGCAAAGGGGGAGAATCAAAAAGGAGTGATTGGAGGACATGACATGAACCATCCTTAGTTGTATGAAGAACAAACACACGAGAACATGATTCCCAATACTTTTTTTCCAAGAAAAGAGGCAAACAAAATGAGAGTGGAAAGTGTTGGACCAGACCAGACCGGCAAAGGTTCAATATATCTTGAATCTTGCTCTACATGATTTGGGCCTACCAAGAAAAGGGCAACAATTTGTGCAACAGGTCAGTGAGTGTGCGTAAAATATGACCTCCCACTCTCACTTTAACGAGATTTAGTAATTCGTGTATTCATATTATATTTATATATTTTATCGTATCATAATCGTGTTTAAGGTATTTTATATTTAGATAAATTTTGATATGTTAATAATTCATATTGTATAGATTTTGAGACATTCGTGTATCCATGTCGTGTTCGTATTTTTTTTTTGTATCGTGTCATATTTGTCTCATGTTTTTAGTTATTTTTTTCGTGTCGTGTCTACTATTGCCGGATCTACACGACCACAATCAGGCATTCAGCCGTGAGCAGATAAGGTAGATTACCACAAAGTTTCTTCACATGTCTCATGGTCCTACCGCATGTGGGGCTAATATTCTATTTTTATCTTATACAATTTACAATTCCTCAATATTTCCCAATCCATTAACCTTAATCTTAGTTTTATTATAAGTCTTAATCCGAATTTAATTCAATTGGTTTATATAATTACTTTTAAAAGATGACATCCAGTAGATTTGGATTCGGATCTTAACATTTACAATATTTTCTACTATCCACAAACTGTAATTTCTTTTATACAAAAAAAATCCACATTACCTGTTTTAGAAAAACAATTATTTACTTATATATTTTTTTGATTTAGGAAAAAAAAAATTCAAACTTAACTCTTTAAATATGAAAATTTAAATATATATATATTAATCATTGAATTAAATATTCGAATGCAGTATTTGCCTATACATTTTTGTCTTGAAATATTTTTATTACTTTTTAATGAATTGTTGCAAACTTTTATATATATATATATAAGTTACTAATAAATATCACTAAAAATTTATGTAATGAATAACTATGACAATATTAAAAAAAATTTATGTAAGGTTATTGCAGCAACCTTTATTAGCTATACAGCGGACAAAAAGGGCCTAATGTTAATTATTGTACTAGTTGATGAATCTTGAGTAGAACTGTTCCCGGCCGGATTAGTAGTCCGGTCCGGTGGGGTCGATTCATTTGGGTTGGGCTTTAAACAGGAGTTTTGAAACCTTGTTTAATCTAGAATATTATTAATTAAATTAATTAAAATATTTTTATTTAATTTTAATTTAAAAAAATATTTTAAAATAACTGTTAAGCTTGTTTTTGCATCTAATAAATATTTGGTTATATGGTAGGTATGCGTATGTTTTTGATACGTTGATGGTAGAATTTTTTAATTTCACAAAAAATAATATTTCATTTATTTTTTTATTATATTTAAAAAAATAATATTATGTGTCATTCATTAATCTCGTTTATGAAATTTAAAATCTTCACTGATAGTGAATGAAATTTTTTTTTTCATATATTCTGCATTTTCTTACTTAAAATAGATCCAAGTCTCTCTTTTTTTAAATAATATATATTTTTTAAATTATACTTTGATTAAAACAAACATGTTTTTACTCGAGCAAAAATGTTTTATTAGAGTAATTTGAATAAATTGCACTTGTTTTTATTATTTAAACTTAAAATTTAGAAACTGTTCTCTTTTACAAAAGAGTTAATTAATCATGGCTTCAAAAAGTTATCCTCCAACTACAAAATTAAATCATTCTCTTTCAATCAAAACCTATATTGCATGCAACTGCAAGCAATTGGATTTTTTAATCATATACTTTTATAGTTGCAAACAAAAAGTAAAAATGGATAAGCAAAGCAAAGAAAATTGTAAAAAAAATCAGAATCTGATAGGCTAAGATGATCCTTCATAGTTCATATAGTCATCCCTTTTTAACTTTCATGTTGAACCCCAAACACCAGCCAACTATGTCACGTGTCCATCTATGATGCCTCTAAACTTTATAGCAAACCAGCCATTTCATTTTCATCCCTCAATAATATGCAATTGAGTTCGGAAAGATATTTCCTTCTTCTTTTTTTCTTTTTCTTTTGCTTTCTACTTTGTTTTTATGATGATAAGTCTTATAGAATTATGATTTATCCTTAGACAAAGTTTTTGGCTGAGACACCCAAGAAAACAAGAAAGCATTGCTGGAAGAGGCTCACGGTCGGGGAAGTCCTGAAACTTTCAACGTGCTTCAGAAATTTGCTTCTGTTTTTTCTGCTGATTCTGCTTTTGTTGTTACTTGTTATTGTTTCTTCTTTTTTGTTGACAACCCATTTCCACCCAGACTGTAAGGGATCAAGAAATCACTCAATCAGTGGAAGGTGAGTGGTTTTATAGGGAAATATTTATGTTTCTTTCTAAGCCTTTTTTTTTTTTTAAGGCGATCGAAAGAAAATGGTTTCATGATTGAGTTATAGGGATACGAGCTGATCATAGCAAGAGCCATGTGAAATTCAGGTCCAGAGGGATGGGAAGCCAAACCTTTTCGACAATCATTCATTCCTATTTTTTTTTTAGCCTTTTTGATTGCCTTTAAAAAGTAGTTTCTCATCCATGATCTTCTCGTCTCCTTTCTATCTGTCTAGCTCTTACCTTTGCTGAGTTCCTTTCAGCAATAAAAAAAAAAACCAGGATCTGATTCTGAAGACTCAGCTTGTCGGCTTAATTCACTTGAGGTAGCCTCTTTGTAATTTGTTTGCTCATTTACACATTCAAAGTTCTTCACTTATTCTTTACTACTTTTAAAGATTTGTCATTTCTCTCAAGAAATTCTCAGCAGCTAGCTAGAAAAATGATTATCCACAAAAGGTTTTACCAAACATTTTTTTTGGGTTGTTTTTTATTAGTAAGTTGCATTTCTTTTCTCTTGAAATCTTCCAGTTCTAAAAGGAATCTACTTCTGGTCTCAAGCTCTAAAATGCACGATCTTTAAAACAGATTGACAGAAAATTTTCTCTGCTCATAAATTTGTACTGAAATTATTCTTGTTTTTCGTCGTAATTTAACATATTCGGTTTTCTTTCACTCTCATGGGCCGCAAAGTGTTCTTCTTTTTTTGACAGCTTTAATCAAGGGAACCATCTAAGCTAGGTTCTAGATAATGTCTTCAAGCTCTGGCAAGTTACTGACTGTTTTTTTCAGTGCTATTGGCCTAATTTTCCCCACTCTCACATCTCCACCTAACGTATTCCTTTTCCCCATGACCAAACTACCCCAAAAAAATCTGAGGCTCTCAATCACTTTTGCAGTCGACAAAACTAGAAGCTAACGTGAAGTTAGATGATCAAAGCAACCTGAAATGTCCTGAAAGCCCCTGATAATACTTGCAAACTGACTTTTTATGATACTTTTTAAGTTTTAACACCCCATAATTCAGTTCCAAAACATCTCTCTCTCCAACCTCCTAGTCCTGTCCAGTTCATTTCAATGTCCCACCACTGATGTTGAAAATGAAACATTGGTATAATCAGACATAGATGAATCCATAAATTTCAACTCTGTTAAAAGTATTTCCAGCTGGAAAATATTTGCATGGCTATGAATTATGATGGGTTTTCTTCCTTTTTGATGCATGACTAGACAATGTAAACTATAATCTAGACAAGATTTCCCCCCCCCCCCCACTATTTTTAGTATTAATTTTGAAATTATGCAGATATGGACCCAACAGAAAAATCATCCAAGAAATCGAACTTGATCCCACCACTGCCAAGGGACTCTAGGGGTTCACTTGAAGTGTTTAATCCATCCACTTTTTCAACTCGACCCGTTAGCCCGGCATTTCGCTCGCAACCCACGTGGCCAAACCTGATAGAGACACGTGGTAGTCTGGAAGAAGTTGACACTTCCAAGCTAGCCTCCAAGTCGGGTCGGGTTGAAGAAATAACATCATGGATGGCACTCAAGGAACCGCCTGCTCCTGCGCCATCTCCAGCACCATCTTCATTAGCATCATCACCACTTGTTCATAAGATCACTAGTGATAATAATGATCAAAACCGGAGCGGAACCGCGAGTGCGAAACCTTCGGATGAAGCTGGAGTGGCTGCAAAGAGAGCTGCAGAATGGGGGCTGGTATTAAAAACCGATAACGAAACTGGCAAACCACAAGGAGTTGTTGTTAGGAATTCGGGTGGGGATGACCCGAATGTCAAACCGGGTACTTCAAGTAGGAACTCGAATAATTCGGTTCGGAGCTCCGAAGAATCATCAGATAATGAATTTAGTAGCAAGGAGAGAGGGTTCCCTAGAGTATCCGATGACTTAAAGGATGCATTATCAACGTTTCAACAAACATTTGTTGTTTCGGATGCTACCAAACCCGATTACCCGATTCTGTATGCAAGTGCCGGGTTTTTTAAGATGACTGGATACACTTCTAAAGAGGTCATAGGCAGGAATTGGTAAAATCAACTTTTTATTTTATTTTATTTTTACTATGATTTTATTAACTGTAATAACGGTCATGAAAGGGTAATATTGACATTTTGTTGTTGTTGTTCGGTGGGAAATCCAGTCGGTTTTTACAGGGTGCGGGTACGGACCCGGAAGATGTGGCGAAGATTAGGGAGGCATTGCAGGTAGGGGGAAATTATTGTGGGAGATTGTTGAATTACAAGAAAGATGGGACACCTTTTTGGAATCTTCTTACTATTGCACCCATCAAGGACGAAAATGGAAAAGTTCTAAAGTTTATTGGGTTAGATTTCATTTTATCCTTTACATATTGGTTTTTAATTCTCAAATTATTTTACCATATGATTTTTTTATAAAACAATTGAGAATGTTAAAATCAGAGGTTGATATATATCCTTTTAAGATGTATGAAATAATCATTCATGTTGCAAAACCATATATTTTCAGCTTTTACTATAATTTTTTTATAATTTTTTTTTGATTATTTAGATAAATACTAAAATAATAATAAAAAACTTATTTTAAAATTTAAGAGAAAAAATAAAATAATTAGAGGAACATGTTTTAAAAAAAAAGAAAAAAAAAGAGGTAGACGTGTATTTAAAATCTGAATTAACAATTTACTTTTAAAGAAAATGAAGTTATCATTATAGTTTTATATATATTTTGTTGTATAATTTGTTTTTTGATTAATTTTTATATCATTTGAGTTGTGATATTAATTTAATTAAAAATTCTATAATTAATATAGATGAGTGGCATTATTGGGTTTTTGAGGCTTTGACTTATATTAGAATAAGAAAACATAGTAAAGGTAAAATTTCTAATGCCCTATCTTTTTCCCTTGTTCAAAGGGAAAAAAGAAAGACCAGACCTTGTAAATGCCTTGAAAAGCATCTTAATTTGGGTACTTCATGGTTTTAAGATGATAATGGGTAGTAAAGCAAAGCCTCCACGTTTTCATTTTGCTTGAACACCCATTGTAAAGCTGCTAGTGCTAGGGTATTTTTTGTCCTAAAACGTGGCATATGAAAATCCAAAAAAAAAGAAAAAAAACAAGAACAAGATGATAATAAGCAAGAAGAAATTGAAATGCCCATTGTCTTTGTTTATTGTCCCCAATGTCACATCAGATAATTGCAAAAAGTATTTTTGGGGCCAACTTGAGGGCCTGGCTCACGTGTAATCCTTATCAGTTATCACCTACAGGATTCAATTTCCTTTATGGTGATGGGAATGTGGGGCTGCTGTTTCCAACCGTCTGATTGGTGATGGGGATAGAAGAGGAATGAACGTGGGATAGGAGGATTAATTATTCTTACTTGATTTTGATGATTTGGCAGAATGCAAGTGGAGGTGAGCAAGCATACAGAAGGGGCCAAGGAAAAGATGATGCGCCCCAATGGATTGCCTGAGTCTTTGATTCGATACGATGGTATATATTCTAACATTTTTTTTTATTTATCAAATACCCATTTATGTTATCCTTTTTTTTTAAATATATATTGGGGTACGAATATTAAAATAAAATATTTTAAATATATAAATTTTTTTTTAAAAAAATCATTAAGTATGCTGATATCGAATTTATATTTATATTCGATACTCATTTGAAGTACAAATAACATAACCCATTACTCCTCTAACATGAATTGGTTTTCAGTTTTTACCCAAAAAATAAATATAAAGATACATGCATAGGAAGATACTAAACATATTTTGGTTAATACTCTGGAGATTTCAAATATTAATCATGCAAAATCAATATTTTGCAGATTGCATGCAATAAGTCTGAGCTTTCCAAAGTAATTATTAGAGTTGGAAGTTTTGAGTACTTATAATTTTCTTACATCCATTTTATTATTGTAAGGTTAAAGAAATGGAAAGATAACTAATTATGGAGAGTTGAACCTTTCTCAAATGCATAAAATTAAGAATCAAAACATATCTTGAAATGCCAAAAATTTTTTTGTTCAATTTGCAGAACTTTGACAATATCACTTGATAGATATGTAAGGGTTGATGATGTCTTATCTTGTGCTTAATCTTACCCCCCACAACTAAGACAACAATGTGTTATTTTGTCATTCAAAACTGAATTCATTTCATTTCATTGAAGATGTCAAATTTTCTCCCTGATTCATAACTAACCAAACACAGAAATTTGCCAGAACATGTAAATTTCATTATGCATTTTGGAAGAAGTTAGCATTGACGTCAAATTTCAATGAAATATGACCTTTTTGAGAACTCTAACTTCTAACCTGATTTAAAACTAGCATGAACATCATAAAATACCTCAATATTCTTGTTAATGTAATGGCTTTTCACTTACTAAGATATCTATTAAAAAAAAAAACAGAACTTGATATGAGCTAATATCTGTTCTTGCAGCCCGCCAAAAGGACATGGCTGCTGGGTCAGTAACAGAACTTGTGGAAGCAGTTAGGATACCTCGTTCACTTAGTGAATCAACAAATCATCCTTTCATTAGAAAATCGGGTGGTGGTGGAGAAGAAGAAGAAGGAGCAGTAGCTATGGCAAGGCGAAACTCAGAAAACATACCTCCACATAGAAGGAACTCAAATGGGGGAATTAGAATTTCAATGGAACGTATTAGTGAGGTGCCAGAAAAGAAACCGAGAAAATCTACTCGTCTTTCTTTCATGGGGTATAATCTAACAACATCTTTGTTATAATAACTTTCCAAATTGACTTGGGATTTTATGAAAGCATCCATTTTACATAGGTTCTCTTTCCATGCTTTTCAGGCTTATGAAGAAAAGTCAGTCTACTGCTGAAAGCTTTGATAATAGTCTCTTGATGGATGCGGATGAGGATGAAAGTGATGACGATGAGAGGCCAGACAGTGTTGATGATAAAGTTAGACAGAAGGAAATGAGAAAGGGTATTGATCTTGCCACCACACTTGAACGTATAGAGAAAAACTTTGTCATTACTGATCCAAGACTGCCTGATAATCCCATTGTAAGAGACTTCGAATTCTAGCTAAATTGTTTTAATGGTAGATCATGCAAATTAGAGGTTTATTTTTGTAAGAAACTAATGTTTTGCACTTGTCTTAAATGTTCAGATCTTTGCATCTGATAGCTTCTTGGAGCTGACAGAGTACAGTCGTGAAGAAATACTGGGCAGAAATTGCAGGTATATATGCCTGAAATTCCCTATACTTACAGATCATGATAACTCTTTCAAGCATTTTGACCTTCTCTTTCCACCCTGCAAGGCTTAAACATCAGTTTGAAGTTGAAACTATGCTTGAAAAATCTGGAGGAACTTTGGACACTACATTATATAATGATTTATTCAAAAGAGAGTAACAGGATTGTTGGTTTAAGAAGCTACCTAGCAAAGTTGTTATCTTTGATTGAGTCTATGTTACTCGGACTCGGGTGTGAGTGTCGGACAAGGGTATATGTTCGACACGGAAATGTTCAATTTTTTCCAAGATTTCCATGTATTTGGAGGATCCTTGGAGGATCATATCCCCATACCCATGTCCGAATATGCGTTGGACACCAATACTTCAAGAAAAATGAAGAGTCGGAGCAACAAAGGATTGAGTGGCTTCATGTTAGTTCCAGGCATAAGCGTCTGGTAGGAGATAAATTCGTTAAGAAGAGTTTCATCAATGAAAGTATTAGACCTTTTCTTGAATTTAATGTCTGTGTTTCTTTCTTTTTATGCAACAAGCATTATCATTCCTTTCTGCAATTTGAAGTGTATGCAAGATGATAGCTTAAATAGTTTGAAAGGCTGGTAAAGAATGAACTTAAACCTTAGCCTTTTTGGCTAAAGTCAAGAAAAATGGAATTCACTTCATTTTAATTTGTGCGATTGTTAAACCCTTATAGGTTTCTCCAAGGCCCTGAAACTGATCCAGCTACTGTAAGGAAGATTCGAGAGGCAATAGATAGCCAGACAGAAGTAACTGTGCAGCTCATCAACTACACGAAGAGTGGTATGCTTAATATTTTTCAAGTTCTAGATTTCATATTAACACCTTTGGGAAACGTTTATAGATGATGCCTAATCTTCAATTTTCCAGATTCATGTCATGTCATGCATGTAATGTTCTTGTCTTTAAGCAGTACTACAAAGTCAAGCCTATACATCATTTTTTTAGGAGTTTATCCTTCTAATCCTGTAATTATTTTGATGTTCTGGATTATTTCTTCATATAGTTATTCAAAGCTTTTTTTGTACACATTTCAGGCAAGAAGTTCTGGAACCTGTTCCATCTACAGCCTATGCGTGACCAGAAGGTAACTAAAATCCTCAAATATTCAGAGTGGAATGTAGATTCTTCATCTTGCTATAACCCCTTTGTTAATCAGATGATCAAATTTCAGCTACATCTGATATATATATATATTTTTTTGTTTTTTACTGGCCTCTATGAACAGGGAGAAGTTCAGTATTTTATCGGAGTGCAGCTAGACGGCAGTGCCAAAGTTGATCCACTTCGTAACAGTATTCCAGATACTGCTGCACAAGAGAGTGAACAACTGGTCTCAACTCAACTCTTTTCTCTGCTTCTCATTTTTTCCTGCTTTTTAAATCCTTATGTTATTAACCGAGTTCCATTGTTCCCTCAACTTTTGAAGTGCTTATTGATGCTAATCTTCATCGTTTATCACCAAAATCTGTTTTTCTTTATAACGAGAAAAGTAGAGTAAGGCTATGTTGCTCCGACTTTTATTTTTTTTGAAGTATCCGTATTCGACATCCGTATTCACTCATATCCAGATATGGGTATAGGGATATGATCCTTCAAGGAACTTCCAAATACATGGAAATCTTGGAAAAAATTAAACAAACCCTAGTCGGACACATACCCGTGTCTGACACTCACATCCGAGTCCGAGTAACATAGGAGCAAGGCATTAATTTTCTCTTGGCAGTGAATAGCTGAATTCTTTTGAGTATTCTATCAAATATTTATAAATTTGTTGGCTTGTTATGACAAATTAGCATAATCCCTGCTTGCAGGTGAAAAAAACTGCAGAAAATGTCGATGAAGCAGTGAGGGAACTTCCCGATGCCAACATGGTAATGTTTGAATGTTGATCCTCTTCTCTAGAAAAACCTATTTTGTCTTACAAAAATCTTACAACATATTTCATTACCTGCAGAATCCAGAAGATCTATGGATGAATCATTCCAAGGTGGTTCGCCCTAAACCTCACAGGAAGGATAGTCCCTCTTGGAAAGCTATTCAAAAGGTATTATTCTTTCATATATATACGGACATGAGTCATAATTTAAAGGGAAACAACATATCATTTTAAAATGATTTTGATGCCGGGCTAATGATGATGAAGCACAAAATATTTCAGCATCATCTCTTGTAATTTTGGTAGGTTCTCGACAGTGGAGAAAGGATAGGTCTTAAACATTTTAGGCCTGTAAAACCATTGGGATCAGGTGACACTGGCAGGTTTGTCTAATTACTATGCTCCTATTTTGCACTTAAAATTTTCAGGATAATTGATGTATATTCTGTCATACAAAGTTTTATATTAGCTATTTTTTTTTTTTTGGCAGTGTGCATTTGGTGGAACTATGTGGGACTGGCCTTTACTTTGCGATGAAAGCTATGGATAAAGGTGTTATGCTCAACCGCAACAAGGTATCTGAAATTGCATATTATGAGCTTTGCTTCGACTCTTCATTTTTCTTGAAATACCCGTGTCCGATGCATATTCGGATATGGGTATGGAGATATGACCCTCCAAGGAGCAAAGACCCAATAAATACATGGAAAAACTTAGAAAAAACTGAACATACCCGTATCTAACACTCGTACCCGAGTTCGAGTAACATAGATTATGATTATTAAGCTTGAAACCAAAAAAATACCCAGATTGTCATTTGTTTGCTATCTAATGATAAGCCTGGTAGTGCATATAACTATTGTACTAAGACCAGGAGAGGAGTTTCCCTTCATTTTAAATGTTCAATTTTAGCTTGTTCTTATCCCTGTATTCCCCATAGTCATTTCCCTCTATATTCCTTGTACAATTGGCATTCTTCATTTTTGCTTACATGATGCCTTGCCTTCCTTTGCCATAGGTGCATAGAGCTTGTGCAGAAAGAGAAATTCTTGACATTTTGGACCACCCTTTTCTTCCAGCATTATATGCATCATTTCAGGTTAGAAAACTGATATGAGCTGCAGGTTTGTTTTAACAAAATTAGTTAAATAGTAGTTTGAAATATAATTTACTTTTTGTGTAGGATCTTTTCAATTTCTTTGCCACATGAATATAAAATCAGATGCTTTAATATTCAATCAGAAGAAACTTTCCTGTCTTATTTTTGTACTTTCAATACATCTATTTCTTGAGCTTTTGCTTTTATAGCTGGTCTAATTTCATCTAAACTTGAGATCATTGCAGATTAGATCCTCATTCTTTGACTTGATTTCTTTATATGAATACATCAAAATTCTAACCCTCAGATACTTTGCAGACCAAAACACATATTTGTCTGATTACGGATTACTATCCTGGTGGAGAATTTTTCATGCTATTGGACAGACAACCAATGAAGGTCATGAAGGAAGATGCTGTGAGGTAATTATCTTTTTACCATAATTAACACTACCTTAACCTTGTTCAGAAAATCTCTGATTACCTAATAGACTTGTATAACCTTAATGAACACTAGGATCTAGGAATATCATATCTAATAGACTTGTAATAACTTTACAAACCAATTCTGCAATTTCCAGTTTATAGCCAAGTCTGAGTTGGAACTAACTTGAGAGTTTTTATGAATGTAGATTTTATGCTGCAGAGGTTGTTGTTTCATTGGAGTACCTTCATTGTCAAGGTTGGTTAAAGTCAATTAATAATATGCTTTTTATCTCAATAAATCTGTCAGTATTAATTAAGTGATCAATCAGTTATTTAGTGATTCTGTTGCTTTTCTCACAGGAATTATATACAGAGATTTGAAGCCTGAAAATGTTCTACTCCAGGGCAATGGACATGTGGCCTTGACTGATTTTGATTTATCTTGCTTGACATCTTGCAAACCACAGGTATCTAAGCTTTGTTATCTTCCGGACACTGTTTAACTATGTTTTTTCTTCTTTTTTCTCTTGAGCAAAGTATTGAAGTTATGATAGAAAAATCTGATAAATCTTAGCGGTGTTTATAGCTGCTGATTCCAGCTACTGATGAAAAGAAAAAACGCCAGAAAAGTCAGCAGAATCCAATCTTTATGGCCGAACCTATGCGTGCATCAAATTCTTTTGTGGGAACTGAAGAGTATATTGCCCCGGTTAGTTTTTGTTGCTAAAGAAAACATCAATATTTCTAATTCTTTATGGGATTTTTTTCCCCTAATGAATGCCCATTCTTGTACTGTTCATTGCAGGAAATTATCAGTGGGGCAGGCCATACCAGCGCAGTAGACTGGTGGGCTCTAGGTAATTTTGTTTTCTTATAAAGCAATACCACAATCCAGAAGAGCATGTTTTTAGAAGGAAGTTTCCTACTCAGATCATGGTTTCGATCTATATTGCTCCTATTCTTCATTTTTTTTTGAAATACTCGTGTTCGACACTCGTGTCCGACGCATATTTGGACATGGGTATGAGGATATGATCCGTCAAGGACTCTCCAAATACATGAAAAAATTTAGAATAAATCAAACATACCAGTATCGGACACATATCCGTGTCCGACACCCATACTCGAGTCCGAGTAACATAGGTTTAGATTATAATTTATTTCCTGTGCAGATAAAGTAACTAAAAATAACAAAGGAGAATATCAGAAACCATGCCTTTAGCTAATCAGTGATAAACCCATTTTTATTCTAGTTTTTCTTTGCCAATGATCAAATGGGAATCAGAAATATGAAACATTATAGTTTATAATTTAATGCAATTTTTTTTTTCTTTTCTATTTCAGGCATTCTTCTCTATGAAATGCTGTACGGATATACACCATTCAGGGGAAAGACAAGACAGAAGACATTTGCTAATGTTCTTCAAAAAGATCTTAAATTTCCAAGAAGTATACAAGTAAAATCTTGTCTTCAAATCTCTCTTTTTACATCTATTACCTTTGGCTTAAAAACAGTAGCTAAATAATACTACAATATTATAGCATACAATGTGGTGTTTTAGCAAGAGGGATGAGTTTATATTTATCTTAATCAAACTCTAGTTCTTATCACAGCATTAGCACAAAAGTCCCACCAATTATCTGCTGTAACTTGGAGTTAAAGCAAGGTTTTATTGGGAAAGTATAACTATTACTATCCCTGGGGTTCACTTTTTTTGCATCAAAGCAGGTAAGTCTCCATGCAAAGCAGTTAATGTACCGCTTACTGCATAGAGATCCGAAAAGCAGATTAGGTTCGCGTGAAGGAGCCAGTGAAATTAAGCGACATCCATTCTTCAAAGGTGTAAATTGGGCTCTTGTTCGCTGGATGGTAAGTTCAAGATCCTTGAACTCAATCAAGTATAAATGAATTTGTAGCATAACCTAGTGCATTTGATCTATGTTGCTCCGACTCTTCATTTTTCTTGAAGTACCCGTGTCTGACACCCGTGTCCGACGCATATCCGGACATGAGTATGGAGATATGATCCTCTAAGACCCTCCAAATACATGGAAATCTTGGAAAAAATTGAACATACCTGTGTCGGACACATACTCGTGTCCGACACTCACACCCGAGTCCAAGTAACACAGCATTTGATTCATTAAGTTGGTGAGATATGTAAGTATGGGAATTAGTACAGTACAGCCTTGATAGATGGTAATATTAAAAGATGTTTAGCCTATCTTACCAAATTTCAAGTACATGCCCCAACCTCCCCAGTTACCAGTGTATTATAATAAAGCATGGCTAAACATTTTGTAACCTGTTTTGGGTTTTTTTTTTTTTTTTCACTAACAGAAGAAAACATTTTGTAACCTGATATGATATTTCTGTGTTTTTTCATCCTAATTCCCCAATCCCTTTTCCATATTATTATTAGATTTTTTAATTGTTGACATTTTCTTTAATGCCCCCAGAGTCCACCTGAGCTTGAAGTTCCTATCTTTGGTACTGAAGCTGTGAAGGAAGATAAAGTAGTGGACCCTGAACTACAAGATTTACAAACAAATATTTTCTGAGAGGTTGGAATTTTGTGTTATTTTTTAGATTTACATGTATCCTCCATGATGATATTCTTAAAATGCAATATGAATTACAAATTTTTCTGCTACCGCGATTAGGCTCATCGCCATTAGAGGCTCTGGTTTGCTCCAAAATTTGGCTGGGGAATAGTTGTACTCATGGCAATGCCATCAATAAGCAGCCGAGCCATGAAGTTGATTGCAAGAGGAAAGGTTTTTGATTGTGTGTTCTGTTCTGTAATGTTTGCATAATGTTAGTATTCTTTTCTTTTTTTTTTGGGATTAATATGCTGGTTGTAATTTTCTGTTAATCTATGTTGGTTGGTAAAATAAAAATCAGTTTGTTTTAACTCTCTTTTGTCTACATCTTTCTCTTCATTTCTTAACTGTTTTGAACCCATCTGCCCCATCTATTGCCATACATCACTTTCCTTCATGTCCCCTTGTTTTGATGACAGTGATTTTTTATTGTGAAAAATGGCAATTAAAACTCCAATACATTAGGAAACAATGAATTATTTCTCCTTCTGAAATAATCCAATATTGCTATCAACTAGTATATGTTAGAATTAATGCCATGTATCCGAGCTTTTACAGTTTCTATCTGCCAGCTTCCTGTGTCTACGGAGAATAGATTGTATGAAACGGTTATTTTAAATCATGTAACGTAATTAATTTTTTGTAAAAAGTCAACACAAGCTCTCGTTGCATAAATTTCGGTCAAAGTACTTAGAAAGTCCTTGTACTACACCATCTAATGCAATTAGTCCATTTATTATAAAATTGAGTAATTTAGTCCCTATACTTTTAAAATTGAAACAAAAAGGTAAAATCACTAACTAGTGTAACGAAAACTGTTAAAAAAGCTGATATGAAATTTAACCACGTGTTTATTTGATGATGTAGCACTAATAAAATATATTATTTTAAGCTGACGTGGATAAAATAACAAATTAAGTTGGTAAAAAATAATTTAATTTGTCATTTTTGTCAACTTAATTTGTTATTTTATTGACGTCAGCTTAAAATAATATATTTTATAAGTGTCACGTCAACATTTGACATCCACGTCATCAAATAAATACAAGATTAAATGCCACGTCAGTTTTTTTAACATTTTTTGTTATACTAGTTAGTGATTTTATCTTTTTGTTTCAGTTTTAAAAATACAAAATTAAATTACTCAATTTTATAATAGAAAGACTAATTTATATTAGATAAAACCATTTAGATACTTTGACCCATAATGTCATGAATGCATATTTTTTGTGTGGAAACTCACCTTTGATTAGATGTCCCAAGTGAAATAATGACCGACATGCACATTCACCCATTTTTTTCACTTGCCAAAGTATAAAATGAGGTTATTTAATTACCATATATATATATATATTTATATATTTACATTTTACTAGTTTCTTGGTTTGCATTATATATGCATTTTGCAGCAAAACAAAACTGTGACTCCCAGGGTAAAGGTTTATTGGATGTTCTTGGGAGAAATGCCATATGCATTACCTCCATTTTGCAACCCATTCTCTGGCATAAGAACCAGGAACAGGAAGCTAAGGGCAATCATACATTTGATCCAGTGATGACCTAATAAAGATGACAAAAAGTTGAAGTTAGATAGAAAGAAAAGCCAGTTTTTATGGTTGGATACCAACAACAGATTTCATTTTAAGATCTCATTCATTCATTTACCTTCAATAATCATTGGATAAACCTTGTAATTCTTCATAATAATAAAAAAATAAAAAAAATTGTAACTCTGGACTCAAATAATTGTGATTAGCCAGTTTTGTCGTTTGTTGGTAAGATGCTGGATTCTTGGTTCATGAAACTTCAGTCTTTGTCTTTAATATCCTCAAATATTGAAAAGAAAAAAAATGCATACTGATACTGATGTGTAAGATTATATCTTAACACTTAAAAAAGTCCAAAATTCTTTGCTTCTAAGAACTGTGGTTAAGTTATAGTAAAACATCAGATAAAGGCAATCATAGAAGGAATCAATCAAGCTAATCAGATCATTGAATTTCCATAAAAGAAAACTATGGATCCCATAATTTATCACGGAAGTCACGTGCTCACACGTGTAGGCAGTAATCTCTCCCTCCAATTTTCTTAAAAAAATGGAAACCGTTTTTTCTAGGTTTTATGCAAAGAAATAACCATAATTAGCATTAGCATTTCCTCTTAACAACACTCTTTTTCCACTGCTTGCTTTACAGGGCACAGACTCTCTCTCTCTCTCTCTGAAATTACAGATCCAAAGCTTTTCACTTCTTGGATTCTTTCTCACTCTACTTTCCCAAGAAAATTCAGCTTCTCTCTCTACTTTCCCAGGAAAAAAACATCTTACTTGTTTCCCTATATCTCTCTTCTTCTTTGCAAGAAAATCCCCCTTCATTCTCAGGATTGCCTTCTTTCCAAGAAATCAATTATCTTTTCTTGATTCTAAGAAAACCCAGTTTTTGTTTTTTGATACTCTTTTCAAAAAGCTTCTTTTTTTAATGAATGGAATCAATATAGTTCCTTTTTTTTCCCCTTGAATCCAAGCAAAACCCAATTTGTTGATATTATTTATTGAAAAAGCTTTTTTTTTGTTTTTCAATGGCTTCAAGAGAAGTATCAACAATGATAAAACAAGGGTTTATTTCAGACCCAACACTCTCTTTATCTTTCTCTCCATCAAGAACAACTCCCACGACAACTCTCTCAAGACTCTATTCTCCTTCCTCTTCTCCTCCTCCTCCTACTCCTCCAACTGAGTCAACTCGCCCGAGTCACAACCCCACCCTCTTTGAGATGATGTCAGAGGAACACCTCCGTGTCTCCAAAACCATTCAAGAATCTCGCAAAAAGACCCAAAGCCGAGTTGCTAAATTCCTAACTGAACTCAAAATCTGTAGCTTTAAGAACAGGGGGCTGGGATCCGGTGATGTGAGGCTCACGGTAGTCTCTAGAGATGGCTATAGAGTGTCAATGGATGTGCACAGAAGAGTTTTGTCTGAGAAAAGTAGGTTTTTTGCTGAGAAGTTGAGTCAAAGGAGAGAGAAAGGAGTTTCTCATACAGTTGAAATCAGTGAATGTGATGACGTGGAGGTTTATGTGGAAACTGTGGTTTTGATGTATTCTGATGATCTGAAGAAGAGGTTGATTGGTGAAAATGTTACCAAAGTCTTGGCTTTGCTTAAGGTATAATTCTTTTTAATTCTAATTATTTTTGCTTTCACTGTAAGTTTTTACTTCATGTTATGTTTAGCTAATTAGAAAGTTTTTTTTTTTTTTAATGTTCAATGAGTTAAAAGAATCATATTTGGGAATCTGTACAAAATGTTAACAGGAAGGATCTATAGTACAAATCAATGTTTTACCTTATTATTTGATGATTGTTTTTCTTGACCAAACGTTTATAAATCTGTTTAGTTTGATTTTAGATCATGCAAATTTCTTTGAGCTTTTGCTTGCTGCTTAAGTTTTTATGAATCTATGGTAGATGAATTGTTTTCACCAAGATCAATGGCAATGTGTTTTATTAGTTATGTTTGACCCTGGATTTTTTTTAATTTTTTTTTTATCATAGACAGGTTTGAAATGGATGTCTGTTTTTTGTTTTGGCCAAACTTTTCCTTCCAATTGAATCAAAAGAGAATTATATACAAAAGAAAAGCTCTGTAATTTATATATTTCATTGTCTGTCATGTGCCTGACCACAACTTAACAATGGTTAAGGCATGTTTAGATGTTATAAAGTTTGTTATTTGTCTGTCAGAAATTGACTCAAATGTTGCTTTCTCTCCTCCTCTTGAAGCATGATGATTGACATCAAATACTAAAACATTTTTGATTGTTTTTTTTTCTTCTTCTTGGAAAGCTTGTAAAAGAAGGTTTAAAGTAAATTAAATTTGAGTCTACATTCTCCAATCCTTCCATTTTGCATGATAAGGCAAAAGTTTCCGTCCTTATAACTAGAGGTGAAGCCATGAATTTTATGTTGGGAGGCCGGGATAAAAGATGATCAAATTATAAACTTTTGAGAGGCCAAAATAGGTTTTTACCATTTTTGAGTTAGACAATTGTTAAGAACCTAAGGAATTTGGAGGAGCTAAGGGGGGCCAAGGCCCTTGCCTGCCCTCCTTGGATCCGCCCCTGCTTATAACTTAATCCACGTCCCAGAGAGGTTTCTTTGATTAACCAAATATTGATCACAAAAGAATCTTTGCTTTGGCTATATCTACATTGCTTATATCACCATTTATGTGCGACAAGTTTTTTTTTTCTTTTTTTTTTTTTTTTTTTTTTTTCATTTTTTATTTTCTTCTTATTTCTTCTGTAGTGGAGTGAAAGCATTTGTAATATTAGTGTTTGTTGTAGGTTTCTGCGGCCATTATGTTTGATGCAGGAATTAGTTCTTGCTTGGGGTATTTGGAAGCTGTCCCCTGGTCTGAAGATGAAGAGGAAAAAGTTCTATCTCATCTCAGCCAACTTGAGCTTCATGGCTCAATTACTGAAGTTCTTCACAGAGTATCATCTGAACCATCTACTTCCACAAGAGCAGATGACATCCTCTTGAAGCTACTTACTGGTGTTCTTCAAGCCAAGGACGATAAAGCTCGTCGAGAAATGAAAACTCTTATTTCACGTTTACTTAGAGAAGATTCATTTGATGATGACAATCGGTTCGATGTCTCTAAAGATACCCTTTATCATCTCTGTCACAGATGTCTTACTTCTCTTGTTCTCTGCTTATCTGAAGCTACAGGAATGGATAGTAGTAGTAGGCGAGATCGAGGAGTTTTAATGGCTGAAATAGCTCGAGAAGCTGACAATTTGCAGTGGATTGTTGATATTCTAATTGAACAAAGATTGGCAAATGAGTTTGTGAAATTGTGGGCAGATCAGAGGGAACTTGCAGAACTTCATTCAAAGATTCCCACTATGTATCGGCATGAAATCAGCAGAATCACTGCTCAACTATGTATTGCAATAGGTAGAGGAAACATCTTGGTTCAAAACGACAGCCGGTTCTCGCTGCTGTCGACATGGTTGGAAGCTCTCTATGAAGATTTTGGATGGATGAGAAGGGCTTCTAGATCTGTAGATAAGAAACTAGTGGAGGATGGGCTCAGCCAGACTATTCTTACCCTTTCTTTGCGGCAACAACAGGTTATTTTGCTCAATTGGTTTGATCGATTTCTCAATAAAGGGGATGATTGTCCCAATATCCAGAGAGCATTTGAAGTTTGGTGGAGAAGAGCTTTCATCAGACAGCATGCTAACGTGGAGGATAGTTCTCAGTTGCAAATAAATGTCTGCAGTTATCCAACCTGAAAGGTATGCATGTCGTAAAAGAGTTCAAGCCAAATGTGTATATATAAAGTGACATTCTTTTGTAATTTGTCAGCTTATCTCCACACTTATTGTTTTCCTTCAGACCAAAGGAAAGTTTTTTGTTCTTTCAGAAACTTTAATCTTCTACTGCTAGGGCTAGGGCTAGGGTAGGGCTGGAGCTCGAGCTCGTGTATTGTAGAACAGTGGGTACTGAAATTAGAAGATTGACTCATAAAAATCTTGAAAAAAACGATTAGATTAATGGGAAACTTTTATCTAAGAATAGTTAGTGGTGCACATTCAAATGTGAGGGGAAAATGGATAAATTCATAAAACTAAACTATAGTGGATTACTAATTACATAGCTCAGAAAAGAAAAAAAAAGCAATCAACCCATGTTTCTCTGATGGGAGAAAGTGCTATGTTGAACAGCATTCTGATTAGAAGCAAGCCAGCCAACCAGCCAGCCAGCCTGCTTCTAAGAAATGTGAAATTGCAACTGTGACTCATATGTTAGAGCCCTTCGACCATGCGGGTGAGTGCCAGGCCCCAAGGGTAAAAGGAAGGAACAGTGGTGTTTTCTGCTCTCGTCATCGCGCAACTCTGATTGGATGATGCTGCTGATGCATAATCAACATTGAGCATTCTGTAGACTGTTTCAAAACGATGATGACCTCAAGATATAACTGGATCTGGTCCATATCGTAGCAGAGGAAGGGGATCGACTCTGCAATTAGGAAAAAGACAAGTTAACTAATAACTTCTGGAAAACCCATGGACATTAAGAAGTGTCATCATTCCTCTCTATCGCAGGCATTATGTTTCTGTAAATGTGACTCAATATTAGAAACATGCAGGGCTTAGTTAATACTAATATGGCACCCATTTTTAGTGTTACTCATAAGAACACGCAATTCCAAGCATGCAAACTCGTATCTGTGAAGTGTGAATGAGCATCATTCCATCATCAATTCCAACCTCCAGGTTGTTTTAACCCGATTAGAAAAGTTAGATGGCTGCCACATAAAGCCAACAAGACTTGAAAGGTTACTTGCGAGGTCATCCCAGGAGAGAAATAATATTAAAGGTCCAAACCAAAACAGGAAAGATCTGCAGATTATAGTTGGTTCGCTATTCGTCATAGAAGCACCAACTGGAAGAATATTGAGGGGGTAATTTCTTCATCAAAGGGGATGTTCTAACAGTCTCCACAAAGCAGCAAAAGATACTCCAATTCATTCTTTTTGGGTAAAACGGGGAAGATTTAGGGATTATATTGGAGCTGTATAGTTATCAAAGCACCACAATGTGGAAAATTCAGATAGATTAGTTCTCCATCAGCAGGAAATATAAAAAAAATGGTTTTCATGCATAGCAACATGGAATCCTCAAACTCATTCTTGTTAGATAAGATCTTATTCTAGGGTTTCCTAGCAGCTATTCTACCTGCATTCGGAACACCAGGTCATCAACTGTAATTTATGGCTCATAGAACAATATGCAAGGCACGCAATGCATATTTCTAGGATATCGAATCTATTGCAAAGAAGCACAGTGGTGGAATTTGTCAAAATAGACACAAGTAATTTAGAATGCTTTGATAACAGAAATCAAGACTCTGATTAAAGAAGCACTACTGACCTTAAGTATGGCAAAAAGTAGTCAAATAATCAAGTACTGACCAGAGGCCAGAAACAATTTATCGGAGCATTATAAACGTACTTCATCAGTCTTCAATAATTCAAATTACTTCTTCACTTGTGAATCTTATTTATTGATGGATTGCACAGAGAATACCGTAAGTAAATAATAATAGTGCAATAAAACAGAACATTAGAAAATGTATTGCATGCTTACCTCTGTATAACTTTGAGTATTCCAGTGCCTATCTGCATCGGGATGCCCATGATGATGCACTCAGTAACTCCCTCAATCTTGTCATCCCTCCCATTTACAGAAGCATTGAAAAGGTGATCAGCTGTCTTCTCAAATGAAGCCAGCATCAATATACTCTTGTCCATTTTTTGGATTCCAAATCTTGTGATGCCAAGAACTTCCCCCTGATACAATAATAATGTAAATGCCGTTATACATTGTCCCGAAAATTTTATGTCCATAAAACGGAGGTCCAGAACATAATTTAAGTTTTCATTATAGGAAAGAAAAATCGAAAAGAAAAACTAATTTTCTTCTTCAATTTCCAAGTGATAGGAGGCAATCAGTGTCAGCAAAAAAACCAACCCTAAATGTCATCACATCTGCTAGAAGCATCATATGGCGTATGTCTATGCTCATTCCGTGGCTTTCCATAGTTGCTGCTATCTCATTGATTATGCAGGTTCTTGCAGCTTCAATTCCCAATATCTGCTGCATTTCCATGACATGGTTACTCATTGTCTTCCGTCCATCAATTCCTTCAATGCCCATAACTGCTTGGAGCCCCATGCTGAAAATATACACAAGACATTTGTAACAGTTAGGAAGAAGATCTTAAAAAGTAGGAAATGATGAAAGATGCAATAAATTTTAAAACAACAATATATTATATACATCACACAAGCAAGACATGTTTGAAGAACTATCCATCAACATGCTAAATTCCATTTTTCTGCTGTCATCTCCTTCCATGCTTTTTCATTTTGCTACTGGAATTAATTGTTTCAGCCCTTAACTCAGATTATAAAGCCTCTATTGCAGGGCCGGAATGGTACTCTAGTTCTAGATACATCATCAGATTCAAATTGTATATCCAATGCCTCAATTGAGCTCCATAAGGTAATTATAAAGAAGCACTCCACATCAAGCAGCTCTCTGTCTCCTAATCAGAAGAAATCTGATTTTCTTCTTTGTTGTTTGACTAGTTTTTTCTGCTGCATTCTTTTCTTTCCCTCAGTGCCCTTGTCCTAGTAATGGAGCAACAGAATTTTTTCCAATCTAGTTTTTTCCTGCAGTTTTTATTTATTTATTTTTCCTTTTGAGAAGAAAAAAACTAATCCCCACCCTTCCCCACGAGTGGGTGATGAGCAAGGTTGCAAGTTAGGAAAGAAATATAATTTAGAAATAATTGCCGAAATAAGTTAGCATTGGTTTCTCTCCATTTTCTCCAAAATATACTATTTTACAGCACAAGTTGCAGGTTTAAGGCACATTTAAAACTACTTCAAAGAGACAAACAGGGAAATTAGATTTAAAAGCAAACTAACCCTTCTACATACAACTGGTACTGCTTCTTTCTCTCTTCTTTGTTCTGATTTTTATTTTCCTTTTTCTTCTTCTCAGCAATAACAGCACGATCAACAGTTTTTATGCCCTATCATCCAAGGTCATTGAAATAAGTATATGTATTCTCTTAACTTCTCCAATCAAAAGATAATCTGGAGCCTCACCTTTACCACAACCAGTGGAAGCAGATTTTTAAGAGAATGAAGTTCAAAATGAATTTTACTTCTATCAGCTGGAGGAACAACTTCCAACTTTCTAAAATCCAAAACCTTCACATGCTGCAGAGTAACATAATAGGAGATGTTAAGAATCAAGAGTGTCAGCGTCAAGACCATCAATAAGAAATCTGACCTGGTCCTTTAGTTTCATTTTCGGAGTTTGCAAAATTGATTCTTTTACAATATTTGCATCAATATACAATTGTGCATCTTGGATTCTTTCCATGTCAAGGGAGATAACAACTGATGCTAATCTTGAAGTCATTACAATCTTGATGCTCTTCGCAACCTGCATGACAAGAAGATAGTCAACTTCAGAAACAATCAATCCATAGGAGAACAAGTAGATAATAGAAATAGCATTTATTTTTATTTTTATGGGAGCATAAGTAATGGAATCCAACAGCTAAAGGTCCAAGAACTCAATACATCCATAAACGTATAATTAATATGCTTAAGGCTCTGAGAAGAATAAATTAAGTGAAAGATGTTGTTACAAGATCTGCCACTACATACATTATAATCCAACCGATGAATAAATATTAAGAAGTTATAAAACAAGAAAGATGGAAAACGAGATAACTATAATTTCTGCTGAATGGATTATTTCGTACCTGTCCTAAAACAGTTTTCTCAATTCGACCTCTTGCCATTCGTGCAATGTTCACATTGTCGTCAAACTCAAGTTCTGCAGTAATTATGGGAGTGCTAATTCTTTTGGCTGCATTTATGATTTCTTTGATACGAGGAACTCCCTGTGTAATATCTAAAACAGAGTTGAGGAATCACACTGAGAAATTCGTTAAAGGACCCAAAGCCATGGTAATTAATAATTTGGCATTCAAGTTAATGAAATCAATGAAACCCTTTAAAGGATACTCATGCTTGCAACTCCAGCAAAGTGAAATGTCTTCAGCGTCATCTGTGTTCCAGGTTCACCAATACTCTGAGCTCCAATAGCTCCAATGGCAGTTCCAGCTTCAATTACTTTAGAGCGATAACGTGAGATGCAAGTTCTGACGAAAACCTATAGTATTGTAAAAGAAAGACTATCATCAGACACAACCACATTTTTTAATCATGTAAAAACAAGAAAAACATGTAAAGAAGGCTGGAGTGTAAAAGCATTTAGATAAAAGAAGAATGCATGAGATCAATCACAGGTATGGAAATTACTCCCTCCATCAGATAATCATGGCCCTCTTCAGAAAAACAAAAACTTTTAAGAAATTCAAAATTTAAAGTTCTCATTCGAAAACTATCATTTTAATGAATGAAGTGTAAAGGTACAAAACGCTATGTGGATTTTGAAGAGTAATTCAGGAAAATGAAATAATTCTAGGTATTGAAAGGTTGATTTTTGGACATTTAAATATGAAAAAGAAGTGCTCATTCATCATGGTACGAGAAAGTATATGTACTTATGCACTCACAAAAACATTCATATCATGCATGCATACATTACTCTACCAGTCTACCTATAGTCTTTTATTCCACACAAATTTTTTAAATCATGTAATGCATACATATAAACTATGTTGCTCCGACTCTTTATTTTTCTTGAAGTACCCATGTCCGACACATATTCGGACATGGGTATGGTGATATGACCCTCCAAGAACCCTCCAAATACATGAAAAAACTTAGAAAATATTGAAAATATTAGTGTCAGACACATATCCGTATCCGACACTCACACCCGAGTCCGAGTAACATAGCATATAAACGCACACTTTGGCATAAGGAGACACAAGCAACTGAAAACAGGAAGATGTATGAAGCAATTATTTACACAATTGAATAGTTACCTCCAACTGCCTGTCAGTAATACCAGATATTTTATAACCAACATTCTCAAGTATCTCACTCTTCTGTGCACAATTGCTAACCAACAGCATTACTCTATTTAGTTCGTTCGTCTGTCCTTCAAGGAACCCTTTCAGAGATTTTTTGAAGGCTTCAGAGCAAACCCCAGCAGGATCATGTGTAGCTAGCTGCTCTTCTAACATTTGTGGGATATCACCAGCAGGTAAGTATTTCTGTTCTACTGGAGGACAGGTAGCCTGTAGATGGACATCAACAGCATAATGTCAAGTTCATCCACCCCACTAATTACAAAATTTACAAAACCTGCTGAGGGGGACAGGGTTCCACACCTTTACTTTCATTAACAATCTGCCAAAATTCAAAGGAAATCCACTTTTTCCCTCCATATATGCAGGATCCATGCCATCATCTCCATAAATAAATTGAACTATACATCCACTTGCATTGCGAACAGTGTTATCATAATGAATGCTCAAGTCCTCCAATGCTTTGATCAGTCTGCGAGACATGTAGCCTGTCTCAGCTGTTTTTACCTACAACAGTCAAAATGCGTCAACAGCAATGCTTATTTGAGCCAACCATATCTCTCTTTAAATCAATGTGAATCTAATTCAACCCTTCACATATAGGTATATCAGTAACAGTAATGTATTACAACGATTCCATAACACAATTCGGCGTGCCCCCAAGATATTTCTTGAATAAAAATTAAAATGAACATCTTGCGGTAGATATGGTGCCGAATAAAACAAATTCAAAAGTTGCTGCAGATTATTGCTTTAACTTGTATCAGTAATAAGATAACCTTCTTAACAAGCTCAACAAACAAAAAGAAAGCCAGATGTGATCAAATTAAAGCAAGTAATAATCAGGTCTATGTCCAAAACTGAAAATACATAATAATAAAAGATTTTGCTTTAAGAGTAATAGACCAGTCTAGTAGTTCCCACTAGTGACTCTGTCCTAAATTATGGGTCAATGCTGAAATTGCAGTAACAAAGTTTAAGATGTTTTATTTTTATATTACTTTACATTTACAACAAAGGTTACAGTTGTAAAAGAAAGGCTAAAATAACAAAAAAGCCCCTGAACTCTAACATTTTTTATCTAGGTAAGCCCCTATACTTTTATTGCACCCAAATAAACCCTTAACCTTTAATAAGCCCTTGACCTTTAACTTGTACCCAAATAAGCCCTTAACCTTTAATTTATACCTAAATAAGCCCTTAACATAAATCAAACTTTCAGTTGAAATAAGAGCTTATTTGGGTACAAATCAAAGGATAAGTGTTTATTTCGGTACAATAAAAGTATAAGGGCTTACTTAAGAAAAGTGGAATAATTCAAGGGCTTTTTTAATATTTCAGCCTAAAAGAAATCATAAGTGATTGTCTACTTTTAGCAGTGGACCAAAATTTTGAGAAAGTGGACTAAAACTGGGGATAGAGGAAGCAAAACACAACATTAGATTGCAAAAGTAATAAATATGACCAAGTCAGAAGAAACATAAACACGCATACAAACAGTGTACTAGCTATAACTACAACGAAACAGATTCCCTCACAACAATTTCTATGACCATCACAACTTTAAAGGACAACAAAACAAAGTGAAAAGAGATCATTCATACAGCTGTATCCACAAGGCCTTCACGCCCACCCATTGTGTGAAAGAAAAACTCTGTAGCCGTCAAACCACTGTAGAATGAATTTGCAACAAAGCCTTTCGCCTGCAAAAATTACAAAATTATATGCCCAGAACATCAAATTTCATCAAAATCTCCTATACTTTTTTATGAAAAGGTGCAAGACAAACAATTCCATGAATACCCAGATTTGTCAATTGTCATCAAAATTTTCTATATGGTTTTATGAGGTGACAAAAGAAAAGAAGAATCCTTATAGCCTAAAAGAGAATGTTATTCCTTGCATCTTCAGGATAGCACAAGAAGTAATTCACACTAAAAAGTATAAAATCTTTTTCCTTGTTTTATTTGACAGATAACTAAAATATATGAGCTTAGGTTTTTACACCAATAACAAAGGTATTTAGATGTTCAAGAGCTAAAAAATATAAACTTACAGCTGGGGTTTTTGATCCTCTATGAAAATGAGGAAGGCTACGATCTATGAATCCATTAGGAGCACGACGACCCCCAACTGACTGCTGACCAACACATGCAATCATTTGACTTATATTTATAGCAGAACCCTTGGAACCACATTGCGACATGATCAATGGACTGTTTCTCCAATGTAGTTCTCTCATGCATACCTGTTTCAAAGCAATTCTAATAAGCCATAAACAAAATAGTCTTCAAGTAATATCATCATTCTAAAAACAAATACATGGTTCCAAGTGTATGGAACATGATATAAACTTAAAAGATCAAGGGAATGCAAGTAAGTACTCTAGCAGTGACCAATTAACACGTTCAAATAGAAAATGCTACAATATAGCCCCAATCCTTACCTTCCCCGTTTCATCCCGAATTTTATTCAATGTTTCAGTTATATTAGCTTCTAGTGTTTGAGCAGCATCACAACCAGGTTTAAGCTGTAGTTTCCCTTCATTAAACATCCGTATCTGTTCATCACATTTTTTATAATCTCCTGAAATTAGTACTGCTTTCTCATCATTCAAACTTTTTCCCGGTTGGACATCATCAATTCCAATTGAAAAGCCATGATTCCCTATCCATCGAGCACTGCATAGAAGCACATAAAGAAAATTTTTTGAACAGAAGAACAAAGAGAACACAAGTCAAATAAGACCTGAAATTACATTAAACACATTGGAATAAATTCGAAAGTGGAAAGAGAGATTCTTTAGAAACAATAACATGTATTATTGATGAGACTACTATAAACAATATGAAATCCATGTTATAATATGCTAGACTAAGATTTTAAAGAAAATTTTCAGAAAAGAATGGCAAGTCATGAACTTGCCCTCACAAAAACATGAAGCACTTGCATTAGCATAGAGTCATTCAAACAACCAAAATTTTCACATATGAACTTATGAAACAATGACAGAAGAAATTTCGCAATTAAAATCTAGGGTTAAATGGTTACCTCAGTTTAGCTAGCCGATTCATGCAGGCAGCAGCAGCATGTGCATTGTAGTCTCTGAGAAGAACAGAATAAAGTCCATCCTTGTTGCCATTTCCTGGATTCATGTTGGAGGATATAAGAAATTAAGAATGTCAAGAGGCTAACCTGAACATTATTGTTCTTTTTTTTCATAACTCAAGCCAAAGAGAGACTCCAGGATGTTAAAAAAATAAATTTAAAAATTTAAAATTAAACAGATGGTAAACTTCAAAAACAACAATTAATGTCTTACAATAACTATTAGCATTTGAAACTATCAAAACAGATAGGATATGTACAGCCCTTAGAATGGTTGCAGGACAACACTCTATTGGGTTTCAGCCTGTGTTTAGTTCCTCACAGAAGAGTTCAACTGACTGTGAACCTTGTAACCTAATATAAACCCATAATAGGAAGGGGAATCATAAATAGGCTAATATATGTCCAGTCTAAAGCAATTTGTTTAAAACCTAAGTTTGCCCCATTAAGAGCCATCCAAGAACATCATCATGCAGTGATCTCAAGCTCTAAACTAATGATCATGTTAATTTTGCATCCATGTATGTGTTTAGCCTTAAATTCAATATAATTGACGCTGTAAGCCAATGAGGCTCATTTCAAATATTATCAAAGAAAAAAAGAGGAAGAGGGCAGCTGTATCATACACGAGGTACACACAGGAAACCAGAAAACAGCAGAAGAAAATAAGAAAGGGTAGATAAGATCTAGCTCCTCCACATCAATGGGCAGCTAAAAGTGTCTGTGTGACAGGCTTTCTTAAGGTTTAGTAACAATAAAAGTTTAGCAAAGGTGAGCAATTGCTTAGAAAGTGCAAAGACCCAAATGAAAATATGAAAGAATGTCTAACAAGAATTGTATTCTCCTCATTTTACCTACCAAAAAGTATGGTATAGGCTTTGTAACAAAACTGTATTCTCTTCATTTTAGCATGCAGTTTTGGTCTAAACTTTTATCATTAATCCTGTCAACATACCAAATCAAATTACCAAGCAACAGATCTTGTCTCACCCTGATGATACTAGATGCAGCTGGTATCTCTCAAGTCTCATCATTATTAAACTAGTCTACGAAATGTTTCAGCAATGCACTTTTCTATGACTCAATGGAAAACCTAATAAATAAGAATCATATTTAGAACAACACGATAATTGATTAAAAAAACAGTACATATAGGAAAAACTAAGAAATAAAGCAAGACTCACCTAAAGTAGCCTTCCCCAATTGCCCACATATAAGCTCACTATTCCGAATATAGACAAATCCATCGTTAGAGCACATTGTTTCTACTTCTATTTCTTTATCACCAATCATTTTGATGATCTTCCTGGAGTAGTTTCTTTCCTTAACCATAAGATTCAAGTAGACTCTCACACTTGCATGCGGGCGTAATAGAACACTAAACAATTGCTTGCCAGTCCAAAGCTCTATTGGCTATGTCAAAAAGATTAAATTCAATAATAAATAGAAAAGCATATAGGCAAAAGTACTAAAAAGGATATCAGCATTTACCTTAACTGTTGTTGGAGTGGGCAAATCTATAAGATCCATGCCATCACCCATATAGGAACATATAAGTGAAAAAGTTGCACGGTCATAGAAAGTATCCTTCCTTGTAATGAGGAAGGAAGATGTTAAAAAATCTTGAGTAGAAGCAACCAAAATTTCTCCATTTTTTGGCGTGCATAAATTATTTTGCACCTAGAAACACACACAAATAAGTCATAAGAAACTTTCAAATTGATCTAAATTTGCAGGAAAAAGTGTTCAGTAGCAGTTCAAAGGTTCATTTCTCAACGTTTCTTATCAAACCATTATCATTACTGCTATATTATGGTTCATCAGTGGGAAAATACTTTAAAGATAAAATTTATGTATCAATTTGAAAAGTTGAGTGGGAATTACAAAAACTAAATGCACATGATGAATCCACAGGCACAATTCCAAAGATAGTATGATATCAAAGAATTTACCCCCATCAACATGAGTGCCTCTGTCCGAGCCTCTTCTGTTTGCGGGACATGCATGTTCATTTCATCACCATCAAAATCAGCATTATATGGGTTACAAACGGACTCATTGAATCGTAACGTTCTCCACGGCATTATTCTCGCCTGCATCCATGGCATGAGGAATATGATCAAGCAAAAACTTAGAGAAAGGGAAAAAAGAACAACTACATGCTGCAATTTAGTACATCCACAACTAATAATCACCCTATGGCACATGATAGACATTCTATGCAAGCTTGGCTGTCTATTGAAAAGAACAATATCTCCATCTTCTAAATGGCGGTCAACTATACAACCAAATTTTAGTTCATCAGCAAGACGCTTTCTGTAATCACCTATCAAGAACCTGTGGCATCAAACGGTAATCCCACATCATTAGCAAAAGAAGCAATTTCGAATATCAAAATAAGGACAAAAGTTATAAGATGCAAGAGTGATGCACCTCGCTGAACCATCGGGATATCTGACCATCCTTGCACCAGGGTATTTGGAAGGGCCATTACGAACACACTGCCTTAGCTTCTCTATATTGTGGTTGGAAACACGTTCTGGATAAGTCAAAATCCGAGCCATATGGATTGGAATAGCCACCTGAACCATTAATTCCATCAGAGGAAAAATAAACCAAGATCTCGAAATCCTAAAACTTGCTTAAACCTTACTAGGACACCCAACCTCAGTAATTTTCAGATTGGGGTCAGGTGATATAACAGTCCGGCCAGTATATTCAACACGTTTTCCAGATAAGTTCCCACGAAACCGTCCCTGCTTCCCTTTGATGCGCTGAACAAAACCACTTAGTGGCTTTGACACTTGCATACTAAAAGGAACACCACGAACATCACTATTAATGTATTGTGCAACTTCGACTTGAAGCATCTCCCAGCCACCCTAAAGCAAAATCTTCAAAATAAGACATCATAAATGATATTCAAGGAGGAGAAAGAAATATCTACAATAGCAACATGTCTTAACACTTCAAAATTTTACTACATCGACTCTGGTCTTCAGCATCCCTACTCTAACAAGAGACTTGCAACCATACCTGTTCCAGTCCTACGTAGCCTTTTTATTTTTTGACCATTAAAGTATCTCTCCAGCCTTTAATTAAAAACAACCCCATACTTTCACAAAACAAAACTGAAAGGTAAAGAATTTATGCCATCCCACATGTTAATCTCTTGTGATTGTGGTAACATCAGCACTCTCTAACTTAGATAGCTTTAATCATAGTATAGTATCCAAACAGTCTTTTGCATTTTTCTAGAACAAGCCTCATTGCATGCCTTCCCCACATCACACAACATCCTGTGATGATCTCTCTTTTCTATGCTTTGACTTCTGGCAGTCAACTAAGTCTCTGGCATTTCTATATCAGTAAATTCTCTATACGGCATTAAGAAAACAACTAAAGGTAAGAGCATCAGGGAGCCAAACTTAAAACGATGAACCAATTCTATGCAAAGTACAATGCTAGCATAACCACATAGTGTCAAAGAGATATCCAAACAAATACGAGGTTCATTCAAGATCGAATATAGAGAAACAAGAAGGAAAAAAATAGCAATTCATGTATAGGGTATGAAACGGCAATAGACAATACAATATGAAATATGATTACCGATCATTACTTTCACCAACCAAATAATAGTTGAAAAGAATTATTCAGGTATGATTACAATAATAGCATTCAACCAATCAAGAAGAGACACTTCAATAGTTAAAGCTTGGGGCTTCCCACTCCGAGGTGAGATGGGAGGTGGATAGGACTCCCTCATGTTGTGTATCCCAAGGCCCAATCAGCCTCCATATATACAAATAATAGTAATAACAGATTCAACATTGACATAAATTCCTGCAGGTACATATTAGGTATCAGAATCCATTTCCATACCAGACATTGGAATGCAGCATTTGTTTCTACTAGCTCCTGACGAAGGCTAGCATTTGCCTGAATAATTCTTTTCAACCTCTCAGTAATGTCATTTTCGTTGCTGCAACATGGAAAGAGGAAAATTGTAAAAATAATTATACTTTTATCACCTCTAGTGGCAGCAACTACCAGAGATAAAACCTGATGTCTAGTAAACAAAATGGAGAATGCATAGTATAAAATAGAGTCATATATTTGCTATTGAAACCTCTGCGACCCATCCACGATGACTGAAGGTCGGACAGCTGTAGGTGGCACGGCAATGTTCGTAATAATGAGCTTCTCAGGCCTATCAGAAAGATAAAGCAATTCACAGTCCTGTGGACAATGAAATACAGAATATCTCGTGTTATTGAAAAAGTCAATGAGAAATTTTATAAAAGATCAGAAAAGGAAACATTTCTTTATTTTTTGTTTAAAATGCATGCTCTAACACGTGAAAAATGTAATAAAATTTTGGGGAAAAAAAAGAAGGTATAGGGTTTTACCACATCAGTCATCCTTTTAAAAAGAGAAAGCACTTTGACAGGGTTAAGAACATAAGTAGCAACGTTGAAGGATGCCTTGGACTCTTTTGTGTGTGAAATTGCAGATCTAAATTCTTCCAAACTGTTGTCATTAATTTTTGAACGATCATGAATAATACCTAACATCGCCACAGCCTTCTTCACTGTACCTAAAAACCATTAAAAAGAAAGTAATTCCTACCTGGTTTCATTTCATACAATCATAAAAGCCTAACAAACCCTATATAGCAATTAGCATAACCAGCTTAGATTCTCACATCAGTTAATTAGGCAGAGCACAAACAAGCATTCAATGAGAAAAGCAGAAAAAGAACTAGCCGATTTAAAATAAAATAACCTCAAGAAAACCCTATAAAGCCGTTACTATAACCAAACACAAGCCTTTTTTTAACTTATAAAGCTGATACATACATCATTTAAAAAAATTATATTTAAGTACAAGAGAATATAGAATCCAAACCATTTACATATCCACATCTCCAGCACTTTACAGCTTTACCACCAGCCATAGCAGTACACTTCTTTACAATACTTTTCATTATCTCACCCTTCTTTAGTGGTTCGATCTTCAGAGTTCTCATCTTTTTCAGATAATCTTTGCATAATTTCTCATCCAAAAGTATACGAGAACAAGACTGTAAACAAAACATCACAAGAAATATCGATCAAGACTGTGCTTTCAATTAAATTAAATTAAATCACAATTTAAAAATTCAGGTCATGTTTATTTATTACCTTACAAATGCACTTTAAAATGTCTAAAATTGTACTTAAATACCCAACATTATAAACAGGGAGGGCAAGAGCTAAGTATCCGTAATGCCCTGGACACTCCCCGAAACTTCCATCGCAGGTTGCACAATTACCGGTCTTATTTGGAGGACCCTTAAAAAACCCATAAAGGAAAAATAAAATCAGAACTTTAAAAAAATAATAATAAATACATAATGGAAGTAAGCTTTAAGTACCATTCGAGGATCCAATAAGCCGCCTTCGATGGGGCGGTTTTTAGGATCATAGTAAACACCATTATAAATTTGAACTTCGGCAGCTTTGGCTATCTCTGAATCCGAAAACATAGAGAATTTAATACTTTTTCTGCATACATAACAATAAAAAATATTAATAATTTCAACAAATAATTAAATCCAAAATGAAAAAAAAAAAACAATGAATGAAATACAATTAAAACAAACGGGGGAGTCACATTTTTCGTGGCCCGACATCTTCGATGTAAGGCCGTTTCGTAAACACGATATCTTGTGGTTTTTGCTGCATCTTCTTCTATTAAAAAAAAAAGGGAACGAAAGGGTTTAGGGGCGGAAAAGGGAGGGTTTTAGGCTAATTTCTGGGGAGAGGAAGAGTAAAAGGAACGGCCTTTTATAGTTTTTTTTTTTCAAGAAACTTCTTGTAACTGTTTTGGGAATTTTGGGTTGGGTTGAATTTAAAATGATTGAAACAACAGTTTATATAAAGAGAATCAAAAGGCAGCGCTCGAAACTCTGACGTGGAAGGAAGTTAGGGCTTTTTTCTGATAAAAATTGGACTCCGCCTTAGAAGGAATGTTTGGGCCATAAAAACTTTAGGCCCATGGTATTTTGTTCTCAAAAAATAAATAAGATTATTTTGTTCACGTGTACAAATGGAATTAAAAATTAAAGAATAAGTTTTATGACTCACGTTCGTTGGTTAATTTTACCCGCGAACCCGAAAAACCCTAGAGCATAAAATCAATTAAACCTTAAACCCTAGGGACTTGAATTCTCCGAAAATCCCCAGCCCTAATGAAGACGGTAATGGGCAAAATCCTCTCTTCAACTCCAATTTCCGTCTCCAAGGCAGCCCAAATCATTACCAACTTCGCCGATACAGACAACGGCGCGTCGCAAGCGGTCAGCGCATACCTTCGACGCGCCTCCGCTTCATTCAACGAGCTCAAACAGTTGCATAGGGAGCTCCGAAAACCGTCGAAATCGGACCGCAAGCACAAGAAGTCCAAGTCCGAGACCACAGTGGAAGGTGCTGGGGAGTCGAGTCTAGAACCGAGTGTATTCAACTTGACTCATGAAGCTGTGGAGCTGAGTCAAGAGGCGAGTCACGGGTATGGGGATGGAGATGGTGAGAGAAAAAAGCATAAGAACAAGAAGAAGAAGAAAGAGAAGGGTGAGGTGATTAATTTTGGGGATGTTGGGGGCAAAATTGTAATTGAAGATGGAATGAGCAAGAGGAGGAAGGAGAAGAATGAGGTTAACTTTGGGGAAGATGAGGGCCAAATGGTAATTGAGCAGAGTGAGATAAAGAAGCATAAGAAGGATAAAAGTGGCAGAAAGATTGAAAATTTACTGGAAAATGGGGTGAATATTGAGGAGGGTGTAATGAGAGATGAAGAAGAAAGGGAAGGGCAGAAGAAGAAGAAAAGGAAGAGTAGAGAGGTTGAGGGGGGAATTGAAAATAATTCTTCTTCAGAGCCACGGAAGAAGAAGAAGAAGATTAAAAATGAAGTTGATAAGTGATTGATTTGATGCATTTTAGCAATTTTTATTGTTGTTTTTGATGGCAGATTGAAGGAGGATTTTTGTTTGGAGGCAATCCTTAGCTCCGCGGTTAAAATGCGTAATCATTTTTGGATACACTTTTCCATTGTAATGTTGAGGGAAGTATGTTTGTTTCTAATTTTTAATGAATGAAATCTATCCATGGTTAACTTTGCATATCTGGTTCTAGTTCTCCATCGATTTTTCGTCACCCAAAGATGCATATGCATGATTATTAGCAAAGTTGGAACTGGCTTTAATGCATGCTTTATAGGAGGTATATCATACTCACATGATCATAATTGAAAATGCAACTATTTCAATTTTTGCAAACTGAATGGCTTGTTATGGTGTTTAGGCATCACAGAACCATATTGTTGCTCCTTGAATGTTAATGGAGTTCCAGATGCTGGTAGTGTAAAAGTTCAAAATAAAAAACTATTTTACCCAAGCATAATGCTGCTTGAGTTATGGTATTAGTTTGATGATTACTTTGCAATTTCAAACTCACATTATCCATAACACAGGTGAATGATTTGAAATCTCTTTTACCTTACCCTTTTACCTTGTGACCTAGCAGGGTTGATTAATATTCTAGACTCTCCTCTATTCTTGCTTATCTCGTTTTGAGGTGTTACCAATGTTGGCAGCCTTTCATATTTCATTTCAAGGTCGAGTAGGCTATCGGCTATCCTGAATATTGGAGGCATATATTGAGATAATGAGTTGTTAGGAAAAGTGGCTTACTAGTTTCTCCATGCACGTAGTGTAGATTCTTAGGTTTATTGAGATTTTGCATGGCTTCAAGAAATTGAGGCAAAGGAAAAAACTGAAAAATCAAATGCAGCTTAAAACTTGCCTTTGATTGAATTTGTATTTGTTGAGTGTGGCAAAAACAAAAATGTATGCTGCCTTGAGTGCAGAGTCACTAATATTTGGTTAGGGTTGTTTTAAGTTATTTGCAATCCATGGGGCTTCAACCTATGCCCCTTGTTGGTTATCCCTTCTTCTGGCTTGATAAGACCTGCCTGTCTAGAGCATATTTTGCGAGTGAATTTCAATAGCGCTTAGCTAGAAAAGTAAGCAACACCACAACTTCAAACTCTGTTTGCATTGACAAAATGCATGAAGAATGATGGTTATATAAGTGACAAAAGTAATTTCTTGGTCAGGGGACAGCTGAAAGCCAAGGTGATTGATCAAATGTTGGTACCTGAAGTATGTTAGTGTCTGCTATATCATGGTCATATTCTTACGGCATTTCTTGGTGATAAATGTTGGTATTCTTCTGAGGTTTAATGGTGCTCTCTAATCTAGCTGTGGGTTATCAAGAAATATTTTACGGCAAATATTTATATCACTTTTGGTTCTTGAGGCATATATTGGCTTGTATATCACTTTCATACTGATTGATTATCTAGGAGGCAAATAATTGCTTAGTTGGATTTTGGAGAAGGCCATTTTTTTGATATATTGTTTTCAGTTCTGTTGGCTCTCTCAAAAATCCTTCTCAAGGATATTGGTGGTGAGAAGGTGCACTTTCATTTTGATTTTCTTGCCTTTGTTTTCTTTGACGTTTAATGTCAGATCATGTGAAGCTTTTGGAAATTTCGATTATCACCTCACTAGTCATAGAACTATCTTCTGCTATACATATAACTAATTTTCAGTAGATTCTTTTATTCATCTTAAGGGGGGGAAAAACTATGTACGAGATAGATCATGTTGATCTGGCCAACAAAGTCTGTGACTGCTTCTCATAGCGGAAACCAGCTTTCTTGGAGTCATCTGCTGACCAAACAAATATGCCATGAAGTTTGCCCTGACGCTTCAGCTTGCGACATGCCTCGAAGAACCCATTTTCAGGTGACAAACCTCCACTTCCATCGGTACCGAAGCTTACTAAGACCTTACCACCTCTGTAGTTAGAGCTCTGTTCGTGAAAGTATTTCAGGAATTGAGAAATAGTTGTACCCTTATCATAGGCGTAAAATTGAAAGTTGACATAGTCTACGAGATGCCCATACTTCCTCCACAGGGCCAAGTAATGCGGTTGCACGGAATCATCATTATAGGGTGCTATTGATGCAAATGACAACACCCCATTTTGTTTTAGGAACAAAAGAAGCCGTCCAATGCACTCAGCAAATGTGTCAGGATCCGCATGGAAGTGTTCATAGTCTATATCTATTCCATCCAAATTATACTTTTTGGATATCTCTGTTATAGAATGAATTGCATTTCTAACCCAGGAATTGATTGTTTTAGGGCTGAAGTATACATACTCACCATTTATTGTATCGCCCCCAAGACTCATAGCTACCTTGACATTTGGATAACGGGTTTTGATAGAGGATACATGAGAAGGGCTGAGGTTTTCTTTATCCCAGTAAACTCGGAAATCACCATTGGTTGGGGAAGGAGGGGAAGAAGCTGTTGTGTAGTCAATAGCAAAGGAGAGAATGAAGTGGAAATCTACTTCTGAATTGATGGGTACATCTGAAAAGGTAACACCCTTGCCCTCAGCTCCAATATATTCTCTAAAGAGTTTTGAGTTAGCTGCTGCTGTGGGGTTTGAGGAAAATAGAGCAATGAAAGTTTGAAGAATAAGAGGAAGAACAAACATATATGAATTCATGGTTGTAGTTGTTAAGTTTCACTAGGAGGTTTTGAAGAGAGGTATTTATAAAGGAAAATAATAGATAGTATATTAGATTATTATCGACAAATTAACAAGATATTTGTTCTTGTGCAGGTGTCTGGTTTCATTAGAAAGCATAATCTCCAGTGCATTTGTTTATGCAGATTCGTACTTGTGAAAGATGCCTGCATTTACCTACTGCACTCTCTCTTCATAGCCTTTGGCCCCTGATTCGGATTTATTCTTTGTTTCATGTGAAACATGTCGAGTATTCTGTTTTTGGCTTTACTTATATTGATGCATTTTTTAGTATTTCTTTAATGAATGGGACTCCATTAGGGTAGGTGAATGTCTTCAAATGAAACAATGTAAAAACGAGGTAGGGACTGGGGAGCCATTGCCTCTAGGACGGCAATGGAGTAACTACCAAGGCCCAAAGCAGAAGACTTGGCGGTAAACATGGCCTATTTTTGGGGCTGATAATACGACATATAGACCAGTTTAGTCAAAGAACCTATGTGAATGCTGGTTGATGAAAACATTGCAGTTTCTGAACTTTCAATAAAACATGAAAGATTCACGTTCCAGGACAAAGATCCAATTCCAAATTCCAACACTTTCAAACTAAACTAAACTAAACTAAGCAAAGCTGTTGTTTCTTTCAACAAGTAGTGGAAAGGGAAGGAAGATCTCATAACTCATAATATATCCTTTCTACTTTATTTCTTACAGGTTGTGAATCTTATATTGAAGTTGTAAATTTAAAAACAAATTTTATTAGAAAATTAAATCTAAGGGTATAATTTGCAAGCTATTTTGAAAACTATTCAACTTAATAATTTTAAAAAGTTAACAGCAGAAAATTCCTATGTTATTCGGACTCGGGTGTAGGTATCTGACACGGGTATATTCAATTTTTTCTAAGATTTTTATGTATTTGGAGAGTTCTTAGAGGATCATATCCTCATATCCATGTCTGAATATGTGTCGATACGGATGTCGAACACGAATACTTTAAAAACAATGAAGAGTCGGAATAACATAGAAAAATTCATATTAGATATTATAGCATTGAACCTCATTCAGTGACATCTTGAATCTGAATGTTAAAAAAAATTTCCCACTCCATTTTTTCTCTCCCCAGTGAATCAACTTCAGGAGTTATTCAGAATTGACTGGTCAATGACAAAAGGGCCAAAAAAAAAAAGTCAAGTTCTGTCTGAGTGAGGATTCCTCAACTTAGGAAGATCTGCTGGGGGAGGAAGCAACTTCTGATTGAGTAGATTTCCATGCAAGACTATCAAACCCATCTTCAAGCCCCAGCTTGTGTGGACTTCCAGGTGGCAATGCATGAACCATACACCTGTTGACACGTGTCTCTTCTTGTCACTATCAGCTAAAAACATAAGCAAAAATAGAGCAATATACTAATATAAATAAAGTACTATACTATGCTGTTATTTCTACCCACCTGGATTGTCTGCTAGAATACGAATTTGCTACCCAACCTCCTAATGGCACACCAACAGTGTTCCTTTCAACAGGGTCAATAAGATTAAATTTTTTAGTGTCCTTATTTTGGATCAAAATTTCCAAAGCCTTGGCCAACAACAAAGAATGAAGCCATGCAAATGAGGAGGGTGCCTCTAAACTCCAAGTGTATGCTTGTGTCTTTGCATGATTAGCTCTACGCTAGTGTTAAAAGGAAGCACTACTATAGCTTTGTTCCATTGCTCACCATAGTGTTATTAGGTGGAGTGCCTGTACAATTAAATGGAATTATTGGATCACTTTGGAAAATCAATGGTCTAAACACCATTTATTGACCAACGAAATGAGTCTGGAGTAGTGCAGTGGTTGGCATTGCAAAAGAAACATTATTGACTGAAGTTGCTAACATGGTTCCATTTGGTCCCTGGCAGGTTTGGTTCTGCTGACAAGGGCTTGTTCCTAGGCCGACAGTGCTGACAAATTGTTTGCTAGCTAAGCTACGAAGTTTACTTGCAAAATTTGTAGCAAAGGAAGTGTCATTTAGAGCAAGTAACAGAGTTTTTAATTGTTAGGTTGCTACGACTCTTCATTTGTCTTGAAGTATTCGTGTCCAACATCCGTGTCGGATGCATATCTGGACATGATATGTGGATATAATCCTCCAAGGACCTTCCAAATACATGAAAATCTTGGAAAAAATTTGAACATATCCGTGTCTGACACTCACATCCGAATCCGAGTAACATAATTTAATTGAGATGGTTGAATGTAAGCTATTGGGTGGTAATTCATATTCTAAAATGCCAGCAACAGTTGAATTATCAAAGTCATGAAAGATGTGGATTATTGGATATCTTGGTTTGCTCTTAAGAAGCACATTTGTGGTCTGCCCAGAGGCGATAAGAATTGTTTCAGTCTCAAAAGGTTTAACATAAACAGCATCAGCTTCAACAACTGTAAGAGTATGGTTTGCTATGCTGAAGAAGAGCTCATCGTTGAGAGCTGCATTGATTAGACGGAGAAGGTAATAGCTCTGTTAGTTTATAATGTGTTACTAGCTTTTTGATACCTTTGGCAGAGCAGTTGTAGAGTGGTTCTGGGATAGATTTGGTAATTCGTGTACTCGTGTCGTGTTCGTATATTTTGTCGTGTCATAATCGTGTTTAAGGTATTTTATATTTATATAAACTTTGATAAGTTAATAATTCGTATCATATAGATTTTGAGACATTCGTGTATTCGTATCATATCGTATTCGTGTTATTTTTCGTGTCGTGTTTTTAATTATTTTTTTCTTATCGTGTCTAGTATTACCAGGTGTATTCTGGGAGTCCATTGATGATATTATAAGCATCAGATCAGAGACATTTGATCCTCCACCTGTCTGAAGAGCCTGGCTAATAACTGCCTTAGGATCGGCATTGAAACATTGTCCTGCAGTTTAATTATCATCCATGATGATTTTATGTCAGCAAAAGTAAGGTCACATAAAGAAGCAAATAGATGTTATACCCACATTGTATACGGCTAAGACCTAGCACCAAATCAGATTTAAAAGGGGCTCATCAATCAGGGATCATCGACTGTACCCTCCAATGGAAATTACACTTGTTTATAAATAACATGATTACATAGGATAGGCGGTTATCATAATTGGCAAACGGATAATCCTAGATTCTCCGTGACCGTAGATATAAAAGGCATGAGGTAAGTCAAAAAGCTCCTAAATTATTCTTTCATCGTCTTTTTCCCTAGTTATTTTGCTCTTTATTTCTGTCTCTATTTCAAGTCCTGCTCGACAGCTCTTCAATCCTCTTTCCATTAAGAAATTACCAACCAACCCAAAAACCCAGTAGTTTTTAAATCAGCTCATTCAGAATTTATTACCAAAAATGATGGGAACTTCATTGTTTTAAACTTCTTTCTCTTGTTTTTTTGTCCCTATTCTTAAAGAGGCAAATAGATAATTTGGTCCCTTATTCTCTCTTTCATATTTGTTTTAAACTTCTTTTCTATCTCTTTCATAGTTGGACATAAACAAATTAAGTTTGAAAAGTTTTGAGATCACTATGTGTTGTTATTTAATAGTAACACAATCTAAAATATTTCAAAGTTGCAAAGTAAAATGGCATATTAATGATTAATTTTACATTAAATTTATAAAAAAAAAAATTCAAAAAATGAGATATAAGGTTTAATTTATAATACTTTATTTTTTTTTATTTGAGATTGTTGAAGATTGTACTCTAATTACTGGATATAATAAGTGGTATCTTTTATGAAAAATTATAATTTTTATTCTTTTATATAACATGATTAAAACTAATAAAACAAATTCAAGCCCAATTTGGTTTGTAAGTAAAAGCTACAAAAGCCAACCATGGGATATGGGCCTCCTCAAACCAATTGCAAAAAGGAGTTTAGAAAGGCCGAAAACTCTGTCTGAACTGCATGCAAGTGGTCCCGTTGGACCCATTCTGGTTGTCTTAATTGAAGTAATAATTTGGCAACCACAAGGAACAGAAATTTCATAGTCTCATAAAATTTCTTGGGAGTTCTTACATTGACCGATTCAGACCCCTCAATTGGTTCATCTCTTAACATCACATGGATCAATGAAATAATTATTGAATAGATATTGGTTTATGTCAAAATTTTAAAAAAAAAATGGCCAAAAAAAAAAATTGAAAATGAGGTTGAAAAATTAAAGGAAAAACATTAGGAGACCCCTCAAATTATCAACACTTTGGAAGATCTGCTGCTGGTGGAGGAAGCAGGTTTTGGTTAGGAAGCTTTCCATCCAAGACAAGCCAAGCCATCTTCAAACCCCAGCTTGTGTGCACCTCCAGGTGGCAATGCATGAACCATAACCCTGAAATCATGTGGCTATCTTTGTCATGGTCATCAACTGAAAGCAAACAAGCAAATTTTGTTTTGTTTAATGCAGTCTTACTTACCAGGATTGTCTGCTACAAAACGAATTGCCACCCAACCTCCTGATGGCAAACCAACAGTGTTCCTTTCAACAGGGTCAACAAGGTTGAAGTTTTTAGGTTCCTAATTATTTGGATCAAAATTCCCAAAACCTTGGCCAACAACAAAGAAATTGAAGCCATGCAAGTGAAGAGGGTGGTTTTCAGCTCCAAGTATGGTTGAATCTTGCATGACTAGCACTACGCTAGTATTAAAAGGAAGCACTGCTAGTTTTGTTCCATTTCTCACCATAGTGTTACTAAGTGGGGGGCCTGTGTAATTACATGGAATTATTGGATATCATTGGGAAAATCAGTTGTGTAAACATGGTTTGATTGGCAAAAGAAATGAGCTTGGAGCAATGCTGTAGTTGGCATTGCAAAAAAAAAACATTATGGACTGAAGCTGCAAACATGGTTCCATTAGGTCCCTGACAGGTTTGCTTCTGTTGGCATGGGCTAGTTCCAAGACCAACTGTAAAGAAAAACCCTTTATCAATCTTTTAAGGGTTTAAACAGAAAAAGTTTCTTCATTGATATGTTTGAATGTAAGCTACTAGGTGGTAAGTTCATATCATAAAATGCCAGCACAGTTGAATTATCAAAGATGCCTTGCCCCATCACATATGGTCTAGCAGTCATGAAAAATGTGGCATTTGGATATCTTAATTTGGTCTTAATTAAGAAGCACATTTGTGGTTTGGTTTCAGTCTCAATAGGTAAAACATAAACAGCATCAGCTTCAACCACCGTAAGGGTAATGGTTAGCTATGCTGAAGAAGAGCTCATCGTTGAGAGCTGCACTGATTAAACGCAGAAGGTATATATGTCTTGTCAGGCTTCACCTTCAACTTGAATGTTATCTGTAAGAGCCCGTAGTTCAGCAATGAATTAAACATCTATATGATATATGTAATCCATGGTGACGACATCACATTATTAAATATTTCAATACCTTTAGGCCAGAGCAGTTATATAATGGTCCTGGAAAGTCCATTTATGATGTAAGCTTCAGACACATTTTTTGGGCATCCACCTGTCTGGAGGGCCTGCCTGATAATTGCCTCAGGTTCAGTATTGAGAGCCACTCTCCTAAAATTTAATGTATCATGTCTTATGTTTGCCAAAGGATTCACATAATTTAAATTTAGATTTTTCATTTTCTCTCTATTGTTATTCTTTTAACATCCACTACAGCAGAATAGGCCTTTAGCGGCGTTTTTTTTAATAATAACGGCGTTTTTAAATGCCGCTAAAAATTTAGCGGCATTTTCGAAAAACGCCGCTAAAAGTGTCGAGAAAAACGACGTCGGGAATTTTCCCGGCGTTTTAAACAAAAACGCCGCTAATGTAGCGGCGTTTGTAGGGATATTTGTCGGCGTTTATAAACGCCAGAGTAGGACTGCAGCAGATGGTATTTGAGAATAAATTAGAAGCGTTTGTGGATAAAAAACGCTGTTAAATTGAAACATTTAGCGGCGTTTGTCTCGAGAAACGCCACTAATTTTAGAATTTCGTTCTTTAATATTCACAAATATAGCGGCGTTTGTGTTATAAAAACGCCGCTAAATTTCCAGAATTTGTAAAAAAAAATATATAATTTTTTTTATTTAAAAATTATAATTAATAATATTATTCAATAAATTTACATTATAGTTTACAATCAATACATAACAGAAATATATTAAAATTTAATAGTATATTATAAAGTATCATTATACAGCAATTCTATTAAGAAAGCACAAAATAATCAACATATAACAATTGGAATAAAATTTAAATTAAACAAGACAAGGTAGTATAAAATTTAATTTGTACCTGTAAATATATAACAATTGCAAGGTCCAAAACTCCTATTGCCAATCCTGCACTAAAATTACAAGTTATTACAATTTACAAAAAAAAAAATGGAAAGAGATTAACAAAATGCTATTAAATTGTTACCTTCAAACAAGAATCTTCTAGGAATGGAAAGAGATTAACAAAATTTTGCTTAAATCTTTGACCTAAAAGCTGGTGGGTGTGAGAGGATGGACAGAGAGAGGGAGAAAAAATGAGTTTTGTGTTTTGGGTAAAGAGGAAGAGGGGTCTGTTACTGATTATATTTTCAGCAAATAGAGGCGTTTATTTCGACAAACGCCGCTAAATTGTAAATCTATTCATCTCCTTTTAAAAAAAAACGGTAAATTTTGCCGCTCGATTTTTTTAATATTTAGCGGCGTTTGTATACTAGAAACGCCGCTAAATTTAGTCATTTAGCGGCGTTTATGGAGATAAACGCCGCTAAATGTTTTCCTTTGATTTTTTTAAATGTAATACATTTAGCGGCGTTTGTCTGACAAACGCCGCTAAATTAGAACATTAGCGGCGTTTCTAAGACAAACGCCGCTAAATTGCAACATTTAGCGGCGTTAATGGAGACAAACGCCGCTAAATGTTCTCCTCTGATTTTTTTAAATATCATACATTTAGCGGCGTTTCTTAGACAAACGCCGCTAAATGTTTTCCTCTGATTTTTTTAAATATCATACATTTAGCGGCGTTTCTCAGACAAATGCCGCTAAATTGCAACATTTAGCGGCGTTTATAGAGACAAACGCCGCTAAATGTTCTGCTCTGATTTTTTTTTAAATGTCATACATTTAGCGGCGTTTATAGAGACAAACGCCGCTAAATGTTCTCCTCTGATTTTTTCAATGTCATACATTTAGCGGCGTTTGTCTGAGAAACGCCGCTACATGAGAACATTTAGTGGCGTTTCTTATAACAAACGCCGCTAAATACACTAATAAAAACGCTGCGTTTCTTTTAATAGAAATGGCGGGTAATTTTTTAGCGGTAAAAAAAAAATCCGCGTAATTTGAGAAATATTTAGCGGCGTTTTTTATTTTAAACGCCGGTAATTGATCTCATTTAGCGGCGTTTCTTCCTTACAAACGCCGCTAAATTAATTTTTAGCGGCGTTTAGGGTAGAAACGCCGCTCCGTTTACAAAAACACGGTACCTGCCAGCGTTTTTAAGTAAAACACCGCCAGTAAAATGCCACTAAAACCCAAAATTGCTGTAGTGATCTTAGACAATAACTGAGAACCCCTAACTGTAAACCTGCAATTGCTATATGAGTAGGTATTCATCAAAGCCAGTGGGGTAGCATATATATAGTACTGAGAGAAAAGGAGTTTTGTTGATTAGAAAGTATAGTTTAAACCAGTTTGAAGATTAGAGTGAAACAAAAAGAAAGAATTTTATTTATTAAAAAAAAAAAAACTTGAATATTGCTTCAATAGCTACATTGAAATGACCAGTTGTTAGAACAACTTTAGAGTGCTGTCAAAGATAATCAATTTATTTGACCTCCTCTCTATTCAAGTCAAACTTTGTCTATCTTTCTGAAAACTTAAAACCCTCTATTGCTATATGTGAGTTGATGTGATTTACAGCTATTCCCACTGCTTTTCTTGCTGTTAGTAAAAGTTACTTTAATACTTTTCCATGTTAATTTTGAACCAAAGAAGAAGAAATTCTGCTGCATATTTTGTTTAGTAGCCCGGTAGGTAAATCTAAATATGGCTACTTAAGATTTGTTTAGTAGCACGTGCATTTTTTAAGAACATCATGGGAGAAGATTAGGATCAAACAAAATCTGAGAACATCTTTCCATGTCATCATGATACAAACAGCAGTTACCATTTGGTGAAAATTGATTATAAATAACCAGCTTTTCAATATCAAAAGCTAACTTCTGAGATTTTACAAGTGAAAAGTAAATACTGAGTTCTGATTAACAATATCTGCAATGTTTGACATCAACCATATCTTCAAGTTCACCAGGCTGTTAATGGGACTAAATTAAGCTTAATCAACTGTCAATGTTATGCTTGTTTATTAAGCAAATCATGGGTTCCTATCAAAATAGTCAATTTAGAGTTAGATGTATATGTCTCCGTCGTTTGTTTTCCATTTTCATGACGAACTGGTCATTGATGAATAGTATAAGATAAACTCAATTGACGCAATTTTGGCTGAAGTAAACAAACTAACAACAAAAGCTTATGTCTAAAAGGAAATGATGAGCCCAAGATAGCTTGATTAGAATGCAGGAAATTAATGGGGATGTCAATCAGTATCATTGACAGGACTATTTACATTGTAGTTGTACCAACCCACTTGCCTATCCCATCCACAGTATATAGACAAATTATTCAGAGTTTTCCTCACCAGTTACCATCAATTTTCAAATGTTTCAAAGAAAAAAAAGTTTCCCTCCCCCTAATTTAACCTATAAATTAAACACCTGTCAACTTTGATTGTACTATTTTCTAACGTTTGAAAGTACTTATGTTTTTTATCCACTTTAATGTCTACCGTAAGTTAAGCTTTTTAAGAAATCCGTTTAGACTTCAAATACTCCAATCCAAAAACTCCTCATCCACTCAAACATATGGTTTACCCTATAAAGAGAAAATTAGCCCTGGATATATAAAGCAAATAGGTATATAAGAAAAAGTGAGGGAAACCCACCCCGTTCATTTTCCTAGCTAGCTAGATAAGAGCATCCAAAGCACGGAAAATATAAACTTTTTGAGTATGTCAAGAAAAGAATGAATAACCCATGATTATAAAAAGCATAACCAGAGATTATTTCTGAAGAAAACTTGATGAGAAATTAAAGTCTTGTCTTGTCTTGTCTTTGCATGCCTGTTGCATATTTTTACTTGCTTTACTTTGCAGGAGGTGAAAACCTACCGCAAAACAAGAAGGTAATGAACTTTGCATATAATTTGCTTCTAGTAATATAGTTCAAATAATACTTTGCAAAACCTAATTTGGGTCTAAAAAGCATGTCTAAAATATGTAAAACTTGGCTAATTTTGAAATATGGTTTACAGGGAAACTGCAGCTATAGAGTCACAATACAAACAACATATGCACCAAGGTTGAGGCATTGGAAATTTGAAAGAGCCTCAATCTCAGGATAATTTCTATTTTAGAAGATATCTGCCTCAGAATGTTTGAGAAGAATCCAGCAGCTGAAACATTGATGCCATAATTCAATTTGGCTGTATTTAAGGATTTATTGGTTTTTAAGTTGATTTAGAATATTGTTGTTTTGGATCAAAGATCTTTTCCATTCAATTAAAATGTCAGAAATATAATCAACAAAGCAGTAGTCACAGAAAACAAAAAATGGGTTACTGTTTTAATTCCAAAAAGAAAGAGAAAAAGACAGAAAGAAAAAGGCAGGTTTTGCTGAATGCAGTATAACGAACTCTCCATTAAACAAAAAGGAGAGTTTTTGGGGTTTTCTGAGCCCCTGAAAGTCAGAGGCAGCTGCCAATTTCGAGCCAAACACAGTAGCCAAAGTTAAAGTTGTAGTAGTAGTAGTAATAGGACCCGTTATTTTCTCCTTTGCTTTACTTAACGAACTGCCATTATTAACCAATCAGTTTCACCCAGAAACTGTGAAAAAATAACCTTTGTAAGACCGAAAAAAGATGATCATAATAACTTTGGATTTGATGACTTGATGTGTTCCATCACAATTTGTAAGATTTTTTTTTTCTTCTTCAGATGATAGTGAAGGTTTTCAGTGGTGCTTTTCTTTTCTTTTTTTCTTTCTAGATTTTGAGGAATTATAATCGATGATGATGTTACTGTTTTTGGTAGGCATGCTTAAGCTACTTTTAAAAGGATATTTATAGCTATTTTCAGTAATTTTGAGGAACCAATTGTTTTGTCAAGCCTTTGCCAGTTTTACTTTGAAAATGATACCTTGCATTCCGTTAAAAAGAAGTATTCTAATTTTTATGCATACTTTTTTTTTATGATGTCTTTTTATCAATACCCTCAATAATTAAGGCATTGATTAACATTATATATATATATATATATATATATATATCTGTCAATATTAACATTAAATACTGCATGTATATTTTATTATTATAATAATGATAAAATGTGAATGAATTATTATTTCATAAAGTAACAACCTTAATAAATTTTGTTAACAAATATTCTAAATATATTTTTTAAAATTATTATATATAATAATATTTTTATTTGGTTATATTAAATATAATAAATAAAATTATTAATTATTATACTATTTTTATAATTATAAATAATATATTAATTAATTTTCAAAAAATATCACATTTATCGGCAAAATCCTTAATAAATAATGGGTAAGGGCATTGAATTGATATATGAGTAGTCAAATCAGATGATTAACTAATCACTACCATCTGTCAATACTTAGCTAGCGTGGACCAATCACTTTTAACCACTTGGATTTACTTCCTCTATATATTAAAAATATATAATTCAATTATTAATTTATACTCCCTTTAATTAATTAAATTTATTCCTTCCTCTGCTCACTATTTATTTTTGAGACATGCGAGTGAGAGTACTCTGAAAGCTCTTAAAGGAGAATAAATAACAATTTCCTTTCTTTGTCTTGGATTGGATCCTATTCCTCTCCTGTGTAGATTTTTTTTTTCTAACGCATATTTACTAAGTATTTGTTTTTTTATTTTAAAAAAATTCGAACTTGTTGTTTGACGAAAAATTATACATCAATCATTAAATTAAATACTCGATAATACATAATTAAATATTTTTTTATTTTTATATTTTAAATTATCAAGATTTTATTCTTAAACATTAGAATTAAGAGTTTAATACTTTATCAATAGATCAAAAGATTGTTAGCGATAACTAAATATTTGTTAGTTAGTGAATAGTTATTACTTTTGCCAATTTTTTTTTATCTTTGTTTTTCTAATAGAAGTGGATGATAAAACGGACAAATGCTATTATTTAAGATTATTTTATTTTATAAAAAAAATTATAGTTTGAAAGTAAGAGAAGAAATTACAAATATTGAGATTTAAATTCAAACTTTCTAGAAGTCATTTTTTAAAGATGATTATATAAATCAACTGAATTAAATTCTAAATTCAATATTTAAGATTAGAATATACTTATATTATGACTGATTTTAACTCATAACTAAGAATTTCCAACATTTTAAACTTAAGAATTAGCTCACCCTTGTGAGAATTAAGAAAAGGACAAAAATAGGCAAAAATCAAAAACCAATATGAAGATTATAATAAACTTATATGAAGAAGTATTTAATAATATATATATATATATATATGGCTGTAAGTTGTAACATATGCTAAATATGCTGGAAAATGGCAATTAAATGACAATGACAACGACAACGACCAAAACCCAAACAAGACAAGCATTGCTGATGCTTTAGATGATGATGTTTTTCCGATGATGTTTTTTCTTTCTTTTTGGGAAAACAAGGCCCACAACCTTATTTATTGCTTTACTATGTATGTATGTATTCACTCACTGTCTCACTGCAAAACTCCCCCTTTCCTTTCTTCTTGACTTGACTTGACTTGACTTGAGGATGTCCCCGAAACAAAACGGGGGAAAGGGGCTTCTTCCCTGTTCCCCGTTACGGTGAAATCTGCATATATTGGACCATTTTCATTTACTTTGATTTTTTTTATATAATATTTTTTATTTAATTTAATTAATTCATGTAAGTTGTGTTTGAAAATTTAAATTTTAAAAGATGGATTTGGATTTTAAAAATAGTATAAATTATGTAATAAAATACATATAAATGTAATATTGATGATTATTTTCCAAATCCATGAATTTGTTGGATGTCTATTTAGTGGTGAATTTGAAATACCTAGAGTTATTTGTGAATTTGAAATTCATGTTTTTATACCTTTTAAATATATCATATTGACTCTTAACTAATTTATACATAATATATACATTAATTCTCACAATTTATATAACAAATAAAATTCAAATCCAAATTTTCAAATTCATGTTTTCAAACATAGCAGCAATTATTTTTAAAATTTTGATATTCAATAAATTTGAGATGCTAATCTCAACATATGCAATCATCTCTTTTATAATTTTTTTTTTTAGTTATATCTTTTCTTTTATAAAATCTAATTTAATTATTTGAATATCAAAATTCTTGGATGGTGTTTCTATTCTAATGGTTTTAAACTTGAAATTTCAACCAACTTGTTACTTGAACGTCTCAATTAAGTTCTAATTTTGAGAATAAGAGAGAATGAGATTTATAAAAACAAAAAGGTTACCATTTTCTTTTGTATAATTTGACATTCAACACAATTATTATATTTCAAAAGTTTCATTTTTTAATTAAGAAATAAATGTAGTAGGATATAAAGATTCAAGTTTCATTGTGCCTGAATTTCATCCAACTTTATATTAAATTTTTTAATTATATGCTGACGTGTTAATTTGTTTGTTGAGTGTTTTTTTTTTTATATCAATGTAAAGAAATTTATTACGTATATAAACCATTTCAAAATTGATCACGTGCAAAAACAAAATTACATTAATTGGGCAAAGCCATTCAAAGACATACACATGTGAAATTATATATAGGTACAAGTTAACGATTATATAATTATCAATTTAGAAAGAAAAATTATATTTAATACGTTATTTTTACTCAATTTAAAAAAAAATAAGTCATTAATTATATATATATTTTTTTATATATATCTTAACCAATATCAAGTGACACTGTTTAACATTTCCCATTATATATATCCTTGACTAGACCTGCTCATGAGTCGGACTGCTGCTCGGAATTTTTTCAACTTCCTTGCCCGTAGGGTCGAATTTACTATTCACTAATTATTAAAAAAAAATAGTTTTATATTAAAATTTATATATTTATATAATTAAATTTAAATAAAAAAATTATTCTTTAAATAGTAATTCGGGTCGAGCCGGTCCGGATTCAAAAAACACCTACCCAAGTTCGACCTAATACGGGTCGAGCCGGACTGCCCGGCCCATGAGCAGGTCTATCCTTGAGCAAGATCATGTATATATATATATTTAATACATTATCAGTGTATAAATTTTATACACGGTCAATGAATTATATATGATGCCACCTCATCTCTTAATGAGCAAATTATAAAATAAAAAAAAATATTTATATTTATTTTTAAAAAACTCATAAAATTTTTGTTTACTTATTAATGCGGTGATATTATGTGATTCATTATCAGTGTATAAAATTTATACATTGACAATGTATGAAATATAAACTCATATATATATATATAACATTTAATAAAATGTCATGTTGAAAACACAAATTGATAAACATTGATCATAAAGATGTTGGATATCTATCACAAGACGTTCTGGTTAAATGGATACTCTTTTTTTTCTTTTTCCGTTGGCTGGTTTAAATTAAATAGAGATTCTGCCGACAATCCTTGTAAGGCTGGTGCAGTGGTCTCATTAAAGATCATGAATATGGTGATGAACTTTCGGAAATATGCAAGGAAGCCGCGGCCGGGAGAAAGGCAAGCCGCAAGTGGACAAGCAGTTTTTCTCACTTTCTTGTTGCAGAATATTGGGCTGCGCGACATGATGATTTACAGTTATTGCTTGATTATACGTACAATGAGGCGATTCAATGCCTTTGAGCTAATCTGCTCACGATCGGACAGTCTATCTGATTCGATAAGTTCGATTCGTATTGAGTCGAATTTGAATATAATATTTTTTATTCGGTTCGATCTAAAACAGTATTTTTTTATTAAAATAATATTATTTTATTTAATTTTAATTATAAAAATATTTTTAATTTTTTTTATTATAATGAACAGTGAATTTGGACTTATAGGTCGAGTCGGGCTGAATTTGACTAAAGAATTTTTAAAAAAATCGGGCCGCGGCCTGGCCTGGCCATGAGCACCTCTACTTTGAGCTAGAGCTAGAGCTCAAACCAGCTTTTGATGCTCATGGGTCGGTTCAAGGTCTGGAATTTTTTTTACTTTTTTACTCAGGTCCGGTCTTAGGTGGGCCTGGGCCTGCCCGTCGACCCGGATGAATAGTAAATCATATTTTAAAATAAAAAACATTTTATTATATATTTTTATAATTAAAATTTTAAAAAATATTATTATTTTAATATGTGAACAGTGATTCGGGTCGGGCCGGGTGGATCGAATCATAAATATTCTTGTCCAAACCCGATCCAGTACGGATCGGACTGAACGGGCTGTCCGACCCATGAGTAGGTCTATTTGAGACTGTACAGGTTTAATTTTGGTCATTAAAATTAAAATTCAGATATTTTATCATCATATCACAATAATTTTTTTTTTGTGGTTAAAATACTAAAAAAAATGAAGAAAAAGTTGGAATAATATTTTCAGATTCATGCATGTTGTTATTTTTGGGGGAAAAAAGATTTTTTTTGACACAATGTGTTGCACATTGAATTCAATACTAAAACAATTACAAAAAAGCACACGAAAATTTAATCTAATAATATGTATATGCATCATCGTACGTCCTAATTAAAAGAATTGAATTCTAAAATATTATTCTTTTATAATAAAAGTTATAAATTCAATCCATCCATTATGAAATATTACATTATATATCACATAAAATTACAGTTTGCATTCAATCATGTGAGCTGTTAATAAAATATTAAAATTTTAATTTTCATAATCAAAATTTAATTTCTAACAACATGAACAAATGAACTTACAGATTCCAAAAAGAAGATAATATTTATATAGAGAGGTGATGGGAAATTGATATACCTAATTGAAATAATAGATGTAGATTTGATAATTTTGGATAATATATAAAAATATAATATTTTTAATATATATAAAATAATATAATAAATATGACACGATATATTTATATATAATTAATTCTATTAATATGCTACATTCAATTCATGTATTTAATTTATTATTTCATATTTTAATATATTTAATTAATATAAAAAATATGAAAAACAGCATGCTTATTAAATCAAAATTGGCGAGTGGCCCAGCAACTTAATTTACAGTGTGACATATTTGATGGTTTACGGTGAAAAAGTGTATAAAAGTTATTAAAAGAAAAAGGGATAAATTTGAAAAACGATATACAATACAATAATTATTAAATGATATAATGAATAAGAATTATTTGAAAAAAAAATGAAAAATAAAAAATTATTAAGAAGAAAATTGTAAAGACAAAATTACCTTTGATAAAAAAACATTCTCTTTCATTTTCCTCATATTTTTTAATTTACTTTTTAATTAAAAAATAAAATTTTTTGAAAATAAAATTTTTTAATTTTAAAAAATAAACTTTTTTATTTACTTTTTAATTAAAAAATTTTAAAATATAAAAACATGTTTCTTTATTTTATAAAATTTTTAAAAAATAAATTTTTTATTTTTTAAATTTATTTTCAATTAAAAATTTTAAAAAATAATATTTTTTTTAATGAAGAAGAAAAAAATAAATTTTTTTATTAAAAATAATTTTATATTTATAATAACTTTTATAATAATTTTTAATTATTTATCTTTTGTAAATAATTTTTATTTATTAAACTATTTAACAATTATTTATTTATTGACAATATATTTTTCATACTTACCCAAGAAAAAGGAAGGGGAAGAATAATGAAGGACAGTGGGGAGTGGGGACACAAGGAGGTATCTAATCAATATATATATATATATATATATATATATATATATATATCCAACATGACGAAAGCAATCTAAATTGCCATATATAAATAATAGTAATAATAAAATAAATAAATAAATTTAATGCAGACTCAGCTCTGATTTGACGTATTTGTCTTAGTTTTTAATATAAAATTTACTTCTCTTCTGTAATTTGGAACGGTACTGATATGTGACTAGACAGTTAGGCTTAGCAAAGCAAACCTAAGCGTATTTGTTTTATTAATTTATTGTGTGTGTGTACGCCTTCTACACTCATTTACGGAGGAAGGAAGCTAGATTTATTAATTTATATAATTGTATTATGTTTTTGTTATTTTTTATGTTATAATTATATTTAAATTTTGATATATTATTAATTTATGTTATATAAATTTTGATATATTTATATTATATTTATATTATTTTTTGTATCGTATTTAAAATTACGAGATCAGTTTAATTATTATTATATATCAGTTTAATTATCACCCCATCCTCCTTTAAAATGGTGATTGTGATAAAATCTTATTTACATTTACATGTATTTTCTTTATTCTCAAGGCTTTTTTTAGTGATCAAAGCCAAAGGGTCTGAACGGTCCCTTTTTTTTAGTAATTTGAGCTTCAAAATTCAACATACAAGTAAAGAAAATTAAAGCTATTAGAGATGTATATGTTTGTTTTCTACTTTAAGCTTTTTTCCTTTCCGATTACTTATACATTAAATTTTTTTATTTATTTATTTGAGAAATGAAAATTTAGATTTGTTCTTTTAGTCGAGATTATGCATCAATTAACTGAACCAAATGCTCAATAATATCTTAACTTACGTAGAAATGCACCCCACTTATTTGACTCATTGGTGCATGATCGCTTGCTTCAATAAATTTTGGATTTGAATCTCAACATCTATGATTTCTTTTTTTATTCTCAAACTGCGACATATTTTATATATAAAAAAAATAAAGCATAGAATCTATTTTCCCAATAAAAAAATTACTACTTAACATTTCCTTAATTTGGTTAACAAACTCAATACTTTAAGTTGTTCTGATCTCACATACTTGATATGCTCTGAAATTTAAAACTAGAACATTTGTTTCAATAGTAAATGTATCTAATCTTTAGTTGAAAATGTTGTATTTGAATCCTCAATTCTTAAAATTATAAAAAAAAAGGAACTAGACCAGTACGTGAGAGTTTACTCGCTTACCAACTTTCTCAGCTCGTCAGACTCACTTGTCTTTTCGTAGTTATTCATATATAAGTACTATAGAGATTAACATTTTTTTTTTTTGCTGGCAAAGCGCGGGTTTTTTATACTAATATAGCTAAAAAAAAAAATTAAACCCTAAACTACCTATACTTTTAGATTATTTCCCAAAATACGCTTGTTTTTAAATTAGCTGGGAAATCGTCACCCCCCATGGCGATTTCCCAGCATGAAAATATTGATTTTGGCTAAAAATACCAAGGGAAATCGCCATGGGGGGTGGCGATTTCCCTTGCTATTTTTTTCAAAATTTGATAAAAATACCAAGGGAAATCGCCACCCCCATGGCGATTTCCCTTGGTATTTTTAACCAAATTTGTAAAAAGAATGAAGGGAAATCGCCATGGGGGGTGGCGATTTCCCTTCATGTAATTTTTTTTTTTTTAATAAATCAACAAATTTTAATTTTTTTTAATTTGTAAATTTTATTTCTTAAATTTAAAAATTATAAATTAAATTAAGTTTCTTATTAAATTTAAATATGGAAAATTTTATTTCTTATAAAAATGAAAAAAACAAAATAATATTTCTTCTTAAATTAAAAAAATCAAAAATTATATTTGTAAGTTTTGTTTAAATTTTAAAATTTTGTAAGTTTTAAAATTTTGTAAGTTTTGTTTTTTAATTTAAAATTTTATAAATTAAATTAAAATAATTTTTTATAATTAAAAAAAAAAGTTCGTAAGGTAAATTTTATTATTTAAAATTTATGAACAAATTTTTTTAAATTTTGTTAATTGATTTGTATTAGATAAAAACAAAAAACAAACAAAAAAACTTGCATTACATGTTTTTCTCAACTTATCATGTATTTTGGATTATAAGAGAAAATGTAATGCAAGTTTTTTTTGTTTGTTTTTTGTTTTTATCTAATACAAATCAATTAACAAAATTTAAAAAAATTTACCTTACGAATTTTTTTTTTAATTATAAAAAATTATTTTAATTTAATTTATAAAATTTAAAATTAAAAAACAAAACTTACAAAATTTTAAAACTTACAAAATTTTAAAATTTAAACAAAACTTACAAATATAATTTTTGATTTTTTTAATTTAAGAAGAAATATTATTTTGTTTTTTTCATTTTTATAAGAAATAAAATTTTCCATATTTAAATTTAATAAGAAACTTAATTTAATTTATAATTTTTAAATTTAAAAAATAAAATTTACAAATTAAAAAAAATTAAAATTTGTTGATTTATTAAAAAAAAAAAAAATTACATGAAGGGAAATCGCCACCCCTCATGGCGATTTCCCTTCATTCTTTTTACAAATTTGGTTAAAAATACCAAGGGAAATCGCCATGGGGGGTGGCGATTTTCCTTGGTATTTTTATCAAATTTTGAAAAAAATACCAAGGGAAATCGCCACCCCCCATGGCGATTTCCCTTGGTATTTTTAGCCAAAATCAATATTTTCATGCTGGGAAATCGCCATGGGGGGTGGCGATTTCCCAGCTAATTTTAAAACAAGCATATTTTGGGAAATAATCTAAAAGTATAGGTAATTTGGGGTTTAATTTTTTTTTTGGCTATATTAGTATAAAAAAGCCGGCAAAGCGCTGTAGTAATATTAGGAGTTTTACCACCAATGTTCCTCTCAAATTTTGAGACATATTTTATATTGATTTTTAAATTTCAAAATATATTAAATTGATTTTTATTTATAAGTATCATAATAAATTGATCTCTTCCTTTAGTTTTTTCGTTACTTTTATTGTAACAATCAGCTTAGTGACACGTGTCACTAACTGATTGCATCACATTTCTCTTTATTTTTTTCTTTTTCTTTATTATTTTTTATTTGATTTTTTTAATAAATAAATTTAAATAAATATTTTTTATAAAATTAATGTAAATAAATATTTATATTTTATATATTATTTAATTATTAAAAAATTAATTTAAATTATTATTTATATTTATTTATAAAGAATAATAAAGAAAAAGGAAAAATAAATACATTAATAAATACAAAAGATAAATAATCATTTAAATTAGTTTTTTAATAATTAAATAATTTATAAAATATAAATATTTATTTACATTAATTTTATAAAAATATTTTTCTTTTTCTTTTTCTTCTTTCTTTCTTTTTTTCTTTTTATAAATAAATAAATTTCGTACAAATTAAATAATTTATAATTATAAAATATTTATTTACATTCATTTATTAAAAATATATTTTTTACTTTTTCATTTTCCTTTTCTTTCTTTTTTCCCTCTTTTCTTATAAAATTAATGTAAATAAAATATTTTATATTTTAAAAATTAATTTAAATTATAGTATAAAGTATTATTTATTTATTTATATTTATTTACAAACAAGAAAAAAAGGGAAAAGATAAGAAAGAAAAAAATATAAAACTTATAAATATAAAATAAATATTTTATATTTATAAATTATTTAATTTTTAGAAATATAATTTAATTTAATTTAATTTAAAATATAATATAATATACATATATATATTGTATTTGTTTATAAAGAAGAGAAAAAAGAAGAAAGGGAAGAAAAAAATATTTTTATACAATTAATGTAAATAAATAGTTATATATATATTTTTTCAATTATTTGATTATTATAATATTAATTTAAATTATAATGTAAATTATTATTTAGTTTTTAATATTTATTTATAAAGAAGAGAAAAGCAAAAAAAAAAAAAAACTAAAAAATTAAATTTTTTTTTATAAAATTAAAGTAAATAAATATTTCATACTTTTTAAATTAATTATATTTTTTAAAAAATATTTTAATTTATAATATGATTTATTTTTATTTTTTTGTATTTATTTATAAAAAGAAATCAAAGAAAAATAATAAAGAAATAAAGAAAAAAAATGAAGAGGCAAGTTGGAGCAATCAATTGGTGACACGTGTCACTAACTGATTGCTACAGAAAAGCTAACAGAAAGGATCAATTTGTTATGATACTTGTAATCAAATATCAATTTGATACGTTTTAAAATTTAAAAATTAATATAAAATATGTATTATAATTTGAGAATCATTGGTACTATTAACTCTAATAGTAGTTTTATGAATGTTCTTTACAAATCCATCAAATCAAAGTGAGAATTAGTTAAAACTTAAAAGCATGTGAAAAAGAAAGAAAAAGATTCAAGTGAATTTACAATATATAGCTAGAAATGACATGTGAAAGATTATCATAAGGCTAAAATAGGGCAATCCTGATAATGCATTGGGAATCCATCAAAAGGGTTTTTAAAACCAGCGTCGAAGAAAGGGAAAAATTATAAGAAAAACTCTTTATCATAAGTTTTTCGTAAGTTTTATTATATATATAATTTATTATATTTATATTATATTTATATTATATTTATATATAAAAATAAAATTACAAAAGTAAAAAAAAATTACATTATTTAAAAAATTACATATAAACATGATAAATATGTTATGTTATATGTAATTTATCATATTTATATATAATTTATCATGTATATATATAATTTATCACGTTTATATGTAAACAAAATTACATATAAATATAATAATTTTATATAATTTATCATATTTATATATAATTTTATCATATTTATATATAATAAAATTTATTTTAAACTAAATATAAAGAAATTTACCTTAGAACTCCCGACGAAGAAGGGAATATATGTTTGAATGAAAGGGGAACAAAGAGAGAACAAGGGTGGTTACTGGCAGCAGAGAGATAAGGCCATGCGAAAGCCGAAAAGACAGTGCCTTGGACTGCATGCATTTATGGGTTTGTCCACGGCTTACGTTTTCCATACGGTGAAACTAATATCGGAGAGAGAGATGTTCAAGAATGAATTTGAATAAGGTCTCGTTTAACATTGTTTCTAACACAGCTTTTGAGGTCAAAAGCTGCTTTTCACCGCAAACGCAATGCTAAACAGATAAAAAAATTTGGCTTCTGCTGTTGAAACCATGGTTTGAAAAGCCAAACCAAAAAGCCAAAAATATAGCTTTTGGGCTTTTGATGCACCCAAAAGAGTGTATCTTATTTAACCTTGCACTAAAAAGATAAATTGTAAGTATAGTAGTTAGCAAGGGTCGAGTCCTCAGGGATTGGGTTTTAGTTTATAAGTTAATAGTTTAAAACTTACGTTCAAAGAAAACAATAAAAGAAAAAGGGTTTTTGAAGCCAGATTTAAACTAAAGTAAATAATAAGAATAAGATGCAAGGCGGTATAACCAGCCAATAAAAATATATATACTAAATTAGGCGGTATAACCAGCCAATAAAAATATATATACTAAATTAGGCGGTATAACCAGCCAATAAAAATAAAACAAAGTTAATATACAAATTAGGCGGTATAACCAGCCAATAAAAATAAATATACTTTTAAAAATAAGCAAACTAGAAAAGTAAGAAAACAAGTAAGTAAGAAGAATCAAATATGAAAAATATGGTTAAGGTTTCATTCTCCACCACTAGACATCATTAAGAATCAATTTCAGATCTATCAATATCAACCAACTATCAAAGTTAACAACCGTAGATAACAACAAGCTCTGTTATCCCAATCTTTCCTTAGTTTGTCGTTAAATAGAACAAGCTCTCTATTTAATCTCTAACCATTAAACAACCTAGAATAAGCTCTCTAAATTCAATTTAATGGCAGCTTTATGATGAGAAAGATAGGTTGATCTAAGCAACAAACACATAAGCTCGGATTGTTCAACTTAGGTTATGTTCCACTTTGCAATTATTGAAAAAGTTGACCATAATCATTAATCACAAATTGCCACTTATGAATAGGAAATCAAGACAATTACACGGATCAAGACTCCTAGACTAGCAATAGATAATTATCAAGATCTATCTAGTTGTACACCTAAATAAATCAAGACAACATCATGAACAATTCTTGTAGAAGAACATAAGCAACTTTGATAGAAAATTAATGATAGATAGAATCTGAAAATCAATCACAAAACATGTCTAGGGCTTTGAAATCACCCTTAACCAAATAGAAGTTTAGCCTAGCATAGGCATTGTAAACATAAACATAAAATTAAAGAGAATCTAAGAAGGAAATAAAAGAAAGAAAGAAGAAGAAGAAAATAAAGAAAAAGAAAACTAGAGAAAAGAAAGAAGAAGAAAACTTAGAGAATTTTATTACAATGGCTAATATCCTACCAATGTACAATATGATGCTCTACAATCATCCAAGGCCCTCTATTTATACACATTTTGGAGGGCTAAATGACAAGAGACAAGCTTTACAAATTTCAAAGGTAGGTATAATAGGTGGGTGCATTTTTCTAACAATTTTCGTCATATTGTATGACAATTTTGATCAGCCAACTTGATGGTCGATTTTGTCAATTTTGGAGGCCTGATCTGATCACATGGTCTTCTAGAAAAATGTTCCCCTATCAGTTACTGATCCATAGCCGTTGGAATCAGCTCATTTGCTGATGTGGATAAGAAGATATGGGCAAAATACGAAAACAGGTCAGCACAGACTTCATTGCACATCAGCCAACTTGATGGTCGATTTCGCTAGGGAAAACGACTCCGTTTTAAGAAGTGTAAAACATGGAAAAGATAGATATGCCTCTTAAATTTGCACGGTTAAAATTTCAGCCTTATTGCTTCAGTGAAACTCGAGATATAGCTGATATGGCAAAAGGTGTCGGAACTGGAACTGAACTGGATTTGCCCTTAATTCTAGTAATCTGAAATCACTCAAAGAAACTTGTGAAAAACACCAAATTACATAAAAATATAAAAGATCATAAACACAATTAGACTAAACAATAATAACTCGTATTTGACACAAAACAATAATAAAACATAACTAAAAACTATATAATTATACGAGTTATCACACCCCCGCACTTAGATTGTTGCTAGTCCCTAGCAACGACTCAATAAAAATAAAATAGGAAAAATCTAATCTAATCCACTTTCGTAGGAAATCACGGTGGCACTTAGCATGTGACACAAGCCTTTAAACCCCTAGGTGTCCCTAGTGGACGAGTTTAGTCTCGTGAGGGTTTACTAGAACGATACCCACAAACATTGAAAAACTAAAATATAAATAAACTACATATACTAAAAATATTTACTCCTAATCCTTTCAATACAAATTAGAGACAATCTTTGAACAAGTCTTATAAACTAATCAATAGCTTAAAGAATTTCACAAAAAATCATGCTTGAATGTAAATTGTTTGAGTTAAGCCAATATTAACATAACATATTTCAATCAAAATAGTGCATATTCAAACTTAATCTCAACTACTCACATGGGATACCCTCATGATTTTCACTCTTTAAAGTAGTGGTGAAGTGTTTACACTCAATCAATCTCATGAAAACAGTTCTACCATATTCTTGCTTGTCCACCTATTCTCCACTATTTAGATCATACAACTTCATGAATCAAGAGGTCTTTAATCAAGGTTGTAATGGGGCCAAGGGGTTTGTAATATGGTTGAAGAACAAAAGGATAAAGATATCACAAAGGTTCCAAAGAGTTCATAAAGTTTAGAGACATAAAAAGATCATACAAATAAAACTTCTCAAAACTCTTATAAAGCACATAATAACATAGGCTAAATATTCATGTTGAGCCTTTGCATCATTCTAACCAACTTTGTAACATCTTTTTCTTTACTTTAACTAGAAGTTCAAGAGAAGATTTTTTTTTTTTAATATGGGAATGTATTTGACAATGATCCCTTTCTTTTTCTCTTGACTTTTTTTCTTTCTTTTCCCCCCACACTTATTTCTTGTTTCTAACCCAAATTTTCAATAAATCTTCTTTGTCTTTGCAACTTGTCTCAAAACATGCTAATTCATCTTTGGAACAAAGGTAAAGATATAAGTATATTTAGGTTAGGGACAAGTTATGGTTACCAAAGAGATAGCTTATTCAATGTAGGCTCAAATTGGTTCACTAAGGGTGTGTTCTCTTGGATCATTAATAATGGATGGCTGTTTGGCTCTGGTTATAATCCTAATGCCTCTATCATATTCATGTTGTCACATGTATTAATATAGTCTCAAACGGTTTAAAGCAAGTTCTAGAGAATCATGTAATCATAAGAGCACTCAAGAAAGAAATTAGATTGATTTGTATAATGCATCAATCATTATAGGCTCAAAAACTCACAAGGATGATTATACAAGTCAGATTAAGTCTAAACATGCTTCTTTCTCAATCAACATATCATATTAACATTGGCTCATAAAAAGGTTGACATCAAGCTCAATTCTCATGAAAATCTTCTCAGTAATAAATCTGTTTTAGACTTATGCAATTCATATCTCATCATTGTATTAAAAAGGAACTAAAACTCACAAAAAAAATAATAATAATAATAAAGAAAAAAAAATAGTAGACAAAAATAAAAGAAATCCTAAATCATTCCCCCCCACACTTAATTCTTACATTGTCCTCAATGTAAGTCTATTAACTCAAATGAAAGAATCATGTGTAAGAGAAAAGAACTAATAACATAAGAATAGGAACAACTAAGACTCAAAACAAAACAAAACCATGCAACCTAAATAATCCTAAAATACTAAACAAAAATTAACAAGTAAACATAAAAAGATTAAAATCATTATTTTTTTTTTATTTTTTTCATTATTTTTTTTTATTTTTGAAAAGAAGAAATCAAACTGACAAGGTATGTCTCAAGTCTCCCTTACTCAGACCTTGTTCAGAATGAATACTTCTAAATTGCTTAAAACACAACAAACTTTTTTTTTTTTATTTTAAAATTAGCAAAATATGTCCCTTACCCCCTACTAAAATATGACATTGTCCCCAATGTCAAATTTTAAAGGTAGAATTTAGGAGATATTACCTGCAGAGGTTGCTAACCACTTATTATAACTGAGACACAACAAGCAAAATGTTAGATAATGTCACAAAGACAAAGTGCAATCCACTCCTTGCTCGTCCATATCTCTTTTTCTTTTTCCGAGCGTTTGCGAAACAACCGTAGCAGAAAAACACTCATAAGCTTGGAGCTTTTTGAGTAAATCTTCAATGGTTGTAGCAGAAATTATGGTTCTCCTTGCCTCTGAAAACATGAATCCATTATCCACAGCATTATCTAAATATGAAAGCAAATTATTAAAATAACCATTAATATTAAGCAAACCAATGGGTTTCTTATTTGTGACCAAAGATGACCAAGAAGTCACGCAAGCTATTTCTTCCAATGTACCCAGACCTCTTGGTAAAGCAATGAATGCATCGGCAGAATGGTACATGATTGTTATCCGTTCAGGGATACTCCAGACTTGTATTTCCTTACTCACGGTAGGTCCACAAAAATCTGTGAATAGTTTTGGCACGACTCCTAGAACTGGACTTCCTCCGGCGTGTGCTGCTGTAGCGACTGCTCCCATTAAACCAGTACTACCGCCTCCATAACTCAACTGGATCTTTTGTTGGGCAAGTATTACTCCAACTCTTATGGCTTCATCAGCGAATATGTTATTTTTCCCTGGATAAGCACCTCCAAAGACACAAATTTTTTTAATGCGTTGGGACGAAGTACTTTCCATTTTTTTTTTTGAGTGCCTGAAAGAGAATGAGTACATGGTGTAATATATAGAGGACTGAGTAGTGAATCAGACAAGAGTAATAATGTCGCCGAAAGTGTATCTGACCTGTCAGAAGAAAATGTTAACCTAACAAAAGATTTTTGCGTGATTTCAGGAAGAAAATCAAAAAGAGAAGAAAAATCAACCGTAAAAGACAAATAAAAAAACAAGAGAATAATTACACAAATCGAACAACACGTAAATTAAACCAAAATGAAGTTATTGCAAATCAAACCAAAAGCTGAGAAGTCATTTATTGTAGTTGTGATTGTGGCTCACATCTTCCTCTGGTTTTACGTCCAGAAACGGCTTAAACGCCTTCTATGAGTCGAGGATATGCTTCCCATCAAGTTTTCTTACAAGCTGGCAAACAGGGTCTTTTAACATCAGATTCCCAAGATGTTGCCATTCCCTTTGGAATTGCGGCCATAAATCAAGAATTTCTCTTTGTAAGTCTCCACTAAGATGCGTCTCAAGAGAAAGTTGGATATTACCCAAATTCTCCTTACTCAGTCCATCCTTAATGAATTCAATTTTATCATCTCGATTAGAGGACGGAATCCCAATAGAACGACATTTACCGTTACACGTCCATCGTGCACATTTGTGGCAATTTGAACTCATGCGCTTTGCTCGTCGCTTCTTTGCAAAAGTGCTTCTACCTGTACCTGGTAAATGCAAAACAGGAAGATATTCATCTTCACGTACCTTGGCTTCAATTATCCAACGTATGTCTTCAGGAATCCCTTTGTGCATAAGCATTCTTAATCTTTCAAATCGAACTTGGTAAAGCTTCAGTAAAATATTTCGAGGAAAAGGAGGAAATCGTTTCTGCAATCGTGTGAGAATATCATCCATCCTGAAAAAAAATGAAAGAGAAATTGAAAGAGAAATTTATATACAATATCAGTTTTGTGGGTAGCTGATGGAACCGACTTAAATAATCACGGAGTACCGTTATCCGCCGTTTAACCGGGGTTAAAAAATTATATTTACATCTAGTTATTTTCAAAACAAGGATCAGAAAGAAAAACAACATAAAAAGACTCAAAAACAAAACACTCTAAATAAAATCCTAAATTCTTCTCCCCACACATAATTCTTACATTGTCATTAATGTAATGCTATTAATCCCAAATGAAAGAATCATGTGTAAGTGAAAAGAACTAATAAACAAAATAAACTTATGCAGCCTAAATGAACTTAGAAACACTAAACACAATTAGCAAAGAAACATAAGAAAAAGATAAAGAAAAAGAGAGCAAATCTGAGGATGGCAGTTTGGCAATGCTTTCACTAATTAGGCTGCCTCCCCCAATTAGCACTTGATTTAGTGTTTTGAACCTAACCAACACCCCTTCTTGGCATTTTAGGCTTGTCATGCTCATACATGAAATTTCCCAAATTTATGCGTTTGAGAGGAAGCTTTCTTTGCACAACAGTGGATGCATTCTCCATTACAAGTATTATTCCATCATCCTTTGTGGTGCATATGTCATCGAGGAATGGAGCATATTTTGATACTTGTTGAATGACCTCCACAAACAAGTTGTTTAAGGTTTCCGGCATGTGTTGTTCATGTTCTTCCTCCTTGAACTTAGCAAATCTACTAGGAAAAGGTGGAGAAGAAACATTAGTAAAAAGTGAAACCTTAAACGTTACCTCAGGTGCCGAAATACTCTTATTTGGATCTTTGGCTTCATTATCCTCAAGAATAGAATCCATCTCTAATTTTGTTTCATCCTCATCTTGTTCCTCATTCTTCAAGGTCACAATAGTAGCATTCTCCTTTGGGTTAACCATCGTTTGGGCTGGGAGTTCTTCAGATCTTTGTGCTACCCATCCCACCATACTACTAGCCAATTGGCTCATTTGCTTTTCCAAACTCTGGATGCTTGCCCTTGTTTCCTGTTGAAATTGAAAAGAATCAGTAACAAGAGAATAGACAAGATCTTCTAAAGAAGTACCTGAGTTTTGAGTCATATGTGGTGGTTGAAAAAGATCTAATTCTTGAGACCATGATTGGTTGAAGCTAGATGGATGAGTGTAATTGGCATAAGGATCTACTTCTTGGTAATTTTTCGAGTAGCCATAATTAGTATGATCCCACCATCCCTCATGGTAAGTGTTTGAGTAATGATCATACTGTTGGTCTTGGAACACTTGATGGCCTTGACATCCTCCCATGGCCAATTGTTGAACTGGGTAGGTGAGATTGGCTTGTTGATTTTCCATGTTCATGTATGTCACCAACTCTTCAAGTGTTAGATTGCTCAATTCCATCGTTTTTTTTTTTTTTTTTCAAAATTTGATAAGAAAAACTTGTATGTACAAGAAAATAGAACTAATTAGAACTGAAAATAAGAATAAGCCAAGTAACAAATAAACTAAAGAAAACAATCCCCGGCAACGGCGCCAAAAATTTGATGCACCCAAAAGAGTGTATCTTATTTAACCTTGCACTAAAAAGATAAATTGTAAGTATAGTAGTTAGCAAGGGTCGAGTCCTCAGGGATTGGGTTTTAGTTTATAAGTTAATAGTTTAAAACTTACGTTCAAAGAAAACAATAAAAGAAAAAGGGTTTTTGAAGCCAGATTTAAACTAAAGTAAATAATAAGAATAAGATGCAAGGCGGTATAACCAGCCAATAAAAATATATATACTAAATTAGGCGGTATAACCAGCCAATAAAAATATATATACTAAATTAGGCGGTATAACCAGCCAATAAAAATAAAACAAAGTTAATATACAAATTAGGCGGTATAACCAGCCAATAAAAATAAATATACTTTTAAAAATAAGCAAACTAGAAAAGTAAGAAAACAAGTAAGTAAGAAGAATCAAATATGAAAAATATGGTTAAGGTTTCATTCTCCACCACTAGACATCATTAAGAATCAATTTCAGATCTATCAATATCAACCAACTATCAAAGTTAACAACCGTAGATAACAACAAGCTCTGTTATCCCAATCTTTCCTTAGTTTGTCGTTAAATAGAACAAGCTCTCTATTTAATCTCTAACCATTAAACAACCTAGAATAAGCTCTCTAAATTCAATTTAATGGCAGCTTTATGATGAGAAAGATAGGTTGATCTAAGCAACAAACACATAAGCTCGGATTGTTCAACTTAGGTTATGTTCCACTTTGCAATTATTGAAAACTTGACCATAATCATTAATCACAAATTGCCACTTATGAATAGGAAATCAAGACAATTACACGGATCAAGACTCCTAGACTAGCAATAGATAATTATCAAGATCTATCTAGTTGTACACCTAAATAAATCAAGACAACATCATGAACAATTCTTGTAGAAGAACATAAGCAACTTTGATAGAAAATTAATGATAGATAGAATCTGAAAATCAATCACAAAACATGTCTAGGGCTTTGAAATCACCCTTAACCAAATAGAAGTTTAGCCTAGCATAGGCATTGTAAACATAAACATAAAATTAAAGAGAATCTAAGAAGGAAATAAAAGAAAGAAAGAAGAAGAAGAAAATAAAGAAAAAGAAAACTAGAGAAAAGAAAGAAGAAGAAAACTTAGAGAATTTTATTACAATGGCTAATATCCTACCAATGTACAATATGATGCTCTACAATCATCCAAGGCCCTCTATTTATACACATTTTGGAGGGCTAAATGACAAGAGACAAGCTTTACAAATTTCAAAGGTAGGTATAATAGGTGGGTGCATTTTTCTAATAATTTTCGTCATATTGTATGACAATTTTGATCAGCCAACTTGATGGTCGATTTTGTCAATTTTGGAGGCCTGATCTGATCACATGGTCTTCTAGAAAAATGTTCCCCTATCAGTTACTGATCCATAGCCGTTGGAATCAGCTCATTTTCTGATGTGGATAAGAAGATATGGGCAAAATACGAAAACAGGTCAGCACAGACGTCATTGCACATCAGCCAACTTGATGGTCGATTTCGCTAGGGAAAACGACTCCGTTTCAAGAAGTGTAAAACATGGAAAAGATAGATATGCCTCTTAACTTTGCACGGTTAAAATTTCAGCCTTATTGCTTCAGTGAAACTCAAGATATAGCTGATATGGAAAAAGGTGTCGGAACTGGAACTGAATTGGATTTGCCCTTAATTCTAGTAATCTGAAATCACTCAAAGAAACTTGTGAAAAACACCAAATTACATAAAAATATAAAAGATCATAAACACAATTAGACTAAACAATAATAACTCGTATTTGACACAAAACAATAATAAAACATAACTAAAAACTATATAATTATACGAGTTATCAGCTTTAAAAGCTGGCTTTTGGATAAAATGACTTTATTATCCTCACATCTCTACACTTTTATTATTTTAAACATATCTTTTTTTGACATTTCAATTTTCTACAACACTTTTTCACAGCAATGCTAAACACTTAAAAGTTTTTAAACCACACTTTTTCACCACACTTTATAAACACACTTTTTACAACTCGAGTTTTTTCCAACCCAAGCTTTTTCCAACAGCAATTCTAAACTAGCCCTAAACCTTACAGCTAAACGCGGTTTGGAAGGGGGGCTAATCAGGACACATGCTATTATTGTCAGTATATATATATATAGTTTTAATATCACTTTTTAAAATTATTATATATAATAATATTTTTATTTAATATTTTAAAAATGATAAATAAAATTAATAATTTTTACATTTAATACAATGTTATTATTATTAATAATATATTAATTAACCTTAAAAAGTGTTTTAAGTACAATCATTAACAAAACCCATATATATATATAAAATTATAAAAACATATAAATGAATTATACATGAAATTATAAAAACATATAAAATTAATTAATTTTATACCGATATAAATAAATTATTAATTTATATCAATATAAATGGATACTCATCTTATTATTATTACTATTATATATACTTTATACTATTGTTTAAAAAAAAAGATATATATATCACTATAGATGCAGATGACGTCATTTTTTAATAAGGGGTACCCCACAGTTGTAAGATATGTCTTTATACAGATAGCCCCACTTTGCAATAGAAAAAAATAAATAATATATCACGAGTGTATTAACTATGGTGTCCCTAATATAGGTACCAACTACCAAGGAAGGAAGCTCTATGAACATAAAAAATAAAAACCTCGTAACGTGAGCTTGTAATGAAAAAATTTCATTCAATAAATTAAAGATTATTTAATTATTATTTTTTAAAAATTTATATTTAATATATTATTTTTATTAAATTCAAGAATATGTATTATATTAATTATTTTTAAAAATTTCATCTTAATCAATGTCAAAACATAGATTAACATTTTTCATAAAAAAAGTATTAAAATAATGGAATGTTAGACCTTTATGATAAGGTTATGAAATTATCCTTATGCGTTTCTAACCTTGAGAAAAGGGATCTCACTCTCCATAAATGGGTTACTATATAATGTTTTTAAAGAAAAAGGGTTTTTTGAAGAATATTTTTAGATATTTTTTTAAGATTAACTAATATATTATTTATAATAATGTTATAGATTATACTAAATATAGTAGTTTATTAAATTAAGATATTACTATATATAATAATTTTAAAGAATGCTTTTAGAATATTTATTAATAAAATATTAAAATCCATAAAAAAATCAATAAAGTAAACACTATATTCATTATTACTTTAATTCAACAGTGTATAAGTGGCTAGCTATTATTATTATTATTATTATTATTATTATATATATGAGGAAGCATCCACTTACATTAATGTAAAATTAGATTAGTTTTACACACTTTCGTAATTTTTTATACGATTTATATTTTAACAAACCAACCGTTGGATTTAACAATATAATTGTACTCGTCGTACACGTAAAATTTCGAATCAATCCGATATCTCTATCATATCGATCGAGAATACTGTCTTTTTCAATATATACTTACGGTTGAAAGTTTTTTACATCGAATAAATAGTTAGACATTTTTAATTTACTCGAAACTCAATGTGCATGATCTACGTGAATAGAACATGAAATACGACAATTGGATTAAACAAATATAAATCATATAAAAAGTTGTGGATGTGTGTAAAACTAATTTAGTTCACTACAGCAGACTAGTCTTTCCCCGATGTTTTTTTTTAGAATATCGGTGTTTATATCTAAAACATTGGAGGCGTTCATTTTGTGGTGTTTGTACCTAAAATGCCGCTAAACTAGCGACGTTTGTAGGTACATAGACAACG